>OY288252.1:58407794-59816946 GCA_958450325.1 Agrostemma githago | reverse complement strand
AGAGGGAGGGAGAGAGAGGGGGGGGAGGAGAGGGAAAGATGGAGAGAGAAACGGGGAGATAGGGAGAGAAAGGGGGAGAGAAAGGGGGAAGAGGGGGGAGATAGGGAGGGAGGGGAGAAGAGGGGGGAGATAGAGAGAGAAAGGGGGAGGGAGAGGGAGAGGGAGGGGAAGACGGGGAAGAGAGAGAGACGGAGAGGAAGAGGGAGAGAGGGGAGAGAAGGAGAGAGAGAGAGAGAGGCGGAGGAGGAGGAGAGGGAGAGGAGGAGAGAAAGGGGGAGATAGGGAGAGAGGGAGAACTTTCTGCTGTTTTCTGACTTTGCAAGATTTGATCTTTTGTTAACCTTTTGGTAGAGAGGGGGAGGGAGAGAGGGGGAGAGAGAGAGAGAGGAGAGAGAAAGAGATAAGGAGAGAAGGGGAGAAAGGGGGAGAGAGGGAGAGGGAGATAGGGGGAGGGGGAGAGAAAGAGGGAGAGAGAGAGAGATACGCCTTGACTTCTAAGTCGAAGTTATCGCACAATACAACGGCGCTCCCCATAAAAGGAGAAACCCAAGACGTACAGATTGCTCAATATTAATGAAATAGACCACTCACACATTAGTCTACAGCTTACTGTGCCACGATCACGTTATGGCTCCTTGGAATTCATGGTGATTATTAGCAGTCATTTTCGAGATCAAACCTTCACCCTCAGGGAAGGTTTGCATGCTTAGTCCGGTTTGTGCCCTGCAAACGTACAGTTCATTGACTCATAACAAGTTAGTTAGGGCCTCCGAAATAACAAAAATATAAAACACCATAGATTCTCGTACACAAGTCAAAAGCAAATGACTGGATGTAATTAACTCACGTATATTAGCATATGAACACAAACATACGGAGACCTAACGCGTTACGGACAATTACAAAAACCTAATTGAACACCTACGTTGGCACATGCGCAACAACTCCTGGCCTAATACTCCCGTTAGAGCAAATGGACAGCATGCCTGACTGTAGCACCATTACAGTTTGCTAATCTCGGACGCTTTAGCTACACTTCCGACTGACAACGGTAGTTTGCGGAGCAATCATACAGCGATTAAACACATCTGAATACCAACAGCGTGTATTACCTGATGTCGCGTTCATCAAAGTAGGTGAGCTTAACACAGCATCTGCATTCCCAGATATGATGGCGCCCAACATCGTCAACGGTGGTTCGCGGTGTACCATATTCATGTACACGGCTTGAGGCATAACGATGTTCAACCGTTCAAGAAACCGAGGAGCATGATCTCGTATCATATCAATTTCCCGCTGATACTCTCGAACTTTGGCCTCCCATACTGTCATCTCCTCCAACCTTTAAAGAAATGCAGCCCAATTATCTTGGCGTGATTTGGGGAAAAAAATTGTAGCCGGGGAGAATGGTAAAAATCTTAATGTCTCACAAGCTTTATTTAACCACAAACACGAACAGCTCATGAAAACAGAGATGACCCACAAAGGACAGCCAAGTTCAACACTTCGACCAGGCATTGTGAGTAGTCTTCCTACTGCAATAAATCTGATTATCTGCAGCAAATTGACAGTTCGAAAAAAAAAAAAGAATCTATGACTACCTCATTTTAAGCTATATTTAAACCTTACCAACTTTATACTCCCTCCGTTACAATCAATTCCATACATTTGTTAATAATGCACTATCCATGGGTGAGAATAATCATCAATATAACTTGTAATATATACGACAAAAGATATTCATGTGATGTCTTGTTTGGATTGTCTAATCAAACGCATTATTAATATCACATTTTAAAAAATTAATAAAGTATGCAACTAAAGATACAGACAAAAGAAAACGTACATCAACAGGTGTTAAAAAAACAGATGTATGGAATTGATTGGAACGGAGAAAGTATTTTAATGAAAGAACTTTTTAAAAAATTATTACTCAGTACATAATAGTTCTCCATTGATTTTGTTTAAGAACATTTGTTTGGTTGAACTTTTGCGCTGTTTTGAAAACAAATTTGCTTCCAGAATAAGAACAAAATGTGACTACAGTAGTTCTAAAAAAAAACCGCAAGGGCCAAGCTTTATCAAATATATTTCCAGATTATTTGCGGACATACATGTACTATACCCTTATTAGATGATACAGTTCAACCTACCTAGATCTAATTCTACGGTTCCAACAAATAATTGGCAATTTCGTTCTAAAAAAACAAAGACAATCATATATTGCAACTAGGAATGACATCACACTAAATTCAATAACCGGGAACCTAAATACTGTTCAGTATTTAACTCCAAACAAAAAGTCAAAGAAACGTATAAGCTACTTGCACGCTTGGTTGCAAAAAAAGAGGAACAAGAAAATTAGCAAACACTACTAACAGTTTCCTAACACATTTACATATTAATCTTACACCCGCTACACACAAAATTGTACAACCCATGGACAATTAGATTTCTCGCAAGCTATGAAAGCAATTCAAGTAGTAGCATCTACGGCTTGCTCGATAGGACTTCTAATAGCGTTACAATTCGTGTGCCATATTTAAATTCCAATATGTACTGCTAATCACATGCAATACATATATTGGATTCGGCAGCCGACTTCTCCCACAATATCACAAACAACATCACACATTGGCCCAACGATTACGCACGCCCAAGACAAACAAAAAACATGACATATTTCATACAAACAACGTACCTACCCATACGCGCGCATCGCGCGCGCCCGGCAACTAGTATATAGAAAAGGGATCAAGGGAGTTTGTTGAAAAGTGGGAAGTTGGGAAGTTATGTTGTTGGTCATTGATCTTGGGTTGGATGGGTGGCTTAGATGAATGATGTAAAAAAAAAAAAAGAGTAAATGTCAGTAACTGACACAGCAGCAGTGGAGAGAGAAAAGGAGAAAAGCAAAAAACAACCATTCCCTCAATCAAATTCTCACTTCTTACCACTAGTCTTGATCACTCCTTACCACTTGATACTCCCTCATCTTCATCTTCCTCTTCATCTATCAAACAAAAAAAAGCATCACCATCTTCAAGATCCATTCATTCGTATAACTCCGACCATACTCCGTCAACTACTCCGACCATATTCCGTCAACTACTCCGACCATACTGCGTTTTTAACCCAACATACTCCGTCAGTAACTTCGATCATCATACGAAGGTATGTTCATCTTCATCTTCATTTTCGTGCTTCTTTTTCATCTTCATCTTCATGTTTCTTTTTATTTTTCATGTCTTTTTTTTTGTATTTATAAAATTATTCATCTTTATTATCCACAAAAAAAGAAGAACAACTTCATCTTTAAGATGAAGTTTGAAGATGAAGTTGTTCTTTTTTTGTAGGATGAATGAATGTTGAAGATGAAGATGAACAAGTCATTTAGTGCGTAATGTTTTTGCAGAATTGCAAAGTCACACTCATTATGCTGTACAGTCACACTCATTATGTTGTAGAATCACGCAGCTATACACTCATTGTAGTCACATATTCAGTTGTATAGTCACACTCATTATGTTGTATAGTCACACTCGTTAGGTTGTAGAATCACGCAGTTGTAGAATACCTTGAGATTAAGATATCATGCGTTTAATCATCTTCATCTTCATGCTCACACACATTATGTTGTCCAGTCACCACTATAACCTGCGTAGTCACACATGTTGACGTGTACAATCACATGCTATGAGTTGCATAGTCACAAATATTGAGGTGTACAATCGCGTGATATAAGTTGCACAGTCACACATGTTGATGTGTACAATCACACGCTATAAGCTAAGGCGTACAGTCACACACTTTATGTTGTACAGTCACACACTTTATTCCGTATAGTCACAAATATTGAGGTGTACAATCGCGTGATATACTTTTCATACCTTTTTTTTTGTATTTATAAAATTATTCATCTTCATTATCCAAAAAAAAAATGAAGATTAAATATGGATTAAAATGAAGGTTGAATATGAATGAATGAAGATTGAATATTTAATTAATGTTATAATTTAGTTGTATAGTCACAGAGATTATGTTGTAGAGTCACACAGTTGAAGTTGTATAGTCATACTCGTTATGTTGTAGGATCACAGTCATTATGTTGTTGGATCACACCGTTTATGTTGTACAGTCACACAGTTAAAGTTGTATAATCAAACTCACTATGCTGTACAATCATGCAGTTGTAGTCATTGTAGTCATATATTCAGTTGTGTTGTGTGATTTAGATTGATTGTGTGTTTTGTTGCAGCGAAATGATTGGTGGAAAGAGGAATGTTGGTAAAAGGGGCGGTGGGAAGAAGAAGGTCGTGGAAGATACAACGACCGACCACGTAATTGCACAATGTATTGTTGCGAATATTAAAATGAAGATTGAATATGAATGAATGAAGGTTGAATATTTAATGAATGTTTAGATAATTTGTTCTGAATCGTATGTATAATCATCTTTCTAATTATGAATGTGACTTTACTAATGATGATTGAAGAATAATTGACTGTATGGCTTTTATTTTCCATTTTACGGTTTCAGTTTTGTAGTTACACACTTTAGGTTGTATAGTCACACTCATTATATTATAGAATCACACAAATTCTTGCAGTGATTAGTGTATGTAATCATCTTTGCTAATGATGATTGAAGTATAAATAAGTACGAGTATAATTTAGTTGTATAGTCACAGAGATTATGTTGTATAGTCACACAGTTGAAGTTGTATAGTCATACTCGTTATGTTGTAGGATCACAGTCATTATGTTGTAGGATCACACAGTTTATGTTGTATAGTCACACAGTTAAAGTTGTACAGTCACACTCATTATGTTGTACAATCATGGAGTTGTAGAGTCATTGTATTGTAGAATCACGCAAATTCTTGCAGTGATTAGTGTATGTAATCATCTTTGCTAATGATGATTGAAGTATAAATAAGTACGAGTATAATTTAGTTGTATAGTAACAGAGATTATGTTGTATAGTCTGTAGACACCCACATTTTGACCGTCAGGTGTCTATAGTAGGTCCCACCAAACACCCGATGATGATAGGACGCAAACATGCTTTAATGGAATCGGATATGGGCTCGAAATAATGGACATTTGGTTTAGGCTTATTACGGAGTACAAATCTTACAAAACCGACCTCAAATTCAAGCCCAGTCGGTCGTTTCAAGTCAAATGAGACTAATTTGGGTCGATTCCGGCACCAGGGGTAAAACCGTCTTTTTACGACCGAGTCAAAACCCGGTCAAAAATATTCTCGAGACACACGAGTCAGCCGTGACACCTCACATGACTGATCCGGTCCCAAATACTACAAAAATCATCTTCAAAAAATATTAAACAAATCCGTTTAAGGATAGAATTCGATCTCAAGTAGGAATTCTATCCGGAAACCGAATCAGACACCGACCGAGCTCCAAATACTCGGCCAAGACAGCCAAAATACTCGGCCAACTCTTCATGACAGCCGAAATACTTGGCTTCCCCACCATGAAACGAGACTTTCGTTCCCTTTCGAACTCTCGTGTTTCCTATCCAAACCGGTATTTCTTGTCACACAATCAAGACTACCTCGACCCCTATAAATAGGACCTCCCGTCCAACACAAAGAACAACGATTCTACACAACAATTACACATCATAAATCTACCATTCACATATCCTTAACATCTAGTAAGAACTTCCCAACACGTACCCTCACCCCTTACTCAGAACCGTGGTTTCCGGATATCTGAATCCATTGGCAACGAGAGTCATTCAATATACGATTAACCGATCAAGTCGGCATCGGTATCGAACTGCAAAGGGACGAGCCCAATAAACTCTGACATCGGAAATGGGCCGTATTTTGTATACGGCCCACTACGACATAGAGTGGGCTCGAACGGTTCCGAATAACCATAAAATTCGGTGGCGACTCCAACTTCGATTTAAATTTCAATTTGACCATCTCATATGGAGATTCATTCGCCTCCCCAAACCCGCGCGTGGCCGCGTCGGGGTGGACCTATGTCATGTCCACAATTTGGCGACTCCGCTGGGGAACAGCTGATACGTTACTGACCTTCAGCATCCTCAGGGTGAGACTCGAATAGAAATCGTTTGACTAGTACAATACGCGTTTTAGTTTTACGGTTCATGCATAACCCCATATTTTCCCGGGCCGGTACTGGTGACCGACGTCCCACTATACTATCGATGTAGTCCAAATTGGATATGTCGAAGGTGTCCATTAGCCGATTCGTATGGGTTTTACGGCATGTTCTAAGCTCAACTCGACTTAGGAAGTCCGCCCCGATTCTCGATAGGCTGTGTACACTGGTATAGACCCTTACAGACTGACCGAGACTTAGAATTAGAGCATACATGGCGTCGTTATACTGTTCCCATGACTACGTGCTACCTGATTCACAAGTTTTTTTCAGAAACCGTCATTTTCAAAATTGCATCCTTTTCAAAATATCCAATTTCAAAACCCGGGACATATACCGAATTTAGGATCCACGATTTTACTCAAAATAGCCTATTTTTAGCCGGTATTATGCCCATTTCAAAACTCAAAAATATTTCCAAACTTTCAAAACCGTCGCCCGACCCACCTTTTCCGTTTTTCGAAAAAAGGGCCGGTTCTCCCCGAATTTTTCGGGCTATCAAAAATTCAATTTCAAAACCTTCCTTTTCTTAGGGCTTCCCGTATTTAGCAGTGTCGGGTCGTGTCTTAAGTCGTCAAGGTCTCTAGCGTCGAAACTCCGTCGATCCTATATCACGGATTTCCTCCCTATCCCAGTCCGCCTTATTAGACTAAGGCAAGGCCCACCTATGTAGGACATACTCCTACAAAGGATGGCCCGTCTACACAAATCGAGTCCAAAGTCTGGGGAATGTCTCACGTAAACCTCCTTTCAAACAGGGCCCAGCCCACACAGCTGGATCCTAAAGGAGGCCCACCTTTCACGAGTCGCCCGTCTAGGAGTCTCTTCTGAGTCAACCTTTTACAAGGCATAGCCCTATAATAAAAGGTTTGTGACCCTTACGTCTAAGGGTCACTCGTCCGACACTCGAGTCTTAACCAAATTTTCGATCCCACTTGGGGGCTACTCTTCATCATAGCGGTCAATCACGGTTGCTCTAAGGGTCATGTCTTACACATGTCTCACGTACCCCACTTTTGAGTCACTTAGATGTCGCACCGTCTGAGCCCTACCAAAGTCTTTAGTCTCACTCGGGGGCTGTCTTCTACCATAGCAGTCAACCACGGTCACCTTAAGGGGTACCTTACGTCCATCTTGCACCGGCGTCCTTACGATGCCTTCTTCGAGTCGTACCTATGCTACGAATACTCGAGTCACCTAGGTTTAGGTCGCCATGATTGGTCCGAGCACGCGGTGCGGTCAAACACGGTCGCCCCATTTTTTGGACTCACCCTCATGATCGAGTCCAAGTCATGGTCGTTACCTTGTCCAGGTCAACGTTCGAGTATCCCGATCCAAGAATTCTAGTCATTCCAGTCACCTCGGGTCGCGTCTAGTTTGACTCCCTCTCTTGCATTTGCGCAAAACCGAGTTTAGGCGAGTCGTGACACCTGTCGAAGACCTTACCAAAAAAAAACAACCAGCCGAGCATCCGAGTCCGGATATGATTCGAGTCTAAGTCTGAGTCCGAGTCTAGGATACCCTACATCCTAATTTCCAAATCAGAGTCAGAGTCATTTGTATTCTGTCCTCTTTTCAAAATTCAATAAAATCAGCTTTCCTATTGCTCATATATACTTTCCTTATGTGTTTCCGAGAATATGATGAACACCGTCATACACTGTGAGCACATGCACGTGACTATAGGCACATCTATAATGACTGCAGGAAATCGAGACCCGTGTTTTCCTTTACCTGTTCCATGTCTGACATAAGATGCCACAAAACTACACTTAGCAGGAGCGGTATCGAATCCAATGACGAATCTAGGTGGTCTCCTAGTTTGGGTTCAAGACGGGAGGCAAGCCAATTTCCCACAATAAACACCCCTCCGACAAGATCAACCATACCTACCCACGGTGTTAGTCTGACCAACAGAAAAAAGACAAAAAACTGGACAAAAAAAAAAGAAATCGAAAGTCCATGAAAAAGGAAAAAAAAGCAAAAGACCAAAACAAAAAAGCAGGCCATCATAAAAAAAAAGAGCATCCACGACCAGAACGGTCAACACAAATGAAGATCCCATGACCGGGGCTAAGAGGTCAACCAACAAAAAATATTCAAATGCCCATGATCGTGGTCAACGGTCCACTCAAGATCAATACTCATACCATCCAATAAGGGAGAAACAATCAAGCTGTTCAACTAACACCACATTTAGCCTTCCCACATTACAACCCTCAAGACCTTCCCGAGACCCAGGCTAAAGACAGCCCGAAATTTTGAGGATTCAAGCTCCATAGGATACCCCTAACCATTAGGGCCAGACGTGGAAACCAGATCCCGCATCATCAAACATATCCCGATCAAAGTTCGAGCAATTTTACTCGGCTTCCCCTTTACATAACAAAATTCACAATCACCATATGCAAACCCGAGATCAAAAATCGTCAAAGACCCGAGAGCAAAACTCGTCAAATCCCTTACCTAATCATACACAATCCCGAGAGCAAAACTCGTCAAATCCCCGAGAGCAAAACTCGTTAAAATCCCCGAGATCAAAACTCGTTAAAATCCCCGAGAGCAAAACTCGTTAAAATCCCCGAGAGCAGAACTCGTCAAATCCCATCCCAATTCTTCTCATTCAAACCAGTTACCAACCCCAAGCACGGGAACTCAACTTGCGGTTGACATAAAACATGCCCAAATAGTTCACACCACCTCTGGGGGCTACCCCAGAGAACGCTTACAGTCACAGGATCAATATCCTAACCATTCTAGCCCTTTGATCAAGACATCACTGGGAATGCACCTAACCTACACCATTGCTATGGCTAGTTACACACGAAGTCCTATTAAACTAGGCATCATAATATATCTTCCGACACTGAACTACGGCATGGTTTGATTTCACTATACGTGAATATGTAGGCAGCCTTTCAACAGAGGCACAACCACCCACATTGACACACATTCAAAAAGCGCCATCATTCCGATCACGACACTGTCATGTTCTCAGCAGCTAGCTTTGTCGTCATGGGGGTTTCTCTTAGGCAGAAAACCTCCATCCACTCACAAATCCATATAAATTCAAAAAATCTAGCCTCCTTTCTGTAGTCTGTCATAGTACTCGGCTCAGTCGAAGACAAGAATCTGTCAGGACTCGAGTCAATACCCACTTTGGAAATGTACCCTAAAATCAAAAATTCAGGAGAGCACTAGACTACAACAGTCTCATTACAGACTACTGCAACCCCGAATAGCATATCTATCCCACTTCGATGTTCGACCATGTTGCCACTCGTCTAGGCTACGAAATAGCGCAACTTAAGAGTCTTGTTAGGTGGCCCACCCCCCTACCGAGTCACGGTCCAACCCCTCGAAAGTCCAGTCGTGTCTGTCAACTCGTCCGGTCATGCCCATCGTTGAGTCTGTCGATAGGTCTCAATCTTCAAATTCTCTTTTTTTAAAATCTGAAAAACTTAGCCATTTGAGAAAACCCTTTTCGACAAGTTCAAATTTCGGTCTATTTAAATTGCAAATTTCTTTTCTACCCATTTCAGTTTTGAAAACCTATTTCCTAGCACGTGAGCTGCTTTCAGGACCTCGATTTCAAAACTAAGCAAAAATCATTTTTTATTCCCCAGCGCGAGTCATACTTGTTTCACCTACATGTTGCATGCAAGATTTTATGTAACTTATACAGGTACAATTCAAGACCGCGCAATTCACATAACTCCCCAGCGGCATAGACTTATACGACAAGTCCGATTCCCCACGGAGTTATCATCATCAACTCAGGTACATTTCTAGTCTCCGGCCGGCGGGCCCTTTGCACAGGTCTAATGGACCTTAAACGATCCGATCGGAAGTCTGCCAGGTTTTAATCTTTGATTGACCTGGTAGCTACTCTGACTTTCGCCTTGTCCAAGCCTCAGTCAGAGTGGGGGCTCTGTAGACACCCACATTTTGACCGCCAGGTGTCTATACTAGGTCCCGCCAAACACCCGATGATGATAGGACGCAAACATGCTTTAATGGACTCGGATATGGGCTCGAAATCATGGACATTTGGTTTAGGCTTATTACGGAGTACAAATCTTACAAAACCAACCTCAAATTCAGGCCCAGTCGGTCGTTTCAAGTCAAATGAGACTAATTTGGGTCGATTCCGGCACCAGGGATAAAACCGTCTTTTTACGACCGAGTCAAAACCCGGTCAAAAATATTCTCGAGACACACGAGTCAGCCGTGACACCTCACACGGCTGTTCCGGTCCCAAATACTACAAAAATCATCTTCAAAAAATATTAAACAAATCCGTTTAAGGATAGAATTCGATCTCAAGTAGGAATTCTATCCGGAAACCGAATCAGACACCGACCGAGCTCCAAATACTCGGCCAAGACAGCCAAAATACTCGGCCAACTCTTCATGACAGCCGAAATACTTGGCTTCCCCACCAAGAAACGAGACTTTCGTTCCCTTTCGAACTCTCATATTTCCTATCCAAACCGGTATTTCTTGTCACACAAGCAAAACTACCTCGACCCCTATAAATAGGACCTCCCGTCCAACACAAAGAACAACGATTCTACACAACAATTACACATCATAAATCTACCATTCACATATCCTTAACATCTAGTAAGAACTTCCCAACACGTACCCTCACCCCTTACTCAGAACCGTGGTTTCCGGATGTCTGAATCCATTGGCAACGAGAGTCATTCAATATACGATTAACCGATCAAGTCGGCATCGGTATCGAACTGCAAAGGGACGAGCCCAATAAACTCTGACATCGGAAATGGGCCGTATTTTGTATACGGCCCACTACGACATAGAGTGGGCTCGAACGGTTCTGAATAACCATAAAATTCGGTGGCGACTCCAACTTCGATTTAAATTTCAATTTGACCATCTCATATGGAGTTTCATTCGCCTCCCCAAACCCGCGCGTGGCCGCGTCGGGGTGGACCTATGTCATGTCCACATAGTCACACAGGTGGAAGGATAAGTGATTTTGCTATAGACCTCGCGTGATTAATTATGAAACCAGAAAATAACGATGAAAATATATTTACATTGGACAAAGTCCATCCTTTACATAAAGTACGTCAAACATAAAAACATTCTAACCCACCAAACATCATTTACACATAGTACGTTCATCCTAAAGCAAATATTTTATTTCACATAAACACACAAGAGCTTAACGATGGTCTCCGGTACGTGCGCAACAATACATTGTCCAATTACGTGCGCAACAATACATCTTCCACGACCTTGTTCTTCCCACCGCCCCTTTTACCAACATTCCTCTTTCCACCAACTATTTCGCTGCAACAAAACATTAATTAAATATTCAATCTTCATTCATTCATATTCAACCTTCATTTTAATCCATATTTAATCTTCATTTTTTTTGGATAATGAAGATGAATAATTTTATAAATACAAAAAAAGGTATGAAAAGTATATCACGCGATTGTACACCTCAATATTTGTGACTATACGGAATAAAGTGTGTGACTGTACAACATAAAGTGTGTGACTGTACGCCTTAGCTTATAGCGTGTGATTGTACACATCAACATGTGTGACTGTGCAACTTATATCACGTGATTGTACACCTCAATATTTGTGACTATGCAACTCATAGCATGTGATTGTACACGTCAACATGTGTGACTACGCAGGTTATAGTGGTGACTGGACAACATAATGTGTGTGAGCATGAAGATGAAGATGATTAAACGCATGATATCTTAATCTCAAGGTATTCTACAGCTGCGTGATTCTACAACATAACGAGTGTGACTATACAACATAATGAGTGTGACTATACAATTGAATATGTGACTACAATGAGTGTACATCTGCGTGATTCTATAACATAATGAGTGTGACTGTACATCATAATGAGTGTGACTGTACAGCATAATGAGTGTGACTTTGCAATTCTGCAAAAACATTACACACTAAATGACTTGTTCATCTTCATCTTCAAGCTCCATTCATCCCACAAAAAAATAACAACTTCATCTTCAAACCCCATCTTAAAGATGAAGTTGTTCTTTTTTTTAGATAATGAAGATGAATAATTTTATAAATAAAAAAAAAAGACATGAAAAATAAAAAGAAGCATGAAGATGAAGATGAAGATGAAGATGAAGCACGAAAATGAAGATGAAGATGAAGATGAAGATGAACATACCTTCGTATGATGATCGAAGTTACTGACGGAGTATGTTTGGTTAAAAACGCAGTATGGTCGGAGTAGTTGAGGGAGTATGGTCGGAGTTATTAATGCTGATTATTTGTTGGGGTTTTGTTGGAGAACGATAAATTGAGTTGAGAAATGAATTGAAAATGAGGGGATTGGGAAGTGTATGTGGGAAGTAATGTAGGGATTGATTTGGGTGAGGGGATGTTTCCTCTCTCCACTGCTGCTGTGTCAGTTTATTGTCTTTTTTTTTTTTTTTTTTTTTTTAAATTGAACCCCATCCATCCACCATCCATCTTAGGATGAATGGATGGAGGGGATCAACACTAAGGGAGAGTTGGAGAGTTAGTAACTTCCTTGATCCCCCCTCTATATATATATATATATATATATATATATATATGTATATATATATATATATATATATATATATATATATATATATATATATATATATATATTGTGGACATGACATAAGTCCACCCCAACGCGGCCACGCGCTGGTTTGGGGAGGCGAATGAATCTCCATATGAGAATGGATCGAATTGAAATTTAAATCGAAGTTGGAGTCGCCACCGAACTCTGTGGGAGTTCGGGCCCGTTCGAACCCACTCTATGTCGTAGTGGGCCGTGTGCAAAATATGGCTCATTTCCGATGTCAGAGTTTATTGGGTTCGTCTCTTTGCATTTGATACCGATACCGACTTGATCGGATACCGTGTATTGAATGACTCTCGTTGCCAATGGTTTCGGACATCCGGAAACCGAGGTTCTGAGTAAGGGGTGAGGGTACGTGTTGGGAAGTTCACAAAGAACACCCAACCCCGCCCGCACATTAGCGGCCTCTACTAGGATATCGTTTGATTTTAAAATACGCACGTTAGTAATACGATGTATGATATGCAAACATTGTTTTCCTAAGCATGCGAGGAATTGAATGGGTTGCTAAGTCGGTTTAATGCATGAAAAATTAACGTCAAAGTTGAATTTAGCATGTGAGATTCGTTTTAGTATAATAAAACAAATGATAAAAAAAAGATGAATTTGCTACAAAAGATGAACAAACGAGTTAGTATCGATTTGTGAATAAAAATATAGCGAATATGATGAATATGCGAGGTCGAGAAAATATTAGTCAAAATCTGAAAACATTGCTAAAAAGACGATGTTTTGTCTAAAAAATGATGTTCGAAGAATAATAAAAAATAGAGCGGAATCGATTTTTGTGTCGCGTTTTCAGGGAACCGCGCGCCTCCCCCGGGACGCACGCGACTCGCGTCCCGGGCTGTTTTCGAAATTGATTTTCGGAAAATTTTAGCTTTATTAAATCGCGTATAAATATTGCATAATTTATACTCGACTTAATTTTGCGATATTCGTTATATTCAATATTCGACTATGAAATCGATATTAAATACTCGGAATGATTTTTTTAGAAAAGGTAAAAAAAAGTTTTTGTAATTTGTTTTAAAAATTAAACTAAAAAAAACGATGTTTGACTCTCTCCGCGTTAAAATTGTTGTATTTTGTTTTAAGAAAATTATGTAACGGTTTTTTAGTATCAACGAGATTAATTTAGTTCTTTTTGATACAATATTCGATTATAGAGAATCGATATCGTATTTTTAAGAACGTTTGTTTTATAAAAATAGTTTTGTAGTATCGATATTAGAAATAATAAAAAAATACGATGATGACCCGTAAAAAGAAATCGACCGACGACGCAAAAGAAAAAAGGAAAAGACGAGAGGAAGAGGAAGAGAAAGGAGAGAAACGGGTTTGATTTTACACCCTCAACCTACATGCTTTGTGTACTCGGAACGGGGCTCGTCGGAATGTGGCTTAGGCACGGGAGCGTCGAGTTAATGTCGGTGAGTTATGGTGGTTTTTTGGTTTGGACGTGTAAAGGGTAAGAGGTGGCCGGTTTCGTCGGATCTCGGATATACTATCGGTTTCTCGATGCTAAGTGTATATTTATGAATCGTAGATGTGTGATAAAAAGTTGATGATTGATGATTGATTGGTGTGAATATTTCTGAATGAATTTTGAGTTGTGCAAGGGGCCTATTTATAGGAATATTCCCGACCTTGGCTAGAAGAAGTGTTTGAGTTAGAACTACCGCTTAGGATAGGAAACGTAAGAAGTTGAGAAGAACGAGAATTCCGTTTACTTGGCAAAGAAGAAAGGGAATCTCGGCTAGTATGGGCTGCTCGGCCGAGTATTTGATGCTCGGTCGAGTGTTTTTTTTTTGGTAAAGTGTAAGTATATATATATATATATATATATATATAGATATATATATATATGTGAAAGTTTCGATTTACAATCTAATGACTACAACAAATTTTGTAGCCATCTAGCATCTTTGGCATGAATGGGATATTTGATCTTACACATTATTCGATTTTTCAACTCTAACTCAATCAACTTAGCCGTGAACTGAGGCTGAGAAACAATTCCGTCAATTCTGCATGTATTCCGCTGTTTCCAGATGTGATAAATCAGCGCATTAACCACAGCTCTAACAATGTTGCATTGCAGTTTCGACCCTCTAATATTCTTAGCCCACTTCAGGCTCTCGTTCACCGGTATCCTCCTTTGCAACCACTTGCCCACCTGCGCCACAACTCTCAAGCTCCAGACACACCCAAAAAATAAGTGATCCAAACTCTCCGGTTGCATCTCACACAAAAAGGATCGATCAGAATCAACAATTCCAATTCTATGAAGCTTCAGTCTCGTGTTTGGAGCATCCCTAAACACTAGCCATGAGATGAAGCTATGCCTCGGGATACTCCACTTACTCCAAACAACCCTCCACCATGGAACTTTTGGCCCTTTATCTCTTAGCTCCTCATATCCCTTCGAAATCGAATAATGCCTATCCGAGCCATGCCACTTTCCATTAACAAACAAATTCTTGATCTTCTCCTTAGCCTGACATATTTTCCTCCACGACCAAGTGACATCTGCTTGGGGCTGATACTCACTCCACGGTGAGCCTTTCAAATACACATTATTCACCCACCTAACCCACAACCTGTCCGGCTGATCAAAGACCCACGATGCCAGCTTAGCCACCGCGGCCTCATTCCACACGGACAAGTCACGAATTCCCAGGCCTCCCTCATTCTTGGGATAGCATATTTTCTCCCAACTCACTAACGCTCTATTATTGCCTTCTACCCCACCATCCCATAAAAAATTCCGGCAAAGAGATCTAATCCGAGCCATAACAAATTTCGGGATAATGAAGACCATAGCCCAGTAATTGTGTAGTTGAGAAAGCACAGACTGAACTAAAGTCAACCTACCCGCATAAGATAGCTTCCGAGCTCCAATTCCTGCAATTCTCGCTGTAATACGCGCCAATAACATCACACACTCATTCTTTCCCAGTCTGGTACTCTGAATGGGAAGTCCAAGATACCGAAAAGGAAAGGTCCCCTCCACGCATCCCGAGAATCGCAATATGGCATTTTTCTTGTCCTCATCGACACCTGCAAAATAAGCATGAGACTTCCCAACACTAATGCATAAGCCCGAAGCCCTACTAAAGGTCGCAAAAGCTCTCCAAATGATCTCCATCGACTCCGAGTCCCCTTTACAAAAGAGAAGAAGGTCATCGGCGAAAAGTAAATGACAGAGCTTTAAGCCTCCACATTTCGGATGGAACCTAAACTTATTCTCCACAGCCACAAAATCCATAATCCGAGAAAAATACTTCATGCAAATCGTAAAAAGCAACGGCGACATAGGATCCCCTTGCCTCAAACCCCTTCTCCCATTAAAAAACCCGAAATTATCCCCATTAACGCATAAAGAATATGAGACAGTCTGCACACATTCCATAATCAACATACGGAAATGGTCCGGAAAATCGAGCGCCCTCAACATTTGGTCCAGAAAACCCCATTCCACGCTATCATACGCCTTATGAATATCAACCTTAAAGAGGCATCGAGGCGATATACGTCTCCGATTATACATTTTAACAAGATCCTGGCATATCAGAATGTTCTCCACAATGCTTCTACCCTCAATAAAGCCCCCTTGAACAGGACTAATCAATTTAGGCAACACCCGAGACAGTCTTACACAAATAATTTTAGCAATGCATTTGTATATGACGTTGCAACAAGCAATCGGGCGGAAATCTTTAACATTATTGGGTCGATTAATTTTCGGGATTAAGACAATATTAGCGCAATTGATTTGTTTAAGCAGCTTACCCGAAACAAAGAAATCACGAATAGCCTCCGAAAAGTCTTCACCGATCACATCCCACGAATCCATGAAAAACTGACTCGAAAAACCATCCGGACCAGGGGCTTTGTCTCGAGGAATGCTAAACAACGCTCTCTTAATTTCATCAAATGAAATCGGTTCAAGCAACGATGCCTTCATATCTTCGCTGCAAATCGGCCCACGACGAACTAAACTAGTATTCACCAGTTCAGTAGCATTGGACTCCCCAAGCAGCTTCAAATAAAACTTCAGGAAAGCATCCTGAATTTCAATCGGCGAAACACAGTCAACACCTTGCTCATCCTTCAGCCGCGTAACAGCGTTCCTAGCTCGTCTTGCTCGAAGCAATCCATGTAAATAGGCAGAATTAGCGTCCCCCTCCCTGATCCAAGTTTGCTTCGCCTTCTGAGACCAAAATTCAGACCTGGCTGCTTGCAGTAGTCGCGCCTGCTCGTTTAATACACTTTCTTCCTGCAATAACTGAGGGCTACTGTCACTCCGCAACTGAACCTGCAGCTGTTCCAAGCGCAGTTCAGCCTGCAAACATCGATTTTCAATATCCGAGAAGGACACAGCATTTAAAGCTTTCAGCGGCTATTTCAATTTTTTCAATTTCGACACTACCTGGAACATACGGGTCCCCCTAATTTGCTCAGCCCACACCTTCGCAATGCAATTTTTAAACTCCGGAGCTCGACTCCACATATTCATATACTTAAAGCTTCTGTTCTTCCGTGCCGGAGGATGTTCAAGTTGTACAATACACGGACAATGATCGAACGTTCCCTCCGGTAAGAAATTAGCAAAACCATTTGGGAATAACCCCATCATCTCATCGTTGACCAAACATCTATCAATCCGACTAAACACTCTAGTGTCCACAACTTTATGTTTGTTATTCCAAGTGAACCAAGAGCCAATTGCCTTGATATCACTTACATTACACATAGCCAAACAATCTTGAAACTGCGCCATGGCTACCTCAGTAGAAGAACCTCCGAGCCTCTCCGGGCATCAACAACGCAATTGAAATCGCCCATAATCATCCACGGCCTCCCAGAATTATATGATTCTAGTCTCTGCCAAAGTCTAACTCTCCCAGAATCCGAGTTAAAGGCATAGACAATTGTCAGCCCGTACTCCTTTCCCGAAATCGAAGAGACTTTAACATGAATACATTGATCACTATAATCCAAAATCGTCAAGTTCACCCTTTCATGATTCCATAAAAGCCAAACCCGACCTCCTTCATGACAATGGTTATTCGTCGTAATGCTCCACTCATCGAAAATGTTTTGGTGAACTTTCGCATACGCTTTATTTTTTATTTTCGTCTCTAATAAACCAAAAATATCAACATGCTGTTTCCTAACAAAATCTCTAATCGTACGCTGCTTATTTATATTACACATGCCGCGCACATTCCAAAATCCAATGTTATGTACCTCCATGGATAACCAATTCCAAACCAGCCCCTTCCTTTCCCACCTCTTCATCTTTACGTGGCGAGCCCCTCACTATGTCAGTGAAAAGAACATCCGATCTCACTCCACCATTCTTGCCCGTCAGAATAGCCCCCTGTTTGTTAACAGTAACCGGCCTGACTAACTTAGGCTGCTGAACCTTAGCCTGTACTGCAGCAGTTGCAGCCTGCTTCTTCGGTCCAGGCTGCCCTCCATCCGTCTTCTTCTTTTGTGCGGCTACAGCTCTAGCCTTCCTCAATTCCTCACTCTTACAGTCACTTCCGTCATGCCCATAGTTCCTACATTTAGAGCACCAAATGGGTTTCCACTCGTATTTGACGAGTATATTAACCTCATTCCCATGTTCATCCAAAAATTTAATCATATTCTTAAATTTTTGTCCAACTTTAGCCATAATCATTGTCCTAGCATAGCCTAACCTAGAGCGCTCTTCCGTAGCCAAATCAGATTTAACATACGGTCCAACAAGGGAGGCTATCCTAGGCAAACAACGACCCCAAAATTTTAAAGGAAGTTCATGCAATTGTATCCAAATAGGAACTTCTTTCACATCTTCCTTATCAAGCTTAGCCTCAGGTGTCCATTCTTTCACAATTAACGGTTTATTATCAAACATAAACAATCCGTGATTCAGAACTTTTACCTTAGCATCAGTTTCCTTGAACCGAACTAGAAAAATCCCATTCGGAAGGAATGAAATTTTGTCTATTCCATGTTCCTTCCATATCCTTTTCACGTAGCCTTCGATGACTTCCCATGGAGGATTGGCCCCCATAATGAAGCAATAGACTGCGTTGCTCCAGTACTCAACTTCCTCCTCTACATCTTCCTCAGAGAACTGTAGCAGTTCTTCTTCCTCCTCGACATCCACTATTTTCTTCCCTTCCCTTTGTTTCCACCCGATGCTATTAATCGGCTCCACATTAGGGTTCGTTTCAGGAACATATTCAGAGACTTCTTCCGAGACCTCCTCCGATTCAGAGTCTGAATCAAAGTGCAACCCCGGTATATCACCAATTTTCACATTTGCGGACGTGCTATCCTCAGTTTCAGCGACATTTTTTTCAGGTTTCGAAACAGTCTTACGTATCAGTTCTTCTTTCATTGCCCTAGTCACAGGTTTAGGGCCAGTAGGGATGGTACGAGCCTTCTTCTTCATGATCACGGTAGCGCAGCAGCCTTGTCTCCGTCAGAGACTGCCGCGCCGGAAAGCCCTAGTCGATCGAGAAAGTTACAGCCAAGTCGGTCGAGTGTTTGATTCAGTATTCGGATAGAATTCCTACTTGAGATCGAATTCTATCCTTAAACGAATTTGTTTAATATTTTGTGTAGCTGGTTTTTTGTAGTATTGGAGCTCGAATCAGTCACGTGGGGTGACACGGCTGACTCGTGAGTCTCGAAAATATCCTTGACCGAGTTTTGACTCGGTCGCTAAAAGACGGTTTTGCCCCTGGTGTCGGATTCGACCCAAATTAGTCTTATTTGACTCGAAACGACCCACTGGGCCTGAATTTGAGGTTGGTTTTGTGAGATATGTACTCCGTAAAAAGCCCAAGCCAAATGCCAATGATTTTGAGCCCGTTTCTGAGTATGTTCAAGCATGTTTGCGTCCGATCATCATCGGGTGTTTGTCGGAAACTGTTATAGACACCTTGCGGTCAAAATGTGGGTGTCTACATATATATATATATATATATATATATATATATATATATATATATATATATATATATATATAGATCTAGGATCATGTGAGATCCCTTCACATAATGAGAACCATGAGAACCAATTGTAACCCTTTGATCTAATTTGATCTTATGGTCTAAATTTATTATTAGTTCCTGCACTTTCATTCAAAATAAGACAATCATGGCCAAATTTCTCCATCTTATACGCACTAGTGCACCACCATCATTTTTACTAACATAAACAAGACCTGATTTCCATCAATCTAGCATCACCTATCAATCAAATTTCCTATCGATGTTTGGTGCATAGTTTATGTACTCTGTAATGATGTTGGTCGAATCACTATCGACATTCATTAAGTTTCCTTATAAACATCAAAATTAATGTCTTTTTTACGTTTAATTGGAGTTAAAATAGTGAATTAATGTTTTTAGTTTATGAATTTGGGGATTTCGTGAATTTAGAGTTCTTCATAAGAAATCATTGTGGGACGCGACCACAGCCCAGGTCCGAAACATTGCCTTAATTATTATTTTTGATGTGAAATATTCAGTTTCATGTTGTGTCCAAGTGTGGACATGACGTAGGTCCACCCCGACGCGGCCACGCGCGGGTTTGGGTAGGCGAATGAATCTCGTGGTAAGATTGTTCTCGAGTTCGAAATTTAAGTCAAAATGGAGTCGCCACCGAATTTTGTGGTTATTCGGAACCATTCGAGCCCACTCTATGTCGTCATGGGCTATACACAAAGTAAGCCCACTTCGATTTCAGAGTTTATGGGGCTCGTCCCTTTGCATTATTATATCGATACCGTTTACACCGGCTTTCTTATATAAAATGACTCTCATGCGCCAATGGTTTCGGACATCCGGAAACCAAAGGTTCTGAGTAAGGGGTGAGGGTACGTGTTGGGAAGCCCACTAAGGACACCCAACCCCGCCCGCACATGGCGGCCTCTACTAAGACATCATTCGTGTTCGTGTACGCACGCTAGTAAAATAATTAAATGATATGCAAACAGCGTTTTCGGGCTAAGCATGTGAGTCATATGTAAACTACGTCATTTAATGCATCGAATTATGGTCGAAGTGGTTTAGCATGCGAAGTTCATTTATAAAGCGATAAGCAAGTAAATAAATAAAGCTCGAAAGGAAATAAATAACGTACAAGTTACACGGGCGGAAATACAACCCAGAATTCACAATACAACAATACATAAAAATAGTAAACGGAATGATAAAAGGCAATATAATGATAGAAACGGACCCGTATGTAAACTAGACTGCGAAATGTGTAGATGGACTAACCCCGATTAAATGTACATTATATTGCACATCAAACGAAGGACGGAAACATGGGACTGTGACGTATTGCTAGCCCGATCCCACGTCCCGTAGTCTTGTCCCGACTTATCACTTCGAAGAAGATCGGTCAAAGTCGTTCTACGTGTCGTGAAAGGCGTGGTTTTTAAAGAAAGGAGGGTCACGTGATTGTCTTTACACGTGATGACTAAAGTCGTAAAAAGTCGAGCCTCGAAATGTGTGTCGAGGCTCTCGATTTTCTGGGTTACAGGACCCACTCGATCGAGTCGTGGGCTTACTCGGTCGAGTGCGTCCTTTACGTACCTACTGCTCAGTTTTTTGGGTGCTACTCGATCGAGTAGCCTATGTACTCGGTCGAGTAGCCCCTGTATGAGTGGTAACTCGTTTCATTTTTTATTGGAAATCGATGGTCGGCCAAATCAAATACAAATATCGCACGATTTGTATTTAACTTGGCCTCCGGTACTATAATCGTGTATGAATGATTATAATACCGTCATCGGAGTTTTATGAAAACGTTTTCGTTAGATTAGAAAATTTGAATTAGTGACGAAATGCTTCCCTCTACGTCACGACATCGGAACTAACCCTTTCGGGTTATGTGATGTCGGTTTTCGTGTCAACGGGTTCCGCACTAATTATAGAAATGAGATCAAATACGTTCAACTATGACCGATTGCGATCACGTCACGCCCTTGAGTACATTGGGGCGGGGCTCCTCGAAAGGGCTCCACCTCCGTCGTTGCTCGTAAAGGGATTAGACGGACCTTAGGCAATTATCATAGTCAAACGTTTTTGAAACCGAAATTTGATACTAGAGTATATATACACGGTATTATGACGCTAGTAATCAATGATTAAAAGATGATAAAACGAAGATGAGAAAAGTATAATGACGTTAGTGTTAGTGTTATTATTCTAGTACGATTATAATATAGAAAACGCGAAAATGTACATGAAAACCGGAATAGAAAAGAGATAGAGATGGGGTTTACGACACCCTCAACATACATGCTAGGTAAGGACCTCGGAAATGGACTCGTAAATAGCGACGGGACGCCGGAGTATCGAGGATGTACGCGAGTTATGGTGTGTATGTGTGTGTGTGTGTCGTCGGTTTTCGAGGGACGAAATGCTCGGTTTTTTGTGTAGTATCACTAGGGATGTAGTGTAGAGAGTATAGGTGAATTAGGGTTGGAAATGTAGGGTAAATGCCTTAGGAAAAATCTTGTCCAAATGAATGGGGTTGAAGGGGTATTTATAGGCCTTACCCCACGACATAGGGGCACTCGGTCGAGTGGTCCTAGTGCACTCGATCGAGTGCCCTTGCAAACGGGCCAAACCCGGTTTTTGGCGCTCCACTCGACCGAGTGGGTCTATCCACTCGATCGAGTGGATCAGTTTAGGCGAGATAAAATAGGAAGGAATTGATCTTGTTGTTTTGATTGATTTTTTTGAATTATGGTTTTGTGCGCTATTTTTCGAGAATGAATATGGCTGATTTGTGAGACGGTTTCGTCTTTGACCGGGTTTTGACCCGGTCGCTAAAAGACGGGATTTATTTTTGGTGTCGGTTTTGGCCCAAATTAGACTTATCTTCCTCGGAACGACCCACTGGGCCTGAATTTGAGGTCTGTTTTGTGAGATTTTTACTCCGCTAAAAGTCCATGTCGGATATTGTTGATTCCGAGCCCAAATCCGAGTATACCAAGTCATGTTTGCGTCCGATCATCATCGGGTGTTTTTTTGGAGACTACCATAGACACCTGGCAGTCAAAATGCGGGTGTCTACACCAAGTTGGTTGGGAATGAACCTAATGATTAGGATGTTATGGGTTCGGTTACCCACGCTTACGTTTAAGTATACAGTACTTCCTAGATTTTAATTTTGGAAACAAATTTCAATTTTATTCTCATTTTTTTTAATGTTTTAATTAAGGTAACATTTTGTTTTCATTCTCCATCTTTTTTAAAGAGTTTAATTGTGAAAATACATTTCAATTTTAGCATACCCTTTTCAATTTTAGCGTACCTTTTTTTTATTTGAGCGTACTTTTTTTCCTGTTTTAGCGTACAATTTTTCAATTTCAATTTTAGCGTACCCTTTTTCACTTTTAGTGTACCATTTTTCTATTTTTGCGTACCCTTTTTCAATTTCAATTTTAGCGTACCCATTTTCAATTTTAGGGCACCATTTTTCCATTTTAGTGTACCCTCTTTCTATTTTAGCGTCCCCTTTTTCAATTTCAATTTTAGCGTACCCTTTTTTCACTTTTAGCGTACCCTTTTTTCTATTTTAGCGTACCCTTTTTTTCACTTATTCTATCGGTTCAATGCTTGTGTCTGATATAATAGCATTTTCTTCCGTGAATTGTTCCATCACAACCACATTTGAAGAAACATAGGATACTACTGAATTAACTTGAGGAACACTTGTATCAGTCGCAACAATTTCTGAATCCATTATAGTGCTGCAATAATAAGAAGCAGAAAAATTAATTTGTCAAGCCTCGTTAAGTTCAATCAATCGATCAAAAATATACTCCATAATCTATTTTAGTGACTTTTTTCAGAATTCTACCAAGCAATCAAACAACAACAAAAAAAAAATCAAAGTTCGAAATTCAACGTCAAGACAATTAATAATTAATGAACTGGTGATGCAAATAAAAAGAAAGTAAAAATTGAAAAAGGTAGGATCTTTAAAGCTCAAATTGCACAAGTTAATCGAATCAGACAAACAGAGAATCAGACAAACTTTTAACGATTTTAAGCTGGAATCGGTAGAATTAAACAAAGAAAAAACTAAAATCAATCATCAAATCAAAACTGAAATCGAATAATTTGAAACTGAAATATCAAAACCCTAACCCTAATTTATTCAGATTAGATAACAAACCTCGGAAATTTGAATTTATGAATGAAGTCTTAATCTGCGTTTTCTTGATTTTTGGTGAATTTGCGTTTTCTTGATTTTTGGTGAATTTTGTTGAAATTATTTTTCAATTTTTGGTAGAATGATGAAGGAACGGAGCGGAGTAGAGGGAAAGAGGAGAGAGAGGAATGAGTGTTAAAATCAATTGAGCTTAACCCTGCAAACTTTTTTTCCGTGAAATTGACCTGAGATATAAGGACTTTAAAGGGTTCTCACAGTTCTCACCATAGGATGGGTTCTCACCCGATCTTAATTCTATATATATATATAGAAGATATACACTAGTACAATCTATAACGTAATTCGTATATTTCATTAATGCTACGAATTGATGATCCAGATTGTAATATATATGTCCATTAAGGGAAATATAATGATAAATACTCATGTACAAGCACCAAAAAAAATACTCATGTACGGAGTAATTTTTAGTTCTACATTTGATAAAATTAAAAAAAATTACTTTTTTGATATATGTTTTAATTGTACTCCTCCCACTAAGATCTTCCCACTTTCTTTAAAAGAAAACTCCACTAAGTTCCACTTCAAAAATTTTCTTATTCATCCATTATACTCTCTTCCTATTGGCTACTTTTTCTGATTCGACATCTTAAACCCCCATCAAACAATTTACCACCTTTCATTATTCATTCCATATTCCTTATGCCATTTACAAATGGGAACATCATTGTGGGGGGAGGGAGTATTTACTTTCTATGTATCATGTATGTGTACTTTAGTCTTCTATTTTTTTAATTTATACAAAATTTGGAAAAAATATTAAATGTTTAAATACAATCCTAGGCTCTATTTAACATTATCCATAAATTAAATAATTAAATAATTAAATAATTTTACTATACTACTTCCATGTAATGATACTCGTATATGTTATGATGACTATGGCACATCTGTCCGAAGATATTTGCCCGAAAATGAATCACACCTGAAAGTAATCCGACCAGATAATAGTCAGAATATTTAGGGTTAGTGATGACCCGACCCGAAAAAATGTAAATTTATTTTAAAATTGTATATAAAGCGTATACTATTAATATAAAAATGAAAAAAAAAACAATATAAACTTTGAGATTATCTTAACTACATAATCATAAACAATAAAAATTGATTAAAACATGAATATTATAAGCTAAAAGTTTTTAAAAGCATGACACAGTAATAAGAAATACTTCGTATTTATTTATTTTTAAAATCATATGAAAAAAATAGCTTATACGGAGTATATGTTTTAAATTTATATTTTTGTTACACTATTATGAATACGGTTTTTATAACGTGTGTCCACTCGTCACACGTCAATAAGCTTTACAATTAGATGAAGTTTTACAAAAATATTACTCCGTATATAAGTATGGACAATATAACTTAATATTTCAATTTCTCGTGTTAATTTCTTTTTTATTTATTTTTCACCCAAAAAAGAAAGAGGAAGATCATTGGAACTCGGGGTAGACGGAACTGCAAATTGAACTTCACCAAGAACGTTGCCAAGTAACTTCAGAAATAATAAGGAACAAAATATTGTGAATAATTTCAGATAATTATATAAGAGAAGAAGAGAGAATTGATGTGTTGTAAACTGATGAAGAAAGGATCTAAAATTTTTGGGAACTTGTGCCTAGAAAATCTCAGAACCAGCCAAAAAAAGATAACTTGTAATCCGTACGTAAAAGTGGGCTTACGTACGCCTGCACCCCAGGTGCTCTACCAAAGCCCGAGCCCAAGGAAAGCGAACGCGCACGTGTGGTTCGAGGTCAAACTCACACACCTATATAAAAGCTCCACTCTACTACAAGTAATCAATCAAGGAAAGGAAAGAGAAAATTTATAAACATAATACTCAAACTAGGATAAAAGCTCCAAGTCACATTTTTTCTAATTTTCCAAGTTGATAACAAACCTAGGAAAGCAAAATAAAATGAAGTTATTTCGTTAATGAGGGATAAACTCAAACTCCTTGATTTCTCAAGGCGGGACAAGAACAAAAAAAAATTTTGTTGAAGCATACAACTAAGTCACCAGATTGACGATGTAAGATAATAATTCAAACAGTTGAGCCTCCTACATTTCAACACCTATTACGGAGTATGATTAAGGTTCACCATATTATGCACGTTATTCGGAGCACACATTATTTGTGATTTATTTTGGAGGTGATTAAACATCATGTCAAGAGCATGTTGTGAAAGTCAAAGATACTAATTTAGAGCTTAGAGGCAAACATGGAATAATGCCAATGAACATGAAGTTTAATTATTTATATGTTGCCGCTATTTCTCTTTGAAGGCTAGCATATCTCACTAAAAGTTTCATTTTTTTGTCCCATATCTTTGTAACATGTAAATATGTAATCACTATCATATAGTAAATAATTAATCTTTCCGTATTTATATATTCTTCCCTTTTTATATTGACACAAGTCTTAAAAATGATTATTATAATGGATAAGTAATGCAAGTGAGGTTCAATTAGAAAAAAAAATTAGAAAAAAAGGGTACAGGTATACATTTGATTGGATGAGAATTGTTGTAGACACCCGCATTTTGACTGCCACGTGTCTATGGTAGTCTCCGAAAAACACCCGATGATGATTGGACGTCAACGTGACTTAGTATACTCGGATTTGGGCTCGGAATTCATAATATCCGACATGGGCTTTTAGCGGAGTAAAAATCTCACAAAACAGACCTCAAATTCAGGCCCAGTGGGTCGTTCCGAGTCAAATAAGACTAATTTGGGCCAAAACCGACACCAAAAATATTTCCCGTCTTTTGGCGACCGGGTCAAAACCCGGTCAAAGGCAAAACCGTCTCAGTAATCAGCTGAAATCATTTAAGCGCCCAAATTCGAATTCAAAAAACAAACTCAACCAACAAAGACCAAGTCTTCCTTATTTTTCTCACCCAACTGATCCACTCGATCGAGTGGATTGACCCACTCGGTCGAGTGGGGCGCTTCGAACTGGGCTTCGCCCGTTTTCTAAGGCACTCGATCGAGTGCATTAGGGCCACTCGATCGAGTGCCCCTAGGTCGTGGGAAACGTCTATAAATACCGACTCATTCCCATGCATTTTCAGAACTTTTGGAGATCCTTTTCACCATCATTTTGCCCTACATTTTCAGTCACACTACACCCTACATTCATCCTACAATCTACACTACAAACCCTAAGCAAAACACATCGAAATCCGAGCCTCTATACCTAGGAAACCGACACATACACCCATACACACCACAACTCTCATACATCCTCGATACTCCTAAGCATTGTCGCTGTTCACGAGCCTATTTCCGAGATCTATACTAGCATGTATGTTGAGGGTGTCCTAAACCCCGCTCTAAACTCTTTTGTCTCGTTTTATTTCCGTTTAATTCATCGTATTTTTGTATAGTAATCGTAATCGTCACAACGTTAACACTAACACTTTTTTTTTTTTTGCATCTTTACATTTTCGTTTTATATCGTTTTATCGTCATTATATTATTAATACCGTGTATATATAAAGCTAGTATCAAATTTCGGTTTAAAATCCGTTTGACTACGATGTTTGCCTAAGATCCGTTTAATCCCTTTACGAGCAACGACGGAGGTGGAGCCCTTTCGAGGAGCCCCGCCCCAATGTACTCAAGGGCGTAACGCGATCGCAAACGGTCGTAGTTGAACGAATTTCATTCCATTTCCATAATTGGTTCGAGACCCATTGACACGAATACCGACATCACATAACCCGAAAGGGTTAGTTTCGATGTCGTGACGTAGAGGGACGCATCTCGTTACTAATTCAAAGTTTCATAATCTAACACAAACGTTTTCATAAAAACTCCGGTGACGGTATTATAATCATTCATATACGATTATAGTATCGGAGGCCGAGTCGAATACAAATCGTGCGATATTTGTATTTGACTCGGCCGATCATCGATTTCAAGTCATAAAATCGAGCAAATCACTACTCGTACAGGGGGCACTCGACCGAGTGCCATAGGCCACTCGATCGAGTTGCACCCCAAAAACAGGGCAGTAGCCCCATTAACGACACACTCGACCGAGTGCCATAAGGCACTCGATCGAGTAACCCCCCAAAATATGGGCAGTAGCCACGTTAATAGCGCACTCGGTCGAGTCAATCAATGACTCGGTCGAGTGGGTCTGGCAACTCAGAAACCCGAGGGCTTGGACATATATTCCGAGCCCCGTTCTTATCGACTTAAGACCATTGACCGACCCTTCATCATTTTTCAAAACGTTACACATGTCACGACACGTAGAACGACTTTGACCACTTTTACGTGATAAGTCGGGACAAGACTACGGAATGTGAGACTAGGCTAGCAATACGCCACAATCTCATATTTCCGTCCTTCGCTTAATACGTAACATAATACGTATTTAAGCGGGGTGGTTCATCTACATAATTTCGCGGTCTAGTTTACATATGGGTCCGTTTTTATCTTTCTTTTACGTTATTTTGTTTATGTCGTATTGTGAATTCCGGGTTGTATTTCCGCCCGTGTAGCTTGTACGCTTTCATTTCTTTTTTGAGCTTCATTTATTATTTGCTTTTACGCTTTATAAATGAACCTCGCATGCTAACTCAACTCGACCATAATTAGATGCATTAAATGACGTAGTTAACGCAAAATTCACATGTTTAGACAAAACGTTGTTTGCATATCATTTCATTATTTTACTAGCGCGTGTATCATGAACACGAACGATGTCTTAGTAGAGGCCGCCATGTGCGGGCGGGGTTGGGTGTCCTTAGTGGGCTTCCCAACACGTACCCTCACCCCTTACTCAGAACCTTTGGTTTCCGGATGTCCGAAACCCTTGGCGAACGAGAGTCATTCTTTACACGATTACCGGTGTAGATGGTATCGGTATCGCAATGCAAAGGGACGAGCCCCATAAACTCTGAAATCGAAGTGGGCTTACTATGTGTATAGCCCATGACGACATAGAGTGGGCTCGTATGGTTCCGAATAACCACAAAATTCGGTGGCGACTCCATTTTGACTTAAATTTCGAACCCGAGAACAATCTTACCACGAGATTCATTCGCCTACCCAAACCCGCGCTTCGCCGCGTCGGGTGGACCTACGTCATGTCCACAATTGTCAAATAAGGAAATAAAAGAAAAAGGGAGAACATAAAAATACGAAATTACTTTTTCCTAACGAGCATTTATTCAATCCTAATGACTTTTTACCGCTTTACCCCTCTCATTTCATCCCATCGAAAACTGAAGGTTTTGTTTTTTTTCTCTAAATAAATCTCAAATCCCCATAATCGAGCCATGAACCACCATAAATATGGAACTGTCCGGGGTCAGATCGGGTCGGGGGTGGGCGGCTTGGCTGGGTGGTGGGCGACTGGGCAGTGGGCGGTGGGTGGTGGGCGGGTGAGGGTCGACAAGGGGTGGGTCGGGTCGAGTCGGAATCTGGGCGGGTCGGAGCCGGGGTGGTCAGGCGGGCTGAG
Organism: Agrostemma githago; assembly: GCA_958450325.1. NCBI lineage: Eukaryota > Viridiplantae > Streptophyta > Magnoliopsida > Caryophyllales > Caryophyllaceae > Agrostemma > Agrostemma githago. Next base: position 59,787,401 of record OY288252.1, on the reverse strand, counting down.
CGGTGGTCTGGGTGGTGTTGATCAGTAGGTGGGTGGGCTGCACGGTGGGTTGGGTGGTTAGGTGGTGGGGCGGGGGTCAAGGGAGTGCTGTTTTTCGTCGTCGGCATTTCAACCACGTCGTCGGCGCTTTTTAATATAAAAGACGATCTTGCCATTGCCTTAATTAGATTAGTTAACTAATGTTATGTAATTTTAGAAGTTAGATTAGTTATTGAAACTCGTTAATGAAGCGATTTTTAATTTTTCAAACTGTTCCGTTATTATCTTGTCCTTATTATATATCCACTCAAACTCTACTCACCATATTTAATTTTATTTTTTCTCACTTAAACAAAAAGCGTCTTTTCTTTAGAGAAACCCGACTTTTCTAGAAACCCGACTTTTCTAGAAATTAGGTTGTCGGCAGTTTTTAATGTGAAAAGACAACAACGTCCTTCCCTAATTACATTCACTAACTTTGTTAATGAAATTAAAAAGTTTAATCATGTTAATGATACTCAATAATAAAACGATTTTTTTTTAAAAATCGTCATTTTATTATGTTACGGATTATGTTATACTACCTCCGTATCTATATGTTCGTCCACTTTCAATATAATACTCCACCCATATATTAAACAAAGTGGACGAACATATAGATACGGAGGGAGTATTATATATCCTTCCCCACCCACAACAACACTAATATTATTAATAATATTAAAATTGTATTAATATGCGATTTTAGAAGGTTTTAGAATCAAATATAGATAATATTTTAGTAAAGTTTATATACAATGTTCAATTGATTCAGTGGTAAAGAGGCTTATTTGTGTTCGAGAGGTTGTGGGTTCGAGCCTTGGTAATTACAAATTTCTGCAATTTTGCATCTGGGCCTGTTGGGCGTGGGTTTTTGGCGTCCAGGGGACCCCCCAGACGCGGATTTTGGGCGTCCAGGTCGATTTCCAGCGGCCCCAAACCCAGAAAACGCGCCCCTATTCGCACAAATCGGTCCCAATCTCACCTTAACCGATACCAAAATCGAATATAGAAAAACATATTCTCGAGTTACATTGAGACACGTGTCTCAAAAACCGTTCAAAAGTTCAAAAAACCGTAATTTCAAATTAGTCGGGAATATAATAGTTACATTAATTAAGAAACTTAATTAATTTCATTAATTACAATTACAGAAGGGTAAAAGAGTTACGTTGAGACATGTGCCTAAAAAATCGTTCAAAAGTACAAAAATCGTAATTTTAATTTACTCGGAAATATTAATTAAATTAATTAAAAAACTTAATTAATATCATTAATCACAATTAAGAAAGGGTAAAAGAGTAAATTCACGTATAAAGCGCCGACGACGTTGCTGAAATGCCGACGACGAAATGTAGTAGGGGGTCAAGGGAGGGGGACGCTGTAAGGGGGTTCTTTTTTTAAATTATTTTATTTATTTAAATTCCTTTTTTTTTGTTAGTTATTTGCTAGTTTCTTTTTTATAGTTATTTTTTGTTTTTCATTTTTTTTTTGTAAACTCTTTTGTTATATAATATTATTTTTATTTATTTAAATAGAGGAGAATTTTATAAAAAAATAGTTTACAATTTTATTTAATTATTTATTCAATCATCGTTTCTTTACATATTAAAAAACGAAGTGCCCCTAAAATGTTTCTTATGAATAGTGTTGTTTTTCTTAGGAACAGTGCCCTTCCGTCCTTTTTGCTATCCTTCCTTCCTTCCTTCTCATCCATTCATTTCCCATCTTCTCTTCCGTCCTTTCCTTATCTTTCCTTCCTTCCTTTTCATCCATTCATTTCCTATCCGTCCTTCTACTACTTCGTCTTCACGCTTTCCTGCTTCTTCCTCATGCTCCTTCTCTCTACTTTCCCTTTCCTTAGTTTTTTTCTCATGGTTCTCTGATTTTGTTGTCTCTGCAGGTTGTGGCTGTTTCCGCTCTTTTCTTGGTGGTTATCCAGTTGCCCCAGGTCCTCGGCGTTGGTGGCCAAGGAACAATGCAACAGCAGCGGCGATGATGACGAGATCTGCTCTCTCTGCATCATTGTCCGAGCGGTGGGCTCTTCGCTCATTTTTTCTTTTCGTTGACACTGATTTATTTGTCTGAGATTTGTGTGGATCTTTCTGTTTCTCTTTCAGGTGTTGGATCTGGGATTACCGAGCTCTCTACTCTGCAACAGCAGTGGAGATGATGACGAGATCTGCTCTCTCTGCATCAGTGTCGGAACGGTGGGTTCTTCGCTCATTTTTTTTCTTCGTTGGGCCTGATTTATTTGTCTGAGATTTGTGTGGAGCTTTCCGTTTTCCTTTCAGATGTTGGATGTGGGATTGCAGAGCTTTTTATTCTCCGCTTTTTGGGGTTTTGTTGCGTTTGATTTTTGGCTGATTTTTGACGAGGTAGCTTCAGTAGTTTTAATCTGCCTCTTCTTTGTTCCTATTATCATCACAACATAATAATTTGTTATAATTTTTCCGTTTCATTTGTTTGTATACATATTTCAATATTTGAGGTGATTTTTGTAAAACATATATAATCAAATGGAGCAATAGGTATCTTACGAAGTGCCCCTAAAATGTTTCTTATGAATAGTGCTGTTTTTCTTAGGAACAGTGCCCTTCCGTCCTTTTTTCTATCCTTCCTTCCTTCCTTCTCATCCATTCATTTCCCATCTTCTCTTCCGTCCTTTCCCTATCTTTCCTTCATTCCTTTTCATCCATTCATTTCCCATCCGTCCTTCTACTACTTCGTCTTCACGCTTTCCTGCTTCTTCCTCATGCTCCTTCTCTCTACTTTCCCTTTCCTTAGTTTTTTTCTCATGGTTCTCTGATTTTGTTGTCTCTGCAGGTTGTGGCTGTTTCCGCTCTTTCCTTGGTGGTTATCCAGTTGCCCCAGGTCCTCGGCGTTGGCGGCCAAGGAACAATGCAACAACAGCGACGATGATGACGAGATCTGCTCTCTCTGCATCATTGTCCGAGCGGTGGGCTCTTCGCTCATTTTTTCTTTTCGTTGACACTGATTTATTTGTCTGAGATTTGTGTGGATCTTTCTGTTTCTCTTTCAGGTGTTGGATCTGTGATTACCGAGCTCTCTACTCTGCAACAGCAGTGAAGATGATGACGAGATCTGCTCTCTCTGCATCAGTGTCGGAACGGTGGGTTCTTCGCTCATTTTTTTTTTCGTTGGGCCTGATTTATTTGTCTGAGATTTGTGTGGAGCTTTCCGTTTTCCTTTCAGATGTTGGATGTGGGATTGCAGAGCTTTTTATTCTCCGCTTTTTGGGGTTTTGTTGCGTTTGATTTTTGGCTGATTTTTGACGAGGTAGCTTCAGTAATTTTAATCTGCCTCTTCTTTGTTCCTATTATCATCACAACATAATAATTTGTTATAATTTTTCCGTTTCATTTGTTTGTATACATATTTCAAAATATTTGAGGTGATTTTTGTAAAACATATATAATCAAATGGAGCAATAGGTATCTTTTCAGCTAATTCTTCTCATATTCTACTACATTGATGCTTTTAATGTGCTACAGCCAAGTCTTGTAAATTAGATATCAGAAAATCATAGAGAAACCTACATACATCTGTCCTTCTTAACGGCTAGCAATTGAGTGTACATTGCTTAACAGTGGGGTAATTTCATTTCGTTGGTTTGGTATTTATTATGGTGGTCTGATTTTCTCCCGCCCTTCTTCACTACTTTTTCCTATGCTGTTATGCATTGATTTAATGTGCGATGTAAGGATATATCTGAGGTGTTATAGCAGACTTTCTTTCCCTGTAAAGTACTTTCATTCTTAGTCACCTGATCATCGCTCCAAGCTTGTTGTAGCTGGCAACTAGAGGCTATCTTGCAATCTTCCATTTAAATTGAATAGCATCATGCTTATACTATGTATATTCATGTCGATAGTCTTTGTTTGTGTTGAGTCATCCATGATACGGAGTAATATTCTTTCTTGTCCCCTTTTATGTGGTTTTGTGGTACTAATTATAGCTTTTTGTTATGCCGCTTTCCATCTCTGTTTTGTGAATGCGGCTTCTGTTGGCATCCGAGTAAAAAAGAAACATAATTAAACCTTGATCCCGCCCCGCCCCCCGCCCCCCAATTATTCCATTCATACCTTTTATCCTTGGAAAAGAGTCAACGAACTTTTAGTGAACTTGCAGGAAATGATTGGAAGTACCCAGATTTTTATTGCTCTTCACAGATCAATGATCGGTCAGTATTCTAACTCACGATTTTGCTGCAACCAATATGCATTATTTTGGTACATAGAGCTGAGTAATGACTTTACTGCAATAAAGTACAGCGTCCTTGATTTCTCAATATATTAGGTGTAATTTGTAGTTTTGTATTATGTTTGTCATCAGATTAAGAACTCGATGCTTTCTTGCAAGTCACTGAGACTTTAGATATTTGGCATTTAGTTCCATTTGTGCGTTCATTGACCTCGTAATAAGAGAGACACAAGTAAGTGTTTCTATGAGACTATGGGAGGTCGTTTCATGGACATAAGTTTTTTAGGTTTACTATGTTGTGACATGTGAGAGTTTAGACTTTTGAAATAATCATGCAACTCTAAATCTCAAAGCTTGTAATTTGCACTCTAGTTTACAATTTTGTTTTTGGTACCATTTTCAGGTTTGCAGTTGCATTTTTTGGCAATTCATCACATCCGCAGTTAGTTGCACCCATTGCTCAAGTAGGTGTCCATTTGTTACCCCAGGGGCTGCCTGTATCTAAGAAATAGGGTTGTTTCGTTTGTGATTCTACTGCTCATTGTTAGGATCTTATCTAGGATTTTGTGAATCATGTCCAACATGCTGTATATGTGTGGCTAGGCCGTTTGACCATGTGAACTGGACATTTTAGTCCAGAATTTTGGATATCATGGATTGATTGAGAGCAGGGGCAGGTAGCTGTGCTGCATACTATTGTTAGATGATAGAAGGATAATGCAGAAAATGGATTCTGATCTTGACCACTGCATTATGTGTTTGACAGTGTAGCATGATTAAGCTAATTGACAACGTGAAACTCGTAGCTCATATGATTTACTTTAGCAAAATAATCATTATGGCTATAAGTTTTGTAATGAATGTGCTTGGATTGCATAGTCCTATTACATAATTTTTTTTAGGTTTTGTCAACCCCTGCCTGGAGTATTTTTTGTACATTCTATGATTTACTTGGAAAAAATAGTTTCTGCATTAATGATGTTTTCTGTGGGATGTAGGATGAGGTATCTAGCGTATAACCAACATGAAGGTATCTAGCGTACACCTCGATGTTTTCACTCGTTCATGCAGCTTTTTATCATCGAGCTTTGTTGCTCATTCAGAGAGGATCATCTCCCTTTCAAGCTCACTCATCTGAGCAAGATGTTGCCCATCGTCCTCGTCCTTGTAAAGATCACTCCCAACATCAGGGTCATCGCCACTAACACCCTCACGCCCTAAAGCTTCGTCCCGATCATGATCATCTCGATCCTTCCCCCTCTTTTTGAGTGGAACATGGGTAGTAGAGGACTTCTTACCCCCATAAAGGCGATTGTCATCGGAATCTTCATCCTTGTAGTCACTGCCATCATCAGAATACGGATTCTCACGTCGTCTTCTGCATGAATGAGCAGAATGTCTGCTTCTACTTAATCCTCCGGTTCTTCCAGCTGCCTCTAGGAGCAAATCATCTAAATCTGCCATATCTCCAACAATTACTCTATTCTGAGATCATCATTTGTAGTACAGTAGGTTACAAGTTACAACTATATAAAAAAATATCATCACTCAATCTCTCATAAATCAAAGATGAATAACTTCAATATTTTGTGTGTCCTCTTCTATTTATACTCGTATTTCAAAGGTGACTGTAGAGGATCAACACAAAAGCTCCGATTCAAGCAGCCTTGACTCAAATATTGAGTTATAAAGGCCATAATTGGTACAAAAATTATAGAGATGGTCTCTCGCTGTGAGTCGATCCATTTGTGTAATATACAAAGGGGCCATCTTATCGCGTGTGAGACCGTTTCACACAATAACTACCGACTGATGGAATGATCAATTTTACTGACAAATGCTCAGATCTGAAGCTAAATTAGTTCGACAAAATCGAATGAACCTTACACTTCATCCCCTCATTACCTGCAGGAGCTCAATACAATCACATTAAAATTCAGGTTAAAAACATGTTTATATCACCGATCAATTAACCTGATAAACTCAAAATCTTATAGACATATGAAAAACTAAAAATTTTATCTAAGTACGGAACTCGTAAGTCACACATACAACTCAGAATCAAATAAACTCAACCGAAAACTATGATTAAACAAATAACATACGTTAGCTTCATAACATACACAATTTGACTAAGTCGCGCAAGGGGAACATACATGACTTGGCCGACTTGAAGGGCAAATAGTCGAGATTTTGAATCGATAAAACCTAGAAGTTGGAAAATCAGCGATTTGAATAATTGAAGTGTCATATCGTTTTAATGGTGGTGACGGAGATGATTATGAATGGACTCTGGATGGGAGAATAAAGGGATTTTCATGGCACTGGTTCATATGTCAGTGTACATGAAGGTACGCGTCATGATTTTTATCTTTGTTATCATTTTTGTAATTTGCACTACCCACTATCGCCCTCCCTGTCTGATTCACTTATCTACATTATTTCTCATCATTTGCTCAGTTTAAAATTAGGAAATGCTTTCAGTTGTTAAATGAGTCTTTGACGCAATTCTCATTTTGGGTTATTCAAGCTCGGTCTCTCTGTGTTGCTAACACAAGGGTAAGATTCCATACATCCAACCCCAATCCATGCCCCGCAATTTGTTTTTTGTCAATCATGCCCTTGAGGACGAAGGCGCCGTACTATCACTCTTCTATTTTGTTGGAGTTTCTGTCATTTTGCCAGGTGGTTAACTCTGTCTTGGATGTTTTGCCATGGATATTGACCGTAAACTTTATGCCATCTCGTGATTATCCTGCAATTTTACATTTACTTCTTGGTTAATAATTTTTCGTTGCTCAATGAGAGACAGGGAGAGGGAGAGGGAGAAGGGGGGAGAGGGAAAGAGCGCGCGGGAGGGAGAAGGGAGAAAGAGAGAGAGAGAGAGGACGCGGGAAGGAGAAGGGGAGAGAGAGCGCGAGAGGGAGAAAGGAGAGAGAGAGAGAAAGCGGGAAGGAGAAGGGGGGAGAAAGAGAGAGAGAGCGCGGGAGGGAGAAAGGGAGAGAGAGAGCGGGAAGGAGAGCGGGAAGGAGAGATAGGGAGAGGGGGAGAGAGGGGGGGGAGAGAGAGGGGGGGGAGAGGAAAAAAGAGGGAGAGAGAGAAGGAAAGAGAGAGAGAGGGGATAGGGGGAAGGAGAGAGAGGGGAAAGTGAGGGAGAGGGGAGAAAGTGAGGGGGAGAGGGGGAGAAAAGGGAAGTGAGAGAGAGAGAGAAGGGAAAGTGAGAGAGGGGGGAAAGTAAGGGGTAGGGAGAAGGAGAGGCAGAGGGATAGAGAGGGAGAAAGAGAGGGGAAGGGAGAGAGTGGGAGAGTGGGAGGGAGAGAGAGAGAGGGGGGGAAAAGAGAGGGAGAGATAGGGGGAGGGAGAGCGAGAGCGAGAGCGCGGGAGGGAGTAAGGGAGAGAGGGAGAGAGGGAGAGAGGGATGTAGGGATAGGGAGAGAGGGAGGGGGAGGGGGAGAGGGAGAGGGAGAGGGAAATGGAGAGAGAAGGAGAGGGGGGGTGGGGACAGAGGGCGGGGGCGATAGGGAGAGGGGGAAGGGGGGGGAAGTGAGGGAGAGGGGGAGGGAGAGGGAGAGGGGGGGACAGAGGGAGGGGGCGATAGGGGGAGGGAGGGAGACTGAGAGAGGGGGGGAAGTGAGTGGGAGGGAGAGGGAGAGAGGGGGGGGGGGGGGAGGGAGAGGTGGAAAGTGAGGGGGAGAAAGAGGGAGAGGGGGAAGAGAGAAGAGATAGGGAGAGAGAGAAAGAAAGAAGGAAAGAGGGAGAGAGAAGAGATAGGGAGAGGGAGAGAGAGCGAGAAGAGATAGAGGGAGAGAGAGAGAGGGGGGGGGGGAAGTGAGGGGGAGGGAGAGGGGGAAGAGAGAGAGAAAGAGAGAGATGGAGAGAGAGCGAGAGCGCGGGACGGAGAGGGGGGAAGGGAGAGGGGGATGTAGGGATAAGGAGAGGGGGGAGGGGGGATAGAGAGAGGGGGCGATTGGGGGAGGGGGGATAGAGAGAGGGGGCGATAGGGGGAGGGAGAGAGGGGGAGGGAGAGAGGGGGGAAAGTGAGGGAGATGGAGAGGGAGAGGTGGAAGAGAGAGAGAGAGGATATGGGGGAAGAGAGAGAGGAGATAAGGAGAGAGAAAGAAAGAAAGAAAGAGAGGGGGAGAGAGAGAAGAGATAGGGAGAGGGAGAGAGATAAGAGGAGAGAAGGCGAGAGGGAGAGAAGAGGTAAGGGGAGGGAGAGAGAGATAGGGGGAAGAAAGAGAGAGAGATAGAGAGAGAGCGAGAGCGCAGGAGGGAGGGGAGGAAGGGAGGGGGAGAGGGAGAGGGAGAAAGAGAGAGAGAGAGGGGAACTGAGTGAGAGGGAGAGGGAGAGAGGGGGGGAGAGGGAGAGGTGGAAAGTGAGGGGGAGAAAGGGGGAGAGGGGGAAGAGAGAAGAGATAGGGAGAGACAGAAAGAAAGAAAGATAGGAGGAGAGAGGGATAAGAGGAGGGAGAGAGAGAAAGAAACGAGGAGAGAGGGAGAGAAAGGAGGAGCGAGGGAGGGAGGGGAAGAGGGGGGAAGAGAGAGAGAGAGACGGAGAGGAAGAGGGAGAGAGGGAGAGAGGGAGAGAGAGGGATAGGGGGAGGGAGAGAGGGAGAGAGAGGCGGAGGGGGAGGAGAGGGATAGGAGGAGAGAAATGGGGAGATAGGGAGAGGAGAGAATGAGGGAGAGAGGGGGAGGGGGAGAGAGGGATAGGGGGAGGGAGAGGGAGAGAGAGAGAGAGAGTGGCGGAGGGGGAGGAGAGGGAGAGAGAGGGATAGGGGGAGGGAGAGATAGAGAGAGAGAAAGGCGGAGGGGGAGGAGAGGGAGAGGAGGAGAGAAAGGGGGAGATAGGGAGAAAGGGAGAGCTTTCTGCTGTTTTCTGACTTTGCAAGATTTGATCTTTTGTTGACCTTTTGGGAGAGAGGAGGAGGGAGAGAGGGGAAGAGAGAGAGAGAGAGAGTGGAGAGAAGGGGAGAGAGAAAGAGATAAGGAGATAAGGGGAGAAAGGAGGAGAGAGGGAGAGAGAGACGGAGAGGGAGATAAAGGGAGGGGGAGAGGGGAGGGAGAGAGAGAGGCGGATGGGGAGGAGAGGGAGAGAGATGGATAGGGGGAGGGAGAGAGAGAGAGAGAGGTGGAGGGAGAGGAGGAGAGAAAGGGGGAGATAGGGAGAGGAGAGAAAGAGGGAGTGAGGGAGGGAAGGGGAGGGAGTGAGGGGGGGAGAGGGAGGGGGAGAGGGGGAGAGGGAGAGAGGGAGGGGAAAGAGGGGGAGGGAGAGGGAGAAGGGGAAGGAGAGGGAGAAGGGGAAGGAGAAAGGGAGAGAGGGAAGGAGAGAAAGAGTGAGACAGGGGGAGAGGGGGAGGAGGAGAGAGGGAGAGGGAGAGGGGGAAGGAGAGGGAGAGAGGTTGAGAGAGGGAGGGAGAGGAGGGGGGAGAGGAGGGGAGAAGGAGATAAAGGGAGAGGGAGAGAGGGGGAAAGTTTTTAAAAAATACATACACATATAAATGAATATGAAGATATATGAAAATATTTTTTATGGTGTAGTGGTAGAGTTGGACTCATGGAACTTCTAATATAAACCCAATTGACACTTTTGTTTTAGTCGATGATGCTTTGATTTTTGACTTATGAAGTTTGTGTTTGGTTTTTAATATTTTCGTTACATGTAGTTAGTTTTTTTAGCTGGTTTTGTCAGGACGAGTTCTTGATCTAAATTGAATTAAACTGAACTAAATGAAAATGTGTGATTAGGGTTTGAAATAATGTGTGTAAAGTGGAAAAGAGGGGGAGGGGGAGAGGGGGACGAGGAGAGATGGAAGAGGGAGAGAGAGGGAGAGAGGGATAGGGGGGAGGGAGAGAGAGAGAGGCGGAGGGGGAGGAGAGGGAGAGAGAGGGATAGGGGGAGAGAGAGAGAGAGAGAGAGAGAGGGGGGCGGAGGGGGAGGAGAGGGAGAGGAGGAGAGAAAGGGGGAGATAGGGAGAAAGGGAGATAGGGAGATAGGGAGAAAGCACTTACGGGGAGAGGGAGAGAAGGGGAGAGGGAGAGAGGGGGAAAGTTTTTAAAAAATACATACACATATAAATGAATATGAAGATATATGAAAATATTTTTTATGGTGTAGTGGTAGAGTTGGACTCATGGAACTTCTAATATAAACCCAATTGGCACTTTTGATTTAGTCGATGATGCTTTGATTTTTGACTTATGAAGTTTGTGTTTGGTTTTTAATGTTTTCGTTACATGTAGTTACTTTTTTTAGCTGGTTTTGTCAGGACGAGTTCTTGATCTATATTGAATTAAACTGAACTAAATGGAAATGTGTGATTAGGGTTTGAAATAATGTGTGTAAAGCTGAAAATTAGGGTTCAAAAGTTCTTCAATTGCATGCATAAAGGGGTGTATATATAAGCCAAGCTATGCTCCCCCGTCTAGGGTTACTCGGCCGAGTTACTGTCCAACTCGGTCGAGTGGCCCGGTGCGACTGCAGTCGGGCTTGTTTAAATGCCTACTCGATCGAGTGGGTTAGCGGGATCGCAAGGGTCCGGTTTTTTGGGCTGTGGTGTGGACATTTTGTGGGTTTTGTATTTGGACTGGATTTATGACATTTGAATGATCGTTTTTTATGTCTTGGAACGGCTTTGACCGGGGTTTGACCCAATCGCTAAAAATTGGTTTTATTCCGGTGTTGGTTTTGACCCAAATTAGTCTTGTTTGATTGGAAATGACCCACTAGACCTGAATTTGAGGTTGGTTTTATGAGATTTGTACTCCGTAATTAAGCTAGCAATTAATCTAAGAGGGAGAGGGAGGGGAAGAGGGGGGAAGAGAGAGAGAGACGGAGAGGAAGAGGGAGAGAGGGATATGAGAGGGAGAGAGAGAGAGAGAGGTGGAGGGGGAGGAGAGGGAGAGAGAGGGATAGGAGGAGGGAGAGAGAGAGAGAGACGGAGGGGGAGGAGAGGGAGAGGAGGAGAGAAAGGGGGAGATAGGGAGAGGAGAGAAAGAGGAAGAGAGGGGGAGGGGGAGGGAGAGAGGGGGAGGGGGAGAGAGAGGGAGAGAGGGATAGGGGGAGGGAGAGAGAGAGAGAGAGAGAGAGAGAGAGAGAGGCGGAGGGGGAGGAGAGGGAGAGAGAGGGATAGGGGGAGGGAGAGAGAGAGAGAGGGATAGGAGGAGGGAGAGGGGGAGGAGAGGGAGAGGAGGAGAGAAATGGGGAGATAGGGAGAAAGGGAGAGCTTTCTGCCGTTTTCTGACTTTGCAAGATTTGATCTTCTGTCGACCTTTCGGGAGAGAGGGGGAGGGAGAGAGGGGAAGAGAGAGACAGAGTGGAGAGAAGGGGAGAGAGAAAAAGATAAGGAGAGAAGGGGAGAAAGGAGGAGAGAGGGAGAGAGAGAGAGATAGAGAGGGAGATAGGGGGAGGGGGAGAGGGGAGAGGGAGAGAGAGGGGGAGGAGAGAAACGGGGAGATAGGGAGAGAGGGAGAGAAATGGGGAGAGAGGGAGGGAGAGGGGGGAAGAGAGAGGGAGAGAGACGGAGAGAAGAGGGGAAAGGGGGAGAGAGGGAGAGAGAGAGAGAGACGGAGAGGGAGATAGGGGGAGGGGGAGAGAAAGGGAGAGAGATACGCCTTGACTTCTAAGTCGAAGTTATCGCACAATACAACGACGCTCCCCATAAAAGGAGAAACTCAAGACTTACAGATTGCTCAATATTAATGAAATAGACCACTCACACATTAGTCTACAGCTTACTGTGCCACGATCACGTTATGGCTCCTTGGAATCCATGGTGATTATTAGCAGTCATTTTCGAGATCAAACCTTCACCCTCATGGAAGGTTTGCATGCTTAGTCCGGTTAGTGCCATGTAAACGTACAGTTCATTGACTCATAACAAGTTAGTTAGGACCTTCGAAATAACAAAAATATAAAACACCATAGATTCTCGTACACAGGTCAAAGGCAAATGACTGGATGTAATTAACTCACGTAGATTATCATATGAACACAAACATATGGAGACCCAACGCGTTACAGACAATTACAGAAACCTGATTTAACACCTACGTTGGCACATGCGAAAGAACTCCTGGCCTAATGCTCCCGTTAGAGCAAATGGACAGCATGCCTGACTATAGCACCATTACAGTTTGCTAATCTCGGACGCTTTAGCTACACTTCCGACTGACAACGGTAGTGCGCGGAGCAATCATACAACGATATTATAATCCTTATTCCAAATCTAAATTTCAAGATATATTGACAACCATAAACCAACAAAGTTATAAACTTGTGCAGCCGACTACTCAAACACAAACTTCGGCAACGGCCACGCTGAAGTCCTGAAAAAAGGCAAAACACAAAAACAAAAAAAAGGGCCAGCACATCGCCTTTACGGTCTGTGACTAACCAAACGCGCGCATCGCGCGCGATCTTCAACTATATTGTCAACTATAACACTACCGTAGTTTGCTAATTACGGTCACTTCTCCACACCTTGCGACTGAAGACGGCCTTTCACAGAGCGCTCATACAATGGTTTTAAAATCCGTGAACCATATCTAACTTCCAAGATGTATTGCTAATCACAAGCAATACATATATAAAATTGTGCATCCGACTGCTCCCACAGAATCTCAGGCACCGACCACAAGTTAGCCAAACAATTATGCATACCCAAAACAAACAACAACCACCGTCAAATCGCATAGACAGATCGTACGTAACCATACGCGCGCATCGCACGCGGTCTTCAACTAGTGTGGTTAAAAAAACAATAAAATTATAAAAATGAAACCCAATATGTCACGGTGATTTATTGAAAGATATACTCCGAGTAACGAATAATTGAAAAAAGTCATAATTGATTTTGATAAATAAATAATCGATTTTACATCGTCAGTAAATTAGAAGTCATAATTAAAATCGGAGAGATTGATTATCTAAATCGATGGAGCAAAATGAAAGAAGTGAGGTTGAATCTCAGTGTGAAAGAAAAGTTTATATAATAGGGGTATAATGAGAAAAGTTTAGGAAAATTCGTTAGGATTGAGGAAAGGCTCGTTAGGAAAAAACACGATCCTAAAAATATCGCCCAAAGAGGAATAAGAGAAGAACATATAGATACAAAGTAAGTACTATTTTCAGGGACGAATCTATGATTCAAAACATGGGGTAGCGAAATTTTCGTAATCTTTTCTCTTTTAGAGAATTTTTTTAAATAAAAACTCAATTTTGTAAAACAAACGACTCATGATTGATGTGGTTACTGAGAATTAAATCTCATATCCTAGAACGGTAATTAAATAATTTGTATTATACCGAACATTTACTTTTATGTGAAATTTTTTAGTACTCGTAACTATTATATCTAAATAACAATATTATGTACTCCAATATACTCCCTCCGTTCCATATGATAGTTTGCATTTCCTTTATGCACAGTTATTAAGAAAAGGCAAAAATAGTGGGGTATCACTCCCCAATTACAAGAATACCCTCAATTACTTTATTCACAATTGGAGAACTCCCACTTTCATTGTCAACCTGTCAACCTTTACAAATGCAACTTGTCAACCATAGTACCATATTTTCATTGTGGCGCCAACACACCTTCTTCCCTCCAAATGAATTTTTTTCCATATTCTAAATTTACTCCCCAAGCATTTCGTACAGTATTTACATTACCTCTATAACTATACACATTAAATCTCAAAATTACATAACACTCATAGAACTAAAAAAAACCTCAAAATTAATTAATGGTTGGTGAATTTCAACCATGTAATCCACCAAACCGAACTTTGAATTCATCGATGCTAATAGATTTAAATTATCCGCAACCATTTGTAGCAACCGGCAACAACACATTAACACAATCATGGGACTCATCAGCAAGCAGCAGCACCGACCACCAGACGACGAGCAACATCCAACACCAACAATCGATACATGAAGGGCAGCACCAGCAGCAACAACATGAGCCAATAGAAACAACACCACCAGTCATCATACACATTATAAGCAACAATAGAATCAGGCAACAACCCCAAAATGAACATTCATTCTTAAGGGAATGGATTGAAAGGCGAAATAACAATCCTTTGGAAATGATCATACAACCTGAAGATGATGTTCCATCACCACCAGTTATTTCTTTTAAGCAAAAAAGGCTAACCGACTTGGAAAGAAGTCAAATCTGTCAAAGACTAACATCAAGCTTTCAAGATGGTAAACTCAAACGTGGGGTAATCAAAGAACTTGGTGTCAATTATGGAGTATCAAGAAACACCATCGGCAAAATGTGGAAATTAGTTCACACACAACTCAGAGATGGGGAAGTGGGTAGTCTAAAGAGAAAATACAAAGGGAGGATTTCAACAAGAGTCATCGACTTGGAAAAGGTAAGAAACATTGCCTTAGAAAAAAGAATGAATATAAGAGACCTTGCGGAGGGTTTGGGCTTACCATGTACCACAGTTTGGAGACTAGTACAAAATGGGAAGATTAAAGCTCATTCTAGTTCAATTAGACCATTATTAACACATGATAACAAGTTAGCTAGACTACATTGGGTGTTAGGTAAAATTTCCTGAAGTACTTTAAATGGAAACCTAGTTTTTGAAGCTATGTTTGATCTAGTTCATATCGATGAAAAGTGGTTCAACATGACTAGATTATCTCAGAGATATTATTTGTTGCCATGTGAAAAACAACCTCATAGAACAACCCAATCGAAACGATATATCACAAAAATTATGTTCATGGCAGCGGTGGCTAGACCTAGATTTGATGAGGACAATAATTGTCTATTTGATGGCAAAATTGGCATATTCCCTTTTACAGTTGCAGCACCAGCAAGGGGATCTAAAAATAGGGTGAGGGGTACATTAGAAGTTAAACCTATAGAGAGCATAACCAAATCGGTTATAAAACAGTGTTTACTCGAGAAGGTCATTCCCGCAATCAAAGCTAAATGGCCACAAGGGGAAAATAGAAGAATATTCATTCAACAAGATAATGCCAAACACATATTGTTGGGACCGATTTGGATTTTATACAAGCTGCTAAGTCTGATGGGTTTGACATGGAACTAGTTCAACAACCCCCTAATAGTCCTGACTTAAATATTTTAGACTTGGGTTTTTTTCGGTCAATACAAACCATTCAACACAAAAATTCTTCAAGGACTATTTGTCAACTAGTGGAATCAGTTATAAGTGCATATGAAACCATAGGTAATGACAAATTGAAACATGTTTGGGTTTCATTACAAGCATGCATGAATGAAATTATGAGAGTGAAGGGAGGAAACTTTTACCCATTGCCTCATATAGGCAAGAGTAGATTGACCAGGTTAGGTAGATGGGAAAACCAATTGGCACCAAGTACAACCAACATGGAAATTGCGTTGAATGCAATCAACGATGGACCCGATGAAGTTTCTGCATAGAAGAAAGAGCAAGAAATTAACCAAGGCAGAAACAAGGAACTTTTTGTTAATAGTATGTGAATGTGTACAGAATGCAACTAGTGTCGAACCTGAAGAAGTTTCATCGTAGAAGAAGAAAAAGCAGGAAACCAAATGGAGCAGAATTTTGGAACTTTTGGTATCATGTGAATGTGTATAGGATGCAATTTGTGTCCGACCTGAAGAAGTTTCAGCCTAGAAGAAGAACAAACAACACACGAGCATAAAATTGAAACTTTTTGTAATATGCAATGTGTGTATTGATAATCCAAAATACTCGTACTTGTATTTTGTTGTGTAAGTACTCTATTCTCAGGAATGCGTAGGCACTCATCATCGAATATTCGATTCCGGAAACAAAAGTGTAAAGCCGCCAACTCAATTATACTAGAGGCGACAATATACATAACGTATCAAACAAATATGTATATCCAACATCTAAAATGAAAAGGGGCGACAATTTACATAGTCTCTACAGAATCTACATGAATTCCGGAAACAAAATGTAAAGCCTCCAACTCAATTCAATTAGAGGTGGCAATTTACAAAACTTGTGAACGAAATGTTAAGTCACCATCTAAAATACATTAAGGGTGACAATTTACACAAAGTCTCAACAGAAATCAAGTACTGACCCTTCTATCCAAGTAAAGTCAACCTTCAAATGATCATATAGGCCCCTAAAATCTAACTTCACCAACAACACAACCAACACTTGCGAACAACTTAACAAGGTGCAACATTTGCACAAATTAACATACAGCACAACTTAAATAAGTCTATTAATAAGTCAGAACACAGTTACTCCTTGGTTTATAAAGCATCAACAACAAAAGCCAAACAAAAGTAGATGCTCTTAAACTTGAGTCTTCCCCATAGAAAAACTCTACTTGCCTGTTAATAAAAAAAATGTCAATGACAAACTGACTGTAAAAAACACTTTAGATGTGACTTAACCAATATACACAAAAAAATTGGACAAATTTCTTACCAGGCAAAGATTTAGATGACACTTCATCTTCATCTTCGTCTTCTTCACCCGATGAAGATGTCCAGAACTGGCGATTCCAATTGGGATCAGAATCCAACGACCCATCATATTCAACTTCAACACCTCTAAAATCTATTCTGTAGTAAGTACCGTCTTTTTCAGTATCTTTATCTTCATCCTTCATGTAAGCATCTTTCCATCCTCGATAACCCACTCTGCTTGTGTTAAAAGTTTGCCTCTTAAGCCATTTAGGGTCGACAGTATAGCATTCACCTTCTTTAGGCCCAAACGGATCCAGATCTTCCTCAGGCACGACCTCTGGCACGAGTGCCTTTATTTCCTCAGGCATGACCGTCTCCGACACGACCGTCTCCGACACGATTTTGCTACAGGTCAGCAAATAAAACAATTAAGTCCATGCATACATAAAAAAAGACATATTTGGAATAAGATTAATACAGAGGAAAAATTATCACGACTTTTACCTATTGATCCTCTCCTCTGGTACTTTCTTCAACGAATCAGATTCAGATTCCACCGTAACCTCTTCACCAGTTGCCATGTTCAAAACCCAGTTCTTGGCTTTGACAAATTCAAAAAATTAGAGGTAATGGAGTGGATGAGAGACTCTTGTGGATGATGAGGGTCAATTAAATAGAGGGAATGAGGATGTAAATTAAATGAGGTGGTTGAGGATATCTGAACATGCAATTAATCGGGGCGTTGTAACATAATGGTGGAGTTACTGATGAATTGAATTAGGAGGAGGAGTTGCATTGATGGATGTGGTTGGAAATTGATTTTCGAAAAAAAAGAAGGAAGATGAATGATGGAGTATTGGTTAAATGTAGGTGCAATGAATGAGGATTGAAAATGGAGATTTACTCTGAATAGTGTAGAGGGAGTTGGTGAGTTAAGAGGAAAAATAAAGAAAGGGGTCCGTAATATTCAATGAGAAATAATGGGTAGAGTTGTAGAGTTGGTGAGGTGAGAGGAAAAATAAAGAAAGTGTATGATGATGATAGGACAAACAAAGAGTGGGTAGAGTTGTCATTTACTTGACAAATAATGTCCCAATAAGGAAATGCAAACAACCAAGTGAAACGGAGCAAAATGGAATACGCAAACTATCATATGGAACGGAGGGAGTATATGGTATTCCTAGTACGGAGTAATATATAGTACGAATTAGCATATAAATTAATTAAATCCAAGTGTCTTCGTAAAAAAATGAAAATTTTCCATAAATAAAGAAAATGTTATATTCTTTATTAAATAGTACGGAGTATAACATTTCTGTCAATTTTTCTCTCAAAAAATAATGCATCTTTCGTCTTCTAATGATCTACCCATTATATATTTATTTAGATGGTACTCCCCCTGTTTCATTGATATCTACCACATTTCTTTTTTCACCCATTTCTTTGATTTCTTCCACCTTCTTTTTTTTCTATCACACTTCTCTCTTACCTAGGGGACCCACCTACTTTACTCTTTCTCTACTTTTACTTATTTTATTGTTTTTCTTAAGAAATATGCCACTTTTAAGGTGGAAGAAATCATTGAAACAGAGGGAGTATATATTTTAATCAAATGGTTATAACATAGAAAGACGGAGGAAAAGGTAGAACATAAAAAGACGGAGGAAGTAAAAAGTTAAGAATATTACATTATGTCAGTATGGAGTGTAAAGAGTAAATTTTGAGGTTTGAACCCTTGACCTTCCATAAATTTACCCACCATCTTACCACCAAGTCAAAGGCTTTCATTGTTAGTTTTATGCATGTTATTATTTTATTCTATACTTAGTTATGTTTTGGGGTAGCACAAACACATCTTCTTCATCGAATTTTCCGGGCTTGGGGTAGCGCCCGCTACCCCTTGCTACCAATCAGATTCGCCCCTGACTATTTTTATAAATTAAGAAGTGATGTGTTACATTATAAAGGTTATGGGACACGAGATAAAACGTGAAAGTGGGACAAGTATCTCAACTGCCTTATGCCTAACTATTTAGGACAACGAGTACATTACGTTTACTCAGTTACTATATTTTGTTTCTCCCACCTTCCTTATCGAAGTTGGTCTACTTTTCTTTTTTTATTTCTATTTTTGGGTGTATCTTACATTTTGTGGACTATTTTATCCTTATTTTTTTCTACAATATTACACTACCTACCCTTACTAACCCATTATACTTACCTAGTTACCTGCACTAACCCATTAACTTATTTAATAACCCATAACCCGCATCCATCTCCTTCTCTCTTGCCTCACATTTCTCGATTGTTCTTCAAAACCCTTAACTTTTATATACTCTATCTTCATCTTCTTCCTTTGTTGTCTTCTTGCATGTGTGCTCAATTTCCCATCTTTCTAAAATGATGAAAAAAATGGATCTGAGGCTCCTATCACCCCTCTTCTCAATGATCTACTCGCTCATCTCTTTTATCCTATACAAATCGACTTTTTTTTCTATCCTCACCACTAGAAAATAGGAAACAACCGACCGCTATTGGCGACCGTTTTCTGTCGCTAACGGACGATCGTCGCTAATAGGTGGTCGACATACGTGGTCGCGTAAATAGGAAGCGGGCGACCGATCTCGGTCGCTAAAAAAAAGACGCGCGGCCGACATCGGTCGCTAAATTTAGCGACCGCTGTCAGTCGCTATAAACATTACTTACTTAGCGATCGACATCGGTCGCTAAAGGGAAAGTATTGCGACCAATATCGGTCGCCATGCGCTTCACCTGAACCTCGTTGAATTGAATGGGTTTGGGGGACCTGGGGCATATGTATTAGCGACTGATTTCGGTGGCCATGTCTCCCATTTAGCAACCGATATTTCGGTCGCTATTGGAGCTGTCATTGGCCAATTAAATTTGTTTCATTTCTAGCCAAAATCTGCACCAAAAAAACCATACAACAATGACAATACATGCAAACACATTCCAAACACCACACATATCGTCCACATAATATCAAACTCACACTTCCTCAAATGTCAACCAAGATAACGAAATGTCAGAATCATGTTACAAACTTCCAAAATTAACATTCAGAAACTACGAGGTTTTTTAATTACAAGTACCAACAGGATCTAATTGGCTCGACTTGTCGCGAGTCTCCAAATTAGTAATTTTATCCACTACAAACTCAAACTAATAGCAAGTGTAAGTAGAGGTCAAACCCACGAGGAAGGTTCAAACGTAAATCTCTACAACTCAAGTAACCAATTGGGGGGTGTTTTGATTTTGATTCTAAGTCTACTAAAAATGAAATGCAATATAGTGATGTTGAAAATATTATAAAACAAATCGTGGAATAATCGATTTCCACCAACAAACTAAAGATTGATCATTGACTCAATTACTCTAAATTGTCTTTGAATACTTTGTCATGTAAAATCACAATTTACCATTCCAATTAAGTTTAGCTATTTATTACGGAAGCGTACACAAATAGCCCTTACGAAAATGATAACCTAGTACAAGCGTCTAACTTCAATCACAACGTAGAATAAATCATAGGAATTGACAAAGATAAATGATTGCATACACAAGCGGTCATACAATTCAATTCACACAAGTATTGTTTATTTATAAATCATCAACGATGAATCGACACACAAATTGATGAAATATATTCGCTACAAATATCTAGGTAACATGAAAAATCAAATTCTATTACCCAAACTAGAAATTGATTATCAAAATAATTCTAGGTGATCAAACTAGAAATAAATTAAAAATCAAACAACTATATAAAACAATACTTGATATTCAAAAGTCAAAATAGAGACTAAAGTCTTAAAATCAACTTAGTTTGAGGTTTCAATCACCTATTCCAAGAATTGAGAAATTAGTCTTCTATGGATGTTGAGAAAAAACAATGAAAAATATGAAGTTTTATGTGGAATATGATGAATACTCTAATGTGTTCTAAGTTCTAGTAGTCATGGGAAATGATGAGATAAAACTAATGTCTAATTCTTATCAAGTTATAAGTTAATGTAATAAAAACAAGTGTAACATCAAATAAGAGAATCCGAAGAGACATGGTGCAGTCTAGCCGCTATAAGCGGATTCAGCCACTCGTAGCGGCTCTCCCATCTCAATTCTTCTTGGCGGACTGATCTATCCGCTTAGAGCGGATCCAGCCGCTTAAAGCGGCTCTCATTTTCTTCCGTGTTTGCTTCCTTCCTTGACTCGTGCCTTGACCTATGGTGTTTGGGCCTGGACTCTTCCATCAAATACAACTCCTCATGCTTCTCTTGGCCCATGTCAGCCATCAAAACTCCACCTTACTTCACTAGTCCAATACAAGTTACACATTA
Source organism: Agrostemma githago (assembly GCA_958450325.1). Lineage (NCBI taxonomy): Eukaryota > Viridiplantae > Streptophyta > Magnoliopsida > Caryophyllales > Caryophyllaceae > Agrostemma > Agrostemma githago. The sequence goes on along the minus strand of OY288252.1, from coordinate 59,766,373 downwards.
TCTCAAAATAACACATATAAACACCGTTGAAACTAAGATATACAATAAAGCTCTTCAAACACCTTCTCCAAGCAACAAAACTAGCACAAATTATACCATTTTACAACATACAAAATGCGTCTCATCAAACTTCCCCATGCTTAGACCTTTAATCGTCCCCAAGTAAACCCAAGAACGAACCAATGAAACCCACACCAAGGTTACAAAGTGAAGCATGAGTAGTTTGCTTCAGATTCAAACGCCATAACCAAAAAAAATGACTCTCTAAGCACGCTCTCACTCCCCCTTCTTATATCCTCCTTCATAGAAGTGTATGGTCACCACAATGATACACACAACATCACAACATAATGACCACAACACGAAATACTTCACTTCATCAACCAACTCTCAACAACAAACTACATGTCATATATGAAAAGTGAAAAGTACAATGTAGTATATTACTTCGTTTCATCATCAACCTCCACCCATGCCCCCTTATTTCTCCAAAATAACAATAATCCTAACCTGAATCCCCCTTCAAACCTCCTTATGCCTCCATCTTCGCTAAAGAACAAGTAACCAAGTAAATTTTTTTTCTTAAATCCCTCAAAGATGTGTCATCTTCCTGTTGAGATAGAGCACAAAGCTTATTGGGCGGTAAAAAATTTGAATATGAACATGGATGAGTCGAGTGAGTACCAGAAGCTCCAATTGCAAGAGTTGGAGGAGATTCGAAATGAATCGTATGAAAATGCGGGGATTTTCAAGGAGCGTACTAAGGCGTGACACGATAAAATGATTTCACGAAAGAATTTTAGTGTTGGCCAAAAGGTGTTGCTCTATCAATCCCGTCTCAGGTTATTCCTGGGTAAGCTTCAGTCCCGATGGGATGGACCGTTTGTTGTCACTTAAGTTTTTCCACATGGAGTAGTGGAAATCCATATTCTCGCTATGGACAAGATATTTAAAGTCAATGGGCAACGACTTAAATCATATTTAGAAGGATTTCAAGTGGGAGCGGTTGAGCATATTGATCTTTTCAATCCAATTTACGTGGATTAATCTCATTCTCTATTGAGCCGCGACGTTAACTAAGGCGCTTATCGGGAGGCAACCCGATCCATTCTTATTATTATTATTTTTTCGGTATTTTTTTCTTTATTTTTTTCGTAGTATAGCGATTTAATTTCTCTTTTTAGTTTATAGATTCGGACATCATATTTATTAATATAGTTTTATTTGTCTTAGGAAAAAAAAGATAAAAGAAAAAAAATCGAATAAGCAGTCAAGGATTGAAAGACGAAAATTCAAGTGTGTCCACTTAAAGCGGACACAACCACTTTAAGCGGACAAATCAGGCCATGCCGTCAATTATTTTAATTTTCGCCTCTTAAAGCGGCTATAACCGCTTTATGCGGCCCGAATCTTAATATGAGGTACTGTTCTATCCCTAAATCCCTTCTTCTTCCCCTGTTGTTACGTAACATCATTAAAAAAAAGATCACACGAATAACCCAGCAGCCACCATCTTCATTCATCATTCCAACACCTTCATCTTCATCTTCTTCTTTTCGTCATTCTTCCAATCTCCCCTTTCACTCTGTCTTCTTCTTTCATACTCTATCATTCCAATTAGATTTCATTTTCAAATTTCCCCCATTTTCATCACCCAATTCAAAATTTGAATTACCCTCTTCCATCAGTTTGCTACAAGCTTTCACTTGTTTCTGTTTCAATAATTCGAATTGCTCAGTTTCGAATTGCGTTCTCGATTTATGGGTGCGTTTCTGTTAAAAATTTGTTGGTTCGACAAATTTGAATTTCGAAAAAACTGGTTGGAATTTGGATTGGTTGCTAAATTTCTGAGTTTTGGTTACGTTTTTATGCGTTCTTGCTGCTCATTCGGTATTCGGTACGAATTTCTTCACATTTCTCCTTTCATTCTCAGCTTCAATTTCGGTTTTTTCTTTGAATTTGGGGAATTTTGTTGGAATTCTTTGTTGCCTTTGTGTTTCTGGGGGCTGTCGTGTCATACTATCGTGTGTCATTTTGTAGTGAGTGGTATGTGCATTGTTGTCAATGTTGTGACTCTTTTCCAAGTAGTGTGTTTTTGTCAAGAGTGCCTTTGACTTGGTCAATAATGAGAGGTGTCGTGAGTATGTGAGAAGTGTTAGTCATTCCAAGAGTTGTGTTGAGTCTTTATTGTCGATTTTGTGTCCCTCATGGCTCGAGCCAAAAGAAAAACTGTGTCTAGCCCTATACCTAAAACCTCACTAAATCCTGAAAAATCACCAAAACCTCAACCAAAAAACCACTAAAGCTACTAACCGCATTCCTATATCTAAACCTGCTCATTTCACCGATGATCAAGGAGTAATATGGGACGATTTGCATAATAGGGCGATGATCAAGGAGTAATATGGGACGAGTTGGGTTTGTTTGGGGTGATGGAGGCTTTGTTGAAAAATGTCGGGCTATAGGGATTCATGACGAAGGGAGTACCCACCTACCGTCGATACACTTTGGAGTTCTTGTCTACTTTAACGGTGGTGCGAGTAAAAGATGTGGTCACACAAATTAAATTTAAGCTGAAGGGGATGGTGTGTGAGATGACGATGGATGATTTGAGAGTAGCCTTTGGTGTTGTAGAGAAGAATCGAGAGATATATAAGGGTCTTAATGGCTATACCACACTGAAATGGTGGTTTGAGGTGACCGGGAAACATGCTATTAACAAAAAGGGAGAGGTGAGCTCCACCATTCCTCATCCGTGTCTTCGCCTCGCCCATCGACTTCTTACTAATTCTTTTCTTTGAAGAGGAGAGCCCACTAAGGTTCCTAAGCCTCATTTTGGATATTTGTGGGTAATGACCCCCGAGGGTAAGGGAGTACCGGATTGGATAAATCTTTTTGTGTCGGCTTGTGAATCTCAACGCAAGCCCGGAGGTGGTAGAATTGGTGGCGGGGGAATGGTATCACTCATTATGAAGCATTTAGGGATTAATATTACGGCAAATGATCTTCCCTTGGGAGATCATTATCTTATGGATGTGAATTGCTTGGTGGGCATGGATATGTTGAGACATCGTGAGACCGTTGGTACTTATGATTGGTGTTGGGGACCGGATCGTGTATGTTACTTGACTTTGCCTCGATCGAACGATAAAGCTCTTACCTATGGTAAGACGGCGGTTGGTTATTTTATCCCACCCGATGTCGAGGTTGATACAACGATTGCTCCTAGTGCTCCACATGTCGAGAAGAGTGCCGCTAGTGAGAGTGATGGTGAGGGGAGTAATGCTAATGAGGCAAGTGGTAGCGATGATGAGGAATCGGGTGATTTTGTCGAAAGGGTGCAACCTAGTTCACTAACTTCTAGACTCCTATCTTTTCAAGCTCTGAAGGACACGGTTGATAGTTGGGTGGGGTGGTCCGATGCTTGGAGGATGGAGACATATGCTAAGCTTAAGACACTTAATAATGTGCTTTTGGTGACCCATGAACTTGTTCGATCTTTGAAGAATGATGCTGAGGCTCGGGTTGCTAGCGAGGAGGCGGGCACCTCCACGAATGTTGATACTGGAGATCCCTCCGGTCCTTGATTTGTTTTGGTACGTATTCTTTCCTTTCTCCATGTCTTAATTTTTGTTATTTCTCACATTGAGGGCAATATGAAGCTTAAGCATGGGGAGAGGGAATTTCACTTGTAAATAATGTTAAAAAAAAAGGAAAAAAAATAATTGAAAAAAATAAAGAAAGAATAATTACCCGGTCAGGTGAAAACTCGCAAGGGCGGGCGCCTAGGTAAAATTGGGCAACTGGCCGAGGACGGAGTGAAAACCCGAAAGGGCGCTTCGGGTAAAAAGAAGAATTGAGAAGCGTGCCATAAGAGTAGTGTAAGGAATAATAGCTAGATCGAAAACCCGCATGAGCGGGTGATCTAGGCAAAATGAGGGATATAAGGGGAAAAAAAAGTTACCTGGTTACTTGTTATTTACCGGAGATGGAGGCATAAGGAGGTTTGAAGGGGGATCTGGGTTAGGGTTATTGTTATTTTGGAGAAATAAGAGGGGCATGGGTGGAGATTGATGATGAAACGAAGTAATATACTACATTGTGCTTTTCATTTTTCATATATGACATGTAGTTTGTTGTTGAGAGTTGGTTGATGAAGTGAAGTATTTCGTGTTGTACTGTGGTCATTATGTTGTGATGTTGTGTGTATCATTGTGGTGACCATACACTTCTATGAGGGAGGATATAAGAAGGGGGAGTGAGAGTGTGCTTAGAGAGTCATTTTTTTTGGTTGTGGCGTTTGAATCTGAAGCAAACTACTCATGCTTCGCCTTGTAGTCCTTGGTGTGGGTTTCATTGGTTCGTACTCGGGTTTACTCGGGGACGAGTAAAGGTCTAAGCATGGGGGAGTTTGATGAGACGCATTTTGTATGGTGTAAGATGGTATAATTTGTGCTAGTTTTTTTTGCTTGGAGAAGGTGTTTGAAGAGCTTTATTGTATATCTTAGTTTCAATGGTGTTTATATGTGTTATTTTGAGATAATGTGTAACTTGTATTGGACTAGTAAAGTAAGGTGGAGTTTTGATGGCTGACATGGGCCAAGAGAAGCATGAGAAGTTGTATTTGATGGAAGAGTCAAGGCCTAAACATCCTAGGTTAAGGCACGAGTCAAGCAAGGTGTAATACTCCGTTATTTTTCGAGTCAATTATAAGCTTGACTTTTCTACTTTTATTTAAATCGGGTTTTTAAGTTGGAAAAATATTTTTAATGTCGTTATAAAAATTAAAGTATTTTGTGTCGTCTTATAATAAATCGGTTTTGATCTTCTTAAAGTGGAACGATATTTTATAAACCGACTTTGTATCGGATTTGATTTTGAATCAAACACAAAAAGGAAAGAGAAAAAAAAACTAAACTAAGTATATAAACCCTCGTCCTTTCCCCTTTTTATTCACCTCACCTTCAATCCCCTTCATTATTACCCTGCTGCCGCAATACTGCTACTACTCTTCCTCTGTTTTTCCCGAGTCCAATCACTCCGTTATCATTGAAAAATCGTTTCTGAATCTTTGATTACACTGTCACAGATCATTCTCACCTAAATCGTAAGTTTCTTAACCAATTCTTCTATTTGTTCTTTTAATTGCTAGATTAACTTTACAATATGTCTAATTTAAGAGTTTGTAAGTAATTAGTACTGGGGTTGGTCTCAACGTGAGTTGATTTTATTTATATATATTTTAGTGGTTATAAGAAGTTGGATTGTGTCGGAGTCGATTATATTGAGACGAATACGATCTGTTTTAGTGCGGAGAAAGGAACCCGATATTCATGGCTAATAGTTGGAAGGGTACGATCTCATATGATGTAGCAGTCACTAGCCACTTAGTCGGTATCGTGGTTTGATTGTGGTGGTGAAGTATTTGTTGTTGAGGCCGTTGGAGTAAGTACATAGAAGGAGTGATTAGTGCGGGAGGGTGTGAATAGCATGCAAGTTTGGGTTTTAAGAATACTAGTGGCTAAAAGGAATAGTTGTACGTAATTGGATTTAATTAAAATTAAGTCGGGTACGTTAGTTTCCTCCTTAACGTTTAAGGTTAAATATGAGTTTAAATTTGTACTTAAGGAGGATCTCAATCATTAGAGAGAGTTCTATTTTTTAATAGATCGAGATAATTTTATAAGTCACTTAGATTAGTTATTGAAACAATTTATATTATTTGTAGCTTGTGGGTTCGAGGAGAAAAAATTTTTGGATTAATATTAGCTTGGATTTATCGTCTCGAGAGGTAAGAACGTTTTGACCTTTTCACCTTTAAGTAAAGAGCATGTTCTGTTTAAATGATATTTTTGAAACAGTTTTATAATTATTTTGTCAATGGTGAATTTTTATGATACTCTTGTGATATTTTGGATATTGGAACTTTGTGACACAAGTCACATCTTGTTATTGTTTGGTACAATTTTGGTGGTTATAACAGACTCTGGGAGCTCTGTTGATCTATGAGGTTTAAGGTGCGTTTGACACGTCCCTGGGATTTCGTCCCGAAACTGAACTCCTGGCCCGAGTTGTGTTAAGTGGGGTTTTCCGGCCCCCCACTTTCTAGGTATTTAGACTTCCTCCTTTGGCAGCCTCATTCTACTGACTACCCAAATGTGAGTAGTGCGCACTATAGTAAGTCTAGCTAAGCATAGGTGGTACCTCTAGACCGTGCAAGAGGGTAGGACCATGGCACACAGGTGGGGACAATATATTTTGGTTGAATTTGGTTGTGACTACTATTTTCACAGTACTTTTGGTTTGATATCGAGACAATGATATTTAACTCTGATTTCAGTTTACTATAAATTATAATTATAATTATTGTTTTATGTTTTATTATAAAATATTTTTACTCAGTTTTGACGACGTCCTTTTGTTTTGGGTTGTTCCCCCGCTGGAACCTGTACCTATTTGTATTTTGGGTAAAGTTGATAAGTACAATTAATATGCTGCATGGGTGCATTTGGTTCGGGATGCTGAGCGAGGAAGGATTTTATTATTTACGTTTACCTCCAAACTATTTATATTTATGTTGAGTTTTGAGTTGAAGTTGTTTTAAACCGTTTTGGATTTTGTGGGACTTAAGTCTTCCGCTGCAACGTTTTCATTTAATTATTTATCGGATTTATATTTCTTTTAATTCTTATAATATTCTTTTGCCTTGCATTTGGCTTTGTGAGCTAAGTGCGGAGTAACGACTTTAAATTATCCTATTTTATTCTTCTATTTTGGTCGCGAAAATTTAGGACTGTTACAGTTGGTATCAGAGCAATAGGTCTTTTCCAAATGTTTTGCAAAATTTGAAATGGTTTAAAAAAAAAATTACTACTTTACTAATAAATAAAAAAAACCTTTCTTTTTAAACCGAGAGTGATGGGTGGATTGGGTGCATTGCATACGTATGAATTATGTCATATATATATATATATATATATATTTATATTTGTCATGTTTAGTACTGTTACTATTCTTACCTAATTGAACTGTGATAGAGATGAATACTACTTGCATTAATATTTGTGATTTGTGATTGAACCTTCTTATACTTGGACTTAATAGAATATTGTTCATATATATAGTAGCGATGCCTCCACGACGAGAAAATGAAAACAATGATATGGTCGCTATGATGGCACAATTGATAGCTCAGAATGCAGCTCTTGTCCAAGCTGTGGAACAAATGACTGCTGTTACCCAGAATATATATGAATGATAGGGTTCAGAATGAGAATGATCCTACACCCACTGTTGCTGGAATGTGTGAAGCGGTACAGAAGAAGATACCGCCGACCTTTACTGGGAAAGGGGATCCTAATGAACTAGATAATTGGGTTAGGGAGATGGAGAAAAATTTTCTAGCTGTAGGTTGTCCACATGAATTTCAGGCTAGGATCGCTGTCTTCTATCTGAAGGAAGAGGCAGACATTTGGTGGCAGACCGTTAAAGAGGACTTTATGAAACCAATTAGAATAAGAAATCCTAATGGCACCCACACACTATATGATAAAGACTTGGATACTCTTAAGGAAATATTAGAAGCGGAATTTTTCCCAGAACATGTGAAACATCAAAAATTAGCTGAATTTGGAGACTTTAAGCAAACCGATGAGATGAGTGTGAAAGACTTTTATAATAAATTTGTTGAACTTAGTCGTTTTGCTCAGGAGCTAGTGCCAACTGAGGGGATTAAAGCATCTAGGTTTGAGGATAAGTTACATTGGAAGATTAAGGGTAGGTTTGCTGGAGAGACATTCACTTCATTAAGAGATGTCTATGCTAGGCTGTTAATATTGAGAGGAGTAACCAGAAGATGGAGGCTGAGATGGTAAGTACTGGGACTAAGAAGAGGGAGTTTCATGGAAGTCAATCTGACACCCCAGCGAAGAGAGGGAATTTCAATACTAATAATAACACCCAACACAAGTCTCGATCTTTTGGAGGGAATGGGAAGGAAGAAGGTAATAGCTGGAGAGGTAGAAACCAGGGAACACCTAATGACCTTACCCCACATTACTACTGTAAGTTATGCAAGGGAGATCACCCAGGCGTTGAGTATCAGGGAAATAAGGTGACATGCTACTGGTGCGGGAAGTTAGGACATCGAGAATTCGAGTGTAGGAACAAGAAGGCGGGGAAACCTCGTGCTACGCAACCTGCTAGTGCTAGTGTGAATCAGAATAACCGATTTGAGGGTCAGGGGAACACACATAATTTTGGTAGGTCCGCAACAAACAATAATTTTAAGAATCCAACTCCGACTTAGACCAACATTACAGCTAGTAAACCCGCGGGCCAAGTAAATGCTGCACAGAATAGCAAAAAGCCTACCGGGAAGCTCTATGTCATGAATAGGGAGGAAGCCGAAAACACATATATCGTTTCGGGTAATTTTCTAGTGAACTCTATTTTAGCTCATGTTTTATTTGATTCTGGTGCATCTCACTCTTTTATTTCGACTAAGTTTGTGGATAAAATGAATGTTGAATCTAGTGAAATTGTGGATTATGATTTTTGCCATGCTATCTGGGGACTTAGTAAACTGTTAGAGGGTTTATAGGGATGTGTCAGTTTTTATTGGTGATCATGATTTTAAGGCAAACCTGATAGAATTTCCATTACCCTACTTTGATGATATTTTGGGGATGAATTAGGCCTAGTGTGCCGCCTTGGGGCGACCCTGATTTATTTGTGGAAAAAGAATGATGAAACTTTAAGATTATGTATTGATTATCGGGAATTGGATCAAGTTACCATATAGAATAAGATTCCCTTACCTAGGATTGACAACTTATTTGACCAGTTGAAGGGAGCTTTTATTTTCCCTAAAGTTGATTTGCAATTTGAGTACCATCAATTAATGAGAGCGCTTAAGGATTTATCTAAGAGTACATTTTCTACTAGATATATATTGTCATTGTGAGTTTACTATGATGCGTTATGCGTTATGATGCGTTATGGGTTGACCCTCGGGAATAGCGATACAATGTCGTTTTTTTTTCTATTTTTTCGAGCATCGTATTTACATCTTTATTTAATTTATTCGATCGTTACTAACTCGTTTTCTCGTGTTTGTAGCAATTTATTTCTTTCTTTTGTTTTATTAGACTAAAACGAACTTCACATGCTAAATACAACTTTGACGTTATTAGCTTAAGATGCATTAAACGACTTAGCAACCCATTTAATTTTTCTCACATGCTTAGGAAAAATAATGTTTGCATATCATTCAACCGTCGAACTAACGCGTGTACACCAAAAACGAACGATATCTTAGTAAAGGCCGCTAAGTGCGGGCGGGGTTGGGTGTTCTTAGTGAACTTCCCAACATGTACCCTCACCCCTTACTCAGAACCATGGTTTCCGGATGTCCGAATCCATTGGCAACGAGAGTCATTCAATACACGATATCCGATAATGTCGGTATCGGTATCATAATGCAAAGGGACGAACCCAATAAGCTCTGACATCGGAAATGGGCCGTATTTTGTACACGGCCCACTACGACATAGAGTGGGTTCGAACGGGCCCGAACTCCCACAAAGTTCGGTGGCGACTCATACTTCGATTTAAATATCAATTTGACCATCTCATATGGAGATTCATTCGCCTCCCCAAACTCGCGCGTGGCCGCGTCGGGGTGGACCTATGTCATGTCCACAATATGGCGACTCCGCTGGGGATCAACTGATGAGTCACTTACCATCGGCATCCTCAGGGTGAGACTCGAAAAGAAATCGTTTGATTAGTAATGTACACGTTTTAGTTCAATGGTTCATGCATAACCCAATCTTTCCCGGGGTGGTTACTTGTGACCGACGTCCCACTATACCGCGGTGCGTTCCTAAATGGGCGCACTAAAGACTTCGATGGCGGAACTCGCATGGGTTTTACGGCAGGTTCTAAGACCAACTCGGCTTAGGAAGGTCGTCCTGATTTGCGAGAAAGCTATCGTCGTTGGTATAGACCCTATTCGACCGACCGAGACTTAGACTAAGAGCATACATGGCGTCATTATACTGTTTCCGTGACTACGTGCTACTTGATCCATGTCTCGTCTTTTTCAAAAACCGTTGTTTTCAAAAAAACTTGCACCTTTTCAAACTTATCCATTTTTCAAAACCCGGAAAGCTACCGAATTTAGGACTTATGATTTTGACTCAAAATAGCCTATTTTCTATCCGGTATGCTGTCCAAACCTTTTCAAAAATCCAAAATCTCGGCCCGGTAACGTTTTTTTTTCGTTTTTGGAAAAAAAATCGGGCCATCCTATCCGACTTTGCTCGGTTTTCAAATCCAAATCCTCTTTTCAAAGCTTTCTTCTTCTTAGGACTTCTCGTATTTAGCAGTGTCGGGTCTTGTCATAAGTTGTTAGAGTCCATAGCGTCGAAACTCCGTCGATCTTACATCACGAGTTTCTACCCCATCCCAAGTCCGCCTTATTTATCAAGGCACGACCCACCTACGTAGGACAAACTCCTACAAAGGGAAGCCCACTTACACTTTAGGGTCCAAAGTCTGCGGAATAGCTCACACGTAGGTCTTTCTTTACACGGGACTAGGCCCATTTTCCCAAAATCCTAAGGAAAGCCCCCCACCTACGAGTCACCCGTCTAGGAGTCGGTTTTCGGTCTTCTATCCGAGTCTAGTCCTTTTTCTTCTTGCTCGGGATGCACTCTTCGATCTGGGTCCGATTCTGATTACACGGTGTTCTTACAGACATGCCACCTTTCACCCGAACCATGACTCAACAAGCCATAGACGCACTGACCGCCTCGTTGGCTAAGATCCAAGATCAACTGGCATAGATGAGGGGAGACCAAATCGTCATCGTTACCCGGGTAAGCTCCATGGAGCAGGATAGGCCGAGGAACGAAGACAAAACTAAGGGGCCATTAGCCGAATTGACCAGCGCAGTCCTCAAGCTGCAGGAGCAGGTCCATTTGTCGACCCACAACTCGATCCATACGGAGAATGCTCGGGCCTATGCACCCCTAACCGACGAATTGCCTGCCAATCTCAACCTGGCGAGCCTCCCAATGTTCGACGGAACTGAAGACCCGGTATTACATATCCGGGCTTTCAAGGAATTTATGGCCCTTAAGGGGGTTAAGTCAAACATGTTCAAGCATTTGTTTGCCTCCTCCCTCGAGAAGCACCCGAGAGCCTGGTTCTATACGCTCGATTCCAAGAAATACAAGTTTTGGGATGACGTGGCGACGGAATTCGCTCGGAACTACGCCGAGAACACGGAAATCCAGACCACGATGCGCACCCTGGAGGTAATGGCCCAGGAACCTAAGGAAGGATTTACAAAATACCTTCAACGCTGGAGGGCTGAAAGCGTCAAACTGGTCGATAAGCCCAGTGAAAAAGTACTGGTTGAAGCCTTTGTCAAGAACCTCCTTCCTGCCTACCGGGTCCATCTCCGGTACGCCATCATACCTAGTTTCGCGGTCCTAACTGAAATAGGGACGAGAATCGAAGATGATCTAAGGTTGGAAAGCCTCACTAAGGCCTCCGCCAAAGGATACCAAGGGGCCAGCTCATCAACAAGCAAGCCCACATATGCTGCTGCTACTCGTATCATTTTCGACGAGGTAAATCTACTTGATACCCCGTCCAAGAAGAATACCACACCCCGAGTATTCACCGACATAGGTACCACCTATGCAAATGCCTTACAAAGGCTCTCATCAAAAGGCCTGATCAACCCGATAGGCCCAACACCTGAGCTCCCGGTCGAGCGTCGCTCCAAGGCCTACGACATCCAGGCCTACTGCCAGTACCATCGGGGCAAGGGACACGATACCAAGAAATGCTGGAAGCTAAAGCATCTTATCCAGGATCTCATCGAAAGTGGGAAGATCCCTCTACCTGGAGGCAAGCCCAGCAACAAGGATAACCCGTTGGCCACTCACGCCATCTTCTCCGGGGAAGTCATGGACTGTTCACATCTCATTTCCCCGTTCGTCCTGCAAATAAACGGGATCTGGTGCAACGACGAAGACGACGTCTATCTCACCAAGGGGAAGCTGTCCCCATCACGCCCGAGAAGATCCAGAAGGTTAAGTCCAAGGCCTTAACCAGAAGTCACGCCCTCATCGTCACCGAGCCGCCACCTAGAGTGGAGGTCGCCCCGGAAGAGCTAACTACTGAAAAGGCTCTTGTGAAGCAGCTGAGCAGGACTCGAGTTGACCTCTCTATATGGCAACTCCTAGTTAGCTCACAGGAACATCGAGAGGCACTCACTAAGGCCCTCGATCAAGTCAAGATCGACTCTACGGCTACTCCAGCTGAAATGATAGCCACGGTACCGCCCCACCTAAAGAGGAAAGCTAAAGAAGAAGGTCCATTTATTACCTTCTCTAATGCTGATCTACCACCATTTGGGCCTGCCCACAACATGGCCCTCTACATCACGGTAATCTGCCGCGGAAAGTACCTGCCCATGACCCTAATTGACGACGGGTCCGCAGTCAACGTCCTCCCCTTGAGGACCGCCAAAGCCCTCGGCATCACTGAGGCCGACTACATTCCCACAGCTCAAACCATTCAGGCTTTCGACGGAAGTCCAAAGTCAGTAGCCGGGGCCGTAAAACTTACTATCATAACAGGCCCGATAGAAAAAGAGCTGGAATTTCAAGTGATCGACGTGACTTCTTCCTTTAACCTTCTTTTAGGAAGACCTTGGATCCACGCGACCAGGGCTGTGTCCTCCACCCTGCATCGGAAAATCAAGCTACCTTTGCACTATACCGTCATCACTCTAGAAGCCACGCCTATGACTGTGGCTAACTGCAACACCTTGGGCCGCACCGATCTCTGGGGGTTCGACTTCATAGGAGCCATCGAAGAAGAGTACCTTTTCCGACCCTACTTCACGGTTAGCATTAACCGGATGCTGCAGAATCTTGGCTTTCTACCAGGGGCTACATCCAGGCCCAATCTCCCCGCAGGGAAAATCCTTGAAGTTCTTGATAACGGGAGGACTCAAAACGGTCTGGGTTACACCATTACCCCAGAAAATATGGGCCAAACTGGAGCCATCAAGGTCATTTTCGTCACTCCAGTATTCGAGCCCGTCCAGACAGGCCTATATCGGCCCAATACTACGCGCCCTGGGACCCACTTGGCCTAGGACTGTAACTACATACCAGACGACATCTTCGCTCTTATCCAGTCCGAAGATGCTAAGAATGCTGAGCCCGTACTGGGACTACTTTTCGGAGAGGAACTCGCGGCCCCAACGCCGAAGGAGGAGCTGGTCAGCCTCATTCTCCGCAGCCGCACCTTTGACCCATCTAAGCTGATCTCGGATGTCGGATCCGGGACAGGAAAGAGAGCTTGGAGGAAAGCCGTCAAATGGACTGACGATCAAGGAAGAACCTACAAGCTAATCGCAGGAGAAGGAGAAATGCCAGAATCTGAGTCCGAGTCCGAGTCAGAGTCTGAGATTGAGTCTAGTGAGTCCGGTGCTAGTTTCAGTCCTGTAACTCCCCCTCTCCCTTTAGCTACTCCTAATGCCTCGGGGTCTGTCCCGGGCATTTTACCTATCCCGCCACTGACTAGCGATCGATGGCAGCTCTTTTCAAGCTATTTTCCCAATTTATGAATAATAACAACCGTTCTGCATACGACTTGTCTCATTTTCAAAATTTTCTCAATTCCAAAAATATTCTGTGCAATGAGATTGAGAAACCCGGCGAACAGGTATCCTTGCCTCCACATCTGATCGAGCAGCTAGAGCAAAGGAAATCCCGCAATCCGGTAATCGAAGAAACCGAATCCATCAACGTGGGAACAACCTTAGAGCCTCAACTGCTTAAGATAGGTTTATCTTTAGATCCCGAGGAGAAACAACAATTCGTAAATCTCCTTCAAGAATTCAAAGACGTCTTCGCATGGTCCTACAAGGACATGCCGGGGATAGATCGCGAAATAGCCGAGCACCATATACCGATCAAGGAAGGGTTCAAGCCGGTTAAGCAGAAACTCCGACGCATGAGGCCCGAATGGTCCCTCAAGGTCAAGGAGGAAGTCGACAAAAAATTCAAGGCCGGGTTCATACGAGTCTTCGAGTATCCAGATTGGGTTGCAAACATTGTGCCGGTTCCTAAAAAAGACGGTAAAGTACGCGTCTATGTAGACTTTCGGGATCTTAACAAGGCGAGCCTGAAAGACGATTTCCCGTTACCACACATCGATATACTGGTGGATAACACAGCTGATCATGCCCTTCTATCATTCATGGATGGGTATGCCGGGTACAATCAAATAAAAATGGCAGAGGAGGATATGGATAAGACCACCTTCATTACACCTTGGGGTACTTATTGCTATACTGTTATGCCGTTTGGTCTCATCAATGCTGGGGCCACCTATCAACGAACCGCCACAACTTTATTACATGACATGATGCATAAAGAAGTGGAAGTTTACGTGGACGACATGATCGTCAAATCTAAAGACAGGGACGATCACATCACCGCCCTGAGAAAGTTCTTCACCCGATTACGCAAGTACAACATAAGGTTAAACCCTCAGAAATGCAGTTTCGGGGTAAGATTTGGCAAATTACTGGGTCATATCGTTAGCTAACGCGGTATCGAAGTCGATCCAGCCAAAATTAAGGCCATCACCGAGATGCAACCCCCTAAGACCGAAAAGGAGATAAGAGGGTTTCTCGGAAAAGTTCAATACATCAGCAGATTCATTTCAAAGCTAACCATGGTGTGTGAGCCGATCTTCAAAAAGCTGAAAATAGGGGAACAATTACTATGGGACGACAAGTGTCAAGCAGCCTTTGATAGAATCAAAGAAATCTTGTCTTCACCACCGGTCCTGATGCCACCTCAACACAGTTTGCCTTTGTCACTATACCTAACCACGACAAAGACAGCCATGGGGGCTATGCTAGCTCAGATGGTCAATTCCGAAGAACGGGCTATATACTACATCAGCAAAAAGTTCCTAGAGTACGAGTGTAAATACACTATGCTCGAAAAGACATGTTTAGCTTTGGTCTGGGCCACTAAGATGCTCCTACATTACATGCTCAGCTATGAGGTACAAGTACTATCTAGAATGGATCCGATCAAGTACCTTTTCGAAAAGCCAATTCTCAATGGCAGAATATCAAGATGGACCCTGATGTTGGCAGAATTCGATCTAAAATCCGTACCATTGAAAGCCATCAATGGCCGAATAGTAGCCGAGTTTCTCGCTGACAGTCCTGTAACCGAAGAAGGACACACCGACACTTGGTCCTTCCCGGATGAAGATATTTTCCATACCGACACCGAAACGTGGGATTTATACTTCGACGGGGCGTCCAACTTCCGAGGATTTGGAGTCGGAATTCTCCTAATCTCACCAAAAGGGGAACATACTCCTGTGTCCATCAAATTGGACTTTGACGTCACCAATAATGTCGCTGAGTATGAAGCATGTATCCACGGGCTACAAGCCGCTGCCGATTTAGGGGTCACAAACCTCCGAGTACACGGCGACTCATCTCTGGTCATTAATCAAGCGCTCCAAAAATGGAAAACCCGAAATGCTAACCTTGTGGCCTACCAGGCACGAGTAAGGCATCTCGAGAAACAATTCCAAAAGGTAGAGTATATATACTTACCTCGGGAGGAAAATCAGTTCGCAGATGCACTTTCAAAACTAGCATCTTTACTAAACATTCCCGATCATATGACCAGCATGCCGATCTGTGTCGAAAGACGATCTGAGCCAGCATATATCCACGACATTGAAGATATCGAGATACCTGATCCCGAGCCGTGGTATAAAGCTATCCAAGCATACTTGACGACCGGGGAGTATCCACCCGGGGCCGACAATCGAGCCAAAAAGGCCTTACGTAGGCTAGCAGCCCAGTTCGTCCGTACCGACGACGGACAACTTTACAAAAAGACACCGCAGGTGGCTCTCCTTTTATGTGTTGATAAGGGTAACGCCGAGAAGGTCATGGCCGAAGTGCACAACGGTGAGTGCAATCCGCACATGAACGCCCAAATGCTAGTCCGAAAGATCATGAGACTCGGATATTACTGGAATAGCATGGAAACCGACTGCCAACTCTATGTCAAACATTGTCACAACTGCCAGATTTTCGCTAATGTGCAGCATATGCCGCCATCCCTGCTGTATACTATGACATCACTTTGGCCGTTTTCTACATGGGGGATCGATATAATCGGAAAGATAAACCCCTCGGGAACCGGAGGACACTGCTTCATTTTGGTAGCAATCGACTATTTCACCAAATGGGTCGAAGCAGAGTCTTATCGCATTCTCAACGCCAGTAATCTTGCCAAATTTATCCAAAATAGGATAATATGCCGGTATGGGATCCCTCATGAATTCATCAGTGACCATGGGACCCATTTTCAAGCGAAGACGGCAACCTTGTTAGCCAAATACAAAATTCAAAGACATACGTCTTCACCCTACCGGCCCCAAACCAACGGAGCAGTAGAAGCGGCTAATAAAACAATTGTCACCACACTAAAAAAGATGGCTGATAATTACCGGGACTGGCCCGACAAGATACCATTTGCACTTTGGGGATATCGGACCTCGATTAGTACTGCGACCGAGGCAACACCGTATTACCTTACATACGGGATGGAAGCGGTCCAACCTTTTGAGTTAGAGGTGCCGTCACTAAGAATCCTACTCGAAAGTCAAGTACCCGAAGCGGATTTGGTTCGAGCACGATATGACTCGCTAGTCCTTTTAGACGAACGATGATCTCGTGCCCTCAATAATATACAAATATATAAATAGAGGATCCAACGGGCCTTCAATAAAAGGGTAAGGCCCAGGAACATCAAAGAAGGAGATTTGGTTCTCAAGTCTGTTCGAGCTTTATTACCCATAGATCAAAGGGGAAAGTTCAAACCTAACTGGGCCGGACCTTATTTGGTAAAGAAGACTCTATCGGGCGGAGCGGTGATGCTAACAGATCTGGACGGGAATGAGTTTGTCAACCCAACTAACCTGGACCAGCTGAAGCGTTACTACCCTTAACCCATTTCTCTCAATGTCATTTGTAAAAGTTTATTAAAAAACATCTTTTCAAAATAAACTTTCAAAGACAAGTCAAAAGTTAGAATTACTTATTCTACTGTTATAAACATCTTGAACCAATAGTCTTGATGTATTTCGAAATTGCAAATTAAGTCTGAACTACGTTTGGTTTGATTCCGCTAATTGTGGATACGTAGGCAGCCCCTCAAAAGGGCACAACCACTGCAATCGAAAAAAAAAAACAGGAACGGTTTTTAATAAACTCCTTTATTTATTTCAAAAAAAATCCGATAAACTCGGAAAATTACAAATTGCAAAAAAAAAAAAATCCAAAAAAACACACACATAAATAGTACTAATACTTAAGTAATAAAAACTAAGGCATTTTCCCCTTTCCTTTGTCCTTAGCTTCTTTTTCCGTCCACCGGCGTCGACGCGGAGGTGAACGCTCCCGAATCACCAAGGGAACCTCCTTAACCCAGGCTCGTTTCTTCAAACTTGATTCCCCGGTCACCTCGGTCGGCCCTAGCCGGGCCCTTACCCTCTCGGGTAACCGGTCCCGCGGCCCCAGTCTGTCTCGGACCGCTAGTTTTGGTCCGAGTCTTCTCTCCAACTCACTAGCACCGGTCTCTTTAACTCGAGTCTTAGTTTTTGACTTAGAACCCGATTCCGGCCGGACAAGGGTAGTTGGGATTTCTTCTTCGTCAAAAAACCACCTATAGTCTTTTACCGATTCTCGACGGGCCAAGTCAAAAGCCTCATCAGTCTTCAGGGCTTTACGGGCTTCTTTTGATTCTTCAGAAGTCCATTTGCGATAGGCTTCCGAGACCCAGAAAGATTGACAGGGGCGAGGTACAGTCCATATGATACGGGTAAACCAGCATTGTAACCACGTGTCACACATAGCGTCCGTCAGTTGGAGCGAGACGCTAATGATTGCTTCAGTTTCAGGGATCTGCTAAAGCAAACCGAACTGTCTCAGAATGCGATCCGGATAGATATGGACGGTCCGATCCAAAGACAGGATCACCAGATATCGGGCTTTGTCTCTCTTAGCTAACCCCGTTAGTTTCGAGAGGAACCACCAGATGACAGTCCATCTAATCAAGGGCCCACCGTGGAATTTTAGCTCTTCATCCCAATAATTCCGATTTATGTGATGACTCGAGCTTATTTGTCGAGACCGTGAACCTATCTGACAGCTACGGTATCTGGATATGCTCACCGGGGGCTCTATGATCGACAAGCGTTCGGATAACCAGATCTGTCAAAAAAAAAAAAATCGAAAAGTAAAAAACTTTTGAAAAAAAAAATCGAAATTTTCGGAAAATTCGAAAAAATCAAAAATTCGAAATTTTCGGAAAAATCAAAAATAAAGAGAAGAAATTCGAAAAAAAAAAATTCCGGAAAAAATTCAAAAAATCGGAAAGCGGAAAAATTCGAGAAAAAAACGCGGTCTGATACCTGCAAAAGCCGAATGCTTCCCGTCAATTGCCGATCCGGGTCAAGCCTTCTAGCATCAAGGCCCATAATGATCTCCCCAGTTATCATCCAAGGGGCTGTGACCTGTCTCCATCTGATCCACTATGCTGATCAGCCTGATTTCGCCTAAGCATGAGTCAGCATCCATCCGACCTTCGAAGGCATATCGATGCAGCATACAAAAGGCGAAGGCCCTACGCCTATGGGTAGAAGTAATTCTTGCGCCGTTTGGGTTCATGAATTTGTCAGCCAGGTCAAACAGGGAGACAGAATTTCCATTTACCATACGAGCTGTCTCAGCATGAGACAACACAAGAAAATCCCTCAGTCTCCTCCTTGGGGCAGGATAGAAGGGAGGAATAGCAGGACAAGCATTAGGGCACCAACCCCCTATAGCTTCAATCTCTTCAGGAAGGGGACATATTTCTCCCCGAGGAAAGGCAAAAACATGGTGGGTAGTATCCCAAAAGGATAGGCAAGCATCCAAAAAGTGTGAATCTACCCTGAGTCGCTGAAGCGGAAATAAGGCAACAATCCCCATTTGAGTTAGCTGAATTTTATCTTCATCCCGAAAATTCTGGGCCCACGCTTGAAGCATCGCGGTCAGATGTTCGATACCCATAGCAAGATGTTTTTTTGTCTTAAAAGTCCAAGGGATTTTAAGATAGAAGAAAGGATTTGGGTTGGAATATGAAAAGATTAAAAGCAAGAACTCTCTATTTATAATAGAAAAAATCCTTTTCCTAGTCACCCCAGGAGTAGGAATTTTTATGATATTCCCTACTTCATCTAGGCATACATGCCTAACCAGAGAGTTTTAGGAATCCGTGTCAGGATCTGATTGAGAATCAAGTCATCCCAAGCATCCCTGTTTTCAAAAAAAAATTCCGAAATTTTTTAGCATTTTTTTTCCAAAAAATCAATCAATCAAAAAAATCATTTCTTCCCCAGCGTGAGTCGGTGTTTCGCCTAAATGTTACATACAAATTGTTATGAGTCAACAGACGGGTACACCCAAGACTCCCAAGGAATTCTCAAAAACTCCTCAGTAGAAGGCTCAGGCAACATTTTTTACTAAGGAATCGGGATGTATTTGTAAGAAGATACACCCAGAGCTTCCAAGGCAAGCTCCCACGCAACTCCAAGATGGGATGTGTCCGTAAACAGACACACCCATAGCTTCCAAGGCAAGCTCCCACGCAATTCCAAGATGGGATGTGTCTGACGCACCCAAGACTTTTCAGGCAAAGTCCCCGCGACATTATTGGCATCTATCCAGGTATGATTTCTATCTTATGGTTGGCGAGCCCTTCACACAAGTCTAATGGACTATAAACGACCCGATCGGAAGTCTGCCAGGTCTTAATCCTCGATTGGCCTGGTAGCTACTCTGTCTTTTGCCTTGTCCAAGCTTCAGTCAGAGTGGGGGCTCTATAGACACCTACATTTTGACCGCCAGGTGTCTATAATAGTTCCCGCCAAACACCCGACGATGATCGGACGCAAACATGCTTTAATGGACTCGGATATGGGCTCGAAATCATGGACATTTGGCTTGGGCTTATTACGGAGTACAAATCTTACTAAACCAACCTCAAATCCAGGCCCAGTAGGTCGTTTCGAGTCAAATAAGACTAATTTGGGTCGAATCCGGCACCAGGGGCAAAACCATCTTTTAGCGATCGGGTCAAACCCGGTCAAAGATATTTTTTCCCGAGATACACGGACCAGCCGTGACACCACACGTCCGGTTTGGACTCAAATACCACAAAAAATCAGCCTCGAAAATATTAAATAAATCCATTCAAGGATAGAATTCGATCTCAAGTAGGAAATCTATCCGAAAACCAAATCAATTTACCGACCGAGCTCAAACACTCGGCCAAAACAGCCCCAAAGCAGCCGAGATACTCGGCTTCCTCACCAAGAAACGGGACTCTCGTTCCCTTCAAACTCCTACGTTTCCTATCCAAATCGGTATTTCTCATCACCTAAAAGAGATACCTTTCCTAGCTTCAACCGAGGACCTCTCCTATAAATAGGACACTCGCGACACATACAATTCATTGACATCGATTCAGAAAAATATACACAATCCATAAATTCACTCGAGCAAAAACCCAACATCAATTATCTATCACCGACACAACAACATAATTCCCGACACACGACACAAACACACCGAGACCACGCCCGACCAAAACCGGGCGCCTCTCACGTCATCTCACACATCCAAACTAACACCCTAACTCATCCACATCGTCCCGACGCTCCCGTGCCTAAGCCACTTTCCGACGAGCCTTATTCCGAGAAAACGAAGCATGTAGGTTGAGGGTGTAAATCAAACCCGATTCTCTCTTTTTCTCTTCCCCTTTCTCGTCCTTTTTTTTTCTTTTTTGCGTCGTGTCGTCGGTCCTTTTTTTAATATGGGTCGTTGTCGCATTTTTTCTATTTTTTTCTAATAAACGATATTTCAAAAATATTTTCATAAAACTTTTTCTAGAAAAATCATTCTAACTATTCGATATCGATTTCATAATCGAATATCGAATACGAAGAATATCGAAAATATAAATCGAGTATAAGTTAATCCATATTTATACGCGATTTAAAAAATTACCGATTTTCGAAAATAAACGAACCGGGACAGCAGCCCACGCGAGTCGCGACCCTCACAGGCGACTCGCGCGGGGGGGCTGAAACCCGCGCCCCTTTTTTTGTTGTTTTCGCTATTCTTTTTAACATCGTTTCTTTTAATTCTACAAAACGATTTTCTCAAAATCCTTTCTTTTCAACTTTTCTAAAATTATTCCGAATACTTGATATCGATTTCATAGTCGAATATCGAATATAACGAATATCGCTAAATTAAGTCGAGTAAGAATTACACAATATTCGTACGCGGTTTAATAAAATTATCGATTTTTTCGAAAAAACCAACCCCGAGGCAGCCCCTCACGCGACCCGCCGGCATCCCAGGCGAGTCGCGCGACCATCGGGAATAGCGATACAATGTCTTTTTTTTTTCTATTTTTTCGAGCATCGTATTTACATCTTTATTTAATTTATTCGATCGTTACTAACTCGTTTGCTCGTGTTTGTAGCAATTTATTTCTTTCTTTTGTTTTATTAGACTAAAACGAACTTCACATGCTAAATACAACTTTGACGTTATTAGCTTAAGATGCATTAAACGACTTAGCAACCCATTTAATTTTTCTCACATGCTTAGGAAAAATAATGTTTGCATATCATTCAACCGTCGAACTAACGCGTGTACACCAAAAACGAACGATATCTTAGTAAAGGCCGCTAAGTGCGGGCGGGGTTGGGTGTTCTTAGTGAACTTCCCAACACGTACCCTCACCCCTTACTCAGAACCATGGTTTCCGGATGTCCGAATTCATTGGCAACGAGAGTCATTCAATACACGATATCCGATAATGTCGGTATCGGTATCAAATGCAAAGGGACGAACCCAATAAGCTCTGACATCGGAAATGGGCCGTATTTTGTACACGGCCCACTACGACATAGAGTGGGTTCGAACGGGCCCGAACTCCCATAAAGTTCGGTGGCGACTCCTACTTCGATTTAAATTTCAATTTGACCATCTCATATGGAGATTCATTCGCCTCCCCAAACCCGCGCGTGGCCGCGTCGGGGTGGACCTATGTCATGTCCACAGTAGCGAACATATGTGTTCCAATATTTTGGGAGAAACTTGAGCCAACCATGAGAGACAAATACCCTCATCTTTTTGCCTAAGGTGAATTTTTCGTGCTTCGAGGACGAAACTTTATTTTAAGGTGGATAGAAATATGCATGACTACTTGTTTTTGTGGTAAACTAAGCATGTTCTTGTGTGATTGCATGCTAATATCTATTTATTGGTCACAAATATGAATATTTTAGCTATCGTTGATGCTTAATAAGCACAATATCATTGGTTATTTGTTATTACTTGAAATTGACTTGTTTACACATGTTTGTGATTTGTTTGTGCTCAAAGCACATATTTGTGGTCTGTTTATGCTCAACGCACATATTGGTGATTTTGTGCTCAATGAACGTATTGTTGGTTTGGTAGTGCTAACCGCACATATTTGATTTACTGATTGATTTTGTCCATTACGCACTTGTAAAATGGTTAAACTTGTGATTTTCAAAATTTTGAAATAATTTAAATATTTTTGTCCGACATGTTCTTAACTTGGCAAGTGATACTTTAACTTAGAGGAATGTGAGAAATTTTGGTGGTTTCGAACTTTGGTATTATCTTATGGAAATAGGTGATCTTATCTTGTGAATTTAGGAGGTTATGGATTTTGAGGATTTAGAAATCTTTAAGGTTGTGTTTAATTTGACGGATTTTGGATTATGGAGTAAATGATTTATTTTGGAGGTATTTGAAAATTTTTGGTGGATTTTGGATATATGGGGTGAGCGGGTCATTTTGGACATTCGTGAGTAATGAGAGACTTTATTTCGAGGATGAGTTTAAACTTCGAGGACGAAGTTTTATTTTAAGGAGGGAAGTCTGTAACACCCCGTTATTTTTCGAGTCAATTATAAGCTTGACTTTACTACTTTTATTTAAATCGGGTTTTTAAGTTGGAAAAATATTTTTAATGTCGTTATAAAAATTAAAGTATTTTGGGTCGTCTTATAATAAATCGATTTTGATCTTCTTAAAGTGGAACGCTATTTTATAAACCAACTTTGTATCGGATTTGATTTCGAATCAAACACAAAAAGGAAAGAGAAAAAAAAAACTAAACTAAGTATATAAACCCTCGTCCTTTCCCCCTTTTATTCACCTCACCTTCAATCCCCTTCATTATTACCCTGTTGCCGCAATACTGCTACTACTCTTCCTTTGTTTTTCCCGAGTCCAATCACTCCGTTATCATCGAAAAATCGTTTCTGAATCTTTGATTACACTGTCACAGATCATTCTCACCTAAATCGTAAGTTTCTTAACCAATTCTTCTATTTGTTCTTTTAATTGGTAGATTAACTTTACAATATGTCTAATTTAAGAGTTTGTAAGTAATTAGTACTGGGGTTGGTCTCAACGGGAGTTGATTTTATTTATATATTTTAGCGGTTATAAGAAGTTGGATTGTGTCGGAGTCGATTATATTGAGACGTATACGATCTGTTTTAGTGCGGAGAAAGGAACCCGATATTCATGGCTAATAGTTGGAAGGTTACGATCTCATATGATGTAGCAGTCACTAGCCACTTAGTCGGTATCGTGGTTTGATTGTGGTGGTGACGTATTTGTTGTTGGGGCCGTTGAAGTAAGTACAGAGAAGGAGTGATTAGTGCGGGAGGGTGTGAATAACATGCAAGTTTGGGTTTTAAGAATAGTAGTGGCTAAAAGGAATAGTTGTACGTAATTGGATTTAATTAAAATTAAGTCGGGTACGTTAGTTTCCTCCTTAATGTTTAAGGTTAAATATGAGTTTAAATTTGTACTTAAGGAGGATATCAATCATTAGAGAGAATTCTATTTTTTTTATAGATCGAGATAATTTTATAAGTCACTTAGATTAGTTATTGAAACAATTTATATTTTTTGTAGCTTGTGGGTTCGAGGAGAAAGAATTTTTGGATTAATATTAGCTTGGATTTATCGTCTCGAGAGGTAAGGACGTTTTGACCTTTTCACCTTTAAGTAAAAAGCATGTTCGGTTTAAATGATATTTTTGAAACAGTTTTATAATTATTTTGTCAATGGTGAATTTTTATGATACTCTTGTGATATTTTGGATATTGGAACTTTGTGACACAAGTCACATCTTGTTATTGTTTGGTACAATTTGGTGGTTATAACAGACTCTGGGAGCTCTGTTGGTCTATGAGGTTTAAGGTGCGTTTGAGACGTCCCTGGGATTTCGTCCCGAAACTGAACTCCTGGCCCGAGTTGTGTTAAGTGGGATTTTCCGTCCCCCCACTTGCTAGGTAGTTAGACTTCCTCCTTTGGCAGCCTCATCCTACTGACTGCCCAAATGTGAGTAGTGCGCACTATAGTAAGTCTAGCTAAGCATAGGTGGTACCTCTAGACCGTGCAAAAGGGCAGGACCTTGGCACACAGGTGGGGACAATATATTTTGGTTGAATTTGGTTGTGACTACTGTTTTCACAGTACTTTTGGTTTGATATCGAGACAATGATATTTAAATCTGATTTCAGTTTACTATAAATTATAATTATAATTATTGTGTTATGTTTTATTATAAAATATTTTTACTCAGTTTTGCCGACGTCCTTTTGTTTTTGGTTGTTCCCCCGCTGGAACCTGTACCTATTTGTATTTTGGGTACAGTTTATAGGTACAATTAATATGTTGCATGGGTGCATTTGGTTCGGGATGCTGAGCGAGGAAGGATTTTATTATTTACGTTTACCTCCAAACTATTTATATTTATGTTGAGTTTTGAGTTGAAGTTGTTTTAAACCGTTTTGGATTTTGTGGGACTTAAGTCTTCCGCTGCAACGTTTTCATTAAATTATGTAACACCCCGTTAGTTTTTGAGTCAATTATAAGTGTTACTGGTCTATTTATTTGAATCGGGTTATTAAGTCGGGACAAATATTTTCTATGTCATTGTAAAATTTAAGTATTTTGGGCCTTCTTTTATTTAATCGATTTTGATTTTGAAAAGATTTCTGTTTTAATTATTAACCGACTTGATTTCGGGTTGGACTTTGAAAAAAAAAAAAAAGGGGGAAACCATTAATCCCATATAAACCCCACGTCCCTTTTTATTCAATTCACATCATTCATTCACCCTACTTTCAACCTACTCTGCCGCAGCAAGTACTCCATCTCCCTCTGTTTTCTTACTTCCGGTTTCACCTTTCAATCACCGTCATAACATCGGTTCTTGATCCTTAATTGCGTCAACACGTTTTTACATCATCTTCATCAAGATTGTAAGTATTTTGAACTACTAATCTCTTTACTACTTATAATTATTGAACCAAATATTAAGTATGTTTAAACATCTTGAATTTTCTATAGTTTTATTTTAATCATCGGTTAAAACCGTTTTTCTTGACATAAATTATCAGGTATTTAACTAAATTTTTATTAGTTGAACTGTCGGCCTTTAGTTGAGTGTCGATTTTCGACCGCCATCGTTTTCCCCAGATTTTGGTCGTGTAGGATAGCTGTGTTGTGGACGGTATTGGATTTTTGTTTTGGAGAATGTCGAGTTACAGTCTGGGGCTGGAATGCAAGTAGTACCGTATTGTTTTTGTCTTAAGTAAAGATTTCACACTACTTTAGTCCTTGGGTGACCATTAAAGACTTAAGAATATAATTCCCTTTGTTTTATGCCATAGCTTGAAGAGTATAATTATGGGTTGTGGGTGCGTATTTTGGGAGGTAGAAAGGTGTATAGGAGGAGATTAGTGTATATTTATCTTCCTGGAAGTATGTTATTGTCACGGCTAAATCCACCTGCTTACAAGTACACGAGCATATGAGTATAACTTAGATAAGTACTCACTGATTGAGTGTTTGAACGGGGTCGTATCATGATAAGTCGACTTATTAGGTTAGGCTCGGTTATATATTATTTGGTTAGCTATTGGATCTCTTATATTAATTGCAGCTTGTGGATTCGAGGAGAAAGAGTTCTTGGACTAATAATAGCTGAGTTGGTCCGTCTTGAGAGGTAAGGATGTTTTATCCTTTTCACTTTTAAGTAAAGAGCATGTTCGGATCAAAATATATTTTTATAACGGGTTCGTAAATTATTTTGTCAATCGTAAATATTTTTATAATACTCGTAATGTTTGGATATTGAATTTTGTGACACAAGTCACACATTGGTATTGTTTTGGTAAAATTTTGGTAACTTATAACAGACTCTGGGAGCTCGGTTGGTCTAGACGGTTTTAAGGTGCGTCTAAGACGTTCCTGGGACTTTGTCCCGAAACTATTTTTGAGTGAGGATTGTCCGGCCCTCACTCGTTAGGGAGTTAGACTTTCTCCTTTGGCAGTTTCATCCTACTGACGGTCCAAATGTGAGAGGTGCGCACTATTATGAGTCTAGCTAAGCACAGATGGATACCTCTAGACCGTGCAAGGGTAGGACCTTGACACACAGGTTGCGAAAAATATATATTTTGGTTGATTTGGATTTGACTACTATTTTTATGTTATTCTGGTATTTTAAACGATGAGTTTAACTCTGGTTTCAGTTTACTATAAATTATTATTATTATTATTATTATTATTATTATTATTATTATTATTATTATTATTATTATTATTATTATTATTATTATTATTATTATTATTATTATTATTATTATTATTATTATTATTATTATTATTATTATTATTATTATTATTATTATTACTATTATTACTATTATTGTTATTATTATTGTTATTATTATTATTTCACGATTTATTTTATTATTATATTTTTACTCAGCTTTGCTGACGTCCTTTTGTTTTGGGTCGTTCCCCCGCTGGAACCTGTACCTATTTGTGTTTTTGGGTACAGCTGATAGGTACCCTTGATTGCTGCATGGGTGCATTTTGATATCGGGTTATGCTGAGCGAGGAAGGACTTTTATAATTTAATTTTGACTATAAACTATTTATATTATTATTGGATTTATTGGTTTGCTATTGTTTTAAACTGTTTTGGATTTTGTAAGACTTAAGACTTCCACTGCAACGTTTCCATTTAATTAGCTATCAAATTTCTATTTTTATTTATTTATTATTTATACTTTTCCTTGCACTTGGCTCGGTAAGCTAAGTGTGGAGTAACAGCTTTGTGTTTTTCGTTTTTGGTTTATTATTTTGGTTGCGAAAATTTAGGGTTGTTACAGTTGGTATGAGAGCAATAGGTTTTCCAAAATGTTTTGCAAAATTTGAAATGGTTTTAAAAAAAAAACTTTTACCTTTATAAAAAAAAACAGAGTGTTGGGTGGTTTGGGTGCATTGCATACGTATGATTTATATATTCATATTTGCATATATATGATAATATTTTGTCCTATTACCTTTACTTGAACTGTGAATGCTACATATGTTATTATTTACGATATTATTTGTGTTAGGACGATTTTATGTCAATACTTAATAGAACCTTGTTTATATCTATAGTAATCATGCCTCCACGAAGGGAAAATGAAAACAACAATATTGATATGACTGCTTTGGTGACGCAACTTATAGTTCAGAACACAGTCCTTGTCGAAGCTGTGCAACAAATGACTACGGTTGCGTGGAATATGAATGAGAGGGTTGAGAATGAAAATGATCCTACACCTACTGTTGCTGGGATGTCTGAAGCGGTACAAAAGAAGAGGCCGCCATCTTTTACTGGGAAAGGGGATCCTACTGAGCTAGATAACTGGATTAGGGAGATGGAGAAAGTTTTCTTGGTTGTTGGGTGCCCGCATGAGTTTCAGGCTAGGATCGCTGTTTTCTTTTAAAGGAGGAAGCAGATATCTGGTGGCAGACCGTGAAAGATGATTTCATGAAACCTAAGAGGGTGAGAAATGCAAATGGTACCGTCGTACTTCATGATAAAGACTGGGATGACCTTAAAGACTTGCTCGAGGAAGAATTTTTCCCCGACCATGTGAAGAACCAAAAACTGGCTGAATTGGGGATTTAAAGCAGACAGATGAGATGAGTGTGAAGGATTTTTATAACAAATTCATTGAACTCAGCAGATTCGCTACGGAGTTGGTGCCAACTGAGCGAATTAAAGCGGCAAGGTTTGAGGACAAGTTAAATTGGAAGATTAAGGGTAGGTTTTCTGGGGAGACCTTCACTCATTGAGGGATATTTATGGTAGAGCTGTGAACATTGAGAGGAGTAACCAGAAAATGGAGGCTGAGTTGGGAACTAGTGTGACCAAAAAGAGGGAGTATCAGGGGAGTCAATCTGACACCGCAGCTAAGAGGGGAAATTTCCATAATAATAACAACCCTCAGAATAAGTCTCGATCTTTTGGCGGGAATATGAAAGAAGAAGGGAATAACTGGAATGGTAAAAGTCAGGGGACAGGGCAAGTTTTTACCAGACACTATTAGTGCAAGATATGCAAAGGAGATCACCCAGGAGTTGACTGTCAGGGAAATAGAGTGACATGCCACTGGTGTGGAAAATTGGGACACCGTGAGTCTGAATGTACTAATAAGAAGGCAGGACGACCCCGTAGTGCACAATCTGCCAGTGTGAGTGTGAATCAGGGTAACCGATTTCAGGGTCAGGGAAGAACACAGAGTTATGGTGGGTCTGCATCTAATAACACTTATAAGAACCCAGCTCCAACTCAGGGCAACACTACAGCAGCTAGTAAGCCCGCAGGACAAGTGAATGGGCCGCAGAGTACTAAGAAGCCCACTGGGAAGCTCTATGTCATGAATAGAGAAGAAGCAGAAAATACTGACATCGTTTCGGGTAACTTTCTTGTGAACTCTATTTCAGCTCATGTTCTGTTTGATTCTGGTGCATCTCACTCTTTTATTTCAACTAAGTTTGTGGATAAAATGAATGTTGAACCTAGTGAAATTGTGGATTATGATTTTGCCATGCCATCTGGGGACTTAGTGAACTGTAAAAGAATTTTTAAGGATGTGTATGTACTTATTGGTGATCATGATTTTAAGGCAAACCTGATAGAATTTCCGTTACCTCACTTTGATGTGATTTTGGGGATGGATTGGCTCGGTTCTCATCGGGCTAATATTGACTGTGCACAAAGTAAAGTATCCTTGAGAGGGTCTAAAAATGTGAGAGTATCTTATAGGGGTCATGTAAAGGGTCCTAGAGTGAAACTTATTTCTGCTATGAAAGTGAAAAAGCATTTATCTAGCTAGGGGAGCTGAGTTGATTTTGTGTCATGTAAAAGATTTGAGGGTGAAATATTCTGACTTGAGTAAAGTTCCAGTAGTGAGTGAGTTTGTTGATGTGTTTCCTGTGGAAATACCGGGAATGCCTCCAGCTAGAGAAGTTGAGTTTAAAATCGACTTAGTGCCAGGAACGGGTCCAATTGCTAAATCACCATACCGAATGGCACCATTAGAAATGCAAGAACTTAAGAAACTTTTAGATGAATTGATGGAGAAAGGGTATATTAGGCCTAGTGTGTCGCCTTGGGGTGCCCCTGTTTTGTTTGTGAAAAAGAAAGATGGAACTTTGAGGTTGTGTATTGATTATCGGGAATTGAACCAAGTTACTATCAAGAATAGGTACCCTTTACCTAGGATTGATGATTTGTTTGACCAGTTGAAGGGAGCTTTTGTTTTCTCTAAAATAGACTTGCGATCTGGGTACCATCAATTGAAGATAGCACCTGAGGATGTCCTTAAGATTGCATTTTCCACTAGATATGGCCATTATGAATTTACTGTGATGTCTTTTGGGTTGAGTAATGCACCTGCTGTATTTATGGACTTGATGAATCGAACTTTTAGGACTTACCTAGATAAGTTTGTTGTGGTGTTCATTGATGACATACTGATTTATTCGAGGAGTGAGGATGAGCGTGAGGAACATTTACGTATTGTCCTGGGTACTTTGAGAGAGAAGCAGTTGTATGCCAAATTTTCGAAATGTGAGTTCTGGTTGGATCAAGTAGCTTTTCTGGGGCATATTATATGTAAGGATAGGGTATCAGTGGATCCTGCTAAGATTAAAGCTGTTAAGGAGTGGCCTAGACCGAAATCTGTGACTGATATTCGTGGCTTCTTGGGTTTAGCTGGTTACTATAGGAGATTTGTGAAGGATTTTTCTAAAATAGCTAGACCAATGACTACACTGATGAGGAAAGCAACAAAATTTCATTGGGATGAGGGATGTGAGGAGTCGTTTCAGATTTTGAAGGAGAAGTTGACCACTGCTCCGGTGTTGGCCTTACCGGATGGAAATGAGGCTTATGAAGTTTATACTGATGCATCTAAGAATGGGTTAGGTTGTGTTCTTATGTAGAATAGGAGAGTGATTGCCTATGCTTCTAGACAGTTGAAACCTTATGAAGAAAATTATCCCACTCATGATTTAGAATTAGCAGCCGTAGTCTTTGCCTTGAAGATTTGGAGACATTATTTATTTGGTGTACCCTTTAAGGTTTTCTATGATCACAAAAACTTAAAATATATATTCACTCAAAAGGAGCTTAATATGAGACAGAGGAGGTGGTTAGAGTTGATTAAGGACTACGAGGTCGAGATCCAGTATCATGAAGGAAAGGCTAATGTGGTGGCCGATGCCTTAAGTAGGAAATCTCTCCATACGATACAGTTAGTGATGAACTGTGATAAGTTAAGTGAAGAATTTGTGAACTTTGCGATCCAAATGGCGAAGCCAGGAACCCCGTCTAATGTGTTGTCTGTTCAGAGTGATTTGATAGGGGAGATTAGAGAATTGCAGGTTGGTGATAATTATTTGCAGGATAAGTTAGTGAATGATCCTACTTTGTTCAGGCGCGATGAGAGTGGATTGATTAAGGTTCATGATAGAGTGTGTGTGCCTAACCACTGGGAGATAAAGGAAAGAATAATGACTGAGGCACATGCAACACCGTATTCTGTTCACCCCGGGGGTGATAAAATGTATGCGGACTTGAAGTTAGCATTTTGGTGGTCCGGTATGAAGAAACATATTGCAGATTTCGTGTCTCGATGCTTGATATGTCAGAAGGTTAAGAGTGAACACAGGAGACCTCAGGGGAAGTTGCAACCTTTAGAGGTTCCCGAGTGGAAGTGGAGTTCAATCTCCATGGATTTTGTAGCTGGTTTGCCGAGGTCACAGAAAGGTAACAATATGATTTGAGTGATAATTGATAGGCTGACTAAGTGTGCACATTTTATTCTGATGAAAGATACTTGGAAGAAAAAGCAGCTTGCTGATGCTTATATACATCATGTGGTAAGACTTCATGGAGTTCCTAAGGATATTATGTCAGACAGGGATACCTGATTTGTTTCAATATTTTGGGAGAAACTTCAGACAGCTTTGGGAACCAAACTTAATATGAGCACAGCATTTCATCGAGCTACCGATGGGTAGACTGAAAGAACAAATCAAATACTTGAGGACATGTTGCGAGCTTGTATCTTACAATTTCAGGGAAGCTGGGAGGATAAGTTAGATCTGATTGAGTTCTCTTATAATAACAGTTATCAGGCTACAATTCAGATGGCACCATTTGAGGCATTGTACGGACGCAAGTGTAGGAGTCCGATATGTTGGGGTGATATTAGTGAGCATGTGATTCTAGGGCCTCAGATGATCACTGAAATGGTTGAGAGTGTTAGGATTATACAGGACAGGATGAAAGCAGCTCAAGACCGTCAGAAGAGCTATGCAGATAAGACCCGTAGGCACGTGGAATTTGAGGTTGGTGACAAAGTTCTTTTGCGTGTCTCGCCTACTAAAGGAGTAATGCGGTTCGGTAAGAAGAGCAAATTGAGCCCAAAGTTTATTGGTCCGTATGAAATCTTGGAGCGTATTGGCGAGGTGGCTTATCGACTTGATTTACCAGCTGATCTAGAGCGAGTGCATAATGTATTCCATGTTTCCCAGCTAAGGAAATACATCAGTGATCCATCACATGTGTTAGACCCGGAGACTATTGAGCTTGATGAGACCATGACTTACGAGGAGACTCCTGTTCAGATTTTGGATAGTAAGGTGCGTAAAACCCGTAGAAATGAGACAAGAATGGTCAATGTTTTGTGGAATAATAACAATGTGGAGGAGGCTACTTGGGAAGTTGAGTCAGCCATGAAAGAAAAATACCCTCTTCTTTTTGCCTAAGGTAAATTTTCGTGCTTCGTGGACAAAGCTTTATTTTAAGGGGGATAGAAATTATGCATGACTACTTTATTTGCTACGTACTTTATTTTTGTTGGATTAATCTTTGTTGTGTGGTTTCATATTATTGCTTGTTGGTTACAAATATGAATCTATTGGTTATTGTTGATTATTGTTGGATATTGGTTTTCGTTAATTCTTGAAATACTTGTTTACTTATATTGGTGGTTTATTTGTGCTTTATGCACGTTTTACAAAAAAATGGTTGAACTTGTGAAATTTCAAAACTTTGAAAGTATTTAATTATTACTTACCCGGCATGCTCTTAGTTTTCTAAGTGATACTTTTGAGGATTGTGAGAATTTTGTGGGTCGAACTCTAGCGTTATTTCGTGGATTTGGTTCTTATGTTGTGGAATTAGGTGGTGGCGAAGTTGTAGTACCTTCAAATTTGAGGAATTAGGTGCTTTGGATTTTTGGGAACATGGAGATGTGAGTGATCTTAAAGGTTACACGTTTGTGTTGGCGGATTTTGGATGTATATAGAGTAAATGGTTTAATTTGGATATATATGAGGAACTTTGGCGAATTTGGATATGTGGAGTGAATGGTCATTTTGGGACACTTATAGTAATGTGAGACCTTATTTTGAGGACGAGTTTAAACTTCGAGGACGAAGTATTGTCTTAAGGAGGGAAGTCTGTAACACTCCGTTAGTTTCTGAGTCAATTATAAGTGTTGCTGGTCTATTTATTTGAATCGGGTTATTAAGTCGGGACAAATATTTTCTATGTCATTATAAAATTTAAGTATTTTGGGCCTTTTTTTATTTAATCGATTTTGGTTTTGAAAAGATTTGGGTTTTAATTATTAACCGACTTGATTTCGGGTTGGACTTTGAAAAACAAAAAGGGGGGGGGAAACCATTAATCCCATATAAACCCCACGCCCCTTTTACTTCAATTCACATCATTCATTCACCCTACTTTCAACCTACTCTGCCGCAGCAAGTACTCCATCTCCCTCTGTTTTCTTACTTCCGGTTTCACCTTTCAATCACCGTCATAACATTGGTTCTTGATCCTTAATTGCGTCAACACGTTTTTACATCATCTTCATCAAGATTGTAAGTATTTTGAACTACTAATCTCTTTACTATTTATAATTATTGAACCAAATATTAAGTATGTTTAAACATCTTGAATTTTCTATAGTTTTATTTTAATTATCGGTTAAAACCGTTTTTCTTGACATAAATTATCAGGTATTTAACTAAATTTTTATTAGTTGAACTGTCGGCCTTTAGTTGAGTGTCAATTTTCGACCGCCATCGTTTTCCCCAGATTTTGGTCGTGTAGGATAGCTGTGTTGTGAACGGTATTGGATTTTTGTTTTGGAGAATGTCGAGTTACAGTTTGGGGCTGGAATGCAAGTAGTACCGTATTGTTTTTGTCTTAAGTCAAGATTTCACACTACCTTAGTCCTTGGGTGACCATTAAAGACTTAAGAATAGAATTCCCTTTGTTTTATGCCATAGCTTGAGGAGTATAATTATTGGTTGTGGGTGCGTATTTTGGGAGGTAGAAAGGTGTATAGGAGGAGATTAGTGTATATTTATCTTCCTGGAAGTATGTTATTGTCACGGCTAAACCCACCTGCTTACATGTACACGAGCATATGGAGTATAACTTAGATAAGTACTCACTGATTAAGTGTTTGAACGGGGTCGTATCATGATAAGTCGACTTATTGGGTTAGGTTCAGTTATATATTATTTGGTTAGCTATTGAATCTCTTATATTAATTGTAGCTTGTGGATTCGAGGAGAAAGAGTTCTTGGACTAATAATAGCTGAGTTGGTCCGTCTTGAGAGGTAAGGACGTTTTATCCTTTTCACTTTTAAGTAAAGAGCATGTTCGGATCAAAATATATTTTTATAACGGGTTCGTAAATTATTTTGTCAATCGTAAATATTTTTATAATACTCGTAATGTTTGGATATTGAATTTTGTGACACAAGTCACACATTGGTATTGTTTTGGTAAAATTTTGGTAACTTATAACAGACTCTAGGAGCTCTGTTGGTTTAGACGGTTTTAAGGTGCGTCTAAGACGTTCCTGGGACTTTGTCCCGAAACTATTTTTGAGTGAGGATAGTCCGGCCCTCACTCGCTAAGGAGTTAGACTTTCTCCTTTGGCAGTTTCATCCTACTGACTGTCCAAATGTGAGAGGTGCGCACTATTATGAGTCTAGCTAAGCACAGGTGGATACCTCTAGACCGTGCAAGGGTAGGACCTTGACACACAGGTTGCGAAAAATATATATTTTGGTTGATTTGGATTTGACTACTATTTTTATGTTATTTTGGTATTTTAAACGATGAGTTTAACTCTGGTTTCAGTTTACTATAAATTATTATTATTATTATTATTATTATTATTATTATTATTATTATTATTATTATTATTATTATTATTATTATTATTATTATTATTATTATTATTATTATTATTATTATTATTATTATTATTATTATTATTATTATTATTATTATTATTATTATTATTATTATTATTATTATTATTATTATTATTATTATTATTATTATTATTATTATTATTATTATTATTATTATTATGACAAATTTTATTGATGAATCAAACAGCAGTTTACAAAAAATTGGTGGGTAACCGAGATACAATCTGGGCCCCCACCCCCTTAGCTATAGCGAAGCTAAGTCTGGTAAAAATAAAAGGAGCAGCGCGGGCTCCGACATCCTGTGCTACCGAAATTTTTTGAATCCTCTTAAGTAAGCCGATAGCATCCGCCTCCAATTCCCCCAGCGAGGAAAAGGAAAAAGGCAAAAACCCATACCCAAGCCCCGAGCATAGGTCCCTGTACTTAACGCATTTGCGCTGGGCAGCGTCACCCACAGCACGGCCTGACGCGAAATCAGAGAGCCCGGACTGAGTTAAAGGAGAAGACCCGGTAAGATCTACGCAAACGTCACGCCCCCTGTCCCATGAATAAAGAAGCAAATCTGCAGGACGCAAGGATCTGTCACGATCATCAATCAAGCCAATATCGATCTCCTTCCCAGCCGAGACCCCGGAACGGAAACAAATATCCAAAAGAGTGTCACGAACGAGGTTATGTCGATGTTTAATACCGACAACACCCGTGCAAGACACAGCATGGTCTCCAAAAATATCGTCGCCAAAAACCCGGGAGCAGGCAGAACACGGCCCAGGTACAGAAAACAAAGGAATGCCCAACCGATAGCTAAGCACACAACGGTACGTCCGACCGTTCATAGTCTGGCCCAGTCCAGAAATAGGGACAGCGCGGAGCCAATCAGAAGCATGACGACCTTGCTGAGACTTCCATAAGGCGACCTGACGGGAGGTCAAGGAGAAATCCGATTCCGCAGTAGCCACAACCCTCGTGAAATATATATCTGCCAAGGACTTCATAAGTTTAGGGGCAGCGATCTCACTTGGATTACACTCAACAGAACCCAAAACCTCCTTAAGCCTACACAAGGCCGCTTCGAAAGTCGGGCCAGGAGTCACTATGCCCGCAGCGCGAAGCAGCGTAGCCTGCAAACCCGCAGATTGCAGTCGGGATGCCACAAAAGCATAATGTAGGACATCTCCGGCAGCATACACCCCAAGCCCCCCAAAGGAAAAGGGAAGGGTGGCAAGCCGCCACTGCCAATCCCCAAATCCCGGCCCAGACGCAATAACAACACGTTCTAAATGAGAACGAAGAGCTGCGTCAAAAACAAGCTGAGCCGACTCAAAAACAGACGGTGGGCAAGTACGCAAAGAAAAATAAAGTTTGGAGATACCAGTATAGGCCCGGAGCAACAGCAACTCACACTGCGGATCATCAAGCAGAGCGACAGAACCCATAAGCGCGATAGTTCTGGTCACTCTACTCATCACGAGCTCACTGCAGAAATCATGACTCGCACTAACAGGCCCACCAAGGACTTTGACACCACGCATCGGTCTGGCGATAGTAGGGGGGAAGACACCAGGGAGCCTACTCCTAGGATCTTCCGAAGGCCAAAAAATCTTTGTTTTACTGACATTAAGATGAAGTCCCGAATGAGGACCATCATCCAAAATCATCTCCAAAACCTTCCCCAAAACCAAGGTATCCCCAACTATGGTGCCATCATCCAAGTACCATGCCTGCAGCCTCAAATCGAAAGAGTCCCGGATCTTACAAACCAAGGGATGTAACACCAAAGAAAAAAGCAGAGGACCCAAAGGATCACCCTGCTGGACCCCCTGACAAGACCACAGGCTGTGCTCGCCATAATATAATCGGGCAGGATTAGAATAACAAAATTCCACCCACCGGGAGAGAACAGGGCAGTGGAAACGAACCTCTCGTAACATGATTTCACGATCAACCATGTTAAAAGCGTTTTGAAAATCCACCAAGAGCATGGAAAGACCCACCTCATCACCCTGATCCTCAACAAGCCGGTTCAAGGCATGCAAAATAGCCTCGCC
Organism: Agrostemma githago; assembly: GCA_958450325.1. Taxonomy (NCBI): domain Eukaryota; kingdom Viridiplantae; phylum Streptophyta; class Magnoliopsida; order Caryophyllales; family Caryophyllaceae; genus Agrostemma; species Agrostemma githago. The sequence goes on along the minus strand of OY288252.1, from coordinate 59,729,470 downwards.
CCCCCAGATACCCCAACTCCAAACTGAAGACCGGAAAAATAGCCACTCAACGTCGGGCCGACCAGGAAAGCACCAACCTTAGAGACAAGGCGTCTCCAAATCGTACCAACAGCAATAGGACGAATACCGCCACCTGGCTTAACAAGCGGGGTAAGCGGAGCACTAGCAATATACTCCCCGAGGACCTGCGGACAACTGCCCTCGAGAAAGAGATTAACCACCCGAGTGACAGAAGCGATCAAATCGTCCGAAACAGCAACTGCGGCCCCACTCAAACAATCCAAAAGGTGTTGGGCACGAAAACCGTCCCTCCCACAAGAAGTGCCACGAGGAAACCCTCTAATCATATCCAAAACCACCGACGCGGATGCGACAAGGGAGTGGTGATTATCAGGCAGGGATGGCAAAGCGGGAGAAGGGACGACGGGGTGCTTATCCTTCAAAGCCACTAGAGTACCATCGGTGTAAGGAGCGACACCAGAAGAAGAAAGCACACGAACAGCAGCAGTGTAATGCCCATCACAAATCTTCCTACGACACTGCCTAACATTGACCTCACTCAAGTCGAGATCCTCATTCACACTAAAAGAAGGAGCAACCTCAGCCAGAGTGTCCCGTAGGAGCGATAAACGACCACCCGGCTCATCCCAAGAACGAATGGTAGCAGAAATACTCTCCTCCTGACGCTGCCGTCGAATAGCAGATCGACACTCAAGGTTACTCCGAGGGGAGAAAGTCTTAAGTATGAAAAGAGGCAGCGCAAGCAAAGTGACCCAACACGTGAGATCACGAGGAGAGGCAGCGACATCATCAAGAGCCCCCCGAAAAACCCGAGAAAACCCTAAACGACACTTCGGAGGGATGGATTTAACAGTACGTAACCCCTTAGCCAACAGATGATCAAGAGAGGTCACGTTAAATCCAACAACCGGGGGATCAACAACACCACAAGGAGACGAAACTGTAGGGGCAGATGGTCGGGGAAAACCGTAAAGAACATAGCGGATAACACCATCACCACAATTAGGGGCCTCAACAGAGGGCTCTGCGTCATGCTGACAGCCTTTGTTATGAGTATGTGTTCGAAAGCAAACCCCACACAGCCAAATACCCATCCGCCGAAAAGTAGACTCAGCGGCCAAAAAAATAGGTAAAGAAGCAAGAGATTGTCGCGTTTCATCCCGGGCACCTCCCTTACAGTGATGATCACAGAGATGGAAAAGCAGGTTATTATTATTATTATTATTATTATTATTATTATTATTATTATTATTATTATTATTATTATTGTTATTGTTACTATTATTGTTACTATTATTGTTACTATTATTATTATTATTATTATTATTATTATTTTTATTATTATTATTTCACGATTTATTTTATTATTATATTTTTACTCAGCTTTGCTGACGTCCTTTTGTTTTGGGTCGTTCCCGCGCTGGAACCTGTACCTATTTGTGTTTTTGGGTACAGCTGATAGGTACACTTGATTGCTGCATGGGTTCATTCTGATATCGGGTTATGCTGAGCGAGGAAGGACTTTTATAATTTAATTATGACTACAAAGTATTTATATTATTATTAGATTTATTGGTTTGCTATTGTTTTAAACTGTTTTGGATTTTGTAAGACTTAAGACTTCCGCTGCAACGTTTCCATTTAATTAGCTATCAAATTTGTATTTTTATTTATTTATTTATTATTTATCCTTTTCCTTGCACTTGGCTCAGTAAGCTAAGTGCGGAGTAACAGCTTTGAGTTTTCCGTTTTTGGTTTATTATTTTGGTTGCGAAAATTTAGGGTTGTTACAAATTATTTATCGAATTTATATTTCTTTTAATTCTTATAATATTCTTTTGCCTTGCATTTGGCTTTGTGAGCTAAGTGCGGAGTAACGGCTTTAAATTTTCCTATTTTATTCTTCTATTTTTGTCGCGAAAATTTAGGGCTGTTACACAAGGAAGCAAACACGGAAGAAAATGAGAGCCGCTTCAAGTGGCTGGATCCGCTCTAAGCAGATAGATCAGTTCGCCAAGAAGAATTGAGATGGGAGAGCCGCTACGAGTGGCTGAATTCGCTTATAGAGGCTGGACTGCACCATGTCTCTTCGGATTCTCTTATTTGATGTTACACTTGTTTTTACTACATTAACTTATAACTTGATGAGAATTAGACATTAGTTTTATCTAATCATTTCCCATTACTACTAGAACTTCTAACATTTTAGAGTATTCATCATTTTCCACATAGAACTTCATATTTTTCATTGTTTTTTCTCAGCATCCATGGAAGGCTAATTTTCCAATTCTTGAAATAGGAGATTGAAACCTTCAAACTAAGTTGATTGTAAGATTTTAATCTCCTATTCCACGAATTGGGAAATTAGCTTTTCATGGATGTTGAGAAAAAGCAATGAAAAATATGATGTTCTATGTGGAAAATAATGAATACTCTAATGTGTTCAAAGTTCTAGTAGTAATGGGAAATGATGAGATAAAACTAATGTCTAATTCTCATCAAGTTATAAGTTAATGTAGTAAAAACAAGTGTAACATCAAATAAGAGAATCCGAAGAGACATGGTGCAGTCCAGCCGCTATAAGCGGATTCAGCCACTCGTAGCGGCTCTCCCATCTCAATTCTTCTTGGCGCACTGATCTATCCGCTTAGAGCAGATCTAGCCGCTTAAAGCGGCTCTCATTTTCTTCCGTGTTTGCTTCCTTGCTTGACTCGTGCGTTGACCTAGGGTGTTTGGGCCTTGACTCTTCCATCAAATACAACTCCTCGTGCTTCTCTTGGCCCATGTCAACCATCACAACTCCACCATACTTCACTAGTCCAATACAAGTTACACATTATTTCAAAATAACACATAACTCGATATAAACACCGTTGAAAATAAGATATACAATAAAGCTCTTCAAACACCTTCTCCAAGCAACAAAACTAGCACAAATTATACCATCTTACACCATACAAAATGCGTCTCATCGATAATCATCTAACAGGGAGGCTGGCGGCAACACCACTCCCACCCTCATTGAAGGGGTCTCTAGGGTCTGGGAGTAGGGGTGTAAATGAGCCGAGACAGCTCGCAAGCAGCTCGAGATCGGCTCGGTCGAAGCTCGACTCGGATCATTTATGAGTCGAGCCGAGAAAGACCTGGCTCGGCTCGAAAAGCTCGAGATTCGATATTATTTTAAAGCTACACTTTCCGTTCTGCTACCTAAATCAAATATACCTATTAGTCATAAAAAAGAAAGTAAATCGTGATTTATTCATATTACCTTAAATTTTTTGGTGAAGAATATTTAGTCGATATATTGTTTAGTCTTATTACTGTAGATAAACCAAATTAACATTTAAATTCCATTATAATACCACATCTACGGTTTTGGAGTGACTATGCAAAAAGGAGTAACTATAAACTAAATCGATTTAGTTTATTTAGTTTCAATATATATTTTTGTCTTTAGTAGTTAGTTTAGTTTCGGAATGTTAGGTATCATATACGCCTTTTATTAAGACGAATTTGATTTTATTACTATAATGTTGCAAATTACAATGTTCAAGACACCGATTCTTTTCTTTCATCTTTACAATTTGTACTTTTATGTCTCCTTTCCTCGTAATAGCTTAAGACACCCATAAATCAATAATTTATTCATTTAATTTTTGTTTCATTATTAAAAAATCCAAATAAGTTAATCACTTAAGCTCGAGCCCAACCCATCATGCAAGTCGAGCTCAACTCGAGCCCTCGAGTCGAGCTAAACTCGAGCACGCGAGTCGAGCTCAACTCGAGCCCGGAGTCAAGCCTTTTCTCGAGCCACGAGTCGAGCTCGAGCCATTGTTTCGTTTGTCGAGCTCAAGCTCGAGCCATAGTTTTTTAAGCTCCACGAGCTCGAGCTCGAGCCGAGACTCCCATTTTGCTTTTCGAGCTCAAGCCGAGCAACCCCAGGCTCGCGCTCAACTCGGCTCGTTTACACCCCTATCTGGGAGTCGGGGAGAGGGTCCAGAGTTGTAGTTATGCTGTTTAAGGTTCCCCAGGCGGGCGAGTTCTCCAAGTATTTGCCTGTTTACCTCACTGGTTTGCCTGATTTTGTGGAAGTCCGTCCGCACCGCCCCGCGCGCGCCCGCGCGGGACTGGTCCACTTTTTCAACGTGTGGCGGCGGCCACCCACGCGGCCCCCTCCCTGCCGGGGGCCGGTCCGGTCTCGCGTACGGGGCGATGTTTCGGACCTCGATTTGGATGACGATCTGGACTTGTACTAGACGGGTGGGGGCACTCGTGTTTCCGTTTGGAAATCGATCGAGTTGTGGTTGTAAATGTTTAAAGGCCGTTTTGTTTGGTAAGGCGACCTTTTTAGTGAACTGAAGTTGTTGCCGATTTGTGGAGTTGCCACCGAGTCAATTATGGGGACTCGGAAACCGTTCAAGTCAACTTTGATCCCTTACCGGCTCAAATTTGAGTGACACAAGACCTAAAGATAAAGACTTGTACCCTTAAGCACTCCATGCCTGGAATGACTCTCATTGCCAAATGGTTTTGGACATCCGAAAACCGTCGATTCTGAGTAAGGGGTGAGGGTACGCATTGGGAAGCCAACATCCGATAGATGTCAACACCCAATCCCGCCCGCACTATAGCGGCCTCTACTAATCAATCAGTGGGCCGATAGCCTAGTTCTTTTGTTGTGGTGGAAATACTGTAACATCCGTTGTTTTAACCCTATACCTTTTGCTACGTTGGTTGTTTAAGGACAAGTAAGTTTTGTCTTCGAAATAATTATGTTTACATTCTTTGCTTGCGATTTCACGTGACAAGCAGGCCATGAAAAGATGCACGTAGGAGAGTAGAGAGTACTAGTATTATACGTATTAGCAAATCAGTTTTAACGTGATAATAAGGATATTAGTCATTCTCGTGGTATACCTTACCTGGTATTCTGCTTAAGATCCGTCGGTTCGGTATTAATAGAGATGCGCCGAACCTAATGGGCGAGCACCGGGACTAATACGGAACCCGACCATCACTTTGTTCAGTTTATCGTTGTTTTACGTTTTGAATTCCGTGTTAGGTGATTTAGGATGCGATTATAAGGTCATAAAAGCAATAAATCATACGAAAAACTGTAAATGCGAATGTAAGTAAACCACGTAGTGAGAAGTTGCACCCTCGGAGTACACACTAAACAGGACTCGATGCATAGATAGTTTTGAGAATGGATCTCGGAATTATTCGGGTCTATTTAGTGTATTTTAGTGTTGGTGGTTGAAGTTTGGACGTTACGTATTTTAGTAGATGTTTGTGGGCCTAGTGCCCACATCAAATGTTATCGTAGTGCATAATAATAGAAAGTGCGAATATGGAAAGTTTTGTTTAGGTGGCAACCTAGTGACGACTCGATCAACATGCGGATCCTCTTAGCTTGATCAGTGATTTCGGCAGAGCTCCGTTACCGTTTGACTCTTCCTGCGGCTACTCCGGCAGAGCTTCGTTAACAATGGACCGGTTCTGCGGCTAATCCGACAGATCTTTGTTACTAGACTTGGGTTAGTCGAACATAGGCACCTCGGTATCGAGTGGGGTGCTCGAAGGTGAGGAGTAGCGTCGATGTCACTTTTTTTTATCGGAACTACGATTGAGTGGATCGTTTGCCTCGGGTGTCGGAGTGCGAGCCCTTAGCGAGAGTTTAGAGGGAGAAGAGAAGAATGAGATGTGTCTCGAAATGAGGGCGTGAAGGGGGGGGGGGGGCATTTATAGGTGTTTACGGCCCACGTCGCCCATATAGGCGCCTGAGATGGGGCGCACCGAGACTGAGGCGCCTTGGTTGAGGCGCGGGGAGACTGAGGCGCGTGAGGCGGGGCGGTTGGAGTTTTGAAGATACGGTTTTGATACTTTCCAAAACCGAGAGCGAGGAGCGTGATATGATTCTTGGGGGTTAAGTCTTCCCCGGGTTTGACCTAGCACCGTGGGTTTAGTGGGCCTCAGGTATTCATCCCGAGGTTCGCTTAGCGCGATGTTGACTCGGTTCGAGTTTCGGGATCGACTCGGGGTCCCGGTGTCAGAATTGACTCTAATTAGTGTCTATGCGACCATAACGACACGACTAAGGCTGTCATCCTGTTTTAATTTGCCCGAGTAATTTATTTGATCCGTTCTATAGAAAAAAGAACCTAAGACATCGCAAACCCGCGTTGCGTTGCAGTCCTATCGTCATCGGGTGTTTGTTGGGCACTTCTGCAGCCACCAGGTCCAAATCTGGGTATCTACAGAAGCCCCCACTTTGACTGAGGCGAAAGTCAAAGTATAGCCGCCCAGGTCAATCGAAGATTACGACCTGGTGGCTGTCCGGTCGGGTCATTTTAAGTCCGTTGGACTACGTGTTGAGGCTCGCCAGCCAAGGCTTAGAAGTCATACCTGACGTCTTCGCTTGCAGTTGCTTGCTTGGGCTCGGGCCGTTGCTTGTCATCTTGTTCTTGATTCTTTATGCGTGCGCGCTTTGTCTTCTTTGTATGGACATGACATAGGTCCACCCCGACGCGGCCACGCACGGGTTTGGGTAGGCGAATGAATCTCCATATGAGAATTGATCGAATTGAAATTTAGGTCTATGTGGAGTCGCCACCGAATTTTGTGGTTATTCGGAACCATTCGAGCCCACTCTATGTCGTAGTGGGCCGTATACAAAATACGGCCCATTTCCGATGTCAGAGTTTATTGGGCTCGTCCCTTTGCATTTGATACCGATATCGACGTTATCGGATATCATGTATTGAATGACTCTCGTGCGCCAACGGTTTCGGGCATCCGGAAACCGAGGTTCTGAGTAAGGGGTGAGGGTACGTGTTGGGAAGCCCACAAAGGACACCCAACCCCGCCCGCACTTAGCGACCTCTACTAAGAATTCGAGTGACTTTCTAATACGCGCGTTAGTTAGACGATGGAAAATGCTTATGCAAACATTGTTTTCCTAAGCATGTGAGAAATTGAAAAGAGGGTTTCTATGTCAATTTAATGCAATTAATTCTACGTCGAAGTTGAATTTTAGCATGTGGGTTCATTTAGTAAAATAAAATAAACAAGCAAAATTGACAAAAGAAACAAACAAACTGTTAGTAACGATATAACGAACAATAACGGTTTGTGCAAATATTGAATTGAATTGAATGATGAACAAGATGATGCATGGTTTGAAAAGATAGTAATACACGTGATTAATTAGACACGTGTTGACCTAAATCATAAAATACTATCAAGTTTTAAAAAGAAGAATGCACGACTCTCGTAGCTTTGGTCGTGATGAGGCCACTCGATCGAGTGGTCGATGGACTCGATCGGGTGGACCTTAAAAAAAGGGTTTCTGGTTTGCGTTTTAGACCATACTCGGCCGAGTTATTGACCAACTCGGTCGAGTACATAGCCACTTGACCGAGTCACTGTGAGACTCGATCGAGTGAGGGTCGTAATAGACATTCTGACCTGATTTTGGGGTGCCACTCAACCGAGTGGGCTAGGCACTCGGTCGAGTGTCCCCTGTGCGAATTGTAATTCGTTTGCAAATTGTATTGACTTCGAAATTGCTCTTGATTTTTGATAAATCGACGGTTCTACCGAATTGAACATAAATAATGTATGATTTATGCTCGATTCGGCTTTTTTATAAATCATCGATTTTGTTGAACCGAATATAAATATTGTTGGATTTATACCCGATTATAAATTTGAATACTCATGGTATCCCATATTCGATTATTGAATCGATATGGAATACTAGAGTGAAAAAATATTAAGAAAATTGATTTGAGTCGTTTTAAGTCAATCATAACGATATGAATTTCTCTCCGCGTTTGTAGTGTCATAATTATAACGTGACATCTACGTTAGCATCAACGAAAAATCGAATTGATTGAATTAAATGGACTAGATTGTTAGATTCAACATCCAATTATGAAATTGGTATCGAATGGATGCTTTACTTAAATTAGAGGACTTGATTCCCTCGGCTTTTTCCGACATCGTAACGAATCCCTAGGGATTATGTGATGTCGGATCCGCGTCAACTGGTTTCGACCCTTATTAAATAAAATACTTGTTTTTGAAATTGATATAAATATGCGACTCGAATAATGATGCAAACAAAAACAAAACGGATTATTGTTTAAGTTAACTTATTTCAATAATCAAACGATCGGGGTGATGGGATAAGCGACCGTCAACGCGTGTGCGGTACACTTGTATGTTCGGTTTTCCTTATCCCACCATCACTCACATTCGACACAAATTATAAGTATTTTAATGTTTTTGTACTAATTATATTATCAATATTAGTGATATTAGGATGCGATAATAACGATAAAATAAAATAAATAAATAAAACGTAAAAAAAGAGGAAGATGACGAGAGAAAGAGAAGAAAGAGAGATAGGGCTTTTGACACCCTCAACCTACATGTTATTGTCTCGGATCAGACTCGTAATCGTGGCTTTAACACAAGAGTTTCGAAATGTATGAAGATTGAGTTGTGGTGGCTCGGGTTCGATTCCTAAAACTAGGTTTAGGGTTTGCTAGTGTAGAATTGCTTAGGGTTTGCTTAGGGTTGCCGTGTGTGTGTAGGATTGCTTAAGAGTGTGTAGAGATTAGGGTTGTAAAGCCTTGAAAGTTGTGTTGCATGGGGTTGCTTATATAGGAAAAGCTAGGGCACCCGGTTTAGGGTTACTCGACCGAGTAGGTGGCTAACTCGGTCGAGTGGCCCGTTATGCCTGCAGCCGGGCTCGAAACAGGCCCACTCGATCGAGTGGGTGGGTCACTCGATCGAGTGGACCAGCTGGGTCGCGCAGGTCAGTCTTTTGGACCTTGACTTTGGATGTTTGATGGGTTTTGTGTTTGACTTGGACTTTTGATGATGTGAGGGGTTGTTTTGTGTGTCTCGGAAACGACTTTGACCGGGGTTAACCCAATCGCTAAAAGTTGGTTTTTATTCCGGTGTCGGTTTCGGCCCAAATTAGCCTCATTTGATTGGAAACAGCCCATTGGACCTGGATTTGAGGTTGATTTTGTGAGGTTTGTACTCCGTAAGTGTGTTAGCCAGCGACTAATGGATTTGAGCCCGTATCCGAGCGCGTAGAAACATGTTAGCGTCCGATCATCATCGGGTGTTTTTTGGAAACTGCCATAGACACCTGGCAGTCAAAATGCGGGTGTCTACACTTTGGTTTATTTAGGAATTTGTTTAATTTTTAAAGCGCTTTCGTGTGTTAGGTGTAAATGTATTTGCTTTTACTTGAACAAATGTTTTCGGGATGCTTGTGAACCCTTGATGACATAAAACGTTCGAGGGTGTTAGTCTCCACTCGAGCGGTTGTCTTCGGGGTGCTTGTGACCCCTGAACAAAACAAGATATAAAACTATTTGTAGACACCCGCATTTTGACTGCCAGGTGTCTATGGCAGTTTCCAAAAAACACCCGATGATGATCGGACGCTAACATGTTTCTACGCGCTCGGATATGGGCTAATAACCATTAGTTGCTGCTAATTAACTTACGGAGTACAAATCTCACAAAACTGACATCAAATTCAGGCTCAGTAGGTCGTTTCCAGTCAAACAAGACTAAATTGGGTCAAAACCGACACCGGAAATAAAACCGACTTTTAGCGATTTGGTCAACCCCGGTCAAAGTCGTCTCCGAAACATACAAAACAACCATATAAGCATCAAAAGTCCAAGTCAAACTCAAAACCCACAAAATATCCAAAGTCACGGTCCAAAACAATGGACCCGTGCGACCCAGCTGAGCCACTCTATCAAGGGCTCAGCCCACTCGATCGAGTGGGCCTTATTCAAGCCCAACTGCAGGCACAACGGGCCACTCGACCAAGTCAGCTAGTTACTCGGTCGAGTAACCCTAGACGGGGTACCTAGGCTTTGCCTATATAAACACCCCATGCAACACAACTTTACACATCTTTTTCACCCTAATTTTACCCTAATCAAACCCTAATACTACACTAGCAAACCCTAAACCTAGCTTTAGGAATTCAAAACCCTAACCACCACAACTTTGCCTACATACTCAAAACTCCCGTGCAAGCCGCCACTACGAGTCCCCATCCGAGAACAAGAAACATGTAGGTTGAGGATGCCAAAATCCCGTCCTTTCTCTCTTCTCCTTCTCTTGCGTCATGCGTCGTTTAGGTCGTCGTCGTTGTCTTTTTTTTTATCGTTATTATCGTGTCCTAATATCGATAATATAACTAGTATAAAATATTAAAGTATTCGTCGATTCGTGTCGAGCATGAGTGATGGTGGGATAAGGAAACCCGAATATCCAAGTGTACTGCACACAGCGTTGCCGGTCGCTTATCCCATCACCCCGATTGCTTGATTGTTGAGACGAATTAACATCAACCATAATTTTCTTATTTTGTCATCATTCTTGCAATTTTCATCAATTCGAAAACCTATTTTCAAAACATACTTTTTTATAAGGGTCGAAACCCGTTGATGCGGATCCGACATCAAACAATTCGCAAGAATTAATTGTGATGTCGGGATGTGGAGGGAATCAAGTCTTTCGATTCTAGCATAACGTCAAACTCATAGATTCGATGCTAATTTTATAATTAGACGTCGAATCTAACAATCTAGTCCCATAAATTAATTAACGCGATTTCTATTGATGCTAAAATAATTGTCATATAATTCGTTAGAATTACGACATTATTAAACGCGGAGGAAATCCACTCATATCGCGATAGTTAATTTAAGACGACTTAAAGCAATTTTCTTTTATTTTTACTCTAGTATTCCATGTCGGTTCAATAATCGAATATGGGATACGATGAGCATTCGAATTTAGAATCGAGTATAAATCCCATAATATTTATATCCGATTCAACAAAATCAAAGATTTATAAAATCCGAATTGAGCATAAATTGTACAATATTTATGCCCGATTCGTTAGAATCATCGAATTATCAAAAATCAAAAGCAATTGCAAAGCGAATTATAATTCGTACAGGGGGCACTCGAACGAGTGCCTAACCCACTCGGTCGAGTGGTACCCCAAAAAGCGAAGCAGAATGCATTTACGACCTCCACTCGGTCGAGTCTCATAGTGACTCGGTCGAGTGGCAACGTACTCGGTCGAGTTGGTCAATAACTTGATCGAGTAGGGTCTAAAATACGGGACAGAAGCGTTTTCAGAGGTCGACTCGGTCGAGTCCCTCAATGACTCGGTCGAGTGGCCCCTTCATCACGTCAAATCGTGAGTCCTACAAGCCGTTCGAGTCTCGCTAATATCTTTTCACGACTTAAGTCGACACGTGTCTAATCCATCACGTGAAAACTTCACTTTTCAAAACTTTACATCATCTTATCTACATCATTCAATAATTCACAAACCATTATTATCGTTATACCGTTACTAACTGTTTCTTCTTTTGTCGATTTAATTATCGTTTATTTTATTGTACTAAAATGAACCCGCATGCTAAAATACAACTTTGACGTTAATTTTAGTTGCATTAAATCGACATAGAAACCCTTTCAATTTCTCACATGCTTAGGGAAAATAATGTCTGCATAAACATTTTTCACCGTTCAACTAACGCGCGTATTCAAAAATCATTCGATATCTCAGTAGAGGCCGCTAATGTGCAGGCGGGGTTTGGTGTCCTTAGTGGGCTTCCCAACACGTACCCTCACCCCTTACTCAGAACCGTGGTTTCCGGATATCCGAATCCATTGGCATACGAGAGTCATTCAATACACGGTATCCGATAATGTCGGTATCGGTATCAAATGCAAAGGGACGAGCCCAATAAACTCTGACATCGGAAATGGGCCGTATTTTGTATACGGTCCACTACGACATAGAGTGGATTCGAACGGACCTGAACTCCCACAAAGTTCGGTGGCGACTCCACTTCAATTTAAATTTCAATTCGATCCATTTTCATATGGAGATTCATTCGCCTCCCCAAACCCGCGTGTGGCCGCGTCAAGGTGAACCTATGTCATGTCCACACTATTCGAGGGCGTCAGTCTTCACTCAAATAGCTGTCTTTCGGGATGCCTCTGACCCCTAGGACAAAACAAAATACGATATAAAACTATTCAAGGGCGTCAGTCACCACTCGAATAGCTGTCATTCGGGATGCCTCTGACCCCTAGGACAAAATAACATGATATGAAACTATTCGAGAGCGTCAGTCTTTACTCAAATAGCTATCTTTCGGGATGCCTCTGACCCCTAGGACAAAACAAAATTAGATGAAACTATTCGAGGGCGTCAGTCTCCACTCGAATAGTTGTCTTTCGGATGCTTTTGACCCATTGGACAAAACAAAATAGAATGCACGAGGGCGTCAGTCTCCACTCGAACACTTGTCTTTGGGATGCCTCTGACCCCTAGGACGAAATAATATAAAACTATTCGAGGGCGTCAGTCTCCACTCGAATAACTGTCTTTCGGGATGCCTCTGACCCCTAGGACAAGGTAAAACATTCGAGGGGGTCTGTCTCCGCTCGAACGAAAAATGCTGTGGAGGTATCAGACTCCTTTGAGAGCATTGGTATCTACACGAATCAAATTGCTGTGGAGGTTTTCGACTCCTTCGAGGGCGTTGGTATCCACTCGAATCAAATTGCTGTAGAGGTTTCAGACTCTTTCGAGAGCGTTGGTATCCACTCGAATCAAATCCTGTGGAGGTTTCAGACTTCTTCGAGGGCGTTGGTATCCACTCGAATCAAAATGATGTGGAGGTTTCAGACTCCTTCGAGTGCGTCGGTATCCATTCGAACCAAAATGCTGTGGAGGTTTCAGACTTCTTCGAGGGCATTGGTATCGACTCGAACCAAAATGCTGTGGAGGTTTCAGACTCCAATGCCTCTCGGATAACTAAGATCTGTTAGGCGAAAATTTGTTGTTTGTTCATTTGTTTTAGTTAAGCGCTTTTTTTTTGTTTTGCGGGTTTGTCTTATTTTGTTCGGGTTTGCTGTTGCTTTGTCTTGGTTTGTTATGCATTTAGGGTTTGTTCAGAGTTTGTTTAGGTTAGTTCGGTTCTTATGCTTTTTTCGTTATCGAGAGTGTATCGCTGACGTTGATTAGTAATTATTTCGCTCATTGTGATTTTGTTTGTCTTAAAGGTTGCATGTCTTAAGTGTATCGAATTTTAAGTTTACTTGCTTTGTTTTAGCCTGTACCGGGCCATTTAGACGCGCATCCGTCTGCAGCCTATTCTTCAGGCGCGTAGCCCCCAGCGTGCTAGGACTCAGTCGCGTCACCTGGGGCGGTCGGGTTTTTGCGGATCGGGTCTGTTTAAGTAATCCAAAATTGGGGCGATCATTCATTCACCATCAAATTCAAACGCGTCGTCCCCTTCGCCCTAAACTCGACTTCTCGACTTTTCTTGCCAAATTTCGTTTCGATTTCCGCTATTTACGACAATGTCGACTCCGGGTAAGTGCTCTTTGCTTGTTGGATGTCGGTTTTGCTTGATTTGATTGTTTATGACTTGGTTTTGTTGAAAACCCTAGAAAAACGATTTGGGTGTTTTTTATTGACTAAGGTCGACGCTTGTGCTTAATCTCGTTGTTAAATTAAGATCGATTAGAGCTTGTGGAAGTAGTTATAAGCTTGATGAGGATGTTCAAGGTGCGACAATGGCTCCCTATGGAAATGTGTTCGGAATGCTAGGGTTAAGGACCGTTTCCCGCTTATTCCCGTGTTTATTTCGCGTAATTTTGTTCCAATAGTGTTTGCGAGGATGTGGGTAGCTCTCTTGTCGATTCTTATGGGCTAGGATGACTTTTAGGACCTTCCGTAAGGTTTTGTGTGTCTTAAGACAGACCAAAAGGTGTCGTAACGATGCCCGATTTTCACGAAACCACTTCCATTGTGACCGGGATCGAAATTGCGTGCTAGCGGTTTTTTCGGAATTTTGATATCCTTATCCGAAATTTGGACCCTATTTTGACCTATTTAAGCTGGTTTAGCCTGACTAGGGTTATGTTTTTTTTTTGTTTTTGGTTTCGTTTACAGCTAGAGATGATACCGAGCGTCCCGAGGGAACTTCCTCAGTTGGTGCTAGTGCTAGTGCTAACGAGGAGGCTGTTGGGGCGAGTTCACAGACTCCCCAAGGAATTTGCAGGAAACATCGGAGTATCTCGTCCCAGCGCCGCGATCCCGAGACTATTAATGAGGCTAAGTTTGATAGAGTGAAGAAGAATAAGCTTCCAGAGACGGTGGATAGGAGGGCTCACGTTCCGGCTCTTGTACCGAAAGATGAGGAGATCGTTTATGAGGATCTCGAGTGGGCCCGGGACTGGGATGGTCATTAGCTGATGCTTCATCTTGACCTTCATATTTCTAACAGCATCGTGCGGGGCCTGGTGAGTGTCCTATTCGTGTTTGTTAGTTAGGGCTTAGATTTTTGGCTCAGGTTAGACTAGGTTTGCTTATCCTTGCATTGTTTTGGTTTGCAGTCCCACAAGTCCGATGAGGACTTTCTCGGGCTTTACTACGTGTCTCGATGTTTAGAAGTTGACCCCCACGGTAAAGGGGACTATCGCGAGGACCGCTCTAGGTCCCGTGGTTGACCAGTGGATTAGGTTAGTGGGTTGCAAAACTAAGTGCAACCTTATGGTGATTAGGGCGATGATAGATCGCTTTCATGATACTACCTCGACCTTCCACATGGCTTTTGGGGAGGTCGGGATGACCCTAGAGGATTTTGGCATGATTAGCGGTCTGCCCAGGGGGCCGGATAGGATTAAGTTGGCCGTCGAGGGTCCTAGTCTAGACAGCGATGAGGTGCGGGGTCTCATCAGGGATTGTTTGCCGCGTGAGGCATATAGCTCACCTCATGCTTTGGTGAGTTCTTACATCACCAATCACTTCGAGCGAGTGGCGGTGTTAGAGGGTCGAGAACCCAACACGCCGGAACAGGATGCGCGGTTGTGGTTGTGGTACTTCCTAGGGTCGACCCACTTCTCGGACAAGAGCAAGAGGTTTAGCACTAGGATTCTGCCTTTCTTGGCTGACCTTACTCAGCTAGGACGCTACGATTGCGTGACCGCGGCTTTCGCGGAGATGACTAGCTGTCTGCAAGTCATGGTGAGGCCGTTGGCGATAGAGTCGGCCTCAGCTGTGCCCATTGTGGGTCCGGGCCTTATACTGGAGGTTAGTTGCTCTCTTTGCTTTTGTATTTCGAGTTCTACCTGTCTTTGGCTTGGTTTTGCTAAAGTTGTTTCAGGATTTTACAGGCTTGGATCTACTCCTACTTCCCGTGTTTGGCACCTAAGACGGTGCGGGTGCACCCGAAGAGATTCCCGACGGGAATCGAGTGGAGGCTGGCTCAGCCTAAGAGAACAATCAGGCACTACCCGACGGAGAATGCGCTGGTTAACAAACTATGCCTCGAGGATGTAAGTTTTCTTCTTATAGCCTATTTTGTTCAATAGCCCCCAAGGTTCGGGATTCATTGGGATGTTGGTTCTATTTGTGTAGTTTGTGGCCCGCCCTTGGGCCGATTATGAGGGTGTGCCGGAGTATGTGGCCACGGAGCTGAGACCGCGGAGTTATAGGAGGATGCTTCTTCCTGCGTTGTTTCGCCCAGTTTGGTGTCTGGGCGAGCGGTTGGTGCGTCAGTGTCTGTATGACGATTTTAGGGTGACGGTTGATCCTCCCCGGACCATGTTCAAACCACTGACCGCCGCAGAGGTCCTCGAGAATAGGGACGGAGAAGGGGGCGATACACTCTTGGTGCCTGGTGCCTCCTATCTATCTCACGTCACCCGGCGGTTACCTTGGTACCGCCTCGTGCTAATGTTCTAAATTTGGTTCTAAGGTTTGTTTTGCAGTTTATTATTTCTTTGCCTTTTGACTGACCAATCTGTTGTCTTTTCAGCTGGCCGACCCAGCTGACGAAATCCAGCCCCCAGATTTTCCCCTAACGCTGCTTAGGGTGGATGCGGCTGGGATACCTTTCACTGAGCCTCTCCCCCCGTGTTCTGCCGAGGAAATGGATGCCGGGATAGAGTGGCGTGACCGGGTATACTGGGTAAGTTTCGGCTTTTGTTTTCGATTTCGGCTCTAAGGTTTAGGATTGTGTAGACACCCACATTTTGACCGCCAGGTGTCTATAATAGTTCCCGCCAAACATCCGATGATGATCGGACGCAAACATGCTTTAATGGACTCGGATATGGGCTCGAAATCATGGACATTTGGCTTGGGCTTATTACGGAGTACAAATCTTACCAAACCAGCCTCAAAATCAGGCCCAGTGGGTCGTTTCGAGTCAAATAAGACTAATTTGGGTCGAATCCGGCATCAAGGGCAAAACCGTCTTTTAGCGACCGGGTCAAACCCGGTCAAAGATATTTTTTCCCGAGTCACACGAACCAGCCGTGACACCACACGTCCGGTTCGGACTCAAATACCACAAAAAAATCAGCTTCGAAAATATTAAATAAATCCATTCAAGGATAGAATTCGATCTCGAGTAGGAATTCTATCCGCAAACCAAAACAATTCACCGACCAAGCATCAAAATACTTGGCCAACTCCACTTTCAGCCGAGATACTCGACTTCTTCGCCAAGAAACGAGACTCTCATTCCCTTTCAAACTCTTACGTTTCCTATCCAAATCGGTATTTCTTGTCATACAAGCAAGGCTACCTCCTTTCCTATAAATAGGACCCTCCGTTCAACACAAAGACACACGATTTTACACAGCCATTCACACAGCAATTACACATCGATTATTCCCGCATACAACCTCGTTACGCTAAACAATTCCCGAGCAACCTCGACCCGACGAATCCGACCCCAAAACCGGCCAGAATCCGTCACCTCACACGTCCCAAACCGACACCCTAACTCATCCACATCATCTCGACGCTCCCGTGCCTAAGCCACTTTCCGACGAGCCTTTTTCCGAGAAAACAAAGCATGTAGGTTGAGGGTGTAAAATTAAACCCGATTCTCTCTCTTTTCTCTTCCTCTTTCTCGTTTTTTTTTTCTCTTTTTGCGTCGTGTCGTCGGTCCTCGTTTAATATGGGTCGTTGTCGCATTTTTTTTATTATTTCTAATAATCGATACTACAAAAAATATTTTTATAAAACGAAACGTTCTTAAAATACGATATTGATTCTCTAATCAAATATCGTACCTAACAAGAACTAAATTAAATCTCGTTGATGCTAAAAAAATCGTTACATCTTTTTTAATCAAATTCGACGATTTTTTACGCGGAGAGAATGAACATGTTTTTTTCTTCTTTTCGTTCAAATTCCTTTTTTTCCTCTTTTCGTTCAAAACGAACTTTTTTCAAAACCTTCTCTAAAAGCATTCCGACTATTCGATATCGATTTCATAATCGAATATAGAATACGACGAATATCGAAAATATAAATCGAGTATAAATTAATCCATATTTGTACGCGATTTATAAAAATTAACGATTTTCGACAAATAAAAAAAACGGACAGACCCCCGCGCGAGTCGCGCGCCTATCAGGCGACTCGCGCGGAGGCCTGGATGGCCGAGCCTTTTTTTTTGTGTTTTCTCGCTTTCTATTCCTTTCGTTCCTTACATAAAACAGCGACTTTCGCAACATATTTTTAGATTTCGATAAATACTTTTTCGACCTCGGTCAACACATGCTAATCCATCACGTGTCATAAATCTTTTCCAAAATCATGCATATTATTGTATTTACATCTTTATTCAATTTATTCAAACGTTACTAACTCGTTTTCTCGTGTTTGTAGCAATTTATTTTGTTTTTATTGTTTTATTAGACTAAAACAAACTTCACATGCTAAAATAACTTTGACGTTATTAGTTTAAGATGCATTAAACGACTTAGCAACCCATTTAATTTTTCTCACATGCTTAGGAAAAATAATCTTTGCATATCATTCAACCGTTGAACTAACGCGTGTACACCAAAAACGAGTGATATCTTAGTAAAGGCCGCTAAGTGCGGGCAGGGTTGGGTGTTCTTAGTGAACTTCCCAACACGTACCCTCACCCCTTACTCAGAACCATGGTTTCCGGATGTCCGAATCCATTGGCAACGAGAGTCATTCAATACACGATATCCGATAATGTCGGTATCGGTATCATAATGCAAAGGGACGAACCCAATAAGCTTTGACATCGGAAATGGGCCGTATTTTGTATACGGCCCACTACGACATAGAGTGGGTTCGAACGGGCCCGAACTCCCACAAAGTTCGGTGGCGACTCCTACTTCGATTTAAATATAATTTGACCATCTCATATGGAGATTCATTCGCCTCCCCAAACCCGCGCGTGGCCGCATCGGGGTGGACCTATGTCATGTCCACAGATTGGTTTATCTAATCTCCATGGTTTTACCTCTCAGGTTTCGTCGGCTTGCCGTCAGCGGCTGTGGCAGGCTACCAATTGCTTCCGGGCCTATGCTTCGAGGGTTTCCCGTGATGCTTCGGGACCTCGATCGGTGAGTTTGCGTGACTAGGATGGTTTTCTAGGTTGCTTGTGTGTGTTATCCTAATGTTAAGGTGTATTCGCAAGATGTCCCGGATATGGTGGGACAGCTGGAGACTCGGGTGACCGAGCTTGAGGCGAGAGAGGTTGAGTCACGGCGGCTCCTGAAATCCCGGGCTGACGAGATCACCTTCCTTAAGGAGCAGCTGGCTTGGTCTCGGGGTGAGACCTCTAGACAAGGTGAGGCCAGGCATCGGATCAAGAGAGAGACTGAGGCTGAGGCCACGGGTGCTAACGAGGAGGTTGAAGGAGTCCCCTAGACAGCTACCCTAGACATGCTTTCGGGGATGGATGGTAGTGAGTCTCCTCTTATAGACTTGAAGGACTTAGGTTTAGATGACAACATTTGTGAGGTCGTGATGGCCATTGGCGCGGCTTCTAGGGGTCCTCCCTAGCCTCGATTTGTGTATGGATTTGTATATTTCGTATATTTACTTTTAAATTCTTAGTATTTGAACTAGTTGGATTAGTCTTGTGTTTTTATTTGGCTAGTTGTTTAGCTAGATTGACAAGTAATCACTCTTTGCGTTCATTTGTTTGCGAGTTGCCATAGTTTAAGGTGTGTTAGCACTGCATGAGAGTATGAAAACGGTTCCTTTCGGATGTTTTGAAATGCGTTAGTTTGAGCCGAGAATCGGATCAGGTAGTACGTCGATTAAAAATGTTTTGACCCGAGATGTAAAATATGAACGTGCTTTGAACGAATGTGTTAAGAGATAAGCGTGGACATTCAGAACGAGACCGAAGTTGAAACTCGGGTGACTTTTGAAAAAAAAAAGTTAAGACCACTTTTATACATTCATAATATTGCCTTGTTAGGCTACAGACGCGACTTGACGATAACCGTTAAAAGGCTACAACATGCCTAGGTGGGGTAGCTTATCCCCCTAAAAAAAATAAAAAAAAACGTCTAAGTCTCGTGCGTCCGACGAGTGAACTCGCGTTTCTATAGCTCTTGCATGGGTATCTTGGTTTTCGGGACGGGTTGTAGTGACTTCGGGAGGTCGTTCTCGATGTTCGAGGTATTGGATGATATCTACGGTGATGATGCAGGGTCCAAACTTCTATCCCTAGGTTGCTCGGGATGTCGCCTGCCTGGTTACAGGCGCTTCGGCTGAGGCTGCCGGGTTCTGGGCCGCTTGGGCTCGGACAACTAGAGACTCGGGCGCGTGGGCCGGTGCAGTTTGAGCCCGGGTTATGTAAATTTTCCACGGTTTCCTAATTCTCGTGGGATTAGGGCTATATATACGGGTTGTGGTTGCTTGTTTTAGACATACTAGAATATTCATAGGCTATGGTACACATATATTTAGGGTCATGTCGGGTTTCGGGAATACCCTAACCGAGTGGGCGGGTTCTTTTAAGAAATGTAACCCCGAGGTTAGTTCAAATGACGGCTTGTCAATGGTTGTGGCGCTAAGTCGGGTCAATGTACAAGATAATTTCTTACGGGCATGTTCTACGTTTTGGGACCCGAAGTACCATGTGTTTGCCTTTCCCGGGGGTAAAGTTTGTCCTTTTTCCGAAGAGATAGATGCTATAGGTTGGTGGAGCTCGGTTCGCCCTTGTGTTCCTTATGGGGATGATGCTTACGTGGAGCGATTTTACCACCTTTTGGACCTTTCTTCATTAGAGGAGGCTAAAGGCTATTTTGGTGTGGAGGGTTTTAACTTAGAGTTGCTTTCTAGGACATTCTCACTGGTTGGCTCTCCTCATGTTTCGGCCATAGCATGCAGGCGTGCTTTTAACATTGCTATTGCTTGCTATTATCTTTTTGAGGATGCGCGGTCACGGGAAGATTGGGGTAACCCTTGTGTTTTGGATGTGGTAGTGGCAATGGAACATGGTCGATCACCCTCTTTGCTTATCTTGGGTGAGCTTGTTCTGGGTCTTGATGCTAGCGCCCGGTTACAGGAGACACCTTCTCGGGGTTCTAGGATTATCTTACAGGTGTCTGTTTTTTTCTTTTCCCTTTTCTCTTTTTTTGGTTTTGTTTTTGTGGTTGTAATGTTCTGTAGTGGTTTGTACAGGTTTGGTTGCAGGAGCAGCTTGGTTTGGTCGTCCCTCCCCGGTGGTTTAAAGATTATAGTTATAGGGGTTTCACGGGTCGGAAGATGGTGCAGGTGTGGAGTAAAAGTCCCGAGGAAAACGATTGGCTTTCCTATTTGGTGAAAGGAGATGTTGTCATCAAGTGGTCTGTCCCATGGTGGAATATTAGTGGGCGTACCGAGTTTCCATTTTCATCTTCGACGTGGGCTTTGTTAGTATTATCCGTGAGGGATCAGGTTCATATTTATCCGGGTTTGTTGTCACATCAAATGGGTGTCCAACCTTCTATTCCAAAGGATGCTAAAGTTGTTTCTGGTTATGACCCATTAACGGAGGATTCGCTCAGGGAGTTCAGGGTGTCTTGGGAGTAGAGGTTCTTGCATCCCGTTGTTCGACCGACCAACAATGCTCCCGTCCGGCAGGGGGTTAGTGGACACCCACCAGGACAGAGCAACTTAAAGGCTAGGAAGACAGCGCCGCTAAAAGGCGGGTAGGAGACTCGAGAAACTGTTACTAAGGACCTAACCAAAGACAGAATCACCGATCCTAGTTCCGTCAGTTCATCTAAACGGGCCAAGACTAACGAGACCCATATTGAAAATGTGGAGGAGATAAGAAAGTGGGATTTGTTGGACTCGCGTTTGGATAGGACGTTAGAAGCTTGCTTTCAGAAAATCGAGGATGAAGAACGCAAGCAGGCACACCCGAGTGGCAAAGGGAAGGAAAAGTTGGACCGGTAGAGCCCAGGGATTTTGTATTATGTGTTATTTGTTGATAATATGTGGCGTATTAGTACTAGTTTTTGTGGAGCTTTGACACGTTGTTGTTTTCCGGGGTGTCCGGATTTCAGGTGCTTGATGTAAATGCCTCGACAAGGGCTCGATTTAACCAGTTTTGTTATTAATGAGAAGCACATCGTTATACTATTTTGTGGTGGCTCGCAACTCGATTCTTCATTTTACCCGGAGCGCCCTTTCGGGTTTTCACTCCGTCCTCGGCTCACCTTTTTTGTTTTTTTGTTTTCTCTCTTTTTTTTATGGCTCGCAACTCGTTTCTTCATTTTGCCCGGGGCGCCTTTTCGGGTTTTCATCCCGTCCTCGGCTCGTCATTCTTTTTTTTTAACGACGGCTCGCAACTCGTTTCTTCATTTTGCCCGGGGCGCCCTTTCGGGTTTTCACCCCGTCCTCGGCTCGTCGTATGTGCTTCGTCATTTTAAAATCATTCATTTGCCGAGACGTGGAGGTAGTCCCGATTTATACATGAATCGATTAATTGATTTTTTCTTGTTTGGTTGTTTATTTGGTTGTACCCGGAGAAGGGTTGCCTACGTATCCGCTTTTAGACGGAATCAAACCATGTTCGTAGTTCCTTTAAAGATGTGAGTGATTTTGCTTTAGACTCGTTTATGCCAATTATCGATGCGAACTTGATTTTTTGTACTGTTTTTTTTTTTGTTTTTTGTGTTTGCTTTCTTTTTGCTTCCCCCTAAGTCGGAGGTCAGGATGTGGTTGCTAGGGCGTCTATGGGTAGTATCGTTTGAGTAGATCCATGTTGGTCGGGTTTGAGAACTCTTGACCATCTAGGTCGGTGAGGATCACGGCGCCCCCCGAGAGTATTTACTTAACGAGGTAGGGACCCGCACAATTTGGTTTGAATTTCCCTCTAGGGTCGATGGGAAGGGGTTCTCTAATGGATTTGACCACTAAATCTCCCTTCGTGTATGTTTCGGGATTTCACTCGTTTATTAAAGGCTCGTTGGATGATTCGCTGGTAGGCTTGTACGTTGGATAGGGCATGTATCCTACGCTCGTCTAGGAGTATTAGCTCGTCATATCGTTTTTGGTTCCATTCTTCTTCGGGAATTCCGCTCTAGGCTAACATCCTTAGTGATGGTATTTCTAGCTCTATGGGTTGCACGGCTTCGGAACCGTAGGTTAGGTAATATGGTGTGGCTCCAGTGGGTGTTCTATAGGACGTTCGGTATCCCCATAAGGCGAAGGGGATCTTCTTTGGCCAATCCCGATAATTGTCTATCATTTTCTTAAGGATCGTGGTTATGGTTTTGTTGGCTGCTTTTACGGCCTTGTTTGTTTGTTGTCTATAGGGTGATGATTTGTGTCTTTGGATTTTGTATTTGTCGAGGAGTTTCTGGGTGTCGGCCCTGAAGTGAGCCCCCTGGTCACTGATGATCTCGTGAGGTATGCCGTAGCGGCAGATGATGTTATTTTGTAAGAACTTCACTACTTGTTTTGAGGTTAGTATGGTGTAAGAGGCAACTTCTACCATTTTATTTGTGAAGTAATCGACGGCCACTAGTATAAAACAGTGTCCGCCGGTTCCTGATGGGTGTACTTTTCCTATGATGTCTATTTCCCAAGTAGAGAAAGGTCAGGGTGTGGCTATGCTGTGTAGAGGATAAGGAGGTAGGTGTTGGACGTTGGCAAATATTTGGTAATTGTGGCAGTGTTGGACATGATGTCGACAGTCTGCCTCTAAGGTAATCCAGTAATAGCCCGGTCTCATTATTTTTCGGGCCATTAGGTGTGCACTCATGTGGGGTCCGCACTCTCCATCATGTACCTCTTCCATGACTCTCTCAGATTGGTTTTTGTTTATGCACCTAAGGAGGACTCCTTGTGGGGTTCGTTTGTATAGTAGTCCTTGATTCAGGACATAGTGGGTGGCTTCTATTCGTAGGGCTCTTTTGTTCTTGGTGTTAGTGTTGGGCGGGTATGACCCTTGGGTTTTAAAGTCTAGGATTTCTTTGTACCAAGGTTCTTCGGGGGTATTGTCGGTTTCGAGGTTATGGATGTAGGCCGGTTCTTCGCTTCTCTCTACGCAAATGGGCATAAAGAAAAGGTGATCGGGCATGTTTATCAGGGAGGCTTGTTTGGATAATGCGTCAGCGAATTGGTTTTCTTCGCGGGGTATGTGTATGAAGTCGATTTCAGTAAATTCCCGGGATATTGTTTCCACTTTGGTTTGGTATGGGATTAGGCTTTCGTTATAAACCTTCCAGGTACCCATGGCTTGGTTGACTAATATGGATGAATCACCGTGTACTCTAAGGTTTTTAACTCCTAGAGATATGGCTGCTTTGAGGCCTATTAGGCAGGCTTCGTATTTGGGTCATGTTGGGGAAGTTTGGGTTTGATGAGGGCACGTTCGTTGCAGGTTTATTATTGTTTGGTGATGGGTCGATGATGGGCTAAGCCTAGGGTCGTTGTTTTCAATTTCTTCTTTAGAGTGAAGCTAAGTTGGCCGTTTGTTGTAGCCCTTGCATTTTAGTCAGTTGTCATCGATGATTAGCATAAAGCCGAGTTTTTAAGCGTTTAAAGTAAGTTGTTAAAAGAAGATTGAGCGATTGTCGAGGCATGTTTGTAAAAAAAAATTGTTTTATTGATAATATAGTAGACGGGCTAGATGCCCGCGATTTTGTATTGGGGGAGGCGGAGGACATGTCCCTCGCGCCTCCCTAGACTTGATAAGGAAACAGAAAAAAAAAGACATTTATTATTATTTTTTTAGTCTAGGCCCTAAGATGAACTAGACTCTGACTCGGATTGATTATACGTGTCTCTAGAGGAACCTTCGCTGATTGGGCTCTCGGTGCTCACGCGGGTCCCTCTCTTGATACCTGGAGCCAATCCTTCTCTGAAGACACCCTATGGGGACGTAGACCCCCTTATCAATTAGGTCATGTACTTCATGCTTGAGCTCGGTGCACACTTGGGTCTCATGCCCCCGACCCTGATGGTACATGCAGTAAGTGTTGGGGTTCCAACCCGCTCCCCTCTTCTCTATAGGTGGGTCTGGGGTGGGTCCTACTGGCCATAAAAGCCAGGCCTCCTGCAGTTTCCGGAGGGCTTCAACGTAGGACTCTCTCAATTCGGTGAAATGCCTAAAGGGACGGCGAAGGCCTGTGGGTTCGACAGGGCGTGCGAGCCTTGCGTATTTGACATATGGATCCCCACTAAGCACCAGTTCCTGGCCTATCGGCCCTTTCCGGGGTTTCCTCTCAGGTCCTTCCAAGGTCTTAAGACGACGTCTAATGTCGTCGATGGAGGAGGAGATCCACGACACTATCCCCAGTACCCCATAGACCACGTTCATCAGGGCGTTGAGTTGATCGGTGCCGCTTTCGCTACTATTTGGCGCCATTCTTGGGTCTAGTGAAACAAAATAAGAGCATAAGGTTGAATCCACCCGATAATCTGAAGACTCGAGGAATGCCCGTAACCGAGCGACGCGGGAATTGAGACCCTTGACTCGTGAGTGCGTGCGGTAATTGATTTAGGGACTCAGGTGCTTTAGACTTTTGGTGTATTCAGCGAGACGCCTAATGAATTTTTAAATCTCTGCAACGAGACGATTTGACACAAGCCTCGGAGGCGAGGTTTCAGAGAGGGCTTCTCGAAATGAGACGACCCAAAATGTAAGACCTTGAGTAGAGGTGATCCTAGTAACTAACACGGACAATTAATCACACGATTGTACGGCGTAAGAGATTGATCGCGATCCCGGCTCAGGATCAAAGAATTTTGATTCTATTTTTTATGAAAACGACCGATACTTGCGGAGGAAAGTCTTCTCTTTTTTTTTTTTTTGAAAAAAAAATGTAAGATTAGGTCGACGATGTTGTGGTGACATTGTTTGTGATGTGAAAGTGTGTTGCTATATGTGTGTGTCGGGAATCCGATGATAGCAAAGTTGTAATTTTTTTTTTGAAAAGAGCATGGTTCTTAGGGGAAGCAGTTTTGAAAATGATAACGTGGTGCTTTTATCGAAACTGCTATTAATTAGCCGGCTCGATACTTGTGGTGTACGTGGTGCTCATGACAGAGCGTGATGTCCGTGATGGTGTTTTAAAGGTTCGACTAAATCCTTATTAAGGAATTTAGGTAGTGAATAGTGTTTTTTTTTTAAAAATAACTTTTAAAACGAGTGACCCACGTTCGTTGGTAGCATTAACTAGCATTTGACGGCGGGGAGTGATGTATTGCGAAAAGTGTTTCGAGAGTGTAACCGTTTTGGATTCCTTGACCTCATTAATTGAAGATTCGGTTGTGTTAACGGTATGTGTGTAAAAACAATTTGTTTCTTAAAAAAATAAAAATAAAATGTAACCGTTTTGGATTCCTAGACCTCATTAATTGGGAGTCTCGGTAGTGTTAACGGCATTTCTTTTTTAGCGGTTTTACTTTAGCCACGTGATGGCGTTTGAAAATATGTTTCGTTTGAAAATGTCGAGTGTAAAATTTGCCATGACGACGGCATTTGAAAATGTTTTTCCCTTTTTAGAAATCGTGACTTGACCGGATTATCGGCGTTTAAGAGGACGTTTTGAAAAGATGAGATATTTTCGAAAACGGAATTGGGTGCGGTTGAATATGTTGGCGTGGTTGAATCCAGATTTTTAATGTTTTATTTGGGTTGGATTGTTCGAACACGCTACACATAACTAGGAATGCATACACTCATGCAGGATGCAGACACGGGTAGGTTAGGGTAGGCTACCGCCCACGAATAGTCTTTACTTGGGCATTGACAATGATCTGGGGAGACGAGTGTCATACTGTTCGTTCGGAACTATCCGCTTATTATGCCCGCGGGATACACTTTAGGCGGCCGGAGCGTCAATCGAGGATCTCTCCGTGTGTCCCTAAAGATCTTACCGCGAAGAGGTCGGTTGGTCTCGATATCAGTTAGGGTGGGCTTTTTAGGGCCAAAACCTGTAGTAACCACAACTAGGAACTAAGAAATGAGCTTCACCGACCTCGTTCAAGTTACACCACCGCTGGAAACTTGTTTCCAATTCCCCAGCGGAGTCCCCAAAACTGTGGATGTCCGTCCGCACCGCCCGGCGCCCCGCGCGCGCTCGTGCGGGACCGGCCTGGTTTTTCAACGTTGGCGGCGGCCACCAACGTGGCCCCCTCCCTGCCGGGGGCCGATCCGATTTCGCGTACGGGGCGATGTTTCGGACCTCGATTTGGATGACGATCCGGACTTATAATAGACAGGTAGGGGCACCCGTGTTTGCGTTTGGGAATCGATTGAGTCGTGGTTGTAAATGTTTAAAGGCCGTTTTGTTTGGTAAGGCGACCTTTTTAGTGAACTGAAGTTGTTGCCGATTTATGGAGTCGCCACCGAGTCAATTATGGGGACTCGGAAACCGTTCAAGTCAACTTTGATCCCTTACTGGCTCAAAGTTGAGTGGCACGGGACATAAAGATAAACACTTGTACCCTTAAGCACTCCATGCCTGGAATGACTCTCATTTCCAAATGGTTTCGGACATCCGGAAACCGTCGATTCTGAGTAAGGGGTGAGGGTACGTATTGGAAAGGCAACATCCGATAGATGTCAACACCCAATCCCGCCCGCACTATAGCGGCCTCTACTAATCAATCGGTGGGCTGATATCCTAGTTCTTTTGTTGTGGTGGAAATACTGTAACATCCGTTGTTTTAACCCTATACCTTTTGCTACGTCGGTTGTTTAAGGACAAGTAAGTTTTGTCGTCGAAGTAATTGTGTTTACATTCTTTGTATGCGATTTCATGTGACAAGCAGGCCCTGAAAAGATGCACGTAGGAGAGTAGAGAGTACTAGTATTATACGTATTAGCAAATCAGTTTTAACGTGATAATACGGATATTAGTCATTCTCGTGGTATACCTTACCTGGTATTCTGCTTAAGATGCGTCGGTTCGGTATTAATAGAGATGCGTCGAACCTAATGGGCGAGCACCGGGACTAATACGGAACCCGACCATCACTTTGTTCAGTTTTAAGTTATTTTACGTATTGAATTCCGTGTTAGGTGATTTAGCATGCGATTATAAGGTCATAAAAGCAATAAATCATACAAAAAACTGTAAATGCAAATGTAAGTAAATCACGTAGTGAGGAGTTGCACCCTCGGAGTATACACTAAACGGGACTCGATGCATAGATAGTTTTTGAGAACGGATCTCGGAATTATTCGGGTCTATTTAGTGTATTTTAGTGTTGGTGGTTGAAGTTTGGACATTACATATTTTAGTAGATGTTTGTGGGCCTAGTGCCCACATCTAATGTTATCGTAGTGCATAATAATAGAAAGTGCGAATATGGAAAGTTTTGTTTAGGTGGCAACCTAGTGACGACTCGATCAACAGGCGGATCCTCCTAGCTTGATCAGTGATTTCGGAAGAGCTCCGTTACCGTTTGACTCTTCCTGCGGCTACTCCGGCAGAGCTTCGTTACTATGGACCGGTTTTGCGGCTAATCCGACAGATCTTTGTTACTAGACTTGGGCTAGTCGAACACAGGCACCTCGGTATCGAGTGGGGTGCTCGAAGGTGAGGAGTAGCATCGATGTCGCTTTTTTAATCGGAACTACGATCGAGTGGATCGTTTGCCTCGGGTGTCGGAGTGCGAGCCCTTAGCGAGAGTTTAGAGGGAGAAGAGAAGAATGAGATGTGTCTCAAAATGAGGGCGTTAAGGGGGGTATTTATAGGTGTTTTCGGCCCTCGTCGCCCATATAGACGTCTGAGCTGGGGCGCACCGAGACTCAGGCGCCTGGGTTGAGGCGCGGAGAGGCTGAGGCGCGTGAGGCGGGGCGGTTGGAGTTTTGAAGATACGGTTTTGATACTTTCCAAAACCGAGAGGGAGGAGCGTGATATGATTATTGGGGGTTAAGTCTTCCCCGGGTTTGACCTAGCGCCATGGGTTTTGTGGGCCTCGGGTGTTCATCCCGAGGTTCGCTTGGCGCGATGTTGACTCGGTTCAAGTTTCGGGACCGACTCGGGGTCCCGGTGCCAGAATTGACTCTAATTAGTGTCTATGCGACCGTAACGACACGACTAAGGCTGCCATCCTATTAGTTTAATTTGCCCGAGTAATTTATTTGATCCGTTCTATAGAAAAAACTACCTAAGACATCGCGAACCCGCGTCGTGTTGCAGTCCTATCGTCATCGGGTGTTTATTGGGCACTTCTGCAGCCACCAGGTCCAAATCTGGGTGTCTACAGATTTTTTCAGCAAGCGTCGCACGTTCCGTCTTTCCTTCATCAACCTTTGTCCTCAGTTGAGCCATGGCGAAGGGTGCATACTCGGTTTGGGTTGAGCCGCCTCCTCGAGCATTTGGTGGAGTGTACTATAGTAGGTGAGCGTTCCCCGTACCATACACCCCTCCCTTTCGGTACCCATTGACAACCTCAAACCATATATCTATTTTGGATATTTATCGACAGATACATCGGTAGATGTGGCTACCATATATGCTTCCTAGAAAACAATGATTTGATGATTAAGTGATCTTTCATCCACAAAGTTTCAATTTAAAGAACAAAATAGATTTCCTTATGTTAAAAACTCACCCAAATTTCCCGGTCCCTATTCGTAAGAAAGCCTCTTCCACCATTACAATCTGTTCTGTTTTTTGTCTGCATAAACAACTCCGCAGCCGCTGACAGTTTTCCCGTTTCCATTAGAATCTATTAAGAATATATAGATTTATTGTTAATCAAATTAAAATAAAAACATAAAATAAGATTCCAAAAAAATGAAAGGTTTGAAATACTTACATCCAAAGCGCGCCGGTAGTTGGATTGTGACCCTCATAATGTGTCAGCAGCTCAACTTCATTCTCAATGTTTCCCCGCCTCTTGTTCTTTTTTGCTTGGGCGGATCTCTTTTGGAATTCTTTGAAGGAACAGGCTTTATTAAATTGCTCGAGTGCGGGGCCTACAATATATATTGAGTGATGAATGAAGAGAAAAACAAACTTTCTATTCAAGTACGGACATTAATTATATTAAGTAATCAAACCTTGAAGAACTTTCTCCGCCTTGTTCTTGTTGGCAATCTTCCACATGTTGTCTTTAAAGCGCACCTTAGCATTCGCCATACAGCGCTCTCCTACAACCTCAAGGCTTGGATCCCACCAGAATTTTAGCTACAAAAATGTTTGTTGTTAGTAGTTTATTAATCCATAAACGATAAATACATAAGGTAGGTTAACAAATAAACAAAAAACAACGTACTTTGAAGTTGTTAAACCACTACTCTTGTTGCCACGCAGGCACCTTAGTCCAGCAGGTGTAACCTCCAGTCATGTTGATCTTATAGCTCTGTGTCACACCAATGGTAACGGGTCGATGCCAAAACCTACACCATTTACAAAAATGTATGTAACATTTGAAACAAAATATTTAAAAACCTTAACCAATAACAAAGTTGCTAATATAATATCTCACCATGTGTTTTCGAGACATAAAATTATACACTCGTCCTCTACCCTACGCCTGATCACATGTGGTGATTGTGGATTTTGTTGTTATTCATTAGCAACCTCCTCATTTTTGTTCTGCTACTCCTGTTGTTGTTCCTATGGAGCATGCTTGCTCCTGCTCCCGCTCCCAGCCCTGAATCGACGGCCTAATGTCATCTCTGTTGTCAAAGATAGAAAGTTAGAAATAAAAAAACGAACAATAATATAATCAACTATTCAATAATCAACTAATCAAAACAATTAACAATAATTTAAACATTTAAATAATACAAAATATGCCCATCTAGTAATCATCCTCGATTCCTCGCCATCGTTGTCCTCTCCCACCTGGATACCACCTACATCTTCCTCCTCGTAATCATCTTCCTCCTCCTTGTCATCAATCTCAAAATCATCGATACCTTCCACTTCGCAGTCATAGGAGTCATTTTTATATCTTTTTATTCTTCTTTGTTATGCCGGGTATTTTGTTTACATTTTGAAGGAAACAAAACAAATAAAGGCTATGGAGCTATATTTTGGGCAATGACGAGAGTCGAGCCATGAAATCTACAAGAAAGAAGTGATAAAGTTATAGGATACTAAGTGAATACTTGAGGAAGGACGTGAAGTGAAGAAAAAATAAGAAACGACAAAGAAATAAGTTGGAAAGCTCAAACAAATGCAAATCGAGAAGAAAGAATGATCGCTAAAACAAGGGTCAACTTCAAACGTCAATATCTTGAGTTATAAAACTCGAATTGAGCTGATTCATGTGGCGTTGGAAAGCTCTTTCTCTTATATTTCCAACGGTATACCACACGTTCAATTCCAAGAAGTAACGAAGAAACAGCAAGCATTTAAAATTTATTGTGCAGTGCAGGAAAACCCGAACCGGTCGGGACGAACCCAAACCGGTCGGGACATACCTGAACCGACCGGTTTGAGGTTGTTTCTCGGTATTTCCATTTTTAGACTCCGTAACTTACTGTAACTTTTATTTTACGTGATATTCTTAGCTTATTAGTTTTTTCTAATTATTTAGGAAATGAGAAGATGTTAGACTTCTTACTATTAGTATATATACCCTCCTTAGGGTTAGATTTATTTACACTTTCTCATTCAGTAGTTTAGTTTAGACTTTTTATTAGTATCAGAATTCTTCTAGTTTGTAGCCGTACTTTTAGATCTTCAATCTTTCATTTCTTCGTAATTGGTATTTTTTCCCTTCTATCTTATTTTCATATTGTCTTTTATTATGTTTAATTCTTTTACTTTATCGTTTACTATGAATAGCTAAATTATTCATCTAGGGTTGAAGGAGATCTATGTTATTGAATTGGGGATGTTAGCTTGATTATTTATTTGATTGATCATTCATATGTTATTGCCTTACTACTTGTTTTGTATCATTGTTTGATTAGTTTGAGATGTTGAACTAGTTGAATGTTTAGGAACTCGAACCTAAGATCGAAAGCCTGGTAAGAGTAGACTTACAAGTAAGTGGGTAGGATAATCTGGTAAGTTGCAAGAGTCCGTTAGAATCTATCCGAAGGTTGACATAAGATCCGAAAAGCCGTGTCTTTACTCTAAATAACTGTGATTGATTGATTGAATAATTAATTAACTTTACCCGATTTAATTACATAGTGACCCGGAAAGCCCTAGATCTCTTTAATATTGTTAGAACCTCGTTAATTTACTTAATCGTATTAGTTTAGATCAAACTCATATAAAACCGGAATTAGGATAATTTAGAATCGACTATAGATAATTAGTGATTTCCATCCGTCTCTCTGTGGTTCGACCCTTACTTGCTACTAGCTATTTGTTAGTCGTTCGTTTGGTTTATTTTGATATAGATGATGCGACTTTAGCCTTATCAATCTCCCCGACATCCATTGCACCTTCCTCATCGTCCTCACCAGCTTCATCATCTTGTGAATCCTCCCCCACCATCATCTCATTATCTTCCTCACTTGCGAAAAGAGTTTCATCAATTGGAAACAATCTTGTACCACTAGAAATAACCTCTTCTTGAAAAAGGTTAATGTCAATTTGCCCCCGTGGCTTAGTTTTAAACACCGCCCACCACTGATTTTGATTTCTATCAATTTTCTTGGTTGGAAAAGGAACAAAATACACTTGGTGTGCTTGATATGCAAG
Source organism: Agrostemma githago (assembly GCA_958450325.1). NCBI lineage: Eukaryota > Viridiplantae > Streptophyta > Magnoliopsida > Caryophyllales > Caryophyllaceae > Agrostemma > Agrostemma githago. The sequence goes on along the minus strand of OY288252.1, from coordinate 59,697,448 downwards.
TATAAATGGATCATAATTAGATTATTTTCTTGTATGATTAACTTCAACTAGTTTGTAACGTTCTTGTATTCTTGTACCATGCACTGAGTTGTCCTTTCATTTGCATTTAAATATCACAGCTCTATCAATACCTACGGTCATTTCCATCATAGAACAAGTCATAGATGTCCTCCAATAAGCCGTAGTAGTCATCACCATCAAGAGAAGAAATAGTCACAACAAAATTACATCTAGCCTTACTGTTGTCATGGTTAAATATCAATGTATGGAATTATAACCATTAACCGAATTCCGGTTCCAAGTTCTAACCTTCTGCAAAGGACCTAATACATAACTCCTAACCAAATTATCCTGGATATTTAAAGTAATTACATGATTCTTAAGCCAATTGGGGAATTGTTCCTCATGCTTATTTCAAACATCATCAGCATTTACATTTGGATTAACAACGAGAAATTCTTTTACAAACTGCTTCTCATAAGGCTCCAAAACCGCACAATTTGATAATAAGTAAAGGTGAGCACGATTGTATTCATTTTCATCTAACATCCTCCACCCCCAACTGATGTAGATCCTTCTTCTAGATTACTTTGAAAAACTCTGGTATGTTGGGATCAATCATCTCAGGTTTTTCTAGGTAAAGATTCTTGGCTTTGTTGTGGACTTCTTTCTCGAAATACAGAGAGCAGAAGTTGGCGATATCCTCCGTTAGATGAGCCTTACATATGGAGCCCTTGACCCTGGCCTTGTTATCGACTTTTTTCCTTCAAATGGTTAAGAAATCTATAACAATTAAGCAATTATAGTAATAAGTAATTACAATATTAAGCATTAGTATTTCAATAAGCATTTTAAAGTAATGTTTATCAATAAATCACCCACTACAAAAAAATATGTGACGGGCGACTAATAACAGCTACCGTCAACTGTCGCAAAGAAACGACGCGCGATAGATGACAGTCGCTGCAAATCAGTCGAACCTGGTAGTCGCTTAATAAGGGACGGGCGGCAGATAATTGTCGCTAAAAAAACCGGGCGACAGATATCTGTCGCTAGGTTTAGCGAGTGAAATCTGTTGCTAAGAGGGTCAATTAGCGACAGATATCTGTCGCTAATGGAGTCAGTTTAGCGACAGTTATCTGTCGCTAAGTGAGATTACCTGAAGGTGTTTGGACGTTGGGCGTCTACATTAGCGACAATTATCTGTCGCTGTGCGGTCATTTTAGCAACAGATATCTGTCGCTACAAGGCCAGTATTTTGTTGATTCAATTTGTTTTATTTCTAGCCATAATCTGCAAACAAAAAAACAACCCAGCAATGACAAATACGTTTTAAGCACCATGCCGTATCGGCTACCCAATGTCAGCTTCACATTTCCATAATTGCCAATCAAGGTAACTAAAAGTACTTGAATAAACAAAATTAAGAGTAATGTTACAAACTGTTTTCAATCAACATTCTTAAACTACAAGCTGTGTTTCTTAATCTACATGCCCACTGAACGGTAAAAATAGCGAAAGTGCCACTACCACCCCTGTTGAAGGGGTCTCTAGGGTCTCGGCGTTATGGAATGGGGCTGAAGTTGCAATTCTGCTGCTGCATGCTCCTCAGGCGGGCTAGCTCATCCAGTATTTGCAAGCTGGTCGTATCCTGTCGCTGGATACGCTCATCCTGCGCCTTTCAGCCTCTCATCCTGCTCCTTTATCCTCTCATCCTGCTCCATCATCCTCTCAGCCATAGCAGCCCGTTGCGCCCTCTCCTCTTGCAATTCCGACTTCATCTCAACAACGACGGATTGTACGTACTCCGTTGTGGTTGAACGCCCCTTCGGAGCGTTGGGTGGTGTCCAGTAAAGGGTGTGAGCGTTCCCCGTACCGTACACCGCTCCCTTGCGGTACCCCTCCACGATACTGAACGATACGTCGTTCAGATCCCTACCTTCAGGGTCGTCCATGGAAGTCGCCTCAATATATGCATCCTAAAATAAATTGATTTGATGATTAGGTGAGAAGTCATTGACAAAGTCACAATCTAAAGAACAATGTAAAGAAGCCTTATGTTAGAAACTCACCCAAATTTCTTTGTCCCTGTACGAAATGAAGCCCCTTTGACCCTTGCAGTCCATCTTGCTCTTCGTGTCAAGAAACAGCTGCGCAGGTACGGGGAGTTCTCCTGTTTTCTTCAACTGTTAACAGTACATGTAAATTTCTCATTAACGTTTTTAATGAAAACATTAAATAAGAATTCAAAATAAAAATCAAAGGAAAGGAAATACTTACCTCCATAGCCCGCTGGTGCATCGACTGCGACCCACCGTAGTGGGTGGGCTCCACTTCCGCCTCAGGGTCTCCTCCCCGCCTCTTGTTTTTCTTTGCTTGTAGGGATCTCTTAGCAAACTTGGGGTCGGAGCGGACTTTGTAGAACTGTTCAAGTGCGGCACCTACAATTCATATAAAGAGATCAGCAAGCGAAGATATACATAACTTTGTATTCAAGTTGTAACACTAATCGAATTGATCATTAATCAAACCTGTAAGGTATTTCTAGTCCTTCCCCTCATTCGCTATCTTGAACATGTTGTCCCTATATCGATCGACTGCGACCTCCATGTACCAGTCTCTTGCAGCCACCTCGAGGTTGTCCTCCCACCAGTGTTTCAACTGCAAGATAGTTTGTCGTTATTAAATTAATAGTTGGTAAATAACAGTAATAGGGATCCACTAATGTAAACCCAAAAAAATTGTGCACCTTGAAATTAACGAACCACTTCTCCTGCTACCTCTCAAATGGGTACATCCACATGTACTAGACCGGTCCAACTTTAGCTTCGTAGGGCAAGTGGACCGGTAGATGCTCCATCGAGTTAAAGAAAGAGGGTGGGAAGAACATCTCAAGTTTAAACAGTATCTGAGGAATTTGATCCTTCAAACAAGTCATGTCATCAATTGAAATTGTCAAAGAACACAAATCTAAAAAAAAACTGAGATATCTCTGTAATAGGATTCCAAACCCCTTGTGGTAGAAGTTTCTTCAATGACACAAATAATAAGTGCTCCATGAAAACGTGGCAGTCGTGACTCTTTAAACCTTGCAACTTCAGATTCTTACTATCAACACATCGACTGAAATCGGAGGCGTACCCATCAGGGAACTTCAATTTCCCTAACCACTCTAACACAACCTTTCTTTGAGCCTTATCAAGGCTAAACAAGGCCCTCAGCTTGGACCCATCATGCTTCATGTGCAATTTTGGACGGTCACAGATTTTCTTCAGATCTTTTCGAGAGCCTGTAGTGTCACAGGTCTTACCATCTACATCCATCACGGTGTGAATCGATTGCTCAAAGAAGTTCTTCTCAATATGCATTACATCCAAATTATGTCGGAGTAATACAGTACTCCAATATGGAAGGTCAAATAAAATGTTTCTTTTAAACCAACCATTTCTTTAACTTCTGTATATACTTGAACTTCTGATCGGTGGCATCAATAGTAGATGGAAACTCAGAAATCATCTCCCATATATCATCTCCCCGGAAACGAATAGGTACATCATCAAGCACCACCTCACCCTTTTTGAAAGCTCTCTTGTTCTTCTTGTATGGGTGACCCTCGGATAGAAATTGTCTATGACAGTCAAACCAGCTATTTTACTGGAATTTATTAGATAGAATGCTTTGCTTTCATTCATGCAACAAGGGCATGCTTTTTGGCCCGCCGTAGACCAACCAGATAACATACCGTATGCAAGAAAATCATTTATAGTCCACAAAAGCGATGCTATAAGCTGAAAATTCTGTTTAAAAGACACATCATATGTCTCCACCCACAAGTGTTTCAATTCCCCTTTCACTGGTTGTAAGTAAACATCCAAATGATTTTTGAGATTTTTTGGGCCAGGAACAATAAAAGAAAGAAAGATGAACGGTGGTTTCAAACACTACCATAGGGTTAAGTTGTATGCTGTGACCATCACAGGCCAAGAGGAGTACGAATTACAGAACTGACCGAAAGGGGTAACCCCATCGGTACACAAACAAGTCGCACATTGCGGGGTTCCTTAGCAAAATTGGGGTAAATTCTATCAAAGCGCTTCCACTCCTCACCGTCACTAGGATGACACATCTTTCCCTCTACATGAGTTTCTTATTTACGCCACCTCTTTTGTTCGTCAATGGTTTTGGTTGCATATAAGTTTTGAATTCTAGGGGCGATGGGAAAGTAAGTAAGTCGACTATGTGGTATAGGTTTCTTATCCCTCGCAACACTCTTTTCCTTTTTACCCCTCGAAACAATATTCCCATCAACACTTTTGTAGCTATCTCTACCACATTTCTTACATTTCTCAAATAGAGCATCGTCCTTCCAAAAGAGCATGCATCCATCGAGACAAGCATCAATTTTTTGATGTGGAAGTTGAAGACCTTTTACTATTTTTTTGGTAGTGTAGAATATTTTGGTCAAGCTATTATCTTTTGGGATAAGCTTCTCAAGTAAGGCAGAAAAACCGTCTATACACACAAAGGGTAGGTTATACTCACATTTAAGGCTCACTATCATAGATGCGACTTCTAACAATGTCACATCGCACCCTCTATATAACGGTTTTTCCGAAACATTTAACGTATCAAAGAATGCTTTTGCTCGTGGGTTTGGCTCTTGTGGGTTTGCTTGGTCATCATCATTAGTATACATGCACTCGTTAGTAAACACATTACACTCCACTACATCAACTATCATTTCTCTCAACCCGCGTGCCCTCATTTTGTTGGACCTCATATTCCTTAACAGAAGACGTCTCACCATGACAAATCCAACGATAATCATTTGCATTGGCGAAAACCCATTTGAGATAATATGTTCCTTAATCACAATGATCTCCAAAAATTTAAGGTTCTTACATTTAACACATGGACATCTAACTAGCTAGATCATCCAACGCATACTCAAGTTGTTGTTTAGCAAACTCTTATCAAATCTTTCCTCACACATCCATTTTCGTTCAAATCTCTTCATTTTTTATAAATGATGATTGAAACGATTATTGACCTCAATGGAAAGAGTCTACAAGCACACGAGAGTGCATGAAGATTGGGACACAAAAAATCACACACGTCGTTTATAGAGCTGGCAAGCCTGAGCCGACCTGACCCGAAACCCGAGTAAAATTGACACGATCTGACCCAAAAATATAGTGACATGACCCGAGCCTATGATGATCTGTAACCCGAAACGACCCGCTTCAGGCCGACCCGAACCCGGATCCGACCCGACCCGTAACCCAAAATGACCCGATAAATTATCTGAACTGACCCGACTCGACCCGAAAATGATCCGATCCAAAAGGTGACCTGATGTGATCCAATGAAGATAGAAAAATAATGTTAAATTAAAATATTATTTAGTTTTTTTATCTCCAAATATTTTTAACCAACCATCGTTAAAAAAACAAAAAAAAACAATAACTTTTAATTATTAAATAAAAATTGTTTTAAAATATATTAATCACACTTAGTCAACTCGTTAATTATTGGTCCGACAAAACTTGACCCAACCCGACCCAAACTCGACCTGACCAGTTCAATTTTCACTCCATGACATATTTTTATAAAATTCATCATTCGTAGTATTTGCGGTTTTAATCTTCAATCAGAACTAATTATTGTTACATATGGGTTCATATAAAATTACTTTGTGTCTACCAAAACTATTGAAAAACACAATAAAAATTGGAAATGATTTCTATCAGATGATTTAGTCATACACTCCGTAGATAATAAGCAACCAAATTCTTAAATAAATGATAAATAATAATAATTAAAAACCGTATAATGAATTGATGATTTAAACTAAACCAGACCAAACAAAACATAGTCCGACCCGAACATGACCCGACCCGATAATGACCCGAACCTGATATTGACCCAACCCGGGAATGACCCGAACCCGACCCAAACCCAGATGACTCGACAACTCAACCCGAATGACCCGAACCGGAAGTGACCTGAAAGCGACCCGGCCTGAACCCGACACAAAAATTGACCCGACTAACCCGACCCGTAAGCGACCCGAAACTGATCCGCACCCAACCCGACGGCAGTCATGGCCCAATAATGACCCGACCCAACAGTGACCCGACACGCCCGCTCGATTGCCACCTCCAGTCGAATATGCGCTCATTGTACATTTCCACTGTAGCCAACTAGTTTCTTATTAGGAGTATCGCATACCTGCACACATGATCGGATTCGAATGTTTGTTCGATATAATCGTTTGACATGTGTTAAAATTACGGTAAATAAAAATTACCCAGACACTTCTTCAATGATTAACTACCGAAATCCACAAGATTCATTAAGTACGGTCGATCGGGAATCCTTCCACAATTTCTTTATTTCAACATGTTGTCGTCCGATAAGTTCGTGTATACACACCCACATATGTTGTCTAACGCAAGAATCACACTTCTCAAAGAATTCTTCAAGCTGAGGCTCCATGGACGGATTCCACTCTCCCTGTATGTAGTCATGTTACAAAAGTGTCTCATCTGGTTAGTGTGCACTCTAGCCCAATGCGCATTAATTGTAACCCATCCACATCTATGTCAAATATTTGCGACGTTGCCCCACCTAAACTGGAGACGATCCCACGCTACATCAAAAGCGTCTTGTGTCTTTGAATAAAACATCGAAAGCGTCCCACACTGAAAGGGTCTTTCCGAACCCGACGGAATTTAACATAGTGGTAGCTTTACCTTCAACGACGCGAGTTAAGTGAAACACACATGGTACCAGCTAATTTAAGAAATTCGGCTGGTAGCGGATTTTAGATATCCTTCATTTTTTTCTTCTACTTGGTATTGGGCTTCAACTTCTGTTTTGCGCTTGATTTGTCTTCACTTCAAAAAAATGTGACACTTTTGACCCAATAACATTTCAATTGCAACCCATATCACTTCTCAACCGTTAGCTTAACCCACTTAATTACGCTTTTTATCACAATATTACATGAATTAGAACATATGCACAAAAATCCTTCAAAACACACAATAATCTATAAAAGAGTCAACTAAATGACCCTTATTAAGCCCTACTAAACTAAACTAATGATCAGCGTCACCTGAGGCGCTTGTGTCTGTGCCTATTTCTGTTTCGAGTCTATTAATACAAGCACGTGATTACCTCGCTATTTTTTTCATAATTCCGTAATATTTGACCTTTCCACTCCGCCGTAGAATTAACCGATCATATACCCTCTAATATCTCATAACTCAATTCGACAACTCTCTAAATTATCATCTCAAGAGTATTACGGAGCATATAAAATACGATTACTTTGATATATAACCTTCATTGTTACGAGTATAAATTCCGGGGAGGGCACGAGGGAAAATTATTGCGCAGTGCAATCTTACTCTCAATAAAAGGTTTAAAAGTGTGGCTTTCAACCCCTTTTTACCGTAATGCCGTTGCGTGTATTTGGTGCTTAGTGTGATTATTTTGGTCGATCGTTGTTATATTTCGGTATTTAGTGTGTATGATTCTGTTGTCTTTTGATGTGTTCATATTCATTTCTTGCTTAATACGAGTATTATTTACACTCCGAAGAAATTAATAATTTTTCTTGTTATCTATGGTTTCTCGATTACGTGCCTCTATCTCTTAGTAACTCCAAATTAATTCCATGAGTTGTCGGATGCGTTATTTATTTCTTCTAAATGGGTTCAAATTGTACAAAAATTACTAACGCAACCAAACATAGTTTCCAGGTTGTTTTTTATATATATCTTATCGAATTCGTAGTACTCACATGATCTTAATTATATATATATATATATATATATATATATATATATATATATATATATATATATATATATATATATATATAGAGAGAGAGAGAGAGAGAGAGAGAGAGAGAGAGAGAGAGAGAGAGAGAGAGAGAGAGAGAGAGAGAGAGAGAGAGAGAGAGAGAGAGAGAGAGAGATCAAGTGAGTCCTCTTTTCAATTATGAGTCCATGAGTCCTATTTACAACCATTGATCTAGAGGGGATGGATGATGGTGATTGAGTTTAGTAATTAAGGCAATAACTAACCTATTTTGGTAAAAATATAATAAAATTCTCTCTCCTCCCTTAATTCTCTCTAACTGTTGAAACACATTACCTCACATTCAATATTTTCATTCAAACTCACCCGCCTAACTAAAACCCTTCACCTTCATCATCCCAAACACAATCGCTCAACTTCTGATTTTTTTCAAAACACACCCGCGCATCATCCTCTCATCTTCAACTCAAGCAAAGCTACCTTCATCTTCATCTTCAACTTCACAACCAGACAAGTATGTGGACGCGAACAAGAAAAGGGTGCGGTTGTGGTTGTTGGAAAATGTAGACTAGTATGTGGACGCGAGACAAAAGATCATCGACGATCTCAAGACCAAGCCAACAAAGGGTCGGAAAAAATGATGTGTCTAATGAATTATGAATTATGTCACCTTCTTCTTCTGGTTGTGTGAATTTGTTCATTCTGTTACAGTGATTGACTGTACCTGTTACTCAAGAAAGGTGTTACTAATAGATATGAGATGTTACTCTAACCAAATACACATGCATTAAATAAAATAGAGTTAATTTCATGGATATGAGAGGTTACTTTCATGGATTAAGTCTGTTACTGTAACTCAAGAAAGCTGTTATTCCAATAGATATGAGATGTTACTTTCATGGATTATGTCTGTTACTGTAACTCAAGAAAGGTGTTACTCCAACAGATATGAGATGTTACTCTAACCAAATAAACATCTATTAAATAAAATATAGAGTTAATTGCAACGTAGCACAGCGCTATGTGTAAAAAAAAATGTGTGCAAAATCAGTTATTCTTGTAAACCAAAAAAAAATATTCTTAGAATGACCAAAAACACAAGTATTCTCAAAACACTTGTTCCTCCTCCTCATCTTCCTCAGTGTCTTCTTCAGTTTCCACATCTTCGTCAACATAAAACAAAACAATAAAATCAGTGTCTTCTTCAGTTTCCTCATCTGCTTCAACATAAAACAAAACAATAATATCAGTGAAGCATACGTTAAACCTGGAATCTATAGTAAAACGAGAGCAATGAACCATTTTTATTAATCCATGATTAATCAAAAGAATAAAATTCCACCTTTTTCAGTGTTGTCCCGTGCATTCGCATCTTTGCCAATACCACCTGCACAAAATTGAACAGCGTTACACCCATGAAAATAATGTGTTACTTCAATTCCTAAGTTGTGTTACTCTAACGAGTACAGTACGTTACTTTAACATCATCATCAAAACCCTTTTCTCAACGTTCATTTGCGTTACTGTAATTGCAATTAAGTGTTACTTTAACTCAGAAGGTATGTTACTTCAACGACGTTTCTGCATTAGTAGAAATCAAAACAATAGTATCAGTGGATATAATGGAAAATCTAAATAACAAACATAAAACCATGGAATCTATAAAAATCGAGAAAGCAATTAACCATTGATACGAAACTATGATGAATGAAATGACAATGAAAGCAATATCAACATTAAAATTGAAGTAAAAAAAGAACGCAAACTGACGCACGATGTATCCATGGATAAAAATTGAATCAAAACGTGATAGAAATATTGAAACTCACCATTGTTATAATCGATCAATTGCTTATCAACAGTTGAAGAAGATGGCGCGGTCTTTGAATCCATTGTAACGAGATTTCAAGTACAGAATTGATTGAATGAATGAATGAACGTGATGAAGAAAGGGGTTTTTTTTCAGGTTTGAATGAACGTGAATGATGACTGAACGTGGATGATGAATGAATGTGATCAAGGGAGTTATTGTTTCCTAAATTCATGGGAGCTATTTTAGGAACGTAAATCTCCTCTTTTTTTTAATGCAAATACTAGGATGCATCTTGTCCATCCATCCTCATCCCATCCAATGGATGGGATGAGGACTTAGAGAGAGAGAGAGAGGGAGAGAAGGGATCAAATAAGTTCACCATATGTAATTAAGTCTATATTAAAGTTACAGATGACATACATTAAAGTTTCATTTTTTCAGAATTGATATGTAACTATAACATTCAGCTCTTTTATCACTTCAAGTGATAAAGTGCAACTTTAACACTCATCTCGTGTAACTTTAAGCACCTTTTGTGTAACTTTAACACTGGAACTTATGAACTTATAAGAGTTGTTGACCTTATGTGAACCTATCTCTCTCTCTCTCTCTCTCTCTCTCTATATATATATATATATATATATGTGTGTGTGTGTGTGTGTATATATATATATGTATGTATGTATGTATGTATGTATGTATGTATTTGTTTTTTTTAATTTATGAAGTGCATTAAAGAGGACGGTTCAGTAAAATAACTGTTCTATTTGTAATTCTAACAAATAGGACAGTTCCGCCTCCAACCGTCCTATTTGTAAACAATTTAATAGGATGGTTCTGCCTCCAACCGTCCTATTTGTAATCAATTAAATAGCACGGTTTGACCTTCTTGGAACCGCGCTATTTGATTTAATAGGACGTCGACCTAAAGGACGGTTCCTTATTCAATATAGAATGGTTCCATCCTATTTAATCTTAATTGTGGTAGTGACACCCTATCCAAGCTAGCCTCACTAATAAACTTGCCCGACAACCCTTTCTCTATGCCTATCTGCGTAGAAAGGAGTGAACAACCCACCTACGTCCACAACCTCGAAACCGATGTGTAGACACCCACATTTTGACTGCCAGGTGTCTATAGTAGTTTCCAAAAAATACCCGATGATGATCGGAAGCAAACGTGTTTCTACGCGCTCGGATATGGGCTCGAAACCGTTAGTAAGTGGTTTATGCATTCACGGAGTAAAAATCTCACAAAACAGACCTCAAATTCAGGCCCAGCGGGACGTTTCCAATCAAACAAGACTAATTTGGGTCAAAACCGACACCGAAAATAAAACCGACTTTTAGCGATTGGGTCAAACCCCGGTCAAAGCCGTTTCCGAGTCACATAAAAGCAGCCACACAAACATCAAAAACTCAGCCCAAATACAAAACCCATCTCGAGGTCCAAAACATTGGACCGTGCGATTCAGCTGACCCACTCGATCGAGTGCTCAGCCCACTCGATCGAGTGGGCCCTTACGCAAGCCCGACTGCAGTCGCACTGGACCACTCGACCGAGTTGGCCAGTTACTTGGTCGAGTAACCCTAGCCGGGGTACCTAGCCTAGCCTATATATACACCCCCATGCACACACTTCAAGACATCTTTTCGAACCCTAAAAAAACCCTAAGCGATCCTTAGTCTACACTAAAACCCTAACCCTAGCATCTAGGAATTCGAACCCTAATCACCACAACTTAGCCTACATCCCGATACTCCCGTGATAGCCACAACTACGAGTCCCGTCCGAGAACAAGAACATGTAGGTTGAGGGTGTCATATCCCGTTCTTCTCTTTTCTCCTTTTTTCCTCTTCGCGCGTCGTCTATATTGTCATCGTCTTTTTTTATTTTTTTTATCGCGTCTATAATATCGCTAATAATTACTAGTATTAAAAGCATTACAATACTTGTGAATTTGTGTCGAGTGCGAAAGATGTCGGGATAAGAAAACCCGAATATACAAGGGTATTGCACCCAGCGTTGCCGCTCACTTATCCCGACACCCCTAGCGCTTGATTATTGAAGCAAGTCGATTTAAAAAATAGTTTCTTTTACTTTTGTTTGTGTCATCATTAATCGTATATTTCACTGATTCTAAAACTATTTTCGAAACCAACATTTTTTTTAAGTTGAGTCGGAATCTTTTGATGCGGATCCGACATCAAACAATTCGCAAGAATTAAATTTGATGTCGGGATGCGGAGGGAATCAAGTCGAGCTTTTTTTTCAAGTGTCAATCTATTAGATTCGATACCAATTCAATAATTGGATGTCGAATCTAATGATTTAGTCAAATAAATTAATTAGCGCGATTTTTTCATTGATGCTAAAATAGTTGTCATATAATTCGTTAGAATTACGACACTATAAACGCGGAGGAAATCCATACCGCCTTAGTTTATTTAAAACGACTTATATTATTTTCTTTAAGTTATCACTCTTATATTCCATATCGATTCAATAGTCGAATATGGGATATGACGAGTATTGAAGTTAAGAATCGAGAATAAATCTTACAATATTTACGCTCGGTTCAACAAAGTCACCGATTTACCAAAATCAAAGGCAATTTCAAAATCAATAACAAATTGCAAAGCGAACCCTAGTTCGTACAGGGTGCACTCGATCGAGTGCCTAGCCCACTCCTTCGAGTGGCACCCCAAAAATCGAAACAGAATGCTTTTTCGACCTCCACTCGGCCGAGTCTTGCAATGACTCGATCAAGTGGCAGTGTACTCGGTCGAGTTCGCCAATAACTCGATCGAGTAGGGTCTAAAAATACGGGACAGAAGCCATTTCAGAGGTCCACTCAGTCGAGTCCTTCAATGACTCGGTCGACTGGCCCCTTATCACGTCAAACCGTGAATCCTACAATGTCATTCGAGTCTCGTCAACGCTTTCTCACGACTTAGGTCGACCCGTGCCTAATTTATCACGTGAAATATTACTTTCCAAAACTTTGCATCATCTTATTTATATCATTCCATAACATTCTGCATCTTTGCAAACCATTATTATCGTTATACCGTTACTAACAAGTTTGTTATTTTTCTTGTTGATTTTTCTTGTTTATTTTATTGTACTAAAATGAACCCGCATGTAAATTTAACTTTGACGTTAGAATTAGTTGCATTAAATCGACCTAGAAACCCGTTCAATTTCTCACATTCTTAGGGAAAACAACGTTTGCATATCATTCATTGTATTACTAACGTGCGTATTTCAAAATCAAACGATATCTTAGTAGAGGCCGCTAATGTGCGGGCGGGGTTGGGTGTTCTTTGTGAACTTCCCAACACGTACCCTCACCCCTTACTCTGAACCTCGGTTTCTGGATGTCCGAAACCGTTGGCGCACGAGAGTCATTCAATAGACGGTATCCGATAATGTCGGTATCGGTATCAAATGCAAAGGGACGAGCCCAATAAACTCTGACATCCGAATGGGCCATACTTTGTGCATGGCCCACTAAGATATAGAGTGGGTTTCGAACAGGCCCGAACTCCCACAAAGTTCGGTGGCGACTCCACTTCGATTTAAATTTCAATTTGATCCATTCTCATATGGAGATTCATTCACCTCCCCAAACCCGCGCGTGGCCGCGTCGGGGTGGACCTATGTCATGTCCAGAATTTGGCGACTCCGCTTGGGATTAACTGAGGTGTCACTTACTATCGGCATCCTCAGGGTGAGACTCGAATAGAAATCGTTTGACTAGTACAATACGCGTTATAGTTTTACGGTTCATGCATAACCCATATTTTTCCGAGCCGGTACTCGCGACCGACGTCCCACTATACCGTGATGTACTCCAATATGGATATGTCAAAGGTGTCCATAGTCGATTCGAGTGGGTTTCGCGGCATGTTCTAAGCTCAACTCGACTTAGAAAGTCTGTCCCGATCAACGTCTAGGCTATGTGCACTGGTATAGACCCTTTATAGACCGACCGAGACTTAATGTAAAGCATACATGGCGTCGTTATAATGCTTGCGTGACTATCTGCTACTTGGTTTCCGTGTCGTTTTCAAAAACCGTCTTTTTTTCAAAAATTGCATCCTTTTTCAAATTATCCAATTTCAAAACCCGGGACGTAGACCGAATTTAGCACTTATGATTTTACTCAAAACATCCTATTTCTAGCCAGTATTCTGCTCATTTCAAAACTCGAAAATATTTTCGAACTCTCAAAATCGAGGCCCGGTACCTTTTTTTTTCGATTTTCGAAAAATCGGGCCTCTCCACCTTTTTTTTCAGATTTTTTCTAAAAATCCTTTTCAAAACCTGCCTCTTCTTAGGACTTCCCGTATTTAGCAGTGTCGGGTCGTGTCTTAAGTCGTCGAAGTCTCTAGCGTCGAAACTCTGTCGATCCTACTTCACGAGTTTCTTCCCTATCTCAGTCCGCCTTATTAGACTAAGGCAAGGCCCACCTACGTAGGACATACTCCTAGAAAGTAAGGCCCGTTTACACAATCGAGTCCAAAGTCTGGGGATGTCTCACGTGAACCTTCCTTCGAACAGGACTCGGCACACCCGCCGATTCCTAAGGAAGGCCCACTTTTCACAAGTCACCCGTCTAGGTGTCTTTTCCGCGTCATTTCTCTTTTCGCGCTCGTTCGGGATGTACTTTCTATTCCGGGATTTGGGCTAGTTTCTGATTACGCGGTGTTCTTACAGACAGACCACCCGAAACCAAATATCAACGCAAGATGGACGACCTGAAAGTCGCGCTGGCCAAGATTGAGACTCAATTGACTGCCATCCAGACCGATCAAACCACTCTGGCCACCCGTCTGACTGTCGTGGAGAAGGGTACTCCCACTGGATCTGAGCCCACTGGGCCTATAGCCGAGTTAATCGGCGCTGTTCGCAAGCTTGAAGAACAGGTCCACCTGTCGACAAACAACTCGATCCATACTTAAAATACTCATTCCTATTCGCCTTTGAATGACGAGCTACCTGCCAACCTCAACCTCACGGGAATTCTGATTTTGAGGGTACTGAAGACCCGGTCCACCACATTCGGGCTTTCAAAGAATTCATGGTGGTCAAAGGGGTGAAATCCACCATGTTTAAGCACTTATTTGCTTCCTCACTCGAGAAGCACCCCAAGGCCTGGTACTACAGGCTCGATTCCAAGAAATACAAGACTTGGGACGATGTGGCTACTGATTTTGCTCGGAATTACGCTGATAATACCGAGATCCAGACTATAATCCGTACTCTGGAAGTGATGGCCCAAGAGCCCAAAGAAGGGTTCACCAAGTATCTCCAGAGATGGCGGGCCGAAAGTGTGAAGCTGGTTGATAAGCCCAGCGAGAAGGTGCTAGTGGAGGCTTTTGTCAAGAATCTTCTCCCATCCTACCGGGTCCATCTCCGGTACGCCATCATCCCCAGTTTTGCCACCCTCACTGAAATGGGCACAAGGATCGAGGATGGCTTAAGGTTATAGAGCCTGACTAAGGCCTCTACCAAAGGATATCAAGGGGCCAGTTCATCTGTGAGCAAGCCCACACCTGTAGCTGCAACTCGCAGCATCTTCGATGAGGTTAATCTACTTGACACCTCGTCCAAAAAGAATACTCCAAATCGGGTGTTCACGGATATAGGGACTACCTATACCTATGCCTTACAAAGGCTATCTTCGAAGGGTCTTATCCATCCAATAGGCTCGACTCCAGAAGTTCCAGTAGAAAAGAGGTCCAAAAGCTACAACGCTCAAGCCTATTGCCAGTATCACCGAGGTAATGGGCATGACACAGAGAAGTGCTGAAAACTAAAGCATCTAATCCAAGATCTAATTGAGAATGGGAAGATACCGTTTCCCGGAGAAAATCCGTTCAGTGCCCATGTTATATTCACTGGAGAGGTAGTCGACTGTTCTCACCTTATTTCCCTTTTTATCCCACAAATCAATGGGATATGGTTCGATGATGAGGACGACGTTTACCTAGCCAAAGGGGAAGTTGTCCCCATCACTAGTGAAGAGGTCTGAAAAGTCAAGTCCAAAGCCTTGGCCACTAACCACCTCGCCACCGTCGGGCGTTCTACTCCAGCAACCGTCACTAAACCTGCCATGACGAATTCTATCCCCGAGGAACCAAGCAACGACACGGCTGTGGTCCAGCAATTAAAAAGGGTTCGAGCTAATCTAACCATATGGCAACTTCTGGTTAGCTCGCAAGCACATCGGGAAGCACTGACTAAGGCTCTCGATGAAATTAAGGTCGACTCACAACCTACCCCTGCTGAAATGGTAGCCACTATCATGCCCTATCTCAAGGGCAAATCCAAAGAAGAAGGCCCACTCATAACCTTCTCTGAGTCCGATCTACCACCATTTGGGGCCGCCCATAACCTGACCCTATACATCAAGGTCGTTTGCCGAGGGAAGTACCTCCCGATGACCTTAATTGATGACGGATCTGCTGTGAATGTCCTCCCCCTGAGGACCGCTAAGGCCCTCGGCATCACCGAGGTCGACTATCTCCCGACGGCGCAGACTATCCAGGCTTTCGACGGAAGCCCAAAACCAGTGGCCGGGGCCGTTAAGCTAAAAATCATAACGGGCCCGATCGAGAAAGAACTGGAGTTCCAGGTGATTGATGTCACCTCGTCCTTCAACTTGTTGCTCGGAAGGCCTCGGATCCACGCAGTTAAGGCCATATCCTCCACCCTGCATAGGAAGGTGAAGATGCCACTTCAAGACGGTATCATCACGCTAGAGGCCACCCCTATCACCGTGGCAAGCTGCAATGCTACGGGCCGGGCCGACCCGCGAGGATTTGATTTCGTAGGCATGATCGAGGAGGAATATCTCTTCAGGCCCTACTTCACCACTAGCATCGACACGATGCTACAAAACTTAGGCTACTTGCCGGGGGCTACCTCGAGACCCTATCTTCCGGCCGGGAAGATCATCGAGGTCCTAAATGATGGTGAATCGCAATTCGGCTTGGGGTATGCTATAACCCCGGTGAACGTGGTCCGGGCCGGTATTCATAAGGCCACTGACCTCATCAAGGGTGCTTACTTAGGCCCTTACAGCCCGAAACTAATCGATTACTTTATTACTCCAGTATTCGGGGCTATTCAAGTGGACCTCTACCAACCCACAATCACATATCCCGAGACCAAAACGGCTCGGGAATGCAATTTCATCCCCGATGATATATTCACCTTCGTTCAAACCGAGTCCAGGGAAGGCGAGAACAACTCCGAGCCCGTGCTAGGGCTCCTATTCGGGGAAGACAAGACCGTCCCTGCCCCAAAGGATGATCTGGTCAACCTGATCCTCCGCAGCAACCGGTTCGACCCAACGAAGCTGTTCACCGAAGTTGGGGCAGATACCGAGAAGAGGGTCTGGAGGAAGACCATCAAGTGGACCGACAGCCAAGGACGGGTCTACAAGCTAGCCACCGGCGAGGGGGACATGCCGGATACCGAGTCTGAGTCTCAGTCGGAGTCAGAGTCCGAGTTAGAGTCGGAGTCCGAGTCAGAGTCCGAGTCTAGAGGGTCTGGTGCTAGAGTCCAATCTGTAACCCCTCTTCCCTTAGCCACTGGAGTCTCGGGGCCTGTCCCGAGAGCACTCCCTATCCCGCCACTGACCAACGATCAGATGGCCGCTCTATTCGAGCTATTCTCAAAATTTACTATTAATAATAACGAAAACCGTTCTTCTTACGACTTGTCTTATTTCCAAAATTCTTCCAATTTCAAAAATTTTATATGCAATGACATTGAGAAATCCGACGAACAGGTACCCCTTCCTCCGCGTCTGATCAAGCAGCTCGAACAAAGGGAATCCCGAGATCCGGTAATTGAAGAAATCGAGTCCATCAACGTGGGAACCACTTTAGAGCCCCAGATGCTTAAGTTGGGCCTATCTTTAGATCCCGAGGAGAGAAAACAATTCACAGACCTCCTCCAAGAATTCAAAGACGTCTTCGCATGGTCCTACAAGGACATGCCGGGAATAGATCGGGAAATAGCTGAACAGCGTATACCCATCAAAGATGGGTGTAAGCCGGTAATACAGAAGCTCCGAAGAATGAAGCCCGAATGGTCTCTCAAAGTCAAAGAGGAAGTAGACAAACAATTCAAAGCGGGCTTTATACAAGTGTCTGAATATCCAGACTGGGTCGCAAACATCGTGCCGGTACCCAAGAAGGACGGCAAGGTGCGGGTATGTGTGGACTTCCAAGACCTTAACAAGGCCATCCCAAAAGACGATTTTCCGTTACCACACATCGACATACTGGTGGATAATACGGCTGATCATGCCCTTCTATCATTCATGGACGGGTATGCCGGATACAATCAAATCAAAATGGCAGGAGAGGATATGAGTAAGACCACCTTCATTACACCTTGGGGTACTTACTGTTACACCGTCATGCCATTTGGGCTCATCAACGCCGGGGCCACTTATCAACGGACCGCCACCACCTTATTACACGATATGATGCATAAGGAAGTGGAGGTTTATGTGGACGACATGATCGTCAAGTCCAAGGACCGAAGCGGGCACATCTCGGCCCTAAGAAAGTTCTTCACCAGGCTGCGTAAATACAATATGAGACTGAACCCTCAGAAATGCAGTTTCGGGGTAACATCGGGCAAATTACTGGGCCATATCGTTAGCCAACGCGGCATCGAGGTCGACCCAGCTAAAATCAAGGCCATCACCGAGATGCAGCTACCCAAAACCGAAAAAGAAATAAGGGGGTTCCTCGGGAAAGTCCAATACATCATCCGGTTCATTTCAAAGTTAACCATGGTATGCGAACCCTTTTTCAAGAAACTGAAGATAGGAGAACGGGTACTATGGGATGATAAATGTCAAATGGCTTTTGACAAAATCAAGGAGATCATGTCCGCTAGGCTGGTGTTAATGCCACCTCAACCCGGCCTACCTTTGTCGTTATACCTAACAACGACCGAGACACCCATGGGGACTATGCTGGCCCAGACAGTCGATTCAGAAGAACGGGCTATTTACTACATCAGTAAGAAGTTCCTAGAATAAGAGTGCAAGTACACAATGCTCGAAAAGACGTGCCTAGCTCTGGTTTGGGCCACTAAAAAGCTCCGACACTACATGCTTAGCCACGAAGTACATGTTTTATCCAAAATGGATCCTATCAAGTACTTATTCAAGAAGCTCATCCTTAATGGCCGGATGTCCCGATGGACTTTGATGCTCGCGGAGTTTGACCACAAATTTGTGCCGTTAAAAGCCATCAAGGGCCGGGTAGTGGCAGAATTCCTGGCCGATAGTCCGATACCTGAAGAGGGCCACACCGATACATGGGCCTTTCCTGATGAAGACATATTCCATACCGACACCGAGACATGGGATCTGTATTTCGATGGGGCATCCAACTTCCGAGGATTTGGGGTCAGGGTTCTGTTAATCTCGCCACAAGGGGAACATACCCCGTTATCCATTAAACTGGAGTTTGACGTGACTAATAACGCAACCGAATATGAAGCATGCATTCACGGGTTGCAAGCCGCCGCTGATTTAGGAGTAACGAATCTCCGGGTCCACGGTGTCTCATCACTGGTCATCAATCAAGCGCTCCAAAAATGGAAGACTCGGAACGCCAATCTCGTGGCTTACCAAGCACGAGTAAGGGTTCTAGAGAAACAATTCCAGAAGGTAGAATATATCTATCTACCCTGGGAAGAAAATCAATATGCGGATGCACTTTCCAAATTGGCATCTTTACTGAATATCCCGGAGCATATCTGACTAGCATGCCCATCTGCGTTGAAGGACGGTCCGAGCCGGCCTATATCCACGCCATCCAGGATATCGAGATAAATGACCCAGAACCTTGGTATCAGGCCGTCCTGACCTACTTGACAACGGGAGAGTATCCCCCAGAAACTGAAAACCGGGCCAAGAAGGCCTTACGAAGATTGGCAACCCAATGTCCGTACGGACGACGGACAGTTATACAAAAAGACGACACAAGGGGCTCTCCTCCTGTGTATCGATAAAATACAGGCCAAAAAGGTTATGGCCGACGCACACGATGGTGAAAACGGTCCACATATGAATGCCCATATGTTGGCCCGGAAAATCATGAGACTCGGGTATTATTGGAACACCATGGAAACGGACTGTCAATTATACGTCAAACACTGCCATAAATGCCAGATTTTTGCTAATGTCCGGCATATGCCGTCTTCCCTACTATACACAATGACATCACCATGGCCATTTTCGACGTGGGCATTGACATAATTGGAAAGGTGCATCCTTCCGGGACGGGAGGTCATTGCTTCAATTTGGTGGCCATCGACTATTTCACCAAATGGGTCGAAGCCGAGTCATATCGTGTCTTGAACGCCAAGCACGTGGCCAAGTTTATCCAGAATAAGATCATATGCCGATACGGGATCCCACACGAGTTTATCAGTGATCACGGGACCCACTTTCAAGCTGAAACCACTGCGTTGCTAGCAAAATACAAAATTCAGAGGCATACATCTTCACCTTACCGACCCCAAACAAATGGAACAGTAGAAGCGGCTAACAAAACAATTGTCACCATACTTAAAAAGATGGTTGAGAATTACCGGGATTGGCCCGACAAAATACCGTTTGCTCTCTGGGGGTATCGGACGTCAATTCGCACCGCAACCGGAGCAACTCCATATTATTTGACATATGGAATGGAGGCGGTCCAACCAGTCGAACTAGAAGTGTCATCCCTCAGGATTTAACTTGAAAGCCAAGTACCTGAAGCAGATTGGGTCCAAGCCCGATACGATTCGCTAGTTCTTTTAGACGAACAGCGATCCCGGGCCCTCAATAATATTCAAATATATCAAAAGATGATCCAACGGGCTTTCAACAAAAGAGTTAGGCCCAGAAACATCAAAGAAGAGGATTTAGTCCTAAAATCGGTTCGTGCCTTACTACCGGTTGACCCAAGAGGAAAATTCAAACCCAATTGGGCTGGGCCATACTTAGTCAAGAAGGTCCTATCAGGAGGAGCGGTGATGCTGACAGACCTGGACGGGAACGAGTTCGTCAACCCGACCAACTTGGACCAGCTGAAGCGCTACTACCCATAGGCCCTATTTCAATGTCATTTGCAGAAATTTATAAAAATTTGTCTTTTTATAAATTTTCAAAAATTATAAGCAAGTCAATAAGTTAGAATTAATTATTCTACTGTCGCGCATCTCGAACTAATAGTCTTGATGTATTTCGAAAATTGAAAAAAAAAATCAATCAATTTTGAACTATGTTTGGTTTGATTCCGCTAATTGTGGATACGTAGCCAACCCCTCAAAAGGGTGCAACCGCTGCAATAACGAAAAGACGGGAACGGTATTCACTAAAATCACACCACAAAAAATTAGTAATAATATTTAAATAATAAAACAAAAGGAGACTAATATTCGTGCATCTTGCCCTTCCCTTTCTCCTTTGGGTCGCGTGGAGCCCGAGGTCGTCTGGGCGGGGGCGAGCGTTCCCGGATCACGAGGGGAACCTCCTTAGCTCGAACCCGTTCCTTCGACAGCGGGTCTTCTGCTATTGTCACCGGTCCAAGTCGGGCCCTTACATGTTCGGGCAGCCTGTCTCGCGGACCAAGTCGGTCCTGCACCGCTAGTCTCGGGCCGAGTCTCCTTTCCAAATCAGTCTAGGGGCTCACTTTCCCCCGTGCACCTTTAGCACTAGGCCCTTCAGCTTGAGTCTTACTCTTCTTTTTCTGACCTGACATAAGACGGACTAGAGTAGCTGGAGTGTCGCCTTCATCAAAGAAACCCATGTTGTCTTTAACTTGCTCCCTCCGTAGCAGGTCAAAGGCTTCATCGACCTTTAAAGCAGCTCGGGCCTTCGCGGAATCGGCTTTGGTCTACTTCACGTAAGAGTCTGAAACCCAGATTGAGTGACGAGATTTGGGAATGGGCCAAGTATGCCGGGAGTACCATCTTTGCATCCAAGTATCGCACATCACATCAGTCAGTTGGGTAGATTCACTCACAACTACTTCAACTTCTGGGATTCGTTGGGTCCAACCATACTGCCTTAGTATGCGATCCGGGTAGAGATGAACTGTCTGCCTGAAAGACAATATTACCTGATAACGAGCTTTGTCCCTCGGGTCCAAGCCTGTCCAAACATAAATGGGCCACCATAGCACTACCCATCGAATCAATGGACCACCGTGAAAAGACAGCACCTCATCCCAATACTTCTGAGTAATTTGGTGAGAAAAATCGATAGCCCGCCTCCTTGTAATCATTTGATTATGACAATAGTTGCTCGCGTCAAGGGGAGGATCTATCACTGATAACCTCTCGTATAGCCAAATCTGAAAAAGGAAACAAAAATATGAGTTTCCGAGACAAAATAGGCGTCCGCCTAAGGACACTCGATCGAGTGCCTAGGGGTCACTCGATCGAGTGGTACCTCTAAACACGAACAGGGGGCTTTTTTACGAGGGCACTCGATCGAGTGCCAGGGTGACTCGGTCGAGTGCCCACTGCAGCAGGAAAATCACGAAAAAAATCAAAAATCAAAAATCGAGAAAATAAAATCGAGGGAAAATCCGATTACCTGCAGCAAACGGGTGCTCCCGGTTAGACGAATCGATGAATCCCTCTTACGGTTGTCCAAGCCTTGGATGATTTCGCCCGTGATCAACCAAGCCGGGCTGTGCTCAGTCTCCATCAGGTCGACCACAGTGAGAAGACGGGCATTACCCATGCATGACAATAGATCCATGTGACCTTCAAAAGCATAAACGTGAAGCATACAAAAAGAAAAGGCCCTACGGCTGTGAATTGGTCTCACCCGGACATCATGCGGGTTCATAAATTTCTCGGCCAAGTCGATCAAGGAAATACTACCATCCTCCATCATCGAGACACTTCGTTGTGAAAAATCCCTAAAAATTCTCGAAGCTTCCTCCTCGGGTCATAAACCGAATACGGGACGGTAGGACGAAGTATTAGGTTCCATCCTCCTATAGCAGCAATCTCCTCAGGTAAGGGACAAACTTCTCCCAGGGGAAAGGCAAAGACGTGATATGTGTCGTCCCAATAGGACAAACAAGCATCAAGGAAGTAGTGATCAACTTGCATCTGACGGAATGTATACAGCTGAGTGATACCCGTCTGATTGAGAGCCACCCTATCCGTGTCCTTAAAACGTCGGGACCATTCTTGCAGCATTACGATCAATCGATCAATTCCCATGGTTAAAATCCTTGAAAGAAATAAAGAGACTTTCTTTTTGAGAAGGGATGAATTGTGAGGAAGTTGTGAATAAAATTGAAGCAAGGAGGGATATATATAGCATCAAGGCCTACAACCCTCTTTCCATATCTTCTTCCCACAAAAGTTTCCTAATTCGAACAAGGCTTAAACATACAAGCCTAGTCCCGATACTAGCACAGATTTAGTCATCCCGAACTTTCCTAGATTTTTTAGGAGTCAAAAATTTTCAAAAATTCAAAAAATTCAAAAAATCATTTTCCCCAGCGCGAGTCATATTTGTTTCACCTACATGTTGCATGCAAAATTTTATGTAACTTATACAGGTACAATTCGAGACCGCGTAATTCACATATCTCCCCAGCAGGAAGCCCAAGGCGGCATTTCTCACGGGATGGGCCCACATACGGGCGCACCCAGGACTTACCCGACAAGTCCAATTTCCCCACGGAGTTATTATCATCAGCTCAGGTATGATTTCTATCTTATGGCTGGCGAGCCCTTCACGCGAGTCTAATGGACTATAAACGAACCGACCGGAAGTCTGCCAGGTTTCAATCCTCGATTGGCCTGGTAGCTACTCTGACTTTCGCCTTGTCCAAGCCTCAGTCAGAGTGGGGGCTCTGTAGACACCCACATTTTGACTGCCAGGTGTCTATAGCAGTTTCCAAAAAAACACCCGATGATGATCGGACGCAAACGTGTTTCTACGCGCTCGGATATGGGCTCGAAACCGTTAGTTGTTGCCTTATGCATTCACGGAGTAAAAATCTCACAAAACAGACCTCAAATTGAGGCCCAGCGGATCGTTTCCAATCAAACAAGACTAATTTGGGTCAAAACCGGCACCGGAAATAAAACCGACTTTTAACGATTGGGTCAAACCCCGGTCAAAGCCGTTTCCGAGACACATAAAAGCAGCCACACAAACATCAAAAACTCAGTCCAAATACAAAACTCATCTCGAGGTCCAAAACATTGGACCCGTGCGATTCAGCTGACCCACTCGATCGAGTGCTCAGCCCAGTCGATCGAATGGGCCCTTACGCAAGCCCGACTGCAGTCGCACCGGGCCACTCGACCGAGTTGGCCAGCTACTCGGTCGAGTAACCCTAGCCGGGGGTACCTAGCCTAGCCTATATATACACCCCCATGCACACACTTCAAGACATCTTTTCGAACCCTAAAAAAACCCTAATCGATCCTTAGTCTACACTAAAACCCTAACCCTAGCATCTAGGAATTCGGACCCTAATCACCATAACTTAGCCTACATCCCGATACTCCCGTGCTAGCCACAACTACGAGTCCCGTCCGAGAACAAGAACATGTAGGTTGAGGGTGTCAAATCCCATTCTTCTCTTTTCTCCTTTTTTCCTCTTCGCGCGTCGTCTATATCGTCATCGTCTTTTTTTAATTTTTTATCGCGTCTATAATATCGCTAATAATTACTAGTATTAAAAGCATTACAATACTTGTGAATTTGTGTCGAGTGCGAATGATGTCGGGATAAGAAACCCGAATATACAAGGGTATTGCACCCAGCGTTGTCGGTCGCTTATCCCAACACCCCTAGCGCTTGATTATTGAAGCAAGTCGATTTAAACAATAGTTTCTTTTACTTTTGTTTGTGTCATCATTAATCGCATATTTCACTAATTCTAAAATTATTTTCGAAACCAGCATTATTTTTAAGTTGAGTCGGAACCTTTTGATGCGGATCCGACATCAAACAATTCGCAAGAACTAAATATGATGTCGGGATGCGGAGGGAATCAAGTCGAGCTTTTTCTTCAAGTGTTGATCTATTAGATTCGATACCAATTCAATAATTGGATGTCGAATCTAATGATTTAGTCAAATAAATTAATTAGCGCGTTTTTTTCGTTGATGCTAAAATAGTTGTCAGATAATTCGTTAGAATTACGACACTATAAACGCGGAGGAAACCCATACCGCCTTAGTTAATTTAAAACGACTTATATTATTTTCTTTAAGTTATCACTCTAATATTCCATATTGATTCAATAGTCGAATATGGGATATGACGAGTATTGAAGTTAAGAATCGAGAATAAATCTTACAATATTTACGCTCGGTTCAACAAAGTCACCGATTTACCAAAATCAAAAGGCAATTTCGAAATCAATAACAAATTGCAAAGCGAACCCTAGTTCGTATAGGGGGCACTCGATCGAGTGCCTAGCCCACTCGTTCGAGTGGCACCCCAAAAACCGAAACATAATGCTTTTTCGACCTCCACTCGGCCGAGTCTTGCAATGACTCGATCGAGTGGCAGTGTACTCGGTCGAGTTCGCCAATAACTCGATCGAGTAGGGTCTAAAAATACGGGACAGAAGCCCTTTCAGAGGTCCACTCGGTCGAGTCCTTCAATGACTCGGTCGAGTGGCCCCTTATCACGTCAAACCGTGAGTCCTACAATGTCATTCGAGTCTCGTCAACGCTTTCTCACGACTTAGGTCGACACGTGCCTAATTTATCACGTGAAATATTACTTTCCAAAACTTTGCATCGTCTTATTTATATCATTCCATAACATTCTGCATCTTTGCAAACCGTTATTATCGTTATACCGTTACTAACAAGTTTGTTATTTTTCTTGTTGATTTTTATTATTTATTTTAGGGTTATTTAATAGCAATAATACTGACTATTGAGCGTATTCCATTAATAATACAAATTACAGTTAATCCCAGAATAATACAGAGTATTGGAGTAATCTAATGAGAATGATACAGTGGACGGGTTACCTGAGTAACCGGTCCACCTCCCTTAAGCGCATCATTTACTTCAGTTTTTACTTTTCATTACTTTGAAATCCAACAGTCACCATCACCATTTACTTCTCCCTCTCCCTTCCTCTTCATGCAACCATTACTGTCACCATCACCACACCTTCAACCTTCATTAAACATCTCCAACCCTAATCTTCTAATCTCGTTCGCAATTTCGTAAGTAAATCCGTGCCTATTCTTCAATTTTTTTTTCGAATTCTGCGAGTTGAAGTTGGTTTAATCGACACTGACAGATGCTGGGTTGAAGTTCGTTCGCTCAAGAGTATTTCGATGACAATGGCAGAGGTAAGTTACTCAATTATCTGAATTCAATTCATATTTCTAGGGTTTATGTTATTTTTTGGTTTTTGATCACTTTACCGCCTAATTCAATCTAAATCAAGCAAATTGTTAGGTAAAATTAGTGTTTTTCATTCACTTATCTGACATATTGTGTAGATCCACCCCAAGAATTTGAAGAGCTTGCATTTGATGGAGAGCCCATTATTAGATTTAATGGAAGTGAAGACTTTTTAATTTTTTTTTGCAAAGTTGTCATTGAAGACCTGAAATTAAGTAGGAGAGAGAGGGAGAAAGAGGATAAAGAAGGAGGAGGGTGGGTGTGGATTTAATGTAAATAGTTGCCGGTTGTTTTTCAGAAAGATTATCTGCTGCTGTAGGTAACAAATGAAACTGTATCATTCTCATTAGAATACTCCAATATTCTGTATTATTCTAGGATTAAATGTAATTTGTATTATTATTGAAATACGCCCAATAGTCAGTATTATTGTTATTAAATAACCCTTTATTTTATCGTACTAAAATGAACCCGCATGCTAAATTTAACTTTGACGTTAGAATTAGTTGCATTAAATCGGCTTAGAAACCCGTTCAATTTCTCACATGCTTAGAGAAAACAATGTTTGCATATAATTCATCGTATTACTAACGCCCGTATTTCAAAATCAAACGATATCTTAGTAGAGGCCGCTAATGTGCGGGCGGGGTTGGGTGTTCTTTGTGAACTTCCCAACACGTACACTCACCCCTTACTCAGAACCTCGGTTTCTGGATGTCCGAAACCGTTGGCGCACGAGAGTCATTCAATACACGGTATCCGATAATGTCGGTATCGGTATCAAATGCAAAGGGACGAGCCCAATAAACTCTGACATCCGAATGGGCCATACTTTGTGCATGACCCACTAAGATATAGAGTGGGTTTCGAACGGGCCCGAACTCCCACAAAGTTCGGTGGCGACTCCACTTCGATTTAAATTTCAATTTGATCCATTCTCATATGGAGATTCATTCGCCTCCCCAAACCCGCGCGTGGCCGCGTCGGGGTGGACCTATGTCATGTCCACACGATGACATCCCTGAAAAATCCTGGTACAAAGGGATCCTAGACTTCAAAAACAACGGATCATACCCACCCAACACAAACACCAAAAACAAAAGAGCCTTATGAATACAAGTCGCCCACTACGTCCTAAACCAAGGACTACTACACAAACAAACCCCACAAGGAATACTTCTTAGATGCATAAACAAAACCCAATCTGAGAAAGTCATGGAAGAAGTACATGACGGGGAATGCGGACCTCACATGAGCGCGCACCCATCAGCCCGAAAAATAATGAGACTGGGCTATTTACTGGATTACCCTAGAGGCAGACTGTCGGGGTCATGTCCGCCACTATCACAACTGCCAAATATTCGCCAACATCCAACTCCTACCGTCATATCGACTCCATACATAACAACACCTTGGCCCTTCTCCACCTGGGGGATTGACATCATAGAAAAGGTACACCCATCCGAAACCGGCGGACACTGCTTCATAGTAGTTACCGTCGATTACTTTACCAAATGGGTAGAAGCAGCATCTTACATCATACTAACCTCCAAACAAGTAGTCAAATTCCTACAAAATAACATCATCTGTCGCTATGGCAATTGAGTGATTTAACTGATAATGGAAACAACACATCATCAATCAAGAACCAGATTAGACTGGGTCACTCATGTCTCTATTCTTAGTAATTTCATCATTCTACATTCCTTTCTAGTTAATCCTGCAATGTTTTTTTTTTGTTCCTCCAGTTGATTCTCTAACCTTTATATTCAGAAGTTTGGTTCCTTAAACTCTCGGCATAGTATTCCTCAAGTATTTCTATATATCTGCAATAGTATAAGAATTTTCTTTATTTGCTCGATTATACTGATTAACTTAATTTTTTCAGTCAACTCCCTGATAACCAATAAGGTAGGATCCATTGGTATTTCCATTCCTTAAGGATTTTTCTCTAGAGGTTACACAACCTTACATCTAATTTGGATTTAAACAATCCCAATAAGTTTTATGAGGTTTCATCTATATCCTCGAATTTAAAAAATTATATTTAAAAAATTCATTAGAAGTCTACCCCACTCAAGTTACAAGTTCTCAGATAATAAGGGTTCTCTTTTCAATCATTGGCTATTGACCTCGATTTATCAATTCTAAAGCTATTCATGATTTAGCTAAGAGTTCAATAAATCCGTTATTCAATAGGAACTATGCATCTTATCATTAGAATACAAGTTTCATTCTTCAAAATGTTCATAAAATTCTTTTTTCTGGTGAGAATGTGAGTTTTATTATTTCATTCACAAACATGTACACAAGGGGGAAATTCTAGCAAAATAATACCCTTGGTAAGTCTAATCGTAGCAAACTGACTAAGGACCAGCAAATCACATATTACATAAGTTTGCTCAAACTATTTGCATCCCTCGTGTTTGCAACTATGCTCATAATTTCCTTCGCTTTCATCTTGATGTCGTCTTTGATATTTCTAGTCAATATTTCCGGTCGCAGTAATAATCCTTCCATTCTAGCTTTGTTTCTAGCCGACCAAATGCTATAGTTGATTGTCGTGATTACCAAGGGGAGTAATTTCTCATCGTTCTTCAGGTTCTTGAACTCCTGGAACATCGGTATAGAGCAGCCAATCCACCCCTCAAAACTCGTTCTAATTCTTTGGGTGTAGGTGCAGCGCTTGAACAGGTGGTCCGCTGATGCTGTTGCAGACCCACACAGGCAGCAGAGGTCATCAGTACAACACCCCAATCTAGCCAATTTCTCTTTTAAGTTCAGCCCACCATGAAGGAGTAACCACAAAATAATTGAATGTTTGGGTACATTCCAATTGCTCCAAACCACATGAAACCAGTTCGGTTTAGGGGTTGCTCCCATGAGCCATTTATATCCATTTGTGACCGTGTACCCGTTAGGATTTGCATTCCAGTTGTTATTCGAAAACCCGTCTTTACTTTTATCTTTAACTTTGCATATAGCTCTCCACTTCTAGGGTATATCAGTGGGAGGAATGTAGTTTTTCCAGTCGGCTCCCTTAAGATAATTAGCATTAATCCACTTTATCCACAAGCACTCTTTTTTCTCGAAAACCCAAGTAACCAGTTTACCCACAGCAGCTATGTTCCAGGTACTCGGTTTCCTGATTCCAAGACCCCCCTCATTCTTTGGTCTAGTGATCTTATCCCAGGCTACTAGCGGGACTCGATTATAGTCCGCTTGTCCATCCCAAAGGAAATTTCTACAGATGGCTCGACCCGTTTAATGACTCCCTTAGGAATGACAAAAATAGAAGCCCAGTATGAGTAAATGGTATTCAGCGTTGAATTGATGAGCACGAATCTCCCGGCGTAGGAGAGCTTTTTAGCTCCTAAGCATCGGATTCTGTTGACCATTTTTTCAGTGATTTTTCCACATTCCTGCCTGTTTGGTTTCCTCGTTTTGATTGGGACGCAAAGGTAGGTGAAAGGGAGGTTCCCTTCGATAAATCCAGTGGCCTGAAGGATATCTTTTTTGGTCGCTTCTTTCATTCCATTAAAGTAGATGGCCGTCTTATTTGTGTTCAAGGATAACCCAGTAGTTCTAGTGAAAGAGGACAGGACTCGAACAAGCAGCATTATGGATTGTGTTTCTCCTTTTCGGAAGAGCATTAGATCATCCGCGAAAATAAGGTGGGTCAATTTCATTTGATGGCACTTCCGATGGTACTAAAATGGCCACCTAGTAGTGGCATATTTGAGCAATCTACTCATATACTCCATACAAACAGTAAAGATAAGTGGGGAGATAGGATCACCTTGGCGGAGTCCTCTTTTGCCTTTAAAATATCCAAAACTCATTCCATTAAGATTAAGAGTGTATTGTGGGGAGGTGATACATGCCATGAGTAAGCTCCTGAAGTGTACATGGAACTGGAGTTGTTGGAATATCTCGTCGATAAATGCCCACTCAACTGAGTCATACGCCTTTTGAAAATCGAGCTTGATTAGGCATCGTGGAGATACTGATTTTCTAGAGTAATGTTGGATGACATCCTGGCATATAAGAATGTTCTCCAGAATGACTCTGTCTTTGATAAACCCCCCTTGGTTTTCGTGTATTAGTGATGGAAGTACAGCAGCGAGTCTATTGCACAGTAACTTGGATATAATTTTATATGTTACATTGCAACAAGCTATGGGACGGAATTGGAGTACCGTTTCAGGTCTTTCATTCTTGGGGATTAAGGTGAGGTTTGTGGCATTCACCTGTTGCAGGATTTGTCCAGTATTAAAAAAATCCTTCACCGCTTCACAAATCTCCTTCCCAATTATGTTCCAGCTGCTTTTGAAAAACCCGCTTGTATATCCGTCGGGGCCAGGAGCCTTGTCATTCGGTATGGAGAAAACAGTGTCCTTTATTTCTTTATCTGTCACAGGTCTGTTCAGGATTTCGTGATGTTCGCCACTACAGCATGCTCCGGTTCGGATTACATCAGTTCGAACCCGTTCAGTAGCATTGCTGCTACCAAGCAAGTACTCATAGTAATCGAGGAATGCTTTTTGTATATCAGTGGGGTTCTCGTGTTGGATTCCTTCCTTATCCTTGATTTGCAAAACTTTATTTCGATGGGTTCGTTGCTTGATTACCCTGTGAAACACCGCAGTGTTTTTGTCCCCCTCTTGAAGCCATTGAGCTTTGGATTTTTGTTGGAGAAATAAGTTATGTGCATTTAATAGGTATTTCAGTTTATCCGCGGCCATCTGCTCCTTGGATATTAGATCAGCATTGGTATAATCCATTTGAATTAGGAGCTGTATATGCTCTAAATCCTTGCTCGCCTTTGTAGCCCTCAGTTCGATGTCTGAAAACTCCCTTTTATTGAGCTTCTTGAGGCCACTTTTAAGTCTCTTAAGTTTCTTAACAAGCCTGAACATGTGAGTGCCTTCCTCTTTGTCCCTCCAGTAAGTCTGGACAGTGGATGTAAAATCAGGGTGGGTGGCCCACATATCGAAGAATTTGAAACTTGCTTTCTTCCTTGGAGAATTTTGGATGTTTGACACCACACATGGCGTGTGGTCAAACAGCCCCTCCGGTAGGAAGTGGGCCCGCATGTCATCGAACTTATTTTGCCATTCGAGATTGACTAAGAACCTGTCTATTCTGCTATAAATCTTGTTAGCAGGGTCACGTTTATTGTTCCATGTGAAGTAAGAACCTGTAGCAGCAATGTCCTCCATTTCACATTCATTGATGCAGTCTACAAATTCTTCCATATCCTCAAGTTTCGTGTTTCCTCCAAGCCTTTCAATGGGGTTACGTACCGTGTTCAGGTCTCCAGCCCAAGCCCATGGGTGCTTAATATGGGTCGCTAGCTGTTTCAGTTGTTCCCATAACTCTCTTCTATCCTTCCTATCATTGTGGGCATAGATGAATGTGATATAGAAAATTCTTTTGTTTCCTCTGTCACTCACTTTGGCGTGTATAAATTGAGCATGGGATTGAAGAATCCACACATCAAAGTGACCCGGTTTCCACATCAACCAAACCCGACCTCCTTTGTGCTGATGGCAATTAGTAGCAACGCACCAACCTTCACATAAATTCCTCATGATGTTTGTTTTGTTACCTTCTTTTATTTTTGTTTCTAATAAACCACACATACTAATGTCGTTATTGTGTAGAAAACATCCTATTGATTTCTGTTTATTGACGTTATTCATACCTCTCACGTTCCAAAAAGCGATGTTATAACTCATGGATTATTATTGGTGGGATGGGTTGCTTTTCCTGTTCATCATCAGATACCGTGCCCCTCTGCTGTACTTGTGTTTTAACCTGTGGCTTCGGGTACTTAGTTGTTGGACTGGTTTTCCATTTTCAGCGTTGTCAATCGGTGTGGCATTTAAAATACCAGCATACGATCTCGTGTCCTTCTCATTGGTCTCCATATTTACTGGTTGTTTATTTAGAACAGGTCGCCATATTTTTTTCTGAGTTACTTGTTTTTTAGTTTGGAACCCCTGCTTCTGTTTCCTGCACTTTGAGGTTTCATGCCCCATGCCATTACATTGCCCACAGACAGTAGGCTTCCATTCAAATTCAACTTGTATTTCTTCTATTTCCCCTTTCTCATCCTTGAATCTGATTTTTTCATGGAATTCCTGCCCAACTGTGAGTTCTACTAGAACTCTAGCAAAACCCAATCTTTTCCTCTGGACAGTATGTTGGTCAGCTTTGATGAAGTTCCCCACTAATCCTGCCACTTTAGGCAGGCACGAGCCCTAGTATTTTAAAGGGAGATCATGTAGTCTAACCCATTCCGGAGCTTTCTTAACATCTATCTTCTTTAGGTTTCTATCAGCGGTCCATGGTCTAGTGATCAGCGGTTTGTTGTCGAACATATGGTAACCAGTTTTTAGGATTGCTTCCTTGTCTTCATTCTTGTTAAACCGAACCAGGAAGATTCCATGAGGATAGAGAGCAATGTTGTCTATACCATATTTGCCCGATATCCTGTTAACATATCCTTGGATTATATCCCAAGGTGGGTTAGCACCGAGAATGTAGCACACTATCGCATTTTGCCATTAATTGATCTCACTTTGAACGTCTTCCTCTGAGAATTGCAGGAGTTCTTCTCCTTTTGGTTCTGTATTTTCCACATTATCAATTTCCTTATAGGGAGTACCTACGTGAGAGTTTACGGTGGATTTCTTCTTTCCCCTTTGAGTGATCCAGATATTATCCTCTAGTAAATCATCATCATCAAAATCTAAACCAAGAATACCTGTTATTTCACGTAAGGATTTTGTTCGCATAGGCTCATCCACATCCGGTCCCTTCACAGTATCATCCTTTCGGGCTTCATTATTGAATTTGTCTTTCAGTATCTGCAACTTACTACATTGTTTGCGTTTAATGGAATTGGAGTGTTTACTTTTGGTTTTGCTAGCCGAGTTCCTTGCCATGATCAAGACCTTAGAGAAGAGATGAAGATCGTCTCCTAGGGTTCATGATCCATAAAATTCTCTTAGTCCTCAAAATAACTACTACATGCATTGTTAAATTCTATCCCTTAGTTTTTTTTATTGCTTCTTTTCCCCGATATCTTTTCATAAAGGTCAAAAACTCTCTTGTTATTAGTAATAGTTACTCATTTACAAAACTCATCTGTTGGCTAACATAATCCGCAAAAACATTGAAAATACTCCCTCTGTTTCATTGATATCTTCCACATTTCCTTTTTCAACCCTTTCTTTGATTTCTTCCACTTTTCTTTTTTTCCATCACACTTCTCTCTTACCTAGGTGGCCCACTCATTTTCCTCCCTCTCTTCTTTTTACTTATTTTATTGTTTTTCTTAAGAAATGTGCCACTTTTAAGGTGGAAGAAATCATTGAAACGGAGGGAGTGCATGGTTTCTAAATTCCACAAAAATTTGTATGACTTAATTTCTCATCAAGTAGTCACTATGTATATGTGAATTAGATTTCCATAAATGTCATTCTTTCTTATATTTCCTTAGCTTACAACTTTAAATCTTCCGATCCTCCGTTATTCTTTACTACCCTCAAAATTGTTCAATCTAAATTAAACATTCAACAACATTTGTTGGCTCTCATCTTTTACAACCTCTCATCATTCCAAAAATCAATAGGTTCCTAAGTCCAATAATTACAAGCTGACTAAAAGGTAGAGATTGGGTGATCCAATTGTGGTTGGTTTGAAAGGATATTGGATACTTTAAGTACATTACACTACTGAGAATCAAAGGCATAACAATGTCTTTATGAGTAGGCTAAGGGTTCATTGTGCTTCT
Source organism: Agrostemma githago (assembly GCA_958450325.1). Lineage (NCBI taxonomy): Eukaryota > Viridiplantae > Streptophyta > Magnoliopsida > Caryophyllales > Caryophyllaceae > Agrostemma > Agrostemma githago. The sequence continues at coordinate 59,663,557 of OY288252.1, read as the reverse complement.
ACTACGCACTCTGATAAGTAGTAACTGTGGTTCATTGAAGATGTAGGAATGTATTTAAGAAATTAATTGAAAAAATAAATATTCAAGAGTGGAAAACTAATAGGTTGATAAGATTAATAAATAAGAGTATTGAAGTTTATCTCCATAGTCAAAGGTTATGACAAGCTTGGAAAAAGGGGATGGTACAAAATTAGGGATAAAAGACAATGGGTATGTATGAGGTTAGGATACATGTCGTTTGATGGTGATTTCAAAGAAGGGAAAGCAGAAGAAATAAAAAAGAAATAAGTTAGAACGGTAAATATCAAATGTTTCATCAAATAGGAAGACGTCAGATTAACGTTAGTTGAGCCAGAATATACGAAGGTGAAATAAACGAAAGACTTCTTTTCCGACTCAAGATGAGAAGTCAGACCTAAGAATTGGTTCAAGAAGGTTCAAATTGAGTTTAGAAACAAAAGAGAAGAAATAAGTTGAGGTTAAAACTTCTTTAGAAAAGATTAGAAGTTTGTTCATGGATGGTTCAAGGGTTAGGTTTTAAATGACTTTTGTCTATGCATCCTGTTATAGGTTCAAATGTAGGATCTGATTGATGAACAATTTAACCCAAAAAAATTAAAATAATGAAAGAGTAAAAGGTGTTCATCGATTTATGAAGGTATGGATGTTAGACATGAAAGTAAGCTATGTATGTAATGTTTAAGAATTTTGATGGAAAGATAAAGATAGTTCGGAATTGAACTCAAATCGTTGTTTGGTTATATGAAGAAAGTGGGGCAAAGGTGGCTTAAAAGGAAAAAAGAGAAAAATGAATGACTCAACCCAAAAGAAAAAAAAGAAAACATAAATACAAGGTGTACCCCTAAACTTTGTAAATTACTCTATATTGTAACCAAAGTTAAAATTTTCCAACGAAAATTTCTCAATTGATGATATAAATAGTGATTATTCCCTATTTTACTTTCATCAACCATGATATATTTCTTCAATTTGCATCCTTTACTCGAAAAACTTCATTCCACTATACTACGACATAGGGATGACGAAGAGATTGAAGTTGAAGGATTTAAAAGAGTAAGGGAGATAGGTCGACGTCGGCCGACAACAGAGGTGCGTTGTGATGAACATTTGGTGGCTTGGTGAATGGTAAAGAAAAAGAGGTGGTTTGAAGCATCAAATTGGATTGATTAATATGTTAATTATTTATTTTTTAAAAATAATTGTAATGAACTTGTCACTTTGGTTATGATATGGAGTGATAAGTAAAGTTTAGGGGCGCACCTTGTAATTCAAAAAATGCGGGGTTACCATTTGGAAAAGCCAATAGTTGAGGGGCACCCCATAGAAAAACCCAATAATGTTTATACTTTAAAAAATAATTAATTCAATTTTTAAAATTATTTTACTTAAATGATAAAAAAAAAAAAGTTGTATAAAATTAAAAATTGGGTTATTTAACAAGAATAATACCAACTTGGGGTGATATTTCCGTACCAAGTCGGGTTAATTTTTTCCGTACCGGAACAATTTGGCGCCGTCTGTGGGGAAGAATACGGTTGTACCCACGAAATTACCCACAAAATCAACCATTCTCAAATACAAAATTAACCAATTACAATCAAACATGCCTGAAATTTTCGATGCCAGCTCTGCGGCAAATCCACCGAATGCTCCCCTATATGGCATGCCGCCAGAGGTAACACTCGCCGCCACGATTCCAGGCGTGGGGCGGGCCAGCCTCTAGGGAGCACCGGGTCATGGAGTAGCCGCCATTGTAGGGCAGGGGGCACACCCGAGGCAAACTCTAAATCTCACCCCTGCCCAGATGATGCAGACTACAGCATTTTTCTCAGCAATGTTGAATCAGGAGTTTACTCCAGATGATCTGGTAGGCAGGGTCGCCACGACCCCCAGGTTGCTCCACTTTGAAAATGGATGATAAGTCGATATTTATACGTATTTTTACCCCTTTAATATTATTATATTGATGTAGTCTTTTGTAATATTTGAGTTAAAATGATTATTTTATATAAGTTCGGTTTATTATTAAACTTTCGATATTTTTGTGCTAAATTGAGTTTTTAATATATATTTTAATTAATTAATAATAACCCACTTGGATTAAGATTGCGAGATTATTAAAATCGTATGTTTGTTTGCAGGTCAAATTCCATCATTTAATGGGTCGAAATCAAGTTTGAAACCATCAACCCATTATGGAAAAAAAACACTACTAACTCTACACTAGATAGGGTAAGTAGAGGTCGATCCCACAGAGACTGACGTTATTATCTTAGGAAATTTATTATTTAATAAAATAGATATATAGAAAAGGGGCGTTTTTGTTGGTTTTGAAAATAATAATAATAAAAAAAAAACGTAACATAAATAAAAAAAATTAATCATAACAATATTCGAGACATGCAATATATGATATAGTCGGGTTAATCATTGATTCAATTAATTATACTCAAATAGATCGGTAACTAGTTAATCCCATGAACGCACGCAGATTACCAGTTTTATCGTTTTGACTTGTTAAACCCCGTGAACGCACGCAAGTTTAATCCTAACCAAATTCATCAAATTAACCATGAACGCACGAATTAACTTAACAAATTTAGTCGCATTAAGAATACCCATCAATTGAATTATATAAAACCAGAACGCTGCAATTAAATATAACTCAATTATCATACAAAATTCTAGCACTTAAATTAGACCAGAACGCTGCAACTTAATTTAAAATACTATTAATTTAACAATCGACTCATGTAAATAATCTAGGTGATCAGGCTAAATTAATAAACATGAAAACAACAGTCAAATCGTGAATTTCATACGAATATCAAAGTACTAATTAAACGTTAAAACAATAACGTAATCTCATAACTCATTGACAATAAATCAATACATTACATGTTCGAATCACTGAAAGATTAAAATAAATAATTAATTAAACAATAAATAAACTAAATAAGATAGATAGATACAACCGTTAAGATAAATTAGGAGTTGAATTGATCGCGTCTCGCATTAAAATCCGACTGCATCCGAACTAACCTTGGCCGTGAAGGCCAAGGCCTTCTGCCCTACTCCTATGTATGTGATTTGTGGCTCCTTCTTCTCTTCTTCTCCTCTTACATGAAAGCCCTAATGCTTCTTTTATAGTGTTGATTTTGCTCTTGGTGAATTTATTCTTTCCTTAATTAATTGATCTTCTTCTTTTCTTTTTTTGTCTTGAAATTTATTGCTCTTTTCTTGTTTTTTTCCATAATGGGTTGATGGTTTCAAGCTTGATTTCGACTCATTAAATGATGGAATTTGACCTGCAAACAAACATACGATTTTAATAGTCTCGCAATCTTAATCCAAGTGGGTTATTATTAATTAATTAAAATATATATTAAAAACTCAATTTAGCACAAAAATATCGAAAGTTTAATAATAAACCGAACTTATATAAAATAATCATTTTAACTCAAATATTACAAAAGACAACATCAATATAATAATATTAAAGGGGTAAAAATACGTATAAATATCGACTTATCAGTGGAGAGGGAACCGGGGGCTCAAAGCGGACCGCCGCTAGAAACGTTCAGAGAAAGGTCAGGAAGACAGCTCAGGCGTATGCACAGGTGCAAAGGCGGGTCACGGGAGTCCGTCAAAAGCCGCCTGCGCAGCAAGAAGCTGCTGGTCCTGAAGAGGCATTCTCCATTCACACTAGAGAGTCCACGGCTGCTCGCGAAAGAATGGGTTTATCCCAAGACCTGAGGAATCGCATGAGGCATAAGGAGCTAGTGTCCAAACGCCTGGGGGAGAAACAGGGAGATGTGTTCTCTAGGCTGACACCAGTTGAAGAATCACAGCCTGCACCAGGGCTGTCCCAGAGCCTGCAGTCCAGACTTAACAATGGTCGGCCTCTAAAGTCAAGGCACCGTCAGGATGATAACATTGAGCCTGCTCAAAAGAAGCGCTCACGGTATCATTCCCCTCCCAGGGACGACGAAGCGATAAGCAGGCGCCCGCCTAGGTACCGCTCCCCTGAAAGTAGGAGACCGACCCCGGACAGAAGGGACGACCACGGTCGCTACTCTAGCATGAGCAGGTCGAGAATGGTGGGCAGGCCAACCAAGACCCCGCTCCACCCTGAGGTGCAGGGATATCCCATCCCAAAAATTAAGATGCCCTCTGTTAAGTTTGACGGCACGACTGACCCAGAGGATCACTTGGCGGCGTACGAGAGTCATATGGGCATGTATGACGCCGACGACGCGGTTTGGTGCAAAAATTTTCCAACTACCCTGGTGGGTCTAGCCCAGGGTTGGTTTAGAGATTTGCCGCAAGAATCAATCTGTTTCTTCATCGAGTTGGCTGAGGCTTTCCTTGACCAGTATGCGGGAAACAAGAGGCGACGTCTTACTCGGTTCGACCTGATGACCCTCAGGCAGAAGAAGGGTGAGTCTGTCAGGGAGTACCTGAAGAGGTTTGACTTGTCCTTCCAACAAGTCAAAGAGATAGACGATGCGACGGGGACGTACGCAATGACTAACTCCCTGCTCCCTGGAGAGATGAAGAACCAGCTGATCAGGGCCCAGCCGGAGACTCTGGCCAAGGCCAGGAAAATCGCAGAAGGGTTTATGCTGCAAGAAGAGTTCCACAGCCTGCCGGATACCCCCGCAGGCCCTTACCAGGCAGCAGGGGGGACAGCAGGGTGGACGCGGCAGAAATGAATCCGGAAAACAGAGAGCCGAAGAAGGAGATACCCCTAAAAAGGAGCGCACAGTCTACCAACCTAGATTCGACAGCTATACCGCCCTCAACAAGTCCAAGGCAGAGATCTTCGAACTAGAAAAGGAGACTGCCAAGTGGAACCGTCCGAGCAAACCACGCAGCCCAAAGGGGGACCCCAAGAAGTTCTGTACCTTCCATGATTGCTTAGGCCATACCAACGAGGAGTGCCGCCACCTGAAGGACGAAATCGAGAAGCTGATCAGGAATGGCTGGTTGGCCAACTACGCAGCAAGGAATAAATCTCAGAAGGAAGCACCAGAAAAGCCTGAAGGCTCGGCGCAGAACCGCCTGGTAATCCATGTGATATCAGGGGATGCAGAGGGCCAGACCAGCAGAAGGAGTCAGAAGAGGCAGATTCGTGAACTGAAGAACCAAATCTGTTATGCTGAAAGGGCAGAGAGCCCGAGGGGCATGACGCTGAGCATCACCCCTGAGGATGCAGGGCGAGTGGTGTATCCCCATAGCGATCCCTTGGTGCTATCCCTGGAAATCAGCAACCACATTGTGCGGAGATGCATGGTGGATACCGGCGCATACATGAACCTGCTATACAAGGATGCCTTCGATAAAATGGGCCTGGAAAAAAGGCACCTGCGACCTGCCCCTGGATCATTGTACGGGTTCAGCGGGGCAGGCATACTGCCCATGGGAATTATAGACCTGCCTGTGACATTCGGGGAGGGGACCACTGCCAGAAATATCAGGGCGTCGTTCGTTGTAGTAGATGCAAGGTCTGCTTACAATGCCCTGATTGGCAGGGCCACCCTGGATGAGATTGAAGCAGCCATATCAATCAGGGCTCTCACCGTAGCCTATGTTACGGACTTTGGTCTTGAAGGTAAAGTGCACGGAGACCAGGAGTCGGCCAGGCAGTGCTACTCCGTGGCCCTGCAGACTCACGAAAGTGAAAGAAAAGGAAAGAGAAAAGCTGACAGTTCCCCCAGCAGGGAAGGCGAGATCCCAGCCGGTCATCAGGCATCCGACCACCTGGAACCTGGGGGGGAGAGCATGCTGGTGGACCTAGTACCAGGGAGACAGGTCCTCATAGGGGCTGACCTGGAAGAGTCCTACCAGGCTGAACTGATCAAGTTACTAAAGGATAACAAGGATGTATTCGCTTACTCGGCAGACGAGATGCCAGGGGTTGATCCAGCATGAATCGTTCACAGGCTGAACGTAAACGCGGATGCCCGCCCTGTAAAGCAGAAAAAGCGAAATATATCCGCAGAGAAGGACGTGGCGATTAAAGAAGAAATTGAAAAACTTCTGAAGGCAGATTTTATTGAGGTTTGCGACTACCCAGAATGGTTAGCAAATGTGGTCATGGTTAAGAAATCCTCGGGCGCATGGAGAATGTGTGATGCGCGGGCATCGCGACCCACACGATCAAACAATATTTATAACACCGACTAACCTAACTAATGTAGTAGTGGTAGGTCGGGATCGATCCAAGGGACGGTCTACGTAAAGTCGGTCAAGTCTAAGCCGATAAGTGTTTGGGTTTTAAGGGGGGTTTGAGTAGGATTAGAACTAAACTAAGATGGTCGGTCTAATAGCTAACACGAAAATCAATATAGGAAGAGTGTTAGAGGGAAGTCGGGGAATCGGAAACGGGACACAAAAACAAGGAATCAAGCAAACAATACACAATTGATAAGGGATGGGTCACCTTTCGGTCTCTACACCCGACCTCACTAAGACTCGCTTTCGCGACGAAGAAGCTAGGTCACTAAGTCGGAATTACCCAAGCCCCGAGTTTCCCCATATTGACGTGGGTGAATACGAGTCAACTAAATTGATCAAGTAAAGTCAACAAGCATACAACAATTCCAAAATAGACAAATCAACCCAAGTGTATTCAATCACAAGAATCCTTAATCTATGTTGCCCAAATCCATCCTCCCCTAACCCCTAACAAAGATCTACTCACTAATCATGGTGAACAACAAAACATTAATTAAGGAGAAAATAACTACAACATGCATAATGACTAAATATAAAGAAATTATGAAGATTAGATCTAAACTAGAGATTAGAGAGTGGAAGAGAAATATACCAACTCTGAAGATCTATAAAAAATAAGAAGATTGCATAAATAAAGATTGAATCTTTGATGAAGAGAATGAAGAACTTGTCACTAATTCTTCAATAAACCCCACAAATCTTCAAATAAATCTTGATATAATCTTCTACAAACTTGAGATCTAGAGAATTGTTGATGAAAACTATGTAGATCTACTACTAAATTATTACTAGAATTATAGAGAATTATACTAGATTGTTCTACTAAGAGGATGGTGTAACTACACAAATGGTGGATGGAGTGGTGTAATAGTAGATGCCTTGGGCAACAAACTAGGGTATATATATATATATATAGTAATGCCTTAATGGGTCTTCTTAACCTAAAGCCCAAATCTAATCCTTGCCCATTAGTGAGACTTTGTCCTTTGAGATGCAACTTTGCCCAATGAGTCTTCATGGGGTGAAACTTCACCCTGCGGTTGACGACATTAGCACCACCGGGTGAAATTTCACCCGGTGAGATTTTCTTCTCGAATCGCCATTTTTGACGTTTTTCTCCATCGGGCGAAATTTCACCCGGTGGGCGAAATTTCGCCCGATCGTTTCGCCCGGTCATCTCATAGGGTGAAATTTCACCCTATGAACTTTTTGTCCAAAATGGTAATCTGGGGAGGAACACCGTCGGGCGAAATTTCGCCCGGTCAAATTCTCATCGGGTGAAATTTCGCCCTGTGACTTCAGAGGGCCATAACTCTCTTGTTTGAACTCTGTTTGGGGCGTGTGTATGTCATTGGAAAGCTAAGAAGATAAGATTTCACCTCCAATTAGAATCGCTTCAATCCGAGGTCTAGAAGTCTAGATATGTTCATTTGAAGTTCGACCTCTCCGGTGAAGATGCCCAACGAACTATACTTTTTCCTTTTTGCTCAAGGTTTCACTTCTTGGGTTTGGACTTTGGATTTTAAGTTGTGTGCTTTGCTTTTCGGACGGTTTCCCTCTCTCTCATGCTCATAGGAGCTCAGACACGCTTTTGGTCGAAAATCCTATCAAAATAGACAGAAAACTACCAAAAACACGTAAAATGCAAAAGAGAGACCCTAATGCGAGAATTACTCAAAATAAGGTGATAATCGCGCTCTAATCTCGCAAAACGGAGGAAAAATGGGTCTAAATGGGAAGAAAAATGGTCCAAATTTGGCACACAACAATTCCCCCACACTAAACAGTTGCTCGTCCTCGAGCAAAGACCCAAAAAGAAATTAGCTACTACTACTAAGCTAGACTATGCTAAGCCGATACGAGGCAACTAACGGGCCCGCTCCGTCCCTTCAACTCACATCGGAATACCCATGAGGTAAGGTACTCCCATACAAGGCAAGTTGAGGCTTGCTCAAAATGGTGGATGCGACTAAACACACAAAAACACATAACACGAAAGAATAGACGCATCCAAAACAAAAATAGAACATCGAATCCCTCATCAAGACAGCGGGGAAAGACACTAATTACTTACCTAAAACAACAATAAACTTCCAAGATAAATTACCCACGTAAACAAGGACCAAAGCCTAATACTATGACAATTAAGCAATATAGATGTTGATGACTTAGCTAGGTCCTCCTAATATTCTAAAGGGGTACTACGGGGCGTATAATGGAGTGAAAAAAGTGAACCATGGATTCGTTCGACACTGTAGGTAGGTGCAGTCCCGCTCTCTTTGGCTAAGCCAAGAGGGTCGTTCCAAACTCGAATTTCCTAAATTAGCCCAAACAAAAAGGTGGAGTGTTTACAATTTTTGGGGTGGATCGACCAATCACCGCTATCTTCCTTCCTCGGGACTCGGTCCTCTAGTAGGCACTTCACGGCGATGAATCGATCAAAGGGCTTTTCTTCTTCTTCCTTTTTTTTCTTTCTTTTCTTTTCTTTTCTCTTTTCTCTTTTTTCTTTTTCTTTTTTTTTCTTTTTGAAGGAGATGTTTTTGATGATATGATTTCATTTGAAGCTCATTTTCTCTCCTTTGTTTTTCTTTTTCATGTTTTTGTCATGTTTTTGTGCCCTATTTCTCTTGCTTTGGTTTGCCCCTTTTTTTTTGGCTTTTTGATGTGGTTCGAAACCAAGTTTTGTGGTTATTTTTGTGTAAACTTATTGTGGTGATGTATGGGTGAAAGGATAAATAGGTACTCGGAAACGCGGCCGCCATCCCCGAATAACCCACAAAAAGGCGAATAGAATTTGGACTAAAGGTGCAATGGTCATTCGAGCAAGGTCACCTAGAAAACGGGATGCGGAAACCAAGGCCTAACTTCTCCATGGGTGGTCAAGGTGGTCAAATGCAAACCCCGAAGTAAACCTCTAGTAGAAAAGGTGGACTCAAAGCTAAAGGATCAACAAATTCATTGCCTAAGAGTCATTCTACTAGATTAAGGTCCAAAATCTACAATGGGTTATCTATAATGAAATGTAAACTCTTGCAATAAGTTCGTAATCGGGTTTTCGAAAAGTTTTAGTCCTAGACACACTATACAAAAGCAAAAGGAACACACAAAAATGAAAAAGAAAAATAAAAGAGAACACAAGTAAGGTCATGAACTCCATACTCCATCAACATTCAAGCACACAATCAACCACAACACCCAAAATGCTCACTTCGAGAGCCTCCAAATAGCAACAACCTATCCCTTCTACGAAAGTAAAGAAGAAAGAAGGAAAGAAGTTACCAAGCGAGGTGCTTTCATAATCTCTTCAAATCATGCTATCAAGGTGGTGGTTATCCTGTAAGAGTAGAGAATAGGACTATACAAAGGACACGAAAACATAACGAAAACGAGAAAAGAAAAAGGGAAAAAGAAAAGGGAAATAAAAAGAAAAAGTTTTTGGTTTTTCGGAATTTTTCAATTTTTATGGTTTTTGGAAAGATTTTTGAAAAATAAAAGGATAGTAGATCCCCCCCCACACTAAAACTGTGCATTGTCCTCAATGCACGAGTAGGGGAAAAGATCGAAAAAGACGGAAAAAGAAAAATAAGAAAAATCTTTTTGGATTTTTATAATTTTTCAAATGTTTTTGGATTTTTTGAAATTTTTAAAGAAAGAAAACAAACGAAAAGAAAACGATAAAAGGGTGGCGGGCCTAGGTGCAATCAGATCACCTAGACCCTAGCCAAGTGACTAAGAAAATGAGAATAAAAGAAAAGAAAAGAAATTAAACGAAAGGATGGAAAATGGGTGTAGGTGTAGTCACTTCACATAGCCCGAATTAAGAAAAATTTGAGAAAATGGGAAGAATTTGGATTTTCAAAAGGTCAATGGCGTAGTCACATCGCCTAATGACCGGGAGCAATACCAAGGCCACTTTGGCCACAACAATCGAACAATGGGACAACTTGCAAAGTTATGTTAGAGATGAATCAATCACAATGACAATAGGATAAAAGGAATAAGAACGGAATCAACCAAAGGACATGCAATTATGAATGATTAGAGATTCACCGACCCAACCCACACACAAATACACAACACACACACCACCAACTCAGGAGAGGGTCTAATCTAAGTGATCGACCGACGCAAATGAAGCGCTAGAAGACCCATAGAAAAAGGGTATACGCTCGGAGGATGGCTTGGGAAAAAACTCCTCCGGACCGCCGCTAAGCGAGAGGGCAAGGTCGGATTCACCCAAACTCCCCTTCCTCCCGACTCAGTCTTGGTCAGTCGGAATTCACCGGGACCCAAGGGTAGGTCCCAATTGTGGTGAACAAGAATAGTGGTTCAGTGTGTGTTCGGAACTATTAAAGCTCTTCCACGGCTAATGTAGACGAGGCGCTGATGAGGTACATGAAAAATCCAGGTCGGAAAATAGGCCTCGTCAAGCCATATGGAATCGTCTAGTGGGGTGAGGTGATCGGTCGAATAACCCAATTTGTTCGCAATTACTGTCACAAGACCTCCACAGTCTAAGGAGGGGCGTTGAGTAATAATAATACGGTGGAAGTGCAACGCCACGACAAGTGGTAGGTCTAAAGGGTTAGGGTTACCCAACAGAGAGTCACAAATCAATTGCAAGAGGAACTCACAAGTAAGGTCTTTATAGGCGAAGGCCGTGAGGCTAAGTAGTTTGCTAGTTCCGATCCTCGACGATAACTCTTTAATATCGTCTACTATCCCTAGATTGGTCATTGTGTGAGGACAAGGCCACCTAGTGCTCTGAAAGATATTTTCAGAGAAGGTTCGAGCTAAAGAAATATTAAGACAAGGTAAATTTGTAGGCTTAGAAGACTTAGAAGATTTAGAAGGTGTAAAACTCGACGCCATACCTTGCTTACGAGCGGCTCGCCTTGCTCTTGTCTCCATAGTAATAACTTTGCAAGAATAATCCCCAAAAAAACTTGAGCTTCACCTCTTCAAGCACTCAAAATAATCACCCAAGACGGAGAGGAGGTATGAATGTGGTTGGGGTATGGTGGTTTGATTTTATGAGGAGTGATAAGGTGATATGAATGTGAGGTGAAGGTGATATAAATAAAGGTAGTTGAGGAGGTTAATGAAAGTTTTTAAAGTAGATCGTAAATATTTGGTGTTTGTGTTTGGAGGGAAAGTTATGTGGGGTAAATGTGAGGGAGGGAATTGAAAGTGTAGTGAGTTAAAAAGGTGTAGGTGATCCGGCCAAACTCATGTCGCCGGGTGAAATTTCACCCGGTCAAGCACCACAGGGTGAAATTTCACCCGACGGTTTTTCGTCGTGAAAATCATTTTCTGCCAACTTTTTCCACCGGGTGAAATTTCACCCGGTGAAAATCTCACCGGGCGAAATTTCGCCCGGTGGTAACTTCGTCAATTATGGCAATTCTGGCAACTTTCCGTAGGGCGAAGTTTCGCCCGGTCGAGTCTCACCGGGCGAAGTTTCGCCCGGCGGTCTTGTTTAATTCGTTTTTCCGCCTTGCCATTTCATGGCTCTTCGATAATCACCTAGAGATTCAAATATCGACTCGACTCACATTATATAATCAATATCTCCCACAAACATGCTTGTGGTCTTCAAATGAGCTCCATAACTTCTTCAAAAAGCTTGATCTTCATCCAAATAAATGCTCCATTGCGAAATCCAAGTTCAACCATCTTTCTCAAGCTAACAAAGCTAACAAACACAAAGAAATATGATCCATATATACAAGGTGATTGTTGAGGATACCACCAAACCTCATCAAACGTGATACAAACTCAACCCGGGTCGCCATCATAGCGACCGATACATAGTTCACCTCCATCAAAACTTGCCCGTGGCTCGGACACACACATGATCCTTGATTATTTTGGAGGATGGTTTCAACTTCATGTACTAGCCGGGATACTTCGTCCCATTTTAACTTTTGATTGTCAACTTCGACCGTTTCTTTATCAATGGGGCTTACACCCTCATTGCGCGTCATTAGCTTTCCGTCTCTTGGTTCCATGTTCACCACACTTTTCGATTTCTTCTTTTTGGATTTCTTGATAGCTCCCCTACGGGAAGTTGGAAAAGTGTTGGAAGATGAACTTGTAGGCGGTTGCACGGTGGTCGAATCATTAAGCTTCTTCTTTGTTTCAACATTGTCGAGTAAATTACTCGACTTAGCTTCATTCTCCTTTTCTATCACAAGGGACTCGGCATCTAGAAGGTATCCAAATATTTCATTTCCGAAGACATCACTCACTATTGGATTTTCAAACGTGATAGGTAATTTGAATTGCGCGATCTCTTCACCGACATTAAACGAAAGCTTCCCCTTTTTAACATCTATGATTGCTTCGCCGGTGGCCAAAACGGGCCTACCTAGGATTATGGGGGAATGCTTGTTTACTTTCACGTCCATTACCACAAAGTCGGTAGGGATCGAGAGATTTTTAACTCGAACTGGCACGTCTTTAATTATACCAACCGGGATCTTAATGGAACCGTCGGCAAGTCGAATTTTGATCGGTGTTTGCTCATGTTGCTAATATTGAGATCATTCACGATTGATAGAGGGATAATGCTCACGGCCGCTCCAAGATCACATAGAGCATAATTGATTTCTACATTCCCTATTGTGCAAGGTATTGAGAAACTCCCGGGATCACCCATTTTGGTGGGGATCTTGCTCGATGAGGCCGAATTACACTCTTCGATGAGTGCGACCACAATTGTATCATCACATCGGCCAACTATCTCGGTGAGAGGGGGAGTTACCTTATCCTTGTTCGGCAAGTCGAAGAATGAGGTGGACTTGATGTCCTTCCTATTGATCGTAGCTCGAGATGAAAATGGCAAAGGTGGCACATGTGGTTTAGGAGGTGACATATTTTTCTCTTTTTGAATTTCCTCTATCACATACCCCTTATCTCCCGTGATATACTTAGAAGGTCCCTTCTTTCAAGTTCGGTTTCATCGGTCACATAATGATTTTCCTCACAACAAGTCGTGGTTGGAGGGTGTCTTGTTACCTTGCTTGAATGAGGGACACTTTGCTTTTCAACATGTTTCACCTTCTGTTTTCCCACTTGCTCTAGACCCATGATTTTGTGAGGTCCTACTAGTTCTTTTCCTTCATTCCATGTGGCGGTATTGGCATATGCTTGATTTTGTGAGTGATTAGGATTTTGAGGTTGTCCGGGTAGTCCTTGTGGTGGATTTACCGGAAAGGTAGGAGCGTTGGTGGCTTCTTGTGATTTTCTACCTTTGAGTTCCTTTCTTATATCCAAAATCTCGGAAGCTAGGAATGTCATCGCCCTTATCATGAATTGAATAGGATCCTCACATTGGTCATTCCATTGACCTTGTTGGTGATCGCCATGGAAAGGTGGAGGTTGGTTATATTCGGGATTGTATCCTTGGGAACTTTGATTGGAGTTGGAATGATACCCTTGGATATAATCCCCTCGATTGAAGCTTTGAATACCTTGATTATAACCTTGAAGACCGTGGCTATTCCCTTGATTGCGAAAATTACCTTCAAGATTTTGGTAATTGTTTCCTTGATTCATGCGTTGATTATGAAATTCGCCTTGGCCTTGGAAATAATTGCCTCCTTGATTGTTAAAATTTTCCTTTTGAAGAGGCGAGTAGGGAGGAGGCCTTTGAATGAAAGAACTTTGTTGATGGCGTGAATTGGATGGCCTTTCTTGTTGTGCCCCTTGATACATTGGTCCCGGATTTTGTACACCATGATTTGCATAAGAGTTGTATTGTCGCACATGGTTCCTTGTTTCGGGATTGTATGTGTTTGGAAAAGGGTCATTTTGATGCATTGGATTGATATTTTGAAACACTTGGACTTCATTGCATTCTTGATAGGACATTCCTTTATAAGGACGACAATTGTTGGAATTATGACCATAGTTTCCACAACACTCACAAGGGATTTTTGGTAGTGGAGGTCGTCTTGGTGGCCTCGATTCAACTTGGTTCACATCCCTTAAGTTAGAATTAGATGTTATACCTTCAAACCTCTTGGTTAGTTCTTCCGATTTTAATTCGAGCTTTGATTCATTGTTCATGGAAGTGCTTTCCAAGGATTGGGAATGTGAATCAAGAGGTGGCATGATGGGTTCTTGGAAGCTTCTTGGGGGTGGTGGAAGCTTCTTGGAGGTGTAGAAAGTGAAGAAATTTTTTGTGGAGTGATAAGAGGTGATGTAGTTGGAGAAATTTGTGGAGGGAAAGGTGTAGGTGGATTATTAGTGGTGGGAGTGGTAGTAGTTGGTGATATGAATGGATTTGGAGGAGGTGGAAGGATAGGATGAATGTTTGGTGGTGTGAGGTATGGATGTGGAATCACCTTTGTTGAGTTATTTTCCCGGAATCTCATAGCTTTAGAAAACATCTCTGGCTCGGGGTCGAACCAAAATGGGATAACCTGTTCCTAGGCAAAGACTCAAGTAGAAGGTGAGTCTCCTAGCACCAAGTGGTACTAGGGTAGAGAGAAGCAAAACCAAACACAAAAAGACAAAAACTCAATCAACTAATCGCCGTCCCTGGCAACGGCGCCATTTTGATGCGCGGGCGTCGCGACCCGCACGATCAAACAATATTTATAACACCGACTAACCTAACTAATGTAGTAGTGGTAGGTCGGGATCGATCCAAGGGACGGTCTACGTAAAGTCGGTCAAGTCTAAGTCGATAAGTGTTTGGGTTTTAAGGGGGTTTGAGTAGGATTAGAACTAAACTAAGATGGTCGGTCTAATAGCTAACACGAAAATCAATATAGGAAGAGTGTTAGGGGGAAGTCGGGGAATCGGAAACAGGACACAAAAACAAGGTATCAAGCAAACAATACACAATTGATAAGGGATGGGTCACCTTTCGGTCTCTACACCCGACCTCACTAAGACTCGCTTTCGCGACGAAGAAGCTAGGTCACTAAGTCGGAATTACCCAAGCCCCGAGTTTCCCCATATTGACGTGGGTGAATACGAGTCAACTTAATTGATCAAGTAAAGTCAACAAGCATACAACAATTCCAAAATAGACAAATCAACCCAAGTGTATTCAATCACAAGAATCTTTAATCTATGTTGCCCAAATCCATCCTCCCCTAACCCCTAACAAAGATCTACTCACTAATCATGGTGAACAACAAAACATTAATTAAGGAGAAAATAACTACAACATGCATAATGACTAAATATAAAGAAATTATGAAGATTAGATCTAAACTAGAGATTAGAGAGTGGAAGAGAAATATACCAACTCTGAAGATCTATAAAAAATAAGAAGATTGCATAAATAAAGATTGAATCTTTGATGAAGAGAATGAAGAACTTGTCACTAATTCTTCAATAAACCCCACAAATCTTCAAATAAATCTTGATATAATCTTCTACAAACTTGAGATCTAGAGAATTGTTGATGAAAACTATGTAGATCTACTGTAACACCCGCTATTTTTCCTAAGCATTTTCATTCTTTCCGTTAAGACTCCGTCTTAACTCTGTCACTTTTGGCCTCATATTTCATCATTTTACTAAGCTCTATTTTAATTTTTGAGTTTGATGATTTTTATTTTTAATTTTAAAGATTTAAATTCTTTTTAAATCCATTTATTTGGTTTCTTTGTAAATTAATTAATTTTTCCGCAAGGAATTATATTTCTCTTCGAATTGACATTTTTAAGCTTGGATTTAAGTTTTTCCTTTTCCTAAAATGTTTGAATACGTTTCTATAATATTTCCAACTAGTAAATATTTTTATTTACAAAATTTAGTTGTTAATGATTTTTATTACGAAGCTTCGCGAATAATTATTTTCTTACGCGAGGTTTACTCGAATTACTTTGAAATGCCTTTAACTATTTTACGATTATATTTTTTATCAACTTATAAATTATTTGAGACCATTTCCTTACATTTTGGACCGACTAAGCTCTTGGTCACAAGTTTTATTACGTTTTATTTAAACGTTTCATTTTATCACGTTAAAACGTAAACGTAAGATAATTTCTTTTCATTCATTGTTGCATTATTATCAAAACTCTTCATACTCCTTTTTCTTTTCATTTTGGCCAGCCACCTTAGCATATCACACATAGTTTTCATCAATCTTTAAATCCCATTTATAATTAGGAAACCATCCATTTCCTTACATCATTTTATTCATTTATCAAAAGTTAAAAAAATTCTATCATTATCCTTTTGGCCGTGACACTTCCCTTCTATTCTAGGATTATTTTGCTTCAATTCTAGTCTTAATCGACTCAAATTCATCGTCAAATAATCCTCTTTCCGTTCTCTTCGTTAAGGTATTAATCAACGTCGTTTTCGAACAATTTTTACCTTGATTTTTATTAGTTTTCTCATGGTATTATTCTGCCATGATTTTCGTGTTTGGTATGATTTTTGGACGATCCCGAAGCCGACGAATATATCGTTGATTCAGACTTGGAGTAGAGGTCACGTCGATGTTACTCGGTATTGCATGATTTTATTTGTGTATTGCATGTATATTATTATAATTTTATTTTTGGCAATATATGTATGTCACGAATTCTAGAAAAATTTTAAAAGTTGAAATTTGCATGTTTCGATATTTTTATCGCTTTTACGAGATTAACGATTAAATCGTCATATTAATTTGTAAAATCGTAGTATTCGGCCTAAACTTGTAATATATGTTTATATTCTGGAAAATGTTGTTTTTGATGATTTTTAACAATTTAGTATTTTTCTGATATTTTTGATATCGATTATTGAATTATTACCTTTTTCGGACAAAAACGATTAAAAGCCGATTTTTAGTTCTAGTACTTAAACATTTTATTTTAATCTGATTTTTGACGTGGTGAAACATTTTGGTGAAATAGAATTTTCTGAATTGTTTCATAATTTTTCGGAATTGTTAACTGGATGAATTAATTAATCACTTTAAATCATCGTTTATCGTTAAAACCGTGTTTGTTGTTTAAATTCTCGATTTATGGTCTTTGGTTTAAATCTGGAAAAATTATGATTCTGATGATTTCATATTGAAATGTATTTTTATGATTTTTAGTGCCTTAATAAAATGTTAGGAACGATAAGTTTATTAATGAAATCGTTAATCGTGAAAACGGGTTTAAATGACGGTTTTGTTGGAATTTGTTGAATCTGGAATTTTGGAAAAATCTGGATAATTTATATTCTGGAAAATTAGGATTTTAAAGTGTAGTAATATTTTTTGGATATTAATACTTAAATCGTTTTGTAATTACTATTTTTATTAATCGTTATTGTCGAGATTGGACGATTAACGAGAAAACGCTTTAAAAACCGAGTTTTAGATTCTGGAAAATTTTCTTTTCTGGACAGGATGTCCATAAATACATTTTAACTATTTTACGTAATTTTTGTACTATTTATTAAAGTCTTTAATTAATAAGTATTGATTTTCGGACAAATTGTGCTTTATCGTTAAAATTCTTCGTCTTACCTAAAAGAATTATTTTTCCAGCTATTTTGAAAGTGTTTAAGTCTGAAACTTTAAGATTTAAATCATCCCTTAACATATTCTAAATATATTCAATGGTTTAGTTAAATAAAAGACGTTAAAAGATTTAATTTGACATTTGCCGTAAAATTGTATTTATAATTCTATTGTCGAAACTAATAATAGTTAGGGAATTTTAGCTTTTTAACTTTTGAAAACACCCTAATTAGTATTATTAAAATGTTTAAGACATTTTTAATCGTTTTGTAACGCTTATACGATATTTTAATAATTTCATAAAATTAAATGTTCACTCTAATAATTAATATCGTTAAGGCCGAAATTACTAGTTTTCTAAATCTATATCGTTTACTAAAAATGTTGTATTAGTTTAAACTAATATTTTGCTATTTTCATATGATGCTATTTTTAGTAAGTTTCTAAAAATAGAAGTTCCCTAAAATAGAAAGTTTCCTCTTTTGGAAAGTGATCCTTTTCTTTTTGTTCTCATATTGTTTATATTGAATACATCTTTTATATATCGATAATGGCTTGTTTTGGAGTTATGGAATAAGGACGGGTGTGAGGTTAGAGTAATATATTCTGGGGTTTACGTTTTTGCCATCAACTATAAGGCTGGTGTGTCTTTATGGGGCACACTGGTTGTTGAACCGAGCATATATGGTGTTCGGGAGTGTATGTATATTTTCTTAAGCTCGTGCCTCGCAGTATAAGACGCCGTCGGGTTGAACTGAGTATTTATGGTGCTCGGGAGGGGTGTACATATTATCTTAAACTAGAGCCACGCATTTATAAGTCGCCGTCCTATTATGGTTGAGTAGCCTAGTTAGAGACCGAAGTTTGATTTGTTTGAACTAGGTTCTCGAAACTAGTTTTTAGTATTCTCCTAGTGAAAGTCTAGCCGCCTACACTAATTCTATCCATAACGCCATTTTGATTATTTTATTTATTATCGATAAATTGGTTTGCAGGTTGGCAAATATTTTTATGTTTTCTTCGGAAAACTCATTTTATTTATATTGTTTCGTTACGTGAAGTTTTTCACTGAAAGCTTATTTTCATTATAATGTTTTGCTGTTTTCCGTTTTCTTACTATTTTTCTATAATAGTAATTACAATTTTAAAATCCTGTTATACGGCTGGGAGAACGTTGACGTTGCTCCCCACTGATTGTGGCTGTTATGTTTTAACATGGCAGGTATACGTGTTCCGGGTGTGGGCTAGCGAGCAGTGTGGATCCTGCTTGTTTATTTTTATAATTATGTCTTATGGGTTGTTCAAACCCCTTTTGTGGATTGTTTTAAATTTTGGCCATTTTATTTAAGGCCTATTGTTTGACTTTACCATTTTAATTTTACTAAGACATAGTCACATCGTGTTTTAATCCTAACTCTACAGTGTTTCCGCCACTATATCGTGTTAGATTTCTAGGGGATTACAGTTGGTATCAGAGCATCACTGCTCCCAACGCTTACACCTGAAATTAAGGAAAATACCAGTAAATTATTTAAACAGTAAATAAAAATATTATTAGAGATGGGTAGAAACAAATAAGGACTTAACTATTAGGTTTATATGTTCTTGTAACTCAATGATTAGCAGTGAATATTTGTTGCTTTTGTTGGAAGAAGACAAATGAACAAGATGTTGATAGGATGCTGCTCCAGATCGGGACAAGACCTGCTTAGAACTCTCAACGAATGTTGGCTCGAGTGGACAACTTGGTGCTCCAAGAAAGATGCCGATGGTGACTTTTCAGTTCCGGTTCAGTTTGCTTGAGCTACAGGTTAGATGATCAAGAGTAGATTCCTGTTCCATGATGTTGCAGTAGATCTAGATGGAGCGACCCAAGGCTTGTGTGCTCGTTCCTCTACAAGAAGATGAAGTAATCCTTTTAGTTCCCTCGTGAACCTTAGAGGTCCGAACTTTCCCTTCTCGTTTTAGGTCTCTATCATCTAGAATTATTGATTCTTTTCGCCCTGCTTCTGCTTCTTCCAATTCTTCTCTTTTATATTCTCATCTTTATTCTCTTGATGAATCCTTGTTCTATTCTTCTATTTTACCATCTTTCTCTTGAGATTCTTTAGTTACACCGGATTCTATCTTAGTGAACCCCGAGTTATGGATGTTTGAGGTTTAGTAAACTCTTGTTACCTGATTTAAGGGCTGTGAGTCTACCCTATATTCTAAGCAAGTAAGAAATTATTGAGGATTGATTTGAGTGGCAAATTGTTGATTGATGGAATTAGGTTGATACTTCAGACACTGAACCTTGGGTTATAGGTTACTTTGATTATTTTGGAGTACTTAAAGTTGAGCATATTTTGGGAATGGTAAGAGTATGTCATATTTGATGGATACCTAGTACCTAACCTAGAATCAAACTAAGTGTAACTGATAATATTACTTTGGGATTCTTACCAA
This sequence comes from Agrostemma githago, assembly GCA_958450325.1. NCBI lineage: Eukaryota > Viridiplantae > Streptophyta > Magnoliopsida > Caryophyllales > Caryophyllaceae > Agrostemma > Agrostemma githago. The sequence continues at coordinate 59,643,375 of OY288252.1, read as the reverse complement.
ATGCTTATTTGATGGATGCATCACAAATATTTGGGATCATAGAATATTGTTTAAGGTGTTAGCCTAAGTTTTGTGGTACCAATAAAGGTTTTCATTAATGTCGTTAGAAATTTTGGTTGACATAGATTACCTGTATTTCTTAAGGATTAGATCGTTGATCGTTGCTTAAGGTTATAACCTATAAACTTTGGAGTTGAGTGATCTAACTTGGATAAATTGTTGTTAACCTTGAAGAAGAGAAACATATTGTACAATTAAAGGTTTGATTTATCGCGTTGTTTTGAGGAATACTTAATGCGAGTCATCTTGATGGATTTATAGTTCAGAACCTTAGACCAACGAGATTGTGGCTTCGTTGAGTTATTAAATATTTTGTGGTTGCACCATTACGATTAGAAATTTGATAGACTTCTCATAAACATTAATCGAATAATGTGTTTGAAGATGTGAGTGTTGGCGCCATTACCTATAGGTTTGAGCGTGTTTGAGGATTTATTGTACTTCCCCAACTTCTTTACTTGTGGTATTATAAATATGTTGGTGATCATTTTTGAGGATTTCGTGTCCGAACATTGTTAATTGGTGGGTTTTATTTAGTCTTCCTTACTCGAGAAATGTGAAGTATACCTCGAGTTCAGACCTTATGAGCTTTAAATTTATGAACCTTAGTGATTACGATTTTGGGTATGTTTTGATAACCGTTGGAATCTTAATTAAAGGATTAGTCTAAATCATTTGTGGTTTCTTACTATACTAATTGAAAGATTATATAAGTATGTAAGACTTAATTTTGGAGGTTGTAGATTGAGTAGGACCACCCTGTACTGATTTTGGACTTAGCGTTATTTGATGGGAATTAGGAACCCGTGTTTGTGGGAGTCGTGCTAGGAATCTCGAGATGGTTAATTTCTTCTATAATCCTTGAGAGATCTTTCTGACTCTCAACTCCGTCTTCCTTTCTGCTTCTATTGAATTCTGTTACCGCATCTGCTGCCAATCCCTTCGACCTTCATCAATTTTGAAAGCTCTTATTTTAATTTATTTATCCTTGTTCTATTTACCCGTTAACCATTTTTCAAACTTCCTATTTTATAAAAAGTTTGACTTGTTTAAAAAATGGATAATCGTAAAATTTTAACATTTTGAGTTATAATTTTTAATTCTGAATTTGCCCGTTTTGTAAAAAGCTTGACTAATTTAAAATTTTTGATTTTCATGAAATTTTAACATTTTGAAGCATAATTTCAAATTTTAAAACTTTCCATTTTGTAAAAACTTTGAGCAATTTAACATTTTGGGTTATCGTGAAATTTAACATTTTTTTATTTATAATTTAAGAACTATATACTTCACTTTGTTTTATCTTTGGTTGATATTTATATATAGCTCTATTTCAAAATGCCTTAATAATTTATTATAAATTATTTCGAAATTATTTCAATTTATTTTAAATTATTTCAAAATTATTATTAATTTTTGATTTTCAAGCGATCAAAATTTTATGAAGACTTTTATATTTCCAAGTACTTCAATTTGTATAGGATTGTTATGTAAAACGTTTTAATATTGTCGAAATTATTTTGTATGTTCAAGTTTGATAACATTTTGAAAACTTTCATAATCTTTGATAACATTTTTGAAATTTTAACTTTTTGAAAATTAATTTTCATTTTATTGTTGGGGGACTTTTGAATCCGTTATTGAAAACGTTTGACGGCTGGTGCAATTTTTACTAACTACAAAATTTGATTTCTCCAAACTAAATTTTGTTTCATAAAAAAAAGGAATAATATCGAAATTCATAATCAAAATATTTTACTTTTGTTTTAAAAATATTTTGGTTATCCTATTTCCTTCGAGTTTGTTTACAAATGTTATTTGACGTCATTATTTTACCAAATAACTTTTCTTTACGATTTCACTAATTAAAAAGAAAATGAATTTAAACTCCGGGTATCTTAGCCCAATTCCTCTCGGAATAAATATTTGCATTCGGTTTCGTATCACTTTGAAGGTTGTAAAATTTTCCTTTAAAGCAAATTTATATGCGAAATTTGTATCCTCACCTTTTCGAGTGGGGCAATCTCGATTTCCTATCTGCTTATTCATAGTTTCGAGGACGAAACTTTCTTTTAGTTGGGAGGATTGTAACACCCGCTATTTTTCCTAAGCATTTTCATTCTTTCCGTTAAGACTTCGTCTTAACTCTGTCACTTTTGGCCTCATATTTCATCATTTTACTAAGCTCTATTTTAATTTTTGAGTTTGATAATTTTTATTTTTAATTTTAAAGATTTAAATTCTTTTTAAATCCATTTATTTGGTTTCTTCGTAAATTAATTAATTTTTCCGCAAGGAATTCTATTTCTCTTCGAATTGACATTTTTAAGCTTGGATTTAAGTTTTTCCTTTTTCTAAAAATGTTTGAATACGTTTCTATAATATTTCCAACTAGTAAATATTTTTATTTACAAAATTTAGTTGTTAATGATTTTTATTACGAAGCTTCGCGAATAGTTATTTTCTTACGCGAGGTTTACTCGAATTACTTTGAAATGCCTTTAACTATTTTACGATTATATTTTTTATCAACTTATAAATTATTTGAGACCATTTCCTTACATTTTGGACCGACTAAGCTCTTGGTCACAAGTTTTATTACGTTTTATTTAAACGTTTCATTTTATCACGTTAAAACGTAAACGTAAGATAATTTCTTTTCATTCATTGTTGCATTATTATCAAAACTCTTCATACTCCTTTTTCTTTTCATTTTGGCCGGCCACCTTAGCATATCACACATAGTTTTCATCAATCTTTAAATCCCATTTATAATTAGGAAACCATCCATTTCCTTACATTATTTTATTCATTTATCAAAAGTTAAAAAAAAATTCTATCATTATCCTTTTGGCCGTGACACTTCCCTCCTATTCTAGGATTATTTTGCTTCAATTCTAGTCTTAATCGACTCAAATTCATCGTCAAATAATCCTCTTTCCGTTCTCTTCGTTAAGGTATTAATCAACGTCGTTTTCGAACAATTTTTACCTTGATTTTTATTAGTTTTCTCATGGTATTATTCTGCCATGATTTTCGTGTTTGGTAGAATTTTTGGACGATCCCGAAGCCGACGAATATATCATTGATTCAGACTTGGAGTAGAGGTAACGTCGATGTTACTCGGTATTGCATGATTTTATTTGTGTATTGCATGTATGTTATTATAATTTTATTTTTGGCAATATATGTATGTCACGAATTCTGGAAAATTTTTAAAAGTTGAAATTTGCATGTTTCGATATTTTTATCGCTTTTACGAGATTAACGATTAAATCGTCATATTAATTTGTAAAATCGTAGTATTCGGCCTAAACTTGTAATATATGTTTATATTCTGGAAAATGTTGTTTTTGATGATTTTTAACAATTTAGTATTTTTCTGATATTTTTGATATCGATTATTGAATTATTACCTTTTTCGAACAAAAACGATTAAAAGCCGATTTTTAGTTCTAGTACTTAAACATTTTATTTTAATCTGATTTTTGACGTGGTGAAACTTTCTAGTGAAATAGAATTTTCTGAATTGTTTCATAAGTTTTCGGAATTGTTAAGTGGATGAATTAATTAATCACTTTAAATCAACGTTTATCGTTAAAACCGTGTTTGTTGTTTAAATTCTCGATTTATGGTCTTTGGTTTAAATCTGGAAAAATTATGATTCTGATGATTTCATATTGAAATGTATTTTTATGATTTTTAGTGCCTTAATAAAATGTTAGGAACGATAAGTTTATTAATGAAATCGTTAATCGTGAAAACGGGTTTAAATGACGGTTTTGTTGGAATTTGTTGAATCTGGAATTTTGGAAAAATCTGGATAATTTATATTCTGGAAAATTAGGATTTTAAAGTGTAGTAATATTTTTTGGATATTAATACTTAAATCGTTTTGTAATTACTATTTTTATTAATCGTTATTGTCGAGATTGGACGATTAACGAGAAAACGCTTTAAAAACCGAGTTTTAGATTCTGGAAAATTTTCTTTTCTGGACAGGATGTCCATAAATACATTTTAACTATTTTACGTAATTTTTGTACTATTTATTAAAGTCTTTAATTAATAAGTATTGATTTTCGGACAAATTGTGCTTTATCGTTAAAATTCTTCGTCTTACCTAAAAGAATTATTTTTCCAGCTATTTTGAAAGTGTTTAAGTCTGAAACTTTAAGATTTAAATCATCCCTTAACATATTCTAAATATATTCAATGGTTTAGTTAAATAAAAGACGTTAAAAGATTTAATTTGACATTTGCCGTAAAATTGTATTTATAATTCTATTGTCGAAACTAATAATAGTTAGGGAATTTTAGCTTTTTAACTTTTGAAAACACCCTAATTAGTATTATTAAAATGTTTAAGACATTTTTAATCGTTTTGTAACGCTTATACGATATTTTAATAATTTCATAAAATTAAATGTTCACTCTAATAATTAATATCGTTAAGGCCGAAATTACTAGTTTTCTAAATCTATATCGTTTACTAAAAATGTTGTATTAGTTTAAACTAATATTTTGCTATTTTCATATGATGCTATTTTTAGTAAGTTTCTAAAAATAGAAGTTCCCTAAAATAGAAAGTTTCCTCTTTTGGAAAGTGATCCTTTTCTTTTTGTTCTCATATTGTTTATATTGAATACATCTTTTATATATCGATAATGGCTTGTTTTGGAGTTATGGAATAAGGACGGGTGTGAGGTTAGAGTAATATATTCTGGGGTTTATGTTTTTGCCATCAACTATAAGGCTGGTGTGTCTTTATGGGGCACACTGGTTGTTGAACCGAGCATATATGGTGTTCGGGAGTGTATGTATATTTTCTTAAGCTCGTGCCTCGCAGTGTAAGACGCCGTCGGGTTGAACTGAGTATTTATGGTGCTCGGGAGGGGTGTACATATTATCTTAAACTAGGGCCACGCATTTATAAGTCGTCGTCCTATTATGGTTGAGTAGCCTAGTTAGAGACCGAAGTTTGATTTGTTTGAACTAGGTTCTCGAAACTAGTTTTTAGTATTCTCCTAGTGAAAGTCTAGCCGCCTACACTAATTCTATCCATAACGCCATTTTGATTATTTTATTTATTATCGATAAATTGGTTTGCAGGTTGGCAAATATTTTTATGTTTTCTTCGGAAAACTCATTTTATTTATATTGTTTCGTTACGTGAAGTTTTTCACTGAAAGCTTATTTTCATTATAATGTTTTGCTGTTTTCCGTTTTCTTACTATTTTTCTATAATAGTAATTACAATTTTAAAATCCTGTTATACGGCTGGGAGAACGTTGACGTTGCTCCCCACTGATTGTGGCTGTTATGTTTTAACATGGCAGGTATACGTGTTCCGGGTGTGGGCTAGCGAGCAGTGTGGATCCTGCTTGTTTATTTTTATAATTATGTCTTATGGGTTGTTCAAACCCCTTTTGTGGATTGTTTTAAATTTTGGCCATTTTATTTAAGGCCTATTGTTTGACTTTACCATTTTAATTTTACTAAGACATAGTCACATCGTGTTTTAATCCCACTCTACAGTGTTTTCGCCACTGTATCGCGTTAGATTTCTAGGGGATTACATCTACTACTAAATTATTACTAGAATTATAGAGAATTACTACTAGATTGTTCTACTAAGAGGATTGTGTAACTACACAAATGGTGGATGGAGTGGTGTAATAGTGGATGCCTTGGGCAACAAACTAGGGTAGATATATATATATATATATATAGTAATGCTTTAATGGGTCTTCTTAACCTAAAGCCCAAATCTAATCCTTGCCCATTAGTGAGACTTTGTCCTTTGAGATGCAACTTTGCCCAATGAGTCTTCATGGGGTGAAACTTCACCCTGCGGTTGACGACATTAGCACCACCGGGTGAAATTTCACCCGGTCAGATTTTCTTCTCGAATCGCCATTTTTGACGTTTTTCTCCATCGGGCGAAATTTCACTCGGTGGGCGAAATTTCGCCCGGTCGTTTCGCCCGGTCATCTCATAGGGTGAAATTTCACCCTATGAACTTTTTGTCCAAAATGGTAATCTGGGGAGGAACACCGTCGGGTGAAATTTCGCCCGGTCAAATTCTCATCGGGTGAAATTTTGCCCTGTGACTTCAGAGGGCTATAACTCTCTCGTTTGAACTCTGTTTGCGGCGTGTGATATGTTGTTGGAAAGCTAAGAAGATAAGATTTCACCTCCAATTGAAATCGCTTCAATCCGAGGTCTAGAAGTCTAGATATGTTCATTTGAAGTTCGACCTCTCCGGTGAAGATGCCCAACGAACTATACTTTTTCCTTTTTGCTCAAGGTTTCACTTGTTGGGTTTGGACTTTGGATTTTAAGTTGTGTGCTTTTCTTTTCGGACGGTTTCCCTCTCTCTCATGCTCATAGGAGCTCAGACATGCTTTTGGTCGAATATCCTATCAAAATAGACAGAAAACTACCAAAAACACGTAAAATGCAAAAGAGAGACCCTAATGCGAGAATTACTCAAAATAAGGCGATAACCGCGCTCTAATCTCGCAAAACGGAGGAAAAACGGGTCAAAATGGGAAGAAAAACGGTCCAAATTTGGCACACAACAATGTGCGTGGACTTTACGAACCTTCACAAGGCCTGCCCGAAAGACTGCTACCCACTCCCCAGGATTGACCAACTGGTAGACGCTACCAGTGGATATTCTATGCTGAGCTTCCTGGACGCCTTCTCAGGATATCATCAGGTGTACTTATGGCAGCCGGACAGGGTGAAGTGTGCCTTCATCACCAGCTCAGGCACCTACATGTACAAAATGATGTCGTTTGGGCTTAAAAACGCAGGGGCCACATACCAGCGCCTGGTCGACAAGGTTTTCGAAAATCAAAAAGGCAGAACCTAGAAGCTTATGTCGACGACGCTATTATGAAAAGCAAAGGAGACAATGAACACTTGGTAGACCTGCAGGAGACCTTCTCCTCCCTGCGCGCCTACAAAATGAAACTCAATCCAAAGAAATGCACGTTCGGAGTTCGCTCTGGCAAGTTCTTGGGTTTTCTGGTCAGTTCTCGAGGGATAGACACTAACCCTGAGAAAGTTCAGGCTGTCATGGACCTTCCTGAACCCAGAACCATAAGGGACATCCAACGTCTGACTGGCCGGATGGCCGCCCTGGCACGCTTCATTGCCAGGTCAGCAGACAAGTCGACTCCATTCTTCAAAGTATTGAAGGGCAACAAGCAGTTTAAATGGGAGGATGAGCAAAGAGAAGCCTTTGAACAGTTGAAGGAACATCTGAAGAAACTCCCCACCCTGGCGAGACCAGTTGTAACACCCCGTGTTTTTGACCATTTTAGTTATTTATAATTACGATTAATATTAATAAATCGAGTCTCAACAAAATATTTTATATAGTAATATTCAATTCTTTTACCTTTGGAACCTTTCTATTTCACTTCATTGTTTACAAAACTGAAATTTCTATCGTTATCGCAATTCTGCGCGATTTCGTAAAACGGTTCCTATTTTCTCATACGTACTCCGATTGAGGCGTTTCAAAAGTCTAACTTTATTAATTTTCCAAGATCTACACAATGGTGATATTCAAAATTACAATTTATAAGTTCATCATAAAAATATTGTACTGGACAGCTCCTTTACTACGAAAATCGTCACCCGACGAATCGTTTCTAGACATTCGATTTCCGTACTTCTTTCCTAACCATGGTGTGACCAAATAAACTCAAAAACATCACCCTAAGGCATGCCATACCGTCACTTTGAATTCCAAGCCTCAAAATATGCCTTTCTAATCAAAAACACCAAATAGGGTATGTACCTCTTAAAGTATGCTTAGCTACTTTTGGTAATTGTCAAGTTCTTGTCCACCCTTTGCTCCCCCATCTAATGCACGACTTGTGTGCTTATAACCAGCCATTTTCTCTTCATTTACTCATCCATTCACTCACTTAAACACTTCTTCAAAGATCCATCTAAAAACCAAAGAAAATCATACAAGTTCTTTTAAGTTCTAAGGTGTTTACACCACCATATCTCAAGAGCACATACTCTTTCTTTTCCTTACCTTATACTCTTTATTTTTAAGTCTTATTCCTATTATATTTACTAACTTACTTTTTTTGTGTGTCCTTCTAACTTATTCATGAAGAGGAGCAAGAGGAAGGGGGCTTCGATCTTAGTATATTTGATTTCATAGTTGATCCGGAGAATTGCTAATAGGTAACCTAACTTTTCTTCGCCCTCAAATCTCGTAGTATAATGTTTAGACTCTAACTAACATATAACATTATGTTTAGGACTAAATCATTAGATCACCAAGTTTAAAGTTAACTATTTGTTGATTTATCACTTAACAATACATGCTGTAAAATGAATTCTATGATGTATGATGTATGTTCACGATTTTTCTGTGTAAGATATGTTTCGAATTAGCCTTAGATTCCTTCATGAAAGTTGTAAATCCGAATGTCTAGAATATGATAAAAATATGAAAAGTACATTTTTATGAAAATATATATTTAGTAATTATTTATTTCGTAAACTGGTACTGTATGATTTTACGAACTATCTCAGAAAATGATATGTTTTGTGATGTTAAACGTTTCTTTTGGACTTGTAAAAGTTATTTTATGTTCCTAATGATTCCTATAATGTGTATGACAAATTTCATATAAATTCATCATATATATTTTCATTTATAAAATTTCTACTAAAATGGGTCAGATCTGGAAAGAGTATTTTACTTAAGAACATTTATAAAGTATTTTAATCTAAATTTCTGGGTATACGTTATGTAAAAGTATAGGTATCCAAAATAAAATTTTGGTTCACTCTAATGACGTTTAAGTATTTTAAATGATTTAAAATAAAGTATTGAAAACCGTACTGTTTTCGTTTTTAATTTGTTAAAAATAATAAACCTTATTATTATTGCAAAATGACTTTATATCTGAAAACCTATCTTGTAAAAGTATGTAGAGTATGAAAATCGAAACTTAAAAATAACATTTGAAAAATGACTCATTTAGTATCCTTAATAATATTATCGGTTTCGTTATTACTTAAAGTTACTTTTGTAAAACTCTATGTTTTGAGAAATATGATACCTAATAAGGTTAAAAATGATTTTTAAAATTATTATTGATTTATTTGGTGTTTGAAATATTTTACTAAGTATAAATAGGCTTTAAGAGATAAGTATACTTGTACAAATACGAAACCGTATAAAAATACTAAATACGTACACTTGACCAATAAATGTACTAAATACTTGTGCCCAAAAAGTATAGAGTACTAAAAGACGAATAACCCAAAAGTACTAAGTTAAACAATGCTTAAATATGCAAAACAACACTTAAACATTATAATAAGCACTTAAGGACTAATTAGTGACCAAGTCAAAACTAAGGGTTGACTAGTCTATCTTGGTCAAACTTTGGCTTTTTATGTCAACATAGACCAAGTCAAGATAAAGGAACCCATCTTAAATAATGTACATAGAAATAATTGAATCTTTAATCAAATCTCAACTAATGAACGCTTCAAATAATATATCTCAAATAAAATGTTCCAAATCTCTTACATCAGTATACTAAAACTATCAGTTAAGATAAATTTTTACGACGATTGATATTGTTTGTTAATCTTGAAATCGACACACTCAAATTTCATAGGAACAACCGTACTTCTAGTCGGTGTGTTACCTAAGCCGGTGATCAGACACGTTTTCACGAACGATGTTATCGATACCAATCATGGTGAAAATGAACATGTGCTCTGGCAGTACCCTCTGAGTCGTCTTCACCATTCCATGTTGTAATGACTTGTTCCGAGTCAATACAGAGCCCACAGACCGGTCATCCTTATGGAACCCGGTATTGTTTCATCCCTCTGGACATCAGACATGTGCCCCACGATGACCGCTGATCTCGATATTCCAGAGACTCTGTCTTTATAAGACACCCAAATTCAGCCTACGTTTCGTGTTGGGCGCTATCTTGGTAAAGTTTAGAAGGCGATGCGATAGAAGACAGCTTCGAAAGTAGACTACGACACTCGGAGTCACTGCTCATGGGAGGCCATGATTCATCCTGCCGGTGCGAGAAAATGCTAAGAAGTAAATGGGCAGTCAGCTCTTTATGAGTTTGTCGGTAGAGTAGTAGTCGTCCAGTTGCCATTGAGGTGCTCGGTTGTGTAAAGGTTCTCTTTCCCGAGATCAAGAGTATGGATTGGGTGTGTGCGCATACATAGACAAGGGCACTGATCAGCTCTCACTCTCTATATCGGATATCTTTGGGGGCGGAATACCTTCCGACCTTTGCCTTAGCAGTGTATGGGACATGTTCGGTTTAGCGGGGCCTCTGAGTCCATGCACTTGCAGTCCTTCTTCTCCGTATGTCAGTCGACTAAACCGAGTCAATTTAGGTGTTCGATCCTATTGAGCACTAGGGGTGAGATGTAAACCTCCTAGTATCGATATGATTGGCGGGATTGATGTTCCCATCCGCAGTTATGGTGAGATGCAAGCCTTAAGTGTGCATGAGACATTAGTAGTCACGTCCCGTGCATTATGTGAAAGAAAACCATTGTTTTTAAAAGTAAATGACTACAGTTTTCTAAATCACATGTGTTAGTATGCTTTGTTACTGTTCTATACTCTTATGACTAATGATGTGGTTGAAATGCTTGATAATGGGAAGTGATGTTTTGTTATATGTCTTGCCTGAACATTGATTTGATTGATATTATGTTTCATATGATTTGTATTATGTATGTCTTACTCTATTTTCACATAACACTTCTATGAATCCATGATCCATGCTCTACTGTATTCTACTCACATGATACTCATATGATGTATGTATTACTTTATTCTATACAACCTACATGTCTTATATATGTAAATTAATTCGCATGATAACTGAAATCACTTCATGTGTATCTCACATTGTATACATGTCGATTTGTAATGTGACATGCCTGCTTATCTGTTAATTAGATAACCTAAACGTTATACTACATTGATTATTCGGGGCCGTGTTAGAAGGATGGTTAGGTTACTCCCACTAAGTGGGACATGTATATTTAAATATGCATTCAGGTTGACGAACCCTCAAGACTGGACATGGGGGTATGCATGAGTGCAAGAGATACAGTGTAGCAGATGAGAGTGTCAAACTACAAATCCTGTAACACAAATTTTATCATACTATTGTATTTAGAAATTTGTAATTCAGTTTTCAGTTGTTGTATTTTAACAACGGTTCATTTATCGGTAAAAGACTCACATGAGTCGACGCTTTTTAATTTTTACCACTTTTTACGACTTAATTATATTTCCGCCTTGTTAATTAATGTCATTGGAAGAAACGGGTTGTTATAGTTGGTATCAGAGCGACCTTGAGACCGTGTGTAACTATGTGCGATGCATATTTACATCACCTATCGAGGGAACGCGCCTGGAGCTCATGACACGTGTCTAGAGTGTCTAAAGTGTCTATAACTTGTAGAACATTTAAGATCACTAAATGAGAGATTCACTAGCATAACCCTAGGATCAAATAATATACTTGGGTAGAACATATAAATGGGTAGAGCTACTAAGGATTACCCGTACTACCGTCCGATTTAGGTTTTGGCCCCTCGCTTGTTTTCATGTGCTATCTGAATAGTTGTATTTACAGTGATTATCTAACCTTAGCCAATTGGCTAGTTTTAATTTACTTGTGATCAACACGATGACCAAGATGAAGCACTTGCAACCATCGAGAGCTCAAGACTGGTAGAACACCATTGCAAGCCAAAATAAGGCATCTATTTAGGTGTCGACTTAAACTTGACCGAGACTCTACTTACCTATATAACTCGTACATCGGAGATCATTTATTAGCCTAAATTGTAGTCATGGAAATGAACCCTTAACTTCTTGCCCATATTCATTTCACAGTAACACCTTACACCACATCTAATTCATTTTTCTAGCTGATCTCTATTTTCTACCTTTGCCCCACTTTATTCATCTAACCAAGCCACGATTTGAGTTCAATGCCGAACTATCTTCAATCCTTCCATCGAAATTCTTAAACATCACATACAAAGCTTTCCTTCATGTCTAACATTCATACCTTCATAAATCGATGAACACCTTTTACTCTTTCATTATTATTTTTTTGGTTAAATTGTTCACCAATCAGATCCTTCATTTGAACCTATATCAGGATGTATAGACAAAAGTCATTTAAAGCCTAACCCTTGAACCATCCATGAACAACTTCTAATATTTTCTAAAGAAGTTTTAACCTCAATTGATTCCTTCTCTTTTGTTTCTAAACTCATTTTGAACCCTTCGTGAACTAGATCTTAGGTTTGACTACTCATCTTGAGTCAGACAAGAAGTCTTTTGCTTATTTCACCTTCGTATATTATGGCTCAGCTAAACTTAGTCCGAAATATTCCTATCTGGTGGAACCTTTCATATTTACCATTCTATCTTATTTCCTTCTCATTTAATTTCTTCAGCTTGCTTCCTATTCTTTTAGATTGCTATCAAACTTCATGTATGCTAACATCATACATAATCATCGTCTTTTATCCCTACCTTGTTACCATTTCCTATTTCCAAGTTTGTCACAATCGTTGACAATGGAGATAAACTTCAATACTCTAAGTTATTATTCTCATCAACCCAATTCAAAATTCTTAAATATTTATTCTGTCAACCCATTTTCTAAGTATATTTCTACGTCGTGAATGAACCATGGTTACAACTTATCAGAGCGCAATGGAAGCACGATGAACCCATAAAGCACTCAGAATGGACATAGTTATACCAAGGATTCTCACCAGTATAATGTACTTGAAGTATCTAATATCCTTCCAAACCAACCACACTAGGATCACCCAATCTTTATCCTTTTAGTCAACCTTTAATTATTGGACATAGGAACCTATTGATTTTTGGAATGACAAGAGGTGGGAAAAATCACTACTACAAAAATGCTCTAAGAGACCACCCCTAACACACCTGTATGTTAGATTGTCTAACCGGTTTCTTGATAATAAGAAACCATTTATTTTTTGCGACCGGTCTCTTAAAGTCATTGATAATACACCGGTTGGACAACCTAACCGGTCTCTTAATTTAAGAAACCATTTATCTAATATACACGGTTTCTTAAAATTATGTTTAGCACACCAGTCAACTTATATAACCGGTTTCATAGATTAAGAAACCTTAATTAGAAAGAGTAGGTCTCCTGAGAGACGGTCTCTCATTAACTTTATTGAGAGACTAAGTACAAATGGAAGTAACAGTGGTACTAAACCTAATACAAGTAGGTACAATTAACATAAAAGGGTATACAAATATAAAGAGGGTACACTTATTATAAAAACAGGTACAGAACAAAGTTATCATTTAAGGGTACGAATATGACATAGAGTGGTAATAAAGAGTGGTCTCTCAATAAGTATCGAGAGACCTTCTCTCCCAAGAATTTGTGAATTAGAAATAACCGGTCTTTTTAACTACAAACAATTTCCCACTATATGCGCGCTAAAACCCGCCCGAAATTCATCCCCATCCCTATTTCATCCCCATTTTCCCACGCACGCACGTCTTCATCCCCCCAAATTAATTTACCAAATTACCAAAACTGAAATTAATTTACTAAATTCATCCACGCAGCAAACCAACTCGATCACTGTTCTCTTCAAAATTCGATTGTGAACTGCAAATTTCCCACGCCCAAGTTTCAGGTTTGTTTTTTTTCTCCCAATTTTCTTTCTGTTTGAATTGTTGCTATTCTTTCGTATCTGATATCGAATTGTTGCTATTGTTGCGTGAATTGTGAATTAGATTGTTGATAAGATATGATACTCTTGTGAATTGGATTGTTGATATGATACTCTTGTGAATTGGTTTGTCGAATTGTGAATTTGTTTTTCCCTTTTTTCTGTTGTTGCATTAGCAATGACTCTAATATGGATCGAGAAATAGGTGATCGGTTATCGGATTAGCAATGATCGGTGATCGGTTGTCGGTAATCGGTGATCGGTTATTGGATTAGCAATGATCGGTGATCGGTTGCTTAATATTACGTGAATCATCTCTGTGCTTGCTTCCTTCCTTCTAGAATTTATAAATCAGATGTCAATTAACTTACATAATTTTATGAATCACTGATCAAATTAATGTGTTTCTAAAGCAATAGACAAACATCAACATGAAAATTGAAAGATATGCAATAATGCATTCTAAAGATATCAATGATGTAAAATCGAAACAATGTGTTAAAAATATAAATGCTGTGAGATGCAAGCAATTTTAAATGCTGTAAGATATCAATGAACAATTTAACATCTAAAGTTGAAAATCCTCAAATTTGAGTATTTGTAATCTGTATTAGTAAATCACCAGCAAAAATGCACATCAATAAAACGCAAGCAATTTTACTACTTACTTCATAAGTAAATCGAATTGAATCTAGCACGCATTGAGAAACATATGTTGAATGATCGGAGCACTACAACGGAATTAATATAAACAAGGCACTGAACAACATGAACCAACAATTTCAGCAAACTAATACTTTGATACACGAATTAATACATGCCATGGTTATATGAATATGTTCTAGGATCATCATCCACTGGTCCTTGGTACTAGACGTGAAGTTAATAGGCCATTTGAGTCGAGTGCGTGTCATGTTACTTTTGTGTATATTATGAGCTTTAGTCACCTTCTCACGTAGGGATGGGACCGTGTGAAATTGGTTCCGATGTGCTGATATTAGGTAGTTTGTGGTCGGAGATGGTTTTGATCTGGATCAACTAGGTTCAAGCCATATCAATTTGGGGAAAGGATCATTTTAGGGTTTCATGGTTGAAGTAGTTTCAAATTAACATCTTGGGTAGTTTTTTGAATTTTTAACTCATTTTAGTTAACTTCAGTTTAGTTCAAGTTCGACCCATTTCAACCGTTAAAGAAGAAGGACTTAGTAATTGATTGTTTTGGATAAAGATGAGGTTG
Organism: Agrostemma githago; assembly: GCA_958450325.1. Classification (NCBI taxonomy): domain Eukaryota; kingdom Viridiplantae; phylum Streptophyta; class Magnoliopsida; order Caryophyllales; family Caryophyllaceae; genus Agrostemma; species Agrostemma githago. The sequence goes on along the minus strand of OY288252.1, from coordinate 59,628,287 downwards.
TGGACTCGCAGTAGACGTAGTCGTATATGTAACTGAGATATAGTAATTGTGTAGGGGGAGTGTTGTTACAGAGTCCTGTCATCTACTAGTAACAGAGTGTGAAGTGTGAATTCATGCTAATTATATTAGCTTTAGTTTATTATTGGTGAATGACAGACATGATGACATACCTAATGATTGTAGCATCAACCATTGAACATAACAAACAAAATACGGAGTAATTAACACATCAAACATCTTCTACCAAGTCCTTCCATTGTGATATAACTGATAGGCACTTAAATAAACAACACAATCAGTACATTAAATGTACTGCTTTCTCTTAAATAAAAATATTGCTAGCTAGCTAGCTAGCTACTTGCAAGTATGTTTGTGTAAATCATGTGTTATATGATCTTGACTATCTGGCATAGGACTTGAACAGTCTGTCATCTGGGTTGTTTGACACAAATTGATTTGTTTCCCTCACCAACTGTAATGTCAAATTACAGTATAGACAGCAGCCTGTGGTCAATGCAATAGTTTAATCTTGGGAGCTCTTCCAGTAACAGCACATCGACTATATTCTTTGGTTTCCACACACCCATCTACTCCTTACTGATTTGTTTTGTAGGATATGCCTATATGCATCTATACTCCCCAAAATTTGAAGATATGACTATTTGTAGTAGCTAATTGTGTATATACATATATACACACACACACACACACACACACACACATACTATTATATGCTAATTGTGTTACATTTTTTTTGTAGTATTTTTCCGGAAATCAGGATTCATATGAACAAGAAAATATTGACGATGTTGGAAATACTTGGGCGACATATTTATTGGACCAAATTGAAGACGAGGATATCGAAGACAATGACAATATGGATGTTAACGAATTAACCGTACTCATTATTAGAACTTTTTTGTATTGCCAACTCATTTTAGCATTCGATGTTTTTTTTCCGCACATTTGTCTACAAACACCGATTCTATTAGCATTAGCATGCACATTTGTAGTTTAAATTTCATATATATGAAAACGGCTTTTTATTATTACTATCGTGTACTTTTTTTTAATATATACGATGGTATATTATGTACGCACGTTTATATATGATATAATTTATCTCGGAATTGAATAATAAACGTTTCGATAGTGTGCTTATGTGAATGAAACTAATTATTGTAAGAGACAGGTTCCTTTGGAAACCGGTCTTTTAATACAACTCAAAGAGACCACTTTTTTTAATGCTGGTCTCCTAGCCCTCCTCAAAGAGATCATTTTCTTTGTAAAACTGGTCTCTTAGACAACTCAAAGAGACCGGTTATAACTAACCTCTGGTCATTTAAGTATAGAGCAAAGAGACCATTTCTAGGCAATATTAAGTCTCTTAACTTCACCAATGAGACCGCATTATTCAACCGGTTTCTTAGACTTGAGACACCGGTGAGATGGAGACCAGTTGTTAACCGGTTTCTTAGACTTGAGACACCGGTGAGATGGAGACCAGTTGTTAACCGGTTTCTTATGCCATTTTCAACCGGTCTCTTTGACACTTTTTGTAGTAGTGAAGATGAGAACCAACTAATGTTTTTGAGTGTTGATCTTGGATTCAATGATTTTGAGGATTATTAATTTTAACCAACGATTGAGAGTTTTAGAGATTGTAACTTGAGGATACTAAAGAATAACAGAAGATTGGAAGAGTTAAGGTTGTAAGCTAAGGAAAGATAAGAAAGAATGACACTTATGGAAATCTAACCCACATACATATAACTACTGAGTACTTGATGAGAAATTAAGTCATACATGGTTTTGTGGAATTTAGAACCCTTGTATTTTCAATGTTTTTGCGGATTATGTTAGCCAATAGACGAGTTTTGTGGATGAGTAACTATTACTAATAACAAGAGAGTTTTGACCTTTATGAAAAGATATCGGGGAAAAGAAGCAGTAAAGAGTACAAAGAGATAGAATTTAACAATGCATGTAGTATTTATTTTGAGGACTAAGAGAATTTTATGAAAATTTTGAAGAATAAAACTTGTAATCCAATGATAAGATGCATAGTTCCGACTGAACGGATTTACGGAACTCCTAGCTAAATCATGAATAGCTTAGAATTGGTAAATCAAGGTCAATAGCCAATGGTTGTATAGAGAACCCTGATTATCTGAGGACTTGTAACTTGAGTGGCGTAGACTTCCAATGAATTTGTTAATCATAATTTTTAAATTCGAGGATATAGATGAAAACTCAAAATTTATTGAGATTTTTTTAATCCAAATTGGATGTAAGGTTATGTAGCCTGTAGCGAAAAATCCTTGATGAATGGAAACACCGATGGATCCTACCTTATTAGTTATCAGGGAGTTGACTGAAAGAATTAAGTTAACCAGTATAATTGAGCAAATAAAGGACATTCTTATACTATTGGAGATGTATACCTACGCAAGATATACTCATATGAAATACTTGAGGAATAATATGCCGAGAGTTTAAGGAACCAAACCTTTAAATATAAAGCTTGGAGAAACAACTGGAGAAACAAAAAAAGAACATTTTGAGGATTAACTAGAAAGGAATGTAGAATGACGAAGTTACTAAGAATAGAGACATGAGTGACCTAATCTAACATGGTTCTTGATTGTTGTTGTGTTGTTTCCATTATCGGTTAAATCACTCCATATCAATTTTCGTATGAAATACTTTCTAGCTGCTCCTTAACGAAGCCTTTCATGGCTGGATCAGTGATGTTCCCATTATGATCCTGTATGTTCCTATTCTAATTATTATCTAGAGTCGTGGTAACACTTCTTAGCCCGACTTCGTACCACAACAGAACTTATGCAAATCTTCAACCCTGACCTTTTGGTCTTGAATTCTGCTTTGCCTATCATCTGAAACCTCATATGCTATTTGAAAACTCACTAATACTTCTATTCTTCTCATTAAGGAGTACATCAATAACGTATCTATCTCGATCCTTACCTTGCCCACCCCTTTGAAAAAACAAATTTTGCTAGCAGTTGTCTGATACAAACTCAAATTATCTTCTCGTTCCTTCTATCGGACGAGAAACCCTTTGGTTAGTTGGAACAATGTTCTATTGAGAGTCACCTCCCTTACTTCTTTTATGCAACGAACCAAATGATATGTTTTTTTGTTTAACTTACCACTTCTTTTCATATACGTTCTTTTGTGAAACCTAATCCCACTTCTTTGATCAACTGTACCTACATACTTTCATTGAACTTTTCTATGCATCTCCGATCGAGTTAACCCAACCAACTAGAATAATGTTATTAACCTTTGACCTGACGATGTAGTACTTCGACGACTAGATGTAACGTTGGAAATGTTGGGAGCAAGAGAACGACTTCACCAGGATCGTATAGAAGAAAGACTCTTAGTATGATGAACCTATTCAAAGTTGATCTAGAAGGAAATCACCAAGAAGTATATAGTTCAGAAACTTGATCAAGGACCATATCATCAAAGAAGACCTACGAGATCGTCGTGTGAACCTTTGACTGAAGATTCGCTAACCTAGTTTTTGTTTTTGTTCTGCCCGACCATTTGCCGACCTTAAAATACTTTTAGGACTTGGAACCTTATTATTAAGTCAAGTTATCAGTGTGTGTCTTACGCATAATCTATTTTGAGTGGTAACCCATCGTAAGACTTAGCCCTTTGTTTTCCATACAAAATATTAACCACCGTGTTATAACAAAATTTAGAATACCTTTGAGGTCGGGAGATGTTTGAGATGTCATTACCTTATATTTGTGGAATTAGGTGTTCGAAAGAAGTATGAGAACGATCAATGATCAAATTATTTGAGGATTTCCTTTATTGACTTCTAAAGCTTTTTCGGAGAATAGCTTGTGAACAAGCCTTAGTAGATCTCTAGAAATTTCAGGATTTGCTGATTTATAACCTATAATTTTTGGAATCCCTATGAAAACTATATCTATTTTGGTGACTTATTTCTGTTTTGGATGATGGATGATAATATTACAACCCCGAATGTTGTAATTATGACGAGCACTTCAAAACCCACAGATTGTCAATTTGATGTTTTGGAATAACCTACCAATCGAGGAATCAAGAAACAAGGAAACAATTTAAAAAATTTAGTAACTTTATAGAAATCAATACAAGAGTTTTCGACTAATCCTAAGAGCTTATCACTGAAAGAACAAAGCAACTCTAGGAGATCAACTCTTTAGATGATAAATATTGAGAGTGCTATGGGAACCATGAATTTTGATATGATTGATAGTGGAGGATTTACGAGTGAAAGTCCAGATAAACCTAAAGAGATCAAACTACTAAACGTTTTGAAATTTTATGGAAATTAGGACAACCTTTATTTGAATGGATTTATACCTTAAGCCAAACCAACATTTCTCCAAGAAAAAAAACATGTTATATCGTTTTAAGGAATTTAAGTATTATCCGATTTTGGAGTTAGAGCCGATAATGAACCAAATCTCGAAATGACCCGAGATTGTGAGAACTTGACAATACCCTATGGATATAAAAGAACCACCAAAATAAAAAAATTAAAGGAAAACCTTAGCCTAACCTTAGGAAATATATAACGTGCCAACCTAGTAGTTGTGAATTTTGAGGACGAAATTTTCTTAAGGGGGGTAGTCTGGAACACCCCGTGTTTTTGACCATTTTAGTTATTTATAATTACGATTAATATTAATAAATCGAGTCTCAACAAAATATTTTATATAGTAATATTCAATTCTTTTACCTTTGGAACCTTTCTATTTCACTTCATTGTTTGCAAAGCTGAAATTTCTATCGTTATCGCAATTCTGCGCGATTTCGTAAAACGGTTCCTATTTTCTCATACATACTCCGATTGAGACGTTTCAAAAGCCTAACTTTATTAATTTTCCAAGATTTACACAATGGTGATATTCAAAATTACAATTTATAAGTTCATCATAAAAATATTGTACTGGACAGCTCCTTTACTACGAAAATCGTCACCCGACGAATCGTTTCTAGACATTCGATTTCCGTACTTCTTTCCTAACCATGGTGTGACCAAATAAACTCAAAAACATCACCCTAAGGCATGTCATACCGTCACTTTGAAGTCCAAGCCTCAAAATATACCTTTCTAATCAAAAACACCAAATAGGGTATGTACCTATTAAAGTATGCTTAACTACTTTTGATAATTGTCAAGTTCTTGTCCACCCTTTGCTCCCCCATCTAATGAACGACTTGTGTGCTTATAACCATCCATTTTCTCTTCATTTACTCATCCATTCACTCACTTAAACACTTCTTCAAAGATCCATCTAAAAACCAAAGAAAATCATACAAGTTCTTTTAAGTTCTAAGGTGTTTACACCACCATATCTCAAGAGCACATACACTTTCTTTTCCTTACCTTATACTCTTTATTTTTAAGTCTTATTCCTATTATATTTACTAACTTACTTTTTTTTTGTGTCCTTCTAACTTATTCATGAAGAGGAGCAAGAGGAAGGGGGCTTCGATCTTAGTATATTTGATTTCATAGTTGATCCGGAGAATTGCTAATAGGTAACCTAACTTTTCTTCGCCCTCAAATCTCGTAGTATAATGTTTAGACTCTAAATAACATATAACATTATGTTTAGGACTAAATCATTAGATCACCAAGTTTAAAGTTAACTATTTGTTGATTTATCACTTAACAATACATGCTGTAAAATGAATTCTATGATGTATGATGTATGTTCACGATTTTTCTGTGTAAGATATGTTTCGAATTAACCTTATATTTCTTCATGAAAATTGTAGATCCGAATGTCTAAAATATGATAAAAATATGAAAAGTACGTTTTTATGAAAATATATATTAAGTAATTATTTATTTCGTAAACTGGTACTGTATGATTTTACGAACTGTCTGAGAAAATGATATGTTTTGTGATGTTAAACGTTTCTTTTGGACTTGTAAAGATTATTTTATGTTCCTGATGATTCATATAATGTGTATGTCAAATTTCATATAAATCCATCATATATATTTTCATTTATAAAATTTCTACTAAAATGGGTCAGATCTGGAAAGAATATTTTACTTAAGAACATTTATAAAGTATTTTAATCTAAATTTCTGGGTATACATTATGTAAAAGTATAGGTATCCAAAATAAAATTTTGGTTCACTCTAATGACGTTTAAGTATTTTAAATGATTTAAAATAAAGTATTGAAAACCGTACTGTTTTCATTTTTAATTTGTTAAAAATAATAAACCTTATTATTTTTGCAAAATGACTTTATATCTGAAAACCTAACTTGTAAAAGTATGTAGAGTATGAAAATCGAAACTTTAAAATAACATTTGAAAAATGACTCATTTAGTATCCTTAATAATATTATCGGTTTCGTTATTACTTAAAGTTACTTTTGTAAAACTCTATGTTTTGAGAAATATGATACCTAATAAGGTTAAAAATGATTTTTAAAATTATTATTGATTTATTTGGTGTTTGAAATATTTTACTAAGTATAAATAGGCTTTAAGAGATAAGTATACTTGTACAAATACGAAACCGTATAAAAATACTAAATACGTACACTTGACCAATAAATGTACTAAATACTTGTACCCAAAAAGTATAGAGTACTAAAAGACGAATAACCCAAAAGTACTAAGTTAAACAATGCTTAAATATGCAAAACAACACTTAAACATTATAATAAGCACTTAAGGACTAATTAGTGACTAAGTCAAAACTAAGGGTTGACTAGTCTATCTTGATCAAACTTTGGCTTTTTAAGTCAACATAGACCAAGTCAAGATAAAGGAACCCATCTTAAATAATGTACATAGAAATAATTGAATCTTTAATCAAATCTCAACTAATGAACGCTTCAAATAATATATCTCAAATAAAATGTTCCAAATCTCTTACATCAGTATACTAAAACTATCAGTTAAGATAAATTTTTACGACGATTGATATTGTTTGTTAATCTTGAAATCGACACACTCAAATTTCATAGGAACAACCGTACTTCTAGTCGGTGTGTTACCTAAGCCGGTGATCAGACACGTTTTCACGAACGATGTTATCGATACCAATCATGGTGAAAATGAACATGTGCCCTGGCAGTACCCTCTGAGTCGTCTTCACCATTCCATGTTGTAATGACCTGTTCCGAGTCAATACAGAGCCCACAGACCGGTCATCCTTATGGAACCCGGTATTGTTTCATCCCTCTGGACATCAGACATGTGCCCCACGATGACCGCTGATCTCGATATTCCAGAGACTCTGTCTTTATAAGACACCCAAATTCAGCCTACGTTTCGTGTTGGGCGCTATCTTGGTAAAGTTTAGAAGGCGATGCGATAGAAGACAGCTTCGAAAGTAGACTACGACACTCGGAGTCACTGCTCATGGGAGGCCATGATGCATCCTGCCGGTGCGAGAAAATGCTAAGAAGTAAATGGGCAGTCAGCTCTTTATGAGTTTGTCGGTAGAGTAGTAGTCGTCCAGTTGCCATTGAGGTGCTCGGTTGTGTAAAGGTTCTCTTTCCCGAGACCAAGAGTATGGATTGGGTGTGTGCGCATACATAGACAAGGGCACTGATCAGCTCTCACTCTCTATATCGGATCTCTTTGGGGGCGGAATACCTTCCGACCTTTGCCTTAGCAGTGTATGGGACATGTTCGGTTTAGCGGGGCCTCTGAGTCCATGCACTTGCAGTCCTTCTTCTCCGTATGTCAGTCGACTAAACCGAGTCAATTTAGGTGTTCGATCCTATTGAGCACTAGGGGTGAGATGTAAACCTCCTAGTATCGATATGATTGGCGGGATTGATGTTCCCATCCGCAGTTATGGTGAGATGCAAGCCTTAAGTGTGCATGAGACATTAGTAGTCACGTCCCGTGCATTATGTGAAAGAAAATCATTGTTTTTAAAAGTAAATGACTACAGTTTTCTAAATCACATGTGTTAGTATGCTTTGTTACTGTTCTATACTCTTATGACTAATGATGTGGTTGAAATGCTTGATAATGGGAAGTGATGTTTTGTTATATGTCTTGCCTGAACATTGATTTGATTGATATTATGTTTCATATGATTTGTATTATGTATGTCTTACTCTATTTTCACATAACACTTCTATGAATCCATGATCCATGCTCTACTGTATTCTACTCACATGATACTCATATGATGTATGTATTACTTTATTCTATATAACCTACATGTCTTATATATGTAAATTAATTCGCATGATAACTGAAATCACTTCATGTGTATCTCACATTGTATACATGTCGATTTGTAATGTGACATGCCTGCTTATCTGTTAATTAGATAACCTAAACGTTATACTACATTGATTATTCGGGGCCGTGTTAGAAGGATGGTTAGGTTACTCCCACTAAGTGGGACATGTATATTTAAATATGCATTCAGGTTGACGAACCCTCAAGACTGGACATGGGGGTATGCATGAGTGCAAGAGATACAGTGTAGCAGATGAGAGTGTCAAACTACAAATCCTGTAACACAAATTTTATCATACTATTGTATTTAGAAATTTGTAATTCAGTTTTCAGTTGTTGTATTTTAACAACGGTTCATTTATCGGTAAAAGACTCACATGAGTCGATGCTTTTTAATTTTTACCACTTTTTACGACTTAATTATATTCCCGCCTTGTTAATTAATGTCATTGGAAGAAACGGGTTGTTACACCAGTAGCAGGGGAGAAACTCTTCCTCTACATTGCTGTAACCAATGTGACAGTAAGCGCAGTCATCTTAAGAGAAGAAGCAGGTGCGCAGCAGCCTATATACTTTGTAAGTCATGCCCTGGGGGCAGCAGAAAAGAACTATCCTATGGTCGAAAAAGCAGCCTACGCAGTTGTCATAGCAGCCAGGAAGTTAAGGCCATACTTTGACGCACACCCTGTCGTGGTACTGACAGACCAACCTCTAGAGAAAGTACTAGAAAAGTTCGAGAAATCAGGCAGGCTGCTAAAATGGGCCATCGAGCTGAGTGGACTAGGGATAACATACCAATCTAGAACAGCTATCAAAGCGCAGGCTCTAGCTGACTTCTTAGCAGAGTGCTCCCATTCTGAGGAGGACAGCCCGCCTGCCGGCGAGTGGGTAGTGTACACCGACGGGTCTTCCACGGCTAACGGTGCAAGGGCCGGAGTCGTGCTAACCAGCCCAGAGAGGGCTGATTTTGAGCACGCACTCAGATTTGTTTTCCCAGCATCAAACAACGAAGCCGAGTACGAGGCAGTACTCGCAGGCGTTAATCTAGCCAAAGCTGCAGGTGCAGAAAGGATTGTCCTGGCGACAGACTCCCAACTCATCGCCAACCAAATTAATGGAGAATATGAAGCCAGGGATCAGACAATGGCCGCATACCTGGACAAGGTGAAGAGAGAGTTGTCAAGCTTAAAGTCGTATGAAGTCAGGCAGATCCCCCGGTCCCAAAACAACCGGGCAGATGCCCTGTCAAAACTGGCTAGTTCCAACCTTCAAGATATACGGAGGTCAGTTTGGGTAGACGTCATCCAAGAAAAATCCACCACCCCCTGCCAAACAGTCGGCGCTATAGAAGAGACAGGGCTTGAGGATTGGATGACCCCCATCATCCGATTCAAAAAGTACGGAGTTTTACCACCTGACCCTGTGCAAAAGAGAAAGATGTCGGCAAGAGCTGCATGGTTTATACTAATCGGAGAAGATTTGTACAAAAAATCATTCTCGTCCCCCCTGCTCAAATGTCTGGGGGCAGAGCAGGCGGCAGAGGTATTGGATGACATCCATTCAGGAATATGTGGTCATCACATAGGAGGAAAGTCGTTGGCGCACAAGGCCTTAAGGGCGGGATACTACTGGCCGACCCTATTGGCCGACGCAAAAGACTTGACTCAAAAATACAGGAAATGTCAACTCTTTGCCCCATCTATCCATGCCCCGGCCCAAGAACTCAGACCGATCCTATCCCCCATCCCCTTCGCTCAGTGGGGGATGGACATACTAGGTCCTTTTGCAGTGGCAATCGGGGGCAGAAAGTTCTTGATTGTGGCAATCGACTACTTCACCAAGTGGGTAGAGGCTGAGGCAGTGCCAAACATCACTGAACCTGCAGTCAGGAAGGTGATATGGAGGAATATCACCACCATATTCGGCCTACCAAAGATGTTAGTATTTGATCATGGAAGGCAATTCGATAATGACCCTCTGAGAATCTGGTTGGAAGGCCATGGCGTTGCAGTTGCCTACTCTGCCGTCTGCCACCCTCAAACCAACGGACAGGCAGAGGCAGCCAACAAACATATCCTGAACGGTCTCAAAACGATGGTAGATGACCTTAAAGGCAGATGGGCCGACGAACTACCAAGTATACTCTGGTCAATCAGGACCACTCGAAAAGAGTCCACGGGTCAGACCCCATTTGGCCTGGTATACGGGGCAGAGGCCCTACTACTCATTGAAGCCAGAATTCCCACTCTGCGATCCCTGCAATATGACCAGGCAGAGAATGAAGTGGCAATGACCGAGGCCCTAGACCTAGTCAGCGAAGTAAGGGAGGAGGCCAGTGCTAACATCGCCGCCTACCAGCAACGGATGAGGAAGGCGTACAACAAGAAGGTACATGAGAGAAGCTTCCAGATAGGCGACCTGGTTCTCAGAAAAACACAAACGGTAGGAAGGTCAAGAGAGCACGGCAAGCTGAGTGCCAACTGGGAAGGTCCATACCAGGTGACTCGAATTTTAGGGCCAGACACATACAGAATCGCCAACCTTGAAGGCCAAGAGCTGAGTGCGCACTGGAATGTCGACACCTTGAAAAAGTACTATGTCTAGCAAAATCTTAAGTAAATTTCGTTTTCAGAGAGACTGGCGGAGAATGGTCAAGAATGTCGACGGCTCCGACCACACTTATGTTAAGCTTTTTTACAAAGAAATGAAAAGAACTTCGAATCCATACTCGTTGTCCGTTCAAACTTGCATTTTCACACACAAACGAGCGGGGGGCAATAGGGGGAGGCTCCCCTGTTGCCAGAAGCAAGGAAAATGGACCCCCCAACAAAAATTCTAAGTCCCCCTGCCTACCTCTGGGCAGGCAGGGGGCAGGCCCCCTGGACTTTGATCAAAAGCCAGGGTCAGGCCAGGCTCCACGTGCCAAATGAACAAGGACTGGGGGCAGGCTCCCCAACCTTGTATAAAAAACGCAAAAGCCTCCCTCCCTGCCTCCGGGCAGGCAGGGGGCAGGCCCCCTGGACTTCGAACAAAGAAGCCAGGGACAGGCCAGGCTTTGCAAGCTAGAAATGAACAAGGACTGGGGGAAATCTCCCCAACCTTGTATAAAAAAACGCAAAAGCCTCTCTCCCTACCCCTGGGCAGGCAGGGGGCAGGCCCCCTGGACTTCGAACAAAGAAGCCAGGGACAGGCCAAGCTTTGCAAGCCAAAAATGAACAAGGACTGGGGGAAATCTCCCCAACCTTGTATAAAAAACGCAAAAGCCTCCCTCCCTGCCTCTGGGCAGGCCCCCTGGACTTCGAACAAAGAAGCCAGGGACAGGCCTGGCTTCGCAAGCCAGGAATGAACAAGGACTGGGGGCAAACCCCCAACCTTGCATAAAAAACACAGACCCCCCCTCCTGCCTCTAAGCAGGCAGGGGGCAGGCCATATCCTAAAGGAGCCAAAGCAAACAGAAATAAGGAAAGGATATTCATAAGCAGATTCATGAAAAAGTAACATTGTTTAACAACACCAGAACGAAAATCCGAAGAAGCCAAAATATTACAGACAAGCTGGCCATATCAAGACTCAGCACAAAAGTTAGAATTATCATCAGAAGAACCTAAGCATTAGGAGCATCCTGGCTGGGACCAGCAGTCTCCTCAAGGGGTCTAGCTGCCCGAGCTTCATTCTTGGCAGAATAGAGGTTCCGAAAAGCATCCTCGTCAAAGACAGGGAACATCTTTTTAATTACCTCCATAACAAGCTCCAGGGAGGAGTTGGCTCCGTTCTCAAAACTCATGTCCACTGCAGCTTCAGTCTCCTTCAGGATGGCATCTTTCTCATTTTGCCATTCACCCTGAGCCTGCTTGAAATCTGAGTTGGCTTTGGACAGACTCTTCTCCAGATGCCTTCTTCTTGAAGTGCTCCATCTCGACCAGGGATATTGTAGCACGTTCCATCGCCAGGCGGCTCTCCTTCAGTTCCACCTCTAACTTGGACGCTTCCCTTACAGCCTTCTCTCCTTGGAGTTTCCACTGATTGGCCTGGCCCTTCACCTCCTCCAGCTCATTCTCCTGCTTCGCCAGCTTGTCCCTCAAGTTGTTGATCAGAATGACGTCCCTCTCGACCATAGCCAGACGGTCCGGAAGGGGGGCCCCAGGGGTGGCAGCCAACTCTTCATAACTCAGGCGGCTGAGAGCCGCCAGCTCGGCAGAAGCCTGCAAAACCTTGGAGGTGCGTTGGATGTATTGAATCACCTGACTGGAGGTAGAGGTTATAGACTTAGTGAGACGATCTGCCAGAACGGCACCGGAGTCTGAGAGCAGGCCCGACACATCAACACTATCACCTGCGGTATAGTGAAACTCCGTGTTCTCCTCCGAGAAAAGAGTGCTTGGAACGTCGCGAGCAGGGCGTTTGGCCTCGGGAGTCTCCACATCGGCCTCCAAGTCAACCATAGGCACAGCCCCGGAAGGTTCCCTATTCCTTTTCCTCCTGCGCACCAAGGGAACACTCTCTCCATTCCTTCAGAATCGGCAGGGCGTGACCCCTGGGAAATGTGAGTCCCAACAGGAGAACCACCCTGCCTGCAAGCAGAAGGGGTGGCCTCTGAGGTAACCTCAGCCTCCCCACCCTGGGTACTAGAGAGAGGAACCGCCGGCTTTAGTCGTGGAGGAAGAGGGAGTCGTCGGCCAGAAGAGAGATCCTTCACAAACCTCATCATGTTCTTCTCCCCCTTCTTGAAATTGGGAGGAAGAGAGGGACGCTTCGAAATAATGACAAACTCCTCGGACAGACCAAGCCTCTTTACCTGCTTCCTTGTCCAAAGGCGAGAAGCAGAACCTGCAGGGCGAATAAACAGCCAGTTAAGAAAACATAGAGGGATAGAAACCTCGAGAAAATCAGGCCGGTTAAAGCCCCTGAACTACCTTCAAGGCCAGGGATCAGGCCCAATGGGAGCAGATATTCATCTGTGGCAATGAGCTCTGCATGAGGGAGCCAGAAGGCAGGGCCACAAACGCCAGACTCGTCAACAACAACCTCGAACTTCTTGACTGAATTCTCGTCATCTTGCTCAATTTTACCTTCAGATCTTTCCCCTCGACGCCCGGATGGTACTCTTCACGAGTTTCCATACGGGTATGCACATGGTTCCTGAAGTGCCTAGGAATCCGCCACCCTGAAGAACTATGTACATACAAAATATTGTTCTTCCAGTCTTTCAGGCTGCTTAAAGCCGGCCAAACTAGAGCGTACTTCTTCTGCCTTTAAAGAGACCAATACCCAGGGGAGCCATCTCCTCCTGATGAAGACACCATTTGCAGCCAAGCCATGGCGCGCAAGGCATCAATAGAAGGCCCCTCCCCATGAAAGATGCAAGTCCAGGTGTAGGCCACCAGTGACCTAATCGCCGAGGCAGTCAATTGGGCTATGGCCACATTCATCCTCCTAAAGGTCTCCTCCAAGAAGGGGTGCAGAGGGAATCGCAGGCCGAATTCCAGGCTTTTATGATAAACGGCCACGCAGCCGTCAGGAGGGCAGCATACTGTGTCTTTCTCCTCTGGAACTATAACTGTGTATCCCTCCCCGAAGTGATAAAACTTCTCAATTTCCTCGGCAGCATTACTCTCCAAAATTAGGTCTCGGTTCTTGGTTTCGGGGTAGGTTTTCAAGGGGATCAGGTATTTGTTTTTGTCCAAAAAATATGTTTTCCCTGTCTCCCTGGGAATAAGGGGACCAACAATTGTGAAGGGGTCTACCTCCAGTGCATCGTCGTCAGAATCGACGACGTCGAAGGGAGCAGGTTCGGGAGAGTTGGCACCCCCATCTCCTTCAAGGCGGTCTCCCCCACCGGGCCTAACCCCGGAAGAAGAGGCTAGGTCAGATCTACCCCCTTCCCTACCCTCCGTCCTCCCAGACGACGGACTGAATGAAAGAGCACGAGCGCAAGACATGCTATTTTGTGAAGAAGAAGTATGAGGAAAAGAAAGAAAAACGAAGAGTTAGAAGCAAGATTCTAACCTAGAACGGTGACCGTCGCTGAAAAAATCCGAAGGTAAGCGCTCCTCAGGCCTTGAAAAGATTCTCAGCAGCAAAGAGAGTGAAGAAATATGAAGAAGGGTTTAAGTTTCGAAAATGTGAAAGAGGGAAATGGGGGGGAGGAGAAAGGCTTATAATCCAGAGCATGCCTAATCATCATCAGGATCTGGGGAGTAATTCCCAGGGCTGTAGTCATCCAGAGGAGACCCCCAGTCCCAATCATCAGAGCTCTTGAAGGGATCAGTAGGGAGGTCGTCCTCGACGCCGCCTGAAGAATAGCTTTGACCCTCGCTGTCCTCGGAGTCTCGGCTGCTTGAGTCCCAGTCATGACCAAAAGGGACAGCTCTAGCATCATCAGGAAATTCGCGACCCATCTTCTTTCGAGAGGAAGGGCCTGACTCTGGGGAAGAGGTAAGCTCAGGGCAGTTTGGGACGAACTGCTCTGGGTGTAGCCATGGAAAGCAATCATGGCAACCCCTGTCATAACACCCTCCGGTTCGGGTGCATCGCCCAAGGCGTGGGCCAGCAGAAGAAGACCCAGGATGCCTGCCAGACCTGGAAAGGGCCTTCCTCTTAGCCACCCGTTGAGTGCGGGAGCGCCTCCTTTCACTCCTACGAAGGACATGGTGAGCCCTCTTAGCGTATCTCAAACGACGGCGTCCTCTGAAACAGCGGATTTCTACGTAAATTCCACATCGGAAAACTCTTTTCCTGATCCAAGACATCAGTTCTCAAATATTTCGGAAGAAGATAACAGGAAAGTAATGAAGTAAAAATGCGAAAATGGTGAGGGAAACTGGAGCTTATATAAAAGCAGGAAACTCGCCATTAATGGCGCTCCAACCACCCTTATAAGAGGGGTAGCCAATCATAAGATCCGCACATTGCCCAAGAATCCACTTTGCAAAAAGAAACAATCATTACCAGAGGAACATTCTAACCCTTCTTGTCATAACCAATGCGCTTGGACTTCCTGCCTCGGGAACAAGCAACGCATTAAATACAGGGAAGCTCGAAAGTCAACTCCATCCCATTCTGAAAGACTCCTGCCAAAGGGAAGCCCTGCTCCCCCCTGACCGGCGTGGGCCAATTGATGGGAGTTAACAAAGTACCGCGGGTCGCCCGCCCACATCACCCCGGAATAATTCGCCCCCAGGGCAGGGGGGGTTGCCCGGCAAGCCCATCTTGTAAAAGACCGCTGGAAATACTCCAAGACTTGTGCCTGCTCGGCAGGGCCTTGCGGTCAGCCGAGCAGGGCAACCCAGCTCCCCTGCTTGCTGGTTCTCAGGGTGTCCCGACCCCCAGTACGAGCAGGGGAAGCCGAGGGCTCATCCGTCATTCCGCCTCAGGTAAGGGAAAATGGGTGGACGAGGTGAAGCCACGTGTCATCCACCCATTCTTCCTCTCTCCACTCCTCTTTCTCTCTCTTGTGGGAAGGTATAAATACTCACCCATTTCCCACTTAAAGGGAGGGATTTTCTCTCTCTAGACTCTCACTCTAAAAAACGCCACCTAGCTCCTCACGAACTAGGTTCATCAAGGCATTTACAGACTGACTTAGGCATCCGAGAGGGTTCCCTCGGACAACTTCCGAGGCCCTGTGCGTTCACTGTGCAGGGAGCAGGCTCAATCCGCCGGGAAGGTCTGACCACCGGAGTGGGAGAAAGGAGAGGCTAAAGGAAATCGGACGAGCAATTACCAAGCAACATATTGAACATACAACCCGAATCCGGAGTCGGGTTAATTGTTTCCGTACCGGAACACCATGTATGGGACATATCATACACGAATGAAATTGCCTCACTTGCTACCGCCTATGTCAGTCAATATTTCACTAATACTAACCTTTCATGTAACCCCATACAATTCTGGGGTTTTTTAACTTCAAACTTCGTCTTCTTCTTCCTCAATTCATCTTTTCTTCCTCAATTCATCTTGTCGAAGGTAATTTTTTTCGAACCTTTTGTTTGTTTATCAACTTTCGAAGGTAATTCATCTTGTCCGTCTTTATAATTACCATTAAAATTGTCGAAAATTAATTTTCAGGGGTTATAGATGTAGAGAAGTTCATTCATCAATCCTTTGCGTCGGCAATGTCAATGGTGAGTATTGTTTTCATTTCCCCAAATCGATTTTTCTGGGTTTTCTTTACTAATTTAGGGTTTTTTTTATTCTGGGTTTAATTTAGGGGTTATTCTAGGTTTCTATTAGTGTTCTTTTTAATTGGTTTGATTGAAAAAGTAAGTTGATCCATGGAGACTTGTGAGCTTGAAGTTTTGTTATGGGAAAATCGAGTTTGTTGTGAAATGAAGAAGATGAAAATGTGTGTTAATTAATAATATGGGACCCACAAAAACCGACTTCATCTGGTCATTTAAGATGCAATTTCATTCGTGTATAATATGTCTCATACATGGTTTTATTCCCATATTAATTAAAGTTGATTTTATTTATGGAATACCACCAATATAATCATATTTCTTTCAGTTTTTTTAGTTAATTAGATAATGCATCTACATAATACCATGAATACCTTTTTTCTAATACATATTTTATTTGAGTATTGATATATCTCATTCATAAGTAACGTTTCCCAACCAATGAGTAGAATTTGTTCCCCCATCACATTAACTACTTCCGCAAACCAAGGTCAAATCTGCCATCCTCGCATCCCCAAACCTAAAAAAAAAAATACATACGTTCTTCACAAATGATTTGAGTTCTAAACTTCTAATAGTCCACTTTCACGTTCAATTACACAAATTTTCGAAATCACAAACCTTACGAGAGACGTTCTCTCAATGGTCAATAGTCTGAGTTGCTTCCCTTATTTTTAGTGTGAGGCGGTCTATCAAGACTTCTCTTTAGACTTATCGACTTCTATAAAACGCTTTATATTAACCAGTGACTCTACCCAAGAAATTACAATACAGAGTGTTCATGTTGAGTCTTGTGCAAATCAGAACTCTCAGACATTGATATTTACAAGTATACCGCCTTCATAAAATAAAATTAAGACACCATAGCATAAACCATTCTAATAGGTGGGTATAATCTCACAACTCTTGTGAAGGAACCAACATCCTTGTAGAATGAAGAGCAATGGTGTCTGAAATAGAAGAAGATTTGGAGAGGACGACTTCATATCCGTCACTCATGTGGTCTATGCCGTCAGGAAAGAGTTGCCACATCAGGCTTCCGGCTCCACTTCCTCCTGTTTTTGCAGATTCAGACAGAGTTTTGTACACCAGTTCGAAGGTCGCGTTTTTGTAAAATGATGGATGTTTTGCCGATACACCAAACTCAGCAAACACAACAGGCATCCCGAGTTCCTGGTCTGCGTCTTCTATGTGAGATTGTAGCCATGACTTGTAAAATTCCAGATGGGTATCAGGAGTTGCTTCTGATATCCTTAAATCAGTAAGAATTTGGATCAATCACTTACAAATGCAAAAGGGAAAGATAGTTATACTCTAGGAATCTATCTAAGACAGATTGGAGAGTCAAGGTTATTGGAAGGCAGTTGAAAGTTCATCCGATATCTTAAAGTCTCACCACATTCTTACCATAAACGGTCTTCCAAGGACTTGGCTAAAAGCTTAAATATTAACAAACTACAAAACTACACACTTGTGTATTATGGTTCTGGTTATCTGGGCGAGGTTAAAAAGTCACCTCGAAAGCTAACAATGTACAGTCTGACTTAAAGATTCATCAAAAGCAAAATAACTAACAAACTATTGAACTACTCGTACTACATAAAGCAGCAGAAATTCAAGGTTATCAGGGGCAAAGTGTTAATGTTTCATGGTGAAAAGTCACCGAAAATCTTAACAGCTCACCACATTCTACCACATGACGTTTATTACCCAAAACTCGCCTAAAGCGAAGTTACCAATAAACAATAGGGCAAACATTTCTATTATGGAGCATCTTATTTAGGAAAGAGCATTTTGCAGGCAAACAACAACTTTCTACGCCATCTCAACTACTTTCACAGTTTCACTTACCAAGAATCTGCATAAATGTGAACCGAAGCAAAATCAACTCCAAGGACCTGATGATTTCTAATAAAATCAGTTCCAACATAGGTTGCATATGTGTTTGGATTGAACTTAGTCCTCTCAGGTGTTGAGAGGCCATAGAACCCCTCCGAGCCAACTTCAAGCAAATGGTTTGAATCAATGCTCTTCACATAAGCAGCCATTTCTTGTATCCAAGCCTATTGAAAAATAAGGATTCATGAAATGCTCTCTACTAAACTAAATGGGTCGGACAGTTTGTGTTTATCCTAGAAATTAAATTGGTGAAGGATTTGAACCTGCAATGTATCTCCAGAGGGATCAGATGTGCACTGGGGCTCGTTCATCAGCTCCCAAGCCATAATAGTTGGATCATCCTTGTAAGCGACCATAGTGTATGTATTGATTCTGTCTAGTACAGTCTGCATGTCACGATAGAGAAAATAAAAGGAAAAAAAAACTCATGACGGACTATTTCTCAAACTTAGCTATAAATCATGTGCAAAACAAGTGATGGAGAGCTTCGACTGTAGGCGAAAAACACTAAATTTTGGTCATGACCAATGGGAAGCATCAATGCATCACGAGGAGCACTTACAAAGCTTCGTGGAGAGTAGCTCCTATTTATTCTACATGCTCTTAGCAAGGCCAAACTTTTTGTTCTGTTTTCATTGGCGTATCTTGCCATCTAAACGCCAATACATTCATGTACATTTGGTACAATTATAATTTAAAAGGGCCCCGTAAAAGTTTTTCTAGGTCTATCACTCATAAGTGATGGAACTGGGTAGATGTTACTGTCATGTTAGAGCTTCAGACATGGCTACTTCGTAAAACTTTCTCATGTTTTTGGCTCAATAACACAGGTGGGAGAGTAATAGTCTTGACTCTTGTTAATCTGTTCTATTAAAACATAAAAACAATTGTGTACAACTTGCCTTGACATGATTTTTGTAGTAGATTTTGAGAGTAGGATGAGAAAAGAAATCATCTTCAGAGCTCAAATTCAAGCCAGACTCTTTGCCCCATTTAACATACTGTGCTTTGCCACCATAATCACTCCAATTGTTAACCAGTGACAAAATAAGCCTGATCTTGTACTTCTTTGCTTCACTCACCACGTAATCCAGGCCCTGAATTTCAGTAAAAAATCACAAAACCTCAAAATAGTTTGTTAAGAGTTGTGTTACTCAGACTCTTTGACACGGTCATGTCTGACCTTGAAAACATGGTCGTCATAGAGAGATGGTGATGTTTGTAAGGCGCACCACTGGGCGTCATTAAAAGCCCACGTCCTGCAGACCTTGAGACCAACGGAAGATGCTTGTTGAAAGACCTCGCTGACTTTACCTCGAGTCGAGATGTTTGAAGCAAATACCATGAGCCAGTAGGCATTGAAGCCATTGAAGTAAAAGGGTGTTCCATTCAAGATGAATTGGTTCCCATTCCTCCCCACCATCGTCCACGCCTCCTCCTCCTCCTCCTCGTCTGCCACTCGTCTACCATTTGTTTAGAAACAACATAAATTGGTTCCCAATCAGTTTCTCAGCTTCTTTAATCCCATCATATTCAAAAGTTAATAACAACAAACAAACAAACAAACAAGCAAGCTTTTATTCCTTCCACAGAGATAGAATTCTCTTTTGGAGTTTAAGAAGAGCAGGAGGGCAATTATGATGCTGATGGGTTCGAACCACCTACCTTAACCAACTAAACTAATAGATACAAATTGGAGAGGGGGGGGGGGGGGGGGGGGGGGGGTTGAACTGAAGTTAGAGAGGCAAGAAGAAGTTACCTGCAGAAATCCATTTGGAGAATGGCAGACGCGTATAGTTGTCGGTGGAAGGAAAAGGACGAAAAGCTGGAAATGGAAGATGAAGAAGGATGGTCGATCAAATTAAACAAAACTAGTACAAGTATCAACTGGTTTATTCTCATAGGACTTGGACGGTCGACCACACCCGTGTCGTGATTCGTGGAAGGAAGAGTACGAGATCATCGCTATCACGCAGTAACAATCTCTCCATTTCTTACCTCTCCACTCTCCACTCTCCACTCTCCACTCTTCATTTCCCGTCAACGGTTCCGATTCAACTATCAAATGGTCGAAAGTAAAAGCAACTAGGAGTAGTAGTAGTATAGACTAGAGGCGTCAACAAGGTCACCCAGGTCGGGTTCAGGTGGGGTCAAGACGGGTTAGGTCGTTATTGGGTCGGGTCAGGTCAGTTGATCAGGGATTAGGTGAGGTTTGGATCGGATCATTATCGGGCTAGTTATTTTTCGAGATTTTCATAATAAGTTTTGTTTTTTCCCTATTATTTTTTTAATTAATTTATCATTAAGTCCAACTTATGATGCTAAACACTAATTTTCTTTCATTTGGATCAATCTAAGAGATTAGTAGTCTTCTGGTCATCAATCTTATCACTTCGGGTTCAAATCTGATCATATCGTGTTCGGGTCACTGGTTATCGGGTTGTATCGAGTCTCGAGTTACAAGCGAGTCGGGTTGGGTCGATTTAAGGAGACTAGATTTTCAGGTTCTAACGGGTCGCGCGGGTTTCGGGCGGGTCGGGACAACTTTTGCCAACTCTAGTAGAGACTTATGCACTTATGCACGTTATTTAATTATTACTCTGTATGTTATACTCTCTCCGAGTTCTTAACCATCTTCCCAATTCTTCTTTTTTGGTGGAAAATAACGATGAAATATTATACGTATTAATAAATGAGAAAATGTGGATTTGAAAAAGTGAGAGAAAAATATTGCTCCCTTATTCTTTTTCTATTTGAATTAGCCTCATATTTTTTTTTATGAATTTTTTTAATTAGTTTATTTCCTACTTGTGGGATTTGTAACTTTGGTACTGAAACAGAGTGCCACGCACTGTTTGAATGCCACTGGGTAAGTGATATCTGGGCTGCCAGTGAGTTCGGAGAAATTGTAGTTGTCGCCCCGTCTTATTCGTGTTCTCGAAAACTGGTGTGGCTTATTGCTTAGGTTACAGGTGAGGCACGAATTCGTTTCCTTGCTATGCTTTGGGCAATGTGGTACTGTCGGAATTTGAAAATATTTGAGGAAAACCCGCCATCGCCAAACGTGGTGATCACAGGTATGATCAAAACTGCCGAGGAATATGCTAGGTACGGATTGGAAACTCGAGTATTCCACGGACAGACACACCAGGGTCGGGCTAGGTGGGAATGTCCAGGGGAAGGAGTTATTAAAATTAATACCTACGCGGCAATTTTTGCAAATGGGGATGTCGGTTGGGTGTGGTGGGCCGAAACAAGGATGGGGTTGTTGTTATGGTGTGTTGTCGCAGGCTGGCTGTGGGGTGGGATGCAAAGGTAGCGGAAGCTAAGGCGCTGGTTTTGGGCATGGAGATTGCGAGCCAGATGCGGATTCCTGTGGTAGCGTTGGAGAGTGACTCGCTAGCGGTGATTACGGCTGTTATGCGGGGGCGGGTCTCTCGGGAACCGGTTGGCCTGGTAGTTGAAGACTTACTAGCTCTACGGTCTCGTTTTGTTCATTGTCGTTGGTCTCATGTTAAGCGGGATGGTAACACGGTTGCTCATCATGTAGCTCGTTTGTGTCCGAGAAGTGGAGAGGAATCATTGTACTTTTCTTCGTTCCCTGATGCGATTCTTGCATTAGCGGAAATTGATATTATATAAATCCCGCTTTTCCGTTCAAAAAAAATATCTTTATTTATCTCATCAG
The DNA here is from genome assembly GCA_958450325.1 of Agrostemma githago. Taxonomy (NCBI): domain Eukaryota; kingdom Viridiplantae; phylum Streptophyta; class Magnoliopsida; order Caryophyllales; family Caryophyllaceae; genus Agrostemma; species Agrostemma githago. Next base: position 59,606,252 of record OY288252.1, on the reverse strand, counting down.
GGGCACCATATCAACACTATTTTCTTTTTTTTTTCATCTTTTCTTTAAAACTTTGTATTAAGCTCATATAGGGCTAAATCAAGAGAATGAAGGGAGTATTAATATATAGGGGCATAGGGCTATTCGTTATTCCATAAATGGAAATAGGGAAAAATTATCAAAATTAAACAGGGAAGATGTTAATTAGAAACTCTGAGGAAATATTTTTTTTAGATTTTAAATTATGAATTCATTATTTATTTTTAAGAACTGTACATGCATTTTAGATTGAGGAAAATATTTTTCAAATTAAAAATAATAATTAAGATAATGAGTAATGTCTTGAAACGTCATCAAATGCATATTTTAATGGAAGTACTATTGTATTTTTTATATTCCGTAAATATATTTCGAGATATTCACTTCTCTTTTCAATAAAGTGTAAAATATATTTGTAGACACCCGCATTTTGCCTGCTAGTGTCTATAGCAGTCTCTAACAAAACACCCGATGATGATCGGACGTCAACGTGACTTAATACGCTCGAATATGGACTCGGAATCAATAGTATCCGACGTGGGCATTTAGCGGAGTGCAAATATCTCAAAACCGACCTCAAATCCAGGCCCAGAGGGTCGTTCCCAATAAAATGAGACTAATTTGGGCCAAAACCGACACCAAAAATAAATCCCGTCTTTTGGCGACCGGGTCAAAACCCGGTCAAAGACGAAACCGTCTCACAAATCAGCCAAATTCATTCTCGAAAACTGGCGCACAAAATCAGAATTCAAAAATCAATCAAATCAAACAAGGTCAACACCTTCCTAAAATATCCCGATTCACTTGATCTACTCGATCGAGTGGATAGACCCACTCGGTCGAGTGGAGCCTCATTCAGCAAATCAGGCCCGTTTTGAAGGGCACTCGATCGAGTGCACTACGGCCACTCGATCAAGTGACCCTAGGTCGGGGGGTAAAGCCTATAAATACCCCCTTAACCCCATTCATTTCACAAGCTTTTCCATGCATTCTTAGTCTACATTTCTACCCTAATCCTACCATACTACACTACACTACAAGCCCTTAGCAACCCTAAGCAATACACACAAAAACCGAGTCCTTCGTCCCTCGAAAACCGACGAATCATCCATTACACATACACATACACATACAATCAAAACTCGAGATCAAAACTCGCCAAAGACCCGAGAGCATTCTCTCCCTAACCAAACACACCCTAACTCACCCTACATATCTCGATACTCCCGCGCACACGCCGCTACTACGAGTTCGTTTCCGAGGCCATTTAAGCATGTAGGTTGGGGGTGTCATTAAACCCCATTTCTTTTTCTCCTTTCCCTTTTTTCGATTATTTATGTATATTATTATTATTATTATTATTATTATTATTATTATTATTATTATTATTATTAACCGCTAACACTAACATTTTATTTATGTACTCTAACCACTAATTTTTTTATTACTAACATTTCAATTCCGCATTCTAACACCTAACAATTATATACCGCGTACATATATACACTAGTATTAAAATCTCGGTTTCGAATACGTTTGACTATGACGATCGCCTAAAGTCCATCTAATTCCTTTACGAGTAACGACGGAGGTGGCGCCTTTTCGAGGAGCGCCGCCCCAACGTACTCAAGGACATGATGTGATCGTGATCGGTCCTAGTTGAACGCGTTTGATCCCATTTCAATGATTAGTACGGAACCCGTTGACACGAAAACCGACATCACATAATCCGAAAGGATTAGTTTCGATGTCGTGACGTAGAGGGATACAATTTCGTCACTAATTCAAAATTTCAATCTAAACGATAACGTTTTCATAAAATTCCGATAACGGTATTATAATCGTATGCATACACGATTATAGTACCGGAAGCCAAGTTAAATGCAAATCGTGCAATATTTGTATTTAATTTGGCCAACTATCGATTTTAACCAAAAAAGCAACACGAGTTGTCACTCGTACAGGGGCTACTCGACCGAGTACATAGGCTACTCGATCGAGTAGCGCCCAAAAATCTGGACAGTAGCTACGCTTGAGGACACACTCGACCGAGTCAGACCATGACTCGATCGAGTGGGTCCTGTAGCCCAGAAAACCGAGAGCTCTAATGCAACATTCGAGCCTTGTCATTTTTTTTACGACTTTTAGTCGACACGTGCATAATCAATCACGTAATTCTAATTTTCAAAACTCATGCATATCACGACACCTAAAATGATTTTGATCGACGGTCTCGCACTATTAATTTTATGTCGACGACTCTTTAGTGGTATCCGACACATAATTAATTTAGACTCCATTTCTCGAGGTGATAAGTCGGGACAAGGCATCGAGGTTCGAGATCGGGTTAGCACCACACCTAGGTCTCGAACCTCCGTCCTTTGATTAATATGCAATATAATGCGTAATTAATTAAGGTTCGTCCGTCTAACTAATTCACGATCTAGTGTGCATTTATTGTATACGGGTCTTTGTCGAGTCGTGTATTTATTTATGGCTCCTCTTAATCAATTCAATTATTCTATTTTATTACTCGTTGTATTGTGAATTCCGGGTTGTATTCCGCCCGTGTAATTTGTAATTTATTTACGAGTTTACTATTTTCGATGTTTGCCAGTTATTTATTTAACAACTTCGACCATAGTTAGATGCATTAAATGACGTAGCAAACCAATAATTCACATGCTTAGCCCGAAAACGCTGTTTGCATATCATTTAATCGTTTTACTAGCACGCGTACACGAACACGAACGATGTCTTAGTAGAGGCCGCCATTGTGCGGGCGGGGTTGGGTGTCCTTAGTGGGCTTCTCAACACGTATCCTCACCCCTTACTCAGAACCTTGGTTTCCGGATGTCCGAAACCATTGGCGTACGAGAGTCATTTTATATACAAAAGCCGGTGTAAACGGTATCGATGTAACAATGCAAAGGGACGAGCCCCATAAACTCTGAAATCGAAGTGGGCTTACTTTGTGTATAGCCCATGATGCGAATGCGGAAGCGGTTTAGAATAAGAAATGAAAGTTGGGTCGAAGGTTAATGTAACCTTGGGTTATGACGTGGATTTTGGAGTGAAATTGACCTAAGATTAATGTAACCCTGGTTTGTGGTTAAGGTTGTTTGTGGCACGCCTATTTTAGGAAAGAAAATTCTTTGAATTACGTAAGGATTTTGTGATGAAATAAAGACAACGTAACCAAAGATATTTAGCCCGAATTCGACCTTGAATCCGAAACTAATAACGTAGAGATTGGCGCACCAATTCCTCGACGCAATTTCGAAGTACTTTCTCGAAATATAAAACACAAGAGTTGATTTAAAATCAAAACGTTGCTGAAATTTTATTGCTTAATTGTTGAATGAATAATGCTAACATGGAACGTGGCTTTTATAGCCTTACATGAATATAATCTCGTATATATTACGAGATACTAATCAAATTAAAACTAGTAACTAATATAATATCTTATCCTAGGCATGATCTTGAAGAGATCATTATTTATTCTTATTACCTAATTAAAAGAAAGATTGCATCCATTTGATTGAGTAAGATACTCGTGTATCTTCACGAAATCAATATCCAATCTCCCTTGTTTTTATTTTCTCTTCTTACTACTTATGAGAAGATTGCACCTCTTTATTTTTGGCATGAATCACACACCAATCTTGAAGTGATATCCTACGCATATCTTTCCTCCACTTTAGGAAATGAATCCTCTCATATTGTGATCAAAGGAGAAGATTACACTAGCTTATTTGGAGTAGGATCCCACGGAATATTCCTTCGTAATCTCACGTTAATCTTGGCAACAATCCTCACTTTATCTAGTACACCTAGACATTATTTGAGACGTGTGTGAGCATGCACACACCTAGCTTTATTGGGCTTGGTTCGAATAACCCAAGTGAGTGCATGGTCTCTTTGTGGGCTTTGTTCGGTCCAAGCACAATCGGGTCGGGCTCGAGCTTACCCGTATCATCCCCTCCTTCTTCGAAAGGAATTGACCTCAATTCCGCAAGGCCATCATCGCTTAAGTACGGACTTAAGTCCCCTACATTGAATGTAGCGTGGACTCCATAGTCTCCCGGAAGCTCGATCTTGTAAGCATTATCGTTTACTTTGTCAACGACCTTGTACGGACCCTCAGCTCGCGGCATGAGCTTGTTCTTTCGTTTTCCCGGAAACCTTTTCTTGCACAAGTGCAACCAAACTAAATCCCCGGGTTGGAATGTCTTAGCTTGTCGGTTTTTATTAGCTCGCCGTTTGTAGGTTTCGTTCACCACCTCGATTCTAGCTCGGACTTGATCATGTAGCTTCGTCATAGCCTTAACCTTGTCCTCCGCGTCCTTGTGAACGAATTCCCCTTTAGGGATGGGGAGTAACTTGATAGGTAAATACGGGTTAACCCCATAAACTACCTCGAAGGGAGAATGCTTAGTTGCATAGGTGGGAGATCGATTATAAGCGAACTCCGCATGTGCAAGCTTAAGGTCCCAATCCTTTTGAGTTTTACTCACCAAACCTCGGAGAATAGTCCCTAAGATACGGTTTGTCACTTCCGTTTGCCCATCAGTTTGAGGGTGATGCGAAGTGCTAAACAGTAGCTTAGTACCGACCTTTCTCCAAAGCGTGTTCCTAAAGTAACTCAAGAATTTTGAGTCACGATCGGACACAATAGTCTTCGGGACTCCATGTAAACGGACTATCTCGCGATAATACAGATCCGCGACATTACTAGCATCGTCCGTTTTATGGCAAGCCACGAAATGCGCCATCTTCGAAAATCCGTCAACGACCACCATAATTGCATCCCTTCCTCTTTGAGTACGAGGTAAGGCCACAATAAAGTCCATCGACACATCTTCCCATGGTCGTTCCGGAACTGGTAATGGCATGTAGGCTCCTGCTTTGAAGGAACTTTTCGCCATGTGACAAGTAACACACTTGCCTATGATGTTTTGGACATCACCAATCATTTTCGGCCAATGAAAATGCTCGTGTAAGATGTCGAGCGTCTTCTGGATCCCGAAATGTCCGGCTAAACCACCACCATGTGCTTCGCAAATTAATAATTCACGAATTGGATGCTTCGGAACACAAAGTCGATTTCCCTTAAATAGAAAACCCTCTTGTATCGTGTATTCCTTGTATCCACCCTTTTGACATTCCTCGAATATCTCCCTTAGTTCATCATCAAGTACATAGGATTCTTTGATTAACTCGAACCCTAGTAACTTCACTTCAAGCGTGGTAAGTAGCGCATATCTCCGTGATAAAGCGTCAGCTACTACATTACTCTTGCCTTCTTTGTATTTTGATGAAAAATGAAATGATTGAAGGAATTCAACCCATTTTGCATGTCTCGGGTTGAGCTTTTGTTGCCCATGTATGTACTTGAGAGACTCGTGGTCCGAGTGAAGTACAAAATGACTAGGGCGAAGGTAGTGACTCCAATGGTCAAGTGCTCGAACGATCGCGTAGAACTCTTTGTCGTATGTAGAGTAATTACAACGAGCGCCCCCCAATTTCTCCGAAAAGTAAGAAATGGGTCGATGAGCTTGGATTAAAACAGCCCCAATTCCCACGCCACTTGCGTCGCACTCGACTTCGAACGGTTGAGAGAAGTCGGGTAGAGCGAGTATAGGTGCGTTGCATAGCAACTCCTTGATCTTCTCGAACGCCTTTTGAGCTTGTTCGTTCCAATCAAACGCTCCCTTTTTCAAACAACCCGTTATTGGCGGGCTCATGACTGTGCTGAAATCACGGATAAACCGTCGGTAGAATGAAGCCAATCCATGGAATGATCGTACTTCAGTCACCGTACTAGGGATAAGCCAAGAACGAATAGCCTCCACCTTTTCTTGATCCACGGCAACTTCATCTCGAGATACAACGTATCCGAGGAATATAACTTTGTCGACCAAGAATGAGCACTTCTCGGCTTTGCCGTAGAGTTTTTGCACTCTTAGCGTTTCGAACACTTGTCTTAAGTGTTGTAGGTGCTCTTCAATGCTCTTACTGTATACCAGGATATCGTCCAAGTACACGACCACGAACCTTCCAATGAAGGACTTTAGAACCTCGTTCATAAGCCTCATGAAAGTGCTTGGTGCATTTGTAAGGCCGAAAGGCATGACCAACCATTCATATAAACCATGTTTGGTTTTGAATGCGGTCTTCCATTCATCTCCTTCTCTCATTCGAATTTGGTGATAACCACTTCAAAGATTGATTTTGGAGAAGATGGTTGAGCCGTGAAGTTCATCAAGCATATCATCAAGTCTCGGAATCGGGAATCGATATTTTATGGTGATGTTATTCACTGCTCGACTATCGATGCACATTCTCCATGTGCCATCTTTCTTAGGGACGAGTAAAGCTGGGACCGCGCACGGGCTCATGCTTTCTCTTACGTACCCTCGTTCCATTAACTCCTCAATTTGTCGTTGGAGTTCTTTGGTTTCTTCGGGGTTACTCCGATAAGCCGCCTTGTTTGGTAAGGGCGCGCCGGGTACGAGATCAATTTGATGCTCGATTCCACGCAATGGAGGTAAACCCGCTGGTAAGTCATCTGGAAAAACATCGTCAAACTCACGCAACAGTGGTTTAACGTGTTCAACAGAGTCAAGGTTAGAGTAAACTTGGTCAAGGTTAATGTAACCTTGGTCAAGGTTATTCCCTCTTGAAACTGTGGACAGGTTAGACGCCACAAGCGCGTACACTTGCTCTCCTCAAGCCAAAACCTGCTCCACGTCTCTTTCACTAGCAAACATTGATAAACTCGGTTTGTTAGTACGATTAGAATGAATCGAACGAATCTCCTTCGGCGCCATAGGCCTTAGGACGACCTTCTTACCATCCACCATGAGTTCATGCTCGTTGCTTCGTCCTTTATGAAGGACATTGCGATCAAATTGCCATGGCCTGCCCAATAACACGTGACAAGCATCCATGGGGATAACGTCGCAAACCATCTCGTCCTTGTAAGGACCCATCGTAAAACCAACGCGGACTTGTTTAGTTACCTTAACTTGATTCCCATCATCGAGCCAATGTAAGGTATAAGGTCTCGGGTGTGGTGTGGTGGTTAGGGTTAATTTTTTACCATGTCTTGTGAGGCGACGTTGGTACAACTCCCCCCATCAATAATCACGTTACACCATTTATCTTTGACCAAGCATTTAGTGTGGAAGATTTGGTCACGTTGTTCGGCCACAACCGGTTCAACAACGGTGTGCAAAGTACGACGTAAGACCAAAGACTCAACATGACTTGGTGCTACAAACTCGAGCACATCGTCCCCCTCTAATTCATCCCCATTCGTGACATATGAGGGTTCATCCTCGTCACTAAAACCCTCCATCAATTCATCGCGATAACTAATTGCCTCTCTTAAGGTGATGACTCTTTTATTAGGACAATCGCTTTGAAAGTGACCAAATCCTTGACACTTGAAACAACGGACCTTAGACATGTCTTTTGATTTGACGTCTGTTTTAGGTGTTGTTTGGGTGGCAACTACGGATTTTGGGGTTTGGCTTGAACTAGACCCTCCGAATTTATTAGGTGTTTCGGATTTTGCCCAAGTGTTTGTTTTAGTGGTCGAACTAGTTCGTCGTTTTTGTTGGCCCTCTACTTTTAAACACAAAGAGCATAACAAAACAAACGAAGCATAAGGATGTAAATCTACCACATCAGCTATGTTACGATTTAAACCCCTACAAAATCTAGCCATCTTTTGTTCCTCGAGTTCTTCTAACTCGCACATTAAAGATGCCTTTTCGAACTCCTCAATATACGCACTAATTGACATGGTCCCTTGTTTCAATTCGGCTACCTTACGATATAAGTCGATTTTGTAACTTTTAGGAACATACCTCTTGCGTAACTTATTTTTGAGTTCCTCCCACGACCGGATCTTAGGCTTTTCCTCCCGTGCTCGCCTAATCTTCATACTTTCGAACCATAGGGACGCACTTTTTGTTAGTCTCAAGATAGCATACTTGCAACGCTTCTCATCGGGGACATCTTTGAATTCGAACATCCTCTCGATTTGACGCTCCCAGTCCAAGTACTCTTCCGGATCTATGCCTCCCCCGAATTCAGGCAACTCCGTGACACTTTGAATTCGTCTTGGGGTTTGGGCACATCCACGAACCTCCTGGCACCTCCCCCAGGTCTGTTCTCGGGCAAATTGCGCAACGCACGGAGCAATTGCTGGATGAGGTTGTCGTCATTACTCCCTCCAGTATTGATGCTGCTTGCGTCATTATTGTTGACATTGTTGTTGTTGTTGACTTCGTTATCTCCCATGTCGATAAATACGGCTCTGATACCAAATGATGCGAATGCGGAAGCGGTTTAGAATAAGAAATGAAAGTTGGGTCGAAGGTTAATGTAACCCTGGTTCGTGGTTAAGGTTGTTTGTGGCACGCCTATTTTAGGAAAGAAAATTCTTTGAATTACGTAAGGATTTTGTGATGAAATAAAGACAACGTAACCAAAGATATTTAGCCCGAATTCGACCTTGAATCCGAAACTAATAACGTAGAGATTGGCGCACCAATTCCTCGACGCAATTTCGAAGTACTTTCTCGAAATATAAAACACAAGAGTTGATTTAAAATCAAAACGTTGCTGAAATTTTAATGCTTAATTGTTGAATGAATAATGCTAACATGGAACGTGGCTTTTATAGCCTTACATGAATATAATCTCGTATATATTACGAGATACTAATCCAATTAAAACTAGTAACTAATATAATATCTTATCCTAGGCATGATCTTGAAGAGATCATTATTTATTCTTATTACCTAATTAAAAGAAAGATTGCATCCATTTGATTGAGTAAGATACTCGTGTATCTTCACGAAATCAATATCCAATCTCCCTTGCTTTTATTTTCTCTTCTTACTACTTATGAGAAGATTGCACCTCTTTATTTTTGGCATGAATCACACACCAATCTTGAAGTGATATCCTACGCATATCTTTCCTCCACTTTAGGAAATGAATCCTCTCATATTGTGATCAAAGGAGAAGATTACACTAGCTTATTTGGAGTAGGATCCCACGGAATATTCCTTCGTAATCTCACTTTAATCTTGGCAACAATCCTCACTTTATCTAGTACACCTAGACATTATTTGAGACGTGTGTGAGCATGCACACACCTAGCTTTATTGGGCTTGGTTCGAATAACCCAAGTGAGTGCATGGTCTCGTTGTGGGCTTTGTTCGGTCCAAGCACAATCAGGTCGGGCTCGAGCTTACTCGTATCAACCCATGACGACATAGAGTGGGCTCGAATGGTTCCGAATAACCACAAAATTCGGTGGCGACTCCTTTTTGACTTAAATTTCGAACCCGAGAACAATCTTACCACGAGATTCATTCGCCTACCCAAACCCGCGCGTGGCCGCGTCGGAATAGACCTACGTCATGTCCACAATTTGGCGACTCCGCTTGGGATACCTGATGTACCACATGTCATCGGGGTTCCTAGGGTGAGACTCGAAGAGAAATCGTTCGTATATTAGTGTGCGCGCATTAGTTTAATGATTCATGCATAACCCATTTTTGCCCGGGCCGGTTACTTGTGACCGACGTCCCACTATACCGCGGTGCATTCGTACATGGGTGCGCTAAAGACTTCGATGGTGGAACTCGTATGGGTTTTGCGGCATGTCCTAAGACCAACTCAGCTTAGGGAGTCCGTCCTGATTTACGAGAAAGCTATCGTTGTTGGTATAGACCCTATTTTGACCGATCGAGACTTAGCGTAATGCATACATAAGCGTCGTTATAATGCTTGTTTGACTACATGCTACGTGGTTTCCGTGTCATCTTTTTCAAAAACCGTCATTTCAAAAATGCATCTTTCCAAAATACCAAATTTTGAAAAACCCGAAATACTGTCCGTTTCGGGACCCGTCTTTTCAAAATATCCAATTTTCAAAATTCGGAATGCCGCCGAAACTTAGGATTAACGATTTGACTCAAAATAGCCTATTTTCTAGCCGGCATGCTGCCCATTTCAATATTCGAATTTCCGATCCCCATTCGATTTTTGAATTTTCAAAATTCAATTTCAATTTTCAAATCTTCGTGATGTCATTCGCGATTTTCAAATCTTCGAGATTCCATTCTCGATTTTCAAATCTCCGAGATGCAGTTTTCGATTTTCAAATCTTCGGGATCTTATTTTCGTTCTTCAAAATTTTCGGAAATTTATTTTCGATATTCAAATTCTTAAAATTTCAAATATTCAACTTTTCTAAAAACTCAATCATGTCGGCATGCTGCCAATTTCGAAAGACAAGACCGTCTCCCAATTTTTCAAAACGCGAAATTACTCGCAACCATTCTAACATTTCAAAATGCCCGGTTCTATTGGCCTTCTACCAATTTCAGGACCGTTCTCCCAATTTTCAAAATTCAATCATTTTTAGAATATCTTCCTTATTATAGGACCTACCGTAATCCGTGTGTCGGGTCTTTCCATAATTTGTCGAAGGTCTATAGCGTCGAAACTCCGTCGATCCTACATCCCGGGTTTCTTCCCCATCCTAGTCCGCCTTATTCTAAAGGCATAACCAACCAACACGAGTCATACACTCGTAAATGGAAGGTTCGTAAACACTCGAGTCCTAACTAGAAAGTCACACACGATCTTTCCCTCCGACAGGACGGTCCCCACGACCTTTCCTAGGGGAATTTTGCCCGTCTTTCAATCCGTTAGTCGAGTCATCCCAATTCTAGTCCTTTAACTTAAGGGTATACCCTAATCACAAGGTCTATCCTTATTCAAGTCAAGTCAAGGGTCTCTAGCGTCGAAACTCTGCCGATCTTACATTGCGAGTTTCTTCCCTTACCCCGTCAGCCTTTCCTCGAGGCCGAGTCAACCTTTTACAAGGCATAGCCCTGTAGCAAAAGGTTCGTGATCCTTACATCTAAGGGTCACTCGTCCGACACTCGAGTCTTAGCAGAACCTACAATCTCACTCGGGGGCTACCCTTCAGCAGAGCGGTCAATCACGGTTGCTCTAAGGGTCATGTCTTACACGTGCTGTCTCACGTACCCCATTTTTGAATCACTTCGATGTCACACCATCTGGGCCCTATCAGAGTCCTCGGTCGCACTCGGGGGCTACCCTTCAGCAGAGCGATCAATCACGGTTGCTCTAAGGGTCATGTCCTACACACATTGCCTCACGTGTGTCACTTTTGAGTCACTTCAGATGCCGCACCATCTGAGTCCTATCAGAGTCTTTAGTCTCACTTGGGGGCTGTCCTCCACCCAAGCATTCGACCACAGTCACCCTAAGGGGTACCCTACGTTCATCATACACCGGCGTTCTTATGATGCCTTCTTCGAGTCGTACCTATGCTACGAACACTCGAGTCACCTAGGGTTTAGGTCGCCATGGTTGGTACGAACACGTGACGCGGTCAAACACGGCCGCCCCATTTTCGGACTCACCCTCGTGCAGCTTGAGTCTCATCGTCGAGCCCAAGCCAGGGTTGTTACCTCGTCTAGGTCAACGTTCGAGTATCCCGGTCCAAGAGTCTTTGTCGACCCGTCACCCCGGGCCATGTCTAGTTTGACTCCCTCTCTTGCATTTGCGCAAAGCCGAGTTTAGGCGAGTTGTGGCACCCGTCGTTCTCTCCAATCAAGGACCTTACCAAAACAAAAAACGACCAACCGAGTATCTGAAAGTCCGGATTCGATTCGAGTCTAAGTCTGAGTCTGAGTCTAGGATATCCTACATCCTTATTCCAAATCAAAGTCAGAGTCATTTGCATTCTGTCATCTTTTCAAAATTCAAAAAAATCAGCTTTCAATATTCTATCTCTACCATATGCTTTCCTTATGTGTTTCCGAGAACATGATGAACACCATCATACACTGTGAACACATGCACGTGACTATTATAGGCACATCTATAATGACTGCAGGAACTGAGACCCATGTTTTCCTTTACCTGTTCCATGTCTGGTATAGAAAGCCACATAACTTCCCCTAGTAGAAGCAGTATCGAATCCTATGACAAATCTAGGTAGTCTTCTAGTTTGGGTTTAAGACGGGAGGCAAGCCCATTTCCCACAATAAACAACCCTCCAATAAGACTAACCAATCCCTACCTTAGGCATTAGTCTGACCAGAAGCAAAAAAAAAAAAGCATCGTGACTCTATAGACTTGATGCCAAAAATACCCAACTCGGGACGATGCTCCCACTAAGCCTGCTCGGAATTATGATGACAATACCGAGATCCAAATCACTATGCTTACCGCAGAGTACTCCACCGCGAGTTGCACTCACACAAACACCAACTAGGCTCACACCTTACAAGGGTTTAGCTCCACAAGCCTAATCCAACCGATGGGCCCACCCCCATATCCACCCACAACACCATAGGAGGGCAGCCAAAAAAAAAAAAAAAACTGGACAAAAAAAATAATCAAAAGTCCGAGGAAAAAGCAAAAGGCCAAAACAAAAGAGCTGGCCATGATCAACATCCCTCGACCAGATACGGTCAATCCCTTGACCGGGGCACGGTCAACTCAAATGAAGAATCCCACAACCGGGGCTAAGAGGTCAACCCAAAAACAAAAAACAAAAAATTCAAATACCCATGACCGTGGTCAACGGTCAGTAGCTCAGTGAAAGTCCCTTGACCGGGGTACAGTCAATTCAAAAATTATTGATGTCTATACCATCAAATAGGGGAGAGACAATCAGGCTGGTCAGCTAACACCACACTTAGTCTTCCCACATCACAACCCTCAAGACCTTCTCGAGACCTAAGCTAAGAGACAGCCCAGAATTTTGAGGATTCTAGCTCCATAGGATACACCCTAACCATTAGGGCCAGACATGGAAACCATATCCCGCATTATCAAACCTACCCCGATCGAAGTTCGAGTCATTATTACTCGACTTTCCCTTTTCCTACCACATTATAATACCTTACCCTCGAAGCCTTAGCTCCACAAAATCGAGCTCCAGATTTTGAAACATCAAAGCCACTTATTGCCTGGCACCACATTTCCAAAAACATCCAAACCAGTTACCAGCCCCAAACACGGGAACTCAACATGCGGTCGGCATAGAACATGCCCAAATAGTTCACACCACCTCTGGGGGCTACCCCGGAGAACGCTCACAGTCACGGGATCAACATCCTAACTGTTCCAGCCCTTTGATAAAGACATCATTGGGAACACACCTAGCCTACACCATCGCTATGGCTAGTTACACACAAAGCCCTAATGAGTTAGGCACAATAACATATCTTCCAATCCACTGAACTACGGCTTGGTTTGATTTCACTACACGTGAATACGTAGCCAGCCTTTCAACAAAGGCACAACCACCCACATTGACACAAATTTAAAAAGCACCGTCATTCCTATCACGACACTGTCATGTTCTCAGCAGCTAGCTTTGTCGTCCTGGTGGCTTCTCCTAGGCAGAAGTTCTCCATCCACTCACAAAATCCAAACAACTTTCAAAAAATAGCCTCCTTTCTATAGTGCGTCCTAGTACTCGGCTCAGTCGAAGACGAGAATCTGTTAGGGACTCGAAGTGACACCCACTTTGGGAATGTACCCCAAAACTAAAAATTCAAAAGAGAACTAGCCTACCACACTGCTACGGCTGAGTCCTGCAGAAACAGTCTCATTACAGACTACTGCAATTCCCCTATAACACATCCTTCCCTTTTCGATGTTCGACCGTGTTGCCACTCGCCTAGGCTATGGAATGCGCAGCTTAAGAGTCTTGTCATCTTAGGTGGCCCACCCCCCTACAGAGTCACAGTCCAACCCCTTTGAGAGTCCAGTCATGTCTGTCAACTCATTCTTTCACGTCCAGAGTCGAGTCTGTCGGTATGTCTCTCTTTTCAAATCCTTGCTTTGAAATTTGCAAAACTTAGTCATTTGAGAAAATCCTTTTCAACAAGGTCAAATTTCGGTCTATTTAAACTGCAAAATTCTTTTCTACCCCTTTCAATTTTGAAAACCTATCTCCTAGCACGTGAGTTGCTTTCAGGACTTCGATTTCAAAATGAAGCAAAAATCATTTTCCCCAGCGCAAGCTAGTCTATAGATGCTAACTGCATTTCCTATGTGCTATCTTGCTATATACTATGCATGCTATTTCTGCCTATGTATCTAACATTTCAGGTACCAGCTAGTGCTTCCCAACGGAACAACAAAGGCGGTGTTTCTTCTGGAATGCTACATCCAAGATGTGATGTGTCGGCATACGGGTACACCCAAGACTGCAGAAGCAAGTCCCCGCGCAGCTACTTTACTCCCCAGCATGAGTCGGTGTCTCTCCTGGAATGCTACATCCAAGATGTGATGTGTCGGCATACGGGTACACCTATGATTCCAAAGGCAAGTTCGACTCCCCACGGAGCTATCATCATCAGGACAGGTATGACCCTTTTCTTATGGCTGGCGAGCCCTTCACGCAAGTCTAATGGACTATAAACGACCCGACCGGAAGGCTGCCAGGTCGTAATCTGTGATTGGCCTGGTAGCTACTCTGACTTTCGCCTTGTCCAAGCCTCAGTCAGAGTGGGGGCTCTGTAGACACCCGCATTTTGCCTGCTAGCGTCTATAGCAGTCTCCAACAAAACACCCGATGATGATCGGACGTCAACGTGACTTAATACGCTCGAATACGGACTCGGAATCAATAGTATCCGACGTGGGCATTTAGCGGAGTGCAAATATCTCAAAACCGACCTCAAATCCAGGCCCAATGGGTCGTTCCCAATAAAATGAGACTAATTTGGGCCAAAACCGACACCAAAAATAAATCCCGTCTTTTGGCGACCGAGTCAAAACCCGGTCAAAGACAAAACCGTCTCACAAATCAGCCAAATTCATTCTCGAAAACTGGCGCACAAAATCAGAATTCAAAAATTAATCAAATCAAACAAGGTCAACACCTTCCTAAAATATCCCGATTCACTTGATCCACTCGATCGAGTGGATAGACCCACTCGGTCGAGTGGAGCCTCATTCAGCAGATCAGGCCCGTTTTGAAGGGCACTCGATCGAGTGCACTAGGGCCACTCGATCAAGTGACCCTAGGTCGGGGGGTAAAGCCTATAAATACCCCCTTAACCCCATTCATTTCATAGGCTTTTCCATGCATTCTTAGTCTACGTTTCTACCCTAATCCTACCATACTACACTACACTACAAGCCCTTAGCAACCCTAAGCAATACACACAAAAACCGAGTCCTTCGTCCCTCGAAAACCGACGAATCATCCATTACACATACACATACACATATAATCAAAACTCGAGATCAAAACTCGCCAAAGACCCGAGAGCATCCTCTCCCTAACCAAACACACCCTAACTCACCCTACATATCTCGACACTCCCGCGCACACGCCGCTACTACGAGTTCGTTTCCGAGGCCATTTAAGCATGTAGGTTGAGGGTGCCATTAAACCTCATTTCTTTTTCTCCTTTCCCTTTTTTCGATTATTTATGTATATTATTATTATTATTATTATTATTATTATTATTATTATTATTATTATTATTATTATTATTAACCGCTAACACTAACATTTTATTTATGTACTCTAACCACTAACTTTTTTATTTCTAACATTTCAATTCCGCATTCTAACACCTAACAATTATATACCGCGTACATATATACACTAGTATTAAAATCTCGGTTTCGAATACGTTTGACTATGACGATCGCCTAAAGTCCATCTAATTCCTTTACGAGTAACGACGGAGGTGGCGTCTTTTCGAGGAGCGCCTCCCCAACGTACTCAAGGACATAATGTGATCGTGATCGGTCCTAGTTGAACGCGTTTGATCCCATTTCAATGATTAGTACGGAACCCGTTGACACGAAAACCGACATCACATAATCCGAAAGGATTAGTTTCGATGTCGTGACGTAGAGGGATATAATTTCGTCACTAATTCAAAATTTCAATCTAAACGATAACGTTTTCATAAAATTCCGATAACGGTATTATAATCGTATGCATACACGATTATAGTACCGGAAGCCAAGTTAAATGCAAATCGTGCAATATTTGTATTTAATTTGGCCAACTATCGATTTTAACCAAAAAAGCAACACGACTTGTCACTCGTACAGGGGCTACTCGACCGAGTACATAGGCTACTCGATCGAGTAGCGCCCAAAAATCTGGACAATAGCTACGCTTGAGGACACACTCGACCGAGTCTGACCATGACTCGATCGAGTGGGTCCTGTAGTCCAGAAAACCGAGAGCTCTAATGCAACATTCGAGCCTCATCATTTTTTTACGACTTTTAGTCGACACGTGTATAATCAATCACGTAATTCTAATTTTCAAAACTCATGCATATCACGACACCTAAAACGATTTTGATCGACAGTCTCGCACTATTAATTTTATGTCGACGACTCTTTAGTCGTATCCGAAACATAATTAATTTAGACTCCATTTCTCGAGGTGATAAGTCGGGACAAGGCATCGAGGTTCGAGATCGGGTTAGCACCACACCTAGGTCTCGAACCTCCGTCCTTTGATTAATATGCAATATAATGCGTAATTAATTAAGGTTCGTCCGTCTAACTAATTCACGATCTAGTGTGCATTTATTGTATACGGGTCTTTGTCGAGTCGTGTATTTATTTATCGCTCCTCTTATTCAATTCAATTATTCTATTTTATTGCTCGTTGTATTGTGAATTCCGGGTTGTATTCCGCCCGTGTAATTTGTAATTTATTTACGAGTTTTCTATTTTCGATGTTTGCCATTTATTTATTTAAATGAACATCACATGCTAAACAACTTCGACCATAGTTAGATGCATTAAACGACGTAGCAAACCAATAATTCACATGCTTATCCCGAAAACGCTGTTTGCATATCATTTAATCGTTTTACTAGCGCGCGTACACGAACACGAACGATGTCTTAGTAGAGGCCGCCATTGTGCGGGCGGGGTTGGGTGTCCTTAGTGGGCTTCCCAACACGTACCCTCACCCCTTACTCAGAACCTTGGTTTCCGGATATCCGAAACCATTGGCGTACGAGAGTCATTTTATATACGAAAGCCGGTGTAAACGGTATCGATGTAACAATGCAAAGGGACGAGCCCCATAAACTCTGAAATCGAAGTGGGTTTACTTTGTGTATAGCCCATGACGACATAGAGTGGGCTCGAATGGTTCTGAATAACCACAAAATTCGGTGGCGACTCCATTTTGACTTAAATTTCGAACCCGAGAACAATCTTACCACGAGATTCATTCGCCTACCCAAACCCGCGCGTGGCCGCGTCGGGGTGGACCTACGTCATGTCCACAATATTACTACGGTCCTACGGAGTATTTAGTAGGAAAATAGGAAATATGTAATAATGAAAACCTTTCTTACTTCCCCCGCTCCACAATGATTTACCCACTTTTATTCAAATGTGAGAGATTAAAATAATGAGTGGGTAAATCATAGTGGGTTGGAGGGAGTATTAGTTAGTGTGTTAAGCGACCTCACACCGCGAAACAATCTCTTTCTATTAAAAATTCTTTTCAATACCAAATGAAAGTTTTTTTTTTTTTTTTTACAAAATAGAATGTCTCACATGGGAGACTGTCTACTCTGTAATTTGTTAAATAAAATTCTTATGCAGTTTAATGTTATACTCCGTAATTTGTATATTTTTTAAAAAATTGAACGTAATAAAATATTACTCCTCGAAAATAAATTTTGATTCAGAGGATGAATTTTTTTTCATAAAAGGATTGTTTTGTCATTTTATTAATTTTCACATTAATGATACTTAATAAATTGTGAAGTTATTCATGAAATGTACAAGGGCAACTAAAGACCTTTCGTACGCTACAAACAGTTTTATACAGTTAATTGTTCGATGTTGAATTGTTATGTGTTATTCGTACATGACATATTGACATGTAATGAACATTAAAATCTACTTCGATGTTAGTTTATTTGCACCTAAATAAACTGCTATAGTCAAAATGGGAAAATAAAAATTATACACCTGGTTGTACAATAATCAATGCAAAGTTGTTGGACTTTTGTATATATTTACTGAGCTTAATACAAGTTTCTGAACCGAGTTGTAAATTTTTGAGCTTAAACATTTATTTAATTTAACTCGATAACTTTACACCAAAACTCAGAAAGTTTACAGCAAAATTCGAAACCTTTGTGATAAAGTTAAAAATCATAAAACTAGTTGTACAACTAGTTGTATAATCTTCTCATTGGTCAAAATGCAGGGTAAGGTTAAAATTCTTTTTGGTTGACCTAATAACTCTTCTTCTACATATCAATTTCAAGGAAATTATTATTAAGTAATAAGCCTTAGGGGATTGATCATTCGGACCTTTCAATTCAGAAATGTGGTAGTGTTTGTTAATTTCTTTTTTCCCCATTTAAGAACAATTGGCTCTGGACATCGATTGATTAATAGGGCCGCTATGAGTGGGCAGGATTGGGTGTCGATATTCCTAACATTAGCTTTTCAATACGTACCCTCACCTCGTACTCGAATCTCTGGATAGTGGATGACTCAATCCTTGAAACGAGAGTCCTTTTAAACATGAAATGCTTAAGAGTAGCAGATCAGAAGTCTTTATTTTTAGGCCTCATATCATTGGGTTTTGGCTTTGACTAAGGATCAAAGTTAACTTGAACAGTTTCCGAAAATCTCACAATTGTTCGGTGGCGACTCAAACATCAATTTGCATGTTCGGATCACTAAATGAGTTGTGAAACCAACGATCCAACCTTTAAACATTTACAACCATATACTGAGACGAAAATATGAATACGCCCATGTATTCACAAAGTACAAAACGGGTCCGAGACACCGCCCCGACCGCGAGACTGGATAATCGAGCAGATCATTTTCGATTGTGTGTGCGTGGGTGGTCGGCCCGTTGCCGCAGGTGCACGCGTGCGAGTGACACCATAGTAACCCGTTACTGGCCTTCACTGAGTAGTTACACCTTGCTACTGTGACTAGAGCATACTTGATGGCCTTGAGAAGGGGATTAATTATAGCTAAGGAACGGTTATTCCGTCACATCATTATTCAAACAAATTTGAAGGTTGTCGCCAAGTTAATAAATAAGCAAAATGTTCTTCCATCAGGCATCAGCCCACCCACACATGGTGAACAACTGAACATTTGTCGCAATATGGATTATCTGGACTAGAAAGTTGAAATATTACACATCTACGCGGAGATCAATGGGTGCGCTGATTGGTTAGCTAATTATTAACAAGAGCATCACCCAAGATGATAGATTGTGTCATCTAGATTACTCGGAAATTTTATCACAACTATTCAATTTGGCTCAACAGGATATTGGTGGCGTGTCTTAACCTCATCTAGTTCTCTTTCTTGTTTAGTAGTTACTCTGTAGTTTTAGTTTTAGTGTCATATTTTTAAGGTTATTATTCTCGGCTTCACGCGATCTTGTTTTCCTTTAGGTCCTTACCCCTTTCTCATTACCAAAAAAAATCTTCATTATTTATTTATCATAAATTCTTATTTGTGACGGAATTATCCGTACAAAAAGACAACACTACAAAATCATTGTTTTGTCTTTCCTATACAAATGCATAATATTTAACCCGTTATAATAAGATGACGGATAACTCCATTATAAAGGAGACTATCTATCTATTTATTTATTTATTTTCAGGATGAAAAAAAATCGACAACCTGAAGATAACTTATTTAGTACTCCACCTTACTACGGTCAGTATATGTATATCCATCACTTTGATCTCATGTTCACTCGACATTGCAAATCAAGTTGTACACCTGTTTTATGCTTCTATCTTTTTGAATATATATACATATATAAATAAATCTGACAGGTAGTGATGACAGTGAGTGGTGCCACCCACTTGACAAGAGTTCACTAATTCTTTTCTTTTAACCAACAAAAAGTTACTATATAAAAGCATCTCATTATATTCTTCCTCTATTAACCTCTTCTCACTAATTACAACCGGCAGCTAAGCGACAGGCATAAACCAAACCAGTAACCCCTCGAGCTGGCAAGCCTGATTCGATTCGATCTGATCCGAAATTCGAGTAAAATTGACCCGATCTGACCCGAAAATATAATGATATGACCCGACCCGCTTATGACCCGTAACCCGATATGATCCGTTTCAGGCCGACCCGATCCGATCTGTAACCCGAAATGACCCGATACATTATTTGACCCGACCCGACCCGACTCGACCCGAAAGTTGACCCGATCCTAAAGCTGACCTGATGTGATCCAATGAAATAAAAAAATAATTTTAAATTAAAATATTATTTAGTTTTTTTTATTCGGATATTCTTAACCAAAAATCGTTAAAAAGATAAAAAAAATAATAACTTTTAAATATTAAATAAAAATGTTTTAAAATGTACTTCTAGAGTTTGGTTGGCGAAAGGGTAAGGGAATGAAATCAACAAAGGGAATGAAAAGGAAAGGAAAATGTTACCCTCTGATGTTACCATTTGTTTGGTTACAAAATGTGAGAGAATGGGAAACAGCTACAGGTCGGATATGAATACGAGTTGAGTCAAACACGAGTCACTATTTATGTTAGGGTCAAAATAATTTATGACGCCTTCCTTTTTAACAATAAAAAAATGGTTTTTTTTACTATTCAAAAACCGTGTTTAAAATTTAAAAAACTATATGACTTTACAGATATCCTATTAGTAAATGATACGGAGTATATAAAAGTAATATGAATTGCATTTTTTAATTATTTTTATAATTTACCATGTTAAAGTTAATAATTTTTTAATTGTTATTTTAAATATAATAAATTAACGGGGCAGATCTCAAATCTAAATTAATGAGTCATTTCAAATTTGGGTCAAATGGTCGCGGGTAAAAAAAATATGGGTATTGACCCAAAAATAAATGGGTCAAACAGTCGAGTCAAATTTATAAGGTTTACGGGAAAGGATGGTAAGGGAGAGGTAATGGGTAATCAAAACTCAAACCTTATGCGCTTATGGGGGTGAGGTAATGAAGGTAGAAGGGTTTGGGGGAATGGGGAGGATTAGAGAAGGGAAAGGGAATAGAAAAAAAAACTTAAACAAACAACAACAAAGGAAATGATAGAAGTTGTTTCTCTTTCCCTTTCCTGTAGACCCCAAACTTAGTGTTCTTCCTCTTTCTTATTGGAGAGGAAGCTTATTGTTCTTCCCCTTTCTTATTGGGGAGGAAAATAAGGACGATGTATTATATTAATAAAAAAATATGTAGTAGATTGAAAAAATATGAGAGAATGATATTATATTAATTGAATGAGAAAAAAGTGAATTGTAAAGTATGAGAGAGAAATATTATACTCCCTCCGTTCACTACCTTTTGCTCCATTTCATTAAAATATTTCTCACAAATAATGATGAAATGGGACAAAAGATTATGAGCGGGGGAGTATTAATTAATAAAGAGTAATTTGTGTACTATAAAGAAAATAGTGGGGGTAGGATGGTAATGTTATGTGAAAAAAACTTTCCTTAAATGAAAATATAGAAGAAGATCAAACTCAGCCCAGTAAGAAAATAGGGAAGAACACTAAAACTCGGAGGGAGTATTAATCACACCTAAGTCAACTCTCTAATTATTCATCCGACAAGACCCGACCCGACCCGACCCGGACCTGGAGCCAACCCAACCCGACCCAAACTCGACCTGACCCGTCCAATTTCCACTCCAAGACATATTTTATAAATTCATCATTCGTAGTATTTGCGGTTTTAATCTTAAATCACAACTAATTATTGTTACATATGGTTTCATATAAAATTACTCTGTGTCTACCAAAAACTATTAAAAAACACAATGAAAATTGGAAATAGTTTGTATCAAATGATATAATCATATACCCCGTAGATAATAAACAACCAAATTCTTCTAATAAATGATAAATAAATAAAAAATAAACCATATAATGAATTGATGGTTTAAACTAAACCAGACCTAACAAAACCTAGTCTAACCAGAACATGACCCGAACCCGACCCAAACCTGGGTGACCCGACAACTCAACCCGACCCAGAAGAGACCCAAAACCGACCCGGCCCGTACCCAACACAAAAGTTGACCCGACTAACCCGATCCGTAAGCGACCTGAAACTGACCTGAACCCGACCAGACGACAATCATGACCCATAGATATTAAGGAATATTTATTAACGTTATTAAGAATTAAAGATTGTCAGGTCAATAATATCGTCTACGTTAGAAAAGTCGTATCCTTCCCCATTTTAAAGAAATTTCGCTATAGTGAGAGGGGCCCGTCCCGGCCATGACGTGGCTCACGGCCATGAGCTGCTGCTATAGCTCGCTTCCTCTCTTCTTTGCTTCCTGACTCACTACACGGCTATGTAGATAGGCTTCTGAAACGGCCTTGTAGGCCCCTACTTGCTCTTCCTAGGCTTCTTATCGATGCTCGGTGCTCGGAATATTCTTAAATGGGCTCGAAGGGACTCGGGATCGAGTCTAAGTCACCGAATCATCGTCGCTTCTCTTCATTGGCTCCATATGCGTTGGAAACAAGACGGAATCGTTCCATTTCTCCATGATAGGCCTTGGGAACCTAAAACATGCTAGAAGAAGCGTAAGTAGCCTTGAAACCGCTCTAAAGAGCGATTCCACCAAAGAAAGCGGGACCAAACACGTGAAATAAACACTACAAAACACACTTATCACATACGCTGCGGTGGGGTCGTCAATCTCCCTTACCTCCTGGAAGGCAAGGTCAAACCTCTTGAGATATTCTCTGATAGGCTCGCCCTTCTTTTGTTTCAGCGTCATCAAATCAAAGCGGGTGAGCCTGCGCCTCTTGTTCCCACAATACTGGTCCAGAAAGATTTCTGCCAGCTCTTCAAAGGCGTAAATTGATCTCCGAGGTAAGTCCCGGAACCACCCCTGGGCCAGCTTTACCAAGGTCGTCGAGAAGATTTTACACCACGCGGCATCGTCAGTGTCATACATTCTCATGTGGGTTTCATAAGCAGCCAGGTGATCCTCCGGGTCTGTGGTTCCGTCGAACTTGACTGTGGGCATCTTAATCTTTGGAATAGGGCAGTCTTGAACGTCTGGATGAAGCGGCGTTCTGGTGGGCCTGCCTAGTATCTTAGATCGACTCCCTGCCGAGTGATAACCGTAGTCAACCCATTTGTTAAGGGTCACTATCTTGGCACTTGGGGAGCGATGCCTGGGCGTGAGCCTGCTCATGGCTTCATTTTCTCTTACGGGGGAAAATGTCGGGAACGGGGTCGCTTTTCTTGGGGTGGCTGATGATGCTCGACCTCTGGGCCCCTGATCTAATGATGCCTGGCTGGCCCTGGTTGAGCCTTGCCTGCATGCTTTTTGACAGCCCTGACGCCTTCTGTCGCTTCTCGGCTGGAGTTAGCCTGTCGAACACCCCTGCCTGCTTCGGGCCTAGGCGTGTTGAGACGGGCTCTTTTGGTTTCAGTCGTTCCCGCAGTCCCTGCGACAAGGATCCTTTCTCTACTGACGCAGTTGACTCAATGGTGTAGACAGATCCATCCCTCTGTTGAGGTTCTTGCTCCTGGGTGTCGGCCAGCAGACGCTTCTTGGCCAGGACGTATCCCCTGGCAGCTATTTTCGCCTTTCTCTGAATTCTACTAGCGGCAGTTCGCTTAGTTCCCCCCGCATCTGCAGTGTCTGTGCACTGCAGACGCCTGAGGGTTATAGCTATTCCGCCTACTAGGTCCTTCGGCAGGACCTGCTTGACGAGCATTGCTGAGAAAAAGACAGCAGCCTGCTTAGCCTGGGTGGGAGTGAGCTCTAGGTTTAAACCTTGCTTTGGCCACCCCCCCCACGGGTGTCGCTCCTTTGCTCGAGGTGACGCGAAGAGTGGCCTGCCCACCTCCCCAGAGGGTGGCGGTGGGCGTAACCTCTCGCGGGGTGATGGGCATACCGTACCGGGGGACGAACATCTGTGCAGCCGGATCAGTACCCACTTCAGTTTCTCCAATTTCATGCATCTTCTGATGGTTTTTGTTCTTCTGAGGATTTTTAGCTCTTGATCCCCATAGACGGCGCCAATTTGTTCCGGTTAGGAAACAATCACACCCGAATCGGATTCGGATCTTAGGTTTAGATTGAGTTCTTGTGGGTCTGGCTTGATCCTCACGCTTCACTTATCCTCTTCTCTAGTAGTCGGACTTTCCCGGCGGAGCGGGCCTGTGACTTGCACAAGGAACACACAAGGGTCTCAGAGGTGTCCGAGGGAGTCCTCTCCGATGCCTAAGTCAGTCCGTGAATGCCCTTGATAGACCTTATTCGTGAGGAATAAGGTGGCGTTTTTAGAGTGAGAGTTTAGTGAGAGAAAGTTAATTACCCCCAAATGAGAGGAAATAAGGAGGTATTTATAGGTTTCCACAAGAAAGAGAGAGAGAGGGGACATGTGGAGGTGTGTGCCCCACACATGCCCTTTACCTTAGGCTGAATCAGGAGGGAATACCCTACCCCGCCTTGGGTCGGTCAGGTCAGGGAAGCAGATGATCTCTTTACCCCCTGGAGGAGGTGCAAGAGGGCCCGACTCGGCTTGCTGAGCGCCAGGCCTCAGAGCTCAGGGCTCAGCAGGGAGTGGCCGAGGCCCTTCAGGAGAATTTCCTTGACGGCTGATAGGTCAGATTCGACCAGCTATTCAAACTGCGGGCTTCTTCAAGGCCTGGGCTTAACTGGGACCGGGTCTGACCCAGGCCCCACTGGCGGGTCGCCCGGAGTGGGCAGCTGACCCCATCAATATCCTCTACAAAAGGTTAGAGAGAGATTGTTATGATTTTAGGGTTTGACTACTAAAACGATGATTGATGTTTATGCATGAACATACCTTGATATGATGATCGAAGTTATTGTCGGAGTAACAGTTCTGAGATGGAGCTTATTTGATGGAGTTTAGTTGTTACAGAGAGATTTTGGGTAGATGATTGAGTTTAGTATAGGGATTGGAAGTAGCAGGAGATGGGAGGTTAAAGAAATGGATTCAAACTGAAAGTGTTGGGGAAGGGTAACAGGTAGGGATGACAACGGGTCGGGTCTGGGTCGGGTCCACCCGGACCCAGACCCGGAACCGAAGTTTCAACCCTGGACCTAGACCCGAACGGGTCCAAAATTTTAAGACCCATACCCGAACCGGACGGGTCTGGACGGGGCCCGGGTCTACCCACGGGTCCGCCTTAATTATTATATTGTTGTATTATTCATTATTTCGATGGAAATTTCGTAGAAAAACACGAACTTAATTATTATATTTGTGGACATGACATAGGTCCACCCCGACGCGGCCACGCGCGGGTTTGGGGAGGCGAATGAATCTCCATATGAGATGGTCAAATTGAAATTTAAATCGAAGTAGGAGTCGCCACCGAACTTTGTGGGAGTTTGGGCCCGTTCGAACCTAATCTATGTCGTAGTGGGCCGTGTACAGAATACGGCCCATTTCCGATGTCAGAGCTTATTGGGTTCGTCCCTTTGCATTATGATACCGATACCGACATTATCGGATATCGTGTATTGAATGACTCTCGTTGCCAATGGATTCGGACATCCGGAAACCATGGTTCTGAGTAAGGGGTGAGGGTACGTGTTGGGAAGTTCACTAAGAACACCCAACCCCGCCCTCACTTAGCGGCCTTTACTAAGATATCGTTCGTTTTTGGTGTACACGCGTTAGTTCGACGATTGAATGATATGCAAAGAGCGTTTTTGACTAAACATGTGAATTATGTTTGACTACGTCGTTTAATGCATCTAAACTAATGTCAAAGTTGTTTTAGCATGCGATGTTCATTTTAGTAAAATAAAACAAACAACGAAGAAAACGATAACAGATTACAATATACGAGCGGCATACCACCCGGAATTACAATGCGACCAACGATACAATACAACAATCGCGATGATAAAGGAGTAAACGAGTTAGAAGATGTGTTATGAATTGTAGATAGATGTAGGTGATTTTCTGGATGATTTGTGTGTGACCGGAGGGTCCTATTTATAGGCGAGGTCCTTGATAGGAGCTAGGAGAAGTACTCTTGATTAGGTGACAAGAAATACCGGTTTGGATAGGAAACGTAAGAGTTTGAAAGGGAACGAGAGTCCCGTTTCTTGGTGAGGAAACCGAGTATCTCGGCTGTCTTGGGGCTGTTTCGGCCGAGTGTTTGAGCTCGGTCGGTAAATCGATTTGGTTTTCGGATAGAATTCCTACTTGAGATTGAATTTTATCCTTGAATGGATTTATTTAATATTTTCGAAGCTGATTTTTTGTAGTATTTGAGTCCAAACCGGACGTGTGGTGTCACGGCTGGTCCGAGTGTGTCGGGAAAAAATATCATTGACCGGGTTTGACTCGGTCGCTAAAAGACGGTTTTGCCCCTGGTGCCGGATTTGACCCAAATTAGTCTTATTTGACTCGAAACGACCCACTGGGCCTGGATTTGAGGTTGGTTTAGTAAGATTTGTACTCCGTAATAAGCCAAAGCCAAATGTCCATGATTTTGAGCCTATATCCGAGTCCATTAAAGCATGTTTGCGTCCGATCATCATCGGGTGTTTGGCGGGAACTATTATAGACACCTGACGGTCAAAATGTGGGTGTCTACAATATTGTTCCGAAAAAAATTACGTAATGTCTTGAGTCATTCCTTACGCATAATTTTTTTTAAAAGTGTTTACAAACCACGCATAAAAATGATAAAAAAAAATGTTTACAAGTCTCACAATACAACCGCAAAATCTCACAAAATACAACACAAAGATTGTCTTAAAAACATTCGTTTCAAAATAATTTATTAAATAAACATAATCCTTAAGTATGTTTTAATGAAATGAGTCGGGATGAAGGAGAAGTTTTTTAGGGTCTAAGTTTCTAGCTCAAGAAGTTGAAATTGTTTTTTTTAACGGGTCTACGGGTCGGGTCCGGGTCCCAAAACTCAGACCCGTACCCGTACCCGAATTTTTTGGGGAGGACCCCCGACCCATGCCCACCGGGTCTGGAAAATTTAGACCCAGACCCGACCCATTCGGGTCTGACCCGCCGGGTCTGGATCGGGTCTTGGACCCATTGCGATCCCTAGTAACAGGAGGGAGAAAAGTAGAGGGAAGTGATTAATGTTTGGTTTAGGGGAAGGGTGTGAGGATTGATGGTTAAGCAGGTGATGTAGGTGTGGTGTAGTGTAGGTCAAGAGAAGAGCGCACTATGTCGTAGGTGAGAATCGAACCTCCAAAACTCATAGTCGGAGTAAGGGAGCTCTAACCACTTGAGCTTACCCATTCTTCTCTAGTATAGTGTAGGTAGTATTAGTAATGTAGTATAATGTGTAGGATAGTAATGTAGTAATATGTAGTAAGACACGTGGGAGGAAATTTAAGAGATCGAGTTTCGGTCCGTTTCTCGTACAAACGTCTTTCTTTCTTTCTTAAAAAGCTGAAATATAAGATTAAAGAATTAAAATAATGGAAAACGTAAAACTTATTTTTAATAAGAAATTTGTGAGATGTTAACTAAAATAAACGATAAATAATATTATGGGACAATAGTTATAAATAATCATTATTCTAAGAATTCGATAAATTATTTCTAAATTTTTACGAGACGAGAAAATGTCAAAATGACAGGTCATTATTAAAATATTTTCAAGTTTTGAACTTTATATAACGAAAGATAATTTTTTTAATAATTCGATAAATAAATACTCATATTTTTAATACGGAATAATTTTTAATTTAACGAAAATAAAATATTTTATTCACGAAAATAATTTTTCGTGCGTTAAACTTGGTTTAAATAAATATTTAAAATTGTAACTTTATTTGAAAAATACGGGGTAGTTACATTTTCTGCATTTGACATGTTGTGGATGATATCAATTTTTTTCGTCGAACCGATGTATATTCATATAAATTTAAAAGTAAATTAGAAACTATCCTTTTAAAGATGCGTTTATTAAAATTTACTCCCTTATGATTTTTTTTTTAATATTTTACACCCAAAAAGATGCAAAACTTCAAAATTTACTTGCAAATCACTAGTTGGAAAGCCCGTGCGATGCACGGGCTGATTTTTAAGTACCTCAGACACAAATACATTTTCAGTTACATATTCGTAACAATATTCATTTCTTACAATTTGTAGAAATTTTCGATGTTATTAAGACTGTTTTTATAACTCAAAAGATTTTTGTTTTTATATCTAAACACGAACCATTACTTTTATTTACATAATAAAATTTCATCAACTTCTCGATGTGGGATCGTCTTACCTCAACTTATAACCTTAAGCTAAGAGTTGTTATAAGATTCAAAAGTTTTTTTTTATTATTATCTAAAATGAACGATTTCTCTTATTTATAATATAAAATTTCTCACCTCATCATAATTTTTCAATTTTGGATAATTCAACTTAGAGTTATACTCCGTAGTACTCTTCAAAGCTCTTTTTAGAACTAAATCAAAAGATTTCAGGTTGAAATCTAAAGACAAATGAAAACTCTTAATTATATACGGAGGAATAGAATTTCATCAACTTATTACTTCGTATTATTTTTTGATGCGGGATATTTTTATTTAAATTTATAGTGTTAATAGTTGTTATGGGCTCAGAAGATTTTTTGATTAATATCTTAAAATGAATGATTTCTCTTAGGTATGAAATAGAATCTCATCACTTCATCATAATTTTTTATGTGTGAGATAATTTTACTTAAGTTTATAGTCTTAAAATCTTAAAAACTACTCCGTTTTTAAGATCCAAAAGATTTCAGGTTTATAACTAAAGACGAATGATTACTGTTAATTATATACTCCATAAAATAGAACTCCATCAACTTATTATAATTTTTCTATGTGTGATATTTTTACTTAAATTTATTGTGTTAAGAACTTTTTTAGGAATAAAAAGATTTTTGGTTGATTTATAAGAATGAATGATTACTTTTATTCATAGGGAAATGATAAATACAGCCCTTAGGATTACATCTAAGAGTATAAAAGAGGAAACAAATAAATTCTTAATAGTTGTATTAATTGCATCGATGTATGTGTAGTTCATTATTTAATTTTTAACTTTATACCAAGTTGGGAAGGTATTAAAGGCTTAAAAACAACCTTAAGAGTTGTATTTAACATAACCCTTATTTATATAGTAGAATTTCATTCCCTCATTAAAATTTCTCGATGTGGGATAATCTTGCTTACACTTAAATTTATAGCCTTAAGAACTGTTATAAGACCCAATTTTTTTGGTTAATATCTAAAAACGAATGTTGTCTCTTATTTATGATATAAAATTTCATCAACTCATCATAATTTTTCGATGTAAAATAATTTTACTTAAGTTTATAGTAATCTTTAGAACTCAAAAGATTTCATATTAATATCTAAAGACGAATTATTACTATACTCAGTAATAGAATTCCATCAGCTATTATTATTTTCCGATGTGATATATTTCTACTTAAATTTATAGCCTTAAAAGCTGTTATAAGACTCCACAGAATTTTGGTTAATATCCAAAAACGAATAATTTCTCTTATTTAATTATGATATAATACGTAGAATTTATCACTGTGGACATGACATAGGTCCACCCCGACGCGGCCACGCGCGGGTTTGGGGAGGCGAATGAATCTCCATATGAGATGGTCAAATTGAAATTTAAATCGAAGTTGGAGTCGCCACCGAATTTTATGGTTATTCGGAACCGTTCGAGCCCACTCTATGTCGTAGTGGGCCGTATACAAAATACGGCCCATTTCCGATGTCAGAGTTTATTGGGCTCGTCCCTTTGCAGTTCGATACCGATGCCGACTTGATCGGTTAATCGTATATTGAATGACTCTCGTTGCCAATGGTTTCGGACATCCGGAAACCACGGTTCTGAGTAAGGGGTGAGGGTACGTGTTGGGAAGTTCACTAAGAACACCCAACCCCGCCCGCACATTAGCGGCCTCTACTAGGATATCGAATGATTTTTTAATACGCGCGTTAGTAATACGATGAATGATATGCAAACATTGTTTTCCTAAACATGCGAGGAATTGAATGGGTTGCTAAGTCGGTTTAATGCATGAAAATTTAACGTCAAAGTTGAATTTAGCATGTGAGATTCGTTTTAGTATAATAAAAAAAATGAAAAAAGATGAATTTGCTACAAAGGATGAACAAACGAGTTAGTATCGATTTGTAAAATAATATAGCAAATATAATAAATATAAGAGATCGAGAAAAATCGAAATCTGAAAAATATCGTTAAAAGACGCTGTTTTGTATAAAAAACGAAGCTCGAAAAATAATAAAAAAAGAAAAGGCGTATCGTGTGACAGCCGGCCGCGCGGCTCGCCTGGGATGCCGGCGAGTCGCGTGTCAGGATGATTTCGAAAGCGGTTTTTTTAAAAATTCGATGCTTTTATTAAATTGCGTACAAATATCGCATAATTTGCACTCGATCTAATATTTTCGATGTTCGTTATATTCGATAATTGACTACGAAATCAATATCAAATACTTCGAATAGTTTTAGGAAAGATGTAAATTTTAGAATCGTTTCGTAGAATAATAAAATAAAACGAACGAAAAAAAAAGCTAAAAAGGACTCGGGTTTCAGGCCCGTGCGCGAGTCGCCTGGGTGTGGCGCGACTCGCGTGCGGGTCTGTCCCGTTTTCGTTTTTTTGTTCGAAATTGCTAATTTTGATAAATCGCGTACAAAATATGAATTAATTTATACTCGATTTTATGTTTTCGATATTCGTCATATCCGATATTCGATTATGAAATCGATATCGAATATTCGGAATGAATAAAAAAAGTTTTGTAAAAAAAAGGTTTGAACGAAAAAAGATGTAACGATTTTTAACATCGTCCAGGTTTAATATAATTCTTTTCGATACAATATTCGATTATAGAGAATCGATATCATATTTTTAAGAATGTTGTTATATGAAAATAGTTTTTAATAGTATCGATATTAGAAAATAAAAAACGACGAACGACCCGTAATAAAAAAAGGACCGACGACTCGTAAGGAAAAAAAAAAGGACGGACGAGGACCCATAATAAAACGGACGTGGAGGGAGAAGAGAAGAAGAAAGAGAAGTCGGGTTTTGTACACCCTCAACCTACATGCTTCTGTTTACTCGGATCCGGGCTCGTCGGGAGGTGGTTTGGGCACAAGAGCGTCGAGTGGATGTCGGTGAGTTGGTGGTGGCTCGGTTTGGGCATGAGACGTGTGAAGGGTGTCGGGTATCGGGCCGGTTTCCTTCGGGTTTGTAATATCGGTTTCTCGATGCTAAGTTTTATGCTTATGAGTGTGTGGGAATAATTGATGGTTGATTGATGATTGATAATGAATGTAGATGTTAATAAATCGGTCCCTAAAAAGTGTTGTGCAAGGGGCTATTTATAGGGAGTTCCCGACCTTGGCTAGGAGAGGTGCTTCGGGTTTGAACTACCGCTTAGGATAGGAAACGTAAGAAGCTGAAAGGCATGAGAATTCCGCTTGCTTGTCAAAGAAGCAAGGGAACACGGCTGGTTTGTGCTGCTCGGCCGAGTATTTGCACTCGGTCGGGTGTTTGAATCGGTTTTCGGATAGGATTCCTACTTGAGATCGAATTCCATCCTTAAACGGATTTGTTTAATATTTTATGTAGCTGATTTTTGTAGGATTGGAATACGAATCAGCCGTGTGAGGTGTCACGGCTGACTCACGTGTCTCGGGAAAATCTTTGACCGGGTTTTGACTCGGTCGCTAAAAGACGGTTTTACCCCTGGTGTCGGAATCGACCCAAATTAGTCTTATTTGACTCGAACGACCCACTGGGTCTGATTTTGAGGTTGGTTTTGTGAGATATGTACTCCGTAAAATGCCCAAGCCAAATGCCAATGATTTTGAGTCCGTTTCCGAATATATTAAAGCACGTTTGCGTCCGATCATCATCGGGTGTTTTGTCGGAAACTGCTATAGACACCTGGCGGTCAAAATGTGGGTGTCTACAGAGCCCCTACTCTGACTGAGGCTTGGACAAGGCGAAAGTCAGAGTAGCTGCCAGGCCAATCAAAGATTAAGACCTGGCAGACTTCCGGTCGGGTCGTTTAAGATCCATTAGACCTGCGTAAAGGACCCGCCGGCCGGAGACTAGAAAAGTACCTGATTTGATGATGATAACTCCGTGGGGAATCGGACTTGTCGTATAAGTCTATGCCGCTGGGGAGTTATGTGAATTGCGCGGTCTTGAATTGTACCTGTATAAGTTACATAAAATTTTGCATGCAACATGTAGGTGAAACAAATATGACTCGCGCTGGGGAATAAAAATGATTTTTGCTTAGTTTTGCAATCGAAGTCCTGAAAGCAGCTCACGTGCTAGGAAATAGGTTTTCAAAACTGAAATGGGTAGAAAAGAAATTTGCAATTTAAATAGACCGAAATTTGACCTTGTCGAAAAGGGTTTTCTCAAATGGCTATGTTTTGCAGATTTTAAAAAATGAGAATTTGAAGAGAGAGACCTATCGACAGATTCGATGCTGAGCGTGACCGGACGAGTTGACAGACACGACTGGACTCTCGAGGGGTTGGACCGTGACTCGGTAGGGGGGTGGGCCACCTAACAAGACTCTTAAGTTGCGCTATTCCGTAGCCTAGGCGAGTGGCAACATGTTCGAACATCGAAGTGGGATAGATATGCTATACGGGGTTGCAGTAGTCTGTAATGAGACTGTTGTAGTCTAGTGCTCTCCTGAATTTTTGATTTTTAGGTACATTTCCAAAGTGGGTATTGCCTCGAGTCCTGACAGATTCTTGTCTTCGATTGAGCCGAGTACTAGGACACACTACAGAAAGGAGGCTAAATTTTTTGAATTTATATGGATTTTGTGAGTGGATGGAGGTTTTCTGCCTAAGAGAAGCCTCCAGGACGACAAAGCTAGCTGCTGAGAACATGACGGTGTCGTGACCGGAATGATGGCGCTTTTTGAATGTGTGTCAATGTGGGTAGTTGTGCCTCTGTTGAAAGGCTGCCTACGTATTCACGTATAGTGAAATCAAACCATGCCGTAGTTCAGTGTTGAAAGATATATTATGGTGCCTAGTCTAATAGGACTTTGTGTGTAACCAGCCATAGTAATGGTGTAGGCTAGGTGCATTCCCAATGATGTCTTGATCAAAGGGCTAGAATGGTTAGGATATTGATCCTGTGACTATGAGCATTCTCCGGGATAGCCCCCAGAGGTGGTGTGAACTATTTGGGCATGTTCTATGTCAACCGCAGGTTGAATTCCCGTGCTTGGGGTTGGCAACTGGTTTGAATGAGAAGAATTGGGATGAGATTTGACGAGTTTTGCTCTCGGGGATTTTAACGAGTTTTGCTCTCGGGGATTTTAACGAGTTTTGCTCTCGGGGATTTGACGAGTTTTGCTCTCGGGTTTGCATATGGTGATTGTGAATTTTGTTATGTAAAGGGGAAGCCGAGTAAAATGGCTCGAACTTTGATCGGGATATGTTTGATGATGCGGGATCTTGTTTCCATGTCTGGCCCTAATGGTTAGGGGTATTCTATGGAGCTTGAATCCTCAAAATTCCGGGCTGTCTTTAGCCTGGGTCTCGGGAAGGTCTTGAGGGTTGTAATGTGGGAAGGCTAAATGTGGTGTTAGTTGACCAGCTTGATTGTTTCTCCCTTATTGGATGGTATGAGTATTGATCTTGAGTGGACTGTTGACCACGGTCATGGGCATTTGAATATTTTTTGTTGGTTGACCTCTTAGCCCAGGTCATGGGATCTTCATTTGTGTTGACTGTTCTGGTCGTGGATGCTCTTTTTTTATGATGACCTGCTTTTTTGTTTTGGCCTTTTGCTTTTTTTTTTGGACTTGTGATTTTTTTTTGTCCAGTTTTTTGTCTTTTTTTTTTCTGTTGGTCAGACTAACACCTAAGGTAGGTATGGTTGATCTTGTTGGAGGGGTGTTTATTGTGGGAAATGGGCTTGCCTCCCGTCTTGAACCCCAAACTAGGAGACTACCTAGATTTGTCATAGGATTCGATACCGCTCCTGCTAAGGGTAGTTTTGTGGTTTTCTTTGTCAGACATGGAACATGTAAAGGAAAACACGGGTCTTGATTTCCTGCAGTCATTATAGATGTGCTTGTAATAGTCACGTGCATGTGCTCACAGTGTATGACGGTGTTCATCATGTTCTCGGAAACACATAAGGAAAGTATATATGAGCAATAGAAAAGCTGATTTTATTGAATTTTGAAAAAGAGGACAAAATGCAAAAGACTCTGACTCTGATTTGGAAATGAGGATGTAGGGTATCCTAGACTCGGACTCAGACTTAGACTCGAATCAAATCTGGACTTACGGATGTTCGGTTGTCAATTCAGCTTCTAAGGACTCAAACTGATGTCCAGCATAGCCTTCAGTAGAAGCTTCACCCAGATCTTCATTATGTCGAAGATCGTCTTCAATCCTAATGCCCATTTCGGTAAGCATCGTAAACTTCGAAATGCCGGCGTACCTAAGATGGACGCGGTAAGAAGGTAGGAGGTTGTTGATGAATGCCTCCACTAGTGTCTTCTCGTTGGGCTTGTCTACCAACTTCACACTTTCGGCCCTCCACCTTTGAAGGTACTTCGTGAAACCTTCTTTGGGCTCTTGGGCCATGACCTCCAGGGTGCGCATTGTGGTCTGGATCTCGGTATTATCAGCGTAATTCCGAGCGAACTCTGTTGCCACGTCATCCCAAGTCTTGTACTTCTTGGGGTCAAGCCTGTAGTACCAGGCTTTCGGGTGCTTCTCGAGGGAGGAAGCAAACAGGTGCTTGAACATGGTTGACTTCACTCCTTTGATGGCCATGAATTCTTTGATAGCCCGGATATGTAATACCGGGTCTTCAGTCCCGTCGAACATTGGTAGGCCCGTCAGGTTGAGGTTAGCAGGCAGCTCATCGGTCAAAGGTGAATAGGAACGAGCATTTTCCGTATGGATTGAATTGTTGGTTGACAGGTGGACCTGTTCCTCCAGCTTGCGGACTGCGTTGGCCAGTTCAGCTATGGGCCCAGTGGTTTCATTCCCGACCTTAGGAGTCCTTTGTTCCAAGGCACTCAAACGGGTGGCAATGGCGGTTTGGTCTCCCTTTATCTGGTTCAGTTGATCTTGGATCTTGGGCAACGAGGCGGTCAGTGGATCAATGGAGTCCTTAGTCATGGTTCGGGTGAAGGGCGGCCTGTCTGTAAGAATACCGCGTAATCAGGAAAGTTGCTTCGGAATTCAAACTCACCAAGGGATAGGAAATAGCGCGGGGGGAGAGACGACTCCAGTTTGGCTCGGGTTAGACTCTCCTAAGACAAATGTGTAGGATATGATCCTCGGAGTGACCGTGATTAATCGCTCCGTCGGAGAATAGCCCCCAAGTGAGGCTAAGGACTCAGATGGTGTGGCATCTAAGTGGCTCGAAAGTGGGGTATGTGAGACACGTGTAAGACATGACCCTTAGAGCAACCGTGATTGACCGCTCTGATGAAGGGTAGTCCCCAAGTGGGATCGAATATTTGGTTAAGACTCGAGTGTCGGACGAGTGACCCTTAGACGTAAGGGTCACAAACCTTTTGTTATAGGGCTATGCCTTGTAAAAGGTCGACTCGGAAAAGACTCCTAGACGGGTGACTTGTGAAAGGTGGGCCTCCTTTAGGATCCAGCTGTGTGGGCTGGGCCCTGTTCGAAAGGAGGTCCACGTGAGATATTCCCCAGACTTTGGACTCGATTGGGTAGACGGGCCAACCTTCGTAGGAGTATGTCCTACGTAGGTGGGCCTTGCCTTAGTATAATAAGGCGGACTGGGATAACGAGGAAATCCGTGATATAAGATCGACGGAGTTTCGACGCTAGAGACCTCTATGACTTATGACACGACCCGACACTGCTAAATACGGGAAGTCCTAGGAAGAGGAAGGTTTTGAAATTGAAGTTTTGAAAGCCCGAAGAAAAATTCGGAGAACCGGCCCTTTTCGAAAGAAAAACGGAATAGGTGGACCGGGTTACGGTTTTGAAAGTTCGAAAATATTTTCGAGTTTTGAAATGGGCATAATACCGGCTAAAAATAGGCTATTTTGAGTAAAATCGTGGATCCTAAATTCGGTGTATGTCCCGGGTTTTGAAATTGGATATTTTAAAAAGGATGCTATTTTGAAAAAAGATGGTTTTCGAAAAAGACTTGTAAATCAGGTAGCACGTAGTCATGGAAACGGTATAAGTATAACAACGCCATGTATGCTCTAATTCTAAGTCTCGGTTAGTCTGAAAGGGTCTATACCAGTGTACACAGCCTATCGAGAATCGGGGTGGACTTCCTAAGTCGAGTTGAGCTTAGAACATGCCGTAAAACCCATACGAATCGGCTAATGGACACCTTCGACATATCCAATATAGTGGGACGTCGGTCACCAGTACCGGCCCGGGAAAATATGGGGTTATGCATGAACCGTAAAACTAAAACGCGTATTGTACTAGTCAAACGATTTCTATTCGAGTCTCACCCTGAGGATGCCGATGGTCAGTAACACATCAGTTAATCCCCAGCAGAGTCGCCAAATTGTGGACATGACATAGGTCCACCCCGACGCGGCCACGCGCGGGTTTGGGGAGGCGAATGAATCTCCATATGAGATGGTCAAATTGAAATTTAAATCGAAGTTGGAGTCGCCACCGAATTTTTGGTTATTCGGAACCGTTCGAGCCCACTCTATGTCGTAGTGGGCCGTATACAAAATACGGCCCATTTCCGATGTAAGAGTTTATTGGGCTCGTCCCTTTGCAGTTCGATACCGATGCCGACTTGATCGGTTAATCGTATATGGAATGACTCTCGTTGCCAATGGTTTCGGACATCCGGAAACCACGGTTCTGAGTAAGGGGTGAGGGTACGTGTTGGGAAGTTCACTAAGAACACCCAACCCCGCCCGCACATTAGCGGCCTCTACTAGGATATCAAATGATTTTTTAATACGCGCGTTAGTAATACGATGAATGATATGCAAACATTGTTTTCCTAAACATGCGAGGAATTGAATGGGTTGCTAAGTCGGTTTAATGCATGAAAATTTAACGTCAAAGTTGAATTTAGCATGTGAGATTCGTTTTAGTATAATAAAACAAATGAAAAAAGATGAATTTGCTACAAAGGATGAACAAACGAGTTAGTATCGATTTGTAAAATAATATAGCAAATATAATAAATATAAGAGATCGAGAAAAACCAAAATCTGAAAAATATCGTTAAAAGACGCTGTTTTGTATAAAAAACGAAGCTCGAAAAATAATAAAAAAAAGAAAAGGCGTATCGTGTGACAGCCGGCCGCGGGGCTCGCCTAGGATGCCGGCGAGTCGCGTGTCAGGCTGATTTCGAAAGCGGTTTTTTTGAAAATACGATGCTTTTATTAAATTGCGTACAAATATCGCATAATTTGCACTCGATCTAATATTTTCGATGTTCGTTATATTCGATAATTGACTACGAAATCAATATCAAATACTTCGAATAGTTTTAGGAAAGATGTAAATTTTAGAATCGTTTCGTAGAATAATAAAATAAAACGAACGAAAAAAAAAGCTAAAAAGGACTCGGGTTTCAGGCCCGTGCGCGAGTCGCCTGGGTGTGGCGCGACTCGCGTGCGGGTCTGTCCCGGTTTCGTTTTTTTGTTCGAAATTGCTAATTTTGATAAATCGCGTACAAAATATGAATTAATTTATACTCGATTTTATGTTTTCGATATTCGTCATATCCGATATTCGATTATGAAATCGATATCGAATATTCGGAATGAATTAAAAAAGTTTTGTAAAAAAAAGGTTTGAACGAAAAAAGATGTAACGATTTTTAACATCGTCAAGGTTTAATATAATTCTTTTCGATACAATATTCGATTATAGAGAATCGATATCATATTTTTAAGAATGTTGTTATATGAAAATAGTTTTTAATAGTATCGATATTAGAAAATAAAAAACGATGAACGACCCGTAATAAAAAAAGGACCGACGACTCGTAAGGAAAAAAAAAAGAAGGACAGACGAGGACCCATAATAAAACGGACGTGGAGGGAGAAGAGAAGAAGAAAGAGAAGTCGGGTTTTGTACACCCTCAACCTACATGCTTCTGTTTACTCGGATCCGGGCTCGTCGGGAGGTGGTTTGGGCGCAAGAGCGTCGAGTGGATGTCGGTGAGTTGGTGGTGGATGTCGGTGAGTTGGTGGTGGCTCGGTTTGGGCGTGAGACGTGTGAAGGGTGTCGGGTATCGGGCCGGTTTCCTTCGGGTTTGTAATATCGGTTTCTCGATGCTAAGTTTTATGCTTATGAGTGTGTGGGAATAATTGATGGTTGATTGATGATTGATAATGAATGTAGATGTTAATAAATCGGTCCCTAAAAAGTGTTGTGCAAGGGGCTATTTATAGGGAGTTCCCGACCTTGGCTAGGAGAGGTGCTTCGGGTTTGAACTACCGCTTAGGATAGGAAACGTAAGAAGCTGAAAGGCATGAGAATTCCGCTTGCTTGTCGAAGAAGCAAGGGAACACGGCTGGTTTGTGCTGCTCGGCCGAGTATTTGCACTCGGTCGGGTGTTTGAATCGGTTTTCGGATAGGATTCCTACTTGAGATCGAATTCCATCCTTAAACGGATTTGTTTAATATTTTATGTAGCTGATTTTTGTAGGATTGGAATACGAATCAGCCGTGTGAGGTGTCACTGCTGACTCACGTGTCTCGGGAAAATCTTTGACCGGGTTTTGACTCGGTCGCTAAAAGACGGTTTTACCCCAGGTGTCGGAATCGACCCAAATTAGTCTTATTTGACTCGAAACGACCCACTGGGCCTGATTTTGAGGTTGGTTTTGTGAGATATGTACTCCGTAAAAAGCCCAAGCCAAATGCCAATGATTTTGAGCCCGTTTCCGAATATATTAAAGCACGTTTGCGTCCGATCATCATCGGGTGTTTGTCGGAAACTGCTATAGACACCTGACGGTCAAAATGTGGGTGTCTACAATCACCTCATCATAATTTTTCAAAATGAGATAATTCTACTTAAGTTTATAGTTTCAAAAACTCTTTTTCGGGACTCAAAGATTTTTGGTTAATAGCTCAACTCGAATGATTTCTCTTATTTATGATAAAGAATTGCATCACCTCATCATAATTTTTCGATGCGGATAAATCTACTTAAGTTTATAACCTAAAGAATGTTTTTTAGAACTTTTTTTTTTCTGAATATCTAAATAATACAAATGATTACTTTTATTTTATATAATGGAATTTCATCAATTTATTACGGAGTATTATAATTTTTCGATGTGGATAATTCTACTTAAATTTGTAGTCTTAATAACTCTTTTTAGGACTCCATTTTTTTTGATTGATATCTAAAGACGAATGATTACTTTTATTTATATAATAAAATTTCATCACCTCATTATAGTTTATCGATGTGAGATAATTTTAGTCGCACTTCTGTTTTTAACATTATTCACAAATAAAGAAAATCTTCAATATTCTTTACAATCTATAAGAGGGAATATAGTCACGTACTCACGTGAGATCTTGTGTGTTCAGTCGTTATGACTTATGAATATATATATTATAAATATCAAACTTTTATATTTTTTTGCTAATGTATATTTGATATTGATAGTGCAAAACGCGTCTCGACAAATGTGAAAAAGCAGATGGGATCATTGGATATGAATAGAGGGAATATATAATAGTTTCACCGTTTACATTATTTCTTGGATGTGGGAGAAAAACACATTAAAACTTACTCTAACATTTTTTTTAATACTTATGAGGCTCAATTTTTTTTTTATTTTTTTTTAAAATTTACCTGATGACCAATGATGCCTCTTATTTATTATAATCACTCTAGTTATTATAATTTTTCAATGTGAGATAATTTTACCGTTTTATATATATACATGTAAACAACAAAATTATCGTAATTTTATATTTTTAGAGTTTCTAATATTGATTATATGGTGAATAAATAAATACTTATAAATATTCAAGAATTCGTCAAATAGAATTGACTACACGTTCCACGCGGTTTCTGTTAAATTTTTGTGTATTTTGAGGTGATAATTGACTGTTTATATAGTGATAATTTTTTTTAATATTAGGTGTAGTAGGATTGTTTTTTCCTATGCGAATCCAATATCTCTTAAATCTGAGGTGGGGTAGGATTAATTTATCCTATACAATCCCTATATTCTTATTTAAATTAAAAAAAAATATTAAACCTTTAATTAAGTAATTTAAAAATTTTCGACCAATCATATAACTCGGAAAGTTCCTACTTTATTAATATAATATTGATTGATTGATTTAACATATTCTTAACCATTAGACGAAGAGATTTCAATTCTTTGGATGATATTATATGAATACTTAGCGACTCACTCTTATGATTCTTAACCATTGTCAATTATTGAAGGACCGTCGTAGTTCTCACGCACGACACACACACACTAATTAAATCCGCCACCCTCAACCCTGAACCTCACCCTCACTCTCTATCTATCCTCAACCTTCACTTCACTTCCATTGTTCCACATAAGAAATGGGAGTTTCTCCAAAAGCAACCTCAATTTCCCATTTCACCCCTCCGCTTACCCTCATCCTCACCATCTTCTTCTTCTTCTTCTTACTCCACCCTGTTTACCCGCTCGACATCACCCAAATCCTATCACATTACCCAGATCTCTCCCAATTCACATCCCTCTTAACCGCCTCCGGAATCTCCGACGACATCAACCACCGCGACGCCGTCACCATCCTCGCCGTTCCCAATGCTTACCTCCGCCCCACCACCTCCTCCTCCACCCTCGCCGATGCCATCCGCTACCACGTACTCCTCCAGTACCTCACCTAGTCCGACCTCCGCGGCTCCCACCTCATCACCACCCTCCTCCAGACCACCGGCCGGGCCCCTACACCCTTGGTTCCCTCAACTTTACATCCGACCCCTCAAACGGCGTCGTCTCCTTCCACCCCGCCAACAACAGCTCCGCCTCATCTAACGTTATCTCCCTCCTCAAAACGGTGCCGTATAGCCTCTCGATCTTCACCTTCGATTCCTTACTCGAGCCGAGCGGATACGATCTGACAGCGTCCGAGCTCCGCCCGTCTCCGCCGTCGATCAACATCACCGACGCCTTGATCAACGGCCACGACTTCAACGTGGCGGCGTCGATGTTAACCGCGTCAGGGGTGGTTTCGGAATTTCAGCAGGACGAGGACGGTGCTGGAATTACCTTCTTCGTCCCCACTGACGTGGCATTCGCGAACCTTCCGCCAAGTGTGCAGCTCCAAGCTCTCCCAGCTGAACGCAAATCCCTTGTGCTGAAATTCCACGTGTTTCACTCGTATTACCCCCTGGGTTCGCTGGAGTCGATAGTGAACCCGGCTCAGCCGACATTGGCCACGGAGGATAACGGGGCGGGTAGCTTCATGCTGAATATTTCTCGTGTTAACGGATCGGTTTCGCTTAATACCGGGTTGGTTCAGGCGGTGGTGACTCAAACGGTGTTTGATCAGAAACCTGTTGCCATATTTGGGGTGTCTAATGTGCTTTTGCCTAAGGAAATATTCGGAAAGGGTAGCGAGGTAGATTTGAGGGGTGGAGGTGGACGCGGAGGTGGAGGTGGGCCCTTTGTGGCCCAACCGCCTGATATAGGGACCGTACCCGAGAGTTCACCGGATATCCATTTTGGTGGGCCGTCCAGTTCTCCGCCTGTTAGTGGAGGTGGAGGCGGAGGCGGAGGTGGCAATTGCGGTTGGGCGGTGATCTTATCATGTATAGCGGGATTGTTTTTGTGTGTTGTATAGACATTGATCGAGGCCATCAAATACGGGTATGACTATGAATTTCAGGATTGAGGCGGATACAGGAGGGAGAGTTAAGTATAGATTTTATATATAGGGAGAGGATGGATGATTGGGATCGGGATTGGGATTATGCTTATTATGTGCTCCTTTGGATGATTTTTTTGATGGTAGATTGCTCGCTCAACTATCATTCAACATTTCAATTGAATTGAAGCTTTTAGTAGTGGTAGTATTAGGTGAAGGAGGAGGAAGTGTACAATCCATAGAGCCTACTCAGTTTTCTCAACATTTGCCCTGTTTTCTTTTCTCTTTAAAATTCTTTTGGTCTGCTGCTGTATTTGCCTTTGGGATTCTTCTACTTGTACAGAATATGAAAAATTGTTTTGTATTTTGATTTCTATATTGGACTATGGAGCATTCAACCATCAGTTGAAAGCATTTTTCAGTTGGGACCTCGGGACCTCATTTGCTCGTAATATTCTTTTTGGTGTCTCCTTATCGGTTGCTCTGAGTGTGTCATGGCTGGTTAACTTTCTTAATGCTACCAAAAACAAGTTACCGCGCAAGTTCAGATTCAGCATTTTCAGTTGTGACTGTCACAATGGAAGCTCAAATGATACAATGTCAT
This sequence comes from Agrostemma githago, assembly GCA_958450325.1. Lineage (NCBI taxonomy): Eukaryota > Viridiplantae > Streptophyta > Magnoliopsida > Caryophyllales > Caryophyllaceae > Agrostemma > Agrostemma githago. The sequence continues at coordinate 59,563,652 of OY288252.1, read as the reverse complement.
TTTCTAACGAAATACCATTGTTAATCCTGATTCCAAGTACAATAGTGAAAACATTCCTTACATAGCATGTGATGTTTAGGGGTGAGTTTAGATAAGAAAAATAGGCAGGAAATATTCCATTCAAAGTAGCAAAACTGAGTATGAATGGAACTTTTATTGATAGAGATTGTACTTGGAATCTTGTATTTTACACCTTGCGAACTGGTTGATCAGCGTGGTTGGGTATTCAATATATTTCTGATTGCGATAATTACAATTTTTTTCCTTTCAAATGAGTCACTTTAAGTCTATTTTGATGTTGCACCATCTGGATCCCGGTTATGTTAGCTTGGGTTAGTTTCGAGAGGCCTGCTTGCATTCCTTACAACATATGTTTTCTCCCATTATATTTCTATCATCATTCATTACAATATACTCACACAATAATTCATAAATAGAACACCCCCTAAGCCAGTAAGGACATCTTTACAAAAAGAAGAAACTTAAGGGAGCTGTGAAGACTCAAGGGTGTTCAGCAGTTGCAAAGCCATTCTTGAATGGCTAACCTTAAGGAATGATTGGGTATAAGATGAAGGTGATCCAATTTCAAATTGGTCAAGGGAGAAGTTTCCCTGCCGTTTTCTAACCACTCGCGAATGGTCTCTCCTTCATAGGTAAATCCATCTGTAGCTACTTGAGGATCACACATGATCTCCTGAAATAAGTTGATCGGAGTTATTACGACACCAATCATGCTTATGTCAGATCACTCACATGTGGTACTTGACTACTCGTGGTACGGGTTCAAGAGCCCTGCTGATACCCATAAACACTAATGGTGCCATGCCATGCCATGCGAGTTTTAAACATAAAGAGCAATGGAAACATTTCAGAAGATTTATTTGGCAAGCGCAGCTTGAAAGACGATCACAGTTTCATGTCATTAATGTTCTTAATTTAAAGTGATTTAGCTAAGTTTCCAGTTCTTAATCGTGAGAAAAAACACGGATTTTTTTGCATTACAGAAAAGTTATGCCATATCTTTTGTAAAGCGCTCAATCAAGCTTTCTATATTCCAAAATTTCATGAAAAGAGGGCCCTGGAACTTATTTAGAAGCCCACAAACTTCTAACCAGGTTGTAAAAGATTAGATGATTTCAAAAAATAACAGCAACATCTAACCTGAAGTATTGGACACACAAAAAAAGATGGAATTGGGCTCTCCTGTGACATATGAAGCTGTTGCAACTCTTTCACAAGAGACGGTGTCAATTCTGGCCTGTCCCGACTATTAGGTCACAGAATCTCAGAGCAAAGTCCATTAGTTTTTCTGCTACAAATGGGCCCCAATTTCTTGCGGATGGGTCAAAAATTGACGCAATTCCATCACTTGACACTGCTCTCCGAACATTGGCAACCAATCCTACTGGAGGTAGCCCAGTCGGCAGCTATAGCATGACAACACCAAAGGAGTAGACATCGGACTTTGGTGATGATTCCCCTGCTCTAAGGATTCCTGGATCTGTATATGAGAAGGCGCCCTTGGAATCAGGATAACGGCCAAAACTAGGGCAACGGAGGGTGTCCTGTGATAAGAGTCTAGTGATCCCAAAATCACAAAGTTTGCAGTGTAATTCAGAATTAAGGTGAATGTTTTCGAGTTGTAGATTGCCATGGGCAATCTTTTCAGGCCGAGAAGAGTGGAGAAATAAAAGAGCAGTTGAAATTTCAAAAATGATTCTTGCTCGGATCTTCCACGAGAAATTGTTGCGTTTTTGAAAAAGATGATATTGGACAGTATCAGGAACGTAGTCATATATAAGGGACCAATCCTCTGGACAAGAACCCAGTAAGCTGATTAAATGAGGGTGCCTTAGCTTGCCAAGAACTTCAACCTGCAAATTTAATCAGCTTAATTAAGCCAATAGTAATACAATTACACAGTAGTATCAAACTGCTCCATTGCTGAAAATGGTGAGGAGCAATTCAAATTGTGGAAATGCACAAGAGAAAGAGACCTCTTTTTCAAACTGCGATGGGGCATGAAAGTTTTGTGCATGCAACCTCTGAATAGAAATAGTTCTACCAAGCAGTTCTCCCTTGTAAACACTGCAGAATCCTTTTTCACTTATTTTGAAGCTCTCCGAAAAGTTGTACGTGGCACTTTGCAGATCTAAAAGAGAGAACTCAACTAGCTCAGGTATATCATCCCGAATGCCACCACATCCTTGATGAGTTGTAGCACCAGTTTTCCTGCCACGAGTTCTCCACCTCTCAAGCCAACGGTCAGCTTCCATTCTCTGTCTCCAAATTCTTTGTCTTTCTGTTCGTAAGCTTGCAATGCAAACTTGGATTAACTTCAACTCTTCAGATACTTCAACACACCGCTAGTCAGCCTCCTGAACACGACACTCAAGGAGAGCCACATTCCTCATGGTTTTATGTAGCTCTCTTATAACTTCTAGCCTTTCCTCTAAAAATCCTTCTTGGTCATGGAGCATCCTTCTAAAAGCGTTCTCAGCTTCCATTCTGAGATTAGCTTCACCGGAGTGGATGAGTTCAATATCTTTCACCTGCGAGATTCAAAACAGAGTTACTGTGTTTGTAATTTTGTATAAGCCAAGCTCATTAAATTTGTCTTTCCCAAATTTTAACTCAATTATCCAACTACATTTATAAACCCCCTCCTTTTATTGTAGGCTGGCTCTGATTAAATATTTCATTTCACAAGAGATCTATGACCTAATCTCAAACCAAAAGCTTATCCCAATGGGTAGAGGCATAACCACTCGTCCACACTTGCAAACCTCTATCTCTTCTTCCATTCTTCAATATGGAAACATGCCATGTGAGATCACAACCAAACAACTCTTAATAGGACATTATATAGTCAAGCAAATAATAGTGCATGCCCAATTTTCCCCTCTCCACAGTAAACCATTATTTTGACACCAAGTCTAATTACATTGATTCAACATCGGCTACTGAAATACAGTCATCCTCAAGGCTGACAGTTTAGTTTTGCTCTACTGCCAAGAGACATACCATTACAAGCAACCATTCCTTTTTAAAAAAAAGGGAAATTCCTACTTGTACCCTCTAAGTTTTCACTTTTCCCAGTTGTACCTCTGAGTATAAGCAATTCCCAGCTGTACCCCTGAACTCTATTAATTACTCTCAACCGTGACTAAAGTAGAATTTGCCGTTAAGTATGGGTGTTAAGTGCCACCTTGCAGCCCTAATCTAATGACATGGCTAGTGACTTGTCCGTGTACTTGGCTTTTGTCCTCATTAATCCCTAATTCACCATTTTTTCCCCAATTCTTTCCTCCAATTCTTTCCCTCCAATTCTCAATCTTTTACCTCCCAATTTTTTTCCTATTTACTCTTACTTATTTACCTCTACAAACACTTCTATTTCTTTCTCTCTTTCACTCTCTCATTTTTTTCTCTCTTATTTTGCATTATGTCATCTTCATCTACAAGTTGGGTAAGAAATAACCACATTGAAGGACTTGAATTTCAAAATCAAGTTTGCAATATTTGTAGGAGAAATGCGCTACTAAAGCAAGTACTACAACAAATATGAGTAATGCAACATTAAAGTACTTCAAACCCTTCATAGTTGACACCAATTCTTTCAAGTGCATCTTCAATCCTAGAAATTCATCACTAATAGCTTCAAGACTTGCTAAAATGTCTTCATCTTCATAGTTAGCGTGAGAGAGATGAAGATAGAGAAGTGTTTGTAGAGGTAAATAAGTAAGAGTAAGAAGATAATAAATAGAAAAAAAAATTGGGAGGGAAAAGATTGAGAATTGGAGGGAAAGAATTGGAGGAAAATTGGGGGGAAATGGTGAATTAGGGATTAATAATGAGGACAAAAGCCAAGTAGACCGACATGTCACTAGCCATGTCATTAGATTAGGACTGCAAGGTGGCACTTAACACCCATACTTAACGGCAAATTCTACTTTAGTCACGGTTGAGAGTAATTAATAGAGTTCAGGGGTACAGCTGGGAATTGCTTATACGCAGCGGTATAACTGGGAAAAGTGAAAACTTAGAGGGTACAAGTGGGAATTTCCCAAAAAAAAATTACTTGGTGATATAATCATGTAGTCCGAGCACTAAATAGACTAGAAGTGCAAGCTGTGGAGTTCAGTAGTTAAAGGCTTCTACAACTTTTTTAAAAAGACTTATTTTAGAAAACTCTGGAACATAACTACTGAAACTCAAGGACTGAAATCAAATTTGAGCAAGATTATCACCTTCCTTATTGCTTGAATAGCTTCAGCTTCCAATTTTTCACATTTCACATGTTCTCCCAATGCTTCATTCTTTAATGTCTCAGCTTCTGCTTTCAGTTCCAACAGCTGAGCGGACAAACTTTCTTCCTCCAACCTTGTATCTATGTTAGAAAAACTCATGCTCTCAGAAACAGTTGATAATTCATTGCTGGTTGGGGACCGAGCACAGCAAGGACTACTTATTTCGCCACCAGGCATAATTAAATCCTCTACAGTGCGACCACTCTGAACCAATCCTTCTGGAACAGAGTGCCTCGCTCTTAGAGGGGAAGAACTGAAACAAACGTGATCTGAGTCGTACAGATGTTCACAGTTGTTGGGACAAGATTTTGACTTTAACCTCTCTCGAATCAACTTTTTGTCTCGACAATTTTGTGGACGCCTTGCTACGTCAAAAGCTTCTCTTGTCCAAGTATGTTTCCCCTTATCTATGAACCAAATCTCACAAAATGCTGGGATATATTTGGCAGCATAATTAGCTTTGCTAGAGTTCACCTTCACATAACTGCACCATATCATTTGATGAGAGCTAGATCACGAATGAAAGATTATAACAAATTACATAAATAAGCTATTCAGCAACCCGATTCCCCCACACATCTCAAAGAAATGAAAACCAACGACGTAAAAGAAAGAATTCCCATTAAAAGAAAAAATATTGAAAATTACAAGCTAATGGACATTGGTAAACAACACAATTCTCATATAGCACATACTTTCCGGAGATTGAGCCCATTATAAGCTTTTGTATGTCATGATTGATAACCACTTTTGCGAGCCCCTTGTGAACTTGTTCAGCTTCTGATACAATTGCGCTCGCTTTTACCTGTAACAATGAGTTACACTTATAATAACGGCAAGTCAGAAATAATGCTAACAAGACTGTCAGCGCAGCTTCGTAATATTTCAGGCTCTGTTACAACATATCAAACCCCGTATCAATCGCAGAAAACTTCTATTGGGAACTAATAGTAGGACGACACAGGAATTCCAAGTCCATTGGTTGAATAAAAAGTTAGGGCCTCTGGTGAATCATTGTTTAAGTAGCAGACGAGCAGCTTTATCCTGCCTTCACAAATAAACTCAAACTCCAGAGTGGTAGTATTACTACTACAATACTACTCACCAGTGGTTAGTGGCCACCAATGAGGCTATGTTGCATGAGAAATTTACCTTAGCATTATAACAGAAGTTCAAGTAATATTGCAAAAGTTTTTTCGTCTTTTCTCGCTCATCTTTCCTATATTTGGCCACCACTTCAGGGATTGCTTGAGTTGCCGGAAGCTTTCCCACTGCATCATAAATATAAAACTGTTTTAAGTTCCTACAACTACATGAATTATCGTATACTTAGATCACGGATTTATAACAGCATTGTGATACAACAAGTTCCTAAAACTCTTCTATCTCCCTCATTTTTTGTGTTGCTGTATCAAAAGCAACAAATTAAATAGTCTGACATTCTACATTAAGCATTAGTTTTCCACAAGCAATGAAGCAATAACTACTGGTCTGAATCTTAATGCTAAACTCAGTCCAAACAACTAAACAAGTCCGGAGTAAACGCTAGATACAAAGGCAAATGTATTTCTTCACAGAGTATTCGTGTATCGACTAGTTGTTTTGACCAATAATGCAATAATGTACTCGTATTACGGAGTATAAATCAAATCTATAGCATTATTCATAACTTTGAAGCTTTGCAGGTTGCAGACTGCTCTGATGTATGAAGTATCACGTTTCATTCCAACAAGCCTTTTAAGTTCTAACTAAGTCAAAATTATTAAGATATTAAAACATGTTCAACGTTACCTTAAGATTTTGGTTAGATATTCAGAAGAATTACAGCTACAAATTATCGTTAAATGAAGTGATTCCGCCTATTTCAGCTCAGATAAGTATGATTTGACAAGTTATTACAACCTTACAGTATCTTCAAATAGCATCCACTACTCATAAATCGAAAAAACAAGAAACAGTTTAATTTAACACAAATTATCAATTCCATTCTTCACTCTAAGCTACATAATAACATAGTTTACGTCAATAAAAACATTACTCCCTCCTTTCCGTCAATAGTTTACGTTTGTATTTCTACTTTATCTTTATAATTATCAAAAACAATTCCATATCTATCAGCTTATTCTTGTGTGCAAAGCATACATTAACTTTTCAGGATGACTGAGCTACTCGAAATTCACCAAAATGAATAAAAAGAGGGAAATGAGGGGAGAGAAATATTACGAAGAGTATGAATAAGAGAAGAAGGCAGATGAACATGAAGAAGCCAAATTTCGGAGCTCCGGAACGTACGGATAACCCAACGAATCACCGAAGCGGACTTCTCTAAGCTCCTTCCAACAGCAATGAACACTATCTCTCTCCTCTCGTACTCTTCATCTTTTTCTCCGACTGTGTTTTCCGTGTTACAACTCGGCGGCTGGTCCGACTCGATGCTGTGACTCGGTGCCGTAAGAGGAGGCGGAGTCAGTGATTCAACGACGAGCGGGGGTGGTTGTGATGGGGTTAAAACCTCCATTTTTACTGCATGTAAGGATGGAGAATTTACCGTGGTTGTGGTAAATGCCTAATGCCTAAATGGTAAGTAAAGGAATACTGGAAGAGTCGTTGCGTTTAAATGAGTGGAGGCGGACAGCGAAGAGATTATTACTCCGTACAAAAACAAGAAGAAATTTTCTTTGTTTTATTGACTTCCTAGTCAGGTGGATGTAAAAGGAAATTACGTGAGAGTAGGTACTAGCTAGTCAATTAAGTGTCCATGTCACATGCACTAAACTGGTACAGAGTACTACTCATAAAGAAGAAAAAACCCAGTAAGTTTAGGTTAAGCCCAATTCAATTCAACTAAGTTCACTTTATGTTTCTCCGTATGTGGTTGTAAATGTTTAAATGTCAGATGATTTGGTTTGACAACCCGTGTAGTGATCCAAATTTTCAAACACTGTAAATGTTTAAATGATGTTAAATGTCGGACAATGATGATGATGCTGATTTTGTGCCTGAAACAAACAATTCCCTAGAAGTTGAACCTTTACGTAGTTCTGGGTGGAAACAAAAAGATGGGAAAAAGACTATTGATATGGAAGATGATGAAGAATTGTTGCAATTCTCTGAAGAAGATGTAGTGGAAGAAGTGGACTACTGGAGTAATGCCATTTATTGTTTCATTATGGGGGCGAACCCTCCATGGGAAGTGATTGAGGGCTACGTAAAGAGGATCTGGAAAGAGCATGGAATTGACAAAATTTCATTTTTGCCTAACGGAATCTTCATTGTAAGGTTCAAGGAGAAGGAAGCTAAGGTAAAAATTCTGAACAATGGTTTCTTTATATTCGATAATAAGCCTTAATAGTGAAAGAGTGGACCCCTGAAGCTAAGTTAGACAAGGATGATGTTCAAGAAGTACCCATTTGGATACAATTGAACAATTTGCCACTTAAGTTTTGGGGCCGATGCCTTCCCCGTATTGCCGATCTTGTTGGTCCTTTCGTTAAGTCTGACCTAGCAACTGAGGAACGAACGAGATTGGGGTATGCTAGGGTCATGGTGCTGGCTAAGGTGGGTCAGAAATTCAAAGAGTCTATCAAGTTTTTAGATGAACATGGATACATCGTGGAAGTTCATATCAAATATGAATGGAAACCCATATGGTGTACGAAGTGTAAAGGTTATGGGCATGGGGTTATTGATTGTAAGAAGGAGGAATTACAAAAAGCAAGAGCCGAGGTAATGCAAAAGAAAAAAGAAGCTGAGATGGTACGGGTCCAAACGAGGCAACAACCTACTAAGTCGATTGCAGCAGGGGTGAAGCAGCCTGCTAAGCCGTTTGCAGCAGGGGTGAAGTAGCCTGCTATGCCGGTCATGCCTTCGAAGACTGTTGTTCAGCTGGGTATCACATTTACTGAAATGTTGAAAGGTTCCCCTTCGAGAAAAGAGACGGTCGTGGAAAAGGAAGGAGTCGGTATAGAACTGATTATACATGGAGACACATAATATAGGAGTCTGGAATGTACGCGACATGTGTAATATAAATAAGCAGCGTACTATTTGTGATTTTATTAGGAAGCAGCAAGTAGATATTTTCGGTTTACTTGAAACGAAAATAAAAAATAAAGCGTATGCCAAAGTTCATAATAATGTTTTTTATGAATGGAGCATCACGACCAATAATCATTGTGTTGAAGGTGGTCAGGTTTGGCTATTATGGAAGCATGATAGGGTCAGACTGACGATTTTGGAGTATAGTAATTAATCTATTCACGTTAAAGTGACTACGAACTCGGGGAGGAATTATTGGCTAACGTTTGTGTATGCCTTTAACTCGGCCTCTGAGAGAGTTGAGCTGTGGAGAAGGCTTGAATCCTATACTTCGATGGGTCCGTGGATAATCTTAGGTGACTTTAACTGTGTTATTGATGCTCAAGAATGTTTGGGTGGGGTTTCGACAGACGAGGCTATGAGTCAGTTCCGTGACTGCTTAGCTAATTGTGATGTTAGTGATATTAAGGCTTGTGGGTCTTGGTTCACGTGGAATAACAAACATAATGTGGCGGCAAGGAGAGTTTATAGTCGAATCGATCGTTGTTTGGTTAATGACGAGATGATGAGACTATTTCCGAATGGGTTTGCTAATTTCTTACCGGAGGGTACTTTTGATCATTGCCCATGTATAGTGCAATTGGAGCAACCTCCGGCTAGAAAGAATCGAAGTTTTAAATACATGAACATGTGGAGTAACGCTCCTGATTTTTTGAGCTATGTAACTAGTGCTTGGGGAGTGCCGATTCGGGGGACGAGGATGTTTCAAATGGGGACAAAATTAAAGAGCCTGAAATGACCACTGAAAGAACTTAATGCTAGGTGTTTTTCAGACATTGATAATAGGTGTATGCAGGCAGAAATGAAGCTCGAACAGCTACAGGTGTTGCTGCGGACTGACAGCAGTTCGACTGTCATGCGCTGAGGCTGAGATGAATGATCAGGTCCAATTATTGCAAAATGCTCGAGCAGATTTCTGGACCCAGAAATCAAAGCAGAAATGGGTGCGTGATGGAGACGTTAATTCTGCCTTCTTTCATGGGCTATTGCGGGCCAGGAGAGCGAGGAATGCAGTGACAAAAATAAAGGATGCTGATGGCTGTGAGTGTGCAACTCAATAGGAAATTGAAGATGCCTTTGTGAGGTATTATTTAAGCTTGCTGGGTGATTCTCATGATGTGGAACAAGTGAATATAAATATTGTTAGACGGGGTAAGGTTTGTTCTGAAGAGCACAAACTTCAGCTCAGTCTACCCGTGTCATCTGATGAAATTAAGCAGGCTTTGTGGAGTATTCCTCGGGACAAAGCTCCGGGTCCGGATGGCTTCTCGAGTCAATTCTTCATTGATTCTTGGGATATTATTGGAGATGACTTCTCGAAAGCTATTCAAGACTTCTTTGTGTCAGCTAAACTCCTCAAACAAATTAATTGTGCTAACATTACCTTGATCCCTAAGGTGAATAGGCCACAATCAGTTAAAGAATTTCGGCCGATTTCTTGTTGTAATGTACTTTACAAATGCATAGCTAAAATCATTTGTAGGAGATTGGCTAAAGTTTTGCCTCATGTGATTAGCCCAATGCAAGGGAGCTTTATCGAGGGCAGGAGTATTGTGGAAAATGTGCTTATCTGTCAGGACCTGGTGCGTATGTACAATAGGGGTCGAATTTCTCCCCGATGCCTATTTAAAGTTGACATACATAAGGCTTATGATATTGTTGAATGGGTGTTTGTGGACCGTATGTTGCGTGCATTGGATTTCCCAGACCATTGGAATGTGTGCAATCAGTCTCCTATTCGTTAAGCGTTAATGGGGATAATTTTGGCTTCTTTCGAGGGAAAAGAGGGTTGAGGCAAGGCGACCCTATGTCTCCGTTGCTGTTCACTATTTGTATGGAATACTTTACTCGTATCATGGATTATGTGTCGAGAGAGAGGAATTTTAAATTTCATCCGAAATGTGGCGAAATGAAGATCAGTCATTTCCTATTTGCCGACGATCTTCTCCTTTTTTGTAAAGGGGATATGGAATCGATAGAGCTTTTATGGCGAGCATTTGCGACTTTTAGTAGGGCCTCGGGGTTGAGTATTAGTGTTGGGAAATCCCATGCTTATTTTGCAGGTGTTGATGATGACAGGAAGGCTGCAATTTTGCAATTCTCGGGATGTGTGGAAGACTCTATGCTATTTAGATACCTTGGTTTACCTATTCAGAGCACCAGATTGGGCAAGAATGACTGTGAAAAAATATTGGCCCGAATAACTGCGAGAATTGCAGGTATTGGTGCCCAAAAGCTGTCTTATGCAGGTAGACTGACCTTAGTCCAGTCTGTGTTGTCTCAACTACATAATTACTGGGCTATGGTCTTTATTATTCCGAAGTATGTCATGGCTCATATTGGGTCGCTTTGTCGGAACTTTCTTTGGGATGGTGGGGTGGAAGACACAAACCGAGCACTAGTGAGTTGGGAGAAAATGTGCTGCCCTAAGAATGAAGGAGGGTTGGGATTAAGGGACTTGGCAATTTGGAACGAGGCAGCTGTGGCTAAGCTGGCCTCGTGGGTTTTTGATCAACCGGATCGTCTATGGGTCCGATGGGTTAACAGTGTATATCCGAAGGGCTCCCCTTGGCGCGACTATCAACCTCATGCCGATGTCACGTGGGCATGGAGGAAGATTTGTCAGGCTAAGGAGAAAATAAAGCACATGTTCGTGAATGGAAAGTGGCATGGCTCGGAGGCCATTTATTTGATTACGAGAGGGTATGAAAAATTGCGAGTTAAGAAGCCGGAGGTTTCGTGGTGGAGGCTTGTGTGGAGTAATTGGAGTTTACCGAAACATAGATTCATTTCGTGGCTTGTGTTTCGGGGAGCTCTAAAAACGAGACTGAAGCTGCAAAAGATTGGGGTTGCTGATTCTGACAGATGTTTTCTGTGTGAGGTCTAACCGGAGAGCCTTGATCATTTGTTCTTTGGATGCAACTGGAGCACGAGAGTTATGAGGATTGTGGATGATTGGTTGAGGAGGACGATACCGAGTAATGGGGGCCTTTTATGGGCCACGAATTTGAGAGGTACAAAACTTCAATGTAATGTACTTCGTGCTACGGTTAATGCGGCAATTTATCATATATGGAGGCATCGGAATACTTGCAATATTGACGGAGCTGTCTCACAGCCTATGGTCACGGCTAACTTGATTAAATTGGATGTTAAAAGTCGAATTTTGTGTAAGATCAAATACCCAATTCGTTCCAAATATGCTAGATGGCTATATAATTTGATGTAGTCATTTAACGTCTCCTTGTACATTGGTTACATATTATAATATATACTTACACTTCATCAAAAAAAAACATCCATTTAACCTTATTATGCATTTGACTATGTCAATTTATGTAGGCACGAATAAGCTAACATCAAAGTCGAGTTTTAATGTTCATTGCATGCTGATGGGGCCGGTAATCGAACCCCACCCAGGCCAACCCAAACAGCGGTCAGATCCCTCCAGATCAACTCCCTGATGTAACACCCCTAATTTTTATAAATTAAATTCGTATTCATATTCTTATATTGTTTGTGATTTAACTCGTAACCCTTAATTTTAATTCTTATCGGATTACTTTGACTTCGTCTTAAATTTCTAAAAACTTTATATTATCTCGAATTTCTATTTTCAACTCGAAACTCGTTAATACATTTTATTATTTCCTCGAGAAATCATTTTATTAAACATTTGTTGAAAAATCATCATTTTGCTATCGAAAAATTAATCTAATTCATTTTCGTTGAAAACTATTTATTCGTCGAGAAACCCTATTTCTTTACAAACAATTATTTGAACTTGAGATTGACCTATTTGATTTCTTGAGTCAACTAATTATTTTATTAGTTTCAAACTTGACCTTAATATTTGTTTTTAGACCAAAAATATTATTTTACGATTCATTTCACAATTTGGGCCTAAATCTTTTCTAACACGATTTTAACCCGATTTCTTCGTAAACTCATTATGTATTTTACAAACGGTTTTCAATCAAGCCGTAAATTATTTTGGGACCCGAATCAAGTCCAATAGGTATGTAATTATTCCCGCTGATTGTTCATCTCACACTAGATTTTTAGTTTAATTATATTTAAGCACATGTCAAATTACTATCCTATTTCTACTCAACTACTCCTATCTTTGGTTGTTGTTGTTGGTGTTATGTTACTTTGCTCCTTTCTTTTATTTACTTCCTCAAACTCTTCTTTTTGCTTCATCCCACTTTACGTTAAACTCCACTAGTTCTGATTTCATTCGTACTACTGCCCTTTCCTCTCCTCGTTCATTCTGTTCTGCTCCCACGTTCTACTACTGATCATCCGTTCCCCTGCACTGCTGCCCGTGCTGCGTGTGGTTGCTCCCTGCCGCTGCTACACTTGTTCGTTGCTGCTGCGTGTCCTGATGTTGTTGCGTACTTCATTCGTTCCTTCTTCTTATTCTTCTTCTTATTGATGGTGTTGTTATTCTGTCGTAATTTGCTGAAAATCTGTCGCTAATCCGCTGCTGTACAGGATCGTTACTGCCGTCGATTTGTTTTGTTCGTTGTTGATTCTATTCTCGTCCTCACCGTTGCTGTCCATGTCATCGGTTCGTTCTATTTTTCCGTTTCTGTTCTTTTGTTCATCCTCGTTCTTTCGTCCTTTGTTATGACGTGTCATACGTTAATGACGATGCAATAGCATGATGCTAGTGTCGCTCGGTTTTGCTTCATCTATTATGCTTCGTCGCTGGGCTGCTGCACATTGGTTTCCTCTTAATCCGATGGCCTTTCGTTCATCAATTTGATCCTCTAATCCAATCTTTGCTCATTCAAATCTCGATGGTAATTAAATTACTCTTATTCCCCGTTTCGTTTCCCCTCTTTTTATTAACCTAATATGGTTCTTATACCATATGTTAATTAATTTGGTAGGTTATCGTATTAAGTAGTTCTGACGAAGACGATTATTTATATTGATTGATTGGATCTCGATTAAGGTAACACAGGTATGACTCGGTATTGCATGATATATATGTGATGCGAATTAACGTGCGGAAGCGGAAATGAACAGATTGAACGGAAATGAAAGGGATAGGCTGACACCAAGTTAGACCTATAACTTGATGAACGAGATTGGCTAACCAAGACCTATTGGTTCCAATCGAGTAACAATTAGGAGTCGCGTCCTAAATAATCACTATTTTTGGATTATCGCAACAATCCGAGTTTCACACCAAACGTAGCACACGTTTAAGAGCGACACAAGTTTTTTTTTGTTATTTCATCAATGTCTATCTTCTCTCAATACAAATATCCATATAAATAGCCTAGGAAGATAACGGTTTTGGCATCCAAAAGTCACCTAGGATAATAGTAATTAACTAGCTAATTATGGTTATTATTACACATAATGATACTCATAAAACACTATTAAGATAGCTAATAATAAGCGTAACGTCTTCAATAAAAGCTCGAGATGCATTTAATCATTCATGAGATTCATTTCATTGTCCCAAATAATACTCGGGAATGCATGAAACTGATCTCCGACTTGTATTGAATTACTCGTATCCCAACTCGTATCAATATGGTATAGTTGTTTGTACTATTATTTAAAAAATCGAATTCAAATACTCGTAAACGTGTTTTAACTATACTATGATAATATGTTTCAATTAAGAATTTATTGTAAATCAAATGTATTAAAAGTATTATAAGGTTGCGACTAAAAGACACAAATAAGAATTTATTTCTTAATTTTGAGATTTTTAATATAAAGTATCAAATTGAGAGTTTTTGTTGTTGTAACAAAGTTACAGCATGTTTCGTACCTGATAGTGTTTTTGTACGATTTATTACTTCTCTTAAAAGACTTTATTTTTGAAAGCTTTGAAAAGACACTACTATTTATTTTAAGTCTAGTTTACGTCTATTTAATTTCGTAAAGTAATTCTAAATATTTTGGTCACAATAATTTGTTTACGAACAGATGTCGAAATAGTCCGCGAATCTGTTAGTTGTTGTAAAACCTAATTTAAAACCTATGATAAACTTTGAATTATTTAATTTGGGTAATTTGCGTACATAAACTTTGAAGATTTAGTTAATGTTTTCAATTGGATATTTTTAAACGTGTTTTATTAAAGAGATACAAACGGGTGTCGGATTCTGACAGTTTGCAAAAGTATGAATAAAAACCATTGTTAAGTTTAGAATTTGGATTTACTCCAGAAATAATTTTTTTAGCTAAGATTCTAAAGTTTTAAATCCCAATGATCTTACATTGTTTCAATTTTGAATGATTTAATTCCAAAATTTTATAGTAAAACGGTGCAATTCCGAAAAATCTGTAAATTTGTAAATTAATACTTTTAATTACTTAAACTTCAACCTTTTGAGAAATAATTATGGTTTTGATTTTGACTTTCATCTACTTTTAATCATTAATTATATATTTGTATATTAGCTATTTTGTATAACTTTTATTTTAACCGATTCCTAATTATAATAACACCTATTTTGGAAAGTTAATATTTGAAGAAAGTTTCTATATTTAGAAGATTACTATTTTCAGAATATTTTAAGACATCTTCCAATAAAATACTTGTAAGATGGTTTGAATATGGAATAATGTAGGAAATGAGAATTTACGGTATATAAGTCTAGGATATGTGGTGTTGCCATCAGCTATTGTGGACGCTGCCACCCACTCACCGCGCGCACCCGCGCGGACCATCGCGATGGCTACCCACACGACCCGCTTGACGCTTGTCAGGGGCCGATCCGATCCCGCGTTCGGAGTGAAGTGTCGAACCTCGATTTTGTTGACGATTTGAGTTGTAGTAGATAGATGTGTGAGCATATCTACGTTTCTGTTGAATCGATCGAGATTTGGTTGTAAATGTTTAAAGGCCAATTCATTTGGTTTAACAACCGTTTTGGTGAACCGAATTTTTTGCCGATTTGTGGAGTCGTCACCGAGTAATTTTAGGATACTCGAAAACCGTTCAAGTCAAACTTAATCCTTAGTCGACTCAAGCTGAGTGACATGGGGACCCAAAGATAGAGCCAAAGATAGAGACTTGTACCCTTAAGCATTCCATATCTAGAATGACTCTCACTGACAATGATTTCGAATATCCGGAAACCGTAGTTTCTAAGTAAGAGGTAAGGGTACGTATTATGAAGCCAACGTCCGATAGACGTTAACACCCAATCCCGCCCGCACGTAGCGCTCTCTACTACTAAATCAGTAGGCTGATAACTTCGTTCCAATTGTGGCGTAAATGCAATAACATCCGTTGTTTTAACCCTATGCCTTTGCTATGTCGGTTGTTTTAGGGACAAGTAAGTTTGTCGTCGAAGTAAATGTTTTTACATTCTTTGCATGCGATTTCACGTGACAAGAAGGTCATGAAAATATGCACGTATGTAGGAGAGTAGAGGGTACAAGATAGTATTCGTATTAGCAAACCAGTTTTAACGTGATAATACGGATATTGGTCGTTTCTCATGGTATACCTTACCTAGTATTTTGCTTAAAGTGCGTCGGTTCAGTATTAATAGGGATGCATTGAGCCACATGTGAGGTGTGAGCATTTAGATTAATATGGGACTAGACCACTGCTCGTTTTAATTAATATTAGTTGTTTTACATTTTGATTTCGTGTTAGGTGATTTAGCATACGATTATGGTCATAAAAGTAGTAAATCATATGAAAGCGATAAATTGCGAGATGTAAGTAAATCACATTGTATGAAGAGTTGCACCCTCAGAATGTACACTAAATGAAGTACGATGTGTAGACGATCAAGAATGGATCTTATAACGACTACACGGATTCAATTTAGATGTTTTAGTACTTGAGTTTGAAGTTGTGGACGTTACACATATTAGACAAGTTGGTCTTGACTAGGCCAAACGGGAGTAAGGCCTGTTGATAGGGCCGAGTCCTATCCCTAATCAAAGATACCCTAAGGACACCAACTAATATAGCTAGTGAAGTCATGGGTCGAACCACAAGGAGACAGGATTTAGTTATATATTTCTAAAAGTTAGACTCTAGGCTATGGGTCAAAATCTTGGTTGGTTTGGTAAACTAAAGCTAAATATTAAGACGGGAAAACAATAAGGATAAAGACTAAGGTCTCAGGTTTACTACGGATATTAATCGGGTTAGAGAATCAACTAATAAAGTCAATAATCGAACTACCTAAGGTGCAGGTCCGCTCGGTACATTTTAACCTTTAGATCTAAACTTAATATCCAGTCGCTAGAATTAAGCTAGTGTACCTGAATTATCTTGACCTAATTAGTTCTTAACCCGGTTGGTGAAAAGCCCTAATTTGCTATGCTAATTAATTGGATTATGCATCAAACAATCAATCAGATTTAAGATGATAAACAAGCGGTAATAAATGTGATTAGAAACGTGTCAATTAACTATATATAACCCTCATAGTAAACGTAGATCTCCCTTAAACCTAGATGAGAAATTAGCTACGCATGATAAAATTAATCAGACAAGAAAGAAAGAAATCGGATCTAAGCATACTAAGATGAATTAAACTAAATACTAATAATAAACGAACAAGAATTAAAGAACAATCAACTGAAATCAATAACAAAAAAACGATAAATAAAAGACGATGGATTGAAAGAAGAATTGAAATTGAATACCGAATGCTTAAGAAAGTAGCAAATGATTCGATCTGGAAAGTACGTAAAACGAAAACTAAGAAAGCTCTCTATTTAGGTCTAAGACTAAACTAAGAAAAATGAATAATGAAAAGTGTCCTGATTGTCTCATCCTAATAGGAATAAATAAGAAAGAAATTTGGGCCAAAAGAAGTGTGGACGAATTAAGCTTAGTGACCCAAAAAGAAGGCCTCTCGATCGAGTAGACCCCTAAAAAGTGACCAGGGAACTCTACGATAGCTACTCGATCGAGTCCAAGGAGAGTGACTCGATCGAGTGGCGTTGTACGTCACAGCATTGCGCGCTCGACTTCAAACGATTTCCTTTTCTTTGTTACTTGTTCGAATTGGACGTGCAATAAACCATTGGAAAGCTAATAGAAAGAACTTTCCAACGCCACCTAAATAACTGTTATTGGACTTCTAGAACGAAAATTATTCACGTTTTAAATTGACCCGTTTGTAAGCGATCATTCGTTCTTCTCGTTTTGCGTCTTTTCCTTCTTTGATCTTTGTTTTTTCGTATATTCCGCATCTTCTTCCTTCGATTCTGTGCTTAGGTGTAAATTCTCCAAATTTTGATTTCATAATGCTTCGATTATCTCCAAATGCATCCAAATCTACAAGATACACACAAATACGGAAGTATCGACATTCAAAGTACATTGCATCATTATTAACGAGTTAGGCACAAAAACCGAGACTAAACTAACAATTAGGGGATGGAAATATGTATATAAATAACACTCATCACCAGTACACCATTTGGAGTGCAAATGGTGAACGCGTCGTGGAATTAGTATCCACATAGGTCGGACTTGACGACGTCGAAATGCATAATTAAAGTGCGATATGTAAAGTTTGGTTTAGATGATAACCTAGTGACGATATCGACTTTGACGAGATGATTTCCCTAGAGTCCTGTGACGATTTCGGCAGAGCTTCGCTATGATGGAAGGCAAGTCGACGGATCAACACAGGTGCCCTTTTTCATCCTTTCGAGTCAGGAACTCGAGGAACTACTAAGAGTAGCGTTGATTCGTAAAAGGCGAATCGAAGAGATAACAATGGAGTGGATAGTTCCTAATGTCGTGGAGTGCGACGCTAAAGAAGAGGTGCAAGTTGTGTGGAGCTCGTAGTGAGGGAGAAGTTGTGATGGTGTTTTGTCAATTATGAGCGGAGGAGAGAGGTATTTATAGTTTTTCTCGTTGTTCAATCCGAGATCTCAGGCGCACCGTGTCGTAGGACTCTAGTTTGAGGCGCCTGGCTTCAGGCGATGCAATTCTCAGGCGCGTCCCACCGGGCGCCCGGGATTTTGAAGATCTGATTTGAAAAGTTTCCAAAGCAGAGTTTATACGTGATCTTAGGATTGCTTGCTTGTTAAGCTTTCCGACCCTTTGCCCTAGCGCGTGCCTTTGAGCTTCGGGAGCGCATCCCAAGGTTTGACTCGGCCTGACGCGTTGACTCGGGTTTGACACGTTAAGTCAGAATTGACTCTAATTTTTGTTGACGCAACCGTAATGACACGCCTAAGACCGTTTTAATGTTGAATTAAGTTTTCCAAGTAACTATTTGATCCGTTCAATAGAACAACCGTCTAAAACATCGTAAATTCGTGTCATGTTGCAGTCCGATAATCATCGGGTGTTTATCGTGCACTCCTGCAGCCACCAGGTCCAAATCTGGGTGTCTACAGCTATATGGTCGGTGTATTTGAGTTGGGGATACATTGATTGTTGAACTGAGTATCGTTTATGCTCAGGAGCCATGCACATATACTTAGGCTATAGGACCTCGCTGAACGCAGTCCTATTATAGTCTGAGTTGCCTTGTGAGAGGGCTTAGGAGTCGCTTGCACTGAGTTCCTTAACTAGTGACATTTCGGTGTTGTTTTAACATATCTCTAGTAGTAAAAGTTGTAATGATCATCAGTTTTATATTCCATTATTTTTTTGACGCCGTTATGCTGCTAAATTATTTTCTTATTTGAATCTATTTTGATATATAATGTTTTGATTTTTAATCTATTTTCATATATTATGCTTCTATTTCCTATATATTATGTAATATGGCTAAGAGAACTGTCTGAGTTGTTCCCCACTGAATTGTGGCTATTATGTTTATAACATGACAGGTATTCTTTGTTCCGGGGTTTGGTGTGAACTAGCGAGTTCCATGGGTCCTACTTTGCTTTATTTATGTTTATTTATGGTTTGTTAAACCTATTTGGAGAATCTTTATTTTTAGCCCCTTTGTAAAAAGTGACCTTTGTATTGACTGACTTTTTTTTTTTTGTAAAATATAGAACATCAGTGTGTTTTAATTCCAAATCTACAATGTTTCCGCCACTATATTGCGTTAGAATTTATAGGGGATTAAACCTGACCCGACCCAGGGTCACTCCAGGTCAAACCCAGCTCCTCGGCCCTGGGCTTGGGGACAGAGACGCCGCTCGGTACGATGGTCGCGCCGAGGCCGGCCAAAGCCTCGGCCCAATCGGAGGTCGTTAACTATAACGTAGGGCGTCTCCAACACTCTGCTTTCGACCGACTGTCGACCCCAGGCGGGGGTTGGCTAGGTCACCGGGGCAGAGCTCCCACATCCTATCCAAAAGGCCCCCCGAGGGCCACCTCATCCAGAGGAGGTGTCGGTGCCAGCAGACAAGATAGAAAGTTTAAGTCGCACACTTTCTCTATCTCACCCAAAACCTATAAATACCCTTGACGCTTCTTCATTAAGGGGTAATGAATTTCTACTTACTCAATCTCTCTCTAGAAAAACGCCACCTTACTCCTCACGAGTAAGGTTTTTAAGGCATAAAAGGACTGACTTAGGTATCGGAGAGGGTTCCCTTGGACACCTCTGAGGCCCTGTTTATCTCCTGTGTAGGCACAAGTTACCCTCATCCGTCCAAGGAGGCCCGTTGGACTAGTGTAGAGGAAGAGTAAAGCTTGGGTTAATCGAAGATCCAAGCCTATTAACGACATAGATCTAGATTCGTATAGATCCGATTGTTTGGTACCCAAAGACATGCGATGTGTGATAACACGTGACAGTTAGAACAGCGAAAGTTGCACGTTTAAAATATTTGCTTTATGATGGACGTACTATTTGTAAAGGATGTTTGCTAGGTTAGAACGTTTTTATGTTTGACGTACTATATGTAAATGATGGACTTTTTCTAATGTAAATATATTTTCATCGCTATTTCCTGGTTTTGTAATCATGCGAGGTTTATAGTAAAATCACTCATCTTTTCACCTTTAAAATCACGCAGCTGTGCACCAATTAGTTTGTACCCAAAAGTGGTCGTATTTGTATAATCATACTCACCATGTTGTATAGTCACACTCCTTACAAACATGAAATCAACTATAAAAAAACAACATGAATGAAATTTTAATATTTAATGAATGTTTAAATACTTTTGTATGTGATTAATACTTTCGTTTTTTAGAATGTCGTTACTGAGGAAAGTCACAATCGTCCATTCATCCATATTCAACCTTCATTTTTTTTTGGATAATGAAGATGAATAATTTTATAAATACCAAAAAAAGAAGGTATGAAAAATAAAACAAGCATGAAGATGAAGATGATTAAACGCATGATACCTTAGTCCCAAGGTATTCTACAGCTGCGTGATTCTACAACATAGCGAGTGTGACTATACAATAAAATGAGTGTGACTATATAACTGAAAGTGTGTGACCTTGCAATTCTGCAAGAACATTACGCACTAAATGACTTGTTCTTTATTTTTGATTAGAATGTTTTTAAAGTCAATCAAAATAATATTTCCAACTAAAACATATTAATTAGAATGTTTTTTTGTTGGATGAATGAAGTTGGAAGATGAAGTTGTTCTTTTTTTTGGATGAACGAAGCTTGAAGATGAAGAAATTCTTTTTTTTTGGATGAATGAGGTTTGAAGATGAAGTTTTTTTTTTGTGGGATGAATGAAGTTTGAAGATGAAGATGTTGAAGATGAAGATGAATGAAGGTTGAAGAATTTGGAGTTAAATTATGTAGCATGTAGAGAGGGAAAAGTTTGATGAGTAGAAAAAATTTGGATGATAGAAATAAATTAGTTTGAATTGTGTTCAGAGATGTTGATGTGATTGAAGTGTGAGAGGGGGCTGCTGCTACTGCTACTACTGCTGTCAGTCGCACTGATTGTCCCTTTTGCTTTTTTTTTTAATACAACACACCACCCATCTAAGCCATTCATTTAACCCATGATCAATGGATACAAACATAACTTTCCAACTTCCCAATCCACCACCAACTCCCTTGATCCCATATATATATATATATATATATATATATATATATATATATATATATATATATATATATATATATATATATATATATAGAGAGAGAGAGAGAGAGAGAGAGAGAGAGAGAGAGAGAGAGAGAGAGAGAGAGAGAGAGAGAGAGAGAGAGAGATGGGTTCTAATGAGTCCCTATATATGTGTTGAGTCCTTGAGTCCTCATCCCATCCGTTGGATGGGAGATGAATCAAGGGACGAGATAAAATCATTGTTTTAATAAAAAAAAAAGAAAAAAAAAAGATACTGCATCCACCAAAATAGGAAGGTGAATATTTCAGTAAAGTAACATTCTCATTCATTCAATCATTCATTCTCTCTTTCATCAATTTCGTTTCCGCCACCTTCTTCTTCATCGTTCTCTCGCTCATTCAATCATTTATTCTTCAAAATCACATTCAGTCATTCATCATCTTCAACGCGTCGCTGCCATTTATTTCAATACGACACAATCAATAACACATTCAGTCAATAATCGTCTTCATCGCGCTGCTTTTCATTCAATCCGACTTCTACTTTTCATTCAATGACTGATATGCAAATCGTGGAAAAAACAAACTGTGAGTATATATTGTAGTTTATACTTGAAAGGATATGGGAGTCATTAAGATGATACTAAATTTTTAGTTTCTACTTTTCTACGTTGAACTATAGTAATGCTGCATATTAATCACATGATGTCGGCGCACAGAAAAGGTATTGGGTTATTTTAGTTCAGATACTGTGTTACTTTAGTGTAGAATGTCCGTTATTATAATGACAAACTTTTATTACTTTTATGATATGTTACTTTAATTTATCGAAGATGTTACTTTAGTTCTTAAAGTTTGTTATTGTAACGCGTTAGTGAGTCATGAGGATATTTGAAACCGCCATTGCTAAATAATAATAAAAAAAGATATTGTTCCTATAATAGTGGAAGCCATAAAGATGATACCAAAAAAGATATGTTTCCTATAATAGTGGGAGCCATTAAAGATGATACTAAATAACTCCCATGATTTTAGGAAACAATAACTCCCATAATCACAATCATTCCTAATTCATTCATTCACGTTACAGGTTCATC
Organism: Agrostemma githago; assembly: GCA_958450325.1. Lineage (NCBI taxonomy): Eukaryota > Viridiplantae > Streptophyta > Magnoliopsida > Caryophyllales > Caryophyllaceae > Agrostemma > Agrostemma githago. Next base: position 59,541,178 of record OY288252.1, on the reverse strand, counting down.
AAAACCTTAAAAAAAACGCTCCCATCGATCATCACGTTCATTCATTCATTCAATCAAATCTGTGCTCGAAATTCCGTTACTATGAATTCAATGATCGCGACATCTTCATTAACCGTTGATAAGCAATTCATCGAGTATAACAATGGTGAATTTTGATATTGCTTTCATGTTTTGCATCAATTTTTATTCATTATGTTGATTAATTTGCGTCAATTTGTGTTCATGTTTTGCGTCAATTTTCATGTTGATATTGCTTTCATGGTCGTGTCATTCATGTTTTGTGTCAATTTTCATGTTGATATTGTTTTCATGGTCGTGTTATTCATCATAGATTCATATGCAAATCGTAGAACACACAAATGGTGAGTATATATGTTTTGTAATTTATACTGGAATCGCCATGGAAGTCGTTAAGATGCTACTCAATTATTAGTTTTTACGTTTACAATATATTGCGTTACTTTAGTTCATATACTGCGTTACTGTAGTGTAGAGCATCTGTTACTTTAATGTCTACCATCTGTTACTTTATATGTCGTGTTACTTTAATACACTCCAGTTGTTACTTTATTAGTATTTTTCATCTGTTATTGTAGTGTCCTAGGAATTTAGGAAACTGCCATATTAAAAAAATAATTAAAAAAAGATATTGTTTCCTATAATAATGGGACGTGATTGCCACCAAAATAGGAAACAATATCAAAGAGTAACGTCATATAAAAAAAGAAAAAAAAATACTACTTCCTATAATTATGGGACGTGATGACTTCAAAATAGAAAACAATATCAAAGAGTAAGATACTGCGTCATACTCTCAATTTTTATCATTATATGAATTATTTGCACTAACTTATATCTGGTGTTATTTTAATGAATATTATTTGTTACTTTAATTCATACTATCTGTTACTTTAATGTCTGACCTCTGTTACTTTATACCTGGTGTATAAGCATACTCTGTTAATTTAATTCAATGTTACTTCAATGCACTTCATCTGTTACTTTAACTCTTGTTATCTGTTACTTTAATCCACATGAATGATGTAGGGATGTAGGTGAGAGTTTCCTCCATTGTGCGGTGGTGAGATTAAATCAAAGCTTCTGAGATGATGATGAAGAAGATGAAAAAGAAGAAGACGGAGAGAACGAGAAGGATGAAGAAGAAGCAGAATTATAAGTAGGACATTATGAGTAACAAGTGTGAAACATTGGAATTGTAATGGAGTTGATTTAGTTGGAATCTTGTACCACTTTTTGTTTTGGAGTATCTTAATAAAAACAAACATTGTTCTTTTTGTTAATTGGAACTCCTGTTTTTGCAAGAGACTACTATGCAACGTAACTGATTTTATGAGTTAAAGTAACACGGTTCATGAATTAAAGTAACACATTGTATGAGTTAGAGTAACAGTTTTTGCAAGAGACTATGCAACGTAATAGATTTTATGAGTTAAAGTAACACAGTTCATGAATTAGAATAACACATTGTATGAATTAGAATAATAGTTTTTGCAAGAGAATATATTAAACAACGTAACAGATTTTATGAGTTAAAGTAACACAGTTCATGAATTAAAGTAACATGTTATATGAGTTAAAGTAACATAGTTTATGGATTATGACAGTAACATAGTAACATACGTACAATGGCAGTAGGAAAATGATGATTTTTGGGTGAAAATGAAAAAAATTAATTTTGAAAAAACTTGTTGTGTGAGAGAAAAAAACATTTAAAAAGATTGATAAGAGAGAGACAAGATTTGCATTGAGATAATTAAGGAGGAGAGAGAAATAATATATTTACAAGATTTGTTAGTTATTTCCGTAATTATGAGATCAAATCTTGTCCATTAATCTAACCTTGAATCAAAGGCTAAGATGGGGACTCACGGACTCAACATATATAAGTGGACTCACCTGATCCCACTTCGATATATATATATATATATATATATATATATATATATATATATATATATGATAAGTGTCATTTGTAGTGCCTATTTCGTAGTGTTTTGGTCCCATTTTCCTTGTAGAATCGCTCCTTGGGAGCGGTTTAGGGGCTTCTTATGCTTCCTTTAGTTCGTTTCAGGTTCCCGAGACCGAATTGGAAGAGTTGGAGCGATTCCGACTCGATACATACACATTTTGGAGCCAACGAAGCTAAGGAACGATGACTCGATGCCTTAGAATCGACCCCGAGACCTTGGGACCCAATCCCGAGCCTCCGAGACCCGATCCCGAGGCCCGTGAATCGGTGAGAAGTCCATGAGAACCAAGGAGGGACCAAAAAGATCATAATGGAGGCCTACAAGGCTCATCCCGTTCGGGATGAGCTCATCCCTTTCGGGATGAGGTGCAAAAACAAGAAGGCTCCTGACCTGGGCCCATCCCGATCGGGATCAAGGCTTCCCGACCGGGACCACCTCATCCCGGCCGGGATGGGCTACAGCTCACCCGCGCTTGCTTTGTTTCTTCTCCCTTCCATTTGTAACCCTATATAAACCCCCCTCTTGTATTAAGACACTATCTTATGTTATCTTAAGTTATCTCCTTAAAACCCTAGACTACTTTAGGTTAGATTAGATTAGATTAGTGTAGATTAGTCGGTAATTAGTAGTTAATCTTAGATTAGTACTTGTATTAAGGGGTTTCTTGAAGAATCCACTCAAGCTTGACAACCTTGGTGGAATTATTTGGGTTTTCTTCATTAATGCAAGTTTTGTTCTTTCTCCTTTTCTAGTATCGTACAATCTTCTTCCTTTCTACTCTTAATCTTGTTTAGTTGTTCAAGTTTGAATCTTTAGTTGTTATTACTAGTTTGTTTATGTTTGTTGGTTTTCTTATGTTGATTCCTCTCATGCTTGTTAGTTTTAGTTTGATTATGTTAGAGTAGTGTTCTTGCTAGGGTTAGTAAGGTGATTAGGGTGTTAATTGGGTGATTAAGGGTTTGTTAGAGATGTGGGTGGAAGATTTGGGTTTCCTCTTGTTTGATGCACATCACATGTTTGTGGAATTGCTTGAATGGCTAAGTATGTGCGACTACTTGTTTTCTTGCCTTTCTTTCGTGGGTGTTAGTTTGCTTGTGGATTCGGTCCCCTAGGTCTTTCTGAGTAGCGAGAGCCCGGATTCGACCTAGGTCTATAGCGTGCTAGAACCCCGAGTGTGTTGAGTATCGACGAGATTGGTTTTAGGTGGAACCTCTAGGTGAGTCTAAGTTGCGAGAGCCCGGACCAACCTATATTACCCTACTACCTCCTTCACTCTAATCCTCCCTTGACCATTCCGTTACCCCTTTGACCCCGACCTAATGCTAGTCTGTTTCCTTAGTTGTTCTCCTTAGTCATAGTCTAGTTTCTCCCCTCCTTCTATTCTTAGTTTAGCCCGTTGACTTAGTCTAGTATTTGGGCCGACCTAGTCTAGACGCCTCTTACCGTCCCCGTGGATTCGACCCGACTTACCCTATCTACCCTAGTTAGGATTAGCCGGTTATATTATTGTTGGCTAGGGACGTGACGAATCCTTACAATCAATTTGGCGCCGTTGCCGGGGACGATGCTAGTTTAGACTTTGTTTTCCTATTTGCTTGACTTTGTCTTTGTGTTTGTGTTTTCTTTTTCTTTTTGGTTACTTTGCTTCTTGTGTGTGTGCGGTTTATTTCTCTCTTGTCTAGTGCCCAAAAAGCACTAGACTTCTCACGTTTGTTCTTAGTCTACAGTTTGTGCTTAGAGGCGGTGATTATCTTCTTCTTGCAACTCAGAGCCGTTTAAACGGACGGTTGCTAGAATGAGTGGTTTCCAACCGGGTATGGACTACGATTTTCGAGCAAGCATGGGGTTTGATCAAAACTCCACACACTCGGGAGCCGATATGAGCTACCCCTCTTCTTCTTTGAACCAAGGGTATGACATGACGTCCCCCTATCATAATCAAGCTTCTTGGGGTAATCAAGACGGGTATGAACTTCAAGGTTATGAAAACGGCTACCAACAAGTGAACGATTATCACTCCTACGATCATGGTGACTATTACTCGAGTTATGATTGTGAAACCACCATGTTCGATCAAGATTCACCTTATGGAAGCCAATACCCCCAAAACCCACCATATTACCCTCCACCCCAACCACAATATGAACCCCATGACCCACAATACTACCGATCACCCCAACCTTGCTACCAACAATATGATGCCCCACTCCATGGGTATCATCAAGATTTTCAAGGAGCTTTACAAGACTCCAATGACCACCAATCGCTAAACTTGGAGTTGCATCAATCGATTCTTCAAATGAAAAAGGATCAACAAGAAATGGCCATCCAAACGAAAAAGAATTATGAATTCTTGGCCAAGCTCCAAAGGGAAATTGAAGAACTTCAATCGTCTACCCAAAAAGAGACGAATGAGGAGATAACTCTTGGTGAAGGCAACATTGGTGAGGAATTGGAGGAGGATAGTGAGTGGGATGGTTTGGTGGAGTTTGTAGAGTTGTTGGGTGAGATTGTTAGCCTCGAGTTGCCCATGTCCGATAATGAGACTACGCATCAAGAGCCCCTTATTTGTACACCGGGAGATGGCTTGGAAGAGATTGAAACCGCCGGTAGAAGTTTCGATTCTCCTCTCCAAGATGATGTGGGGCCGAGTGATGAAGATTGGGAACCACAACTTGAGGCAAGTGTGGGGGTGTGCAACGAGGAAGTGAGGCCAAAACCGCTTTCTGTGCCTTGCTTTTTGGAGATGAAGCTTGCTTGTGATTGGAGGCAATACTTAGAGAAGAAGAGACCGGTTGAGCTCGTAGGATGGAGAGACCCCGGAGACTACTATGAATATGATGCCGGGTCTTGGGAATCCTACTTCTTGCCTCCTCCTTGGAGGCCATGGAGGTCGGTTAAGCTCGAGCGCTTCTTGGGCCTTCACTACGATGTCGGTAGCGCGTTCGACTTGCTCCTCCATGCTCTTGAGGGCTACGGTTGAAGAACGGAGTCCACCATCCTAGGTTTGACGGAGTTCCTAAAAGAACCGTCATGTTTTATATTCCCCTCCTCTCTTCTTTAGAGTACTCGTGCTTGTAATTGTGTTTTATCTCTTGATTTTGGTAGTTTTGTGATATTCTTGTGATTGATTTGGTATTTTGATGAGCGATGTGAGGGAGTGAATTTGATGAGTACTTTGAGTTTATTATGTTAGGTGAAGTGAAGGTGACTCCTATAAAGGAGTGGTTGATGATGGAGTTTGGTTTGCGAGCGAGGAAGTCGGTTTTTGAAGCTTATGATAAGCTTTTGGGCTTGGGGAAGCAAAGAAGACTCATCCCGACCGGGAAGAGGGCTTCCCGACCGGGAAGGATGAAGAATCCCGACCGGGAAGGAGCCATCCCGATCGGGATGAAGGTGCTGAATATCGGATTCACTGGAGTGCGTTCCCGACCGGGACGCGGGCTTCCCGATCGGGAAGGGTTTATCAACCCGATCGGGACCATCCATCCCGACCGGGATGGACCCCTTTGTCTCCACCCATCCATTATACCCCCTCCCAACCTCCCTACTCCTCCTTACTCCTATCTTTTGACCCGTGCACCTCACCTTTCACCGAATCCACATCAATTTCCACTCCCCTCACACCTTACTACCCCTACCATGCGTTTTATCGAGAATGAAGCGGAAAAGCAATGATGAAGACAAGCAAGCGCCTTTCGTGATCTATGAGACGATGGAGAGAGTGAGTTGCTAACCTATGGTACGGCAACTATCCTTTCTTTTCCGTTTTTATTGTTGTTTGTTTTCCTTTGCTTATCCCCTTCCCTTATCTTTTGTGTCATGGTGGCCTTCAAGGCCCTGGTATATGTTGCTCCCGACTCTCGATGACGTCACTACATCGAGAGTCATTTCAAAATCCAAATTTTTACAAGATTTTCACTTTCTTTTTGAGGATTTAGTCGGATTTAGGCGGAATCCGGGCTAGGTGACTTGATTACACCTAGCCCTCCCCTCCCATTTCCTTTTATTTCCTCCTTTTTATTTTCTTCCCCCATCCATATCTTTTTCTTGTCTCGGCCCATGGTGACTTGACTACACCCCGGCCGGACACCTTCTACCCATTTCTTCACTTTATTTTTGATTTTTAGCTTTATTTTCGTAGTTTCTTTTCTTTTTGTTTTGTCTCTCCGCACCCTACGATCGAGCATGAGGACATGGCTCGATTTAAGTGTGGGGGAGCGATATTCTAGTATAGTTAGTTTTATTTTCGTAGTTTTTCCGAAAAAAATCTTTAAAAACCATAAAAATTTGAAAATTTTTCATAAAAATCAAAAAGATTTTTCTTTTGTGTGTTTTTATTTTGTGTCTTTGTGTCGTATATTTGTTTTTGTGCGTGTTTTTCCTCCCTTTGTCCTTATAGGTTACTTTAATCGCCAATGACTTTGGAAAGCTCTAAAGACTTCCGGTAACATCTTATCCCTTTTTCTTCTTTATCTCTTATGGAGTTTGGAAGAGATTGTGATGTTGTGTGCTCGGGTGGAGCTTTGTGCATATTGGTGGGTGATTTGGTGACTTGGTTGGATGATCGGGGTGGTGTTTGTGTTGTGTTTGTGTTTGTTTTGTGTTGTTCTTGTTTTGTTTCGTTTCGTCTCTTTTTCTTTCACTTTCGTTGTGTCTTTGTTTTGTGTTTTGTTGTGTGTCTTGTGTGTAAACGTTTTCGAAAACCCGATTTAGAGGCTAGTGTGTGAGTGTCTATTTTCCCTTTCTAGTTGTATAAATCGAGTCTTGGACTTTAATCTAGTAGAATGACCCTAAATCAATGAATTCGTTGGTCCTTTACCTTGAGTCCACCTAGCTTACTAGGGATTTACTACGGGATTTGCACCTTTGACCATTATGACCACCCACGGTGTGAAAAGGCCTTGGTTACCGAGTCTCGTCCCTTAGGTGACCGTGTTTAGGATTGTTTAATTAGTCCAAGTTCTCCACTTTTTGTGGGTTTGAAGGGAAGGGCCCGTCCCGACATACTCATTTCCCTACCTCCTACACATATCCACACAATAAAGTGCGATTTGATGAATTCTCTCTTTCTAGTTATACAAAGGAAATGCCAAAAATGCCAAATCTTGCCAAAGAGGGCAAAGAAAAGAAAAGAAGGAAAAATGAAAGAAAGAAAAGAAATGAAGAAAATGAAAAGGCACAAAAGCCAAAAAGAAAATAGAAAAGAAAAAAAAAATGGCATGGCAACAAACAAATCAAAATAGCGAAAAGAAAGAAAATGCCAAAAGAAAACCCGTCTCACAAAAAGAAATCCCCACAAAAATAAGCCTTTTTCCAACTTTTGCCGTGAAGAGCCTACCAAAGGACCGAGTCCCGAGGAAGGATGATAGCGGCATTAGTCGGTCTTCCCTCATTTTGCATATTTTCCACCTTTTTACTTGGACTAGTTAGGCGGTTTTGGGCATGGGACGATCCTCTTGGCTCACGCTAAAGGGGGCGGGGTCTCACTTACCTACAGTGTCGACTAACACCGTGGTTCCTCATTTTTCCACTCCGCCGATCGTCCCGTAGTACGTTTTTAGAAAGTTAGGAGGACCTAGGTAAGTTACCAACGTTTTTATTGCTTTATCGTCATACTATTAGGGTTTAGTTCACCTTGGTTTGTATTTCTAGCTTGGGAACGTTGTCACTTACCTCGAGTCCTAAACCGGTGTTTTATTCACCGCTTTTTGAGGGAAGCGGTATTTGTTTTTCTTTCGGGTGCAACCGATTATGCGTTTGTTTGTGTGTCTGTTTGTTTGTGTGTTTGTTTATGTGTTTGTGTCCGGTTGCATCCACAGTTTTGTCGCAAGACCCAACTTGCCTTGCGGAGTGCACTTGTCCTCTAAGTGCACTCGCGTGAGTTGAAGGGGCGTAGGGTGCGCTAATACCCATTCGGCTAGTGTAGTAGTTAGTATGTGCTTACTCGAGGGCGAGTAAGGGTTAAGTGTGGGGGAGTTGATAAGTGTCATTTGTAGTGCCTATTTCGTAGTGTTTTGGTCCCATTTTCCTTGTAGAATCGCTCCTTGGGAGCGGTTTAGGGGCTTCTTATGCTTCCTTTAGTTCGTTTCAGGTTCCCGAGACCGAATTGGAAGAGTTGGAGCGATTCCGACTCGATACATACACATTTTGGAGCCAACGAAGCTAAGGAACGATGACTCGATGCCTTGGAATCGACCCCGAGACCTTGGGACCCAATCCCGAGCCTCCGAGACCCGATCCCGAGGCCCGAGAATCGGTGAGAAGTCCATGAGAACCAAGGAGGGACCAAAAAGATCATAATGGAGGCCTACAAGGCTCATCCCGTTCGGGATGAGCTCATCCCGTTCGGGATGAGGTGCAAAAACAAGAAGGCTCCTGACCTGGGCCCATCCCGATCGGGATCAAGGCTTCCCGACCGGGACCGACCCCGTCCCGACCGGGACCACCTCATCCCGGCCGGGATGGGCTACAGCTCACCCGCGCTTGCTTTGTTTCTTCTCCCTTCCATTTGTAACCCTATATAAACCCCCCTCTTGTATTAAGACACTATCTTATGTTATCTTAAGTTATCTCCTTAAAACCCTAGACTACTTTAGGTTAGATTAGATTAGATTAGTGTAGATTAGTCGGTAATTAGTAGTTAATCTTAGATTAGTACTTGTATTAAGGGATTTCTTGAAGAATCCACTCAAGCTTGACAACCTTGGTGGAATTATTTGGGTTTTCTTCATTAATGCAAGTTTTTTTCTTTCTCTTTTTCTAGTATGGTACAATCTTCTTCCTTTCTACTCTTAATCTTGTTTAGTTGTTCAAGTTTGAATCTTTAGTTGTTATTACTAGTTTGTTTATGTTTGTTGGTTTTCTTATGTTGATTCCTCTCATGCTTGTTAGTTTTAGTTTGATTATGTTAGAGTAGTGTTCTTGCTAGGGTTAGTAAGGTGATTAGGGTGTTAATTGGGTGATTAAGGGTTTTCTTAGAGATGTGGGTGGAAGATTTGGGTTTCCTCTTGTTTGATGCACATCACATGTTTGTGGAATTGCTTGAATGGCTAAGTATGTGCGAATACTTGTTTTCTTGCCTTTCTTTCGTGGGTGTTAGTTTGCTTGTGGGTTCGGTCCCCTAGGTCTTTCTAAGTAGCGAGAGCCCGGATTCGACCTAGGTCTATAGCGTGCTAGAACCCCGAGTGTGTTGAGTATCGACGAGATTGGTTTTAGGTGGAACCTCTAGGTGAGTCTAAGTTGCGAGAGCCCAGACCAACCTAGATTACCCTACTACCTCCTTCACTCTAATCCTCCCTTGACCATTCCGTTACCCCTTTGACCCCGACCTAATCCTAGTCCATTTCCTTAGTTGTTCTCCTTAGTCATAGTCTAGTTTCTCCCCTCCTTCCATTCTTAGTTTAGCCCGTTGACTTAGTCTAGTATTTGGGCCGACCTAGTCTAGACGCCTCTTACCGTCCCCGTGGATTCGACCTGACTTACCCTATCTACCCTAGTTAGGATTAGCCGGTTATATTATTGTTGGCTCGGGACGTGACGAATCCTTACCATCAATATATATATATATATATATATATATATATATATATATATATGAGTCCCTAAGTCTCTTATGAGTCCTTCTCTATATATGAGTCCCTAAGTCCTCATCTCGTCCATTGAATGAGATGAGAATCGATGGACAAGATTTATCCTAATATTTGCATTAAAAAAGAAAAAGAAAAAGGAAGATACTGCTTCCTAAAATAACTCCTATAATTTTAGGAAACAATAACATCACATTCATTCACTCATTCATTCATTCACGTTCACTTTCATCAAAAACCTAAAAACAAATTGCTTTCAATATCACGTTTATTCATTCATTCATTCAAATTTGTGCTCGAAATACCGTTACTATGGATTCAATAATCGCGATATCTTCATCAACTGTTGATAATCAATTTAGGGTTGAGCAAATTATCCGACTATCCGAATCCGATCCGCTATCCGATTCGTATTCGATCCGAAAAACCGGATATTCGATCCGAAAAATGATTTCGGATCGGATATCCGATCCGAACATTTCGGATATCGGATCGGATTCGGATATCCAAAATAATTTTTTCGGATATCCGATCCGATCCGAACAATGGTTATTTTTGTAATTTTTATTTTGGATTAATGTATTATAGTGTAGATAGGTTATAATTTAATTCATTTTACATTAAGTCTTGGTGACATTTTTTTATTGCCTTAAAAAATAGAATAGTATACTCCGTATAATAATAGATTAATTAAAATTAGGATTTTTTTCTAGTTGAATTGAACTTCATTTAGAATTTTATTTGGCCAAAAATCTCAACCAAATCGGATATCGGATAGTTCGGATATCCGGTCCGAAATTTTCGGATATCAAAAATCGGATATCCGAAGTGATTCGGATCGGATATCGGATATTAAAATTTTCGGATTTTCGGATCGGATATCCGATCCGAAAACCTGATTCGGATAGGATATCCGATCCGTGCTCTGCCCTAAATCAATTCATCGACTATAACAATGGTGAGTTTCGTTATTGCTTTCATGTTTTGCGTCAATTTTTATTTATCATCTCGACTAATTTGCGTCAATTTTCTTTCATGTTTTTCGTCGATTTTCATGTCGATATTGCTTTCATGGTCATTTCATTCATCATAGATTCATATCTGGTTCATTGCTCTCTTGTTAGTATAGATTCCAAATTTTTATATTTGTTAAAAGGTGGAATTTTATTCATTTGATTATTCATAGATTCATATCAATGGTCCGTTATTACTCCCGTGTTATTGTTTTGTTTATTATTTAGGTTTTTCTTAAACTTCACTAATACTATAGTTTTGTTTTCTATTGAAACAAACACGGTGTTGAAGTAACATACTTACATACGTTCTGAGTTACAGTAACAACTAATTTTAATTAGAGTAACACAAAAATGTAACACAAAAAGGTCTAAGCATTATATGGATTTTACGCACGAACAAATATATGGAGTTATTGTAATGCACATATTGTGTTACTTTAATATACACAATCTGTTATTTTAATGACTAACCAGTTATTTTAATACACATAATGTTAACTGAATCTCGTGTTACTTTAACGCACTTCATCTGTTACTTTAGTTCTTTTCATCTGTTACTGTAATGCATTGGAGTGACAAAAAGGATTTAGAATACCCTCGTATATATAAAAAAAATATATTCTTTCCTATAATTATGGGACGTGATTGACTTCAAAATAGGAAACAAAATCAAAGAATATCACCCTCATTCGAAGAAAGATATTGCGTCATACTCTCATTTCTGATCATTATATGAATTTTTTGCACTAACCTATACCTGGTGTTATTTTAATGAACATTATCTGTTACTTTAATTCACACTATCTGTTACTTTAATGTCCGACCTCTGTTACTTTAATTTATACCTGGTGTATAAGCATCCTCTGTTAATTGAATCCAGTGTTACTTCAATGCTCTTCATCTGTTACTTTAATTCTTGTCATCTGTTACTTTAATCCATATTTCAAGTTCTGATTGTTTCTTTTTCGCCACATTTATTGGCACTGTTATTATTTTTCAGTAGATGCAAAAACACATGAATGGTGTAGGGATGTGGGTGAGAGTTTCATCCATACATGAGTCAGCAAACTTCTATAAAATCTACGCATTGGCTTGTGGATTCGATGTGAGGAGTGTAGACACCCGCATTTTGACTGCCACGTGTCTATGGTAGTCTCCGAAAAACACCCGATGATGATCGGACGCAAACGTGACTTGGTATACTTGGATTTGGGCTCAGAAACAATAATATCCAACATGGACTTTTAGCGGAGTAAAAATCTCACAAAATAGACCTCAAATCCAGGCCCAGTGGGTCGTTCCGAGCAAAATGAGACTAATTTGGGCCAAAACCGACACCAAAGATAAATCCCGTCTTTTGGCGACCAGGTCAAAACCCGGTCAAAGACGAAACCGTCTCATAAATCAGCCAAGTTCAGTTGGCGCACAAAATAAAATTCAAAAAATCAATCACAACAACAAGATCAATTCTTCCCTTATTTGTCTCACCCGTTTGACCCACTCGATCGAGTGGATTGACCCCACTCGGTCGAGTGGAGCCTTTTGAACCCGGGTTTGGCCCATTTGCGAAGGCACTCGATCGAGTGCACTAGGGCCACTCGATCGAGTGCCCTTATGTCGAGGGAAAAGCCTATAAATACCGCTTCACCCCCATGCATTTCACAACTTTTTTTCAGAACTTTTACCCTACATATTCAGCCCTAAGTACACCCTATACTCTACACTACAAAGCCTTAGAAACCCTAAGCCACACTAGCCACAAAATCGAGCCTTGTCCCTCGATAAACCGACGCAACACACACACACACCACAACTCGCGTACATCCTCGATACTCCGGCGTCCCGTCGCTATTCACGAGTCCATTTCCGAGGCCTATACCTAGCATGTATGTTGAGGGTGTCCAAAACCCCATTTCGATCCCTTCTATCTCGTTTCTTTGTCATTTATTCTATCGTATTTTTGTTTAGTAATCGTAATCATAGTAACACTAACACTAACGTTTTTTATACTTTTTTTTTGCATTTTCATTTTTGTATCATCTTTTATTACTAATATCGTTATTATACCGTGTATACGTAAACTAGTATCAAAATCCGATTTTAAATCCGTTTGACTACGATGTTTGCCTAAAATCCGTCTAATCCCTTTACGAGCAACAACGGAGGTGGAGCCCTTTCGAGGAGCCCCGCCCCAACGTACTCAAGGGCGTGATGCGATTGCAAACGGTCGTAGTTGAACGTATTTAATCCCATTTTCATAATTGGTACGAAACCCGTTGACACGAAAACCGACATCACGTAATCCGAAAGGGTTAGTTTCGATGTCGTGACGTAGAGGGACATCTTTCGTTACTAATTCAAATTTTCTAGCATAACGATAAGCATTTTTATAAAACTCCGATAACGGTATTATAATCGTTCGTACACGATTATAGTACCGGAGGTCGAGTTAAATACAAATCGTGTGATGTTTGTATTTGGTTCGACCGATCATCGATTTTAAATCATAAAACGAAACGAATTATCATTCGTACAGGGTCTACTCGACCGAGTACATATGCTACTCGATCGAGTAGCACCCATAAAAACGGGCAGTAGCCACGTAAAAGGTGCACTCGACCGAGTCACACCAGGACTCGGTCGAGTGGGTCCTGTAACCCAAAAATCCGAGGGGTTTGACGCACGTTTCAAGCCCCGTCTTTTATCGACTTTAGTCATCACGTGTAAAGACTATCACGTGATCTTCCTATTTTCAAAACCATGCACATCACGACACGTAGCACGACTTTGATCAACTTTTGACGTGATAAGTCGGGACAAGACTACGGGATATGAGATCGGGCTAGCAATATGCCACAGTCTCATATTTCCGTCCTTCGTTTAGTACACAACATAATGTGTATTCAATCGGGGTAGTCCATTCACCTATTTCGCGGTCTAGTTTACATACGGGTCCGTCCCCATCATTATATCGCGTTATTTTTATTTTGTTTATTATTTTTACGTAATGTTGTATTGTGAATTCCGGGTTGTATTTCCGCCCGTGTAACTTGTACGTTATTTTATTACATTTCGAGTTTTATTTATTTACTTGCTTTATTGCTTTATAAATGAACCTCGCATGCTAAATCATTTCGACAAATAATAAGATGCATTAAATGACGTAGTTAACGCAAATTCACATGCTTAGCCCGAAAACGCTGTTTGCATATCATTTAATTATTTTACTAGCGTGCGTACACGAACACGAACGGTGTCTTAGTAGAGGCCGCCATGTGCGGGCGGGGTTGGGTGTCCTTAGTGGGCTTCCCAACACATACCCTCACCCCTTACTCAGAACCTTTGGTTTCCGGATGTCCGAAACCCTTGGCGCACGAGAGTCATTTTATATACGAAAGCCGGTGTAAACGGTATCGGTATAACAATGCAAAGGGACGAGCCCCATAAACTCTGAAATCGAAGTGGGCTTACTTTGTGTATAGCCCATGACGACATAGAGTGGGCTCGTATGGTTCCGAATAACCACAAAATTCGGTGGCGACTCCATTTTGACTTAAATTTCGAACCCGAGAACAATCTCACCACGAGATTCATTCGCCTACCCAAACCCGCGCTTCGCCGCGTCGGGGTGGACCTTCGTCATGTCAACAATTTGGCGACTCCGTTGGGGATACCTGATGTACCACATGTCATCGGGGTTCCCAGGGTGAGACTCGAAGAGAAATCGTTCGTAGATTAGTGTGCGCGCGTTAGTTTAATGATTCATGCATAACCCAAATTTTTCCCGGGCCGGTTACTTGTGACCGACATCCCACTATACCACGGTGCATTCCTACATGGGTGCGCTAAAGACATCGATGGTGGAACTCGTCTCGGTTTCGCGGCATGTCCTAAGATCAACTCGGCTTAGGGAGTCCGTCCATCACACGAGAAAGCCATCGTTGTTGGTATAGACCCTATTTTGACCGACCGAGACTTAGCGTAATGAATACATAAGCGTCGTTATAATGCTTGTTTGACTACGTGCTACTTGGTTTCCGTGTCATTTTTCAAAAACCGTCATTTCAAAATTGCATCTTTCCAAAATACCAAATTTCAAAAAACCCGAAATACTGTCCGTTTCGGGACCCATCTTTCCAAAACATCCAAATTTGAAAAACCCGAAATGCTGCCCGTTTTGGGACTCACCTTTTCAAAATATCCCATTTTCAAAACTCGGAATACCGCCGAAATTTAGGATCAACGATTTGACTCAAAATATCCTTTTCTGTAGTCGGCATGCTGTCCGTTTTAATTCTCGAATTTCCACCCCCCACCACCTTGATTTTCGGAATTTTCCTTTTCAAAATTCTAATCTCGGTTTTCGAAATTCCGTTTTCAGTTTTCAAAACTCTCGGAAATTCGTTCATTTTGCATTCAAACCTCAACCTTTCCAAAACTTTCAACTTTCCTAAAATAAACCTTCCTTATTATAGAACCTACCGTCTATCCGTGTGTCGGGTCTTTGCATAGTACGTAGAGGGTTTATAGCATCGAAACTCCGTCGATCTTATATCACGAGTTTCCCCCCTTTCCCGAGTCCGCCTTATCTGTCAAGGCACGACCAACCCGCGTGGGGCATACCCCTACAAAGGAAAGTCCGTCCATACACTCGAGTCAAAAGTCTGGGGAATAATCTCACGTGGACCTTCCTTCGAACGGGACAAGACCCACTAAGCCAAAATCCTAAGGAAGTCATACCACCTACGAGTCATCCGTCTAAGTGTCTTTCTCAAGTCTTTTCCACTTAGTCCTTTCCTTTTGGGTCGCTCAGGATGTACTTTTTCCTTTGATTCCAAGACTGGGGTTCGGTTTCTGATTACGTGGTGTTCTTACAGACAGGCCACCATCCACTAGGCTCACCCGCAAGATGGAAGCTGCTTTAGCTGATCTGAAAACCTCTGTGGACGCCATGGTCGACAAACAGGCCGACATCGACGCCCAACTGAATGAAATGAGGGCTGGACAAGTTGCTATCGTCACTCGATTGGCTGCGGTGGAGCACAGGACTCCCAATACCGGGACTAATGGGCCTCTGGCTGATCTAGTTAGCTTAGTACGTCGACTAGAGGAACAAGTTCACTTGACTGGGAGTAATAATATCCATCGGGAGAATAGTCGTGAGTACAGCCCGGTGAGTGACAAACTGCCCGCAAACCTGAATCTCACAGGTTTGCCCATGTTTGAGGGAACTGAAGACCCGTTACTACATGTACGGGCCTTCAAGGAGTTCATGGCCATCAAGGGAGTGGATTCCTCCATGTTCAAGAACCTTTTTGCTGCATCTCTTGAAAAGCACCCTCGGGCCTGGTATTACAGGCTAGACCCAAAGAAATACCCTACTTGGGATGATGTGGCCACCGAGTTCGCTCGGAACTATGCTGACAACACCGAGATCCAAACCACAATGAGATCTCTGGAGGTTATGGCCCAAGAGCCGAAAGAAGGTTTCACCAAATACCTTCAACGCTGGAGGGCCGAGAGCGTGAAACTGGTCGATAAGCCCAGTGAGAAGACTTTGGTGGAGGCCTTTGTCAAGAACCTCCTCCCATCCTACCGGGTTCACCTCCGATATGCTGTCATACCCAATTTCACTACCCTTACTGAAATGGGTATGAGGATCGAAAATGACCTGAGACTGGAAGGCCTCACTAAGGCCGCTGCTAAGGGTTACCAAGGGGCATCTTCCTCCACTACCAAGCCTCAAGCTGCAACCCGCAGCATTTTCGACGCGGTTAATCTACTAGATGCCCCGTCCAAGAAGAACACCCCACCTCGGGTTTTTACTGACATAGGTACGACCTATACTTATGCCTTACAAAGGCTATCCTCAAAAGGCCTAATCCAACCGATAGGCCCAACTCCTGAAGTTCCGGTCGAGCGACGCTCCAAGAACTACAATGCCCAAGCCTATTGCTAGTACCACCGAGGCAGTGGGCATGATACCGAGAAGTGCTGGAAGCTGAAGCACTTGATTCAGGACCTGATCGAAAGCGGTAAAATCCCGCTACCCCGAGATAAGCCCAGCAACAAGGAGAACCCTTTCAGCTCCCACGCCATCTTTACCGGGGAGGTGATTGATTGTTCTCACCTTATCTCTCCATTCATCCCGCAAGTGAACGGGATCTGGTTTGACGACGAGGATGACGTCTACCTCGCCAAAGGGGAAGCTGTCCCCATCACCTCCGAGGAGATTCGAAGGACTAAATCCCGGGTCCTAACCAGTAACCACCTTGGTCGTCCCTATCAAGCCACTAGCTCTAGGGACACCCCTATCCCGACAACCGTCACTGAACCATTCAGGACGGAAGTCGCCCCTGAAAAGCCGACTGCTGAAACGGCTCTCGTGAAGCAGTTGAAGAAAACCCGAGTTGACCTCACTATATGGCAACTCCTGGTTAGTTCTCAAGAGCATCGAGAAGCACTTACAAAGGCTCTCGATCAAATTAAGGTTGACTCTTTGGTTACCCCTGCTGAGATGGTAGCCACGGTCCTGCCCCACCTGAAGGGCAAAGCTAAGGAAGGAGGTCCGATGATCACTTTCTCTGAGGCCGACCTACCATCATTCGGGGCCTCCCATAACCTGGCCCTCTACATTATGGTGGTTTGCCGAGGAAAATACCTCCCCATGACCCTGGTTGATGATGGGTCCGCCGTGAATGTCCTTCCCTTAAGGACCGCCAAAGCCCTCGGCATTACCAAGGCCGATTACATCCCGACTACTCAAACCATCCAAGCCTTCGATGGGAGCCCAAAGTCGGTAGCTGGGGCCGTGAAACTGACCTTCATAACGGGCCCGATAGAAAAGGAGCTCGAATTTCAGGTGATCGATATCACCTCATCATTCAACTTGCTCCTAGGTAGGCCTTGGATCCACGCGGTCAAGGCAGTATCATCCACCCTTCATCGGAAGATTAAGATGCCTCTGCTTAACGATGTCATCACTTTAGAGGCAACACCAATGACTGTGGCTAGCTGTAACGCCACGGGTCGCACGGACCTCTGGGGGTTCGATTTTGTGAGGATGATCGAGGAAGAGTACCTCTTTAGGCCTTACTTCACTACGAGTATCGACACGATGCTCCAAAACCTAGGGTACTTTCCGGGGGCTACCTCTCGACCCGATCTTCCAGCTGGGAGGATCATCGAAGTTCTCAAAGATGAAGAGTCCCACTTTGGTCTCGGGTATGCCATAACTCCCGACAATGTTGTCCGAGCAGGAATTGAGAAGGCCTGCAACATTATTAAGGGTATTCACTTGAGCCCTTATAGCCCACGGTTGGCTGACTATTTTGTCACATCGGTATTTGGGGCTGTTCAGGTTGGTCTGTACCAACCCAATGCTCTGCAGCTCGGGACCCACTTGGCCCGGGACTGCAACTACATCCCGAATGATGTGTTCGCCCTCATCCAATCCAACGGAGCTGAAGATGCCGAGCCCGCACTGGGGCTACTATTTGGGGAAGACACCATAGCCCCAACTCCAAAGGAAGACCTGGTCAACCTGATTCTTCGCAGCAACAGGTTTGACCCGACCAAGCTGATCTCGGATGTTGGTTCCGAGACGGGAAACAGGGTCTGGAGGAAGACTGTCAAGTGGACTGACAGTCAGGGAAGGATTCACAAGCTGGTCACCGGAGAGGGAGACATGCCTGAGTCTGAGTCCGAGTCCGAGTCTGAGTCGGAGTCTGAGTCAGAGTCTGAGATCGAGTCTAGGGAAGTCGGTGCTAGAGTCACTCCTGTAACCCCTCTCCCTTTTATCATTCCTGCTGCTAGCACTTCGGGGTCTGTCCCGAGTGCCCTACCTATCCCGCCACTGACCAATGATCAAATGACTACTCTCTTTGAGTTGTTCTCCAAGTTTTCAATCAATAATAACAACCGTTCTGCTTACGACTTGTCTCTTTTAAATTCTGCTTTTAAAAATGTTTTATGCTATGACATTGAGAAACCAGACGAACAGGTACCCTTATCTCCGCATCTGATCGAGCAACTAGAGCAAAGGGAGTCCCGAAACCCGGTGATCGAGGAAACCGAGTCCATAAATGTGGGTACAACCTTAGAGCCTCAGATACTTAAGATAGGGTTATCCTTAGATCCCGAGGAGAAACAACAGTTCATAAATCTCCTCCAAGAGTTCAAGGATGTCTTCGCATGGTCCTACAAGGACATGCCGGGGATAGACCGGGAAATAGCCGAGCACCACATACCAATAAAAGACGGGTGCAAACCGGTCAAAAAGAAGCTTCGTCGGATGAGGCCCGAGTGGTCTCTCAAGGTAAAAGAAGAAGTCGAGAAACAATTCAAAGCCGGCTTCATACAAGTGTCCAAGTATCCGGACTGGGTGGCAAACATCGTGCCGGTTCCTAAAAAGGACGGTAAGGTGCGGGTATGTGTAGATTTTCGGGATCTTAACAAGGCGAGCCCGAAAGATGATTTTCCGTTACCACACATCGACATACTGGTGGATAACACGGCCGATCATGCCCTTCTATCATTCATGGACGGGTATGCCGGGTATAATCAAATCAAGATGGCGGAAGAAGATATGAGTAAGACTACCTTCACTACACCTTGGGGTACTTACTGCTATACCATCATGCCTTTCGGTCTCATTAATGCCGGGGCCACATACCAAAGGACTGCTACCACTTTATTACATGACATGATGCATAAAGAGGTAGAAGTTTATGTGGACGACATGATCGTCAAATCCAAAGAACGGGACGGTCACATCACCGCCCTAAGAAAATTCTTCACCCGGCTGCGCAAGTACAACATGAGGTTAAACCCTCAAAAGTGCAGTTTCGGGGCAACATCTGGCAAATTACTGGGTCATATCGTTAGCCAACGAGGTATCGAAGTTGACCCAGCTAAAATCAAAGCCATTACTGAGATGCAACCTCCCATAACCGAGAAAGAAATAAGAGGATTTCTCGGGAAAGTCCAGTACATCAGTCGGTTCATTTCCAAGCTAACCATGGTGTGTGAACCAATTTTCAAAAAACTGAAAGTGGGAGAACGGGTACTATGGGATGACAAGTGCCAAGCCGCTTTCGACAAGACCAAGGAAATTCTTTCTGCTCCGCCGGTCTTAATGCCGCCTCAACCCGGTTTGCCTCTGTCGTTATACCTAACGACGATCGAGACAGCCATGGGAGCTATGCTGGCCCAGACAGTTGACTCCGAAGAAAGAGCCATTTACTACATCAGCAAGAAGTTTTTAGAGTATGAGTGCAAATATACCATGCTCGAAAAGACGTGTTTGGCTCTAGTCTGGGCCACTAAGAAACTTCGACATTATATGCTCAGTCACGAGGTCCATGTGTTATCCAAGATGGACCCAATCAAATACATCTTCGAAAAGCCCGTTCTCAACGGTCGAATCTCTAGATGGACTCTAATGCTGGCAGAGTTCGACCTAAAGTTCGTACCATTAAAAGCTATCAAGGGTCGAGCAGTAGCTGAATTTCTCGCCGATAGCCCGGTAACCGAGGAAGGACACACCGACACTTGGTCCTTCCCAGACGAAGACATTTTCCATACTGATACTGAAACTTGGGATTTATACTTCGATGGAGCATCCAATTTTCGAGGGTTCGGAGTCGGGATCCTCCTAATTTCACCAAAAGGGGAACATACTCCCGTCTCCATCAAGCTGGACTTTAACGTTACCAATAATGCAGCAGAGTACGAAGCATGCATTTACGGGCTACAAGCCGCCGCTAATCTAGGGATTACAAATCTCCGAGTACAAGGTGACTCATCCTTGGTCATTAACCACGCACTTCAAAAATGGAAGACTCGAAATGCTAATCTCGTGGCCTACCAGGCACGAGTAAGGGATCTCGAGAAACAATTCCAAAAGGTAGAGTACATATACCTACCCCGGGAAGAGAATCAGTTCGCAGATGCACTCTCAAAATTGGCATCCTTACTGAATATTCCCGACCATGTGACCAGTATGCCAATTTGCGTCGAAAGACGGTCCGAGCCGGCATACATCTGCGACATTGAAGACATTGAGTTAACTGATCCCGAACCATGGTACCAACCTGTGTTAAAATACCTGACAAACGGAGAATATCCTTCCGGGACGGAAGGTCGAGCCAAGAAAGCCTTGCGGAGGCTAGCCACCCAGTTCATCCGTACCGACGACGGGCAACTGTACAAAAAGACGGCACACGGGGCTCTTCTCCTTTGTGTTGACAAGTATAAGGCTGAAAAGGTTATGGCCGAAGTACATGATGGTGAGAACGGCCCACACATGAATGCCCACATGCTGGTCCGGAAAATCATGAGGCTCGGTTATTATTGGAATACCGTGGAAGCCGATTGCCGGTCGTATGTCAAACATTGTCATAACTGTCAAATCTTTGGCAATGTGCAACATATGCCGTCATCACTGCTGTATACCATGACGTCACCCTGGCCATTCTCAACGTGGGGTATTGACATAATCGGGAAAATTAATCCCTCTGGTACCGGTGGGCACTGCTTTATTTTGGTAGCTATCGACTATTTCACCAAATGGGTCGAAGCTGAATCATATCGCATTCTCAATGCTAAGCATGTCGCCAATTTTATCCAGAACAAGATAATATGTCGATATGGGATTCCTTTTGAATTTATCAGTGATCACGGGACTCATTTTCAAGCCGAGACTGCGGCCCTGCTGACCAAATATAAAATCCAAAGGCATACTTCTTCGCCTTACCGTCCCCAAACTAACGGAGCAGTAGAGGCGGCTAATAAAACAATTGTCACCATACTCAAAAAGATGGCTGATAATTACCGGGACTGGCCTGACAAAATACCCTTTGCCTAATGGGGGTACCGGACGTCAATTCGCACCGCAACCGGGGCTACGCCGTATTATCTAACTTAAGGGATGGAAGCAGTCCAACCAGTTGAGCTGGAGGTACCATCCCTCAGAATTCTGCTAGAAAGTCAAGTACCCGAAGCTGACTGGGTTCGAGCACGATATGACTCGTTGGTTCTACTAGACGAACGACGATCCCGTGCCCTCAATAATATCCAAATCTACCAGAACAGGATCCAACGGGCCTTCAATAAGAGGGTAAGGCCCAGGAACATTAAGGAGGGTGATCTAGTCCTTAAGTCTGTTCGAGCTCTACTACCAGTTGACCCGAGGGGAAAATTCAAACCCAATTGGGCTGGGCCATATCTGGTGAAGAAAATCCTATCAGGGGGAGCAGTGATGCTGACGGACCTGGACGGGGATGAGTTTGTCAACCCAACCAACCTGGACCAGCTGAAGCGTTACTACCCTTAGCCATTTCTCAATGTCATTAGCAAATTTTATCAAAATCATTTTTTTTTACAAAAAGCAAGTCAATTAGCTAGAATTATTTATTCTACTGTCAAAAACATCTTGAACCAATAGTCTTGGTGTAATTCGAGATTGCAAATCTCCTATGCCTGAACTACGTTTGGTTTGATTCTGCTAATCGCGGATACGTAAGCAACCCCTCAAAAGGGTACAACCAATGCAATCGAGAAAAGACAGGAGCGGTTTACTAATAAACTTCTTTTATTAATTCAAAAAAAAAATCCCGATAAACTCGGGAAATTACAAAAATGCAGGAATTCAAAAATAAATACAAAAAAGGCACATGACAAAAAAAAATATTTAAATAATAATAAAGCTAAAGGACTCGGCATTTAGGGCATCTTGCCCTTCCCCTTGTCCTTGGCCTCCTTAGCCGTCCACTGGCGACGACGCGGAGGGGAGCGTTCCCGAATCACCACGGGAACTTCTCTAGCTCGGGCCCGATTAGTTGAGCCCGAATCCTCTACCACCTCAATAGGCCCGAGTCGAGCCCTCACGGGCTCAGGGAGCCGGTCACGCGGACCTAGTCGGTCCCGGGCCGCCAACCATGGCCCAAGGCGTCTCTCCAAGTCGGTCTGCCCCCGAGTGCTGCTAGAACCGACTTCCTTAGGTCGAGTCTTAGTTTGTGACTTAAGACCCGATTCTCCCCGGACTATAGCTTCAGGGATATATTCCCCGGTGAAAAAGTCCCGGTTGTCCTTCGCCGTCTCGCGATGAACCAATTCAAAGGCCTCCTCAAGCTTCAGGGCCTTTCGAGCTTCCTCGGACTCCTCAGAAGTCCATTTCTGATAAGCCCGGGATACCCAAGCGGATTGGCAAGGGCTGGGTATAGTCCATGTAGGACGAGTGAACCATCGTTCCAACCAGGTGTCGCACATAGCGTCCATCAATTGGAGCGAGACGCTGATAATGGCTTCAGTCTCAGGGATGCGCTGAGACGAACCGAACTGTCTTAGGAGACGGTCCGGATAAATGTGAACCGTCCAGTCAAGGGACAGAATCACCAGGTAGCGAGCTTGGTCTCTCTTGGCCAATCCGGTCAACTTCGAAAGAAACCACCAAGCAACGGTCCACCTGATCAAGGGACCCCCGTGGAACACCAACTCCTCGTCCCAGTAAGCTCGATCTATCCGATGACTCAAGCTTATCTTCCGCCTTCGGGAGCTAATCTGACTGCTCCGATAATTGGGAATGCTCGGAGGGGTCTCTATGATCGATAACCGCTCCGACAGCCATATCTGAAGAGAATACACAAATTTTATAATCAACGGAATGGTTCGCCAGGGTCCACTCGATCGAGTGCAGCAGATGACTCGATCAAGTTAGCCCTCTGAAAAGTGGCAGTAGCTCGATATGAGTGTCACTCGATCGAGTGACAGGTCCACTCGATCGAGTGACTTACGGACATCAGAAAAATCGCACAAAAAAAAAAAAAAAAAAATCGAGGTGCATACTTGCAGAATACGGGTACTCCCCGTCAGCGGTCGAGTTGGGTCAAGCCGCCTGGCGTCCAGACCCATGATGATTTCTCCAGTGGCTAGCCAAGCAGGGCTATGACCAGTCTCCATCTGGTCAACCACTCCAATTAGCCTGATTTGACCCCTGCATGAGTCAAGCTCCATCAGCCCTTCGAAGACATAGCAATGCAGCATGCAAAAGGCGAATGCCCTACGCCTATGAGCAGGGGTGGCCCTTACGTCCCGGGGATTCATGAACTTGTCGGCCGGGTCAAACAGGGAAACGGTATCTCCCTGCACCATCCGATTTGCATCAGCATGAGACAAACCCAAAAACTCCCTTAATCTCCTCCTTGGATCCGGGTAGAACGGGGGAATAGCTGGCTGAACAGCAAGACCCCAACCGCCTATGGCCGCAACCTCCTCGGGTAAAGGACACATTTCTCCCTGTGGGAACGCGAATACGTGATGGGTGGTGTCCCAAAACGACAAGCAGGCATTCAGGAAATGCGAGTCAACTATTAGACGCTGGAAAGGGAATAAATTGACAATTCCCATCTGGGTCAGTCGGACTTTCTCCTCATCCCGAAAGTATTGGGACCAGGCGAGAAGCATAGCCGTCAAATGGTCGATACCCATAGCGGAGATTTCTAACTTTCTTGAGAGTCTAAAAGATTTTGAGAAGGAAAAGAAGAATTTGAGTTAAGATGCAGAGAACTGAAGCAGGGATTCTCATATTTATAATGAGAAAACCTAACAGAAAACCTAACTACCCTCCCTCCTCAGCAAGCTGGGCCCTATGCGCGCGCAGGCCTGATTTCAAACTAGAACCCATAATAGGAATCAAGCAGTCCCGAGCTTTCCTAAGAGTCTCTAAAATCTTTCTGTGATAAAATTTCTTCGCGATAAAAATTCTTTTCAAAATTTTGTCCCTTCGAAAATTCAAATATTTTTGTCACCCCAGCACGAGTTGTTGTTTTGCCTATGTGTTACATACAAGTTGCTATGTGTCAGCATGCAGGTACGCTCCAGACTTCAGAAGCAAGTCTCCGCGAAATTATTAAATTCCCCAACGGAGTCAGCTTTTCCCCGATATGCTACATCCAAGGTGTGATGTGTCGGCATACGGGTACACCTACTCCCCAAAAGAGGCAAACGTTACTCCCCACGGAGCATCATCATCAGCTCAGGTACGACTCAAGGCTTCAAAAGCGAGCCCGTACACCTCACATACTTCCCCAGCGGGACGCCCAAGGCGGCATTTTCCCCGAAATGGTACGGGATGGGCCCACATATAGGCGTGCCCAGGGCTTATGCTACAAGTCTAACTCCCCGCGAAGCTATCATCATCAGGACAGGTATGACCCTCTGCTTATGGCTGGCGAGCCTTTCACGCGAGTCCACTGGACTATAAACGACCCGACCGGAAGTCTACCAGGTCTTAACGGACTTGGTAGCTACTCTGACTTTCGCCTTGTCCAAGCCTCAGTCAGAGTGGGGGCTCTGTAGACACCCGCATTTTGACTGCCACGTGTCTATGGTAGTCTTCGAAAAACACCCGATGATGAACGGACGCAAACGTGACTTCGTATACTCGGATTTGGGCTCAGAAATAATAATATCCGACATGGACTTTTAGGGGAGTAAAAATATCACAAAACAGACCTCAAATCCAGGCCCAGTGGGTCGTTCCGAGCAAAATGAGACTAATTTGGGCCAAAACCGACACCAAAGATAAATCCCGTCTTTTGGCGACCGGGTCAAAACCCGGTCAAAGACGAAACCGTCTCATAAATCAGCCAAGTTCAGTTGGCGCACAAAATAAAATTCAAAAAATCAATCACAACAACAAGATCAATTCTTCCTTTATTTGTCTCACCCGTTTGACCCACTCGATCGAGTGGATTGACCCCACTCGGTCGAGTGGAGCCTTTTGAACCCGGGTTTGGCCCATTTGCGAAGGCACTCGATCGAGTGCACTAGGGCCACTCGATCGAGTGCCCTTATGTCGAGGGAAAAGCCTATAAATACCGCTTCACCCCCATGCATTTCACAACTTTTTTTCAGAACTTTTACCCTACATATTCAGCCCTAAGTACACCCTATACTCTGCACTACAAAGCCTTAGAAACCCTAAGCCACACTAGCCACAAAACCGAGCCTTGTCCCTCGATAAACCGACGCAACACACACACACACCACAACTCGCGTACATCCTCGATACTCCGGCGTCCCGTCGCTATTCACGAGTCCATTTCCGAGGCCTATACCTAGCATGTATGTTGAGGGTGTCCAAAACCCCATTTCGATCCCTTCTATCTCGTTTCTTTGTCATTTATTCTATCGTATTTTTGTTTAGTAATCGTAATCATAGTAACACTAACACTAACGTTTTTTATACTTTTTTTTGCATTTTCATTTTTGTATCATCTTTTATTACTAATATCGTTATTATACCATGTATACGTAAACTAGTATCAAAATCCGGTTTTAAATCCGTTTGACTACGATGTTTGCCTAAAATCCGTCTAATCCCTTTACGAGCAACAACGGAGGTGGAGCCCTTTCGAGGAGCCCCGCCCCAACGTACTCAAGGGCGTGATGCGATTGCAAACGGTCGTAGTTGAACGTATTTAATCCCATTTTCATAATTGGTACGAAACCCGTTGACACGAAAACCGACATCACGTAATCCGAAAGGGTTAGTTTCGATGTCGTGACGTAGAGGGACATCTTTCGTTACTAATTCAAATTTTCTAGCATAACGATAAGCATTCTTATAAAACTCCGATAACGGTATTATAATCGTTCGTACACGATTATAGTACCGGAGGTCGAGTTAAATACAAATCGTGCGATGTTTGTATTTGGTTCGACCGATCATCGATTTCAAATCATAAAACGAAACGAATTATCATTCGTACAGGGTCTACTCGACCGAGTACATATGCTACTCGATCGAGTAGCACCCATAAAAACGGGCAGTAGCCACGTAAAAGGTGCACTCGACCGAGTCACACCACGACTCGGTCGAGTGGGTCCTGTAACCCAAAAATCCGAGGGGTTTGACGCACGTTTCAAGCCCCGTCTTTTATCGACTTTAGTCATCACGTATAAAGACTATCACGTGATCTTCCTATTTTCAAAACCATGCACATCACGTTACGTAGCACGACTTTGATCAACTTTTGACGTGATAAGTCGGGACAAGACTACGGGATATGAGATCGGGCTAGCAATATGCCACAGTCTCATATTTCCGTCCTTCGTTTAGTACACAACATAATGTGTATTCAATCGGGGTAGTCCATTCACCTATTTCGCGGTCTAGTTTACATACGGGTCCGTCCCTATCATTATATCGCGTTATTTTTATTTTGTTTATTATTTTTACGTAATGTTGTATTGTGAATTTCGGGTTGTATTTCCGCCCGTGTAACTTGTACGTTATTTTATTACATTTCGAGTTTTATTTATTTACTTGCTTTATTGCTTTATAAATGAACCTCGCATGCTAAATCATTTCGACAAATAATATGATGCATTAACTGACGTAGTTAACGCAAATTCACATGCTTAGCCCGAAAACGCTGTTTGCATATCATTTAATTATTTTACTAGCCCGCGTACACGAACACGAACGGTGTCTTAGTAGAGGCCGCCATGTGCGGGCGGGGTTGGGTGTCCTTAGTGGGCTTCCCAACACGTACCCTCACCCCTTACTCAGAACCTTTGGTTTCTGGATGTCCGAAACCCTTGGCGCACGAGAGTCATTTTATATACGAAAGCCGGTGTAAACGGTATCGGTATAACAATGCAAAGGGACGAGCCCCATAAACTCTGAAATCGAAGTGGGCTTACTTTGTGTATAGCCCTTGACGCATAGAGTGGGCTCGTATGGTTCCGAATAACCACAAAATTCGGTGGCGACTCCATTTTGACTTAAATTTCGAACCCGAGAACAATCTCACCACGAGATTCATTCGCCTACCCAAACCCGCGCTTCGCCGCGTCGGGGTGGACCTTCGTCATGTCCACAAGGAGGTACACAAGCAACGAAAAGATGGTGCGGTGGCTAGATTAAATCAAAGCTTCTGACGATGATGATGAAGAAGAAGAAGAAGAGGACGAGGAGGATGAAGAAGCAGAAATCTAAGTAGGATAGTATATTGTTAGAGTAACATATATTATTCGTTAGAGTAACATACTTAATGAGTTACAGTAACACATATTATGAGTATCAGGTGTGAAACATTGGAATTGTAATGAAGTTGATTCAGTTGAAATTTCCGTACCAATTTATTGATGTAAAATGAGTTAGAATAACACACATTATGCGTTAGAGTAACATACATAATGAGTTACAGTAACACAATTTATAAGTATAATTTGATCAGGTGTGAAAAATTGGAATTATAATGGAGTTTTATAATTTTTGTGTGGAGTATCCTTAATAGATTCATACATTTTGCAACAGTATAAGACACTATTATGTAACGTAGCAGATTTTATGTGTTAAAGTAACACAATTCATGAATTAGAGTAACACATTATATGGGTTAGAATAACACATTGTATGAGTTAGAGTAACATGGCAGTAGCGAAATGATGATTTTTTTTTGGTGAAAATGAAGATGAAACGACACACTTGTTGTGTGATAGAACGATGCAGTTAAAAAATTGATGGGGGAGAGAAGATTTGCATTAAGATAATTAAGGAGAAGAGAGAAAAAAATAAAATATTTACCAAGATTTAGTTAGTTATTTCCTTAATTGACAAAACAATCTTAACCATTAATCTATCACTAATTTAAGGGTTAAGATGAGGACTCACGGACTCAATTATGATAAGTGGACTCACTTGATCCTTCCTATATATATATATATATATATATATATATATATATGGTCCTCATCCCATCCATTGGATGAGATGAGGATGGATGGACAAGATGCATCCTATCAATTGCATTAAAAAAAAAGAGAGATTTACGTTCCTAAAATAGCTCCCATGAATTTAGGAAACAATAACTCCCTATCACGTTCATTCATCATTCACGTTCATTCAAACCTAAAAAAACCCTTTCTTCATTCACGTTCATTTATTAATTTTGTTCTCGAAATCCTGTTACAATGGATTCAATGACCGCGTCATGTTCTTCAATTGTTGATAAGCAACTGATTGAGTATAACAATGGTGAGTTTCAATATTTCTTTCACGTTTTGATTCAATTTTTATTCATGGATATCAATGGTTATATTGCTTTTAATTTGCGTTTGATATCAATGGTTTATCGCGTCATTTTGCGTTTTTTTTACGTCAATTTTCATGTTTATAGTGCTTTCATTGTCATTTCGTATCACAGTTTCGTATCAATTTGCGTTTTTTTTGATGTCATTGCGTTTTGATATCACAATTTCGTATCAGTGGTTATTTGCTCTCTCGATCTTTATAGATTACAGGGCTTTATGCTTTTTATTTAGATTTTCCATGATATCCACTGATACTATTGTTTTGATTTCAATTAACGCAGAAACGTCATTGAAGTAACATGCCTTCTGCGTTACAGTAACACTTAATTGCAATTACAATAACACAAATGAACGTTCAGAAAAAGGGTTTTGATGATGATGTTAGAATAATGTATTGTACTCGTTAGAGTAACACCAATTAGGAATTGTAGTAACACATTATTTGCATGGGTGTAACGCTGTTTGATTTTGTGCAGGTGGTTTTGCCAAAGATGCGAACGCACATGACAACACTGGAAAAGGTGGAACTTGATTCATTTGATTAATCATGGATTAATAACAATGGTTCATTGATATTATTGTTTCACTGATATTATTGTTTTGCTTTATGTTGAAGCAGACATTGCATTGAAGTAACACAAGTTATGAATTAGAGTAACACAAACACCTAACACTGAAAAGGGTTTTTGGCGCTGACGTTGGAGTAACATCCTCTAAGAGTAAAAGTAACACAACTTATGAGTTGAAGTAACACTTATGTCCATGGGCGTGACGTTTTTTAATTTCTTGCAGGGAGCATTGGCAAAGAACCGAATGCACGAGAATGGTGCAGAGATGTGGGTGAGGTTTTCACGCCGTACATGGAGCAAGTATTCGGAACAATTGATGAGGCAATGGAATTTTACAAAATCTACGCGCTGGCTTGCGGATTTGATGTGAGAAAGTATACCACAAAGCGATGGTTCGGTGGTGAGATAAAGTCGAAGCTCCTAGTCTGCAACAGACAGGATTTTACGAAATCTGTTAAAGCTGTTAACAATACATCTGCAGCTGTGAAAGTTGTTAACGATGCAGTTGGGGAAGGAGTTATTGTGGACGCGCTTAAAAAGAAGATGAAAGTCCATCGTTGCGGGTGCAAGGCAAGGATTAGGCTGTTCAATAAAGGAGGCATTCTCAGGATTGATAGGTTCCACATCGGCCACAACCACGAACTAATCTCACCAAAAGACAGAGAATTCCAAAAGCTTTCGAGGAACCTGACAAAGTACCACAAGCAAATGATCTTGAATAATTCGCGGGTATGGAGTAACACAATTTTTTTTTATAGAATAACATGTGCGTAGGGTAGGTGTAACACCATTTTTTTGGGGTAGTAACAACTGGATTAGACTAATGTGTGCATAATCTAATTACTTTTGCTAGAGTAACACCAGTGATTTTATGGAGTAATAGTACTTAAGCATAAGAGTAACAGCTGGATTAGACGAATGTGTGCATAATCTGATTACTTTTGCTAGAGTAACACCAGTTATTCTATAGAGTAACAGTACTTAAGGATAAGAGTAACACAACTGGTGTATTAATGTTAAATTGTCGCAACGCTTGATTCTTATTTTCAGCTGAAGATCGGCGCAACGCGGACATACAACATGTGCAAGGAGCAGGTAGAGGGATTCGCAAACGTGGGTGCGAGCTTGGTTGACTTCAAAAAGTGGGGAAGAGATATAAAGTGCTTCCAACAAGAGAGGGACGGTC
The DNA here is from genome assembly GCA_958450325.1 of Agrostemma githago. Taxonomy (NCBI): domain Eukaryota; kingdom Viridiplantae; phylum Streptophyta; class Magnoliopsida; order Caryophyllales; family Caryophyllaceae; genus Agrostemma; species Agrostemma githago. The sequence goes on along the minus strand of OY288252.1, from coordinate 59,510,725 downwards.
AGCTATTCATCGATCGTTTCAAAGACATGGCTAAGAATAGGAAGGGTTTCTATTTTGACTACGATCTGGATGAAGATGGGAGTGTGAGCAAGGTTTTCTGGGCTGACGGTGAAGCGCGACGAAACTACCATTTATTTGGGGATGCAGTTTCGTTCGACCCGACATACGGGACGAACAAATATAAGATGATATTCACGCCGTTCACCGGCGTTGATCATCACAAACGATCGGTAACCTTTGCTGGCCCTCTGATAGAACACGAAGATTATGAATCGTTCGTCTGGGTGTTTGAGAGATTTCTGACTGCAATGGGAGGTAAGGAGCCGGGGTATATTATTACCGACCAAGATCCGGGTATTATACCAGCCGTGAGGAAAATGTTTAAGACGGCGCTACACCGTTTCTGTATGTGGCATATCTTGAACAAGGTTCCTACCAAATACGGTGCAGCGCGGAGTGACTACCAGGATTTTTTTGAAGAGATTGAATGCTATAGTATGGGATATGGAGATTGATGGAGATGAGTTCGACGCGGAATGACGTGACATAATGGAGAAGCACCATGGGGGTGATGTCAAGTGGTTTTCAACTACATTCTCCATCAGGAAGCAGTGGGTGATGGCACATTGCAGGGATTTAAAGATGGGCGGCTTAATGCGAACAACGCAAAGGTCGGAGAGCGAGAACACTTTCTTCAAAAGATTTGAACAAAAATCGGGGACGTTGGTCGAATTCTGGATGCGATTCGAGAGCGCCATGAAACAACAACGGTATACACAAAAAAAAAACTTGACAACGACAATGTACAAGCTTCTCCAAAATCAGCAACCCACCTGCCAATTGAACATCACGATGCGAAAATTTACACCCACGCCGCATTTGAAGAATTCCAGGAGGAGGTGAAATTTTCTGTGGGTACTTGCAGCGTGAGGGGCTTCCTTGAGAAGGACGGGATTGAGGAGACATTGGTGAGGGATGCTACACGAGATAAAGAGTTTACGGTCTAGTATATATCAGGTACTCCTTAAACTTACTCATGCACTGACATTTGGTTCATGTGATAGCAGAGTTGTTTGCCATTAATTCTTATGTCAAGACCATCCTTTCTTATGTTAGCCATGTTATTTAATAAAGTAACACCAGTCGTTCCTTACAGTAACATATATAATGCGATAGAGTAACTGAGGATAGCATTTAGACATCTGTGTTGTTAATGCTTAAAAGTAACACCGACCATGGATTACAGTAACACCTCATATTCTTAAAAGTAACTCATTCTGAACTCCATTACATTTTGCACACCGTTATATCCATTATAATTGCTGTCTCTGCTGATTGAAAAAATGGATAATGTATTGTTTTTGACGCATTGTTTTGCCGTAGCAATGTCACATTAATATGTCGTCATCTGTCCAGGTACGTCTGAATCAAGCTGCACATGTCAGTTGTTTAATTTACGAGGGATACTGTGTAGACACGTAATCTGGATATATTCATCAAAAGGCCTGACCACTATACCCGAAAACATGGTAACCAAAAGGTGGACAAAAGAGGCTGTTCGCACTGCTCGTATTAGTGATGAAGGATTAGGCGGCGAAAACATTGACATCATCGACGGAAAGCAGATAGAGATGTCGAAATTGTGGTCGGAAATCCATGAGACAATGGGACTTCTAAGGGCAGGAGACAAGCCAGATGTGGAAAGCTTGTGCGGATTAATTCGGGAGTTCAGGTTGCAGAGGCAGCCAGTTTCTGGTGGGGGGAATATTGGCAAAACACAGGAACTGGAAAATATGCTTGGGTGTACGACCTTTGACAATATCACGATACTCCCTCCAAAGATTTCTAAGACAAAGGGCAGCGGAAAGCGGATGTTGTCAAGCAAGGAAAAGAAGGTCGCACTTTCTAGAAAGCCGAAACGCATGTGCAATAACTGCAAACAGATGGCGCACCATTACAAATGTAACTGTCCAAATCTGTACGCAGCACGACCCCCTAAACAGCCTACTAAGCCACCCAATGATGAGGATGAGGAGGATGAAGTAGATGAAGACATCGAAGGAGAGGAAACTGAAGAAGACACCGAGGAAGATGAGGAGGAGGAACAAGTGTTTTGAGCATACTCGTGTTTTTTGTCATTATAAGAATTTTTTCTTTTTTTCTGGTTTACACGAATAACTAACTTTGTACACATTTTTTTACACAAAGCGCTGTGCTACGTTGCAATTAACACTATATTTATTAAATACATGTGTTTTTGGTTAGAGTAACATCTCATGTGTGGCGTAGTAACACTATTCGTCTGTTACAGTAACAGAAACAATGCATTGAAGTAACTGAGGACAGCAGCGTTGTTTAGAACAAATCATTGCCAAAGTAACTGGGGATAACTTGGATTGGTTCCATTCATCAACAAAGTACCAACATTTGTTGTTAAAAAAACAATATATAATGTGTCAGAGGAATTGATTGCAACATCATTGTACTAACACCATTAATCACTTAAAGTAACATAATTTGTTCATTAAAGTAACATTTACAGTGCTTCGGTGTAACACACAGATTGTGAGACCAAAGAAAATTGGGTTAACTTCAGTAATCCCCATAGTAAAACCAACAGTAAATTAGAGTAACAGGTACAGCTAGTCAGTGTAACAGAGTTTAACAACTTCAATGCATTGGTGATAGTCAAAATACCAATGTAATTAGACAAGTAACTAAAGAATACAAACCATTAATTCGTAGTTAGAAAAGAGATGACATGATTCAGTAAACACATTATTTTTTCCGATCCTTTGTTGGCTTGCTCTTGGGACCGTCGATGATCTTTTGTCTAGCGTCCGCATACTTGTCTACGTTTTCCAACAATCGCGATCGCACCTTGTTCTTGTCTGCCAATAGAAGTGTGGCTGCAAGTTGGACCACCAGATATCGTCTTTTGACCTTCCTCTCGAGGTCTATGTGGTGGAATGTACGGCCCTCGTACGTCAACATGTGCATCATAAGGAAAATTCCCGACTCGTCCCAGGTTACGCCTGGTTTCTACCACTTAAACTTGACCTCTTTAAACTCGAAAGTAACGAGATCAGGTGCATCAGGGACTTTGAGCTTCTCGAGGTAATCGCTAATTGTTGACACCTGTGTGTATCACAGCGACGTTGTTAGGTGAGAAACAGATAGCCGTATGCAATAATAACTACTAGCGTATATATACTAACCATTATCATTACGGCCTTGTACAAACGTTGGTGGTCAAGGAGATCTATTGTCCTGCCTTTACGGTTAATGCACACGCATGAGTAGTACTCATCGATGTTGATCGGGACAAAGATGAGATCAGCTTCCAAGTTAAGAGAACGACCACACTTTCTTCCAAAAAGATCGAGATGGGACATCAAGATGTCCACTGCCCGCGTGGATGGGCCGTCTTCATACTCGTCTAGCATCCCATAAAGGCAGTTCTACAAACATATTCAATGTGTCTCAGATTGGGTTCAACTGTATAGAAGTCTTCCAATCAGAGCATGTTGAAGTAACACATTCACTACGTATCAGACTACTAGCATTCATATAGAACAAATTTGCAGATTAATGTAACACGTCTTCTAGATTACAGTAACACCAAAAATGCTTCAAAGTAACACCATATTTATGTAACATAAGTTTGTCAGATCAACACAATAAAGTTAAAGTATAGCTGATAAGGGTTAATGTAACACAACGAAAGTGTTAGAGTAACAAAAGGTGCGAATTAGAGTAACATGTCTTCTACATTATAGTAACGCACTTTCATCTTTAAAATAACACCATACATATGTTGATGCATTATCAACAATTTGTATGAGGGACATGTATTCTCCTGGAACCATGGTGATAATTACATATATGTACACAAATGCAACAGTAATGCGTACCGTTTGTTGTATACCAAAGTATGCCGTCGTAGGTGTCTCGTCCGAATCAGTGGCGGGAGATGGAAGACTGTTCAACAGCATCAACCAGCATTTGATGATGCACGGCGCCATTTTCTGACCCGATAACATTGAACGTATGTCATTCCGCTCAATTGAAGCCAGGAGTGAATAGTTTGCAACCTCCTCGCTGAAGGAAAACAAAAAATCCTCGTCAAAAAATCTCTTTTAATATTCACCCGTTAATGTTACAGTAAATGCATACCAATTTTCTATAGTTTTAAGCTCCACAAGGCAGTAGTCCACGACGTTTTTGCGATGGATGACGATCTTACTTAACAACGTCCTGTTGTTCACTAGTAACGGTGACAACATGGGAGAGTTCTCATCTTCGTCGCCACAATCAATTGAGCAGCCAAGTCCGTCACTCTCACCACGGTTTCGGCTCTTCAGGACGGATCTTGTCCGCGTTGATAACTCAGAGTCAAGTAAAGTTTCTACGCCCGGGGTTTTAGGGTCAGGTGTCGACAGTCGGCTCTTCTTTGACGGTCGTTCCTCGTGTTCTGCCTCGCCTGCCCTCTTGACGGTCCCCCGGTAGACCCCGCAACACCGGATATTGTTCTCTCGATGGCGATATTCGCTGTATCGTTTAGGAACTCTCTCACCCTCGCTATAACATCATCTCTGTCCTTATTGATGTCACATAAGACTAGAGTTGCTGCAATCTCCGCTCTATAGACGTTGTTCGCCTCCATTGTGCCTAGGCAACAGTCGAACACTTCCCCCCCGTACAGCATCATGTGTATCATGAGGTAGAGACCGCAGTCGTTTGCCGAGAAACCTCCATCCTGCCATGCGAATGGGACGTTGACAACAGGGAAACCCCAACAGCCGAACCCCTTGCGATACCTTTTTTGACCATGTATTTTCCCATTTCCACAGCCTTGATCATACAAAAAAAATAAGACAGAAGGTAAAATGATGTCCGATTATATATAACATAAATACACTTACTGCGATTTTTGCCATCCCCACATATGACAGGCTTTTGAATTCCTGTTCTTCGTAACTCATGTTGTCGAGGTACTCAATCTGCTTTGAAAGGAAGTTGATACATGCACAGCTGTAGTGGTCGTTGTTGTCGGAAAGCACCGGGACGAAGACCTGTTATTTGGTAATTAAGTGGTTGGCGATTATTGTTAAAGAACTGTAGTAAAGGGTCACCCGTGTGAGTGTTTCATACAGACGTACCAAGTCAGAGTCTAGTCGTTGATGTCTGCATTTACTTCGGTCCAGATGTCCCAGAAGTTGACCAAGTCGTCGCCAATGTCGACTTTTGCACCACTCTTTACGCCCTTCCACAGTTTCATTATTGTCTTCTGCATGACATAAGTTGCAGTATCAATTCATGATCGTGACAATAACACAGAGTAACACTCGTTGTTTAAATAAAGAAACAGTATGAAAAGCCTTACAGTAACGCTTGTTATTGTGTTAGAGTAACACTATTAATGTCTAAGAGTAACACTAGTTATGGATATCAACATTAGTGACATACTTATTAAACTAACAGTATACGTACACCCCATACAGTAACACCAATTGGTGTATTAAAATAACATTGACAGTAATGAACATGTGGAAGGGCATGAAGAGTGGTATAAAACAGGAAATTCATTATGAATATTCATTCTTAATATGAAAAGAGGACATTTATTATGAATGGTCATTCCAGATATTTTAGTGACACTAGTTGTTAATTGTACTAGTATGATAAAAATAAAAGAAAAAAGCTTACGCTGTGGCTAACGCCTAAGAAGCAGCGTGATGTAGGACGTGGCATAGTCTGACTCGCGTCCAGGCTGTTAAGAAGTATACACCAGCTATCGATAACAACGTTCGACAGCTGTTGTCCCGGCTGAAGTGTCGACAGCTCATCACGAGGTACGTTGAAAAAGTCGTCAACCCTAACCAGCATCTCGCTAATAGAATTTGAATGAATTATAAGACAATTGATAAAAAATAACATAGATAAACAGAATCAGGTAAAGAACATTGATCACTATTAAAAACTTACTTTGCACTGTACTTGTCGTTGTTATAAAAGACGTAATCCATTACGTCTTTCTGAACGCTCAAAACGGACCTGAACAACCTGTTGTTTCTGACCAGAAATTCCGATACTATTAGCTGGTCTGGTTCAGGGGTTCCACAGTCATACGAGCATCCAAGCTTCTCATCGACAACTTGCATGCAATCCAAAAAATTTTCAGAGTGGAGAAAGTAAGGATGAAAGACCTTCCGTCCATCAACTTCCACCCACAAATTCTCAATAACATTCGCTTCATCAGTTCGGTTATTCCTGTCCTCCAAACCACCGTTAACAGCCTCAACCATCTCCGCCGTCGTGTACAGTTTGAAGTCAGGACAACCTCGATTCTCATCCCCAGTCACACCATCCTCATCCCCCGTCACATTTGTACACATGCTCGCACCTGCTGATTGTGTGGGCTGGCCTGTGAATGCAGGGCCTTGGGTCGCTGTGTTCTTCGCACGTGCATACGCCTCGCACACTACATCGACCGTCCGGTGGAGCTCTTCTCCACTCCAGAAGTCTTGCGAGGCTTGTGACGGAACGGGGTCATCGTTCAGTGGTTTGCCGGATGTTATTCTTCTAAGTTTGGAAGCGGCTGAGATCCACCAATCATGGAATGCAACTGCATTCCTTGCCATCATGAGGTACAATTCATGTACCTCCTGCATCAAGAGTAAATAGAAAGTGTTAATTTGGAGGGGAGGCTGTAACTTATGATTCGTATTAAAGTAACACATCTGTGTCATTAGAGTAATATGTAATCAGCATTAAAGTAACACATATTCATGCTCAGATTAACACATCTTCACGCTTAAAAAGTAACTGAATACCTTAAAGTAACACATAATGCGCATTAGAGTAATAGGAAATGATAGTTAAAGTAATAAATTTTTATTACTTACGTCAACCGCCTTAGCTTTTAGATCAGCGTCATCCTCGACGCCATCTGCTAGCTCAATGTTTTTGGACTTCGCAGCTTTGTGCGCGGATGATGTTGGGGCATTCGTTATCCTCATAGGCACCACGTCATCCACCACCTCCTCGTCCACCGCCTCATCAAGTAGACAACGGGGGTATTTCACCTTTGACTTGGTAAGACGACCAAGCTCACCCCCAACAAATTCACCAAATAACCTATCTAGCATCCGCTCGCGATCCTAATTCTTAATCAGCGGCAAATCGTGCGGACAACGATGATCATGGTATTGAAAACACTGAAAATATGTGATCATCAAAAATGGAAGACAACCGAGCAGGTATGTCCGTTTCCGAAGAATGGAGTCTTGACAGGCTGCAGCAAGCCCATTCAATACAAGCGTGCACCAATCATAGTTCCTGATCTGCTCTACGTTCTCCACGCACCTCAGAAGACTCAGATCAACAACATAATTCGACGTTGGATTAAGAAAAATAGACATGCTGTACAGAACAAACATCCTGCAAAAGTCCTCCCCACCGTGAATGTCCTTTTGTAGTTCTTCCAACAACAGAGTCAAAGAGATTGTGTCGCTTCCAGTAGAAATTTGGAACCGGTCCCTTCATGCTTGTTTCAGACTGACGACATCCCCCGCCAATGCTTCCTTCGACCGACCCATTGGGAGCAGGTCAACTGGGTTCGGACCGTATGGTAGGAGGAAGCAGTCATGGACATCATGCTTCGTTACCAAGAATTGATCGCTTTTCCTTGGTAGTCTGAAAATCAGAGTGTCATCCGCAAAAAGCTTCATGAAGTCGGGTGCATACTTACCGGGGAAACTTTTGAGTCGCATTTGTAGTTGGCCGCCAAAACCGATGCTGATGACAGCCTCCCGCTGCCTATCATTAAATTTGGACATTTACTCAACGAGGCTGTGTGCTCTACACCTGAACTGGATCTTCTTATCAACAACTTCTTGTTCCCCTTCTTCTCCCTTCTGAAAAGGGACAAGTATGAGAATAATTAGTATGTTCAACTGTTATTAGAGCTAAGTATGCACCAGGTAAGAGATAAACATCAACAATGCTAAGGCTCACAGGCCTGCAACTGACCTGCCCCTTGCTTTGTCTCCTCCTCCTTTTGCCATCTGTGGCACGAGTGTTTTTGGATTTGTCTCCTTCTTCTGCCATCTGAAAAGTACAATTATTATGTACAACTATTGTAACAAGTATCTGTATGTAACAAGTATGCACAATAACCTTGTATGTAAAGTAAACGTACAACTGATACGCGTTAAAGTAACATAAATATAGAATAGAGAGTAAAAAATTAAAGTAACACGTCTTCTAGATTACAGTAACACAATTCATTCTTCAAAGTAACATCATGCATAAGTGTTACATTAACACCATAAAATGCAAGCACGGCAGGTAAGCATTAAAGTAACACAAAGAAAGTGTTAGAGTAACATAAGAAGCGAATTAGAGTAACAAATGTACATAATTGAGTGTACCAGTTTACAAGGATTCAAAGTATCACGAAGATGAGAGTTAGAGTAACACGTCTTCTGCATTACAGTAACACATGGTTGTCTTTGAAATAACACCATACATGTAACACTATAACTAAGCGACCTCTTTCAGTAACACATCGAGTTTATTACAGTAACAACGTATGAGCATTAAGGTAACATTCGAAATATGTCCGTCTGCAGTTGAATTCAATTAGACGAAACAAATGAAAACCCAGATACCACAACAGTCTTTAGTGAAAACAATTAATTATAGGGCACAAACACAGCAAAGTTAATCAATCAATAATTAGCGAAAAAATTAATGAAATCAGATACAGATGTAAACTAAACCTAGTTCTTCAGTAAAACAATCGAGTATTAGCGAGTTACAAAGATGATTATGTTTGCTGAAGTTAGAAAGTTGCTTCAATGTAACCTTGCTTGAGTTGAATGAAATCGAGTGCAGGGTTGAGGAATGAAGACAGAAGTCAGGAGTCGGGTGTGCTTGAGTTGAGCGAAAAAATTGAATGAGATGAGAGATGATGAAGGTGAAGGTTTTTTGTTAGGCGGGTGTTTGAATGAAAAAATTGAATGAGATGAAAGAGAAGGTGGTAGCAGTTGGCGGTAATCTAGGGAAGAGAGAGGGATTTCTTATATTTTTTTCCAAAATATGGTAGTTACTGCCTTAATTACTACACTCAATCACAGTCATCCATCTCCCTTAGATCAATGGCTCTAATTAGGACTCATGGACTCAAAAAAAAATGGGACTCACTTGATCTTTACTCTATATATAGAGAGTAAAGATCAAGTGAGTCCCTTTTTTTTTTGAGTCCATGAGTCCTATTTTGAGCCATTGATCTAAAGGGGATGAATGGTTATGATTGAGTGTAGTAATTAAGGCAGTAACTACCATATTTTGGAAAAATATAAAAAAAATCCTCTCTCCTCCCTTAATTAACTCTAACTGCTAACACGTTCTCTTTCATCCCATTCAATTTTTTCATTCAAATACCCGCCTAACGAAAACCCTTCATCTTCATCATCCCCGACTTCTGACTTCTGACTTCACCTCAAACTCAATCGCTCAACTAAAGCACACCCGACTTCTTACTCCTGACTTCATTCCTCAACCCTGCACCCGACTTCATTCAAACTCAATCGCTCATCTTCAACTCGAGCAAGGTTACATTGAAGCAATTTTTGTAACTTCAGCAAACATAATCATCAGGCTGCATAATACAAGGTAACTCGCTAATGCTCGATTGTTGTACTGAAAAACTAGGTTTAGTTTACATTTTTATCTGATTTCATTAATTTTTCGTTAATTATTGATTGATTAACTTTGCTGTGTTTGTGCCCTATAATTAATTGATTTCACTAAAGACTGTTGCGGTATCTGGGTTTAATTGAATTCAACTGCAGACGAAAATATTTTGAATGTTACTTTAATGCGCATACGCTCTTACTGTAATAAACTTGATGTGTTACTGTAAGAGGTCGCTTAGTTATAGTGTTACATGTATGGTGTTATTTCAAAGACGACCATGTATTACTGTAATGCAGAAGACGTGTTACTCTAACTCTCATCTTCGTGCTACTTTGAATCTTGTATACTGGCACACTCGATTATGTAGATTTGTTACTCTAATTCGCTTCTTATGTTACTCTAACACTTTCTTTATGTTACTTTAACGCTTACCAACTGTGCTTGCATTTTATGGTGTTAATGTAACACTAATGGTGTTACTTTAAAGAATTTATTGTGTTACTGTAACACATGTTAATGTACGAGGGCCGTACATTCCACCACATAGACCTCGAGAGGAAGGTCAATAGACGATATCTGGTGGTCCAACTTGCAGCCACACTTCTATTGGCAGACAAGAACAAGGTGCGGAAGTAGGTTGTTGGAAAATGTAGATAAGTACGTCGACAAGCGGCAAAAGATCATATCAACAATGAATGCTCCCAAGAGCAAGCCAACAAAGGGTCGGAAAAAATAATGTGTTTAATGAATCATGCCATCTTTTTTCTAACTATGAATTAATGGTTTGTATTCTTTAGATACTTGTTATGTACATTAGTATTTTGACTATCACCAATATAACAAAGTTGCTACTATGGCAATGAATGAAGTTACTATGGCAATGAATGAAGTTTACCAAAGATATATATGTGGTTTCATAATCAGTGTGTTACATTGACGCATTATACTTGTTACTTTAATGAACAAATGATGTTACTCTAAGTAATTAATGGTTACTTTAACATATTTACTTAAGCCATTGAACAAAATACAGTAACATTGGACCTTAACTGAAGTTAACCCAATTTTCTTTTGTCTTATAATCGGTGTGTTACATCGAAGCACTTTAAATGTTACTTTAAGGAACAAATGTTGGTACTTTGGTAATGAATGGAACTAATCCAAGTTATCCTCAGTTACTTCAATACATTGTTTCTGTTACTGTAACAGACGAATAGTGTTACTCCGACACACATGAGATGTTACTCTAAAAAAAAACACATGTATTAAATAAAATATAGAGTTAATTGCAACGTAGCACAATGCTATGTGTAAAAAAATGTGTACAAAATCAGTTAACAACTTTCACAGCTGCAGGTATATTGTTAACAGTAGCTTTAACAGATTTCGTAAAACCCTGTCTGTTGTAGACTAGGAGCTTCGACTTTATCTCACCACCGTACCATCGCTTTGTGGTATACTTTCTCACATCAAATCCGCAAGCCAGCGCGTAGATTTTGTAAAATTTCACTGCCTCATCAATTGTTCCGAATAGTTGCTCCATGTACGGAGTGAAAACCTCACCCACATCTCTGCACCATTCCTGTGCATTCGGTTCTTTGCTAATGTTTCCTGCAAGAAATTAAAAAATGTTACGCCCATGGACACAAGTGTTACTTCAACTCATAAGTTGTGTTACTTTAACTATTAAAGAATGTTACTTCAACATCAGTGCCAAAAACCCTTTTCATTGTTACGTGTTTGTGTTACTCTAATTAGAATTAGGTATTACTGTAATTCATAACTTGTGTTACTTCAATGTCATGTCTGCTTCAACATAAAGCAAAACAATAATATCAGTGAAACAATAATATCAATGAACCATTGTTATTAATCCATGATTAATCAACTGAATAAAATTCCACCTTTTCCAGTGTTGTCTTGTACGTTTGCATCTTTGGCAAAACCACCTGCACAAAATCAAACAACGTTACACTCATGCAAATAATGTGTTACTACAATTCCTAAGTGGTGTTACTCTAACGAGTATAATACGTTACTCTAACATCATCATCAAAACCCATTTTCTCGACGTTCATTTGTGTTACTGTAATTGCAATTAAGTGTTACTTTAACGCAGAAGGCATGTTACTTCAACGACGTTTCTGCGTTAATTGAAATCAAAACAATAGTATCAGTGGATATCATGGAAAATCTAAATAAAAAGCGTAAAGCCCTGGAATCTATAAGGATCGAGAGAGCAAATAACCATTGATACGAAACTGTGATATCAAAACGCAATGACATCAAAAAAACGCAAATTCATACGAAACTGTGATACGAAATGACAATGAAAGCACTATAAACATGAAAATCGACGTAAAAAAAAACGCAAATTGACGCGATAAACCATTGATATCAAAACGCAAATTGAAAGCAATATAACCATTGATATCCATGAATAAAAATTGAATCAAAACGTGAAAGAAATATTGAAACTCACCATTGTTATACTCAATCAGTTGCTTATCAACAATTGAAGAAGATGACGCGGTCATTGAATCCATTGTAACAGGATTTCGAGAACAAAATTGATGAAAGAACGTGAATGAAGGAAGGGTTTTTTTCTAGGTTTGAATTAACGTGAATGATGAATGAACGTGATCAAGGGAGTTATTGTTTCCTAAATTCATGGGAGCTATTTTAGGAACGTAAATCTCTTTTTTTTAATGCAATTGCTAGGATGCATCTTGTCCATCCATCCTCATCCCATCCAATGGATTGGATGAGGACTTAGAGACTCATCTAGAGTAAAGGACTCAAAAGAGCCTTACTCTAATATATATATATATATATATATATATATATATATATATATATATATATATATATTAACAAGCAAAATAATGTTGCAAAAAAAAACATGCTCAATAATCCGACCAATATTCATAAATCACAAATTTCCAAACACTATACACTTAGATAATTACACAAGGTCTTGAATGAATTTGTGAACTAAAAGACATAGTATTAAGTAATATTTTCTAAAGAAAATGATAGTATATTTCAAGACACATCGGATGACAGCTGGTCTTCAACAAGTCATGTGTGACGTTATCTTGTGGTGAGATGGTGTCGCAAGAAACTTTGTGGAGTAATGAAAAGAAGGAAAAGCGTAGGTAGGTAGGGAGTAGTTTGGTGAGGGCGGCGTGTCCCCGTGCCCGTTAAAAACTAGAGACGATGAGGATTCAGATAACAAATGAGATGAATAGAATTGGAAGCGAAGAAATCTAAGTTTCTTCTTCTTCTTCTTCTTCTTTTATGCTCTTCTTTATTATGAATTTAGGTAAACTAACAACACTCTTCTTTCTTTCTTTCTTTCAATCCTCTGTTATTGATGCGTGCTGTCACTGACGCGCATGCAAACAATACTTTTAGTCCCAACTCACTATTGTGTAATAGCGGCAAGTCGGGGTCGAACCACAGGGAGGCGGTTAAGCGCTATCGGCCAAGTCTAGTATTAATTGTGATTGGGGTTGAGAAGGGGGTTTTGGGACGAGAAGAATCGAACTAGGGACGAGAAGAATCGAACTAATGCAAGCGAATTAGACAACTAAGACAAGAAACGATGATGGGAAAGGCGTTAGGGAGAGTCGAGATTCGGAAATTGGGGTCTAAGAATCTCGGAATCGGGTTTTAGTCACAACGTTGATAAAGGGAGAATGCCACCTTTCGGTTTCTTCACCCAACCCACCTAAAAACCCGCTTTTCGCGGCGAATAAGGGTAATTCTCAAGTCAAGATAACTCCTACCCCGAGTTCCCCATATTGGTAGGAGTGAGTCAAGGTCGATCTAGCTGCAATCTAAGTCAACAAAGACACAAAAACCTCAAACTTGATAAATCAACAAGCAAGCAACCCACCAACATCCCTCAATTCAAATAATCCAAGTGCTCATCCCTAAATCCCCCAACAAGAAATCTACTCACTACTCATAATGAAAAACAACTAAACATTAACAAAGGAGAAAACAACTAAAACATGCATGTTAACTAAATCTAAAGAAAACAACAACAAAACAATAATGAAAATTGCGATCTACTAAATAAACTATAAAACTATGGAAGAAAATACAATCAACAAAACAAGACATAAACAATCTAAGACAACATAAATGAAGATGATTAAAACAAGACAATGAAAAGACAAACAAAGGATTAAGAGAAGATTAAAAAGAAAACTAATTAATGGAGAAAGGGAGAAAGAGAAGAAAGTACCAACTATGAAGAAAACTTAAAAGGAGAAGATGAAGATAATCATAAAAGACGAAGCTTCAAGAAATAATACAAGGATCTTGTCACCAAACCCTTGCAAAACCCTTAAATCTTCAAACAAAACCCAAATATTTCAACAAAGATGGAAACTTGATTGTAGAAATATAGAGTAGATTAAATCTAAACTAAGAAAGCTTACTAAATCTATGGAGTTTTTCTATGTAAACTACTACTACTACTACTACTACTACTATGGAGATCTCCTAAACTACCCTACCCTAAGGAGGCACACTTAAGGCACACATTGAAATGGAGACCTAGGGTTACTATATATACTAAGCCTTAATAGGTCACACAATCTTAAGGCCCATAATCTAATCCTTCTTCCTTTAATTAGTCCTTCACCCTATACATCTTCATATGGCAAGACTTCACCCTGCGATTAACTAGCATCCACGAGCTAACACCGCCGGGTGAAATTTCACCCGGTGGTGAGTGTCCACTAAAATCTTCAGGGAGGTGGAAAATGTCGTCGGACGAAACTTCGCCCGGTGGTGACCCATCGGGTGAAACTTCACCCGGTGGTCTTCCGCCTCTTTTCCTTTCTCTTTCTTTGCCGATCGATTGTATTACTTAAACTTTCAGTCGTGTGCTTTGCTCTTCGGACTGTATCCCTCTCTTTCATGCTCATAAAGCTCAGACACGTTTTTGGTCGAAAATCCTATCAAAATAGACAGAAAACTACCAAAAACACGTAAAATGCAAAAGAGAGACACTAATGCGAGAATTACTCAAAATACGGCGATAATTGCACTCTATTCTCGCAAAATGGAGGAAAACGGGTCTAAATGGGAGGAAAAACGGTCCAAATTTGACACACAACAATTCCCCCACACTAAACCGTTGCTCGTCCTCAAGCAAAGACCCAAAAAGAAATTAGCTACTACTACTAAGCTAGACTATGCTAAGCCGATACGAGGCAATTAACGGGCCCGCTCCGTCCCTTCAACTCACATCGAGATACCCATGAGGTAAAGTACCTCCATCCAAGGCAAGTTAGGTCTTGCTCAAAATTGGGGATGCGACTAACACACACACGAAAACATAAAACAAATAAGACACACAAAAAGATAGTCGCAACCAAAAAGAAAATAAATCGCCGAGTCCCTCATCGAAACGGCGGGGAAAGCACCAATTCTAAGCTTAAGACAAGTGAGAACACTACCATTTTAGTCACCCAAATTGACATGGACAAAATTCTAATAGGATGACAATCAAACAATAAAAATATTGAAAATTTACCAAGGTCCTTCTAATTGCACTAAAGATGTCTACAATGGGACGATAAATGAAGTGGATAAGTGAGAACCATGGAGTTAATAAGTACTTTAGGTAAGTGTTATCCCATCTCCTAAGCTAAGCCTAGAGGGTCGTCCCAAACTCGAGAAAGTAAATTAGACCAAAAAGATGGACAAGTGTTTGCAAAATGGTAGGGATTGCCAAATTACCGTTATTTTCCTTCCTCGGGACTCGGTCCTCTAGTAGGCATTTCACGGCAATAAGTCACCAACGGATTATTTGGGGTTTGGGAGCGATTTTTAAGATTTTGAATTTCTTTTCGGTTTTCTTTCCTTCCCCGTTTTTTTCGGTTTAAGGGATTTTTTTTTTTATATGCCCTTCTTCTTTATTTTTCCCTTTATCTTTTGAGTAGCCCATATTTGGCTAGATGGTTCGTTTGAGATCAAGCATATTTTTGCAAACTTATTTGTGGCAAACTTATTTTTGGCTAGCTGGGTATGCATCCCCTCCGAACCCACATAAAGATGGAAATTTGGACTAAAAAGTGGCTTCTCAAGTAAGGTCACCTAAGAGAACGGGAAACGGTAACCAAGGCCTTATCACTCCATGGGTGGTCAAGGTGGTCAAATGCAAATCACGATGTAGACTCCTAGTAGAAAAGATGGACTCATGGTAAAAATTCAATGCAAAAATTGGTTCAAGGTCATTCTACTAGGAATATGTCCAAAAATCAAAAAGGGTTACTAACAAGGGAGTAATAAACGCTCGGCCTAAACTCAAAATCGGATTTTCGAAAACTTTTCCTAGACACACTATATAAAAATGAAAAAGAACACAGAAAGGACAAAAACACGAAAAGATCAAAACAAAACAAAATACACAAGTATGACCAAGCACTCCGAACTTCATCAAGTCAACACAATCCACAACCACCAATTCCAAAATGCATGTTCACCGAGTGAACCTCCAAATAGCATACATGCCCATACTCCCAACTGAATAAGAGAAGAGGAAAGAACAAGGGTAGAGGATATTACCAAATTGTTTTCGATTTCACTACCTCAAGTCCATATGTTAAATGGTCGGCGGTGTACCTACAAGAAGGAGAATGCAAAGCGATACAAGTGATACAAAAAGGTAAATAAAAGGAAACTAATAAAAGAAAAAGAAAGATTTTTTTTGGGTTTTTGGTTTTTAAAGGAAAAATGAAAAAGAAAAGGAAGAAAAGGATAGTAGATCCCTCCCCCACACTAAAACTGTGCATTGTCTTCAATGCACGAATAGGGGAAGAATCAAAAAAGAAGAAAAAGAGAAAAATGCGGAAAATCTTTTTGAATTTTTATGGTTTTTCGAATTTTTTTGTGTTTTTTTTCAAAAATTAAGTAAGTTAAAAGAGAAAAAGAAACAAAAAAGGTGAAAAATAAAATAAAGGGAAGAAGAGAAAGTGGTGGGCCTAGGTGTAATCACGTCACCTAGACCTTAGCCAAAGAGAAAAATCGAAAATTAAATGATAAAGTAAAATTTGAAAATAAAATAAAGTGAGAAAAGAAAAGAAAATGAAATGAAAATAGGAGAAGAAAACGAAAATAAAAAAGGAAAAGGAGAAAAATCAATAAGGGGAGAAAGGGCGTAGGTGTAATCACGTCACCTCGCCCCGATTCCGCGCAAATCGGGAAAAATCAAAAGAAAAAGAAAAATTTGGATTTTTCAAATGGTCTTGGTGCGATCAATTCACCTAAGACCAGGAGCTAACAATCATGACCTTCTTTTCTAAGGTACCTGCAGTAAAACCTCACGTGTGCAACGACCCAAGTAGGATCACGGAGGGGCTGACAACTCACCAAACCATCAAAAATTATATCACCACAAATAACCAACAATCATAATCATCAAATGCCAAAACTGGCGCAGCAGAAACTGACAAGAATTACTGAAACAGGAGAAAAATGACAACCGACGACTGAAAACCGATACCCCAACACTAACACTAACAACACTCGACCACTCACATAGGACCCGGGGGACGAGGTGGTGGGTAGCTAGGTTGCACCGATACGGACACGGACACGGGACACGGGTACGTATCGGACACGTGACACGGCATTTGAAATTTTGTAGGACACGGACACGGCAGAAAAAAAAATCAATATACATATTTAAACAAGGAGAATTTGAAGATTTTTATACCTAAGATATATGTTTGGTTATTTACACTATCACAATTATCGTAAAATAATAAAACAAAAATTAAAGTCTTATAAATTTGAAGTTAAAAATCAAATCTTAAAAATTCAAACAATTGTACCACTATAATATAATTATTAGTTAGTTATTTAGTCTTATAATAAATGTTTATAGCATCAAGTAACCACCATAAATCTACAATATTGTTATTTATTAAATTCGGAACCCAATAAAACAACGTTAGGTATGTCCGACGAGTCTCTAAATATTATGAACCGGGTCGGACACGTCTCCAAATATGATGAACCGTGTCCGATACGTGTCCAAATAAATTAAAAAAACCGGACACGGTTTTACAGGTGTCCGACACGTATTGTCGTGTGTCCGACGTGTGTCGGTGTCCGACACGTGTGTCCGACACGATACGTTGGTTTGGAGGAGTGTCCGTGCAACCTAGGTGGGTAGTAAGACCCGGGTGGAGGCATACCGAAAAATTGATCAAAATATTGTTCTTGTTGTTGCAACATTCTCTGGTTCTCCTCTGCCACTAACCTCGCTGCTTGGGCATCCCTAGCAGCGTCCCTGGCTACCTCGTAGCCATCTCGGGCCCACTCAAAACCATCTCGGAAGTAGATGTAAGAATTATGCGCAGTATCGCGCGCATCCCAAGCTACGTTATAGGCACTATGGGCCAAGTTGAGTGATGTGGTGGAATTCTCCCAAGTCTGATGTGTACGATCATAATCTTCGCCCCACTGGTTATAAAAGTCTTCTGATCCGATGAACGAAGAGTGTCTCAGAGGACTCATGTTAACGTCCTCCTGAAAATAGGGGGTAGACTGGGTGAAAGTGGAGTGTCTGTGTGGTGTGAAGTCGGAAAAATCGGAGGTGAAAAACTGGGAGGTCTGAGGTTCGGTCTGGTGGGAGGAAGAGGGTCCGTGGGATGATGATGGTAACGCTCTACGACCCTCGTCCCGGAAGCTTTCAACCTCCGGCTCCTCTTCCGACACATCTACTACCTCTACGTCGTCATCACCATAGTCTAAAGGTCCAACAGAATAATTGACTTGACGAAACTTACCACGGGTGCTATCCCGAATGTACTCCCCTAACCTTTTCGGCATGCCGAAATTCTCCTCAACATCGAGCCTAACCCACTTGGGATTAGGCATCTCAATAGCTCGCAAATCAGTAATCTTATACAGAAACAAACGGTTATAATCCCCTTTTTGGGGCCAAACAAGAAAAGAGCAATAAACCTCGTCTAAATAATTCCCGACTCCTAAAAAGAGCATTAATGGTGTCATGCTGCTAAAATCGACATCTAAAGCTCTAGCTATCATTGTTACAACACCACCACAAGAAATGTTCTTGCAGTTGCCCTTCGAAACCTGGGCGAAATGCGTAGCTAGGGCCTCAGACATGTCGATAGAAGGGTCTCTATTCAAAACCGCATCCTCAAGTAGTTGCACGGCCGTGGCACTACAATTATGGTGCGTATCATAGCTTGACAGAAATGAATTGGCTATGATACGCACCACATAATTGAGGATGGGGTTCCGGATGGAGAATGAACGCATCTTTCCTCCCTTGAAAGTCCTTTGGCGGGCAATTTTAAACCAAAATCGATCACGGACAAATTTTTCATCTCTAGTTTGCCCCGCCCTAGGTCTTCCAAGGACAGAAGTCGGTAAACCAAGCAATGCACCAAAATCTTTCAAGGAAAAGACATACAGAGTTTCTCGCAACTGAAAAGTAACAGTGAAGTCGTCACCACCACCCAACTCAAAAGTTGCGAAAAACTCACACGTCAGCTTTTGAAAAGTTTCCTCCATAGAGGTGTAAAATTTAATCAATCCGAGATTTTGGCAAATTGCTCGGACCTGTGGTTCAATACCCATTCGCTGAAGAACATCTCTAGCTGCCCAACGAGTTGGCTTGATGCGACAAAGCCAAAATTTCTTAAACTTTTCCAGTTGGGATTTCTTAGCGAAACTAACACCAGACTCTGAATGACGAAAATTACGACGAATTGAAGGGTAACGTACCTCTAGGGAAACAAGTTGTTCGCGCGAGACGGAGCCTTGTGCTTGAACGGGCATCGAGACAGATTCGTCCCGGACTTCGGTTGGCTTGTCGGAACGTGAAGAGGATGTCGAACCCGAACGACGATTGAGCATAGATGATAACCTTTTCCTTGTCATTTGCTTGATTCTCTTCATAGTTGATGATTAAATTGGGTGACTATTGTGATGGTGGTTAGGGTTTGGGGCTGTCAAAATTGGAACGATTCCTCAAAAAGAATTCCAAGATGATGTTAGGAATTCGATAAGGATGAAGAATATGGGATTAGATTGGATTTTGGTGAAGAAATTGGGTGATTGGAGGGATTTAGGGTGGTAGGATTTAGGGGTTTTAGGGTTTTTGGGGTTTATTTGAGGAGAGAGAGGAAGAAGGTAATATAATGAAAAAGGAGGGTGGGTGTTTGGGTATAAGGGTGACGCGGGGTGGAGTTTCCCCCGGTGGTCACCATTGGGTGAAATTTCACCATACGGTCTTTGGACAAATTCTTGTCAATTACGCGCAAGTCACCGTCGGGCGAAATTTCGCCCGGTGAGATTCCACCGGGTGAAATTTTACTCGGCGAAATTCCGTCAATTCCCAAGTCACAAATAAGTTTTCCGTCTGGCGAAATTTCGCCCGGTAAGATTCCACCGGGTGAAATTTTACCCGGCGGATTTTCCGTCAATTCCTTTAGTTCCATCAAAGTTGTCATCGGGTAAAGTTTCACCTTGTAAGATCATTCACTTCAAAATAGGACTTTGCTATGAAAATTCTTTTCGACTTGGTCCAAACCAACCTTAATTCTTCGATAAAACCAATCTTCTCAATCCATGTATTAGCTACACGGAGAAAAGCTCTCATAATCGTTTGTAGCATAACCCAAAAACTCCAAAAGAAATCGTCACAATGTTTGCAAATACCATAAGAAGCAAGCTCCAAAAGAAAAATCCAAAAGCTATTGTTCGAGGAAAATAAAAGGAGATAAGAATATAGAAATATATACAAGGTGGTTCTTATGGACACCACCAAACCGAATCAAACTGTTTGAGCTTAGTCGGGGTTGCTTGAGAAGCAACCCGGAGTACCACGTTTCTTGTTCTTGAAGATAACGCCATCAACCATACACTCTCTCCTTGGCCGTGGCAAACCCATAAGGCGAGCATACCCCACTCATTAATAACTTCTTCTTCAGGGGCTTGACCAAGTATAAGCAAAACGCCATCATCATCACTATCATCATAGTGGACATCTTCTATGGATGTTTGCTCGGTGGCATAGTCAAATGTCGGTGCAAAGTTCAATGGATTAGAAGTTTGGTAATTATCTTGTGCTAGGAATTCGTCATCGGTTGGTATTTCCACCATATGGTCCCACAATTCCTTACCGAAAGGGATATTTGACAAGAAGACGGGCAATACAAATTGAATGGTGTTATTACCAACATTGAAAGATAATTTCCTCTTTTTCACATCGATAATCACTCCGCCGGTTGCTAGGAAAGGCCGCCCTAATAAGATAGGATTGCGTTCTTCAATGGGCATGTCAAGAACCACGAAATCGGTAGGTATGTATAAAGGACCTACCTTGACCATAAGATTTCGTGCTAACCCAATTGGCGCTCTCGTAGTACCATCGGCCATCTAAACGTTAAGCGGAGAGTGTACCATCCTTGGAATATTAATTGTTTGAGAAATGATCAAAGGCATAAGGCTAATGTCCGCCCCTAGATCACATAATGCTCTATGTATTTCAACATTGTCGATCGAACAAGGTATGGAGAAGCTACCGGGGTCACCAAGTTTAGTAGGAATGGTGACTTTTGGGGTGACCCTAGGTAGTAGTGGAGTTTCCTTCTTCATGGTAGAATTCAAGATCATATCCCTTATATACTCGATCGGAGTTGGCATGAAGGGATTAGTTTCTAAATTCTCTATCAAATCGGTGAAGGTTATATACTCCATAGCTTGACCATTTGAGAGGTTTTGCGGCTTATCATTCAAGGGTGGTACTTCAATTCTAGAGATTAGGTTCATGTCTTCTATTGGAATCTGATCAATGACGTAGGTTAGGTCTCCTACAAGATATTTGGATGGATCTCTTCTTGGTCTTTCGGTTACACCCTTGACCACATTCTCATCGGATTCTTTTATTGAGGGATGAGATGCAAAAGTTTGTGGATCAAAGGGTTTCACCGATCCCTTTTTTGCTCAATACCTTAATAACATTCACGGATGCTTGATTAGAAGAATTGGTCGGTTCATGAGAAAATCGAGCTTGCGAGGCAGCACGTGCCTCTAAAGCTTCAAGTCTAGCTCGATTTAATGCGTTTTCTTCCAAAAGGAACTTGATCGTTTGTTGAATGTCATAAAAAGGTTGAAAGTTGCCTTGAGAATGCCTTGGAGGACCTTGATTATGTGGAAGATAGATTCCACAGGGAGGACCATAGCTAGTTCGAGGTGGTCCTTGAGAATAAGAATAACTTTGGTTGAATTGATTTTCAACCAAAATTTCTTCACTGGATGGTTGAGAATGGAACCCAAATGTAGCCATACTTGAATCCTTGGATGTTGGTTGAACAAAGATGGGGTGTTGAGGAATGTAGAAATTGGTGGAAGATCACAATATCAAGTTGTTGCTTCGGTCCACAATATTTCCAAGCGACTTGTTCTCCGAATGGGGATCAAGCAACCTAAATCAAAAGTATACCTAGCAAAAACTCAACAAACAATGAGCCTCCTAGCACCTAGTGGCACTAGAGTAGGAGGAAGAAAAAACAATTAACCAAACACAATCAAAACAGAGACTTAATCAATTAACTAATCGCCGCCTCCCCGGCAACGGCGTCATTTTGATGCGCGCTGTCACTGACGCGCATGCAAACAATACTTTTAGTCCGAACTCACTACTGTGTAATAGCGGCAAGTCTGGGTTGAACCACAGGGAGGCGGTTAAGCGCTATCGGCCAAGTCTAGTATTAATTGTGATTGGGGTTGAGAAGGGGGTTTTGGGACGAGAAGAATCAAACTAGGGACGAGAAGAATCGAACTAATGCAAGCGAATTAAACAACTAAGACAAGAAACGATGATGGGAAAGGCGTTAGGGAGAGTCGAGATTCGGAAATTGGGATCTAAGAATCTCGGAATCGGGTTTTAGTCACAATGTTGATAATGGGAGAATGCCACCTTTCGGTTTCTTCACCCAACCCACCTAAAAACCCGCTTTCGCGGCGAATAAGGGTAAGTCTCAAGTCAAGGTAACTCCTACCCTAAGTTTCCCCATATTGATAGGAGTGACTCAAGGTCGATCTAGCTGCAGTCTAAGTCAACAAAGACACAAAAACCTCAAACTTGATAAATCAACAAGCAAGCAACCCACCAACATCCCTCAATTCAAATAATCTAACTCCTCATCCCTAAATCCCCCAACTATGGAGATCTCCTAAACTACCCTACCCTATGGAGATCTCCTAAACTACCCTACCCTAAGGAGGCACACTTAAGGCACACATTGAAATGGAGACCTAGGGTTACTATATATACTAAGCCTTAATGGGTCACACAATCTTAAGGCCCATAATCCAATCCTTCTTCCTTTAATTAGACCTTCACCCTATGCATCTTCATATGGCAAAACTTCACCCTACGATTAACTAGCATCCACGAGCTAACACCGCCGGGTGAAAGTTCACCCGGTGAAACTTTTTCCAGTTTGTAATTTTGGTGCTCCTTTTCCGTCGGGCGAAAATTCACCCGGTGGGCGAAACTTTCCCCGGTGGTGAGTGTTCACGAAAATCTTCAGGAAGGTGGAAAATGTAGTCGGGCGAAACTTCGCCCGGTGGTGACCCATCGGGTGAAACTTCACCCGGTGGTCTTCCGCCTCTTTTCCGGTCTCTTTCTTTGCCGATCGAGATTGGATTACTTAAACTTTCATTCGTGTGCTTTACTCTTCGGACTGTATCCCTCTCTTTCATGCTCATAAAGCTCAGACACGTTTTTGGCCGAAAATCCTAACAAAATAGACAGAAAACTACCAAAAACATGTAAAATGCTAAAGAGAGACACTAATGCGAGAATTACTCAAAATACGGCGATAATCGCACTCTATTCTCGCAAAACGGAGGAAAATGGGTCTAAATGGGAGGAAAAACGGTCCAAATTTGACACTTAACAGTGCCCGTGGCTTGGTTGACTATTAAGGATGAAATCTTTGTGGACTCTAAGATTTTTGACTCCTAGAGTTACGACGACTTTTAGTCCTATTAAGCAGGCTTCGTATTCGGTTGCATTATTGTTGGTAACTAGGAAGTCTAGTTTGATTGGTATGGGTGTGCGGTCACTTATTGACTGTGTGCGATGTTTCTTACATTGTGTTTTTTAGGTTAGGGAGTTAGTTGTGGGGTGAACTTAGGGTAATTGTTCCTGATCTCTTTTTAGGGTGAAATTAAGTGGGCTATTTTTTGTAGCCCTTACGCTTTGATTAATTGTTATCGATGAATGGCATAGTATCGAGTTTCAAGTGAGAAAGTGCATTATTAAAAATCGAGAAATTGTCGAGGCGTGTTTGTAAAAAAGAAATCGTTTTATTGATATAATAGTAAACGGGCTAGGCGCCCGAGATATTGTTTGATGGGGAGGTGGAGGACAGGTCCCCTCACACCTCTCGGACTCGATATATAAAAAAGAAAACGATTATTATTTTTTTCGGTCTAGGGCCTAAGATGAAATAGACTTTAACTAAGATCGACTTATTGCCCTTAGGGAGCGACTACTATGACTCGACCACGTCGCGACATTGACCATACATGTTCTCCGGGTCTCAGGTTCTGTCATAGCCTTCTGAGGACGTGCCCCTTGAAGGGCACTTGGAGGTGATTCTCGGAGGCGGCTCGTTGAGGGGTTTAAAGTGACTCGTGACGACTACCGACGTCACTATTTCTCCATCGGCAACCGAGAAGGTGAAGTCTCCCTTTTGCCGCTTTGCGGGGGAGAATGTTCCCGCTTCGATTAGGTCTTGGATGACGTGTTTTAATGTAAAACATGTCTTAGTATCGTGCCTGTTGCTTTGATAGAAACTAAGAGACAATATGCATTAGGACTCCAAGTTTTGCTTCGCCTACCAACCGGTGGGTCCGAAGTTGGACCCATGGGTGTGAGCAACCCCTGATCTACTAGGTGTTTGAGAGTTTCAGTGTACTATGAGTTGATTTTGGTAAACTTCTTTTGGGGTGTTCTTGCTTTGCCGGGTAAGGTTTTGTGAGGCGTCGAGGTTATTTCTTTATTGGCCTTAGGGGATTTTGTCCTCACGGAGTACCGGGGTGATCCGTTCGGGGTGGGTTCCTGGGTATGATAATTGATCGAACTGGTATTTGCTTCGCTCTCTGTGCCTCCACTTTCGAGGAAATTGAGGCGGCTATCGATGTGACGAACGAAGCTACTCAGGCGGTCTATTGAAGTGCGTACATCATGGACCACTTCAGTTAGGGTATTGACATCATGGACCACATGTTGGGGAATGATTTCTGCAAGATAATGTCGGAGGTCAGGACGGATCCGTCGGATGACTTAGAGACTCGAGGAATGCTCTTGATCGAGCAACACGGAAATGAGACCCTTGACTTGCGCGTGTTTGCGGTCGTCGGGTTAAGGTCTCGGGTGCTTTAGACTCTTAGTGTACTCGGCGAAGCGCCTAATGAACTTATGCCTCTGGAACGAGACGATTTGACGCAAATCTCGGAGTTGAGATTTCAAGAAGAGGACTTCTCAAGACGAGACGACCCAAAATGTAAGACCTCGAATAGAGGCGACCCTAGTAACTAACAGACAGTTAATCACACGGTTGTACGATGTAAGGTATTGATCTCGATCCGGCTCGGAATCAAAGAGTTTTTGATGCTTTTGAAAACGGATGGTTTTTGAAAATAAACCTCTTTTGAAAGTGAGAGTTCATAAAATTGGTGTTACGATGGTGTAGTGACATCGTTTGTGACGTGAAAAGGTGTTGCTACGTGCGCGTCGAGGATTCGACAATAACAAAAGTGTAAATGGTGGTTTTACAAAAGAAGCGCGGCCCTAAGGGAACTGATTTTGAAAATAACGATGTCGTGCTTCTATCGAGACTACTATTAATTAGTTAGTCCGACATTTGCGGTGTAGACGGTGTTCGTGGGAGAACGTGGTGTCTGTGATGGTGCTTTGAAAGTGTGACTAAATCCTTATTACAGAATTTAGGTAGTAAAATTGTTTTTAGAAAAGTTTTAAAATGGGCGACCCGTATTTATCGATTCCATTAACTAGCATTTCGACGGTGGTGGTGGTGTATCGTGAAAAAACATTTTGAGGGTATAACCGTTTTGGTCTCCTTGACTTCATTAATTGAAGTTTTGGTTGTGTTAACGGTATGTGCGAAAAATGTTTTGAAAAATGAAAATGTAACCGTATAGGGTACCTTGGTCCCATTAGTTGGGAGTTCGACGATAATAACGGTCCTTGTCATTGCTTGAAAATAACGAGTTTCACTTTGGCCAAAGAAATGGCGCTAAAAAGAAAGGTCTTTTGAAAATGTGGGATGTAAAATTTGTCATGATGACGGTGCTAAAATATATTTTTTTGAAAATAATTTTAGTTTGACCGGAGTATCGGCGCTTAAAAAGTAGTTTTGAAAATAAGATGTTCTTTTTTCGAAAACGGAGTTAGGTGCGGTTGAATATGTTGTCATGGTTGAATCCAGATTTTAGTGTTTTATTTGGGTTGTTCAAACACGCTACACATAACTAGGAATGTGTACACTCATGCAAGATGCAAACACGGGTACTTTAGGGTAGGCTACCGCCCACGAATAGCCTTTGCTTAGGTGACGGCAGGTCACCTGGGGAGATGAGTATCATACCGTCTGCTTAGAACCACTTGTTTGGTATATCCACGGGATACGTGGCTACCTTGGACGGCCGGAGCGTCAACCGAGGATCTCTCCGCGTGTCCGTAAGGATATTACCGCGAAGAGGTCGATTGGTCCTAATATCGGTCAGGGTGGGCTTTTTAGGGCCAAAACCTGTAGTGACCACAACAAGGAACTAGGAAATGAGCTTCATCGACCTCGTTCGAGTTACACCACCGCTGGAAACTTGTTTCCAAATCCTTAGCGGAGTCGCCAAACTGTGGACGTCCGTCCGCCCCGCCCGGCGCCCCGCGCGCGGGACCGACCCAGTTTCATCGCGGCGGCCACCCACGCGGCCCCCTCCCGGTCGGGGGCCGGTCCGATCTCGCGTACGGGGCGATGTTTCGGACCTCGATTCGGATGACGATTCGAACTTGTACTAGACGGATGCGGGCACCCGTGTTTCCATTGGAATCGATCGAGTCGTTGTTGTAAATGTTTAAAGGCCGATATTTTTGGTAAGGCGACCTTTTTAGTGAACCGAATTCGTTGCCGATTTGTGGAGTCACCACTTAGTCAATTATGGGGACTCGGAAACCATTCAAGTCAACTTTGATCCATAGCCGGCTCAAAGTTGAGTGGCACGGGACTTAAAGATAAAGACTTGTACCCTTAAGCACTCCATGCCTGGAATGACTCTCATTGCCAATGGTTTCGGACATCCGGAAACCGTCGATTCTGAGCAAGGGGTGAGGGTACGTATTGGGAAGTCAACGTCCGCTAGACATCGACACCCAATCCCGCCCGAACATTGCGGCCTCTACTAATCAATCGGTGGGCTGATAACTCTGTTCCTTTGTTCTGGCGGAAGTACCGTAACATCCATTGTTTTAACCCTATGTCTTCGCTTTGTCGGTTGTTTAAGGACAAGTAAGCTTATTGTCGTCGAAGTAGGTGTGTTTATATTCTTTGCATGCGATTTCACGTGACAAGCAGGCCATGAAAAGATGCACATAGGAGAGTAGAGGGTACTAAATATTGTACGTATTAGCAAATCAAATTTAACGTGATAATACGAATATTAGTTGTTCTCGTGGTATACCTTACCTGGTATTCTGCTTAAGATGCGTCGGTTCGGTATTAACAGAGATGCGTCGAACCGTGTATAGTGAGCACCGAGACTAATACGGAACCCGACCATCGCTTTGTTCAGTTTTAGCTTGTTTACGTTTTGAATCTCGTGTTAGGTTATTTAACATGCGATTATAAGGTCATAAAAATAATAAATCATACGAAAGCGGTAAATGCGAATGTAAGTAAATCATGTCGTGAGGAGTTGCACCCTCGGAGTATACGCTAAACGAGACACGATGCGTAGATAGTTGAGAATGGATATCGAAATTACTCGGGTCTATTTAGGGTGTTTTAGTGTTTATTGTTGAAGTTGGGACGTTACGTATGTTTTAGTACGTGCCATGGACCCAGTGTCCATTCTTGACATTATCGTAGTGCATAATAAAAGTACAGAAATGTAAAGTTTTGTTTAGATGACAACCTAGTGATGGTTCGACTTCAGGGCGGATCCTCCTAGCTTGTCTTGTAGTGATTTCGGCAGAGTTCCGTTATCACTGCTGATTCTACGGCTAATCCGGCAGAGCTCCGCTGCTAGACTCGGGGTTAGCTAGTCGAACACAGGCACCTCGGGATCGAGTGGAGTGCTCGAAGGTGAGGAGTAGCGTCGATTCGCTTATCGGGACTACGATCGAGTGGATCATACTTGAGGGACGGAGTGCGAGCCCAAGTTAGAGAAGAAAAGGGGGAGAGCGAGTTGTGTAGAAGTAGGCACGAACTCGTGAATGTGTCGAATGAATGAAATAAAGGGGGGGTGGTATTTATAGTTGCTTGCGCAGTTCAAATCGCCCTGAAGGACGCCTGAGTCCAGGCGCACCAGAACTCAGGCGCCTGGGGCCGTGCGCACGAAATGTAGGACGCCTGGCGTGAGGCGCATGCGATTTTGAAGATCCGATTTTGAAAATTTCGATGCGTGATATATTGTGACTTGGGGATTAAGCATCCTCCTTAACCCTAGCGCGTCGTTGCGCCAGGTGGGCTTTGGGTGTGCATCCCGAGGTTTGCTTGGCCCGACGCGTTGACTCGGGTTTGACTTTGCATATTTCGGGACCGATTCGGGATCCCGGTGTGGGAATTGACTCTAATTAGTGTCGATGCGACCGTAATGACACGACTAAGGTTGCCTTGATGATAAATTAATTTTTCCGAGTAATTATTTGATCCTTTCTATAGGAAAACTATCTAAAACATCGTAATCTCGCGTCGCGTTGCAGTCTTATCATCATCGGGTGTTTGTTGGGCACTTTTGCAGCCACCAGGTTCAAATCTAGGTGTCTACACCCCCATGGCCCCATCCATAGAATGGGGACATAAGCCCAAGACCGTCGGGATGTCATAGCTCTAGACGAGAATGGCTAGGGTCCCTCATTCTTAGAATGGGGTCATAAGCCCAAATCTGTCTGGATGTCATTGCTCTAGACGACAATTGCTAGAGTCCCTCATCCATAGAATGGGGGCATAAGCCCAAGTCCGTCTGGATGTCATAGCTCCAGATGAAAATGGCTAGGGTCCCCCATCCTTAGAATGGGAGCATAAGCCCAAGTCCGTCTGGATGACATAGCTCCAGACGACAATGGCTAGGGTCCCCCATTCTTAGAATGGGGGCATAAGCCCAAGCCTGTCTGGATGCCATAGCTCCAGACGGCAATGGCTAGAGTCCCTCATCCATAGAATGGGGGCATAAGCCCAAGTCCGTCTGGATGCCATAGCTCTAGACGACAATGGCTAGGGTCCCTCATCCTTAGAATGGGAGCATAAGCTCAATGGCTAGGGTCCCATCCATTGAATGGGGGCATAAGCCCAAGTTTGTCTGGATGCCGTAGCTCCAGACGACAATGGTTAGGGTCCCCCATCCGTAGAATGGGGGCATAAGCCCAAGTCTGCGAATAATTAAGTAAAAAAAAAGAAGCAAGACATCAAGAGAAACAGGAAAATGCATACGATAAAGGCGCCATAGGCGCAAGAGTTAAAAATTACAAGATGAAAAATCTGAACATTCGAAACACAAAATAAGGCGACGATTATTTAAATCGGTAGCCGTCCCCAAAGGATCAAGCGCCCCCTACTACATAAGAAAGAAGAAGGATAGAACCATAAGCATATAAGGCAGTTTCATGCCACTAGTTGCCAAAAGGGTAGGTGATGATGATCCACAAAAAGCCTCAGTGGGGAGCCGACGAGCCAGCCGTATCGCCGGCTACACCCTCATCCCCTACTCTAGAGGCGCAAGAAGCACAGGAGGACGACGACCCGCTTTCTTATTTAGGAGGGGAAGACGGCCAAGCAACAGCCTCCCCTGAAACGGCGGCGTCTTCAGGCTCGTCAGCATTCTCAGCCTTCACTCTCTCCAGGTCCAGATGGCTGTAGATGGCCTCGTAGCGAG
This sequence comes from Agrostemma githago, assembly GCA_958450325.1. Taxonomy (NCBI): domain Eukaryota; kingdom Viridiplantae; phylum Streptophyta; class Magnoliopsida; order Caryophyllales; family Caryophyllaceae; genus Agrostemma; species Agrostemma githago. The sequence continues at coordinate 59,480,833 of OY288252.1, read as the reverse complement.
CCCATTCAAATTTTAGATCCATCTCCGCCAAGGCATCGCCGCTGAGGCGAGACATCACAACTTGGCCCTCTGCGTAACTGGCACTGAAGGCCTCACTGGCCTCCGTCTCCATGGCGGAGAGGGCAACCCTAACCTTCTCTTCTTCCGCCCTTAAGGAAGCGTTGAGCTCTTGGGCAGCAGCAAGCTCTCCCTTGACCAAAGTCACTTCATGAGTTGTAGCCCCCAATTGTTTTCTCAAGCTGTCACCCTCAGCCAAGGCCTTGCTAAGGTCCTCTCCTTGTGCCAGCACCTTCTCCTTCGTCGCTTTCAATGCCTGGCGATGCTCCAAAGATTGGCGGCGCGCGCTAGCAGCCTCCTCCAAGGCCACCTTGAGCTTGGCATCAGCCTCCTCCAAGGCCGCCTTAAGCTTAGCCTCAACCTCCAGACACTTTTCCTCAGTCCCCTTAAGTTTGGTCTCGGCCTCAATACACCTAGAGTCAGTCGTCTGAAGCTCATTCTTCAAAGAATGAAGGGCTGAAGAGTTAGGGCCAAGCTTCAATAGGGAGTGGCCTATCCTGAGGAGGGCGTCAAGTGCCTTGGCGGCCCGGCGATGGTTGGAGCCGAACTGAGTACCAAGCGACCGCGAGTCGGTGTTGGAAGCATCCCCAGAAACCACGTGGCCACCGCCCCGCGCCACACCTCCAACTTCTTCAAAGGCCTCAGACAAGTCAGATAATGTAGGCCCTGAGAATGAGGGAAAGACAGCGCTAACGGCAGCTTCCACGTCTTTCTGAACCTCCTTGTCAAAGGACGCCACCAAACCCTCAGCAGCCCGGAGATTCTCAACAGGGCATGGTGAGTGCACAACTTGGCCCAAAGGCACCCCAACAGGCGAAGTATCCGCCTCCAGGTCAATAACTTGCTCCTCAATCACTACGGGCAGAGGTACCTGAGCCACCGTCACCTTAGGGGGGCTTGGTCCCCTAGGAGAAGTCATTGGCTCAAGACCCCTAGACGCCTCCTCAAGGCCGGCTCGGCTGACAGCCCCATCCTCAGAATGAGTAGAGCTTTTGGTTGTCGGCCACTTTGACGGCGCCACATGGAGGGAGAGTTTCTTCCTTTTAGATTTGACAGCCTTGACCTTGGAGTAATGCATGAGTGAAGGACGCTCGACCTCAGGACGCTCTGGACGGAAGGAAAGAGGGGCAAGTTGGGAGTTGACTCCCAGTACATGAAGTTCTTCCTGCGACCAGACGGTAGACTTGGGATCATCTGCAAGGGGCAAACAAAGAAAACATTAAGGACCACATGGTGAAGGAATGGACGGCAAAGCAGGGAAAGTACGTCCCCATCTACCTGGGTTGGGAGAGCTACACATCCCTAATCTCGCCAGGTATGGGTGAGACGAGATCAAATCAAAAGGGGGGAGCCAGACGACAGGCAGCGCTTTCTCCTCCTTACCGACCCTCTCCACCACCGCGTTGAAAAGATTATGGACGACCACGACGTCCCGCTTCAAAAACGACTCGTCAGGAATGGCGCGTCGGCGAGCCCCTAACTCATGATCTTTCTTCATATAAGGGCGGACCTGATCTTGGAATGAAGTGGGAAAAGGCCAGACCTCGTCAGACCAAACATAGAAAAACATACCATTCAAATCATGGCAGCTGGAGATGATGGGGTAGACAATGACATAGTTGCCCAGACGGCACAACGCCCAATAGCGGGAAGACGGTAAGAACTTTAGGAACATTATGGACCTGAAGGTGTCTACCGTAGGATGATATTTCCTAAACAAACAAACCCGGCAGAAGAAAACGACATAACGGATGACCTGAAGAGTCAGTTGACCCAAAGCCACGTTCATCCTGGCCAGCATCCTCCCGATGGAAAAAGGGAGAGGGAATCTCAAGCCAAACTTGAGATCCTCAATGTAAACCGCTACCTGGCCCGGCGGAGGGTTGCATGCCGTCTGTCCCTCCACCGGCAGCTCGTTCTCGTACCCTCTCCTAAAGGGTATAAAGCCACCGCCCTAGCTAGCAAACCCCCTTCCAAGACGCTCTGTCGGCAAGCAGATTCAATGACGGTAGGCGGAGGTGGCCTGGTCTCTAAGGCCGCCCCAGGGGTCGTTTTACAGCTCCCCCACCGAAGGCGCTGAGGAGAAGGCTCATCCGCGTCGTCGTCCTGTGGACGAGAGGGTGAAGCTCCGGCTTTCCCTCCGTCAGACGACACCCCCTCCACGATGAAACTCTCTGACGAGGAGGGAGTAATGGCACGAAGAGGGGTTGGAGACAACACATCGTCCCCCGGCTCTCACGCCGGAGACCTAGGCACCGCCTTCTCACTAGAGGGAGAAGCCCTCTACTCAAAGCGAACGGCCCGACGACGGGTAGACATGAGTGGGGGCAAAAGAATAGAAAGGCGGGGAAATAGAGATCAGAGAAGAAGGACTGACCTATGGAAGGCCGGCAATAGAGAGATAGTCGGCTAAAGGCAGAAGTCCAGAAGTAGCCGGCAGAATCAAACAATGGAGAAGGAGAAAAACTGCAGAAGGTTAGGAGAGCAAAAGGGAGAGAGATAGAAGATATTGTAAAAAAAAAAGTAAATGAAGGAGAGCAGTGAAAGGGGAAGGACCCTTATTTATAAAGGAAGAAACGTCAAATCCAGGCCCACCAGACTCCTGCCAAATGTCAGTCGGAGAAGTTGAAGGGACAAGTATGGAAAATCGCAAAAACACAAGGGGAAAGAATGCACATTAAATTCAAAATAAAGCGCACTTTCATTAAACGAAGGATGCAAGGCTAAAATACATCTTATGTGGCAGACGCCAAGAGCTACGCGGGGCCCGTGACCTCTTATAAACACCCGGCAACCAAGGAAAAGAGAAAATATTACTACGAAGCTAAGGGGCACAAGGCCACCTACAAAGCCGACCACTAAGGCGGCTGACTGCCGCCACCAAAACAAGGCCACCCAGGACGCCAGAAAACCTACGCCTTGCCATCCCCCCTACGCCCAAAACGTTAGCCATCTTCACCAACAAAATGAAGCCCGACTGAACCACACCCCAAGGGCATTTAGCTGCCAGGGAGGTGACGCCCACTACAAGGAAGAAGGCATTTAGCAACTGATTAAATCGGTCGGGAAGATTAGAATTCGGTCGGTAAATAGAATTGCCGACCGAATCTGAAATAATTTCGACCGAAATAATCTAGTCGAAAACTATAGTCAGAAACGCAACTCACCGACCGAAAATCCCGGTCGGTAAACCACCGACCGAAGTGCGGTCGGGAAAAAGGGGATTCGGTCGGTAAAAATAATTACCGACTGATCACGGCGGTCGGCAAAACCAGGAGTACCGACCGAATAGGCGGTCGGAAAAACTAAAATGCGGTCGGTGAATGTACTTACCGACTGTTATTTGCGGTCGGTAAGCGCTACCGACCAAACCTAAACCAGGAGCTCCTGGAAGATGTTTGGTCGGGAAAAAGATATGGCGGTTGGTAATGCGGTCGGTATATGTGCTTCTTACCGACCGATACCATCGGTCGATAATCCTTAACGACCGACGTTTTGACAGTATCGTGGTCAGTTAGGGCGGTCGGTAACGAGGTGGGGCGGTCAGTAAGAAGGTGTGTACGATCGGTAACGGTCGTGTTCGGTCGGTAAATTGAAAAAGGTCGGGGGGGGGGGGTCTAGTGGTTTTGTTGTCCTCCAATTTGCAACATACAAATCTGCATTATAACCATCATACCATTCAATTCTTCCAACTCATTCAAACTACAACATCTTTCACTTCAACCTTCATTCATTAACTTCATCCAATTCATTTAGAATCCAACATCCCCACAATCCATTCACATAAAACCATTCGATATCATGGACATAACTTTCTAAAATGTTTAAATTACTTAAGAGAGACTAATTAAAGTCTAAAGAGTCTAAACAACTTGAAAGAGTAATCAAAGTTTACACAACTTAAAAGAGTAATCAACTAGAGGTTCAACCTACACCTAAAAACCGACCCCGACTCCCCCAACTCCACCACCTCCCGAATTATCATCATTCGGATTACGGAAGTTAGTGAAGTTAAACGGATTACAATTCTGAGTTCTCATTACCGTGGAAAGCGTTGACATGAGCTCCTGTTGTTGTTTCATTAGCTCCCGGGTCTCTTCTCTAAATCGCTTATTCTCTTCTTTCTCCTTCTCTAAGGCTTCCAAAATTTTGTTTTGAAATTCCTCTGCCCGTTTTTCTTGTTGAACAAGAATACCGAGGTGATAAGAGCATGAAGCCTTCCCCGTATTCTGTGGAGGGGGGGAGAAGTACAATGGGCCGGCGGTTCCCACTCCGTATACGTGGCCCTTCTTGAAACCCTCAGCCGCCTCAAACCAAACTTCGTCGTCCGGTTTTTCTTTCCCCTCCTCCTCATTCTTCTTCTTCAACTCTTCGAATCGGTCCTATTAGCAAACAGGGACAGGTAATGTTTAGGAACAAATTATAACTAATTCAATAAGGAATTTTAAGATAATCTCTATAATTAACTAAATTAATACTTACAAAGGTTGCCTTCGCCTTCTGACTAGTAAAAACAATTTTACCGTCTACTTCCTTGCTATGTATGGCTTGTGCAAGCTCGGGTGCACTGGGCCTCCTACCACCCAGTTGCTCCATCTAAAAAGACAAAATAGAACTTACTATGCATAAACTTGGATAACTTATTACTATCATCTTAAAAAAAATATTAATAAAAATATTATGCAACATTTTAATATATTTGGTCATTACCAGCCTGGAAGCATGTTTAGTTGCCTTAATCGACCCCCCGTGGTGTGTAGGGCCAGGCTGAGCACAAGCTTTATTGGCCGCCGCTGTCTTCGATTTCTTCAGAAATGCCTTTGTCTTCCGTCTCTCTAGTAAGTCCTTGTACACTTGCGGCACCATCCACCCTGGGCAAGCCTTGTTCTTGCCATTCTGTTGTTCGCAGATGTCATTGATGGTATCCTTTAGCCATTTTCGTGCTTCAACGTCGTAGTTGGTTCTAACTTGTTGTTCGTCCTCGGGCTTCCACGAGCAGTAGCCCTGACATTGTGACCGATCATAATTTAATAATTACATATTAAGAAAAAATTCAAATAACAATTATAAGTGCATATAACTAACTAACTAACTAACTAACTAACTAACTATCTATATATATATATATATATATATCCTTTGAGGCAGCTCAACTCGCCGCACCCATTGAGACACAATCTCAACCATTAGATTAAAATCAAATTAAAGGCTAAGATTAAAACAAAAACTCATACATAAAAAAAAAATTCCCAATTTTTTTTCCCGGGGAAAAAAATCGATATTTTTCGGAATTTTTTTTTTTTCCGGGAAAAAAAAAACCCGAAATTTTTTTTCCAAAAAAAAAATCGGAATTTAAAATAAAATTGGTGTATATAAAAACAATTTCAGTGTACATAATAACTATTTTAAGGTATATAACAATTCTATTATATCAAATAATTAAGTACATATGCCAATTATTTCAGTGTATATACGTTGATTAATTGGTGTACATAGTAACCATTTGAGTGTATATAACAATAACTATTTTACTGTATATATATTTAGTTCTTAAGTGTATATATATATGTAGTGAGTTTAATAGCGTATATAATGAGTTTTTTAGTGTATATAACAGTTATTTTGATGTATGTTCCATTGTTGATTAACTGATGTACATATTAATTATTTGGGTGTATATAACAATTATTTTACTATATATATTGAGTTCTTAAGTGTATATATATGCAGTGAGTTTAATAGCGTATATAATGAATTTTTTTAGTGTATATAATAATTATTTTGATGTATGTTCCATTGTTGATTAATTGGTGTACATAATAACTATTTGAGTGTATATAACATTTTTTTATTTAAGTGTATATAACATTTTTTTTACTGTATATATTGAGTTCTTAAGTGTGTGTATATAGTGAGTTTAATAACGTATATAATGAATTTTTTTAGTGTATATAACACTTATTTGGATGTATGTCCCATCTTAATCTAATGGTTTAGATTGTGCCTCAATGGGTGTAAGGAGTTACCCTGCCTCACCGGAACCCACCTCTATATATATATAGTTAGCAATATACTCATATAAAATAAAGTGAATGTATACCCTAAAATTGTTGAACCATTTATCTTTGATCGTCTTCGGGGTCTCCCGGTAGTTCATATGAGGTTCATGGTAGAAACCCTTGAATGACTTTGTTACTCTTCTTACCACAGCAGAGTCATCAAACCTTAATCAACACAAATGCAACAAATTATATTTTTGTATAAAAATATATTATATACTACATCTACTTCGATAAGGATAGAATAAGCAATACCATCTCCCTTTGGGTTCTATCGCAATTATGGGCAGATTATTGTGTTGTTGTTGTTGTTGTTGTTGTTGTTGTTGCTGCTGCTGTTGTTGTTGTTGTTATTGCTGTTGTTGTTGTTGTTGTTGTTGTTGTTGGTCCTCCTGCTCGTGCTCGTCGACCTCCAACGGTTCTCCACGTAGAATTCTTTCAGATCAGGGTGGGGGCTTTCTTCTTCACCCAAAGGAGAATCCTCAACACGGCCGAACATTATGTCTCCAAATGCATCTACTACCATCTCCCGATAAGATTGGTTGATGAAAGCATTAGTGTTTGTTGAAGTAGTAGGATTACTAATAAAAGAAAAGTGTTCTCCATGGCACACCCAATTAGTGTAACCAGGCTTAAACCCTTTGCTAATGAGATGGGCCTTCACCGTAAACTCATTCAAGTACTTCAAATTAGTTTTGATGCCCGTGCGATGCACGGGTGTAACTATAACGTTACTAAATCAACATTAATACTTTCTTTTATAATTATTGACTGCGATGGAATGATTGCGATTATTCAAAATAACTGTCATTTTAGAGGATTAGCACTTCACGTTTGCATGTATTTTATACGAAAAGTAGCGGACGCGGGTTATGATGCCTTAGACACCTGTCAAATTTGACTCGACCCATAAACCTGACCCTAATTTAATACATACTATTTTTTTTTACTTCAAAATTCGTAACAAAATTAGGCGTTCGAAACTATTTCTGAGCGTGACCATATACCATGACCGGTGACAGGTCTAGCGTGTACATTAGCTACATGGCTAAAACAAACGATGCTCATCATAATACCTGGTCACTGTCAACAATTTTAATGTCAGTGACAACTCATTTGGAACATTCAGCCTATCTGTGTCTTTTATTCTCTAAGCATTTGACTTTCGCATTGAATATATTTAATTTGTATGTATGTCATCATCTTGCTCTAAATTTGACATGATCCACCAGACACGTTTTTAGAGGCATGAGGACGTTTTTTTAATCGCAGCCCGTTTAACCCAATTCCTAAATGACTCGATTTTGGGTCATGATCTAGTCCGACCTGTTCAACTCGTTGGAAAGAAGATACCACAAAACTTTAGTCTAAAAGCCAATTTCTAGCCACCTATTTCTATGTCTAGATTTTCCTAAAACTCAAATTTTAACATACTCCCCCCGTCTGTAGAAGATTCACTCTTTCCTTTTTGGGTTGCCACTCTAAGAGTCACTTTTTGCTTTATTCTTATTTTGTTTGATTTTTGTGATTAACATTGATTCTAACCTCACTTATTTTTCATTCCACTACACATTTCTATACACATTAATTCTCCCTAAGAAGGTGGGGTGACCCTTTTAGTGAGACGGAGGGAGTATTAGTTATGCGACGAAGTGATTATGATTATTTCAAATCATTGTCATTTCGAAGATTTGACACCGCTTATCAATGTTTATATTAAGGGGACGACACCGAGAGAAATCAAGAAGTGAGATAGACTAAGAAAATTTTGATTTTTTTTAAATATAAAAATTATAATTTAAAGAAAATAATACTAATAGTATTAAAATAAAGGGAAAGTTGATACTTTACCTACTATAATTCACTTTTTCAAATTTTATGCCTCAGATAATATTATTTCAAAACTTATACCTAAGTTTCTCATTTATTCTATATTTTATACTCTATCTTATCAATTGATCATTTTACCTCTATGTCGTTACTGATTAACCTCATTAATTCATCTTACTCATTGATTACCCATTAATTATGTCCCGTATTCTGACCATACCCGATACGGCGATACGGACCAGTATTTGACCTGACCCACTCGACAGTTCTAGTGTCTACATTGGTTACCTGGGTGAAACAAATGACACTCATCAAAATACCAGGTCTTGCGCCTGTGAGAAATATTAATATGCCCGTGAGACCATGACCACTCATCTGCGAACATTGAGTTTATCTATGTCTGTTACTCGCTAACCATTAGACTCTACCACATCTAATATATTTGCATGCATGCAACCATCTCGCTTTAAATTCGACCTGACCCGTAAACTCGTCCCACCCAATATGTTGTTTTTTTGGGTCTTGAACCCAATTTTTTTTACCCAAATCATTAACAGACATGATATGGTCCGACCCGTTCAACCCGTTGGAAAGAAGAGACTACAAAGCCTAAAACACAATTCTAGCTAATCTATTCTTGTGCCTAGATTTTGTTAAAACGCTAATTTTAACCTATTAGCAATTCAATATATATTCCCCCATTTTTCTGATTTAGCCCCATTTTTCTTTTAGAGAATTTTTTTTAGTTAGCCCCATTTCTTCATATGAAAATTTATTAATTAGTATTTTTCTCTCATCACATGCACAATATCACCATTTTCCTCTTACTTTTTCACTTTTTTAAAAAATTTGTGTCAACCTCATATGGGGTTAATACAAAAAATAGAGGGATAAATTAATTATTACTCTATATATATATTATCTTTTTATTTTAATATAATTTTATGTCTAATCTTAACTTAAATCATCTAGCATTTTTAGTAACTTATTACTCTTTTTTACAGTTGCACATAGGAGATAAAAGTTGTGTCTCGTGTTAAATAATTCTCAACATTACTATAAGACAAATTCTGACCTTGCATGCCCAACTCGTTTTTTCGTAGGTCAAGAGTCAAGATTTCTAAATCTTGATCTATGACTTGATATTTTAATTAAAAATATAAACTAATTCAATTTAATTTTTTATCTTTTAATTATAAAAGAATTTAAAAAATTTATTGAAATATAAAGTCCGTGCGATGAATATTAGTTTAAATAATTGAAATATAACATCAAAATTAAGAAGTAAATAATACGATGTACTATTAAAATAAATAAAAAGAGGTAAAAAAATCGACATTCGAAACTATCCGTATTCTGACAATAACCCGTTTCGGACCCATATAACACGACCCGTAATTAAACCTACCCGTATTCAGTATCCTGACCCGACATGCTTAAAGTTATTTAAAAAAAATTATGTACATTAAAAAAAATCTGTCTTATAAGGTTAGAAGTATGAATTCTACTTTCAATCAAAATTTATTACTCGTATTTTATACTATTACTAATAATAATCAATATAGTCAATATAATGATAATCCGTCTTAGGTTAGAATTAAGAAGTCTACTTCTAACCTGATATTTAATCAAAACCCGTAAATAAAATAATAATATAGTTAATATTGATTGTAAAATAAAAAAAGCCTCATTTAATTATATATATTGATTTTGGCACTTCACACATGGGCATCTAAGAATCTGATGTGTCTTGTATTCTTCTTGTTCCTTAGCATATAGAATAAAATCATCCACCCCAAGTATAAACTCATACTTAACTTTGTTTCTATCGTCTACCCTTTCGTACATCCATTTTCTTTCGATATTCGTCATTATTAGATTTTCTATAAAAGGAACAAAAACTTATTTAAATAACATATAAAAATGGAGTAAGGGGTAGACATAAATAACCATGAGTTTACTCTAGTTAGTTCAGAAACAATAATCGAATGTAATTAGTGTAGAGGTTGATACGTTTACTCTAATTACACAAATTTAACTCCCATGATCCCATCTCATTCTTACCCCCCTTCATTATTTAATTAAGTTTTCACATCTACCCTTAGTTTAATATATAAACTAAAATTCTTAGTATTCTTTATTGAATTTGATTGAGTCATATTACATCATATTGTATCTAGTTGGCCTAAAAATATTTGACAAATAAGAGGTTCATGCCTAAAAACATTGAATTCGGCGGTCCAAGTAGAACTAAACTTAGAATATTTCACTATTATTCTAGAACACTAAACTATACTAAGCTAGAACTATTAGGCTAAAGAAAAAAAAAACTCATCCATCCCAACCAAGCTACAACTATTGTAGTAGTTTATTAATTAACTTAATTGATGCATTAAACTTGATGATTGATGAAGTAATAAGCTTGCAATGCTTATTACTATAATAATAATAATAATAATAATAATAATAATAATAATAATAATAATAATAATAATTATAGTAATAATAATAATAATAATAATAATAATAATAATAATAATAATAATAATTGCAATGTTCCTCCTCCTCCCATTCAACAAACTAATGGGAATATTAGAACTAGTATTATTCCTCCACCCTCGCTTACTAAGCACCCAACTGTCGGTGGGTGCAACTCTATTCAACTCTGACACACAAACACAATCTCCAAATCACCTCTTTCTTCCATATTCAGATTATTTTATAATCACCTTTTTTAACCTTAAATAACAACTGCGGAGTTATAAACCGTTACTCTCCCTTATGACGGAATTACCTATCGTATTTTTGTAACGGGTTACTCTCCCTTACAAAAAAGTCACTCCTTCCTACCACCCTCACCCCACTTAACTTCGACCTTAACTTTGATAACCTAAACCAAACTTGACAGAACTAAATAATGAATGAAGTTGATAATTTGGAATCATAAGAAAAACACCAAAGAAACTGATGATGGAGCATTGACTATACATCTATAAGAGTCTTCTTAATTATTACTTAAAATTCAAACCCCCAACTAAATATTAAGTATTATTTGTTGATTTTTCAACATCCCAAAAAAATATAAATCATTTCGATTAATTTTACTCTTCTCATACTTAATCCCTCAAAAAAAATTAACAATAATAACACCCAATATTTAATTTCAACACCCTAAAAAAATATTCAAACCTCGACTAAATATTATTTGTTGAATCTTCAACACCCTAAATAAACATCATTTCACTGATTCACTCTTCTCATACTCTATACCTCCAAGGCTCAAATCAACCAGCAAAATTCAAAAATTACTATAGGGAGAACTATACTAATCTAACTAAACTATACTAAACAATTTTTCATCTAATTTAACCCTAAATTAAACTAAAATTCAATTTCACCCTAAATCTAATTTAACCCTAATCTAACAAACAAGTTTCATCTAAATTACACTAACTTAAATACACTAGTCTAAAATACACTAACTTAATTACACTAACCTAATCTAACAAACCCTAGTCTCTACACTAACCTAAATTAAACAAGTTTTATCTAAATTTAACCCTAAATTCATCAAGCACTTGGATTAACAACAATAATAAACCAAATATAAACAAAATCAAACAAAAAAATTTAGTTAAAATTCATACCTATGTTGAAATTGGGGATTTTGGGGAGGATGGGGAAGATAATCCGGCAAAGGGGTGGAACGGCGGCGGTGCGGGGAGGATCTCCGGCGAAGCTCCGGCGGTGGCCTCCGGCAAAGGGGAGTGGGGTTTAGGGGGTGTCGGGTTCGCTAAGGGGATTGGGGTTTAGGGGGTGTCGGGTTTTTTTTTGTTTATAACGCAAAGTAAGTAATGAATGAAGCTGGGAGGATATATTTCAAAAATGCCACCGACCGACACTAATCGGTCGGTATTTTCAATTCGCGGTCGGTAAAATAGGTGACTACCGACCGATATTCTTATTTACCAACCGATAAAATCAGTCGGTAATTTACCGACCGAATGTCCCATTTACCGACTATTTTCGGTCGGTATGTCTATTTAGCGACTGTTATTTGTGCGGTCGGAAAATATCGGTTGCTAACCTAGACTTTTCTTGTAGTGGCCCATACGCCACCCAGTAGGCATAGGCGAACTGCTCCCAAAGAGCGTCCTCATCTGAGGCCTCTCTAGGAATGGGAGGAGGAGAACGAGGGGGCAGACGGGCTTGCCGGGCTCATCGGCGACGGGGGCCCAAGCAAGTAGGGGGGAGAAGAAGCCCTGCGAGGAGGAGAAGAATAACCGTTGTCCTCCTCCTCTGAGTAGAGGAAACAGTAGTCGTTACGAAGATGGGGACGGCGGGACTCACGCCGAGTAAACCCAGCGGCAGAGCGAGTAGCAGGGGTCGGTCGACGGTCCCCTCTCGCCTGACCGTCAAGACGAGCGCAGCGCCTGACGGACACCCCCGATGACGAGGGTCGACTAGAGGAACTTGAGTGCGGGCGAGGACGCCTCGCCCTACTGGGAAAACCAGACGACACGTTTGAAGAGCTGGCGTCAGACATTGTTTAGAGAGAGAAAGAATCAAAGAGTGAGAAAAAGGATGAATAGGTGAAAATGACCCAAAAAGGCAAAAACACTCCCTTTTATAAGCCAAAATGGGGCATTAATGACCCCTCAACTACCCTAAACACAATGATTACCAAAGAAAACATCGATTGGGCAAGAAAGATTTCGCTACTTCCCAATGAAGAAGATGATGAGACTATCCATGGAATCTACCCATCCGGAGCACACAATTATAAGAAGTAGTCGACAGACCCCGATGTCAAGACATCGGCTTCATGTCGACGGCGGGACAATTGATGGGGGGCTGACTTCTAGCCGGCTAGGCCTACCCGGCCAACCTCCCTGACAGGTCCTCGTCGGCCGACAGGAGACCCCAGTGCCCACAAGCCCTACTGAGGTACCTTGCCGGCTGATGGTGTTCGTACGACAAGCTTGTCGTCCGGACCCGAAGATATGGCCTCATGCCTATAAATATGAGGCCGCTGTCCACAAACCATGGGTTCACAAAATAGCTACAAAAACACTTATCTCACTAGAATGGAGGTAAAATCTCACCCTTAGACTAAATATAATATAAAATCCCATCATTGACTTGAGCGTCGGAGAGGCAACCTCGGACAACCTCCGAGGCCTTTGTGTGTTGCCTGTGCAGTGTACAGACGGCAAGCTACACAAAAACGGGGGTCAGAAAGCACCCAGTCGGGCAACACCAACTGGGAAGAGAGATAGTTTGGATCCCAAACAATAATGTACTGAAATTTTAATACTGCAGTTAAACAATGATGAATTGTTTGAAATATTAAAATATGATAAAATATTTGTTTAAATTATAATTAATGTGTCATTAATATGGTAGTGATTAATAATAAAGATTAATCCAATATAGTAAGTTTCTTATGGAGACGTCACGTGACATTAACATATTGACATGACTTCTGTTTTATTATAATATATACTTTGTATAATATATGATATGTGAAGTATTTTTTGTACTCCGTATAAGTCAATTCGTAGTAAGGGCTGGGCAATATTTAGTCCGGACCAAACATTTCTCTCCGAACCAAGACTGGATGGACAAATTCAAGTGTTTTTAATATTTTTTTTTGAATGAAGACCAATTTCATTAATAAAAGGTCATACGACATCTACAAATGATATTAAATTGAACGGAATACAAATTTGTAACTAATAAATAAAGAACATTCCTGAGACAAAGATCGTTATTAGAGTAATACGCTTCTGCATAGCCTTCTTTATATCGCTGTTTATTGACACAGCCTTTCGCGAAGGAATCTATAGATCTGTTGACATGGTCTACAAAAGAATAAACTTTCTCTATTTTAAAAAAGAATAGACCGAAATCTGATCTCAATTGCATCACCATAGGTAGAAAAGTTACGGCTCTCAACATGGTCTTGCACGTAGTTCTTGACCCTCTCACAAAGAAAGAACAAACCCACCAAAATATGGGGACAAACCCATCAATTGATGGGGACAAAACTTTACTAATGGAAGAGACAAGAATTATTGATAGCCTAAATAATCTAAACATAATAATAACGATTAAATTTGGGGCTTACCACTACCGAATTGGTAGATGGCAGCCCCTAACGATGAGGATGGAAGGAAAAAGGTTTTTTTAGGGTTTTTGGAGAAGAGGCTATTTGAATCTTCTTTAAGTGTTTTTTAATTTATACAAGTATTTTTTATATGTGCGCAACAACTTCTTAAGTTCGAAGCAAATGGTCCTATCACGTTACGATTGTGTAAAGTTTCATCCGGAGAAAATAAAAACTTTTATTTCTCTCTGATTCAATTCAATCTTTGACTGGACTGGATCGGTTAAATCGAACCTATTTCAATTGGGTCTTCGTTCGATGGATTTTTTTAAATCGATATTCGATGTGATTCAATTAGATTGAACCCGATCCGGTTTGGGACATGTGAGTTGTGAATCCGTAGAATCATGGTACTATTGACTATTGAGGAAGGAATGAGGGAGAACACGATAGAAGAGCCAATAAAGGGAAGGCACATCAGCAAAAACACGTAGACGAAGGGAAGAAACACTGGATGGATGACCCAGCATTGGGAATGCAAGAGTGTGACTGGCAAGTATAGAGAATAAATAAGTAGAAGAAGAAGAAGAAGAAGAAGAAACCCAAATCTCCATATTTACTACGGAGTACATTCATACATCTACGATCTAAATCATCAATCAATCAATCAATAAACCCTAGAAAAACAAAAAAGTGGTGATGATGGGTAAGTTTACGAAGCTAGCTCTGCTACTGCTGCTACTCACAGTGAGCAGCAGCAACTGGGTCTCCGCTTCTGAAGAAGTTGCACCAGAATCATCATCATCATCGCCGCCTGAAAAGGAATTCGTCCTCACTCTTGATCACTCCAACTTCTCCGCCACCATCGCCCAGCACGATTTCATCGTCGTCGAATTCTACGCTCCCTGGTATCATCCTATTTGCTACTCCCTATTTGATTTTGTTTTTTTGTTATGATCGTATTTACACATAATACTCCCTTGCACCGATCCTTAATCAAAGGGAGGGAGAATCGAACCTCCATCTTAAACTAGACTAAGACGGGTCAAATACGCTAGAAATCCACCATGAAAATACAGTCTCAAGAGCGACCAACTAGTGCTTGCATGCTTGGTATAATCCTATGGGTTGACTTTAGGCTAATTTCTACTCTAAATCTGTCTTTACTCATCTAACTATACTGTATTTCAGCTTAACATACTCTCTTTCCAAGCTATACACTTCCACTATCTTGCAAAACTTAACACGGTCTTGTTGTCGTGAGTTGATCGTCTCCAAATCTCACGTTTAGTTTCATCTTTTCTTCTCGTGTGTAGGTGTGGCCATTGTAAGAGTCTTGCTCCGGAGGTACTACTTTCCGTTTGCTCTTTTTTTTTTTTTTTATCTCATCTTACTATTGCTTTAGTTCAAAAACAAATGGAAATGTAATTGGGGTGTGTTTGTATACTTCATTGACTTTTGGTGATTCTCGGTTTGATGATGATGTAGTATGAGAAAGCCGCAGCTGCATTGAGCAGCCAAGATCTTTCCATTGTCTTGGCTAAGGTGGATGCCAATGAAGAGGTAAACAAGGAGCTTGCGTCTGAGTACGATGTCAAGGGTTTCCCCACCATCAAGATTATAAGGAACGGTGGCAAATCAGTTCAAGAGTACAAAGGTCCCCGTGAAGCTGACGGGATTGTCCAGTATCTTAAGAAGCAGAGCGGCCCTGCCTCTCTTGAGATCAAATCTTCTGAGGATGCCGCATCCTTTATTGGGGACAGCAAAGTCGTTGTTGTAAGACTCTTCATTCCCGACAATTATAATCGTATATGCACCTCCTTTCTGTATGTTGCTGCTTTGCTTTATTCCTGTATTTTGGGGTTTCATGGTTTCTTTTGGCCTCAGGTTGGTATTTTCCCTCAATTTTCCGGGGAAGCGTATGCAAATTTTTCGGAATTGGCTGAGAAGTTGCGTTCTGAATACGAATTTGGTCATACTTTGGATGCAAAGCTTCTCCCCAGGGGTGAATCATCAGTGACAAAGCCCACAATTAGGTTGTTCAAGCCATTCGATGAGCTAGTTGTTGACTTTGATGTAAGCATTGTCATTCATTACTTTAATCTTTCAAAATGCTTATCTAACCGATCCTCTCTGAAAAAAAATTCAATGTCCACAGTAACTGATGAAGACAAATGTGTTTTGTGTAGGATTTTCACTTGGATGCAATTGAGAAGTTTGTTGAAGAATCAAGCATCCCTACTGTAACTATATTTAGCAAGGATCCTGCCAACCATCCCTATGTTGTCAAGTTCTTCAACTCTCCTAATGCTAAGGTATGAAGCTTCCTCTTTTTTAGGATGATCATCCGAGTTAAACACTTCATATGAATCCTATCTAATCTCTAATGTAGAGGTGTTTAATGAATTATGGTCTGCCTTTAGCGTAAAGCTTGGTTATACGAGTTTTGTGACCCAAGTAATTCACGTGACAATCGTCCCGGAGATAAAGATGATATGTATGGTGTATATTAATTGGACGTCTTTCTCAAACCTTAAATGCAATCTTCTCAATTTATCCAATTAGAATAACACTGCCTTCAATTTCTTAAACCTCTACACTTCTTCATGCCCTAGGATTAGCTATTCTAGCAACTTCCCTCCCGATAACTGATAGGCGACACATCATTTGATACTTGGCTCTTTTCTCATTCATGTAACTCCTTTACAAACCAAAAACAAATTCATGATCACTAATATACTTACCATCCTTTATAAAAAAGAATATACTTACCTCAGTTTGAACCTATAACTTTAGTTAACAAAATTTGGTTAGAAATATTTCGAAATAAAAACTAAGCCATGTTTGTGTTGAAAATCTCGAAATTAAATGACCACAAACCTTCATCTGTACATAATGGACTGCTGTAGTCCTGTTTCACATCTCGTAGTTTAAGTATATATAGGGAAAAACTCATCAATATTTTTGAATAGTAAACTATACATTTGGACCTTGAAAGTTGTCGTTCTTGTCTTATCTCTCTTCTCCTTAGTTTATTACCGAGATCTCCTGCTTTTAACTCTGGTATTTGTTTTGGTATTTGAGATAGCTCTTGTGCTCCTTTTGACTTGACAATCTTTTTATCTTTCAGCTCAGGTTTATTATAATTTAGCTTATGCTATGTTATGTAGCCTTTTCTAACATGACTGCCAAGTTTATATCCTTGATTTAAAATATTTTCTTTTCTAAGCACTGCTGTGTTTTTGCAGGCCTTGTTGTTCTTGAACTTCACAACCGATATTGACTCGTTTAAGTCAACGTATGAGCAAGTAGCAGCGGAATACAAATCTAAGGAGATTAGCTTTTTGTTGGGAGACCTCGAAGCTAGCCAGGGTGCACTTCAGGTATGTCTCCTTGGGACAATAGGGCTTCTGTCAATGCGTACAATTATTTTATGATACTGCTGCAATTGAAGTACATCTAATATTTTGGGCTATTTTTCATTGTGCCTGAACAGTATTTTGGAGTCACTGAAGATCAGGTGCCGCTCATCATCGTCCAGACCAATGATGGAAAGAAATATCTAAAACCAAAAGTGCAACCAGATCAGATAGCCGCATGGATAAAGGATTACAGTGTAAATATATAATCTCCACCATGTAATTTTTTTCACATTGCCTAGGGGAATTATGCAGCTTATTAAAATATTATGATTTGGTATTGCAGGAAGGTAAGGTTGCTGCACACATTAAGTCTGAGCCTATCCCTGAAAGCAACTCAGAGCCAGTCAAAGTGGTGGTTGCGAGCACCCTCAATGACTTGGTTTTAAACTCGGGAAAAAATGGTAAGTAATTTTGAGCTGGTGCTTTGATTGCTATGTATTTCCCAATTCCATTTGCATATTTATCTTAGTAGCTTGGTTGATGCAGTTCTCTTGGAATTTTATGCTCCGTGGTGTGGACATTGCAAAAAGTTGGCTCCAATATTGGATGAAGTTGCTCTTTCCTTAAAAGATGATCCAGATGTCGTCATCGCAAAGCTTGTAAGACTTCCCTTTTAAGATGCCTATGTAAATTCTTATGACATGCTGTTTTCTATACTTTAAAACTAATGTAAGGAAAATGTCACCCCTATGCCATCCAGGCGGCCCATAGCTATTGTGATTCGTAGTTATGCAGAATTTGCAGCAGTAGATATGTAGTTGTAGTTTCTGACCTGTGAGTGTAATGGTTGCAGGATGCCACTGCAAATGATATAACGGAAGAGGTATTCGAAGTTAAAGGCTATCCTACACTGTACTTCAGAACAGCGAGTGGAAAGGTGTCTCAGTTTGAAGGAGAGAGAACCAAGGAGGGTATCATTGAATATATTCAGAATAACAGGGATCCTGCTATTCAGCAAACTGTGCAGTCATCTTCTGTTAAGGAAGAGCTCTAAACAAAGGTAAATCTTGGCTCGTGTATCCTTTTGGATTTGAATAATTAAGCTCTTTTAAGTTTCAACGGATTATTTACCGATGAACTGATATACTTGACCTTCTTTTGCTGTAGAAAACAGTGATCGCTCGGATGGTACTAGTTGGCACTTGTTACTCACAGCAGAAGAGAGCACAGAATGGCCTTGTCCCGCTTTTCCTTACTCTCGTTTTGTTCATCTTCCTTCGCTCTTCCATTTTACAAATAAAACGGCGGCTGTGCTTTAGTGTTTTAGGACTGTTTTTGACAGTCAGTAGATTTATCAGTCCCACTCTTGTATTTGCATTTACTATGTGATGAGACTAGCTTAATTTATTCATCAATGAGTCTCCTGGATTTGATATGAAATTGTATTTTTAGGGTGCAAAATTTTTATTAGTTATTTGGATGGTTTGAACTGGTATGTGATTGCGCTTGGTTATTTGGATTTCTCATACCTTAAAAAGTACGCAAACACTACTGTACTTCGTAGTTTGGTTATCATCTATGGATTATTCAATGGGAAGAATCTCTCGAGTGGGTCTATTGAATTTGAGCAGACCTGCCTGCATTGTTAAGAGCAGACCTGCCTGCATTGTTATGCCTGTACAAAGCATCAGTTCCTTCACTTGTTCGCACTCTGAAATGGACATTAAATCAGCCTTAAATCAAATTCGATATAGTTACAGACCTGACTCCATGTTGTTGCGCAGTCGGTGTAACGTATACAAGAAGCCTATACTTGGTCAAAGCCTAATGCTATGCAGCCTACGTTACTTCATGAACTGAGAGCTGTTAGAATTGCATATGTTGTAGGCTGCATATATTGGTCTCTGCGTCACCTCTTCACCTAATTGATGCACAATGCAGCCAGCATTCGAGCGCTAATGCAGCTTGTGCTCCCCCTGATGCAACAGTTTGTAGCTTCAATAAAACGCAGCCAGAGTGTTGTGTTATCTGCAGCTTTAATCGAAGGAAATAGGAAGTACGAGTTTATAATAAATAAGGCATAACACGATATATTATCACCAAAACCGGCATTAAGACGTAAAAAAGGACGCAATACGAGCCAAATTAATTCGTCATAGAATACGAATATCAACTCGCCTTCATTTGACTTGGACCAGTTTGTTAGGGCATGACATTTACCGCACAGCGCTTTCATTAAGTTGCGTGTGTTGTGTGAGTTGGATCTTGTGTGTATGATGAAGCGACATTTATCGAACAATAACGCTTTCATCAAGTAGCCCTCACTGAAACTGAGAAAATGCAACACAGTACATGCTCGTATGTTATAAAGGGTTAAAACCCCAGTAATCTAGATAAAACAGGAATAATCGATGCAGAAACCGAAGCTGATTTGCATAGCATTGGTAACACAAGGTGATAATTAAATCACATTACAACAATAATGAGAAACACTTGCACTTAACACTTTCAGATAGTGACGCACTACAATGGGTTCACATATTTCAACCCCACAACCTCAAAGCAAACTGTGGTGCACGATGTACGATGGCGGACCAAGTATTTCCAACTGAAACTGATCAGAACATAGTACATCAGTACTTCCATGCAATGACTATTAAATGAAAATGAAGTGCAAGCCAACGAACAGGTAACATCTTCTATCCTTAAGTTCTAACTTAACAGTAACAATCAAATAATATACTCCATATATGAGGTGGGCTAGGGAATATAGAAGCAAGGATAAATCTATGGTCAGCAGCATGGGTCTGTACGTGTCTTGGACAGCCTGGCGCGAGACTCGTCAATGAAGTTCTGGTAGAGGTAAGAGGCGAACCCCCAGAGTGCCTGCAACATGGCAATGATTTTGATGCCATTCATCTTGTCATGGAACACTACAAGAGAAGCTAAAGGACCCACCGCCAAAGCGACTGTACTAATTGCATTTGAAAACAGCGATGACACGAGAAAAATCAATCCCACCACTCCAACTGAAGCCATCTGCCAGCATACTCCTGTACAGATAAGAGTCATCACGTAGGAGACCCTCCCGGACTGATACCCATTCATTTCTCCCGTCAACGTCTTCCATTGGCCACTAATGAATAATCCGACAACTGAAGCCACGCTGGCTACTATGGATGTATAAATCTGCATCTCAATTACCACGCGGAATGTTTCTTTCTTCAATCCCCTTTGAAAAGTAAGCTGCATAAGGGAAAGCAATAGCGAGTACACTGCAGATGCCCCAAGAGTGCACATAAATCCCACTGCATACCCTGACTTGCTTACTCCGGGTGGTGCGTCAGAATCCTCATTAACCCCTAGAAGAGCGGCCGAGTATGTAAGGATGACAACAGAGTTCAGAATCAAAGGTGTAAACCTCTGCGAATTAATGAAGAAAGCAAAGACAGCGTTGAAAGCTAACTGGGAAGCGCAAATCAGGGAGTAGGTAGAGGCGGAGAGATACAATAGCCCTTTTGAATACAAATAGTTGTCAACAGCGACGAGTAGTCCCAAGGAGATATAGATTAAGCACAAATATCGTCGAGACAGGGTGTCTGGAGGGTTCAAAGTATCGGAAGGTGGAAGGAACCATAGAGGAGCAAATAGGATCGGAAAACCGACAGTCTGAACCAAGGTAGCCAAAAATGTACTAGCTCCGGCTTTGTCATAGTAATATCTTCCTAAGAGAACAGCAGCCGTCTGTCCAACTACTAAGAAGAAGATGTTGAGTATCACCAGGACCCACCATTGCCACCTACTTAGCTTCTTAAGTACTGGTATCTCTGAATACGTAGCCAACACTGCTCCGTCTGCATCTGCATTTGAGCATTTTCACCCCCACTCTTTTAGATTTCCAACAAAATCATCGGTGACATAATGTTCAAACGTTTTACAAAAATAGATAATCTGTATGGCTAATTATCAATGCACATTCATGGTTTTGTATGAATTAATCAGAATAATACTCGCCGTTTTGAGATTTTAAGCACAACTCAAAATTCAAAAAACTCACAAAAAGAGGCAAGCCAAACTACTACATCAGTGGAAGTAGATGTTTTAAGAACTATGTTTCATAGTACTCATCATTTCAGCAGCTTTCCAGTACAAAGTTTGATACCTATTCGGAGCGGATCTAGAACTTTTTTAACGGTATAACAAACATATATACCATAACTATTTTATACGGAAAAATATATTGACGTAGTCTTATGATTTATACAAAAATATATTGTATTCAATATAAAAATATACTCCCTCCGTATCTATATGTCCGTCCACTTTGTTTAATATATGGGTGGGGTATTATATTGAAAGTGGACGAACATATAGATACGGAGGGAGTATTACTTAATCTCATTTTCATTCTTGAACGTTATTAATGTATCAAAATTCTGCACTCACCATCCTTAAGCAGGTTCATCCGTGCCAGTATCACACAATCAAGAATTCACGATTATTGAAACATGACAAAGCATTTCACAAATTCTCATTTAAGACGAGCATATCCGTCTTAAGCATTTCACAAAAAAATATTGAAATTGTGATGAGGATTGAGATGTACAGAACACCAGCGAAAGAGAGTAGTCGTCGGAAATTCCATCATTTCAACAAAACCAAAGTTGGGATTCATAGTGTAAAGTAAACAGCTCCTATTAAGTATGAACCAAAATTAGTGGAGAAAAAGCTATCAGCATCCATTAACCAATGAGCTCGCCATTTTATCTGACCCGAATTCAGGGGAAACAATCTACTAGCAGTAGCGCTGATGACGAAGACGATTGAGGGTTTGAGCTTTGCATACCCGGATTTCTACTCTGTTTCTGTTGTATATATGACGATGATATGGCTACCCAAAAAGGCAAAGCCCTAATCAAGAATGAATTTCTACAGGATTACACTTGAAATGTTTAAACTTTGGAATTCCGCCACCATGGATGATTCAACAATTGAACAAAAAGCACAGAAACACAAAGATGAATAAATATGTAGCAGTAAAATCCGCTCTTACCGTCGATCGCCATAGTGGGAGGTGGAGGTGGAGGGAGAGGGAGAGGGAGAGAGAAAGAATTGTTGAGCGTGTGATTATAGATGCTGGATACAGAGTTGTTGAGCGTGTGATTAACTGATTAGTGATCGTATATAGATGCTGGATTGTTCTGTTGAGTGTTGGGGGGCCACTGCCCACCATATCCATCGAATAACTGAAACCATCGGCTCAACTTCATGATTACTCACTACAAAAGTCGTTTCATAATCCCTATCTTCATTCTACCAAATATTTTTTTGTTTGGAAATCACCATCAAGTTAATTAGTAATTAGAGAGTGTATTATTATCATGATCCAATTGTAAGAGAGGTCACTTGGTGACCCTAGATCATGACCTTGTACAGTTGTATGTGTCCTTATGTCATTGATTGGACACAAAAATAGATGTGGAAAAAAAATCGATTGGAATAAATAATACTCCCTTCGGACACAATTTATTGCCCCGCTTTCCTTATTTGGTAGGTTATTTTTTATTGCCCCACTTCTCCACTTTCCTTTTATATCATATCCAAATTACCAAATTATCCTTATTTCTATCTTTTATTTACAATATATGCCGTTGATTTTTACACTTTAAGTCCAATCATTCATTTTTTTATCATTTTATATTCATTTTTTTACTACATATTAAGGCCCACCATAATTTCTTTTACCATATAACATACTGTGGACATGACATAGGTCCACCCCGACGCGGCCACGCGCGGGTTTGGAGAGGCGAATGAATCTCCATATGAGATGGTCAAATTGAAATTTAAATCGAAGTAGGAGTCGCCACCGAATTTTGTGGTTATTCGGAACCGTTCGAGCCCACTCTATGTCGTAGTGGGCCGTATACAAAATACGGCCCATTTCCGATGTCAGAGTTTATTGGGCTCGTCCCTTTGCATATCGATACCGATGCCGACTGGAGCGGTTAATCGTATATTGAATGACTCTCGTTGCCGATGGTTTCGGACATCCGGAAACCACGGTTCTGAGTAAGGGGTGAGGGTACGTGTTGGGAAGTTCACTAAGAACACCCAACCCCGCCCGCACTTAGCGGCCTTTACTAAGATATCGTTCGTTTTTTGTGTACACGGGTTAGTTCAACGGTTGAATGATATGCAAACATTATTTTCCTAAGCATGTGAGAAAAATAAATGAATGGGTTGCTAAGTCGTTTAATGCATATTAAACTAATAACGTCAAAGTTATTTTAGAATGTAAATTCGTTTTAGTCTAATAAAACGATAAAAACAAATAAAAAGCTACAAACACGAGAAAACGAGTTAGTAACGGTGAATAAATCGAATAAAGACGTAAATAAATAATACGCATGATTTTAGAAAAGATTTGATGACACGTGATTGATTAACACGTGTTGACCGAGGTCGAAAAAAAGTATTTATTAAACTATGTCGCGAAAGTCGCATTTTAATATAAGGTTCGAAAAGAATTAAAAATAGAAAACGAAGAAAACAAAAAAAAAGGGCTCGGCCGAATAAGCTGCCGCGCGAGTCGCCTGACAGGCGCGCGACTCGCGTGGCAGTCTGTCCGGGTTTTTTATTTTGTCGAAAACCGTTAATTCTTTATAAATCGCGTACAAATATGGATTAATTTATACTCGATTTATATTTTTGATATTCGTCGTATTCGATATTCGATTATGAAATCGATATCGAATAGTCGGAATGATTTTAGAAAAGGTTTTGAAAAAAAGTTTGTTTTGAACGAAAATTGAAAAAAAGAATTTTGAACGAAAAAAAGATGTTAATTTTCTCCGCATTAAAAATCATCGAATTTTGTTAAAAAAAAAAGTAATGATTTTATTAGCATCAACGAAAATAAACTTAATTTAGTTCTTGTAGATACGATATTCGATTAGAGAATCGGTATCGTTTTTAAGAACGTTTATAAAAAAGTTTTATTATCGAAAATAAATAAAAATATGATGCGACAAACGACCCATATTAATAATGCGAGACGACCGACGAAAACTAACTAAAAAAAAGAAGAAGAAAAAACGTGAGAAAGAGAGAGAAAGGAAGAAGAATCGGGTTTGATTTACACCCTCAACCTACATGCTTTGCGTTCTCGGTATAAGGCTCGTCGGACAGTGGCTTAGGCACGGGAGCGTCGAGATGATGCGGGTGAGTTAAGGTGTCGGTTTTTGGAGCGTTTTTGTGTATGTGTGTGAGGCGTGGATTCGGCCGGGTGACGGGACGGATTCGTCGGTTTTTGGACACTATTTCGGTATTCCTTCGGATGTGGATTTCGAGATCGTTTTTGCTATAATAATCGTGTATGAGTTGCTGAAATATTGTGTCTCAAAACTGTTTTTTTCGGTCCCTTTCAATGTTGAATGGAGGGTCCTATTTATAGGAACCGAGGTGGTCTTGTTTGTGTGACAAGAAACACCGGTTTGGATAGGAAATACGAGAGTTCGTAAGGGAATAAACTTCTCGTTTCTTAGTGAAGAAGCCAAAAATCTCGGCTGGTGGGGAGGTATTTCGGCTGTCCTGGGGTATCTCGGCCGAGTATTTTGATGCTCGGTCGATGTCTGATTCGGTTTCCGGATAGAATTCCTATTTGAGATCGAATTCTATCCTTAAACGGATTTGTTTAATATTTGTGAAGGCTGATTTTTTTGGTGTTTGAGTCCGAATCAGCCGTGTAGTGTCACGGCCAGCTCGTGTGACTCGGGAAAAAATATCTTTGACCGGGTTTGACTCGGTCGCTAAAAGACGGTTTTACCCCTGGTGCCGGAATCGACCCAAATTAGTCTCATTTGACTCGAAACGACCCACTGGGCCTGGATTTGAGGTTCGTTTTGTGAGATTTGTACTCCCTAATAAGCCTAAACCAAATGTCCATGATTTCGAGCCCATATCCGAGTCCATTAAAGCACGTTTGCGTCCTATCATCATCGGGTGTTTGGTGGACCTACTATAGACACCTGGCGGTCAAAATGTGGGTGTCTACAGAGCCCCCACTCTGACTGCGGCTTGGACAAGGCGAAAGTCAGAGTAGCTACCAGGCCAATCGAGGATTAAGACCTGGCAGACTTCCGATCGGGTCGTTTAGAGTCCATTAGACTTGCGTGAAGGGCTCGCCAGCCATAAGATAGAAATCATACCTGGATTGATGTCAATAACGGCGCGGGGACTTTCTACTAAAAAAGTCTTGGGTTTGTCTGTTTACAGACAATCTCCATCTTGAAATTGCGTGGGAGTTTGCCTTGGAGGCTATGGGTGTACCGCTTACTGATACGTCCCATCTTTGAATTGCGCGGGAGCCTCTATTAGAAGCTGCGGATGTACCGCTTACTGATACATCCGATTCCTCAGCGAAAATGTTGCTTGAATTTTCACTGAGAATTTTGAGAATTCTCCGGGAGTCTTGGGATACCTGTCTGTTTTGCATGCAACATACAGATAAAACATCGACTCGTGCTGGGGAAGAAAATGATTTTTGGTTGATTTTTTTTTGGAAAAAACCGATTTTTTTTTTTAAAACGGCGGAAATTTTGAAAAATTTGGAAGAAAAGGAATGTTTGGGATGACTTGATTCCTGATCAGATTCTGACACGGACTCCTAGAATCCTCTGTTTAGGCCTGTATGCCGACAGACTCGATTCTGGATGCGAGAGGATGAGTTGACAGATACAACTTGGACTCTCTAAGGGTTAGACCGTGACTCGGTAGGGGATGGGCCACCTAAGATGACAAGACTCTTAAGTTGCGCTAATCCGTAGCCTAGGCGAGTGGCAACATGGTCGAATCCTCAGAATGAGCCTGTTTCCGTACGACAGGGCTTTGTGGTAGCAATGCCGTAGACTAGTGTTCTTTAAATTTTTTTTTTAGGGCACATTCCCCAAAGTGGGTGTTACTCCGAGTCTTGACAGATTCTCGTCTTCGACTGAGCCGAGTACTAGGACTCACTAAAGAAAGGAGGCTAGATTTTGAAGGTATATTGGATTATGTGAATGGATGGAGAACTTCTGCCTAAGAGAAGCCCCCGGGACAACAAAGCTAGCTGTTGAGAACATGACAGTGTCGTGACCGGAATGATGATGCTTTTTGAATTTGTGTCAATGTGGGTGGTTGTGCCTTTGTTGAAAGGCTGCCTACGTATTCACGTGTAGTGAAATCAAACCATGCCGTAGTTCGGTGTTGAAAAATGTATTATGGTGCCTAGTTTATTAGGGCTTTGTGTGTAACTAGCCATAGCAATGGTGTAGGCTAGGTGCATTCCCAATGATGTCTTGACCAAAGGGCTAGAATAGTTAGGATGTTGATCCTGTGACTGTGAGCATTTTCCGGGGTAGCCCCCAGAGGTGGTGTGAACTATTTGGGCATGTTCTATGCCGACCGCAAGTTGAATTCCCGTGTTTGGGGTTGGTAACTGGTTTAGATGTTTTTGGAAATGTGGTGCTAGGAAGTAAGTGGCTTTGATGGTTCGAAATCTGGAGCTCGATTTTGTGGAGCTAAGGCTTCGAGGGTAAGGTACTGTAATGTGGTAGGAAAGGGGGAAGTCGAGTAATAATGACTTGAACTTCGATCGGGGTAGGTTTGATAACGCGGGATCTGATTTCCATGTCTGGCCCTAATGGTTAGGGTGTCCTATGGAGCTTGAACCCTCAAAATTCCGGGCTGTCTCTAGCCTAGGTCTCGAGGAGGTCTTGAGGGTTGTAATGTGGGAAGGCTAAGTGTGGTATTAGCTAACCAGCTTGATTGTCACTCCCCTATTGGATGGTATTGATAATTTTGAATTTGACCGTACCCCGGTCAAAGGATTTTCACTTGAGTTGACCATTGACCACGGTCATGGGTATTTGATTTTTTTTGATTGACCTCTTAGCCCTGGTCATGGGTTTTTTTTTGAATGTTGGTTGAACTCTCAGCCCCGGTCATGGGTTTCTTGAATTTTGGTTGACCTCTCAGCCCCGGTCATGGGTTTCTTGAATTTTGGTTGACCTCTCAGCCCCGGTCATGGGTTTTTTGAATGTTGGTTGACCTCTCAGCCCTGGTCATGGGTTTTTTGAATTTTGGTTGGACTGATACCGAAGGTAGGGATCGGTTGATCTTATCGGATGGGTGTTTGTTGTGGGAAATGGGCTTGCCTCCCGTCTTGGACCCAAACTAGGAGAATTCCCAGATTTGTCATAGGATTCGATATGGTCCTGCTAAGGGTGGTTATGTGGCTTTCTATGTCAGACATGGAACAGGTAAAAGGAAAACATGGGTCTCAGTTTCCTGCAGTCGTTATAGATGTGCCCACAATAGTCACGTGCATGTGCTCACAGTGTATGATGGTGTTCATCATGTTCTCGGAAACACATAGGGAAAGTATATATGCGAAATAGAAAAACTGATTTTATTGAAATGTGAAAAGAGGACAGAATGCAAATGACTCTGACTCTGATTTAGAAATGAGGATGTAGGGTATCCTAGACTCGGACTCGGACTAAGACTCGAATCAGATCCGGACTCGGATGCTCGGTTGGTTATTTTTTTTGGTAAGGTCTTCGACAGGTGCCACGACTCGCCTAAACTCGGCTTTGTGCAAATGCAAGAGAGGGAGTCAAACTAGACATGGCCCGGGGTGACGGGAATGACTAAGACTCTTGGACCGGGATACCCGAACGTTGACCTAGACAAAGTAACGACCGCGACTTGGACTCGAGATGCGGAAGGGTGAGTCCGAAAATGGGGGCGACCGTGTTTGACCGTGTCACGTGGTCGGACCAACCGTGGTGACCTACCCCTAGGAGACTCGAGTGTTCGTAGCATAGGTGCGACTCAAAGAAGGCATCATAAGGACGCCGGTGTAGGATGGACGTGGGGTACTCCCTAGGGTGACCATGGTTGACTGCTCGGGTGGAGGACAGCCCCCGAGTGAGACTAAAGACTCAGATGGTGTGACACCTAAGTGACTCGAAAGTGGGATACGTGAGACAACACGTGTAAGACATGACCCTTAGAGCAACCGTGATTGACCGCTCTGATGAAGGGTAGCCCCCGAGTGGGGGTGAAGACCGACTCCTAGACGGGTGACTCGTGGACGGTGGGCTTTCTTTAGGATTTCGGCATAGTGTGCCTAGTCCCGTTCGAAGAAAGACCTACGTGTGAGCTAATCCCCAGACTTTGGACTCGATTGTGTAAGTGGGCTTCCCTTTGTAGGAGTTTGTCCTACGTAGGTGGGCCGTGCCTTGACTAATAAGGCGGACTTAGGATGGGGTGGAAACCCGTGATGTAAGATCGACGGAGTTTCGATGCTATAGACTCTTGCTACTTATGACAAGACCCGACACTGCTAAATACGGGAAGTTCTAAGAAGAAAGCTTTGAAAAGGGATTTGGATTTGAAAAGCCCGAGCAAAGTCTCCTTTGAAGGCCCGATTTTTTTTGAAAATCGAAAAAACGGTTTATCGGGCCGAGTTTTGAATTTTTTTAAAAGTTTGGACAGCATACCGGCTAGAAAATAGGCTATTTTGAGTAAAAATCATAAGTCCTAAATTCGGTAGCTTTCCGGGTTTGAAAAATGGATAGTTTTCGAAAAAGATGCAAGTTTTTGAAAACGACGGTTTTTGAAAAGACGAGACATGGATCAAGTAGCACATAGTCACGGAACAGTATAATGACGCCATGTATGCTCTTAGTCTAAGTCTCGGTCGGTCTAATAGGGTCTACACCAACAATGATGGCTTTCTCGTATTGAGGACGGACTCCCTAAGCCGAGTGGGTCTTAGGACATGCCGCAAAACCTAAACGAGTTCCACCATCGATGTCTTTAGTGGGTCCAAGTGGGAACGCACCGTGGTATAGTGGGACGTCGGTCACAAGTAACCGGCCCGGGAAAGATTGGGTTATGCATGGCCCATTGAACTAAAATGTGTACATTACTATTCGAACGATTTCTTTTCGAGTCTCACCCTAGGGATGCCGATGGTAAGTGACTCATCAGTTAATCCCCAGCGGAGTCGCCAAATTGTGGACATGACATAGGTCCACCCCGACGCGGCCACGCGCGGGTTTGGAGAGGCGAATGAATCTCCATATGAGATGGTCAAATTGAAATTTAAATCGAAGTAGGAGTCGCCACCGAATTTTGAGGTTATTCGGAACCGTTTGAGCCCACTCTATGTCGTAGTGGGCCGTATACAAAATACGGCCCATTTCCGATGTCAGAGTTTATTGGGCTCGTCCCTTTGCATATCGATACCGATGCCGACTGGAGCGGTTAATCGTATATTGAATGACTCTCGTTGCCAATGGTTTCGGACATCCGGAAACCACGGTTCTGAGTAAGGGGTGAGGGTACGTGTTGGGAAGTTCACTAAGAACACCCAACCCCGCCCGCACTTAGCGGCCTTTACTAAGATATCGTTCGTTTTTTGTGTACACGGGTTAGTTCAACGGTTGAATGATATGCAAACATTATTTTCCTAAGCATGTGAGAAAAATAAATGAATGGGTTGCTAAGTCGTTTAATGCATATTAAACTAATAACGTCAAAGTTATTTTAGCATGTAAATTCGTTTTAGTCTAATAAAACGATAAAAACAAATAAAAAGCAACAAACACGAGAAAACGAGTTAGTAACGGTGAATAAATCGAATAAAGACGTAAATAAATAATACGCATGATTTTAGAAAAGATTTGATGACACGTGATTGATTAACACGTGTTGACCGAGGTCGAAAAAAAGTATTTATTGAAATATGTCGCGAAAGTCGCATTTTAATATAAGGTTCGAAAAGAATTAAAAATAGAAAATGAAGAAAACAAAAAAAAAGGGCTCGGCCGAATAAGCTGCCGCGCGAGTCGCCTGACAGGCGCGCGACTCGCGTGGCAGTCTGTCCGGGTTTTTTATTTTGTCGAAAACCGTTAATTCTTTATAAATCGCGTACAAATATGGATTAATTTATACTCGATTTATATTTTCGATATTCGTCGTATTCGATATTCGATTATGAAATCGATATCGAATAGTCGGAATGATTTTAGAAAAGGTTTTGAAAAAAAATTTGTTTTGAACGAAAATTGAAAAAAAGAATTTTGAACGAAAAAAAGATGTTAATTTTCTCCGCATTAAAAATCATCGAATTTTGTTAAAAAAAAAAAGTAATGATTTTATTAGCATCAACGAAAATAAACTTAATTTAGTTCTTGTAGATACGATATTCGATTAGAGAATCGGTATCGTTTTTAAGAACGTTTATAAAAAAGTTTTATTATCGAAAATAAATAAAAATATGATGCGACAAACGACCCATATTAATAATGCGAGACGACCGACGAAAACTAACTAAAAAAAAGAAGAAGAAAAAACGTGAGAAAGAGAGAGAAAGGAAGAAGAATCGGGTTTGATTTACACCCTCAACCTACATGCTTTGCGTTCTCGGTATAAGGCTCGTCGGACAGTGGCTTAGGCACGGGAGCGTCGAGATGATGCGGGTGAGTTAAGGTGTCGGTTTTTGGAGCGTTTTTGTGTATGTGTGTGAGGCGTGGATTCGGCCGGGTGACGGGACGGATTCGTCGGTTTTTGGACACTATTTCGGTATTCCT
This sequence comes from Agrostemma githago, assembly GCA_958450325.1. Classification (NCBI taxonomy): domain Eukaryota; kingdom Viridiplantae; phylum Streptophyta; class Magnoliopsida; order Caryophyllales; family Caryophyllaceae; genus Agrostemma; species Agrostemma githago. The sequence goes on along the minus strand of OY288252.1, from coordinate 59,449,773 downwards.
TCGGATGTGGATTTCGAGATCGTTTTTGCTATAATAATCGTGTATGAGTTGCTGAAATATTGTGTCTCAAAACTGTTTTTTTCGGTCCCTTTCAATGTTGAATGGAGGGTCCTATTTATAGGAACCGAGGTGGTCTTGTTTGTGTGACAAGAAACACCGGTTTGGATAGGAAATACGAGAGTTCGTAAGGGAATAAACTTCTCGTTTCTTAGTGAAGAAGCCAAAAATCTCGGCTGGTGGGGAGGTATTTCGGCTGTCCTGGGGTATCTCGGCCGAGTATTTTGATGCTCGGTCGATGTCTGATTCGGTTTCCGGATAGAATTCCTATTTGAGATCGAATTCTATCCTTAAACGGATTTGTTTAATATTTGTGAAGGCTGATTTTTTTGGTGTTTGAGTCCGAATCAGCCGTGTAGTGTCACGGCCAGCTCGTGTGACTCGGGAAAAAATATCTTTGACCGGGTTTGACTCGGTCGCTAAAAGACGGTTTTACCCCTGGTGCCGGAATCGACCCAAATTAGTCTCATTTGACTCGAAACGACCCACTGGGCCTGGATTTGAGGTTCGTTTTGTGAGATTTGTACTCCCTAATAAGCGTAAACCAAATGTCCATGATTTCGAGCCCATATCCGAGTCCATTAAAGCACGTTTGCGTCCTATCATCATCGGGTGTTTGGTGGACCTACTATAGACACCTGGCGGTCAAAATGTGGGTGTCTACACATACAAACCTTATTTTCTGTGCAAAAGTTAACGGGACGAAAAATTATGTCCGGAGGGAGTATATACAATAAGAATAAATTAATTAGAAATTGATAAATAATGTGATTGGTGATCAAGATCGTGCCCGGCCCGTCGTGCTTGGTTCGGGCCCGTGCTTCGGTTTTCCGGTCGTGCCTCGATCTACTTCATATTCTTTCCCGGAAAAAATGATGTGCGGTTGTATGCGATCCGAATATTTGTAGATAATTAGATATTATAATATTTATAATATCCGGGAAAAATGATTTAGGTTATTAAATGTTTGTAGATAATATAATATTTACAAATTAGAGTGTTATAATTAATAGTATAAAATTTAGATATATTTACAAGTTAATATTTAAATATATTAAGAAGTTACGGAGTATATAACAATTACCAACTATGAAAGTTAAAAATGATTATAATAAGAATTAAATAATATAACAAATTAACAACTAACAAATGAGCTGAGAAACATAAATAGAAGGAAAGAAATATTATTTTTACTGAATAATCATTATACAAACTAAAAGTTATAAATACAATCTTCGTAGTAGGTAAAAGAAACTAAAAAATAATTAAAGTCGACTTATGAAATTGTAATTGAAAAATAATTATGTCTACAACTCTACGAACTGCCACTGCCACTGCCACTCGAAGGGTATCATCGGTGTCGACATCACTATCTCTTGGTTCTTGACCTTGTTTTCGGTCTCTTGCATCCATCCAATCTTTGTAGCAGATACACATGCGGAGGGTGTCGCAAGACAAAGTGTGGACATGACATAGGTCCACCCCGACGCGGCCACGCGCGGGTTTGGGGAGGCGAATGAATCTCCATGTGAGAAGGTCAAATTGAAATTTAAATCGAAGTTGGAGTCGCCACCGAACTTTGTGGGAGTTCGGGCCCGTTCGAACCCACTCTATGTCGTAGTGGGCCGTGTACAAAATACGGCCTATTTCCGATGTCAGAGTTTATTGGGTTCGTCCCTTTGCTTTTGATACCGATACCGACTTGATCGGATACCGTGTATTGAATGACTCTCGTTGCCAATGGTTTTGGACATCCGGAAACCGAGGTTCTGAGTAAGGGGTGAGGGTACGTGTTGGGAAGTTCGCAAAGAACATCCAACCCCGCCCGCACATTAGTGGCCTCTACTAGGATATCGTTTGATTTTAAAATACGCGCGTTAGTAATACGATGAATGATATGCAAACATTGTTTCCTAAGCATGCGAGGAATTGAATGGGTTGCTAAGTCGGTTTAATGCATGAAAAATTAACGTCAAAGTTGAATTTAGCATGTGAGATTCGTTTTAGTATAATAAAACAAACGATGAAAAAAAGATGAGTTTGCTACAAAGGATGAACAAACGAGTTAGTATCGATTTGTGAATAAAAATATAGCAAATATGATGAATATGCGAGATTGAGAAAATATTAGTCGAAATCTGAAAAAATATTGCTAAAAAGTACCGTTTTGTATAAAAAATGAAGTTCGAAAAATAATAAAAAGGTGTCACGTTACAGCCGGCCAGGCGACTCGCCAGGGACGCGCGCGACTCGCGTCCCGGCCTGTTTCGAAATCGATTTTTTGAAATCGATGCTTTTATTAAATCGCGTACAAATATTGCACAATTTGCACTCGATTTAATATTTTTGATATTCGTTATATTCGATGTTCGATTATGTAATCGATATCAAATACTCGGAATAGTTTTTAGAAAAGATGTAAATTTTAAGAAATCGTTTCGTAGAATAATAATAAAAAAAACGAACGAAAAGGGCCGAAAAGGAGGCTCGGGTTTCAGGCCCGTGCGCGAGTCGCCTGGGAGGGGCGCGACTCGCGTGCGGGTCTGTCCCGGTTCCGTTTGTTGTTCGAAAATTGCTAATTTTGATAAATCGCGTACAAATACGAATTAATTTATACTCGATTTATGTTTTCGATGTTCGTCGTATCCGATATTCGATTATGAAATCGATATCGAATATTCGGAATGAATTTTTAGGAAAAGTTTTGTAAAAAAAAAAAGAATCTGAACGAAAAAGATGTTAACTCTCTCCGCGTTAAAATCGTTGTATTTTGTAAAAAAAGATGTAACGATTTTTTTAGCATCGACGAGATTTAATTTAATTCTTTTAATACGATATTCGGCTATGGAGTTGATATCGTATTTTAAGAATGTTTGTTATATGAAAATAGTTTTAGTAATATCGATATTAGAAATAATAAAAAAGGGACGAACGACCCGTAAATAAAAGGACGACGCACGACCCATAAGAAACGGACGACGAAAAAAGAAAAAAAAAACGAGAGGGAGAAGAGAGAAATAGAGAAGACGGGTTTGGTTACACCCTCAACCTACATGTTTTAGTTTACTCGGATCAGAGCTCGTCGGAACGTGGCTTGGGCACAAGAGCGTCGAGTGGATGTCGGTGAGTTGTGGTGGCTCGGTTTGGACGTGAAGGGTGTCGGATATCGGGGCCGGTTTCCTTCGGGTTTTGGATGTATTACCGGTTTCTCGATGCTAAGTGTAAGGAGTTTTATGTGTGAAGAGTTGATGTATGTGTGTTCAAGTGTGTTGAATAATCGATGTGTCTATTTCTGAATTCTGCAAGGGGCTATATATAGGGATATTCCCAACCTTGGCTAGGAGAGATGCTTTAAGTTAGAACTACCGCTTAGGATAGGAAATGCAGGAAGTCGAGAGGAACGTAAATTCCGTTGCTTGGTGAAGAAGCAACGAATCTCGGCTGGTTGGTGGAGTGATTCGGCCGAGCTTATGCTTGGTCGAGTATCTGATCCGGTTTTCGGATAGAACTCCTACTTGAGATCGAATTCTATCCTTAAACGGATTTGTTTAATATTTTGTGTAGCTGATTTTTTGAAGTATCGGAGCTCGAATCAGCCACGTGAGGTGTCACGACTGACTCGCGTGTCTCGAGAATATTTTTGACCGGGTTTTGACTCGGTCGCTAAAAGACGGTTTTACCCCTGGTGTCGGAATCGACCCAAATTAGTCTTATTTGACTCGAAACGACCCACTGGGCCTAAATTTGAGGTTGGTTTTCTGAGATATGTACTCCGTAAAAAGCCCAAGCCAAATGCCAATGATTTTGAGCCCGTTTCCGAATATATTAAAGCACGTTTGCGTCCGATCATCATCGGGTGTTTGTCGGAAACTGCTATAGACACTTGGCAGTCAAAATATGGGTGTCTACAGAGCCCCCACTCTGACTGAGGCTTGGACAGGGCGAAAGTCAGAGTAGCTACCAGGTCAATCAGAGATTAAAACCTGGCAGCTTCCGGTCGGGTCGTTTAAAGTCCAGTAGACTTGCGTAAAAGGACTCGCCAGCCATAAGTTGGAAATAATACCTGCGCTGATGATGATAACTCCGTGGGGAATTGGACTTGTCGTATAAGTCTTAGGTGTGCCCATATACGGGCTCATCCCGTTAAATGCCGCTGGGGAGTTGGTTGCACGGTTTTGCTTGAGTCGTCCTGTACAATTATTTATGCAAAGTTTGCATGTAACACATTTTTAGGAGAAATAACTCGTGCTGGGGAATAAAATTTTGAAGGAGATTTTTTGAATTTTTGGATTTTTGAATTTGGAAGAGTTTTGAAAAAAAGCATTTTGACTCCAAAAAGGAATATGAATGCTCAGGATGACTTAGCTAGATCCTAGGATAAGGCCTGTATGCTAAATCTTCTGGGATTAGGAATCCTTAGATGAGGAGGAGAATCCGATTTCATGCTATAAATACCCTCTCCTTGCTCATAATTTATTCATAATTCCCACAATTCCCTTCTTCCTTCAAAGAAAAAACAAGCCCTGAGAAACTTATTTCCTCCTTTTAGAAATCCATTATGGGTATCGACCGATTAGTTGGCATGTTGCAAGATTGGTCCCGCCTTTTCAGAGACGCAGATAAAGTTATCCTGAACCAGAATGGCGTCACCCATTTATTCACGATCCGTCAAATGCAAGTGAACCGTCACTTTTTGGATGCCTGCCTGTCCTACTGGGACGATACTTATCATGTCTTTAGTTTTCCTCGAGGTGAAATTTGTCCTATTCCTGAGGAAATTGTTGCTGTAGGAGGATGGAACCCCATGCTTCGCCCTGCCGTCCCGTTTTCAGTTCATGACACGAGGAGAAAATTACGAGAATTTTTAGGGCTTTCTCACATGGAGGTATCTCGCATGACAGAAAATGACACCGTTTCCTTGATCGACCTGGCTGAAAAATTTATGAACCCAGATGACGTCCGGGTCAGGCCGGTATATAGCCGTAGGGCCTTTACTTTTTGCATGCTCCATGTTTATGCCTTCGAAGGTCATATGGATTTGTTATCTTGCATGGGCCATGTCAGACTTCTTACTGTGGCTGATCTGATGGAGACAGAGCACAACCCAGCTTGGCTGATTACAGGGGAGATTATCCAGGGCTTGGATAATCGTAAAAGGGATCCGTCAATCCGACTGACTGGGAGTACCCGTCTTCTACAGGTAGGCTGATTTTCCTTCGTTTTTTTGCAACTTTTGATTTTTTCGAAATTTCTGATTTTTCCGAAATTTCTGATTTTTCCGGTTTTCTCGATTTTTTCCGATTTTCGCGATTTTTTTTTTTTTTTTGACTTTTCACGATTTGGACTTTTCGTGACTTTGACTTTTCAGCTTTGGTTGTTTGAGAGGTTATCGATCCTGGATCCTCCTCTAGACGTAAGCCGATATTGCCCGAATCAAGTGATGACGAGAAGACGGACTGTTGACTTTTCTCGTCTTACTACCCAAAAATTCTGGGACGAGCTGCTATCTTTTCATGGAGGCCCATTGATCCGTTGGACCATACCTTGGTGGCCCATTTACGTCTGGACCGGTTTGGAATCGAGGGATAGGGCCCGATATCAATTAATCCTATCTTTTAGGCAGACCATCCATCTTTACCCCGATCGCATACTTAGGCAATATGGTCGGGCCCAGAGAATCCCGGAAATCGAGGCGGTCGTGAGTGAATCTACTCAGCTGATGGATGTAATGAGCGATACCTGGATGCAAAGGTGGTATACTCGGGCTACTTGGCCCATCCCGAAGATCTCTCATTCGATCTGGGTATCTGATTCTTATGTAAGATGGACAAAGGCGGACTCTGCTAAAGCCCGTGCTGCTTTGAAGACCGACGAAGCTTTTGACTTGCTGCGTCGAGAACAAGCTAAAGACAGTCGAGGCTTCTTTGATGATGGAGACACCCCGGCTACCATGGTGCCTGATGTCAGGCCAGAAGGGGAAGACTAGGACTCGGACTGAAGGGCCCAGTACTAAAGGTGCGTGGGGGAAAGTGAGCCCCCAGACGGACTTAGAAAGGAGACTTGGCCCAAAACTGGCGATTAAGGACCGACTTGGTCCTCGAGACAGACTACCCGAGCACGTACGGGCTCGGCTTGAACCAGTGCAAATGACAGAAAATCCGCAGTCGAAGAAACGGGTTCGAGCTAAAGAGGTTCCACTCGTGATCCGGGAACGTTCGCCCCCGCCCCGTCGACCTCGGGATCCGCCCGACCCAAAAGATAAAGGGAAGCAGAAGATGTATGAGCAGTAGTCTCCTAGATTTTATTATTTAAGTACTACTATTATTTTTGTGGTGTGTTGTGTGTTTGTTTTTTTTTTGCGTGAGGCATTTTTGAAATAATAAAAGACATATTAGTGAAAACCGTTCCTGTCTTTTCGTTATTGCAGCGGTTGTACCCTTTTGAGGGGTTGCCTACGTATCCACGATTAGTGGAATCAAACCGACCGTAGTTCAGACGTAGATGTTTTGCAATTTTCGAAATACATCAAGACTATTAGTTCGAGATGTGCGATAGTAGGATAAGTAATCCTAACTCATGGACTTGCTTAATTTTTTTTATTTTTTTTTTGAAAATTTTATAAAAGACAAATTTTTAGCAAATGACATTGAGATAAGGTTAGGGGTAGTAGCGCTTCAACTGGTCCAAGTTGGTTGGGTTGACGAATTCGTTTCCGTCCAAGTCTGTTAGCATTACTGCTCCTCCTGATAAAACCTTCTTTACTAGATACGGTCCGGCCCAATTGGGTTTGAATTTTCCCCTTGGGTCGACTGGTAGCAAAGCCCTAACAGATTTTAGGACTAGATCGCCCTCTTTGATATTCCTGGGCCTAACCCTTTTGTTGAAAGCCCGTTGTATCCTCTTTTGGTATATCTGGATATTGTTAAGGTCTCGGGATCGTCGTTCGTCCAAGAGAATCAACGAATCATACCGGGCTTGGACCCAATCTGCTTCAGGTACCTGACTTTCAAGTAGAATCCTCAGGGATGGTACCTCGAGCTCGACCGGCTAGACCGCCTCCATCCCATATGTCAGATAGTATGTAGTTGCCCCGGTTGCGGTGCAGATTGATGTCCGGTACCCCCATAAGGCGAAAGGGATTTTGTCGGGCCAATCCCGGTAATTATCATCCATCTTTTTAAGTATGGTGACAATTGTTTTATTGGCTGCCTCTATCGCTCCATTAGTTTGGGGACGGTAAGGCGAAGATGTATGCCTTTGAATCTTATATTTTGCTAGCAAAGTAGCGGTTTCGCTTGAAAATGGGTCCCGTGATCACTAATGAATTCGTGCGGGATCCCGTACCGACATATAATTTTATCTTGGATAAATTTTGCTACGTGCTTGGCGTTCAAGACACGATATGACTCGGCTTCAACCCATTTAGTAAAATAGTCTATAGCCACTAGAATGAAGCAGTGACCTCCCGTCCCGGAAGGGTTCACCTTTCCGATTATATCAATTCCCCATGTCGAAAATGGCCATGGTGAAGTCATGGTATACAATAGGGATGATGGCATATGCTGGACGTTGCCGAAAATCTGACAATTATGACAGTGCTTGACATATAACTGGCAGTCGGTTTCCATGCTATTCCAGTAGTACCCGAGTCTTGTGATTTTTCGAGCTAGCATATGGGCGTTCATATGCGGACCGTTCTCACCATCGTGTACCTCGGCCATGACCTTTTCGTCCCGCGTTTTGTCGATGCATAGGAGGAGAGCCCCATGCGCCGTCTTTTTGTACAACTGTCCATCGTCTGTGCGAATGAACTGAGTGGCCCACCTTCGTAGGGCTTTCTTGGCCCGGTTTTCAGATCCCGGAGGATATTCTCCTGACGTTAAGTAGGTTAGAACAACCTGGTACCAAGGTTCTGGATCAGTTATTTCAATATCTTGAATAGTATTGATGTACGCCGGCTCGGACCGTCTTTCGACGCAAATCGGCATGCTGGTCATGTGTTCCGGGATATTCAGTAAAGATGCTAATTTGGATAGTGCATCTGCAAACTGGTTTTCTTCCCGAGGTAGATAAACGTACTCCACCTTTTGAAACTGCTTTTCGAGAACCCTTACTCGCGCTTGGTAAGCTACGAGATTTGCGTTCCGAGTTTTCCATTTCTGGAGTGCTTGATTGATGACTAATGATGAGTCACCGTGGACCCGGAGGTTTGTTACTCCTAAATCAGCGACGGCTTGCAACCCGTGAATGCATGCTTCATATTCGGCTGCGTTGTTAGTCACATCAAAATCTAGCTTAATGGATAATGGGGTGTGCTCTCCTTGTGGTGAGATTATCAAAATTCCGACACCAAATCCTCGAAAATTGGATGCTCCGTCAAAGTATAGATCCCATGTCTCCGTGTCAGTATGGAATATATCTTCATCTGGAAAGGCCCAGGTATCGGTATGTCCCTCTTCAGATATCGGACTATCGGCAAGGAACTCGGCTACTACCCGACCTTTGATGGCTTTTAACGGCACGAACTTGAGGTCGAACTCAGCTAACATTAAAGTCCATCTAGATATCCTGCCATTGAGGATGGGCTTCTCGAACAGATACTTGACTGGATCCATTCTTGATAATACGTGCACTTCGTGGCTAAGCATATAGTGTCGGAGCTTTTTAGTGGCCCAAACTAGAGCTAGGCACGTCTTTTCGAGCATCGTATATTTGCATTCGTACTCTAGGAACTTTTTACTGATGTAGTAAATGGCCCGTTCTTCCGAGTCGACTGTTTGGGCCAACACAGCCCCCATGGCTGTCTCGGTCGTTGTCAAGTTGTAGACACCCGCATTTTGACCGCCAGGTGTCTATGGCAGTTTCCAAAAAACACCCGATGATGATCGGACGCTAACATGTTTCTATGCGCTCGGATACGGGCTCAAATCCATTAATCGCTGGCTAACACACTTACGGAGTACAAATCTCACCAAAAGGACCTCAAATCCAGGCCCAGTGGATCATTCCGAGTCAAACAAGACTAATTTGGGCCGAAACCGGCACCGAAAATAAAACCGACTTTTTGCGATTGGGTCAACCCCGGTCAAAGTCATTTCCGAGACACACAAAAACAACCATACAACCATCAAAAGTCCAAGTCAATCACAAAACCCATCAAACACCCAAAGTGAAGGTCCAAAACAATGGACCCGTGCAACCCGACTGGGCCACTCGATCGAGTGACCCACCCACTCGATCGAGTGGGCTTGTTTTGAGCCCGGCTGCAGGCTTCACGGGCCACTCGACCGAGTTAGCCCTTTACTCGGTCGAGTAACCCTAATTCGGGTACCCTAGCCTTGCCTATATAAGCAACCCTCATGCAACAACTTTTTGACAACTTTTGACAACCCTAGAGCAACCCTACACTTACACACACTACATCTTTACAATCTCTTTACAAACCCTAATCAAACCCTAGCAATCCGACACTAGCAAAACCCTAAACCTAGTATTAGGAACCAATCCCGAGCCACCATAACTTAACCTACGTAATACCTCGAAGACTCTTGTGTAGAAGCCACGGTTACGAGTCCGCACCGATACAAGAACATGTAGGTTGAGGGTGTCAAAACCCTCTCTTTTCTCCCTTTCCTCTCTTCGTCGTCCGCGTCCCTTTTTCGTCGTTTTCTTTTTTCGTTTTTTTTATTTTGTTCTTCGCATTCATAATATCGATAATACCATTAATATTAAAGCATTAAAATATTTATCGATTTGTGTCGAATAAGAAGGATACCGGGATAAGGAAAACCGCATATACAAGTGTACTGCACACGGGTCGTCGGTCGCTTATCCCGGTACCCCGATTATTTGATTATTGAGATAAATCAACTTGAACAACAATTCGTTATTATTTCTCGTCATCATCATCAATAATTTTGCATCCATCAATTTCTTTAAAAATCAATTTTAATAAGGGTCGAAACCCGTTGACACGGATCCGACATCACAATCCCTAGGGATTTATTTCGATGTCGGAGAAGTCGAGGGAATCAAGTTTTTTTATTCAAGTAAAGCGTCGATTTTAGATTCGGTACCAATTTCATAATTGGATATCGAATCTAACGATCAAGTCACATAAATTAATTAACGTGATTTGTTCATATCACGATAATTAATTTAAGACGACTAAAATTAGTCCTTTTTTTTTCACTCTAATATTCCATATCGATTCAAATAATCGAATATGGGATACAATGAGTATTCAAATCTAGAATCGGGTATAAATTCAACAATATTTATATTCGGTTCAACAAAATTCGCGATTTATAAAAAACCAAGTCGAACATAAATTGTGCAATATTCATGTCCGATTCGGTAAAACCGTCGAATTATAAAAAAATCAAAAGCAATTTCAAAGTCAACAATTAAATTGCAAACGAACCAAGTTCGTACAGGTGCCACTCGACCGAGTGCCTTAGTCACTCGATCGAGTGACACCCTAAAATCGAGTCAGAATGCTAATTACGACCACCACTCGATCGAGTCTCACAGTGACCCGGTCGAGTGGCCATGTACTCGACCGTGTTGGTCAATAACTCGACCGAGTATGGTCCATAACGCAAAACAGAATCACTTTTTACAGGTCTACTCGATCGAGTCCATCGACCACTCGACCGAGTAGCCTCATCACGACCAAAACAACGAGTCGTACATTCTTCTATTTTCAAACTCGATAGTATTTTACGACCTAGTCGACATGTGCTTAATTAATCACGTGTATACTATCTTTTTAAACCATGCATCTCATATTTGCATCTCGTTTACATCATTCAATTCAATTCATCATTTGCACAAACCGTTATTATTCGTTATATTATTACATCGTTACTAACGCGTTTGTTATTTCTTTTGTTAATTTAATTATTGTTCGTTTATTGTACTAAATGAACCCACATGCTAAAATTCCACTTTGACGTAGAATTAATTGCATTAAATTGACATAGAAACCCACTTTTCAATTTCATTCACATGCCTAGGAAAAACAATCTTTGCATATCATTTTTCCCGTTTTACTAACGCGCGTATTGTAAGTCATTCGAATTCTTAGTAGAGGCCGCTAATGTGCGGGCGGGGTTGGGTGTCCTTTGTGGGCTTCCCAACACGTACCCTCACCCCTTACTCAGAACCTTGGTTTCCGGATGTCCGAAACCGTTGGCGCACGAGAGTCATTCATACACGATATCCGATAATGTCGGTATCGGTATCGCAATGCAAAGGGACGAGCCCAATAAACTCTGACATCGGAAATGGGCCGTATTTTGTATACGGCCCACTACGACATAGAGTGGGCTCGAATGGTTCCGAATAACCACAAAATTCGGTGGCGACTCCACATAGACCTAAATATCAATTCGATCCATTCTCATATGGAGATTCATTCGCCTACCCAAACCCGCGCGTGGCCGCGTTGGGGTGGACCTATGTCATGTCCACACAAGTATAACGACAAAGGCAGACCGTGTTGAGGTGGCATTAATACCGGCGGAGATGCTAGAATCTCCTTGATCTTATCGAAAGCTGCTTCACATTTGTCGTCCCATAGTATCCGTTCTCCTATCTTCAGTTTTTTGAAAATGGGCTCACATACCATGGTTAGCTTTGAAATAAAGCGGCTGATATATTGGACTTTCCCGAGAAACCCCCTTATCTCCTTTTCGGTTTTAGGTGGTTGCATCTCGGTAATAGCTTTGATTTTGGCCGGGTCAAACTCGATGCCGCGTTGGTTGACGATATGCACTTTTGAGGATTTAGCCTCATGTTGTACCTGCGTAGTCGGGCGAAGAACTTTCTAAGGGCCGGAATATGCCCGTTTCGTTCCTTGGACTTAACGATCATGTCGTCCACGTAGACCTCTACTTCCTTATGCATCATGTCATGTAGTAAGGTAGTGGCGGTCCGTTGGTAAGTGGCACCGGCATTGATAAGCCCAAATGGCATAACGGTGTAACAGTAAGTCCCCCAAGGCGTAGTGAAGGTGGTCTTACTCATGTCTTCTTCTGCCATTTTGATCTGATTGTACCCGGCATACCCGTTCATGAATGATAGAAGGGCATGATCGGCCGTGTTGTCCACCAGTATGTCGATGTGTGGTAACGGGAAATCGTCTTTCGGGCTGGCCTTATTAAGGTTCCGGAAATCTACACAAACTCGTACCTTTCCGTCTTTTTTGGGTACTGGTACGATATTTGCAACCCAGTCTGGATATTCAGACACTTGAATAAAGCCTGCTTTGAATTGCTTGTCGACTTCTTCTTTGACTTTGAGAGACCATTCGGGCCTCATTTTTCGGAGTTTTTGCTTTACCGGCTTACACCCGTCTTTGATGGGTATATGGTGTTCGGCTATCTCCCGGTCTATTCCCGGCATGTTCTTGTAGGACCATGCGAAGACGTCTTTGAATTCTTGGAGGAGATCCGTGAATTGTTGTTTCTCCTCGGGATCTAAGGATAAACCTAACTTAAGCATCTGAGGCTCTAAAGAGGTTCCTACATTGATGGAGTCAGTTTCCTCAATAACCGGATCTCGGGATTCCCTTTGTTCGAGTTGCTCGACTAGATGCGGAGGTAGTGGTACCTGTTCGTCGGGTTTCTCAATGTCATTGCAAATAAAATTTTTGAAAATGTTTTGAAAATAAGACAAGTCGTAAGCAAAATGGTTATCGTTATTATTGATAGAGAATTTTGAAAATAGCTCAAAGAGAGCAGCCATCTGATCGTTGGTCAGAGGCGGTATGGGGAGTGCTCTCGGGACAGACTCCAAGACTCCCACAGGTGTGACCAAAGGAAAAGGGGTTACAGACTCGACCATAGTACTGGACCCTCTAGACTTAGACCCAGACTCCGACTCTGACTCTGACTCAGACTCAGATTCGGACTCGGCGCCTTGCATGTCCCCTTCGCCAGTAGTGAGCTTGTAGACTCGACCCTCGCTGTCGGTCCACTTGATCGTCTTCCTCCAAGCCCTCTTTCCGGTATTGGTACCGACTTCAGAGATCAGCCTAGTCGGATCGAACTTGCTGCTATGGAGGATCAGGTTCACCAATTCCTCTTTAGGGGTCGGGATTATCTTGCTTTCCCCGAACAAGAGCCCCCGCATGGGCTCGGCATGGTTTGAATCTTCTTTCGATTCGGCCTGGATGAGAGCATAGATATCATCTGGGATGAAATTGACCTCAGGATAAGTTATGGTGGGCTGATAGAGGCCCGTTTGGATAGCTCCGAATACTGGGGAGACAAAGTAATCGGTCAGTTTTGGGCTGTAGGGGCCCAAGCAGGTACCCTTGAGAATGTTGCAGGCCTTTTGGATGCCGGCCTGTACCACGTTTTCTGGGGTTAAGGCATACCCTAAACCGAATTTCGACTCCTCGTTGCTTAAGACATTGATGATCTTGCTAGCCGGGAGACCAGACCTCGAAGTAGCCCCCGGGAGGTAACCCAAGTTCTGCAGCATCATGTCGATGCTGGTAGTGAAATAGGGCCTAAAGAGATACTCTTCCTCGATCATTCCCACAAAATTGAAACCTCGTGGGTCGGTTGAGCCAGCCGTGTTGCAGCTTGACACGGCTATGGGAGTAGCCTCGAGGGTGATGACCCCGTCTTGTAAAGGTAACTTGACCATCCTGTGGAGAGTGGGGGACACGGCTTTGACCGCGTGGATCCAGGGCCTTCCAAGTAGCAGATTGAACGATGAGGTGACATCGATCACTTGGAATTCGAGCACCTTCTCAATCGGGCCCGTTATGATGGTTAGTTTAATTGCCCCAGCAACTGATTTTGGGCTCCCATCGAAAGCCTGGATAGTTTGTGCAGTAGGAAGGTAGTCAGCCTCGGTAATGCCGAGAGCCTTTGCAGTCCTTAAAGGAAGAACATTCACAGCTGACCCGTCATCAATTAGGGTCATGGGTAGATACTTGCCCCGGCAAATCACCGTGATGTATAGGGCCAAGTTGTGGGTGGCCCCAAATGGTGGTAGATCGGACTCGGAGAAGGTGATAAGTGGGCCTTCTCCTTTGGACTTGCCCTTGAGGTGAGGTAGAATAGTGGCTACCATTTCAGCGGGGGTAACCAGCGAGTTCACTTTGATTTCATCGAGAGCCTTAGTAAGTGCGGCTTGATGTTCTTGAGAACTGACCAAAAGCTGCCATATAGTGAGATCGATTCGGACCCTCTTCAGTTGCTTGACTAGGGCCGTGTCGGTGTTTGGTTCTTCAAGTGTAGAGTCCGTCCTGGCGGGTTCAGTGACGGATCCTGGGGCCGAAGGTCCGGCCGTGATGACATGCGTGCCGGCCAGGGCCTTGGTTTTGGCCTTCCGGATTTCTTCGAGAGTGATGGGGACGGTTTCCCCCCTTAGCCAAGTAAACATCATCTTCGTCATCATTCCATATCCCGTTGATTTGAGGAATGAAAGGGGAAATGAGATGAGTACAGTCGATTATTTCTCCAGTAAAAATGGCGTGAGTAGCAAGAGGGTTGTTTTTATTACTGGGCTTATCGCTGGGCAGCGGTATCTTCCCACTCTCGATCAGATCTTGAATGAGATGCTTCAACTTCCAGCATTTTTCAGTATCGTGCCCGTTGCCTCGGTGATAGTGGCAATAGGCCTGGGCGTTGTAGATTTCGGATCGTATCTCGACAGGAACCTCCGGCATTGGGCCTATCGGCTGGATCAGGCCCTTAGAGGATAGCCTTTGTAAGGCGTTGGCATAAGTAGTCCCTATGTCAGTGAATACTCGGGCTGGAGTATTCTTTTTGGTTGAGGTGTCTAGCAAATTGACCTCGTCGAAGATGCTTCGGGCCGCATTTGTGGTTGCGGGCTTGCCAGAAGACGAACTGGCTCCTTGATACCCCTTAGTAGAGGCCTTAATAAGACTCTCTAACCTTAAATCATCTTCGATTCTCGTACCCATCTCGGTTAAGGTGGCGAAATTGGGTATGATGGCGTACCGGAGATGGATCCGGTAAGATGGGAGGAGATTTTTCACAAAGGCCTCCACTAGTACCTTTTCGCTGGGCTTGTTGACCAGCTTGACGCTTTCAGCCCTCCACCTTTGGAGATATTTGGTAAAACCCTCCTTAGGCTCTTGGGCCATGACCTCCAGAGTACGCATGGTAGTCTGGATCTCAGTATTGTCTGCATAGTTTCGGGCGAACTCCGTTGCGACATCGTCCCAAGTTTTGTACTTCTTGGAATCGAGCCTGTAGTACCAGGCTCTTGGGTGCTTGTCCAAGGATGAAGCAAAGAGATGCTTGAACATGGTCGATTTGACCCCTTAACTGCCATGAACTCCTTAAAAGCCCGGATATGGAGTACCGGGTCTTCAGTCCCATCGAACATGGGCAGGTCCGTCAAGTTAAGATTAGCGGGCAATTCATCAGTTAGGGGCGAATAAGCCCGAGCATTTTCCATGTGGATGGTGTTACTGGTGGTCGTGTGGACCTGTTCTTGCAGTTTGTGGACCGCGCTGGCCAGTTCAGCTAACGGCCCATCGTCTTCGACCCCAGCGCTAGGAGTTCCTTGTTCGACTGCGCTTACCCGGGTGAGGATGGCGACCTGATCCTCCCTCATTTTCGTCAGTTGGTCTTGGAGCTTAGCCAACGAAACGGTCAACTCGTCAATGGCTTGTTGCGTCATCGTTCGGGTGAAAGGTGGCCTGTCTGTAAGAACACCGCGTAATCAGCAACTAGCCCAAATCCTAGAACTAAAGTACATCCCGAGCAAGGGAAGAAAGGAAGCTAGGAAGGAAACGACTCGGAAAAGACATCTAGACGGGTGACCTGTAAAAGGTGGGCCTCCTTTAGGATCCAGCTGTGTGGGCTGGGCCCTGATCGAAAGGAGGTTCACGTGAGACGTTCCCCAGAATTTTAGACTCGATTGTGTAGACGGGCCAATCCTTATAGGAGTATGTCCTACGTAGGTGGGCCTTGCCTTAGTCAAATAAGGCGGACTGGGATAGGGAAGAAATCCGTGATGTAAGATCGACGGAGTTTCGACGCTAGAGACCTTGACGACTTACGACACGACCCGACACTGCTAAATACGGGAGGTCCTAAGAAGAGGAAGGTTTTGAAATTGAATTTTTGAAAAGCCCGAAAAGAATTCAGAGAACCGGCCCTTTTTCGAAAAAGAATACGGAAAGGCGGACCGGGGACGGTTTTGAAAGTTCGAAAATATTTTGAGTTTTGAAATGGGCATAATACCGGCTAAAAATAGGCTATTTTGAGTAAAATCGTGGATCCTAAATTCGGTATATGTCCCGGGTTTTGAAATTGGATAGTTTGAAAAAAGATGCAATCTTTGAAAAAAAAATGGTTTTTGAAAACGACTCGGAAACCAAGTAGCATGTAGTCAGGCAAGCATTATAACGACGCCATGTATGCTTTACACTAAGTCTCGGTCGGTCTATAGGGGGTCTATACCAGTGTACATAGTCTAGACGTTGATCGGGACGGACTTCCTAAGTCGAGTTGATCTTAGAACATGCCGCAAAACCCACTCGAATCGACTATGGACACCTTTGACATATCCATATTGGAGTACATCACGGTATAGTGGGACGTCGGTCGCGAGTACCGGCCCGGGAAAATATGGGTTATGCATGAACCGTAAAACTAAAACGCGTATTGTACTAGTCAAACGATTTCTATTCGAGTCTCACCCTGAGGATCCCGATGGTAAGTCACGCATCAGTTAATCCCCAGCGGAGTCGCCAAATTGTGGACATGACGTAGGTCCACCCCGACGCGGCCACGCGCGGGTTTGGGGAGGCGAATGAATCTCCATATGAGAAGGTCAAATTGAAATTTAAATCGTAGTTGGAGTCGCCACCGAACTTTGTGGGAGTTCGGGCCCGTTCGAACCCACTCTATGTCATAGTGGGCCGTGTACAAAATACGGCCCATTTCCGATGTCAGAGTTTATTGGGTTCGTCCCTTTGCATTTGTGTAGACACCCAAAATTTGACCGCCAGGTGTCTATAGCAGTTTCCAAAAAACACCCGATGATGATCGGACGCGAACGTGACTTAGTATACTCGGAATTGGGCTCGGAATCAATAATATCCGACATGGACTTTTAGTGGAGTAAAAATCTCACAAAACAGACCTCAAATTCAGGCCCAGTGGGTCGTTCCGAGCAAAACAAGACTAATTTGGGCCGAAACCGACACCAACAATAACTCCCGTCTTTTAGCGACCGGGTCAAAACCCGGTCAAGACAAACCCGACACAAAAAACGACCGGATGCGTCTCGAAACTTGCGCCACAATCCAAAAATCAGACAAAATCATTCCAAAACAATGCAATCAATCAAGAGCAAATCAAGGCCAATCCTTCCCGATTTAGCACGGCCTAATTGATCCACTCGGTCGAGTGGATTGACCACTTGATCGAGTGGAGCCTCACAAGGACCGTCCAGGTGCATTCGCGAGGGCACTCGACCGAGTGCACCCACGCCACTCGGTCGAGTGACCCAGGGTCGGGGCTCCCTATAAATACCCCATGACCCCCATGCACAACACACACTTTTGGCACACACTTTGGAACACCTTTTGCAACTACACAACCCTTACAACCTTTACAACTCGTTTGCATGCATACTCATCCCATACACACAATACTACGACCCTAGCAACCCTAGGCAAAACACATCAAACCCGAGCCCCTCGTCCCTCGGAGAACCGGCGAAGCATACACGCACATATACACACCATAACTCGCATACATCCTCGATACTCCCAAGCCTGTGCCGCTATTACGAGTCCATTTCCGAGGTTCTTACTAAGCATGTATGTTGAGGGTGTCCTAAACCCCATCTCGATCTCTTTTTCTAGTCTCATTTTCATTTTATTTATCGTATTTTCGTATCATATTTATAATCGTAATCATAATAGTAACACTAGCATTAATATAGTCGTACTTTCGCGCCTTCATTTTTGCATCATCTTTTCCTTATCATCATTATCGTCATAATATCGCGTTAATACATTCTAGTATGAAAATTCGGTTTCAAATGCGTTGGACTATGATAATCGACCTAAAGTCATAGTCGAACGCATTTAATCCCATTTCCAATTAGTATGGAACCCGTTGACACGAAAACCGACGTCACATAATCCGTAAGGATTAATATCGACGTCGTGACGTAGAGGGGCGCAATTCCGTCACTCATCAAATTTTTATCTAACAACAACTTTCTTTACAAAATTCCGATAACGGTATTATAATCATATAAGACATGATTATAATACCGACAAACCGAGTTAAATCTAAATCCGTCAATATTTTTATTTGACTCGGCCAATCACCGATTTAAAACACATTAAAACAAACGAGTCACAACTCGTACAGGTGCCACTCGACCGAGTACACCTGCTACTCGATCGAGTAGCACCCTAAATTATGGGCAGTAGCGTCTTCCAGGACGCACTCGGCCAAGTCCAGCCATGACTCGACCGAGTGGGTCCTGCAGCCCAGAAACCGAGTGTTCTTTTTTATCATTCGAGCCTCGTCCTTTTAAAAGCGACTTAGTCGACACGTGTAAGGTTAATCACGTAGCTTTTCCAAAATTCATGCATATCACTTCATTTAAACGATTTTGATCGACGTCTCACATTATTAATTTTATGTCGACGGCTCTTTAGTCGTATCCGATGTATAATTAATTTAGACTCCATTTCTCGAGGTGATAAATCGGGACAAGGCATCGAGGTTCGAGATCGGGCTAGCACCACGTCTAGGTCTCGAACCTCCGTCCTTTGATTAATACGCAATATAATGCGTAACTAATTAAAGTTCGTCCACCTACACAAATTCACGGTCTAGTTTATACACGGGTCCGTTTATAATTATTGCTCGTCATTTCAATTGTGTATCTCGATTACTCTATTTTATTGTACGCCGTATTGTGAATTCCGGGTTGTATTCCGCCCGTGTAACTTGTAATCGATTTATTTCGCTTTGCTTTATTTATTTGCGTTTTACCGCTTTTAAATGAACCCTCGCATGCTAAATCACTTCGACCATACATTAGATGCATTAAATTGACGTAGCTCACATTTAATTCGCATGCTTAGCTAAAACGCTGTTTGCATAACATTTCACCGAATCACTAACGCGCATATTAAAAAGTCAAACGATGTCCTAGTAGAGGCCGCTAAGTGCGGGCGGGGTTGGGTGTCCTTAGTGGGCTTCCCAACACGTACCCTCACCCCTTACTCAGAACCGTGGTTTCCGGATGCCCGAATCCATTGGCAACGAGAGTCATTCAATATACGATTAACCGCTCAAGTCGGCATCTATATCGATATGCAAAGGGACGAGCCCAATAAACTCTCAAACCGAAATGGGCCATACTTTGTGTATGGACCATGGCAATATAGAGTGGGCTCAAATGGTTCCGAATAACCATAAAATTCGGTGGCGACTCCATTTCGACTTAAATTTCAATTCGATCCTTCTCATATGGAGGTGCATTCGCCTACCCAAAACCCGCGCGTGGCCGCGTCGGGGTGGACCTACGTCATGTCCACAATTTGATACCGATACGGACTTGATCGGATATCGTGTATTGAATGACTCTCGTTGCCAATGGTTTCGGACATCCGGAAACCGAGGTTCTGAGTAAGGGGTGAGGGTACGTGTTGGGAAGTTCACAAAGAACACCCAACCCCGCCCGCACATTAGCGGCCTCTACTAGGATATCGTTTGATTTTAAAATACGCGCGTTAGTAATACGATGAATGATATGCAAACATTGTTTTCCTAATCATGCGAGGAATTGAATGGGTTGCTAAGTCGGTTTAATGCATGAAAAATTAACGTCAAAGTTGAATTTAGCATGTGAGATTCGTTTTAGTATAATAAAACAAACGATGAGAAAAAGATGAATTTGCTACAAAGGATGAACAAACGAATTAGTATCGATTTGTGAATAAAAATATAGCAAATACGATGAATATGCGAGATTGAGAAAATATTAGTCGAAATCTGAAAAAATATTGCTAAAAAGTACCGTTTTGTATAAAAAACGAAGTTCGAAAAATAATAAAAAGGTGTCACTAGGGCTGTGCAACCGGTCCGACCCGAACCGGACTCGGTTGGACCCGGATCCGGAATCGTCAAATTTCATGACACTGGACCCGGACCGGAAACCAAAATATTGACCCTGGTCCGGTCCGGAAAAATATCGGGTCCGACTCGGACCAGACCGGTTGGCCCGATTGGCCCGGAATTTTCAATTTTATTGGGAATTCCGGTCCAAAATTCCGACCCGGTTGGACCGGTTGGCCCAGTTTGGACCGGAAAACCCGGAATTTTTAAGAAATAAGCATAATTCCGGGTTTTCCGGTCCAAACCGGTCCGGACCGAAAAATACCGGGTCAGGACCGGACCGGACCGGAACCCGGAATCGCCCAAAATGATGGCCCGGAGACCGGACCGGAATTTTTTATTCCGGATCCGGGCCCGTAGATTCCGGTCCGGTCCGGTCCATTTTTCCGGTCCGACCCGGATTTTGCACACCCCTAGGTGTCACGTTACAGCCGGCCAGGCGACTCGCCCGGGACGCGCGCGACTCGCGTCCCGGCCTGTTTCGAAATCGATTTTTTTGAAAATTCGATGCTTTTATTAAATCGCGTACAAATATTGCACAATTTACACTCGATTTAATATTTTAGATATTCGTTATATTCGATGTTCGATTATGTAATCGATATCAAATACTCGGAATAGTTTTTAGAAAAGATGTAAATTTTAAGAAATTGTTTCGTAGAATAATAATAAAAAAAACGAACGAAAAGGGATGAAAAGGAGGCTCGGGTTTCAGGCCCGTGCGCGAGTCGCCTGGGAGGGGCGCGACTCGCGTGCGGGTTTGTCCCGGTTCCGTTTGTTGTTCGAAAATTGCTAATTTTGATAAATCGCGTACAAATACGAATTAATTTATACTCGATTTATGTTTTCGACGTTCGTCGTATCCGATATTCGATTATGAAATCGATATCGAATATTCGGAATGAATTTTTAGGAAAAGTTTTGTAAAAAAAAAAGAATTTGAACGAAAAAGATGTTAATTCTCTCCGCGTTAAAATGGTTGTATTTTGTAAAAAAAATGTAACGATTTTTTTAGCATCGACGAGATTTAATTTAATTCTTTTAATACGATATTCGACTATGGAGTTAATATCGTATTTTAAGAATGTTTGTTATTTGAAAATAGTTTTAGTAATATCGATATTAGAAATAATAAAAAAGCGACGAACGACCCGTAAATAAAAGGACGACGCACGACCCATAAGAAACGGACGACGAAAAAAGAAAAAAAAAACGAGAGGGAGAAGAGAGAAATAGAGAAGACGGATTTGGTTACACCCTCAACCTACATGTTTTAGTTTACTCGGATCAGAGCTCGTCGGAACGTGGCTTGGGCACAAGAGCGTCGAGTGGATGTCGGTGAGTTGTGGTGACTCGGTTTGGACGTGAAGGGTGTCGGGTATCGGGGCCGGTTTCCTTCGGGTTTTGGATGTATTATCGATTTCTCGATGCTAAGTGTAAGGAGTTTTATGTGTGAAAAGTTGATGTATGTGTGTTCAAGTGTGTTGAATAATCGATGTGTCTATTTCTGAATTGTGCAAGGGGCTATTTATGGGGATATTTCCGACCTTGGCTAGGAGATGTGCTTTGAGTTAGAACTACCGCTTAGGATAAGAAATACAGGAAGTCGAGAGGAACGTAAATTTCGTTGCTTGGTGAAGAAGCAACGAATCTCGGCTGGTTGGTGGAGTGATTCGGCCGAGCTTATGCTTGGTCGAGTATCTGATTCGGTTTTCGGATAGAACTCTTACTTGAGATCGAATTCTATCCTTAAACGGATTTGTTTAATATTTTGTGTAGCTGATTTTTTGTAGTATCGGAGCTCGAATCAGCCACGTGAGGTGTCACGGCTAACTCGCGTGTCTCGAGAATATTTTTGACCAGCTTTTGACTCGGTCGCTAAAAGACGGTTTTACCCCTGGTGTCGGAATCGACCCAAATTAGTCTTATTTGACTCGAAACTACCCACTGGGCCTGAATTTAAGGTTGGTTTTGTGAGATATGTACCCCGTAAAAAGCCCAAGCCAAATGCCAATGATTTTGAGCCCGTTTCCAAATATATTAAAGCACGTTTCCGTCCGATCATCATCGGGTGTTTGTCGGAAACTGCTATAGACACTTGGCAGTCAAAATATGGGTGTCTACACAAAGACGTACGTTTATCGTTCAACTCCCTTTAGAGGCACTGAAGCAGCGTTCGGACGCTACAGATGAAACTTGAATGGCGTGGAAGTCTCGTGCCATTGCAGACATCACCGGAAGACCTTGTGCTCTCGTAACTAGTCGACTTTTCCTTCTCATTTTTACAAGTTGTGTTACTATTATGGTAACCCACTACTACCTTAATTGTTTAATAATTAATACTCCTTCCGTCCCGATCATTTGTTGTCCTTCTATATTGATTGTGAAAAATATTTTAATCAAAGACAAACAAATGAACGAGACGGTGGAGTATTCTCTAGATTTGATATATCAGATTTCATACGTAGTCTGTTTTAACTTGTGACAGTCATTCATCCTACATTCTAACCTCGACATGAACAACATTATCATATTGAGCACTTGACTTTATCCCACTTTATTGATGACCTTCATTAGACACCACAGGTTATTAGAAAAAAAAATCACTAAAAGTACCGTAAAAAAAAATACTTTCGATTATTTCTGACCATAATCCGACCCACAAACAGTATAACCCGACCAATATACTTTCCAACCCGTATGGGCCGACCCGTTTGTTTGACAGAAGTTATGGAGAGTGATAATGTGATATTGGGCGTAAAAAGTTGAAAGTACTCGCAAGAAACAGAGGAAATAGTCTGGCGGCGTGATATTGGTTTTAAGGAGAGCAGACAAACAAGACCATATCTCCGGTCTCCTCCTTCGTTCTTTCTCTTTCTCTTTCGCCCTAGTCATTAGTCATTAGTCAACCCCTGCTTTCCGTTTAACCAACGCCATTTCCCTAATTACCAACTATACATTCTCAACTAATTTTTCTCTTTTTTATTTTATGTTTTTTTGTTGTGTGTCACCATTTCCTCCATTTGATTCATTTATTGTTTATTTATTCATTATTTTTGTTGTTTAATCACCTAATTAATCTACTCTTACAACGCCACGCCCACCATTCCCGGTTTCAGGGACTCCATTAATTCATCCCTTTATTCTTCTGTCTTTCCCTTCTTCTTTTTTGTTTTCCTTCTAAAGGTAACATTTCCATTTCATTTTTCGTATCCTTGAATTCTTCCGAGTTTTTGGACATGGGTATTTGTTAATTTCTTACTATAATTTTTGTTTTTGATAAAATTGGAGCTTTTTATTTGTTTAGAGAATTGCAGAAATGGTAAAGCATCTATGGCGGAAACATTCGTACGGACGGGTGGAAAAGGAGGATCCGGGTTGTGTATGGACGGTGTTCAAGCTGATGAATTATCATCCATGGCATAATGTGAAGAAAATGCTTCCTTACACCAATAATAAAAGTTCGTCTATTTTCCATATATAACCTTGTCTATTTTCTCTTCTTACTACTCCATTATCTTATACTTGGTTGTTTTATTTCTCTGGATATGTGAAGCAGTGGCAAATGAACCACTTCAATTTAGCAACGTACAGGAAGTAGAGGAAGATGCAATCCCAAACTACTCTCATTCTGTATGTCCTCTGTTCTTAGCTATACTCCCTCTCTTATCGTCTCACTCATTTGTTTACGACTACAGTCTCACAAATAATATAGTAGTAAGAGTTAAACATATATAACTGAGACGGAAAGACTACTTGTTTGATGCAATTTGAAGGATACTTCTATAATACTGCATGCAACTCGCAAATCGACTTCAACTCACTTTTAACTTCAGGGGAAAAAGGATATAGTTTCACTATTTCTAGTTGTTTGAGGTCGCCGTCGTCTTAGGATGGGATTTTCATCACATGCTCACTCTCGATCAATATTTTAATCAAATGTCAACAAATGAAGGAGACAAAGAGAGTATATTACTTTGACGGTTTCATTTTTTTTTTTGACGTAACTTGCCCTGTATCTACCACTTCTTTTACTGCTTGGCAAAGCATTTCTGGATTCACATATGGGTATACGAGCGTAACTTGCCCTATACCACCTCTTGGAAAACATAGCATTCCCGGATTCATATATGGGTCGAACTAATTTCTACTGTATCTTGTTTCATCCTTGTCAACTAATGGTGTAATTAACTGGGATAATATTTGCATAATTGAGCAGGTTAATTCGAGCCCTTGTAGAAGCGGATCAGGGAGTAGAAAACGGTCTATTAAAGCTCGAATCAAAACTTTATTAGCGGATAGAGCGAACAAATCAGAAAAAGTAAATACAATTCAAGAGCATGAACTGCTAGCTTTGAAGGAGGCATACACTGATTTGGGAGCACCTACTTTGATTTCTCTTCTTAAGGCTAATCCCAAGTTGTTAACAACTCTTAATCCCATGGATGATTCGACTACTCTAAATCGCAGAATTACAAGTGTTAATCCAAAGGATGAGTATGTGGGTGTTCTTGAGTTATTCAAAGTTGATCAGGAAATTTTTCTCAACATTTTGCAAAATAGTCCTCCCAAAAAACATAGGCTCGCCAAGTCAGGCTCTTTTCCTTTCTCCCCTAAGTACTCGTCACCAGATTCATCCACTTTTGGAAGAACTCCCACCAAACTCGATAAGTATAATGAAGTTTGGCCTGCACCGAACCAAGGTTATGATCAGCTCCGGAAGGCCAGGTCTCATAATATTGTAAGATCATCGTCTTTGAAGGATTCGTTGGATAAATATGGTCACTTAATCAATACTGCTACTGCTACTAATAATAGTACTCATAAGAGGAGTATGAACAAGGAGGTATCAAAGAGCCTAAAGTTGACAAGCGAGAAAGATTCTGCGTTGAGCGATCAACATGGGCGGAGATCATTTAGAGAGAGGATGTTTGTGGCGGAGGTTGAAAGTGAAGCACCTCGAGCTAGCCTTGATTGTTTTTTGCAACAAATGAGTCAAGGGGATGAGGTGCGAGTTTTGAGGCTTGACTCCCCTCCTGGAGAGTTTAATGGTCTAAGTCATTCGGTCGTTTCAGCTGAATCAAGCATCGACATAAAGAGCATTGGTAGTATTCAGGATGTAGAGATTGTAGAAGTCACTGAGGAAAACAGCTACTGTCAAACAAATGAAGGGTACAACTCTTCAGTTTCAGGCCTAGACCTGGAATTTCAGCAAGATCAGATTGAATGTGTA
Source organism: Agrostemma githago (assembly GCA_958450325.1). Lineage (NCBI taxonomy): Eukaryota > Viridiplantae > Streptophyta > Magnoliopsida > Caryophyllales > Caryophyllaceae > Agrostemma > Agrostemma githago. Next base: position 59,424,336 of record OY288252.1, on the reverse strand, counting down.
GACTGGCCTTTTCTAGAAGATGTTGAAGATGTAGCAAACCGTGAAATGGAGAATTGCAACGAGAATTTACAATACGTGAAATACGTGCTTGACATAATAGGCTTTACTTCAACAAGCAACCAATTGGAAGCATGGCATTCACCCGACCAACCACTGGATCCAGCCCTCTTTGATGGAATTGAAATATGCTGCCCATTTGAGCCTAAACCGTTGTCGAACAAGGATGAGATGGTCACCATGTCTAGTTCTAGCCGTAAAACCTTGTTTGATTTGATCAACGAGGCGTTATTTGTGATTCACGAGAACTCGTACGCTTACTACCCAAGAGCATTGACGTATTCTTGCGTGGTTCATCCGGAGTTGAAAGGGAAAAGTCGGGTGGTGGAGCAGGTATGGGAGTTTGTTAACGAGTGGCTTATGTGGAGGCCGGAATTTGATGGGCATCTGAATATGGCCATGGCTCACGACTTGTCTAGGCACAAGAGTGGTTGGGCCAATTTGCAAACGGATAGTGAACTTCTTGCTATTGATCTGGAAGATTGGATTTTTAGTGAGTTGTTGGACGAAATTGTGTGTTGCTGAATGCTGATGATGATGTACAGTATTTGGTTTTGGTTTCTGTGTCGTTGTGGATTTGGCTTTTCTGCTAGGTGTAATTGCTACTTGCATCTATAAATATAAATATTGTTGGGTTCTAAATTTAATGTGATCGATTAAAAGTACAAAATTGTAAATCTTAGAAAAATACTCCTAGTTCTCGTTAGTTGTTAATGTTTGTTTAAGAATCCCCTAGGACAGTAGGTCTCAAGTTCGAATATTCCTCTACATTGTAATGCGATTAAGTACATTCTTCGTTGAACCAAAAAAAAAACATGGGTGGAAAGTTTGTTGATGAATCAAACTCAAGAACGCTTGTACAAGATGCACACTAATCAGCTTCTGCAGTTTGGGGCTTCTGTGGTTTGGGGCCTGCAACACCACATTGTATGTGTTGCTGTACATCCTATAGTCTATCCTTGAATTTTAGATAGCAGAGCATTTATACGCCGGCCCAGTACTATCATTAGTTGGTTTTGGATTTTGTCACGGCTGACAGAACAAAAACAGGTGGAAATTGTTCTTCAAAGAATCAGATTGGTAGTCAATAAGGTTTTACAGTTTTTCGTTATTTTTGTAACTGTATGCTGACTATGCTCTCTGTTTCTGTTTGATAGTGTACTGCCGGCTTAATCTATTTGATGCAGGTTGTGCACGTACCTATTGGTACGGTTATCCATCTTGTGGAGGGCAATATCCCTTCGTCAGTGAAAACGCCTTTTTTTGGGACTCACCCATGATATGGGATACTCCTGGACTCCTGGTACTGCTACTCCCTATATCCTTAGGCCTTATGAACATCCCTTTTTTTATGAATAGACCACCAATGGATAAGAAGGATGATTCTGTTAATATCTCATAATGGTAAAGTATGTCTTCTATGAATCCATCATGTGCTCATCTTAATTCTCAAACCATGATAGTGGGAAAAGCTGTAAAAGCATGCATGCTGAAGGGGGTGCAATACAATATAATGTTGCTGAACTAACTGAAGATGGGCAGCAAATAATTATTGCTTGAGGAGGAGGAGGAGGAGGAGGAGTTTAGGCAGTGTCTCATCTTCTAGGCACTCTAAAAAGACATCCAAGGATGTAAATCATGGCTTCGGTAGAAATAACAACATTGAAGGTTGTGCGGACGAAGATGCACCCTCCTAAAGAGCTGGTTTACTCGGGTCACAAACGGCTCTTACACTTGAGACCAAAAACATATGGCTGATGTGGGTCTTCTAGGAATGCCTAATGCAGATAAAATCACTCTCTTTCGTCTGATTTCTAAACCTGTATCTATCGTGGGTGACTGACTATTCCTTCACTACTTTTGAGAGCGATTTTGGAAAAGGCTAACTATGATGAGGTCTCGATCGCTGTAGCTGACATCCCAGCTAGGGATCATTATAGGGGTACGTGCTTATGGCAATCGTGCCAAACTCCTGGTCTATGTGGTAGACCCAGCTAGCTGCCATATGTGATGGCCGAAAAGGAATTCCAGCATGGGAGCAGCTTCGAGATTTGGTTGTGGAGCTGGAGCATTATCAGGAAAGCTTATCCAATCGGCTATTTTTAGTGGTCACAAATAAAACCGACATGAATGGGGCCGAAGATGTTTTAGAAGTGCAGCAGAGAAAGGTACAAGGTATTCCCATTTACCTAATTTGTGCGACATTGGAGGAGAGGATACCAGAGCTTGAAGCTGCCTTGAGACAAGTTATTAATTGCTGGAAATCAGAAATACATAAAGGTGATAATATCTAGAATCCTTTTAAGTTTCAGTTATTATCCTAAGATAGCAAACTTCTAGCAATTAGCTAGTTTATGTTTTTCGAGTGCTTGACTGATAATAATCTTTTTTCCCCCCGCAATAGAATACTTAATTGTCTTTAATTTTGGATCGTTCAACTAGTATTGCAGTTGTCTGTCGTTGTTAATACTCCCTCCATCTTCTTGAATTAACCCTATTTTCAGTTATTTGTGACGGAAAAAGTGGGCCCATGAGACTAACTCAAGAAGATGGAGGGAGTACTTAATAGTATCATCGAACTCCAAATAACTGTCGGCTAAGAAGTAGTTGGTTTCTTATTTTATGCTTACACCCACTGTCTCTTAAACAACTACTTGCAAAGCAGCATGCTTCATGCTGTTTTGCTACGCTGTTAGCACATCTGAAGTTAGAGCTGCGTTTACTGAATATTTTGACTGCTCTATTTAAATTTGATCATATGCACTGAAAGCATCCAAAGCTTCTGTTATTAGTTACTGTACTAGCTAAACATCTATTTGTATGTTCAACTCGATCTGTTAGATGAACTCGTGACCCGTGCTCTGATATCATGGTGGATGAACTATCTCAACCAAAATCTTAAACCGATTATTGAGGCCCAACTATTACATTTATATTCTAATTTCCATTAGAAGGTAAATATCTTGTGATGATTTTGTGCATAACCTACCACCTTCTGGATGCAAGTGGTATCACACTTGTTACTTTCATCACGATTTAATGGGGTGTCAAGGTTACATACAGACTTCAGTTGTTTATCAGACGAGAAGAAATACATGCAACAGTTATAAGTAGATCTCGCAAAACTGACCCAGTAATAATAACACATTGGAATTTGGAAATATACTCGAACCCCAATCGACCCGGCCTATACCCGATTCAACTGACTTGTTTGTCTGCCATGTTTTTGCCCCTATGCATACAACTAAGTCCTTGGGTTTCCGAAATAGTGTTAAAGATGTGATTACTATTTCCTGTCTCTTCAATGTTAATTTATTATAAAAGTTCTAGGTAGATTTGTTCAGATCTGACAGCAATGTCAGAGTTGACATTTAATTGGCTGGGTTTTCCGACGTGTATGGTTGAAATCTTCTGTTATGATCCTCAGGATACCTGTATAAATAGGGTGCATAAGTTCCTGAATTTTGCATCATCAACAATTACATTATCTCTTCAACTAACAATCCTTAGAACTATATATTCCATCCCCCATTGTGATAACCTGCATTATTTTCTTAGAAAGACAATGGCCCGTATGAACTGTGGATGTGGTGATGACTGCAGCTGTACCGACTGCAACTGCAACGAGTAAGTAAAACTATTGTCGTTTTACTCTCTATGTTCTTGTTACATGTCTCGTTTCAGTAGTTATTGTTCCTCATTGATTGGCTTAAATTAATATCGAAGATTTCTGCATGTAATTTGTGCTTATTATCTGAATCATTTTGAACATGGTTTTGTTTCTGATTGCAGGGGTAGGAATGCAAGGACTGAGTCTGAGTGTGACTGTGGCGATGACTGTTCCTGTGATCCGTGCAGTTGCGAGTAAAGAGATCGAAATATCTCAGTTAATGATGGACTTGTGTGTTTTACTTGTGTGAAAGAACTGACTGCATTATGAGCTGAATAATTTGTTGTTGGTCACAGCATTTCAAGGGTTTGTTGTTTCGACGTACGGCTCGCGTTTGTAATTGTGTGTAGTACTACTGATTAATGTATTATTGTGACGTTAATTCGAACCATTCCAACTGTTTTTGAATGGTTACCAACTATCTTAATTGTCCTTGGAAATGCTTTTATATTATGAAGATTTTCCCTTTGTTTTTTCAAAAATTTTTGGGGGAGACGGTCTCACAATAATTTATTGGGAGACCACTCTTAGGTACCACTCTATGTCATATTCGTACCCTTAAATGACAACTTTGTTTTGTACCTGTTTTTATAACAAGCGTGTAACCGCAAATTTTGTATCGCAGCTAACTGAAATACAAAACAAAGAAACAAATAAATTTTATTAATATTTATCAAAAGTTCGTGTACAATCTCTAATGTATCCTCTGATTCTAACGCCGTTTAGGGAACACGTGTACGCGGTACACGTGAGGGACGCGTGCGTAGCTGACTTGTGTTGCCTTGCGCGCGTTGTAACTTGATATTCTTGAGAGGGTCGCCTGGACTTGAATCAGAGGCTTGTAGCGACTTGTGTCTTTTTCTCTCTGGATTCTTTGCTTCAGAATTTTCCAATTCCCTTCAAATGAATGAGAATGACTCTATTTGTAGAGTTTTGATTTCTCCTTGGTGGACTTTGTAGTCACAGGTCCGTTTATGGGCTTATGAGTGACACTGGCCCAATTTGTCTTCTTTTCAGGTTTAATGATCCAAATAAGCCAATTTGTAATTCGGATCGACCCATATTTCATTTACTCGGGACAAAAATAATTAAATTGAGTTAAAATTTCGTATTAACTCAAAATAATTAATTAATTTTATTTATTCGGCACTTTAATAAATTTTTAGTGCCTACAAATTGCCCCCTCGGGACCTTGTCACGTACACCGTTTAGGTGTTTCGAAGTGACAGGGTCTCGAATTTTTTTTGTTTGACTTTGACTTGGAAGTCGACGAGCATCGAACTTGTCGTATAGGCACCTCGTTATTTTTAACGTCACCCTGTCATTATCTGACTTGACGGATGACAAGGAAATTTTGTGAATTTATTTGACATAGAAGTATTCGGACACGGTTACACCGTCTTGATTGTAACTTGTAAGCTAAAGCAGCTGATTTACCTTTCATAATCGAGCTAGAACACATGATCAATTAACCCAAATTCAATCCGAATGAACTAATAAGTAATAACCGTGCTCTTGCGTCCCAGCCTTTTTTGTTTAAGGAAAGTAATAGGGACGGTCGAAGGTATCAATTGACTTTCCTTAAACCAAATTTGCTCAAGCAGCATCTTATTAGAAAGAGGATCACCCATCACCTATATATACTCCCTAGGTCAAACCCTAAGTTAAGAACTCTTACAATAGCCTCAACTTACGTGAGCTTCCGCATTTACCTAGCTTCTTCTTCCTCTCATAGATAGTCTTCTTCTTATTGTGCTCGTTCTTTGTTCCATTGGTATTTGTTTGGTTCCTGATTTCCTCTCGAAGCATCTTGTGCTTCTCTAATTCCATAGTTAGCTGAGCATCGAACTACGAGGTATAAACTTTTCCCGATTTGCTCTACTGTAATGCTTTACTATGATTTTCTTGCATTCTTGTCCGTAAAAATCTTACCGATGAAACGAGTTTTATGCTCCTTTTCTTTTTTTCTTTTTTTTTTTTTTTTTTGAATTGACCTGAACTAGGTCGATTTTCAGACCGAATCGATCGTAGTAAATAGTAATGCAGTACGGCTGGATTTTACGTGAACTTCCTCTCACTTCACATGATATTTCAACATGCTTTTCTGCATGAGTGCATGTGCCCTTTTTTTTTAATAAACAACTTATTAAGGTAGACTAATATGCACCTCCGTTGTTATCGTTGATCTTTACAGGTAGGAATTGTTTGGCTGATTTGCTCGACAAGTTTAGGAGCCTTGCCTTTGATAACCAAGGTAGTACTTTAAATTGTAAATTTTTCTTGTACTTTTCTTTTATTATATATATATATATATATATGTATATATATACACACATATATATAACCGAGTTGTCATAGAATGAACCCGTTCGAATCATCGCGACTTCTTAGTAACGAGCCATGGCGGGAGCACACCGAGTTGAGGAGCCACGGAGGGAGCACTCGGAGTTGTTATGAGGTGAACTTGTTCGGGTCATCACGACGCTCAACGGAGGAAGCGCCCGAGTTGTTACGAGGTGAACCCGTTTGGGTCATCACGACGCTCGACGGAGGAGAAGCACCCGGTTGTTGCGAGGTAAACTCGTTTGGGTCATCACGACGCTCAACGGAGGAGAAGCACCCGAGTTGTTACGAGGTGAACCCGTTCGGGTCATCACGACGCTCACATGGAGGAAGCACCCGAGTTGTTACGAAGTGAACCCGTTCGGGTCATCACGACGCTCACGTGGAGGAAGCACCCGAGTTTTTACGAGGTGAACCCGTTCGGGTCATCACGAAACTCGCATGGAGGAGGCACGCGGAGCTGAGGAGCCACAGAGAGAGCACTCAGAGCTGAAGAGCCACGGAGGGAACACTCGGAGCTGAAGAGCCACAGAGGGAGCACTCGGAGCTGAGGAGCCACGGAGGGAACACTCGGAGCTGAGGAGCCACAGAGGGAGCACTCAGAGCTGTTATGAGGTGAACCTGTTCGGGTCATCACGACGCTTCTACGAAGGAAGGCTTTCTCGATGACTGGTGTGGACTGATTTGAAGATACTCCAAGTTGCATCACTTCGTCCTACTTGAGTTGTCTTGAGGGGACCTGTTTGGACCATCATGACTTTCTAGTAGAGAAGCTCCGCTTGATGAAGAATTTTAAGAAGCGTCGTTCGGTGATGATTTTTGTGAAGCTCCATCCGTTTTTTTTTAAGCTTTGCTTGATGATGATTTTTTTTTTCAGCCGTTCGCAGTTTACGCTCTTGCGGGCCAAGAGCAATTGTTTGTTATTTTGGAGGTGTGGCCGCACTCAAGCTACATGTTCTCTCGAGCTGCCTACGTACTTGCAGAACACAAATGATGTTTTATAAGATCAAGCCAACGTAGTTCATGGGATAAATTTTTGTGGGTTTTGTTTTTTGTTTTTGTTTTTGTGGGTTTTGATTTTTTTTGTTTTTGTTTTTGTGGGTTTTGTTTTTTGTGTTTTTTGTTTGTTTGTTTTTGTGTGTGTGTGCAGTTTATCCTCTTGCTTGGGAGCGTTCCTTGCAGTTTATCCTCTTGCTTAGGAGCTTTTCTTGCCGTTTATCCTCTTGCTTAGAAGCTTTCCTTGCCGTTTATCCTCTTGCTTAGGAGCCTCACTTGCAGTTTAGCCTCTTGCTTAGGAGAGCTTGCATTTTAGCCTCTTGCTTAGGAGGATTACTTGCTTTTCAAAAGGTAGAAGATTTTTCGTCATCATCCACCCTCACATTGGCGCTTGATGGAGATGAGATGTTTTCAACCATTCCACTTTCATGAGATTTTGAAGACTTTTGTTGATTTGTAAGAACTGCAACCCGCCTTTTTGCTTTCAGGGGTTGCGCTTGAGTGATGTCTACAATCTCCATACGCTTCATGCAAGAAGGGACGAGACTTTTGATATTACTGGTCATTTTCATTTGCTTGACATCTTCACCCGAGGAAGGCACATTACAACTTGTCCTTGTGAGTACCCCTAGGCGACTAAAGACTCCACTTGAAGGCGGATCTAAGTGCTTGAGCATTGATGTTTTTCCACTTGAAGTTGATGGATTGACAAACTTACTATTGCCCCCTTCACATGTGCCCAACCGATTGAAGATGGACAGACGATTCTTCATAGCAAGTTGATGTCTTTCTTTGCTCGCAGCTCTTCCCAACCGATGGAACACAGAAGAATGCGATCTCTTCATGGGTAGGTGTGTCCTATCAAAGCTTGATGAGAGTTTTGATTGATGTGCATTACTTTCATTTCTATTCTCTTCACTTCTCAAGACGGAGGCCGTGTTGACACTGACGTGGTTGATAGTCTTTACAGAAAAGAACTTTCTTTCTTTTGGAGGATACATTTTGTTTTTCCTTCCTTGTTTTCTTTGATGATGGACATGCTGTGATTTGAACTTCTTTTGCCCCCTTGATTTCTTTTGCATCGCTGTCTCCCGGGTCGCAGTGGTTTGATTGGTTGCTACTGCTTCTTCAAGATCCAAGATGATTTTTCCTTCTTTAACAAGCTGCATGATTTTTTCTTTAAGAGTTATGCATTTCTTAAGAGGATGACTGATCAACCTGTGATAGCGACAGTAATTATGATGGTTCGTCATGTTAGCCTCCTCAGGTCGTTTTGAATCTGGTAGGTGTATCACGTTCTTTTTTAGAAGGTCATCCAACATATTTGACATGTCAGAGTCATCGAACGGATACCTTTTGCCTAGCATCTCTTTTAAAGTAGATCCATCCTTCTTGTTGTCTGATCTAGGATTTTTCGATGTCTTTGTAGGTACATTGCTGACGTTGATAATCATGGATTCTTTAGACGTCGTGCTAATGCCTTCACCAGTTTCCTTATGGTCTTGTCTCCGGGAACGTGTTGCCTTATTTTGCTTTTGGCCGTTGATCGTGATTTCCATGTTATGAGCTCGCGTTGCTAACTCCTGGAAGTTTCTCGGCTTAATCCCGTGCAGAATGTAGAGGAGATCCCAGTTCATGCCATTGATGCACATTTCGACCGCTGAAGTTTCATTCAAACGCTCCTTGCATTCAAGACTGAGGGCACACCAACGGTTGATGTAGTCAATGACGGGCTCATAGTCCCACTGAGAAGTTTTTGTCAGCTCGCTCATGCTAACGATGCGCCAGGTGCTGTAGAACCTGTTCAGGAATTCGTCTTCCATCTGAGTCCAGCTGTCGATTGATTCAGCTTCCAAATCTGTGTACCAGTCAAAAGCGTTTCCCTTGAGAGAGCGCACAAACTGTTTGACTAGACGATCACCATCGGTTCCAGCGTTGTTGCATGTCTCCACAAAGTGCGCGATGTGCTGCTTAGGGTTCCCCTTTTCCATCGAACTATTGCAACTTGGGGGGTTGATATCCGGCAGGCATGCACAGGTCATCAATCCTTTTGGTGTAAGGCTTGACATATCTTCCAGTGGAGGGGCCTTCACCGAGTTGGACCTTGATTGCGTCAGCTATCAGACTCTGCAACTGCTCCGAGGAGTAAGTACCGGTCTTGTTCTTGGAGGCTTCTCACCATCCTTTTTCTCGTCATCTTCATCCTCCTTTTCGATGTCGCTTTCGTGAACGGTGTCCTTGTCGGTGTCACTGTGCTCATTGGAGTTTTTCTTCTCGCGGAGCTCGCTCACTTCTTTTTGAAGATTCTCGATCATCTTGTTCTTCTCTTCATTCTCCGTTTGCATGTTCTCGTTGAGTTTGGTCAGATTCAAGACTTGTTCTTCAATACTGGAACCACTAGCCATCATTGTCGAAGCGCTGATAGGAGTGACGTCTTCTTTCTTCCTTGACGACACCTTAGGCTTGCGCGGGGAGGCGATGTTGCTCCTGGAGACTTCATCCTTGCGGGAAGGAGAAGAGGCCGCAATTATGGCTTCGGCGGCAGCAGCAATTGAGGCAGCAGAGATCTTACGCGGCCTAGTAGGGACGTGGGCAACGCGTAGGCTGGCAGCAGCGGCGTCGAAGGTAGCCTTCTTCGCCTTCGCCCTGGTGACCATGCCGGTAGATTGGGTGACGACGCCAGAAGACTGTTGGAGAATGTCAGCGTAGGCCTTCCTGGAGGTGTTTAAGGTGTTGCTTTGTTTGGTAGACATCTTCTTGAGAAGTAGTCTTGGTTGCTTCGGCGGTACAGTTGAGAGGTAGAGATTTTCACGTCGGGTTCACCAAAATTTGTAACCGCAAATTTTGTATCGCAGCTAACTGAAATACAAAACAAAGAAACAAATAAATTTTATTAATATTTATCAAAAGTTCTTGTACAATCTCTAATGTATCCTCTGATTCTAACGCCGTTTAGGGAACACGTGTACGCAGTACACGTGAGGGACGCGTGCGTAGCTGACTTGTGTTGCCTTGTGCGCATTGTAACTTGATATTCTTGAGAGGGTCGCCTGGACTTGAATCTCCCTTGAATGTTTGAATTTGTATTGGATCTTCTGAGCAGGCGGCGCGATTTATCGTGCTTGTTGACTGCTTGCGACGGATTTGATGGAGAGGCTTGTAGCGACTTGTGTCTTTTTCTCTCTGGATCCTTTGCTTCAGAATTTTCCAATTCCCTTCAAATGAATGAGAATGACTCTATTTATAGAGTTTTGATTTCTCCTTGGTGGACTTTGTAGTCACAGGCCCGTTTATGAGCTTATGAGTGACACTGGCCCAATTTGTCTTCTTTTAAGGTTTAATGATCCAAATAAGCCAATTTGTAATTCGGATCGACCAATATTTCATTTACTCGGGACAAAAATAATTAAATTGAGTTAAAATTTCGTATTAACTCAAAATAATTAATTAATTTTATTTATTCGGCACTTTAATAAATTTTTAGTGCCTACAAAGCGTAAGCTCTTTATATTTATATACTCTTTTATGTTAATCGTACCTACTTCTATTAGGTTTGGTACCACTGTTACTTCCATTTGTACTTAGTCTCTCAATAAGGTTAATGAGAGACCGTGTCTCAGGAGACCTACTCCTGTTTGTTTTATTACATCTACCCGCTTCAGTTCAGATTTAATATCCCTAGTACATATTACCGTACATACCAACACGTACTACAGTACTAGTATATGATAAAAGGAGTGATACTTCTTCTCACGAACTTGGGGCGTCTTTCGCCTAATTTATTAATGTAGAAATGAGTTTTTGTTTAGGGAGCTTGATTTTTTTAAAGTGTTTTTCAAAAGCCAAAACCTCCAAATTGGTATTTCACTTTCAAAAATGAGATGGCGTCACCGGGCAGCGCCGAATTTGTGCGCCACCGAAGATATTTTAATAATTTACTTGAATTATACTCCGTATTATTTATCTCCTTTAAAATATGATATTAAAATAAGGTAGTTGTAAATGATAAATTTGGAAATCCACTTATAAAATAAGTTATAATTATATAATTTGAAAAAAAAAATCTAAACAATATCCTTGAGGATACATAATTATTGAAGGATATTACAAAAAAAAAAAAACTTAATTGTAGGGATTGGTTAGACATATATTGGAAAAAAGATATAATCTATTTATATATATATATATATATATATATATATATATATATATTATATATAGAGAGAGATAGTTTCACATGAGACAAGGCACCCTATAAATCCATAAGTATTGTTGTGAGCTCTTGGATCAACTTGAGATGGATGATTGAAATGCTACTATGTTTTTTTTAAAAGATAAAACTTAATTCTCTCTCCTACCTTATCACCGAACACCATCAACTACCACCACCACTCAACACTACCGTTGCCACCACCACTCATGCGCCAGCCACCACTCCGGCGCCATCACGTCACCGACGACCACCACCACATCACCGGTGACCACCACCACATCACCGGTGACCACCACCACGTCACCAACGACCACCACGTCGCCGGCAACCACCATGACCACCACATCTCAGTTGACCACCACCATCACGTCGCCGGCGACAACTTTTAAATTTCTGGATTTTAGTATAAAGTTACAAACTTAAGGGTTGAAGTTACCAAATTATGAATTAAAGTTGTGAAGTGAAAAAGTGTAACTTTAGACCCATTCCGTGTAACATTAAACACTTTTTGTGTAACTTTAAGCTTGTGTGGTTAGGATTAGGATCAGGGTTATGATGCGATTGTAGAATCATTCGCTACATGTTTTCGATATCATTTAGAATCTTCGCTCTTGAATGTTCGACGTCGATTCTATAATCGAATCCCATGCATAACGAAAATCGAACTAATACGAAACCTAACAATGTCAATCCGAGCGTCGTATGGTCCACAAGACACAACAACGACGCCACGATACGAAAGGCTTCGACATTCGTATTAAGTCAATACATCGATCTGTATCATAAATCGGGACGATTAAGGACAAGTATCCATTCGAGGCCAATGCAAGGTATCGTAGACTTTCAAAGTAGTCAAACAACGACATAAGTTTCAACTAAGGAATTATACTTGTGACGCAAGTCAACACGTGCCAATCCATCACGTGTTTCCTTTCAAAATCCACATCTCATATCCATTTTCATTCCATTACCGTTTTTTCCCGCAATATTAATCCAATGTCGACAGCTCCTTAGTCGGACACGATATTCGATAAATAAAGGCAACCGGATTTCACTAGGATAAGTCGGAACGAGACTTCAAAGCTTAGAGATCAAGCTAGAATCACGCTTTGGTCCTATATACCGCTGAGTCAGGCACCCCAACACATGTGCCTGAAGACTGAAACGCTGAGCCCCCTGTGCCTGAGTTCCAGAGCGCACGGGTTCACGTGCCTGAGCTTCTATCCTATGATCAATATGTAACATGATGCGTAATTGATTCGATTCTGTCCAACCATTCGATTTACAGTTTTTGTTTACGTTTTCTATTTACGAGTCCGTTTATAGTTTGTGTTTACCGTTTCTAGTTCGATATTTCAATTGCTTGTCGTATTGTGAACTCCGGGTTGTATTCCGCCGGTGTAACTTGTAATTTACTTTTCAAGTTTGTTTACCTTACTTGTAGTTGCATTTATCTCTTTTTAAATGAGCCCACATGCTAAGTCCTGCAAAAACAGTCTCACTACAGACTACTGCAATTCCCCTTTAACACATTTCGATGTTCGACTGTGTTGCCACTCGCCTAGGCTATAGGATTAGCGCAGCTTAAGAGTCTTGTCATCTTAGGTGGCCTACCCTTACCGAGTTACGGTCCAACCCCTCGAGAGTCCAGTTGTGTCTGTCAACTCGTCCGGTCACGTCCAGAGTCGAGTCTGTCGATATGTCTCTCTTTTCAAATTCTCATTTTAAAATTTGCAAAACTTAGCCATTTGATAAAATCCTTTTCGACAGGGTCAAATTTCAGTCTATTTAAACTGTAAATTTCTTTTCTACCCCTTTTAATTTTGAAAACCTATCTCCTAGCACGTGAAGTTGCTTTCAGGACTTCGATTTCAAAACTAAGCAAAAATTATTTCCCCCAGCGCAAACTAGTCTATAGATGCTAACTGCATTTCCTATGTGCTATCTTGCTATATACTATGCCTGCTATTTCTGCCTATGTATCTAACATTTCAGGTACCAGCTAGTGCTTCTCAACGAAACATCAAAGGCGGTGTTTCTCCTGAAATGCTACATGCAAGTTGTCATGTGTCAGCATACGGGTACACCCAAGACTTCAGAAGCAAGTCCCTGCGCAGCTACTTTACTCCCCAGCATGAGTCGGTGTCTCTCCTGGAATGCTACATCCAAGATGTGATGTGTCGGCATACGGGTACACCTATGACTCCAAAGGCAAGTTCGACTCCCCACGGAGCTATCATCATCAGGACAGGTATGACCCTTTTCTTATGGCTGGCGAGCCCTTTACGCAAGTCTAATGGACTATAAACGACCCGACCGGAAGACTGCCAGGTCGTAATCCTCGATTGGCCTGGTAGCTACTCTGACTTTCGCCTTGTCCAAGTCTCAGTCAGAGTGGGGGCTCTGTAGACACCCGCATTTTGCCTGCTAGTGTCTATAGCGGTTCCCGACAAAACACCCGATGATGATCGGACGTAAACGTGTCTTAATACGCTCGAATATGGGCTCGGAGTCATTAAAAACCGACATGGACTTTTAGCGGAGTACAAATCTCTCAAAACCAACATAAGACTAATTTGGGCCAAAACCGACACCAAAAATAAAAACCGTCTTTTGGCGACCGGGTCAAAACCCGGTCAAAGACGAACCCGTCCACAAAATCAGCCTAGAGGAGCTTCTAGAAGCTGGCGCCCAAACATAATATTCAAAAATCAGCAAGGTCAACTCCTTCCTAAATTATCTCAATTCCCTTGATCCATTCGATGGATTGACCCACTCGGTCGAGTGGAGCCTCAAAAACCGAACCTGACCCATTTGCAAAGGCACTCGATTGAGTGCACTAGGGCCACTCGATCGAGTGACCCTAGGTCGTGGGGTAAAATCTATAAATACCCCTCAAACCCCACTCATTTCTACAGATTTTTCCATGCAATTCTACCCTACATTTCTACCCTAATTCGCTCATCCTCTCCACACTTCAATCCTTAGCAACCCTAAGCCTAAAACCGAGTCATTTGTCCCTCGAAAAACCGACAAAATCCACCCATACACACACACACACCATAACTTGCATACATCCTCGATACTCCGCGTCTCCGTCGCTATTACGAGTCCATTTCCGAGGCCTTTACTAAGCATGTATGTTGAGGGTGTCATAAACCCCGTCTCAACCTTTGTGATCTCTAATCTTTTATTTACATTTTCGTATTTTGTATTATAATTGTACTAGTAACGCTAACTTTAACACTAACTTTTTTATTGTTTACTAACATTTTAATTTTGCATTCTAACAATTAACATTTATTTACCGCGTATACGTATTAACGTTAAAATCTCGGTTTCAAATACGTTTGACTATGACGATCGCCTAAAGTCCGTCTAATCCCTTTACGAGCAACGACGGAGGTAGCACCCTTTCGAGGAGCGCCGCCCCAATGTACTCAAGGGCATGCCGTGATCGTGATCGATCATAGTTGAACGCATTTGATCCCATTTCTAAGATTAGTGCGAGATCCGTTGATGCGAAAACCGACATCACATAATCCATTAGGATTAGTATCGATGTTATGATGCGGAGGACTACAATTTCGTCACTAATCCAACCTTTTAATCTCATAACGATAACATTTTCATAAAATTCCGATAACGGTGTTATAATCGTATGCATACACGATTATAGCACCGGAAGCCGAGTTAAATTCAAATCGTGCGATATTTGTATTTAATCTGGCCAACTATCGATTTTGAACAAAAATAAAACGAGTTGTCACTCGTACAGGGGCTACTCGACCGAGTACATAGGCTACTCGATCGAGTAGCACCCAAAAAACTGGGCAGTAGCTACCCTCGAGGATGCACTCGACCGAGTCAGACCATGACTCGATCGAGTGGGTCCTGTAGCCCAGAAATCCGAGAGCTTTAATGCAACATTTGAGCCTCGTCTTTTTACGACTTAGTCGTAGCGTGCAAAGTCAATCACGTAACTTTATTTTTTCAAAACCTATGCATATCACTACACTTAAAACGGCTTTGATCGTAGTCTTTCACGATTGGCCCTATATTGCCGACTTTTTAGTCGTCTCCGATATATGGCTAACCAAGACGCTATTTTACAATATGATAAGTCGGGACAAGGCATCGAGGTTCGAGATCGGGCTAGCACCACGCCCAGGTCTCATACCTCCGTCCTTTGATTAACACGTAATATAATGCGTAATTGATCGAAGTTCGTCCGTTTATCTAACTTACGGTCTAGTGTATGTTTGTTATATACGGGTCCGTTTCGAGTCTTTATTTATCGTTTTGTATCGTTCATTTGTTCGATTTTATTTTTTGTTCGTTACTTTGTTTTGGCCGGGTTGTATTTCCGCCCGTGTATATTGTATTTATTTACGAGCTTTATTTATTTCGATGCTTATCGCTTTATAAATGAACCTCGCATGCTAAATAACTTCGACCATAATTAGATGCATTAAATGACGTAGTTAACTTATAATTCACATGTTTAGCTCGAAAACGCTGTTTGCATATCATTTAGTCATTTTACTAGCGCGCGTACACGAACACGAACGATGTCTTAGTAGATGCCGCCATTGTGCGGGCGGGGTTGGGTGTCCTTAGTGGACTTCCCAACACGTACCCTCACCCCTTACTCAGAACCTTGGTTTCCGGATGCCCGAAACCGGTGGCGCACGAGAGACATTCTATACACGATTACCGGTGCAGATGGTATCGGTATTGCAATGCAAAGGACGAGCCCCATAAACTCTGAAATCGAAGTGGGCCGTACTTTGTGGACGGTCCATGACGACATAGAGTGGGCTCGAATGGTTCCGAATTACCACAAATTCGGTGGCGACTCCATCTTTGACTTGAATTTCGAACCCGAGAACAATCTTACCACGAGATTCATTCGCCTACCCAAACCTGCGCGTGGCCGCGTCGGGGTGGACCTACGTCATGTCCACACGGGTCAGGTTCGGTTTGAGTTATTCGGGTCGGGTCAGTTTTCTCAGGTCTACTTCTCCTTACTTCTGTCTTTCATCCTCTCTCTCCAATACCCTTCATCCTTCTTCAGTTTTTTTTCTATACGTTTCGTTTAGATTAACGTGTTGATTTTGGTGTAGAATTGTGTTGTTAGCTAGATTTGGTGAGGTTGAAGGAAGAGGAAGACGGAGGACATTAATGATGTTTAATACCCCGTACACTGAGTAAGTGAAAAGAAGTGAAATAATATGAAATAAATTAAAGTCAAAAAAGGAAGGTGAACAGGTTCTACCGCTAACTGGTCATCTATACTACTCTGGTTTAACTACTCCAAAAATACGTATTATTCTCTTATTTATTAAAATTGAAATTATTTTCAAATGACGCTCTATAGTTGGTATTATTGTCGTTAAATAAAATTAAAGGTGAAAAAGGATGGTGGAAGGGTTCTCCAGGTAACCGGTCACCTATACTATTCTGGTTTAGCTACTCCAATAATATGTATTATTCTTAGATTTATTAAAATTTATAATATTTTGGGAAGACGCCATATAGTTGATATTATTGTTGTTAAATAAATTCACTTTTGTCATGTTTCATTTATAACTAAATTCACTTAAATATATAAAATGTTACATGATATTTTAGTTATGTTATGTATTTTGTTTATGGCTAAATTTAATTTAACTAAATTATCACTTGTCTAATTTATTTGTCATCTTTACATTTCTGTTTATATGAAAAATTGAGAAAATGAATAAAAGAACTTACTTATATCA
The DNA here is from genome assembly GCA_958450325.1 of Agrostemma githago. Lineage (NCBI taxonomy): Eukaryota > Viridiplantae > Streptophyta > Magnoliopsida > Caryophyllales > Caryophyllaceae > Agrostemma > Agrostemma githago. The sequence goes on along the minus strand of OY288252.1, from coordinate 59,407,292 downwards.
TTTTCATTATATTTTATTTATGTAATTTATTTATTACGTATATTTATTCTATGTACTTTATATTTTGTATGTATTTTATATAATTGTAATTTGGTCATATTTTTAATTTTCTTTAGTACTTTTACATTTGTTTATATATTATAATAATAGAGTAAATTAGTAACCTACAAAATATCTTATTTTAATAATACTTCGCTTAATTATTTTTTTTATATAGTTAGAAATTTATAGATTTCATTTTCTAAAATAAATGGATTTATTTTATTTCGAAATTTTTACAAGACATTAACAAATATTAAAAAAATGATTTTACATCAAATTTTTTAAATCGACTAAGTATGACTTCAATTATATTTTTCAGAAACCATAAATTTTAAAATAATATTTTATTATACCTTAATTTTTATTTTAATATAAAACTTCATTTAAAGAATTTACTATTTTAAAATAAGTTATACGATATTTGGGATATAATGTTTCGGATGACACTTGAGAATTAAAGTATAATGTTGTCACACTAAAAGTAAATATTAGAGGATTTGACTGTTTTAAACGAGTCCGACCAATTATAAAAGGTCACCAAATAAAATACTACTTGTTCACGGGCGACTTTTATATAAGGTTTACGATGCGAGTCTGGGACGAATAACTTGTGTTGGATTCTACCATATATGGTGTTTCGACTGCACTTGTAATGAAAAGCAGACTCGGAGGCTGCGGTCCAAGAGTCGATCAAGTGTTTAAGGTAGTCGTCCTACGGTAGTGAGAGCTGCGGTTCAAGAGTCTGCGTAGGGTATGTGGGCATATATAGACAAGTATTTGATTAGTATTACCACCTAGGTAGCGGGGGCAGAACATGATTCTGAAAGTTGCGGGTTCCTTCTTGTTGATGCAGATAACGTAATCATCGGCTTTCATTTCTTCCAGAGCTCCGTCTGAACAAACATATAATATAATTGAAGTTCGGGCCCAATTGAGACTTATGGGTGAGATATAAACCTCATAATATCGGTTCGGTCTACGAGTTGGTAACTGTTTTGGTAAAAAATTTACCGGGTCTACGATGTCGGTTGCGGGTCAAAGCGATCGTCCTATAACTACGGGTCGACGAAAACGAATAATTCTAGCAAACAAGGGACAATGAAAGGAAAAGGGACGACACACAAAGTTTGGTGACGCGGAAACCCAATGTGGGAAAAACCGCGGGGGGAGTTGGAATCCCACCAAAGTTTTACTATGAATGGAGGAAGAATGAGGAAGAGAATACAAATATAAGTTATTTTTTGCTATAGCTTAGACTATGATTGCTTACTATTACGTTTACTTTGAGATGGTGTGCTTGAATGACCCCTCCTTCTCCTTCTCCCCCCCTCTTTTATACTGTTGTTGACCGTTGTCCATTTATGGTTGGAAATCTTGGCATTTATCCCCTTTTTACTCCTGATATCTTGGCATTTATTCTCCTTTACTCCTGATATCTTGGCATTTATTCTCCTTTACTCCTGATCTCTTGGCATTTATTCTCCTTTACTCCTGATATCTTGGCATTTATTCTCCTTTACTCCTGATCTCTTGGCCGTTACTTTCCTCCTCTGCAGTTATATCCTTCTCCTGGATTCTCTCCTGATCTGCGGGAGGGTTTCCTGATTTGTAGGTGTGGCAGTTGCCTCCTCTCTTCTGGTGTGGGCTGAGTTTTATCTTTCAGGTGTTGGGCCTTCTTGATTAGTCGGCCCCTTGTTTCATTTTACTTCATGCTTCATTTGACCCATCATTATGTGTCGTCCCGGGTTTGCTTGACTTGACGTCCTTCTATTATTTTGACTTCCGTCTTTTATCCTTTGACTTTGACTTTTATCCGTAGACTGTGACCTTTTGTTATTGACCTTTGACTTCTGACCTTTTGACCGTCCTCTCGTATTTTGCCACGTGGTACTCCGAAGGTGCAAATTTTTGGCCCAAACAACTGCCCCCAAATTTCCGACTAAGCTCATCTTAGGCGGGAATTTTCGTTTGCTTCAGTTGTAGGCAGTTGGTTCTGCTTCAGCTGGCCTCGTTGGTTCTAGGAGAAGGTGTAGTCCGTCCTCTCTCTCAGAAATTACTCCTGCAGAAAGTGAACCTCTGGTGGCATATCTTTCTGAGTCTCACTCTTATTCTGCCCCCAGATCCGTTGATGACGTTTCTGCTGGAGTGGTGCTCAAATTTCCTGAAGGATTCGGCAAGTCTGTAGAGGATATGACTTTTCTGGATCATCTGCTACTTCCTGGTCTTAGGTCTGTGCTAGAAAAGGGTTCTCTGAAGGAGTTGGACTTGATTTGCGGGGTGCAGATCTGGTGGAGGCAAGGAGTGAGCTTGCCCAGGCCCTGAATGCCAATTCTTTCCTGTAGGGGAAGAATGCTGAGCTGAAGAAGACCCTGAGGGATGCTCTCTCCGACGTGGAAGCGGAGGATCTGGAGGAGTTTGTTGACTATTCTGTTGTTGATCAGGAGACTGATAGGCAAGAGAGTGTGGACCAGGAGGATGTTGCTGATGATCCCGGGAGAGGTTCTGCCGCTGTTCACCATAGACTCAGGTTCCTGCAGAAGGATCTGCTACAGTTCCGCCTCCACCAGAGGAGAATGTCCAGGCTGTGGACCAAGTTCTGTTGGAGTGATGTTACTCCTCCTTTGTTTTCGGCTTGTGAATCCTGCATGGCATGAACTTCCGATTTGTTAGTGTTTGCAGAAAATTCAGTAATGACTTCGCCTTTGCTCAGGGGAGCGAAGTGTGTTAGTATTTTGTGGCACTTCGTGCCTTAACAGAAGATCGTAACCGTTTGCTTTTGATCGTGGTTGTTTGCGTTTGATTGTAATCGTTTGTTGTAGTTTTGTCTAACTACCTTCTGTTGTATGCATGCCTTATGTTTGTATGGTCGACCTTTGATATAGTGGTGGCCTGGGGTTTAGTTCGCCCACTCAGTCGGAGGTGCCACGCTTTACGTGGGTGCTAAGTGGCGCAGGAGACTGTAATGTCCCGGTTGTAGGCACTTAGTCACAGACGCACGCCCTCTGTAGAAATTGTACACTCCACCAGATTAGTCACCAGCACTCAGTTTGAGAAAACTGACAAAAATTTGGCCAAGATAGAGAACACAATATTTGAAGACATATGTGGAAGCAAAAAATCGAATTTCGAAAATATATGGAGAGAGAAAATTAAATTTCAAAAATGTGCGCAATAAGAAAATCAAACCTTAATGCCAAAGAAAATTGAATTTTGACGACACACGTTAAAAGGAAATCAAAATTTTATCTGATTTAAATATGCGGAAAAAATTTGAATTTTGCTAAAAGCCAGAAAAGAGAACAGAAGAATGATAGGAAAATTTAAATACGTGTTTGCGAGGTTTGAAAAGATCACACCTGGGTTCTGGTGGAGGTGCACCTGGCAGAATAGATGCCACGTTTCTGGCGGCTGTGGCCCGGATTGCTGGCGGCTGTGGCCTACTCAGAAGAAGTATTTCTTCAGGTGTACGATGTTCCATGGATTTTGGATGATTTTCCCCTCCATGGTCATAAGTCGGTAGGCTCCATTCCCAACTACCTTCTCCACTTGGTAGGGTCCTTCCCAGTTGTAGGCGAACTTTCCTGCTCGCTGGTTCCTGGTGTTCTGGAAGACTTTTCTGAGAACTAGGTCTCCTTCCTGCAGGATTCTGACTCTGACATTCTTGTTGTAACTTCTGGCGACTGTTTGTCTGTAGGAGGCCATCCTTATTTGAGCATCGGTCCTGAGCTCATCTATAGTATCCAAGCTGCTTGCCATCTCCACCTGGTTCCTGTCTTCTGTTATGCAACCGTATCTGTGGGTAGGCACTCTTACTTCTGAAGGGATGACCGCCTCAGCACCAAAGACCAAACTGAAAGGTGTTTGTCCTGTAGCCACCTTGGGTGTAGTTCTGTCAGACCACAGCACCAAGGGGAGTTCTTCTGCCCATCTGCCCCCTGCCTCCTCCAGCCTTCTCTTCAGGTTGTCTATCACAATTTTGTTGCTAGACTCCGCTTGACCATTGGACTGAGGGTTTCTGGGGGTAGACTTGCTTAGTGTGATGTTCCATCTGGCGCAGTAGGCCTCCATCTTGTTGCCAATAAACTGGGATCCGTTGTCGCAGACGATCTCTGAAGGAATGCCAAACCTGCAGATAATGTTACGTTTTATGAAGGATATAACCTGCTTCTCAGTCACCTGAGGGAATGATTCTGCCTCTATCCACTTGGAGAAGTAGTCTGTCATGGCCAACATGAAGACTTTGTTTCCTGGAGCTCTTGGTAACTTGCCAACAATATCCATTCCCCACTTCATGAAGGGCCAGGGAGAAATTACTGGGTGCAATGGTTCTGCTGGCTGGTGGTTGACCGGTGCGTGTCTCTGGCAGGCGTCACACTTCTTAACGTACTCTCTGGTGTCTTTGCGCATTGTCGGCCAATAGTAACCCTGACGGAGTGCTTTGTTGGATAGACTCTTGCCCCCTGCATGATTTCCACACTCACCGCTGTGGAGGTCATGCATAACCACCTCTGCCTCCTGCCGACTCAGGCACCTCAAGTATGGTCCAGCGGCTGATCTTTTGAACATGACACCATCAATGAGGGTGTACCTGGACACTTTCATCCTAAAACTCCGGGCTTCCTTCTTGTCTGCTGGCAGAATATCGTTTTGCAGCCACTCTTTGTAAGGTTTTCTCCAGTCAAGAATTTCTTCTTGTTCTGCTGAGGTGCTACAGACTCTTGCTTCCTGCAGCCAATGCAACCCCTGGTCTGGTGAATTTTCCTCCTCTCCAGGCACCTTGTGCTCCTGTGTACCCTTCCAAACTGCTGGCTCCAGGACATGAACAATGGGTATGGTGGAAACTACGCCTGGTTTGAAGGTTGCCCCCAGAGTTGCTAAGGCGTCTGCTTCCACATTTTGGTCCCTTGGAACTTGGCTAATTGAGAATTCTGTGAACCTTAGGGAGAGATCCTTTGCCACCTCAAGGTAAGACACCATCTTGGAGTCCTTAGCTACATACGAACCATTCATGTGGTTGACTATTAGCTGGGAATCGCTGCATGCCTCCAGGCGCTTGATTTTGAGGTCCAGAGCCAGCTGGAGACCCAAGATTAGAGCTTCATACTCTGCCTCGTTGTTCGTTGTTCGGAACTCGCACCGTACTGCTTGGACTATGAGATCCCCCTGAGGAGACTTCAGAACTAATCCTGCTCCAGATCCTCGCATGTTGGAAGCGCCATCTACATTTAGCTTCCACACCTGTTCGCCTTTGTCCTCCTCAAGGAGGAGGATGTCTTTCTCTGCCTGTGTCTGCAGTGCTGGGCTGAAGTCGGATACGAAGTCTGCTAACGCCTGGGATTTTATTGCTGTTCTGGGAACAAATTTCAAGTCGAAGCCGCTCAAGTGTATAGACCACTTGGCCATTCTCCCTGATAACTCAGGTTTTCTCATAATAGTTTTTAGTGGATAATTTGTTATTACGGAAATAGTATGCGATTCAAAATAAGGTCGAAGCTTATAAGATGCTGTAACGAGTGCAAGTACAAGTTTTTCAAGGGATGTGTACCTGGTCTCTGCAGGGAGCAGAGACTTACTGACATAATATACCGGGTACTGTGCTCCTTCGTGTTCCTTCACCAGTACTGCACTAACGGCTACCTCAGTTACTGACAGGTATAGAAAGAGCTGCTCTCCAGGTTCCGGTTTTGACAGAAGAGGTGGAGTGCTGAGGTAGTGCTTCAGGTCGCTGAATGCCTTCTCGTGCTCTGTTGTCCAATCGAACCTTTGGGCCTTCTTCAGGATATCATAGAACAGCCGGCATCTATCTGAAGACCTGGAGATAAATCTGCTCAGAGCAGCAATTCTTCCAGTCAGCTTCTGCACGTCTTTTGGCTTCTGTGGGGATTCCAGCTGGAGGATGGCTTTGATCTGCTCTGTGCTAGCTTCAATTCCTCTCTGGGTCACCATGTATCCCAGAAACTTCCCACACGACACTCCAAATGTGCATTTTGAAGGATTTAACTTCATTTTGTACTCCCTCAAGGTGTTGAAGGTATCCTCCAAATGTGTAGTATGTTGCGAAGCTTGCTTGGATTTGACGACCATGTCGTCAATATATACCTCCATCGTGTCCCCAATTTGTCTCTTGAACATCTTGTTGACTAGTCTCTGGTAGGTGGAACCTGCATTCTTCAGACCAAAAGGCATTACGTTGTAACAATATATACCTCTTTCAGATCTGAAAGCTGTCTTTTCCTGGTCTGCTGGGTGCATCTTGATTTGGTTGTATCCACTCCATGCATCAAGAAAGGTTAGCATCTCGTGTCCTGCTGTAGCATCCACCATGGCATCTATGTGTGGTAGGGGGAATGGATCTTTCGGGCATGCTTTGTTCAAATCGGTGAAGTCAACGCACACCCTCCACTTACCATTCTTCTTTGGGACCACCACCACATTAGACAGCCACTCCGGATATTTCACCTCCCTGATTTTCCCAGCAGCCAGCAGATTGTCCACCTCCTGATTTATGACTTGATTTCTCTCTGGGGCAAATTTCCTTCTCTTCTGCTGGACTGGTTTGTAGCTTGGGTCCACACTTAGCTTGTGGGTGATAACACTTGGATCTATACCTACCATGTCATCATGCGACCAAGCAAAACAATCCATGTTAGTTTTTAATAATTCAATGAGGTTTTGGCGGATATTACCTGTGCATTCTGATCCGATTAACACTTTTCGCTCTGGATGTTGCTTGTCCAAGCTGACTTCATCCAACTCCGCCTGAGGTGGCTCTACGTACTCCTGCAGGGGCAGATGTAGGCTCTTTAATTGCTATGCTGGAGGACTTGCAGTTTTCTTGAGGGCCACCTTATAGCAGTCTTTCGCCTCCTCCTGATCTCCACTGATCTTCTGCACTCCCCAGGGCGTAGGGAACTTCAGGCATTGGTGGTAGGTCGAGGTAATTGCCTTCATCTCATGGATCCAAGGTCTCCCCAGAATCACGTTGTAGGTGGAGGGTCCATCGATGACGAGGTACCGTACTTGTTTGTTCACTCCTTCGGCATAGGTGGGAATGGTGATCTCTCCCAGAGAATGCTTGGTCTCACCACTAAAACCTACTAAGGGAACCGCCTTCTTCATTAGATCCTTCTCACTAAACCCCATGTTCTGGAGAGTTTCTAACATGATGAGGTTGACTGAACTCCCAGTGTCCACCAGAATCTTTTTTACGGTGCAATTCCCTATGGAGAGAGTGATTATTAACGCGTCATGGTGCATTTCTGGAGTAGATTCTACGTCGGTTTCGTCAAAGGTGACAGCTGGAAGATCTCTGCAGCTGATTCTGCAGGAGTGCTCTGGTCTGTCTCCTCTGGTCTGGGAAGCATGCCTCTTGGCTGCTGAGTAGGTCAGTCCGCACAATTCTGATCCTCCTGTGATTACGTTGACAATTCTGGTACATATTGGAGGTGGAGAAGGCAATACTTGTTCTGCTGCATTTATCCTGCTGGAGTTTCTGGACCTGAGGTGATCCAGATTCCCCTGATCATACTGGAACTTAACCTCCCTCCTGAGCTGGACGCACTCATCGGTATGGTGTCCAATGTCGTCGTGGAATTCGCACCTCCTGCTGGCATCTCTTCGGTCATTGGTGTACTCCTGTCTCCTGGGCCACCTGACCCTGCGCCCTAACTCCCTTAGAGCCTCAAGTACCCCGGCAAGGTTGGTAGAGAACCCATACTCACTTACTTTGGGTGGCAATCTTGGATTGTCCTTCCAGTCTTTCTCCTCAGAAACCTTGCTCACGTTCCTGTCATAGGGTTTTGATCTTTCACCCCTCTTTTCTGCTGGCGCCTTTCTGGCGACATGTTCATAACCATATGTAGCCCTTCTGGGACCCGAATCTTCCTCTAATCTGATGGCTGCCATTGCCTTAGTTTGAACATCTTCGAATGTGGCACACGGATATTTAGTAAGATCCTTGTAAAGATCCGAATCCTGGAGGAGCCCTTGACGGAAGGCTTCTATGGCGGTGGCTACGTCACATCTGGGGATAGTCACCTTCTCCCTGTTGAATCTGTTGAGGAAATCTCGCGTAGGCTCCTCGAATTTCTGCACCACCCGGTATAGGTCGCTAGTCTGTTTCTCCGGCTTTCTGCTGCTGGCGAACTGTTGGTTGAAGGCATTGACTAGATCTGCAAAGGAGGTGATGCTTCTGTTTGGCAGACCAACGAACCAGTGAAGGGCTGCTCCTGAGAGGGTGGAACCAAACCCCTTGCACATGCAAGCTTCCTTCAGAGGTCCCGTAGCTGTTACCACCATCATCTTTTGCTTGTATTGGTTGATGTGGTCCAGAGGGTCTGCAGTGCCATCATAGAGCGTCATGGCTGGTGGCACAAAACCCTTGGGCACGGCAACACAAGCCAGATCATCAGTGAAGGGTGAATCTGCGTAGCTGTCCCTAGCTGCTCTCTCCAGGGGGCGTGGCATTCCAGGGATCTTGTTGATTAAGTCCCTCAATTCCCTCAGCTCCTGGCGTTGCTGATCTGCTGTGCTGATTGTTACTGCAAGAGGGTTAGAGACAGGAGGAGAAAAGTTGAAAGGAATACTTCCTGCATAAGGTCCTCCAAGGTGTTGGCTATTAGGAGGAGGAAGTAAAGGTGTTGCTGCTGTCATGGATCTGGGCTGCCACTCTGGTGCCTGCCGGCTTGGGGTGACTGTTGTCCACACTCCTCCAGAGGACTGGTGGCTGGATAAGGTGGTCACCTCTGGTGTCTGGTGGACATGAGTACCTGCGAAAGATAACGAGTTAGTTTCCCGATTTTCGATGCTGGAGAGAAGGTTACCTGTAGTACGAGATCTGCCAGATGTAGGGTCATAGGTCAGGTAACCCAACCCCTGGTGTTCGATGACGGGGCCTGGTGGAGCCAATCCTAGCTCTAGTCTGGTGACCAATTCAGAGGGAACTTCTCTGCTGGTCCTCTTGCCAACTACTGATTCCCTACGAGTGCTGGGTTCTCCCCTAGGGATCAAGGGCTGCATCTTTGGTGATATCTGGAGCGATGCAACTGGAGTCTGGTCTGCTGCCGAGATCCGAGCCTTGATATCTTGATTGTCCTTCTGCAGACTTTCTACTGCCTGGCGAAGAGCATTGATTCCCTGAAGCATACTCTGCATCAGGTCTGGTGACCCTGCGCCACTGGAAGCTTCTCCCACGAATCCTCCTGGAGTCAAGGTTCTGGTTGGTACGCTTTCCTTCCTGGCTTTGGAGGAGCTAGTGACCCCAGAGGTTTTAGGCGTCGGAGGGGGCCTAGACACCGGCAATGTGGGTTTCACCGCTTGGCTGGTGGGAATACCCAAGGTGAGGGGCGTGAAAACCTGCTCTGCTGATCCTGGGGACAACCTTCCTCCAATGGGCTGAGTTGATGCTCCTTGACTGCTAGACAAATTTTGGCCGGATCCGGTCATGGTGACACGAGTTTGCTTTACGGTAGGATTTGGCTTACAGGAAATGATCACTTTGCCCCACGGTGGGCGCCAAATTGTTTTGGTAAAAAATTTACCGGGTCTACGATGTCGGTTGCGGGTCAAAGCGATCGTCCTATAACTACGGGTCGACGAAAACGAATAATTCTAGCAAACAAGGGACAATGAAAGGAAAAGGGACGACACACAAAGTTTGGTGACGCGGAAACCCAATGTGGGAAAAACCGCGGGGGGAGTTGGAATCCCACCAAAGTTTTACTATGAATGGAGGAAGAATGAGGAAGAGAATACAAATATAAGTTATTTTTTGCTATAGCTTAGACTATGATTGCTTACTATTACGTTTACTTTGAGATGGTGTGCTTGAATGACCCCTCCTTCTCCTTCTCCCCCCCTCTTTTATACTGTTGTTGACCGTTGTCCATTTATGGTTGGAAATCTTGGCATTTATCCCCTTTTTACTCCTGATATCTTGGCATTTATTCTCCTTTACTCCTGATATCTTGGCATTTATTCTCCTTTACTCCTGATCTCTTGGCATTTATTCTCCTTTACTCCTGATATCTTGGCATTTATTCTCCTTTACTCCTGATCTCTTGGCCGTTACTTTCCTCCTCTGCAGTTATATCCTTCTCCTGGATTCTCTCCTGATCTGCGGGAGGGTTTCCTGATTTGTAGGTGTGGCAGTTGCCTCCTCTCTTCTGGTGTGGGCTGAGTTTTATCTTTCAGGTGTTGGGCCTTCTTGATTAGTCGGCCCCTTGTTTCATTTTACTTCATGCTTCATTTGACCCATCATTATGTGTCGTCCCGGGTTTGCTTGACTTGACGTCCTTCTATTATTTTGACTTCCGTCTTTTATCCTTTGACTTTGACTTTTATCCGTAGACTGTGACCTTTTGTTATTGACCTTTGACTTCTGACCTTTTGACCGTCCTCTCGTATTTTGCCACGTGGTACTCCGAAGGTGCAAATTTTTGGCCCAAACAGTAACACGGTTGCTTCTATTGGTGAGATGCAAGCTAATAGGGTGTAGCGGTGATACTAGGAGCCACGACTCGTGTGTTTATTCTCTGTTTACGTGAAAATAAATTCTTTTAAAATCAAATGACTGTCAATGTCCCATCTTCTAAACTTTACAGTTTTCATCGCCTCACATGTTGGTTAATTGAATTAAAGGAAACTATCTATTAAGTTATATCCTTTAATATTTTTGTAAGCATATTGTTGGATTGTCTTATGTGTATGAGGTGATGTTAGATGAACGGTTTGGTTGTTATTCCGCTCAGTGGCCTCTGTTTTATATTTTTGCAGGTCTAAGACATTGGGAAATCAAGCGAGAGAGATTTAATAACATGTTTGTATAAAATAAAATCTATATTCTGTACTGGTGAATCAAGACTATGTAATTAATAGTCGTTTATTGTAAGGATCCGTAGCGATCCAGATTCATTTACACTCTGATGTAATTTTAATTAAATGACTTAGATAACTTTCCGCATTTGTGGACATGACATAGGTCCAACCTGACGCGGCCACACGCGGGTTTAGGTAGGCGAATGGATCTAGTGGTAATATTGATCTCGGGTCGAAATTTAAATCGAAGTTAGGAGTCGCCACCGAATTTTATGGGAATTCAGACCCGTTCGAACTCACTCTACACTTAGGCATATCATGCACAAAGCACGACCCACTTTAGTGCTAGAGTTTATGAGTTCGTTCCTTTGCATTACGATACCGACGCCGAATTATTGGAAATCGTGCATCAAATGACTCTTGTATGCCAACGGTTTCGGACATCCAAAAACCATGGTTCTGAGTAAGGGGTGAGGGTACATGTTGGGAAGCCCACAAAGGACACCCAACCCCGTCCGCTCTTAGCAGCCTCTACTTAGATATCGTTCGTTTTCGTGTACGCGCATTAGTTTGACGATAAAATGTTATGCAAACAATTTTTTTTACCACAATGTTATGCAAACAATGTTATGGATGTCCAGTATAGCCTTCAGTAAAAGCTTCACCCAGATCTTCCATTATGCGGAAGATCGTCTTCAATCCTAGTGCCCATTTCGGTAAGCACCGCAAAGTTTGAAATGCCGGCATACCTAAGGTTGACGCGGTAGGAGGGTAGGAGGTTTTTGATGAATGCCTCCACTAGTGTCTTCTCGCTGGGCTTGTCTACCAGCTTAACACTCTCAGCCCGCCAACGTTGAAGGTATTTGGTGAAACCCTCTATTGGACCTTGGGCCATGACTTCCAAAGTCCGCATGGTAATCTGAAGTCCAGTATTATCAGAATAGTTTTGAGCGAACTCGATAGCCACATCTTCCCAAGTTGGGAATCTTTTTGTGTCTAGCTTATAGCACCAGGCTTTCGGCTATTTTCTTAGGGATGTGCCGAACAGATTGATGAACATGTTGGTTTTGACCTCTTTGATTGCCATGAATTGTTTGAAAGCTCGGAGGCGTAATAATGGATCCTCCGTCCCTTCAAATATGGGTAAGCCTTCTAGATTGAGATCTGTTGGTAGTTTCTCACTGATGGGTGTATAGTTTCGGGAGTTTTCAACATGAATGTTGTTCCCTTGGAGGGTGTGGAACTGTTCTTTAAGCATATGCACCGTGCTGATCAGTTTGGCAAATGGTCCAGTATTCACCGACCCAGAATTGAGGTCTTGTCGTTCAATGACAGTTAAACGAGCATTCGTGGCCTCTTGGTCAGCTCTCAGGAACCCTAGTTGGGTTTCAACCGTGGTCTGCATACTAACCATTGTCTCCAGAAAAGCCTTAATTTCATTAATGGTGTTTTCCATGTCCATTTCCCGGTTGTGGATGCCATATTCTTCGAGAATACCCACGTAATCAAAAATGTTGCTTCGGAACTTGAATACGCCAAGGCACATGAAATAGCGCAGGAGGAAAGACGACTCTGGTTTGACTTTCCTAAGTCAAATGCGTAGGGTACGACGATTCTTGGAGTGATTGTGATTAACCGCCCCGTCGAAGAATAGCCCCCAAGTGAGAGTAAGGACTTTGGTAGGACTCAGATGGTGTGGCATCTAAGTGACTCTAAAGTGGGGTACGTGAGACAACACGTGTAAGACATGACCCTTAGAGCAATCGTGATTGATCGTTCTGCTGGAGGGTAGTCCCCGAGTGGGATTGAAGATTTTGCTAAGACTCGAGTGTTGGACGAGTGACCCTTAGACGTAAGGATCGCGAACCTTATTTTGTTATAGGAATATGCCTTGTAACAGGTTGACTCGGCCTCGAGGAAAGACAGGCGGGGTAAGAGAAGAAACTTGCGATGTGAGATCGGCAGAGCTTCGACGCTAGAGACCCTTGACTTGACTTGAATAAGGGCGACCCTGGGATTAGGACAGACCTTTAAGTTAATGGATTTTTGAATTGGGATAACTCGACTAACGGATTGAAAGACGGGCGAAATTCCCTCAGGAAAGGTCGTGGGGACCATCCTATCGGAGGGAAAGATCGCGTGGGACTTTCTAGTTAGGATTCGAGTGTTTAGACGAACCCTCTTTTTATGAGTGTATGACTCGTGTTGGTCGGTTGTGCCTTTAGGATAAGGCGGACTAGGATGGGGAAGAAACCCGTGATCTAGGATCGACGGAGTTTCGACGCTATAGACCTTCGATGACTTATGAAAAGACCCGACACACGGATTACGGTACGTCCTATAATAAGGAAGGTTTTGAGAAAGGATTGAATTTTGAAATTTGAGAGGACGGTCCTGAAACTAGCAATGAGCCAATAGGATCGGGCATTTTGAAATATTAGAATTGTTGCGAGTAATTCACATTTTGAAAAATTGGGAGACGGTCTTGACTTTTGAAATTGGCAGCATGCCGACGGGACCGGGTTTTTAAAAAGTTGAATATTTGAAATTTTGAAATTTTGAATATCGAAAATGAATTTCCGAAAATTTGAAAATCGAAAACGGGATCCCGAAGATTTGAAAATCGAAAACGACATCTCGAAGATTTGAAAATCGAAATAGAATTTTGAAAATTCGAAAATTGAAGAAGATCAAAAATTTGAATATTGAAATGGAAGACATGCCGGCTAGAAAATAGGCTTGTTTTGAGTCAAATCATAAGTCTAAATTTCGACAGTATTCCGAGTTTTTGAAAATTGGAGATTTTGAAAAGATGCATTTTTTTTAAATGACGATTTTTGAAAATTGACACGGAAACCAAGTAGCATGTAGTTAAGCAAGCATTATGATGACACCATGTATGCTTTATGCTAAGTCTCGGTCGGTCAAAATCGGGTCTATACCAACACCGATGGCTCTCTCGTAAATCAGGACGGACTTCCTAAGCGGAGTTGGTCTTAGAACATGTCGCGAAACCCATACGAGTTCAACCATAGATGTCTTTAGCGTACCCATTTAGGAATGCACCGTGGTATAGTGGAACGTCGGTCACAAGTAACTGGCCCGGATAAAAATGGGTTATGCATGAATCATCGAACTAAATCGCGTACATTAATAATCGAACGATTTCTTTTCGAGTCTCACCCTAGGAACCCCGATGACAAGTGTTACATCAGATATCCCCAGCGGAGTCGCCAAATTGTGGACATGACATAGTTCCACACCGACGCGACCACGCGCGGGTTTGGGTAGGCGAATGAATCTCGTGGTAAGATTGATCTCGGGTCGAAATTTAAATCGAAGTTAGGAGTCGCCACCGAATTTTATGGGAATTCGGACCCGTTCGAACTCACTCTACACTTAGGCGTATCATGCACAAAGCACGACCCGCTTTAGTTCTAGAGTTTATGGGTTCGTCCCTTTGCATTACGATACCGACGTCGAGTTATCGAAAATCATGCATCAAAGGACTCTCGTATGCCAACGGTTTCGGACATCCGGAAACCATGATTCTGAGTAAGGGGTGAGAGTACGTGTTGGGAAGCCCATGAAGGACACCCAACCCCGCCCGCTCTTTAGCGGCCTCTACTAAGATATCGTTCGTTTTCGTGTACGCGCGTTAGTGGGACGATTGAATGTTACGCAAACGACATTTCGACTAAGCATGTGAATTATGTGTGAACTACGTCATTTAATGCATCCAAATTATCGTCGGAGTTGTTTAGCATGAGAGGTTCATTTATAAAAGGGAAACATCGAGAATACACAAAACTCGCAAATGGATACAAAGTACACGGGCGGAAATACAACCCGGACAATACAAAACGACGAACAATATTAGCATAATCGCAATAATAACGGAAACGTAAATAGATTGAATAATTAGAGAATGAAATGATGCATGTTTTGAAAAGGAAGGCACGTGATCGACTTGACACGCGACAACTAAAAGTCGTAGAAAAAGATTTGACAAGGCTCGAATGATGTGAGAGGCTCACGTAAAAGTGTTGTAAAGGCCACTCGATCGAGTCATAGGAGGGACTCGGTCGAGTGCCCTTAGTGAGGGCTCGCTACCACTGTTTTGGGATGCTACTCGATCGAGTGAGCCATGGCACTCCATTGAGTGCCCCCTGTTCGAGCTGCTGCTCGATTTCGTAAGGTGATAACTTTGAATTTCATGTTTTGGAATCAACATATAATTACACTAAATATAAATATTGTCCGATTTATATTAGTGTGAACTTTGATGGCTCGTCCTACTCGACATTCGGTTATAGAACCGCTATCTAGTAGCTAAAGCGAAATTTTGCAAAATCGAACTTAATCGGACTAGAACGAATATCGATTCCCTCCGCGTCATAATGTCGTAATCGATCATTTCAGATCGTGTGACAATTAATTCGGCGTCAACGGGTTTCGTTCTAATCCCAAAAATGGCTTCGGACACATTTAACTACGTGTTACCGCGATCGCGTTATGCCCTTAAGTGTTTATAGCGGCGCTCCTCGAAAGGGTGACACCACTATTACAACTTGTAAAGGGATTAAACGGACTTGAAGCGGAAACCGTAATTAAACGGGTTCGATCCAAAAGCGGTTTAGATATTATGTAATTATACGTGGTATTAATTGTCAATGACGATAAATAAAAGAACGAAAATAAAATAAAATAAACGGAAATAAAAATGTTAGTGTTAGCGATTAGTAATACTAATAATAAATAGCATGCATGCATGCATGCATGCATGCATACATACATACATATATACATATAAATGAGAAGAATAAAGAAGAAAGGAGATGTCGGGATTTGAATTACACCCTCAACCTACATGCTTAAGTATCTCGAAAACGGACTCGTAAAGTAGCGGCGTGTGCGCGGGAGTGTCGAGATATGTAGGCAAGTTATGGCCTAGTGTGTACGATTGGGGCGAGAATTTGACAAGTTTTGCTCTTGGTCTTTGACGAGTTTTGATCTCGAGGGTGGCTTGTATGCTAGAGTGTATAAAGACTCTAAGGAAGCCTAAGTATTTTGTCTGTTGTGTGTAAATGATGAATGATGTGTGTAGGGTTGCCAAAGGTTGATATGTGTTAAGGTTGAAAATGTGTGTTGCTTAAGGGTTGCTTAGGGTTGAAAAATTCTGAAAATGTGAAGAGAATGAGGGGGTATTATTTATAGAAAATGTTCCCCGACCTAGGGTCACTCGATCGAGTGGCCCTAGTTGCACTCAATCAAGTAACTCTAAAAAAAGGCAATTGTGGGTTTTTTGAAGGTCCACTCGATCAAGTGGGCTAAGTGAGTCGATCGAGTGGATCAGGCGGGTGAGCATATGTAGGAAGGTTGAGATTTTTAAGCTTTGACCTTGCCTTTGACTTGGTTGGTTGTTTGGGCTGTTTCTAGAAGCTTGTTTGGGTTGTTTTGTCTTGGATTGGACTTTGACCTGGTTTTGACTCGGTCGCTAAAAGACAGTTTTATTTCCGGTGACGATTTTTAGTCTTATTCTGTTGGAAACGACCCACTGGGCATGAATTTGAGGTCTGTTTTGTGAGATTTGTACTCCGCTAAAAGTCCATGCCAGATACTATTGATTCTGAGTTCATATTCGAGCGTATTAAGTTACGTTTACGTCCGATCATCATCTGGTGTTTTGTTGGAAGCTGTTATAGACACTAGCAGGCAAAATGCGGGTGTCTACAACATTATATATTAATTTAAGTCATCGAAAATCCGGGTTGTTACCTAAAGAACATCAGCGTTTGCACTGACCCTCTGATACCATGAAAAGACGAAGACCTCTATTATCGTACTTCAAGCTTTGGAGAGAGAAAATATCTATGATATGTGGTGTAAATATGAATGTTTGAAATGTAATAAGTTAAGAGTCAATTACAGTCAAGTATTCAAATATATACAAGTAATGGAGGTGAGTTAAGTGTTATAACCTCCACGTCATGTAACTACCAAAGCTAATAACCTACAACTAACTGTACAACTTAATAAGTAACTACCTCTATGTAAAATGTCTAGCTCGCAATAAAATTATAATCGTGATACAGTCTCACAAGATCTCACAAGAGGCTTACTAGCCAAAGATATGTATAAGATTCACCCCAAAAATGAAATCACGTTCTTAATCAACATATGAACAAGTATTTTGATTTGAGAAAATGAAATTGCAAAAAAATTGAGAGACCGACTAACCAATCAATGAAATTTCTTTAAATAGGTAAAGTAGATAAGGAACTAAATTATGTAAGTTTCTAAATGAGAAAAATTTTAGTGGAATTTCACATTCTCTTTGTCTTAGTCATTTATTTACTTTTTAGGGTTATTTAATAGGAATAATACCAACTTTGGGTGGTATTCTATCAATAAAACCAACTTTAATTAATACGAGAATAAAACCAAGTATGAGACATATTATACGAAAATGAATTTGCCTCTTAAATGACCGGATGAAGTCGATTTTTGTGGGTCCCATACTATTAATAAACAACCATCTTCATCTTCCTCGTTCCCCTAAAGCAAATTCTCTCTCCTAAACCTACGTTTTAACTTAGAGTTGGATCAACCTACGTTTTCAATCAAACCAATTAAAAAAGAACACACTTAAACCCCCAAATTAAACCAATAAGAAAAACCCTAAGTTTACCCAGAAAAATCGAAAACCTAAGTTAAACCCAGAAAAATTGAAAACCTAAGTTAAACCTAGAAAAATCGATTTGGGGGAAATGAAAAGAAAACTCACCGTTGACGACATTGCTGAACCACAATATTGAGGAATGAACTTGACAATACCCATGAAAATTGTTTTTCGAATTAATGATAATCAATTATAAACACAGACTTAGAAAAGTTTCGTAAAAAATTACCTTCGACGAAGTGAATGATGAAGTGATGAATTGATGAATTGACGATGAACTGATTGGTTTGAAGTTTGAGAATTAATGAAGTTAAAAAGTGAATGGCTTGTATTAGTGGTAATATTGACGGGTGTAGGCGGTAGCACACTACAAGAATTTAGCCACCGTCATCTGTCGCTAAAAAGAGGCGCGCGACAGTTGACAGTCGCTAAGCAACAGTCGCAACAGATAGTCGCCTCTAGCGACTGAAATAGGATCGCTAAAAACTACGCGCGACCGATTTCAGTCGCTAAAGTTAGCGACTGAAATCAGTCGCTATGGCGTCCCATAGCGACTGATTTCAGTCGCTAGTTGCGATTGATTAGCGACTGAAATCATTCGTTAAGGAGTATGACGTGGCGTTCTTTGAGCATCGTGCGGCGACTGACGTCGGTCGCTAAATGAAAAATTTAGCGAGTGATATCAGTCGCTGCCATACCTGAAATAGGCCGATCGTATTTATTTCTTTTCTAGCCAAAATCTGCACAATAAAACAAACCAACAGCCACAAAACGTCCCAAACATCATTCCAAACATTTCAAACGTCGTTCCAAACGTTACGCAAGCTTCACACTCCAAAATTGGCAACCAAGTAAGTAAACGTCGTGAATACACTAAATAAAAAATGTTGTTACAAACTGTTTTCAATCTACTCAGCTAACAGGGAAACTAGCTGAAGAACCACTACCACCCCCATTGAAGGGGTCTCTAGGATCTGGGTGTCGGGGAATGGGGCCGGAGTTACAGTTCTGCTGGTGCATGCTCCTAAGGCGCTGTAGCTCTTCCAGAATTTGCAAGTTAACGGACTCCTGCATCTTCAGCCTCTCATCCTGCTCCTTCATCTTCTGATCCATAGCCGCCCAATGCGCCCTCTCCTCTCGAAGTTTCGAGCTCATCTCAGCCATTTCGGATGGTACACACTCCGTCGAGGTCGCATGGCCCCCCCGAGCATTGGGTGGTGTCCAGTACAGGGAATGAGCGTTCCCCGTACCGTACACCGCTCCCTTGCGGTATCCCTCCGCGACTTTGAACCAAATATCGCTCGGGTCCACACCTTCATTCTCGGGCGCTCTAGTGGCCTCCATATATGATCTCTACAAGAAATTGGAGTCATGATTAGGTGAGTTGTAAAGAAAAAAATTAAAGAAGCCTTATGTTTGAAACTTACCCAAATGTCGGCGTCTTTCTTCGTAACGAACGATCGACCGGTGGTGTCGTTCCCCTTGGTCTTCGTGGCGAGAAATAGCTGCGCAAGCGGAGGGAATTCTCCGTTTTGCTTCTTCAACTGTTGACAGTACATGTAGATTTCTCATTTATATTTATAATGAAAACATTAAATAAGAATCCAAAATAAAAATCAAAGGTAAGAAAATACTAACATTCATAGCTCGCTGGTGCATCGACTGCGACCCACCGTAGTGGGTGCGCTCCGCCTCCACCTCGGGGTCCCCTCCCCGCCTCTTGTTCTTCATCGCCTGAACGGATCTCTTAAGGAACTTTGGGTCGGAGCGGGCTACTTCGAACTGTTTAATGGCGTCACCTACAATTTATAGACTTTGAGATCAATAAGCGTTTTGAAGACATATACAACTTTCTATTCAAGTACGAACACTAATTGAGTAATCAAACCTTTAAGGAATTTTTTAGCCCTTCCCTCGTTTGCCAACTTCCACATGTTGTCTTCGTATCTTTTCTTCGCGACGTCCATGTATCTGTCTCTCGCCGCCACCTCAAGACCGTCTTTTTAATAGTGTTTCATCTGCAAGATCGTTAGTTGTCATTGTATTAGTAATCCTTAAACAATAACAGATAATTAATAAAACAAAAAAATTGGTGCACCTTAAAGTTGGCAAACCACTTCTCCCGCTGCCACAGAGGCACCTTGGTCCAACTAGTGCAATAAGTAGTCAATTCATTCATGAAACTGTCATTGACACCAGTCACCACCGCACGAGTCCGAAACCTACACCAAAGAGTGAAATAAGATGATGTCTCACAAAAAAAAGGAAATATGATGTCTCACCATGTGTTCTCGGGGCTAATAATTAGGCGCCTGTCGTCGGTATAACAAAGCCCTTGATCATGTTGTGGTTGTTCGTCGTTCACCTGCTCCTCATTATCCTCCAGTTGGTCCTCGTTCTGGTCCTCCGGCCGGTTCTCCTCCTGGTCCTCCTCCTGCTGCTGCGTCCTGTTGCTGCTCCCACTACAATACCGCAGTCGGCTGCCCAACGTCATATCTGCAGACATAGTAGGAAGTTAGAAATTGACATCATAATATTGAAATAATTTGCCCAAAATATATAATGTAGATATAATGTTGAAATAATATAACTTACTAAAACTATACCCTACTAGAAATCATCGTCACTGTCGTTGTCATCTTCCACTTGCCTACTCGAACCAACCACATCCTCTTCCTCATATTCATCTTCCTCCTCTTCGTCATTGACCTCTAAATCATTGGTATCTTCCTCCTCCTCGGCCATATCACTAGAAGCACCTTCCTCCTCCTCACCACCTTCATCGTCTTCAAAATCCTCCCCCACATTCACTTCATTATTGTCATCATCATCAATTGTGAAAAGATTCTCATCAACTGGAGACAATGTTGTACCACTAGAAATGACTTCCTCTTGAAAGAGGTTAGTGTCATAGTGCCCCCGTGGCTTAGTTTTAAACACCGCCCACCACTGGTTTACAGTTCTGTCATTCTTTGTGGTTGGATAAGGCGCAAAGTACACTTGGTGTGCTTGATGTGCAAGTATAAACGGATCGCACTTGGAGTATTTTTTGGTATGATTAACTTCAACTAGTTTGTACCTTTCATGTACTCTAGTACCTTGCACTGAGTTGTCCTTCCATTCGCATTTAAATACCACATCTCTATACCCACGATCATTTCCAACATAGCACAACTCGAAGATGTCCTCCAATAGACCGTAGTAATCATCACCCTCAAGTGACGACACACTCACACCAACATTACATCTACTCCTACTACTACCATGGGCAAATGTATGGAAATTGAAACCATTAACCGAATACCGGTTCCAAGTCCTAACCTTCCACAAAGGACCTAATGCTAGACTCCTAACCAAATCATCCTGAATATTCTCTGAAATTACATGCTGCTTAAGCCAACTGGGAAACTGTTCTTCATGCTTATTCCAAACATCATTAGCATTTAAATGTGGATTAGCAGCTACAAATTTAGTTACAAACTGCTTCTCGTACGGCTCCAAAACTTCGCAGTTTGATAACAAGTACAGGTGAGCACGATTTTACTCTTTCTCATCTAATGTCCTCCACCCGCTAGCTGATGACGATCCCTCACCTACCTTACTCTGAAAAAAGCCTGGTATGTTGGGGTCAATCGTCTCGGGTGTTTCTAGGTTTAGATTTTTGGCTTTGGTGTTCACTTCTTTCTCGAAATACAGAGAGCAGAAGTTGGCTATCTCCTCTGTTAAATAAGCATTACATATGGAGCCCTCGACCCTCGCCTTGTTGCCAATTTTTTTCTTCAAATGGTTGAGAAATCTACGACAGTCATCAAGCCATTAAGTTATTAATAAATTATAGTGTCTAACGTTAGTGGGTAATTAAATAGTTGAAAGTTCTCACCTCTCGAACGGGTACATCCATCTAAATTGTACCGGTCCTCCCACTTTAGCTTCGTAGGGCAAGTGGACCGGTAGATGCTCCATTGAGTTAAGGAAGGAGGGTGGGAAGATCATCTCAAGTTTGCATAGTATCTGAGGAATTTGATCCTCCAAACGAGTCATGTCATCATTTGTAACTGTCGACGAACAGAAATCTCGAAAAAACTGAGATATCTCAGTGATAGGATTCCAAACACCTTCCGACAGCAGGTGCTTCAACGCCACAGGTAGTAACCGCTCCAAGAACACGTGGCAGTCGTGACTCTTCAAGCCTTGGAGCTTCAGGTTCTTAATGTCCACACACCGACTAAAATCGGATGCATACCCATCAGGGAACTTCAGTTTCCCTACCCACTCTAACACGGCCTTTCTCTGAGCCTTATCAAGGCTAAACAAGGCCCTAGGCTTGGACCGATCCCGCTTGATATGCAATTTTGGACGGTCACAAATTTTTTTCAAATCTTTTCGGGATCCTACGGTGTCACATGTCTTACCCTCTACATCCATGACGGTGTGAATCAGTTGCTCAAAGAAATTCTTCTCAATATGCATCACGTCCAGATTATGTCGGAGTAATAAAGTACTCCAATATGGAAGGTCGAAGAAGATGCTTCTTTTAAACCAACCATTTTTAAATTTCTTAAGATCTTTGAACTCTTGATCGGTCCCGTCAACAGTAGATGAGAACTCTGAAATCACCTCCCAAATCTCATCTCCTTGGAGACGAATCAGTGCCTCATCTAGCACCACCTCACACTTTTTGAAAGCTCTCCTATTCTTCCTGTACATGTGACCCTCATGTAGAAACTGTCTATGACAGTCAAACCAACTAACTTTGCTTGAATTACGTAGGTAGAATGCTTTACTTTCACTCATGCAACAAGGGCACGCTTTTTGGCCCGCCGTAGACCAACCACTCAACATACCATACGCAGGGAAATCGTTTATAGTCCACAAAAGCCACTACTAAAAATAGCTGAAATAGCGTCGGACAGGTTGCGTCGGATTTATTATCCAACGCAAATGGCATAACTGCGTCGATTTGCGTCGGTTAATCCGATGCAATAATATTGCGTGGGACTAGTGTAGACACCCAAATTTTGACCGCCAGGTGTCTATAGCAGTTTCCAAAAAACACCCGATGATGATCGGACGCTAACGTGCTCTAACGCACTCGGATACGGGCTCGAAATTAATAATGTCCGACATGGGCTTTTAACGGGATATAAATCTCACAAAACCAACCTCAAAACCAGGCCCAGTGGGTCATTCCGAGCAAAATGAGACTAATTTGGGTCAAAACCGACACCAGAGATAAAACTCGTCTTTTAGCGACCGGGTCAAAACCCGGTCAAAGACGAACTCGACACACAAAAATGACCTGGTACGCTTCTAGAAATGTGCGCCAATCAGCAAAATTCAAAAATCAATCAAAATAATCAAAGAGCAATCAAGGTCAATCATTCCTAAAATAGCTCATCCTAATTGATCCACTCGGTCGAGTGGATTGACCCACTCGATCGAGTGGAGCCTCAAAAAACAGTCCAGATTCGTTTGCTAGGGCACTCGACCGAGTGCACTAGGGCCACTCGGTCGAGTGACCCTATGTCGTGGGTTTTCTATATAAACCTCATCAACCCTCAACATTTACACAACCTTTTACCACCTTAAAACACCCTTTTTCCAAGCATTGAAACAACTTTTCAATCATAATTTCAGCCAATTTTATACATCCAAACCCTCTCATTTTCAGCCATAATCCAACCTTCAAGCATCGTCACGCTTATACACACTTCGAGAGCAAAACTCGTTAAAATCCGTCTCCATACAAAACCTCATACACACACCATCAACTCCTCCTACGTATCTCGACGATTCCCGCGCCATTGCCGCCATTTGACGAACCGTATCCCGAGAAGCAAGAGCATGTAGGTTGAGGGTGTAACATTCAGCACCGATTTTTCCTTCTTCCTTCTTTTTTTCTCTTTTTTTTATGTACATTTATGTTTGTATATTAGTATCATAATTATGTCGATAGTAACGACAATACTAACACTAACATCTAACATTTATTTATCGCATCTAACATCTAACTCTAACATTTACTTTTTCGCATCTAACAATCTAACATTTAATTTTCGTCATTTACATTTTGTTATAATATTGCTACCGCGTGTATATATATATATATATATATATATATATATATATATATATATATATATATATATATATATATATATATATATATATATATATATATATATATATAGAGAGAGAGAGAGAGAGAGAGAGAGAGAGAGAGAGAGGTTCAAATAAGGTCCACAATTTTTTTAAGTCTATATTGAAGTTACAGATGACATACGCTAAAGCTGCATTTGTATATATATATCATTTTTGAACAAATGCAACTTTAGCATATGTCATCTGTAACTTCAATATAGGCTTACAAAAATTGTGGACCTTATTTGAACCTACCTCTATATATATATATATATATATATATATATATATATATATATATATGTCAAAATTCGGATTTAACTCGTTTAACTATGACTATTGCCCAAAGTTCGTTTAACCCCTTTACGAGACGCAATAGTGGTGGCGCCCTTTCAGGGAGCACCGCCCTACGCACTCAAGGGCATAACGTGATCGTGATAGTACGTAGTTGAACGGGCTTAATTCCATTTCAAAGGATCGGTACAAAACCCGTTGACGCTAAATCGAGCATCGCATAATCCGTAAGGATTATTAAAGATGACGTAACGCGGAGGGAACCAATTTTGTCCCGGTCCAATTTAAAACGATTTTTATATCGTCTTTTCTAAAATCTTCGATAATGGTCTCGTAATAATAATATATGCATTATGAGTACCGAGGATCGAGTTGTATGTAAATCGTGCCATATTTATATGCGATTCGATCAATTATCGATTTTAAAACACATAAAACGAGACGAGTTATACCTCGTACAGGTGCCACTCGACCGAGTACATAGGCTACTCGATCGAGTAGCACCCCAAATTATGGGCAGTAGAGTCTTTCAGGACGCACTCGACCGAGACAGGCCATGACTCGACCGAGTGAGTCCTGTAGCCCAAAAATCCGAGAGCTTTAATGCAACATTCGAGCCTCGTCTTTTTTTACGACTTAGTCGTCACGTGTAAAGACAATCACGTGATCCCATTTTTTCAAAACTCATATATATCACTTCACGTAAACAACTTTGATCGACGGTCTCACTATTAATCTTGCGTTGACAACTCCATAGTCGTATCCGACGCATAATTAATTTAGACTCCAATTACCGACATGATAAGTTAGGACAAGGCATCGGGATTTGGGATCGGGCTACAACCACGCCTAGGTCCTATATCTCCGTCCTTCGATTAATACATAAAATAATATGTATTTAATTGAAGTTCGTCCATTTACACGATCCATGGTCTAGTTTATACACGGGTCCGTTTCTAACTTTTGCTTATCATTTTGGTTATATATTTCGATTATTCTATTTTATTGCTCGTTGTATTGTGAATTCCGGCTTGTATTCCGTCCGTGTAATTTGTAACCAATTTATTATTACTTTGCTTTATTTATTTACGTTTTACCATTTATAAATGAACCCTCGCATGCTAAATCACTTCGACAATAAATTAGATGCATTAAATTGACATAGCTCACATTTAATTCGCATGCTTAGCTAAAGCGCTGTTTGCATATCATTTCACCGAATCACTAACGCGCAGCTTAGAAAGTCAAACGATGTCTTAGTAGAGGCCGCTAAGTGCGGGCGGGGTTGGGTGTCCTTAGTGGACTTCCCAACACGTACCCTCACCCCTTACTCAGAACCTCGGTTTCCGGATGCCCGAAACCGTTGGCGCACGAGAGTCATTCTTTACACGATTACCGGTATAGATGGTATCGGTATCGCAATGCAAAGGGAAGAGCCCAATAAACTCTAAAACCGAAATGGGCCATACTTTGTGTATGGTCCATAGCGATATAGAGTGGGCTCGAACAGTTCCGAATAACCATAAAATTCGGTGGCGACTCCATTTCGACTTAAATTTCAATTCGATCCATTCTCATATGGAGATGCATTCGCCTACCCAAAATCCGCGCGTGGCCGCGTCGGGGTGGACCTACGTCATGTCCACAACTAGCCGACGCTATCCGACTCCATGAAGCAGGCGCCAATAACTTTGGGTTGGCGCCACTATGTGAAAGGGTTTGCGTGGGATTAACCGACGCAAAGCCGATCCAAATGGAAGGGTTTGCGTCGGCTAATCCCACGCAAAAGTTGTTGACTAAAAGCTCCCAGTCAACAGAATTAAATGCGTTGCATCGGATTAGCCGACGCAAAGTTGAATATTGCGTCTGGTTGCGTCGGCTAATCCGATGCAGTGTGTGTCAAAATAAAAAAAAATCTCAGTCAACAGAATTAATAGCTTTGCATCGGATTAGCCGACGCAACGTTGAATATTGTGTCTGGTTGCGTCGGCTAATCCGATGCAGTGTGTGTCAAAATAAAAAAAAAACTCAGTCAACAGAATTAATAGCTTTGCATCGGATTAGCCAACGCAACCAGACGTAATATTCAACGTTGCGTCGGCTAATCCGATGCAGTGAATGTTAAATTAAAAAAAAAAAACCCAGAATTAAATGCTTTGCATCGGATTAGCCGACGCAAAGGTTAATATTGCGTCTGGTTGCGTCGGCTAATCCGACGCAACGTATGTTAAAATAAAAAAAAATGCGACAGTCAGACACAATAACCCAATCTCCCTATCCCTCTAAAATCGAAACCCGGCGATCCCCAATCCCCAACCCCGAACGCGCACCACCCCCACCCACCTCCGGCGACACATTCCTCCGTCGACCTTCCTCCGGCGACTTTCCTCCGGCGCGCACAACCCCCACCCAGATCCGGCGACCCAGCCCATTTCCGGCGCACCAACAACCAAACCCCCAACAACCAAACCCTAGGTTTCCCCCTACCCATTTCCGGCGAACCCAACCCCGAACCCCCGGCGAACCCAACCCCACGAACCCTACCCTTTCCGGCGCACCCAAACCCGGTCCCGAACCCCCGACGAACTTAACCCGTCCCCGAACCCCCGGCGAACCGAACCCGTCCCCGAACCCCCGGCGTACCGAACCCTCCGGCGTACTCTAACCCGACCCAGCCCCGAAAAACCCTAACCCGACCTTCAAATCTCAGGTATGGACTCTACTGTTTAAGTGTTTTGATTAGTTTAGTTTTTACTTAATTAGTTCAATTAGTTTACTGTTTAGATTACTTAATTAGATTAATTGTTAGTTAGTATGTTAGGCTTTGTTACTAAACTGTTTTGATTAAGTTAGATTACTAATTAGTTTAATAATTATGGTGATTAGATTGTATGGTGATTATGTAGGGTTAATTAGTTAATTAGATTGTAGGGTGAGTATGTGAATTAGGTTAATTAGTATGTGAATTAGGTTAGATTTCATTTTATTGTTAGACGGTAATTGTAGTATGTGAATTAGGTTAGTTAGTATGTTAATTAGGTATTAGTGATTATTGTATTAGGTTAGAAATTGTGTTATTAGATTAGTAGTAGTATAATGAATTAGATTTGTTGAGGTAGATGGGTAGTAGTATTAGTAGTAGATTAATTAGTAGTTTTAGTAGTAGTACATTAGTAGTGCTAGTAGTAGTATTACTAATCTACTACTAATATTACATTAAAATACTTCATTACTACTACTAATGCTAGTACTAATATTACAAATCTACTACTAATATTACTAATACTAATAACCTACTACTAATACTATGTACTACTAATACTACTACTACTACTAATTTTCTACTACTACTACTAGTTTTCTACTACTACTATTAATTTTCTACTACTACTACTACTAATTTCCTATTCTACTTTTACTACTACCACTACTACTAATTTTCTACTACTACTACTACTACTAATTTCCTACTTCTACTTTTACTACTACTACTACTACTACTACTAATTTTCCACTACTGCTACTACTACTAATTTTCCACTACTACTACTACTAAACTACTACTACTACTACTACTACTAATTTTCTACTACTATTACTACTACTAATTTACTACTTGTACTTTTACTACTACTATTAATATTCTACTACTACTACTACTACTAATTTTCCACTTCTACTTTTACTACTACTACTACTACTACTACTAATTTTCCACTACTACTACTACTAATTTTCCACTACTACTACTACTACTACTAATTTTCTACTACTACTACTACTACTACTAATTAGTACTTGTACTTTTACTACTACTACTACTAATTTTCCACTACTACTACTATACTACTACTACTACTAATTTTCTACTACTACTACTAATTTACTACTTGTACTTTTACTACTACTACTACTACTACTACTACTACTACTATTACTACTACTACTACTAATTTCCTACTTCTACTTTTACTACTACCACTACTACTAATTTTCTACTACTACTACTACTACTACTACTACTACTAATATTCTATTTCCTCTACTACTACTAAACTACCACTACTACTAATTTTCTACTACTACTACTACTAATATTCTATTTCCTCTACTACTACTAAACTACTACTACTACTACTACTAATTTTCTACTACTACTACTACTACTACTAATTTTCTACTACTACTACTAATCTTCTCCTATGTACTTCTACTACATAAACAATACTAAAAAAAGGGAAATTCGTTTTGTTTCTTAAATTTCAGCAGTTAGTGGTTGTAATTATAGTAAGTATTAATGTTTTGGATTACTGTGTTGAGATATGATTGTTGTTGTTATTTGTTTTTGTTGTGTACTGTTGAACTCTACTCAGACCTACCTAGTGCCCGTTCAAGAGTTACTCATTAGGAGTAATTCTTGGACAGTCCCCGTTTTGGGACTGTTCTTGTGCCTTTCATGTCACTTAGGTGGTAAACATGAAATTGTGTTGTGTTGGTAAGAGGAAAATTTGGTGACAATTCCCTCAATGTTCTTCGATTGCATATGTGGAGTTTTCATATATTCCACATTGTGCTTTTGGAGAACTGAGGCGAATTGCTGCCGAATTTTTCTCTTATCGACATTACACAATTTCGTGTTTATCAGTGACATGGAACGCACAAGAATGGTTTTAGGTTGGAGTGATAAGGTCCCCGGTGATGAATTGTTTTTAAATTGAAGGTTGTGAGAGTTCCAACTTATGGTGAAATTCGCGAACTTTAGTTCAAATTCCATGTTGTTGACTTCTTTCCCCACGCCATTTTGTTCATGTCTACATACCCTAATCATTCATAGTTCAATCCATATAGAATGAATAGAGTGGAACGAAGTTGGATGTACGAGAGACTGGCCGACAATAAGCGGCCAAAAATAGAATTTAGAGACGGTGTCGAGGAGTTCATCAAGTTTTTCTTAGATAATAACCTCCACTACACCAGCGAGCAGCTTAGGTGCCCATGTAGAAAATGTCAAAACCGTGCCTTAAAACATGAAGTAGATGTCAAACAGCATCTATACAAGCACGGTTTTGTTGAGAACTACTACGTGTGGACGTATCATGGTGAAAATGAAAGTAGTCGCCTGCAAGAACCTGTTCGCGAAAATCCGTACCGGGACTTCGTAGAGGACGCACTGCGTACGACGGTTGAGGACATCATGGAGGAGGAGCGTAACCCAGACAACTTAAGCGACGAAGAAGTGCAACATGAACCCAACCCACAAGTCCTTTCCTTTTTCGAAATGCTAAAAAATGCTAAACTCCCAGTTTTCAGCGGGTGCGAAATGAGTCTGTTGCAAGTCGCTTCGAGGATGCTGACTTTGAAGTGCGAGAGCAACATGGCCATAAGACATCTAGACAGTTGGATCCAACTGATGATTGACCTTCTACGAGGCCTTAAGGAGAATGTCATGTCAAATAATTTCTACGAGGTTAAAAATTTGTTGAAAGGCCTCCAACTCCCCCATGAAAAGATAGACTCGTGTCCGAATGGATGCATGCTGTTCTGGAAGGGAGATTCGGACCTCGACGCGTGTAGGAAATGTGGATCCGGGAGGTACAAGAGTCGAACTGCAAATACTAGGGGGAAGAGAGTACCAACTAAGGTTTTGACTTACTTCCCAGTAGGTCCGAGGCTGCAAAGACTGTATGCGACAAAGAAAATTGCGGCCGAGATGAGTTGGCACCACAGTAACTCCAAAATCAGAGTTAGTGGTATGATGACACACCCTAGCGACGGTGAAGCTTGGAAGACATTTGATATCAAACATCCCGAGTTCGCGAAAGAGCCTCGCAACGTACGTTTGGGTTTGTGCACAAATGGTTTCTCACCCTACGGGCAGTTCGGCAAGTCGTACTCATGTTGGTCGGTTATTTTGACACCGTACAACCTACCGCCGTGGTTATGCAATAAGAGACAATTTATGCTCCTGTCACTTATTGTTCCTGGCCCTAGGAACCCGAAAGTCAATATGGATGTGTATCTCCAACCACTTGTTGAAGAGTTAAAAAGTTTGTGGGATAATGGGATTTACACGTACGATGTGTCGAGGAAAACTAGTTTCAATTTACGGGCTGCATTAATGTGGACCATCAACGACTTCCCAGCTTACGAGATGTTGTCTGGTTGGAGTACAATGGGTTACCGTGTTTGTCCTTACTGTCAAGCCAAGGATCAAAAATCCTTTTGGCTTTAAAATAGCGGAAAGGTATCTTGGTTTGACTGTCACAGACAATTTCTACCTTCCGACCATCCATTTAGGCATAACTGTAAGAGTTTCCTGAAGAAACAACCCAATGAAACTAGGATCGCATGTAAACGGTTAACAGGCGATGAGATATGGACAGATGTGCAGAAGTACCCTACAATAGTACACGCTACCCACCAACAGTTGAAAAAATTGAAGGACAAGAAGGAAGGTTGGTGGAAGCAGAGCATATTCTGGGAACTTCCGTACTGGCACAGTCTGCTTATCAGACACAACCTTGATGTTATGCATATCGAGAAGAATTTCTTTGAGCATATCAACACCGTGATGGATGTACCGAACAAGACAGCCTTCGGTCCGAAAGGCAAAGCCGATTTCAAGGAACTGTGTCTTGGGCGACCCAAATCGTCGTCGTTTGTTATGGACAAAAATGAAAGGAAGGCTTTGTGCGATTGGGTGGCTGGTTTGAAGTTCCCGGATGGTTACGCATCTGACTTATCCCGGTGTGTGGACCAGTCGAAGTTAATTTTGCATGGCATGAAAAGCCACGACTGTCACGTGTTTATGGCGCGCTTGATGCCAGTAGCTTTGAAGCAGTTGGTGCCAATAAATACATGGAACGCATTGACAGAGATCAGTCAGTTCTTCCGTGATTTGTGTTCCACTACGGTGTCAGTCGAGTCCATGAATCGGCTGGAGAAAAATATTCCCGAGATCCTTTGCAAGTTGGAGAAAATATTTCCTCCGTCATTCTTCAACTCGATGGAGCATCTCCCACTTCACTTGCCGTATGAGGCAAGGGTTGGCGGTCCAGTTCAGTACCGGTGGATGTATCCATTTGAAAGGTGACGTCCTCAACTCTTCTTAGTCTGACTTCCCGTGTATTGATTACCAAGTAAGTCTTACATGAGCCGTCACCATTTTAATTTGCAGGTTCTCAAACCATTTGGAAAAAAAAATTGGTAACAAAGCACGTGTTGAGGGTTCAATATGCAACGCGTATTTATTAGAGGAGACATCAAACTTCGGCTCCTTCTACTTTGAAGAGCACGTTGACACAAAAGCCAAAGACTTGGACGTGGGTGTGCATGTCAGTGAAGACCACCACATAGAGGTGGAACCCTTTCAGACTGACGTTGGAAGCAGCACTAGAAAATGTAAGCTAAGGAGAAGTGGTTGACCGATGTTGAATACAAGCAGGCACACACCTACGTTCTAAGAAACTGTGGCACTGTCATCAGACCATACGAGGAGTAAGTAACTCACGTAGAACATACCCTCCTCGTAATTGGTAGTATGTGTGCTTAACTACAACTGCTAACCATTGCAGGAAATTCGAGGCTTTCATTATGGCAGAACACGCGGAAGTGACAACATCTGACGACGTTTGGGCTGAATATGAGTCACTGTTTCCCTCTTGGCTACGTACTAGCTCATCCTAATTGATCCACTCGGTCGAGTGGATTGACCCACTCGATCGAGTGGAGCCTCAAAAAACAGTCCAGATTCGTTTGCTAGGGCACTCGACCGAGTGCACTAGGGCCACTCGGTCGAGTGACCCTATGTCGTGGGTTTTCTATATAAACCTCATCAACCCTCAACATTTACACAACCTTTTACCACCTTAAAACACCCTTTTTCCAAGCATTGAAACAACTTTTCAATCATAATTTCAGCCAATTTTATACATCCAAACCCTCTCATTTTCAGCCATAATCCAACCTTCAAGCATCGTCACGCTTATACACACTTCGAGAGCAAAACTCGTTAAAATCCGTCTCCATACAAAACCTCATACACACACCATCAACTCCTCCTACGTATCTCGACGATTCCCGCGCCATTGCCGCCATTTGACGAACCGTATCCCGAGAAGCAAGAGCATGTAGGTTGAGGGTGTAACATTCAGCACCGATTTTTCCTTCTTCCTTCTTTTTTTCTCTTTTTTTTATGTACATTTATGTTTGTATATTAGTATCATAATTATGTCGATAGTAACGACAATACTAACACTAACATCTAACATTTATTTATCGCATCTAACATCTAACTCTAACATTTACTTTTTCGCATCTAACAATCTAACATTTAATTTTCGTCATTTACATTTTGTTATAATATTGCTACCGCGTATATATATATATATATATATATATATATATATATATATATATATATATATATATATATATATATATATATATATATATATATATATATATATAGAGAGAGAGAGAGAGAGAGAGAGGTAGGTTCAAATAAGGTCCACAATTTTTTTAAGTCTATATTGAAGTTACAGATGACATACGCTAAAGCTGCATTTGTATATATATATCATTTTTGAACAAATGCAACTTTAGCATATGTCATCTGTAACTTCAATATAGGCTTAAAAAAATTGTGGACCTTATTTGAACCTACCTCTATATATATATATATATATATATATATATATATATATATATATATATATATATATATATATATATATATATATATATATATATATATATATATATATATATATATATATATATATATATATATATATATATATATATATATATATACATACATATTGTCAAAATTTGGATTTAACTCGTTTAACTATGACTATTGCCCAAAGTCCGTTTAACCCCTTTACGAGACGCAATAGTGGTGGCGCTCTTTCGAGGAGCACTGCCCTACGCACTCAAGGGCATAACGTGATCGTGATAGTACGTAGTTGAACGGGCTTAATTCCATTTCAAAGGATCGGTACAAAACCCGTTGACGCTAAATCGAGCATCGCATAATCCGTAAGGATTATTAAAGATGACGTAACGCGGAGGGAACCAATTTTGTCCCGGTCCAATTTAAAACGATTTTTATATCGTCTTTTCTAAAATCTTCGATAATGGTCTCGTAATAATAATATATGCATTATGAGTACCGAGGATCGAGTTGTATGTAAATCGTGCCATATTTATATGCGATTCGATCAATTATCGATTTTAAAACACATAAAACGAGACGAGTTATACCTCGTACAGGTGCCACTCGACCGAGTACATAGGCTACTCGATCGAGGAGCACCCCAAATTATGGGCAGTAGAGTCTTTCAGGACGCACTCGACCGAGTCAGGCCATGACTCGACCGAGTGAGTCCTGTAGCCCAAAAATCCGAGAGCTTTAATGCAACATTCGAGCCTCGTCTTTTTTTACGACTTAGTCGTCACGTGTAAAGACAATCACGTGATCCCATTTTTTCAAAACTCATATATATCACTTCACGTAAACAACTTTGATCGACGGTCTCACTATTAATCTTGCGTTGACAACTCCATAGTCGTATCCGACGCATAATTAATTTAGACTCCAATTACCGACATGATAAGTTAGGACAAGGCATCGGGATTTGGGATCGGGCTACAACCACGCCTAGGTCCTATATCTCCGTCCTTCGATTAATACATAAAATAATATGTATTTAATTGAAGTTCGTCCATTTACATGATCCATGGTCTAGTTTATACACGGGTCCGTTTCTAACTTTTGCTTATCATTTTGGTTATATATTTCGATTATTCTATTTTATTGCTCGTTGTATTGTGAATTCCGGCTTGTATTCCGCCCGTGTAATTTGTAACCGATTTATTATTACTTTGCTTTATTTATTTACGTTTTACCGTTTATAAATGAACCCTCGCATGCTAAATCACTTCGACAATAAATTAGATGCATTAAATTGACATAGCTCACATTTAATTCGCATGCTTAGCTAAAGCGCTGTTTGCATATCATTTCACCGAATCACTAACGCGCAGATTAGAAAGTCAAACGATGTCTTAGTAGAGGCCGCTAAGTGCGGGCGGGGTTGGGTGTCCTTAGTGGACTTCCCAACACGTACCCTCACCCCTTACTCAGAACCTCGGTTTCCGGATGCCCGAAACCGTTGGCGCACGAGAGTCATTCTTTACACGATTACCGGTATAGATGGTATCGGTATCGCAATGCAAAGGGACGAGCCCAATAAACTCTAAAACCGAAATGGGCCATACTTTGTGTATGGTCCATAGCGATATAGAGTGGGCTCGAACAGTTCCGAATAACCATAAAATTCGGTGGCGACTCCATTTCGACTTAAATTTCAATTCGATCCATTCTCATATGGAGATGCATTCGCCTACCCAAAATCCGCGCGTGGCCGCGTCGGGGTGGACCTACGTCATGTCCACAACTAGCCGACGCTATCCGACTCCATGAAGCAGGCGCCAATAACTTTGGGTTGGCGCCACTATGTGAAAGGGTTTGCGTGGGATTAACCGACGCAAAGCCGATCCAAATGGAAGGGTTTGCGTCGGCTAATCCCACGCAAAAGTTGTTGACTAAAAGCTCCCAGTCAACAGAATTAAATGCGTTGCATCGGATTAGCCGACGCAAAGTTGAATATTGCGTCTGGTTGCGTCGGCTAATCCGATGCAGTGTGTGTCAAAATAAAAAAAAACTCAGTCAACAGAATTAATAGCTTTGCATCGGATTAGCCGACGCAACGTTGAATATTGCGTCTGGTTGCGTCGGCTAATCCGATGCAGTGTGTGTCAAAATAAAAAAAAAACTCAGTCAACAGAATTAATAGCTTTGCATCGGATTAGCCAACGCAACCAGACGTAATATTCAACGTTGCGTCGGCTAATCCGATGCAGTGAATGTTAAATTAAAAAAAAACCCAGAATTAAATGCTTTGCATCGGATTAGCCGACGCAAAGGTTAATATTGCGTCTGGTTGCGTCGGCTAATCCGACGCAACGTATGTTAAAATAAAAAAAATGCGACAGTCAGACACAATAACCCAATCTCCCTATCCCTCTAAAATCGAAACCCGGCGATCCCCAATCCCCAACCCCGAACGCGCACCACCCCCACCCACCTCCGGCGACACATTCCTCCGTCGACCTTCCTCCGACGACTTTCCTCCGGCGCGCACAACCCCCACCCAGATCCGGCGACCCAGCCCATTTCCGGCGCACCAACAACCAAACCCTAGGTTTCCCCCTACCCATTTCCGGCGAACCCAACCCCGAACCCCCGGCGAACCAAACCCCACGAACCCTACCCTTTCCGGCGCACCCAAACCCGGTCCCGAACCCCCGACGAACTTAACCCGTCCCCGAACCCCCGGCGAACCGAACCCGTCCCCGAACCCCCGGCGTACCGAACCCTCCGGCGTACTCTAACCCGACCCAGCCCCGAAAAACCCTAACCCGACCTTCAAATCTCAGGTATGGACTCTACTGTTTAAGTGTTTTTTATTAGTTTAGTTTTTACTTAATTAGTTCAATTAGTTTACTGTTTAGATTACTTAATTAGATTAATTGTTAGTTAGTATGTTAGGCTTTGTTACTAAACTGTTTTGATTAAGTTAGATTACTAATTAGTTTAATAATTATGGTGATTAGATTGTATGGTGATTATGTAGGGTTAATTAGTTAATTAGATTGTAGGGTGAGTATGTTAATTCGGTTAGTTAGTTTAGTAATTAGGTTAATTACGTTAATTAGTGTGTGAATTAGGTTAATTAGTATGTGAATTAGGTTAGATTTCATTTTATTGTTAGACGGTAATTGTAGTATGTGAATTAGGTTAGTTAGTATGTTAATTAGGTATTAGTGATTATTGTATTAGGTTAGAAATTGTGTTATTAGATTAGTAGTAGTATAATGAATTAGATTTGTTGAGGTAGATGGGTAGTAGTATTAGTAGTAGATTAATTAGTAGTTTTAGTAGTAGTACATTAGTAGTGCTAGTAGTAGTATTACTAATCTACTACTAATATTACATTAAAATACTTCATTACTACTACTAATGCTAGTACTAATATTACAAATCTACTACTAATATTACTAATACTAATAACCTACTACTAATACTATGTACTACTAATACTACTACTACTAATATTCTACTACTACTACTAGTTTTCTACTACTACTATTAATTTTCTACTACTACTACTACTAATTTCCTATTCTACTTTTACTACTACCACTACTACTAATTTTCTACTACTACTACTACTACTAATTTCCTACTTCTACTTTTACTACTACTACTACTACTACTAATTTTCCACTACTGCTACTACTACTAATTTTCCACTACTACTACTACTAAACTACTACTACTACTACTACTACTACTAATTTTCTACTACTATTACTACTACTAATTTACTACTTGTACTTTTACTACTACTATTAATATTCTACTACTACTACTACTACTAATTTTCCACTTCTACTTTTACTACTACTACTACTACTACTAATTTTCCACTACTACTACTAATTTTCCACTACTACTACTACTACTACTAATTTTCTACTACTACTACTACTACTAATTAGTACTTGTACTTTTACTACTACTACTACTAATTTTCCACTACTACTACTATACTACTACTACTACTAATTTTCTACTACTACTAGTAATTTACTACTTGTACTTTTACTACTACTACTACTACTACTACTACTACTACTACTACTACTATTACTACTACTACTACTACTAATTTCCTACTACTACTACTACTAATTTCCTACTTCTACTTTTACTACTACCACTACTACTAATTTTCTACTACTACTACTAATATTCTATTTCCTCTACTACTACTAAACTACCACTACTACTAATTTTCTACTACTACTACTACTACTAATATTCTATTTCCTCTACTACTACTAAACTACTACTACTACTACTACTAATTTTCTACTACTACTACTACTACTACTACTACTAATTTTCTACTACTACTACTAATCTTCTCCTATGTACTTCTACTACATAAACAATACTAAAAAAAGGGAAATTCGTTTTGTTTCTTAAATTTCAGCAGTTAGTGGTTGTAATTATAGTAAGTATTAATGTTTTGGATTACTGTGTTGAGATATGATTGTTGTTGTTATTTGTTTTTGTTGTGTACTGTTGAACTCTACTCAGACCTACCTAGTGCCCGTTCAAGAGTTACTCATTAGGAGTAATTCTTGGACAGTCCCCGTTTTGGGACTGTTCTTGTGCCTTTCATGTCACTTAGGTGGTAAACATGAAATTGTGTTGTGTTGGTAAGAGGAAAATTTGGTGACAATTCCCTCAATGTTCTTCGATTGCATATGTGGAGTTTTCATATATTCCACATTGTGCTTTTGGAGAACTGAGGCGAATTGCTGCCGAATTTTTCTCTTATCGACATTACACAATTTCGTGTTTATCAGTGACATGGAACGCACAAGAATGGTTTTAGGTTGGAGTGATAAGGTCCCCGGTGATGAATTGTTTTTAAATTGAAGGTTGTGAGAGTTCCAACTTATGGTGAAATTCGCGAACTTTAGTTCAAATTCCATGTTGTTGACTTCTTTCCCCACGCCATTTTGTTCATGTCTACATACCCTAATCATTCATAGTTCAATCCATATAGAATGAATAGAGTGGAACGGAGTTGGATGTACGAGAGACTGGCCGACAATAAGCGGCCAAAAATAGAATTTAGAGACGGTGTCGAGGAGTTCATCAAGTTTTTCTTAGATAATAACCTCCACTACACCAGCGAGCAGCTTAGGTGCCCATGTAGAAAATGTCAAAACCGTGCCTTAAAACATGAAGTAGATGTCAAACAGCATCTATACAAGCACGGTTTTGTTGAGAACTACTACGTGTGGACGTATCATGGTGAAAATGAAAGTAGTCGCCTGCAAGAACCTGTTCGCGAAAATCCGTACCGGGACTTCGTAGAGAACGCACTGCGTACGACGGTTGAGGACATCATGGAGGAGGAGCGTAACCCAGACAACTTAAGCGACGAAGAAGTGCAACATGAACCCAACCCACAAGTCCTTTCCTTTTTCGAAATGCTAAAAAATGCTAAACTCCCAGTTTTCAGCGGGTGCGAAATGAGTATGTTGCAAGTCGCTTCGAGGATGCTGACTTTGAAGTGCGAGAGCAACATGGCCATAAGACATCTAGACAGTTGGATCCAACTGATGATTGACCTTCTACGAGGCCTTAAGGAGAATGTCATGTCAAATAATTTCTACGAGGTTAAAAATTTGTTGAAAGGCCTCCAACTCCCCCATGAAAAGATAGACTCGTGTCCGAATGGATGCATGCTGTTCTGGAAGGGAGATTCGGACCTCGACGCGTGTAGGAAATGTGGATCCGGGAGGTACAAGAGTCGAACTGCAAATACTAGGGGGAAGAGAGTACCAACTAAGGTTTTGACTTACTTCCCAGTAGGTCCGAGGCTGCAAAGACTGTATGCGACAAAGAAAATTGCGGCCGAGATGAGTTGGCACCACAGTAACTCCAAAATCAGAGTTAGTGGTATGATGACACACCCTAGCGACGGTGAAGCTTGGAAGACATTTGATATCAAACATCCCGAGTTCGCGAAAGAGCCGCGCAACGTACGTTTGGGTTTGTGCACAAATGGTTTCTCACCCTACGGGCAGTTCGGCAAGTCGTACTCATGTTGGTCGGTTATTTTGACACCGTACAACCTACCGCCGTGGTTATGCAATAAGAGACAATTTATGCTCCTGTCACTTATTGTTCCTGGCCCTAGGAACCCGAAAGTCAATATGGATGTGTATCTCCAACCACTTGTTGAAGAGTTAAAAAGTTTGTGGGATAATGGGATTTACACGTACGATATGTCGAGGAAAACTAGTTTCAATTTACGGGCTGCATTAATGTGGACCATCAACGACTTCCCAGCTTACGAGATGTTGTCTGGTTGGAGTACAATGGGTTACCGTGTTTGTCCTTACTGTCAAGCCAAGGATCAAAAATCCTTTTGGCTTTAAAATAGCGGAAAGGTATCTTGGTTTGACTGTCACAGACAATTTCTACCTTCCGACCATCCATTTAGGCATAACTGTAAGAGTTTCCTGAAGAAACAACCCAATGAAACTAGGATCGCATGTAAACGGTTAACAGGCGATGAGATATGGACAGATGTGCAGAAGTACCCTACAATAGTACACGCTACCCACCAACAGTTGAAAAAATTGAAGGACAAGAAGGAAGGTTGGTGGAAGCAGAGCATATTCTGGGAACTTCCGTACTGGCACAGTCTGCTTATCAGACACAACCTTGATGTTATGCATATCGAGAAGAATTTCTTTGAGCATATCAACACCGTGATGGATGTACCGAACAAGACAGCCTTCGGTCCGAAAGGCAAAGCCGATTTCAAGGAACTGTGTCTTGGGCGACCCAAATCGTCGTCGTTTGTTATGGACAAAAATGAAAGGAAGGCTTTGTGCGATTAGGTGGCTGGTTTGAAGTTCCCGGATGGTTACGCATCTGACTTATCCCGGTGTGTGGACCAGTCGAAGTTAATTTTGCATGGCATGAAAAGCCACGACTGTCACGTGTTTATGGCGCGCTTGATGCCAGTAGCTTTGAAGCAGTTGGTGCCAATGAACACATGGAACGCATTGACAGAGATCAGTCAGTTCTTCCGTGATTTGTGTTCCACTACGGTGTCAGTCGAGTCCATGAATCGGCTGGAGAAAAATATTCCCGAGATCCTTTGCAAGTTGGAGAAAATATTTCCTCCGTCATTCTTCAACTCGATGGAGCATCTCCCACTTCACTTGCCGTATGAGGCAAGGGTTGGCGGTCCAGTTCAGTACCGGTGGATGTATCCATTTGAAAGGTGACGTCCTCAACTCTTCTTAGTCTGACTTCCCGTGTATTGATTACCAAGTAAGTCTTACATGAGCCGTCACCATTTTAATTTGCAGGTTCTTAAACCATTTGGGAAAAAAAAATGGTAACAAAGCACGTGTTGAGGGTTCAATATGCAACGCGTATTTATTAGAGGAGACATCAAACTTCGGCTCCTTCTACTTTGAAGAGCACGTTGACACAAAAGCCAAAGACTTGGACGTGGGTGTGCATGTCAGTGAAGACCACCACATAGAGGTGGAACCCTTTCAGACTGACGTTGGAAGCAACACTAGAAAATGTAAGCTAAGGAGAAGTGGTTGACCGATGTTGAATACAAGCAGGCACACACCTACGTTCTAAGAAACTGTGGCACTGTCATCAGACCATACGAGGAGTAAGTAACTCACGTAGAACATACCCTCCTCGTAATTGGTAGTATGTGTGCTTAACTACAACTGCTAACCATTGCAGGAAATTCGAGGCTTTCATTATGGCAGAACACGCGGAAGTGACAACATCTGACGACGTTTGGGCTGAATATGAGTCACTGTTTCCCTCTTGGCTACGTACTCAAGTATGTTGAAATGCTATTTACTTGATCATTACAAATTGTGTATGTGTTTGGTAAAAAATTTAATTGCATTGTTTTTCGACGAATTTTATCTTGACAATAGCCTGAAGCGTTGGAGGATCCCATGGTAAGACCTCTAGTCACTGGGCCGTCTTCACGAGTCAGAACTTGGAGGCGATATACAATTAATGGGTACAAGTTCCGTGCGTTCGTTGAGGGTGTTGACGTTCCAAAACTGACCAAAAGTAACGGCGTATGTGTGTTGTCCACCGAAGGGTCAGATTACTATGGAACACTAGTCGAGGTGATCGAGCTCGACTACTACGACAGCCACAAAAACTGCAAGGCCGTACTGTTCAAATGTGATTGGATCGACAACTCCCCGCACGGAGTCAGTGTTCATGAGTTGTACAAACTTGTGGATGTCGACCTGACGAGAAAACTACGAGGGCACAACCCTTTTGTGTTGGCGTATCAAGTCGATCAAGTCTGCTATGCACCTTACCCAAAGGGAAAAAAGAGTACGAATTGGTCTGCGGTTTTCAAAATCAAGGCAAGATCACAAGTTGATAATCCTATCATCGACGATGACGTCTACCAAGAGAGTGTAGTTGGTACTAATCAGCCAATGTCGTCAATTCTGATTGAAGACAATGACGTCAATGAGGAAGAATATGTAGTTGAAGTTGCTGGTGCTGAAGGGGAGGACGACGAGTTTGCCGACTGGATTGTTCCTGAGGGAGAGGGTGATGAGGAAGAGTTGGTCGTCGATGAAGATGACGGTGATGAGGTGAATACTGACTGGGACGATGATGATGATGAAGACGAGGAGGAGGGGTTCATTGAACCGCACACCGACGCAGACAGTGACAGTGACAGTGACGATAATTAGCAACTATGTAGTTGTTTGTATCTTATTCGCATAAGTTGTAATTTATTTATTTGTAATTGAAGACTATTTTGGTACTTAATGAAATTCCTGCTTTACCCTAAACGAACTGACTCTACAGTTTAACTTTGCGCAAACATATTTTGTAGACGTGATTATGTCAGGTGGCAGTGGGATGGTGACGGGGACCACCAGCCATGGTGACCATATGGAGGAGGACGTGCCTAGGACTTCTGTCGTCCTAGGTGTGGACGCTGTCCAAGAAGTCGGGGCGACGGTCTACGTTGCGACGCCTGAGAAATCGTACCTATCACGGCAGAAAGTGCCTACCGCTACTTGGTGAGTTTAAGTTGTTGTAACCAGTTTTTTTTTATATTTTTACTCATTTATTTGCTTCACAGTATCATAAATTACTTGTGTAGGTGGGACAACACGAAGTACTCGGATTATATGCGGGATTCCATAACCATGACATATGCGTCTACCCCTGGCGCCTACCGTAACTGGACGGAGGGGCCCCAGGAAGCTCGGGAAGCCATGTATATGCACTTCCCGGTAATTACCTCGTCTGTGTTTCTAAGGTTTTCGTTACACGATTTATACATTCAATTGTAGCTAACGAATCTTTTTTTTAACAAACAGAGGAGAGTGCGTATAGACCTGGGGTACGACCTCAGGTCGGATTATGTGAGTCGGATTAAGAATAAGATAACCGACATATTCCAGCGAGCTGTCCCGAGGGTCCAGAAGGCGGATTGGATTCCGCAAGAGAAGTGGGAGACATTGAAGAAGAACGCTGCCGACTTAGACTTCAAGAAGAAATCGGCGATTAAGTCGTCGAACAGGAGAGGTGGGCAAGTGGACGGGGTGGCCAAACCCACCAGCTGCCTTGGAAGTAGGAGTGCAGCAACAGCCTTCGCGCAGTTGGTAAGTGCTTATAACACAAGTACAAATTTGAGTATAATTCAATATATACTATTGGTAAATAAATGCTGAAAATTTTAACACTGTTATATGAAGGGTCCATCTGCATCCCCGGTCCAGCTCTTGGAGAAGACAAAGAAGGGGAAAGACGGCAAGTGGATTGACCCTAGAGGACCGGAGATCGTTGTGAGTAGTAGTAATGTTTTTAAAAAATATACTAGGCATGAAAATTACGATGTGATAGTATGTGTTGTTCTAAAAGTTATAACACTATTTCATGTTGCTGTTTCTGGAGAACTACAAGAAAGCGGTGGAGGAGGCACGCGCTTCTGATCAGGCACCTAACACATTGAAGATCTTCCACGATGTGACGGGTGGCTATAACCAGAAGAGACGGTTCTGGGGGATAGGTAACGAGGCGAAAGAGCTCTTTCGGCCATGCTTGAACCGTGGTAAGGAGGTATCTGCGGACACATACCTCCCTACCGTCGCCTCGCAGGAACGCACACTTAACGATCGTATGGAAGATAAATTCCAAAGACAAGAAGAGCGCCTGAAGACATTGGAGCAGAGGTGTGAAGAGCAGCACCAGTTTATTCAGTTCATGAGGGAACGGTTCGCCATGGAGACCGAGGGATGAAGTGGAGGACCACGCATGAGTAGGCGCGATGATGACGACAACAACGATGGTCATCCCCATGGGTCGGAGCACATTGAGTCCCTTTTGTAGGTAGTTCAGCTCTCTTGTGTTACTTTGGTTGCATTGTGTATATATATTTTACCAACTCCTAGATAGAATTCTGAACCTAGCGCTGGTTGTCTTTGTAATATATTTTCATTTTCTATAACAGTACACTAGTTTATGTTTGTTTTGTTTTGTGGATTTTTGTGAAGAAGATATGTACGAGAGCTTTGACTGGAGTTATTGATGGATTTTTGTTTGGGATGTGCTGCTGTTGTGGTTTGTTGTAGGAGTGGATTGTTTAATTGCAGATTGTTTTATTTAGCGCATATGGGGAGCTGAAAACAAAGAAACGTTTTTTTTTTTGTTAATAGGCTTTGCGTGGGATTAGCCGACGCAAAGTCAAACATTCTGTTGACTTTGCGTCGGCTAATCCCACGCAAAGCCCATTGACTGAGGGACTCTGCGTGGGATTAGCCGACGCAAAGTCAACAGAATGTTTGACTTTGCGTCGGCTAATCCCACGCAAAGCCTATTAACTGAGGATTGACTGAGGGCACTCTGCGTAGGATTAGCCGACGCAAAGTTTAACATTCTGTTGACTTTGCGTCGGCTAATCCCACGCAAAGCCCATTGACTAAGGATTGACTGAGGGACTCTGCGTGGGATTAGCCGACGCAAAGTCAAACATTCTGTTGACTTTGCGTCGGCTAATCCCACGCAAAGCCCATTGACAGGGGCGTTGACCTCCATGTCTTCGTGTCGTATTAGCCGACGCAAAACACATGTGTCGGATTAGCCGATGCAAAAAAAAAAAAATTGCGTCAAATTATAATGGCGGCCGTTTGCGTCGGTTAATCCGACGCAATCTTCTAATTGCGTCGGATATTGCCCATTTGCGTCGGATTTGTCCGACGCAATTCTGGTTTGATTTTTGTAGTGAGCGATGCTCTAAGCTGGAAATTTTGTTTCAACAACACATCATATGTCTCCACCCCTACTTCCCACAAGTGTTTCAATTCCTCTATCACTGGTTGTAAGTAAACATCCAAGTGGTTTTGTGGATATTTTGGGCCGGGAACAATGAGAGAAAGGAAGATGAACGCTGGTTTCAGACAAAGCCATGGGGGTAAGTTGTACGGTGTGACCATGACAGGCCAGCATGAGTATGACTTACCGAACTGACCGAAAGGGGCGAACCCATCGGTGCACAACCCAAGTCTCACGTTACGGGATTCCTCAGCAAATTTAGGGTAAATCCTATCAAAGTGTTTCCACTCCTCCCCGTCACTAGGATGACACATCTTCCCCTCTACACGAGTTTCTTCTTTATGCCACCTCATTTGTTCGGCAATGATTCTGGTTGCATATAATTTTTGAAGTCTAGGGGCGATGGAAAAGTAGGTAAGTCGACTAAGTGGTATAGGTTTTTTATGTCTCGCAAGACTCTTTCCCTTCCTACCCCTCAAA
This sequence comes from Agrostemma githago, assembly GCA_958450325.1. Classification (NCBI taxonomy): domain Eukaryota; kingdom Viridiplantae; phylum Streptophyta; class Magnoliopsida; order Caryophyllales; family Caryophyllaceae; genus Agrostemma; species Agrostemma githago. The sequence goes on along the minus strand of OY288252.1, from coordinate 59,362,818 downwards.
ACAATATTCCCATCTACAGTTTTGTATCTACCCTTCCCACATATCTTACATTCCTCAAGCACGGCATCGTCCTTCCAAAAAAGCATACATCCATCGGGACAAGCATCGATCTTTTCATGCGGAAGTTCAAGACCTTTAACTAATTTTTTGGTATTATAGAATGTTTTGGTCATAATGTTGTCTTTTGGGATGAGTTTCTCAATCAACGCAGCGACACCGTCTACGCACCCAAAAGGTAGGTTATACTCACATTTAAGGGTCACTACCATAAACGCGACTTCGAACAATGTCACATCACACCCTCCATATAATGGCTTCTCCGCAGCCTCTAACATATCAAAAAAAGCTTTCGCTCGTGGGTTTGGCTCTTGTGGGGTTGGTTGGTCATCGTCGTTAGTGTACATGCTCTCATCATTAAACAAATTGCACTCAACCACATCAACAATCATTCCTCTCACCCCGCCCTCATTCTGATCAACCTCAGATTTCTCAACAGCAGACGTCTCACCATGACAAATCCAATAATAATAATTTGGGCTAAACCCATTTGAGATATGTTCCTTAATCAAAATACTATCCAAGAATTTGAGGTTCTTACATTTCACACAAGGACACCTAAATCTACCCTCTGACACGTATTCGGGATGAGTTTTAGCGAACTCAAGAAAACTATTAACACCCTCTAAAAATTTCTTTGTGGGACGTCGTCTCTTATCCAATCTTTCCCCATACATCCATTTTCGTTCCTGTCTCTTCATTTTTTTTATCTAACAAAATTGAGACAATAACCACATACAAATTATTTCCTCTAAAGTAATTTACTAATATATATATATATATATATATACACTACTCACATATTCTGTAAAATTCTCAATTCACCTAAACATAGTACTATTTGCACCCAATCCGTCCATAATTTTTTTTTTGGGAAAATGTAAGCATTATATTGATTAATAATAGGAAGTATTACAACTTTTCCCGACAAGCAATATTTCAAGACTTATCTATCAGTCCTCTACAAACAATTGCCAACAATAAGATCAGTACATGTATTTATATAAATCACGTAACTGTCCTTGATCAATTAAAAATCGATGCCTAATTCTGACTTCCTCCTTTATCCTCCTTAAGGCCTGATCCGGCGTAGGAACCCAAGCTTCATGTTTACTTGCATTTCGAGCCCACCAAATATAGTATATCATCGCTACAATCCCACATCCCACCAATCTTTTATGTGCCTTATTCTCAAACCTACAAACATTCCACCACTTCTCTACATCAGCATCAGGTACACTTGTATTCAGCCAAATAGATAGCATTCCCTTTACCTGTTTACTGTAAGTACAACAGAAGAATAAGTGTAGATGATTCTCCTGCTCAGTACCACACAACCAGCAATCCAACTTACAGTTCATTCCCCATCTAGCAATTCTGTCGTTCGTTTGAAGCCTGTGAAGCATCATTAACCACGCTATGAAAGAGTGTTTAGAAAGCACCAATTTATGCCAACTTAACCTGCTCCAATGCACATCCTCTTCCTGTCCACGAAGCCAATCATATCCCATGGATACAGTATAGTTCCCACCTGAAACCTGCCAACCATCATTCACAAATCCATCTTTAAATTTTCCATAAATCTTGCAAATACGTTTCCAAGACCAGCTTGAAGTATCAGAAGATAACATATGCTGCCAATCTCTGCCTTTTAAAAAGACAGTGTGAATCCACCGCACCCACAGCCGATCTTTCTTAACCGCTATCCACCACACATACTTGGCAATGCTAGCCAAATTCCAGTCCAAAGCTCTCTTAATACCCAATCCTCCTTTCATTTTAGAGCAGCACACCTGATTCCAACCAACTAATGGAGCAGAAATGTAATTAAAATTCCCTTTCCACAAGAAATTCCTACAAGTACTCTCCACCTTCTTAATCACCGATTTAGGAAGGATAAAGACTCTAGCCCAATAACTATGCAAATTTTGGAGAACCGACTTAACTAAAGTCAAACGGCCACCATAAGTTAAGTGTCTTGAACCCCAACTTCTAATGCGATCCACAATCTTCTCCGTAAGTATAGCACAATCAAGCACACTCATCTTTTTAAACGAGATGGAGAGACCTAAGTATCGAAATGGAAGAGTGCCTCTCCTCATACCCGTAATCTGAATCAGCTCACTCTCTAACTTACATACCACCATTCATATACATCTCTGATTTCTCCTTATTCATATACAAGCCCGAAGCTTCAGAAAAGGTCAAAAAGGCTCTCATCAAGATAGTCACCGACTCTTTGTTCCCATAAGAAAATAAGAGCAAGTCATCGGCGAAACAAAGATGAGTTAGCTTCATTTGTTTACACAAGGAGTGGTACTTAAAACCATGATACCCTTGGACTTCTTGCAAAATTCTTGTCAAGTATTCCATACAAATAGCAAATAAAAGAGGAGACATAGGATCCCCTTGCCTAAGGCCCCTCTTCCCCTTAAAGTGACCGAAACTACAACCATTAAGAACAAGAGAATAGCTTGTAGTCGTCACACATTCCATCACAAACTTAACAAAATGCTCAGGAAAATTCAAGGCCTCCAACATATCTTGTAAAAATTTCCATTCAATCGAGTCATAGGCCTTCCTCATATCAATCTTCATTAGACATCTAGGGGAACAGGTCTTCCTCCCATAGAGACGAACCAGATCTTGACAAATTAAAATATTCTCCACAATTTCACGACCTTGAACAAACCCACTTTGATTCTGACTTATAATATCAGGAAGGACTCCACCCAATCTACGACAAAGAATCTTTGTAATACACTTATACAAAGTATTACAACAAGCAATAGGCCGGAATTGAGCTACGGTCTCAGGCATAGGGACCTTAGGTATCAAAGTTATAAGAGTGTGGTTCACCTGTCTAAGTAGCTTCCCACTCCTCCAAAAATTCTGAATAGCTTCGACAACACTTGCACCCACAATACTCCAAGCATCCTTATAGAATTTGCTCGAGTATCCATCAGGACCTGCACTCTTATCACCTGCTATATCAAACATACAAGCCTTAATCTCCTCAGCTGACAGCGGTTACATCAGGCGCCGACCTTGATCAACAGTAATAGTTCTGCCTTTCCGAACAATAGATTTAGCCACACCCCTAACATCCTTACTAGAGCCAAGTAAACTCTTAAAGAACTCTTCAAAAGCATTATTAACTTCATCCGGCTCAGTCTTCAACAACCCCTCACCATTTTTGATGCTAGCTACTTTATTAATAGCTCTTCTCCTCTTAATACAAAAATGGAAATAAGCAGTGTTATCATCTCCTTCTTCCACCTAGTGCGCTTTGGTTTTTGCCGAAGATATGACTGCACAGCCTTTCCAAGTCTCATAGCTTCCTTCGCTGCAAACCTCTCAGCCCTCCCCAATTCAACATTCCAGGGATCCCTTTGCAATTCCTTCTGAGCCTTTTCAAGCATTAACTTAGCAATTTGCCAATTTTTTTCGACATCAGTAAACTGCCTCCTGTTCAACTGTTTAAGTTCCTTCTTTGCCATTTTGAGTTTTCTCACTAGTCTAAACATTGGGCATCCGTCCATAATTACATCACTAAATCGGCATAATTGTATTTCACTTCCAATTTCCTAACACATCAAAACAACCCAATTCATTCAACTACTTAACCACAAACCCTAATTTTATACTAACAATCTACCTATTTCAAATCAGGGAACCTACGGGCAATTAACATGCTTACTACACTAAATATTCCAACACTAACAACAACACTCACTATAAAAACATCTAACTCAATAACTAATCTATTTATATCAATAAATAAATAAATTAACAAATAATTTAAATTAAGTATAGATAAAAAAACATACCGTAACTAAGAAAAAAATGGAGGAAAGAAGAAGGAATGATAAGGAATGATGAAATGGGAGGCGGGTTAGAGAGAAGGGAGAGAAGGCGTAGAGAGAGAGAGTGAAATGGGATTTGTGAGAGGGGGAGGGGGGCTGCTCGCGGCTTTAAAAAAATTCAGCCTCCGTAGCGACCCAAATCGATCGCGCGTCTTTTTTATTCGGTCGCTACGTAGCGACTGATATCGGTCGCGCGTATTAATTTTAGCGACCGATATCGGTCGCTACGGGGAGTCAATTTTTTTTAATTTCGTCGCTTCGTCCAACGACTTACATCGGTCGCGCGTATTATTTTTCAGTCGCTAAGTGAGCGACTGAATGTTTCAGTCGCGCGTGTGTGGTAGCTATGGGAAGTAATTCTTGTAGTGGCAAGTAAGCGTATTTCATTCTCGTATAATATGTCTCATACTTGGGTTGGTTTTATTGATGGAATACCACCCAAACTTGGTATTATTCCTATTAAATAACCCTACTTTTTATTATAAAATTCTTGCGGAGTAAGATAAAGCCAGAAGTAATTAATACCGAGTATGGTGGAATGGAAGGAGTACATTATTTGTATTAGGTAAATATTAATGAAATGAAATTCAATTCTAAGTGGTGTTAGACGTGTTGTCCATCTCCTAAACATTTATAGAGTTATACCAAATTAAATTTGATATAAAGAGAAAGAGTTTTTCTTGATTTTTTACCATGTTAAGTAATAAAAACATGAAATTTTTTTTTTTCAACGAATCACATACTTAGTCCTCCATTATAATATAGAGGATGAAGATTTGAATTTTAGAGTTATTATCCCATGTACATAGTCTTAAGTTTTGACCACTATATTACTGAGTATGTATTAAGATGGAAATTATTTTCAATTTGTGTGGGCTGCAATTAACACTTTATACCAAGACCTTTGTGAATTAAAACCAAAAAATAATACGGACGACAGACCTTATCCATCATAAGAGAGTCTGTCTGTCTCAAGTTTCTATGTTACAGGTATTCCGTCACATGCATAAATAATGATACATTAAAATACAGAGTTATCGAAGAATCCATTAATAAGAGACGGTATCTTCTAAGTTTTTTGTGAACGAGAAATATGATATTGTGATGTATATCTATTTGGAGGTAATAATAATAAAAACAATACAATGTACCCATGAGTGATTTGCGAGAATTATATTCTGCTCATAACATACTCATTTAAGAAGGTACCACCCAAGGATAATCCTCAAGTAGCAGCATATATTCTCTTCTATTCTCTCTGAAGGATTCTCTCTTTAACCCACACACCCACAAATTAAAGGTTATTCACAATAATATATACAAGTATTCTCTTCTGATTTCTTCATGTCTATCTCTCACAAGAATCAGTCTTACAACGACTCCGTTATTACTTCCATCAACCAAACGTACGAAGACAATGATCATCAACCCAACACAATCACAATCAACAAGGAGATTACATCAGTTAATAATAACGATGATCGAAGATTAGTTGTTAACCAAATGTGGCAGGATTGGCTTCCTCACGATTGGTGTATTCATCATGATCTTGGCGACCCCTCTAATGTGGTAAGTCAGACTCACATCACATGTTTTGTAACACTATACGTTAAATTTCATATGTTTATTGAGTTTTACAAGGTGCGCCAGCGCCAGCGCCACGCACAATGTAGGTGTACCACGTCAACGTATGTGCTTCTTAAGGAACAAAAAAAGTCCGTAAGAGTGCAATTTAGTGATTAATGTCTATGTTTCCCACTTTTTCTTGAAGATCAGAGCTATCTTATGGCTACGGATTTTAATGAGTGCGCATTTAAGGTGGCGGATGCATCCCAAAGAATAGACCGATGAATGCTGTGTACGGCCGGAGAATAGAGTTTGTTATATAGAATGAAATAAGTTGCAAGTGTGAATCTGGTTGATTGTGATTGTGATTTGTAGGAGTATTTTTAGTTTGTGCATTTATGTAACGCATCCCTACCAAACTTCTCGGTCAAACATAACTAACGTTGATTGCTAAGTTGTTGTTTCAATTCTTTTTCATTTGCCCCCACAAAATACTACCTACATGATACCCTTGCCTACGAGTCTTCGACCCTCGTGAGTCATGACTCATCTACTAGGTTTTCGATAAAAAAAAAAAATATAAGGAATATAATAATTAAATGAAAATATTTGTTTGAGAAGGAGAAAGTATATATTATGTCTGTGAATAATTAAATTTTGATAGGCGGAAATTTTTTTAGAAAATGAATACTACTCTGTATGATTTGCAGTATTATTCAAATGCGAAAGGGAAGCGATTTTACTCCAAGGAAGATGTAATGGAACATGTTATTAGTCGTCGTTCATCGATATCGCATGCTAACAAGATGAGCAGACGAAGAATCATACCAAAATCAAGAAAGCCAAAGAGTATGTCCCTCCCTCTTGATGCCCCATTTGCTTCACTATCCAAACAAATATACCGAGTATTATCCTATAGGTTTTTCTAAAATGTGTCTCACATGCATAGGTTAAAAGATTAATTAAGGCAAGATTTGCAACAATATATCAAATTGATATCTAAACTCATAATTATCTTCTGTAGATGATTAACCTGGTAAGTCTTGCATTAATTAATCTCTTAACATTATCCTTGAAACACATTTTAAAAAAATCGTTATCCTATTAAGGGATTAGGACCCAATTCGTTTCAACTTAATCGAAAATAAGTCGGAAAAAATCGGGTTAAATCTTTAATTTGGCTTCAATTAGGAATGAACCAACCATCTAACATTATTATTATTATTATTATTATTATTATTATTATTATTATTATTATTATTATAGTCATATACTGATATTATTAACAGTAGTCTAGTCGTATTATTATTTCAGAAGAAAAGAGAGTAGTGGTAGTGAGAGAAGATGTTTCAAGCTGCTCCTATTCAAACGCCGTAACAAATTGGCCTGAATGGCTCCCGCAAGATTGGTCCATTCAACGTAGTCATGACCACCCCTCCCATCTGGTAAGCGCTCACTATTTACTACCTCTAATCCAATCCAAACTTTACATAGGTCCCACTTTTTTGAATGGGAGGGAATACAACTCTATATTTAGTTATTACTCTTATTAGTACCACAGGGTTTTTTTCCTCATTATATACATTTTGATCCCTTCTTGTAGTTTTAAGCTAACGCTGAGTAGAAATATTTTACGTCAAGGGTTCACTTGAAATGGAGTATTCCCTAATTATCATGAGATTAATAAAATGTAAACGAACTAAAAAAGAAAGACAATACTCATTGTGGTAGCTTAGCAGGGTAGTGGAGATCGATGGAGAAACGAAGAAGAGATTAATGTAACTAATTGTTATGGAACCTGTGAAATTACATCACAAGACAAGTGAGTTCCACTCTAAAACCAATTGGCAATAGAGGGGTTTAGGAGCCATTCTTAACACTCCCCCTCACATGTGAACCCACTTAATAAACCCGACTGGGGCGAATTAGCGATACCATGTGAAATTACATAACGGGCCTGGGCCACACCCGAGACGGGAAGAGTCCACTCACAAGACAAGGGAGTTCCACTCTAAAACCAATTGGCAATAGAAGGAGTAGCCCCTTACTTTATAAGGTGGATCATCTTTCTCTCATCTTTCCATGTGGGACACATGTGATTACTTGGGTTTAGGAGCCATTCTTAACAAATTCAACCAAAATGTTAAGGCGACGTTAATGCTCATGTATTACATCCCCTTACTCAAATGTCATCGGGCTTGATTTGAACTCATGACCCTGTCTCTAATACTATGTTATTGAGCCAATTGAAACAAAACTTTAAAACGATGGTTGAGGCTAATTTATTAGTAATGTCATTAATTTAGTTAAAATTATAAAATGTTGTACGTAATGGATAAATTTTCCAATCTTTATTTTTATCCAGAGATTAATGATCTTTTATATTCCCTTCGAGTCTGAATAATCTTCTCATTTATTTAATATATGTGAAATATATTTTAATCAAAGGAGAAAGACCATCTAGACTCGGAGGAATATTTAAAAAAATGTTTGACCTAATATGGAAAAATGCAGTACTATTGTAGCCCCGATTGGAAGAAGTTCAAAAGCAAGGATGAGGTTATAAATCATATGGTAGCTCAATCTACAAAGACGAAGCAAATAAGACGCAAAAGAAAGATTATTTGCGCTGAGGGTATGTATATATCTTCCCACTTTTTTTAATACTAGTTTTGTGGGCCCGGCTATGCCCGAGCATCTTCATTTTATCGTATTATTACCCGAGTTCTATCTTAAATTGAGTTTACTTATTATAATAATAAAAGATAACTACCCGACATGTGATTGGTACTGGTGTCATATAAGAATTTGTGTTTTTATTAATATGCAACTCTTTTACATTTTTACTTGCGGAGTGTTAGATTAATTTTTCTTGTTACCCATTAATTTCAGGTTGAAAATTAACTCAATCCGTTTAGTCTATAGGACCAACGAGAAATTACTAAAAAATTAATTTTAATATTTTAAATTAGTTATTTAATGGAATATTCGATTATATAATCGCTCCAATATATCCAATATTCAATTTTAATAATAGTGACGTGTATTTAGTGGATACACGTTAAAAAATCGTTAAAAATGAAGTCATTGTGTTTAGTACATAAATAAGGTAATAAGGTAATGAAGTCTCGTTCAATTGTTTGTCTTTGATTAAAATATTCTTCACAATAAATATAAAAGACAAACAAATGAACGAAACATATGGGTAACTAATAATGGAAATGAAAATCAAGATTGATTAATAAGACAATTAATAAGTGATTAAATGATTAATCAAGATTGATTGGAAGTAACAATAATGGAGTATCCTACAATAATGGCAATCTTGTAAAATTGACAAAAATTGAAGGATAAATTTGTCCTACCAAAAATTACTCAAAAAAGTTACGCAGGAAGAGTTTTGCCTCTTTTTATATAGGTAGTAGATAGATATTGCAGCTAGCTCAAAGTTTAAAATGCACTTTTTTTTTCAAAGAAGTGTACATCTGATCGCATTAAACAAGACATTTACATATGCTAGCGTAAACACAATATTTGAGTGAAAAAAGGCCTCATTTCCTATTCTTATTATATTCTGAGTATATATCATGCTGGTGCAGATGAGCCTCAGTCGTGTGCTAGTACACAGCAGAGGCGGAAACGTGGTAGGAAAAAAGTGGCCAGAGATGGTGAACTAAAGTCGCTAGCCGCTGCTACCCTCCCGAAAAAGAGGAGAAAAACTAAACAGGCATCGAAGCAGGAGCAGCAATAAGACGATAATCACCAGATAATTAGATTTTTGTAGAGTTCGATGTAGATCGAGTTTATAGTGAACGAACGAGGAAGAATACATGTTATATGTAGGCTTGTTGCTTGTTTTTTTTTTTTTTGTAATGACAAAATTTTTACATGTAACTATGCTTCGTATATATACGGATATACCTTAGTAATGTTCGGTTAATCACCAAAGAGAACATCAGCCACGCCCTGTCCCTCTCAGCCACCAGGGCGTCCATTATCTTCCTCAATCCTCACATACGGCTCCATCACCACTGGCTTCCCTGAGACCACAACCACAGTACAACACGCTTGACACAGTACACCCACATGATGCGTTCTTTATGGTCTCGTATCCTAAGCTGGCAATTGTTAAGTAGTTCAGGCTGACCCCTTGATGTGTTTCTGCGTATGATGGTTCGCCTACTATGGCATATGAGAATTTCTTGGACTTGATGACTTTGGGTTTAGGTTCTCTAGGTATACTATACTCGTGCTTTTGGACAACTGTCTTCTTGAATGCAGTAAGAATTTCTTCGACATTTGCATTCGTTATTTGAGGCTGAAATTGAATTGACATTTGTTTCTTGGACTAGTTCACCCCTTTTTTCTCACGTGTGTGCTAATGACTCGAGTACTCGACATGACACATTTCCGAAATTGACTGGCCACTATCAAGTCTAACACGGACATATCGATTTTTAATTTTATACTCCGTAACATACTAAGAGGAATGAATAAAACGACATATCTATTTTTTAAAACCTGTTTTCATTGATACACCGAAACTCGAATTAGATGAATTGAATTTTTTTGAGCCGAGTTTTACGAATCGGATCGAATAGTTTAGAAATAATCATACAACTATACAACTGATCTTACATACGAGTATTATATATTATAGTCCTATATTTCTAAATGGTTTAGACAAGTTCATCTGTATCTTTGACGTTATAAGTGAACACAATTACACAAATCATTGTGTAGGATGGTTTCATGCGTGAGACACTTCATTTATGTGGAAAGACAATTTCATTTATAATTGATAAATGAGTGAACGTTTTATACAAAGAGACCGTTACACGATACGAAAACCTCTACGCAATAACTACTGGAGAAAGAAAGAAAGAAAGAAATGGTTGTAAAAGGTAGGAAATAGGCAATTACCTAATACGAGTACAAATCAATGGTAGTATTTGACAAGAGGTAAACAAAACAAAAGGTACATTGAATAGTTCAGCTGATTCCACTATTTTCTTGCTACAAATTCAAGATCCAACAAACAGGAATATATCCATGTTAAGCAAATTTTTCATATTGCCAATACACACAATTCCCAATACACAATTCTAAAACTGTAACTTAATTATTCTGATTTTTGTGATTCTATGATACAACAACAAGTAAAGCAACATCTGCTGCACTTAGCGAAAGTGAAAGGTAGATGTTGAATCCGAGAGTAAGGAAATCAAGCATGGGAGGCATTTGTAGGAGCAAATTTGGTGTATTACTTGTCTCTTTGTTCACTCTTTGGTCACTTTTGATCTGTCTCAACTATTCTTCTTTGATCAAAAGTGTAGCTTCCTTAGCCAGGTATTATGTATACTACGTAGATTACGTAGAACCTGTTCATATCATATCCAATTTTAATCATACCCTTCATACTAATTCCACCCTCATAACTAATAATCATCAAATCGGCATTATTAATAATACTACTGCTACTACTACTACTAATAATAATAGTAGTAGCAGTAGTGGTGAGGAGGGGGATGTGGAACAAAAAATATGGGATAAAAAAACAGAGGATGATGAGATTGATAGGCTTATGGATGTGAATATACATGAACTTATAGAGAAGAGCGATCATGAACCCATCAAAGAAGGGAGTCATGATGATCAACCAAGCCAAGACAAGCCAAAGCCAAACCCAAAGGAGATTCCTACTGAAATCACACCCCAAACTCCGGTTCCCGTTCCCAAGAAGCGGAAAAGAAGAGGCAAATCCAAACGAAAGAAGCCTAAAACCGTGCCCAACACGTACACCCAACAACTGAGTTTTGATTCCAATCCCAAACAAGATTTGTCGTTGAATAAGCCCCCGCCGTTGGAGGGAAGCATGAATCTGTCTCCTCCTCCTCCGCCACCGCCGCCAGTGTCACCACCTCCTCCTCGACCGCCACCTCCTCCACCAAGAAAGTGTGTCACACAAAGAACACACGACGACCAGAAGTCGTGTTCTGGGCGCTATGTATACATACAGACCCTCCCTAGGAGATTTAACTTGGATTTATTAAGGGATTGCAAGGCTCTGGATTTATGGATGGACATGTGCCAATATGTAAGGAACTTTGGCCTCGGCCCTAGTCTTCCTAACTCCGACAGAGTTTTCTCCGAACACGGGTGGTTTGCTACCAACCAGTTCTTACTTGAGGTCATTTTTCACAACAGGATGAAGCAATACGATTGTTTAACCACGGATTCGTCCAAGGCATCGGCTATCTTTGTCCCCTTTTACGTGGGGCTTGATGTGGCGCGCCACTTATGGAATACGGACTCCAACGTAAGGGATTCGAGCGGGTTTGAGCTAGTGAAGCTTTTAAAGAGGAAGCCCGAGTGGAGGAGATGGTCAGGGAGAGATCACTTCTTTGTAGCGGGTCGCATCACTTGGGATTTTCGGAGGTCTGCAAACACCAAAGACCCTGACTGGGGGACTAAATTTCTTTACTTACCCGAAGTTAAAAACATGACGGGTTTGGTCATCGAATCATCCCCGTGGAACAACAATGATTTCGGAATACCTTACCCGACTTACTTCCACCCGGCAAATGACGAGGAGGTGTTTCAATGGCAGAATAGGATGAGAAAACAAAGAAGACGCAACCTGTTTGGGTTTGCGGGAGCTCCAAGACCTGACAGGCCGGACTCAATCAGGAACCAGCTGATAGAGCAGTGTGAAAAGTCGAGAAAATGCATGATGATTCACTGCAATAACTGGAAGAACAAGTGTCATAAACCAGCTGAATTAATGAAGATGTTTCAAAGTGCTGATTTTTGTTTGCAGCCACCAGGGGATTCATACACTAGAAGATCAACATTCGACTCCATACTTGCAGGTTGCATTCCTGTTTTCTTCCATCCAGGTTCAGCTTACATCCAGTACTTGTGGCATTTCCCTCGAGAGTTCACCAAATACTCGGTGTTCATCTCAATGTACGATATCAGAGACGGGAAGGTGAGTATAGAAAGCGTGCTGGAGAAGATAGGAGCGAAGAAGGTAGTGGAAATGAGGGAAGAGATAATAAAGTTGATACCGAAGATAGTGTATGCAGACCCGAGGTGTAGGCTAGAGAGTTTAGAAGACGCGTTTGATGTGACTGTAAAAGGGGTGTTGGATAGAGTAGAGAGGATAAAGGAGGAGATGAGGGAAGGAAGAGACGACAGTTTCGGGTACGACGAGACACAATCATGGAAGTATAGGTGGCTTGGTGGTAAGTTGGAGGAACATGAATGGGATCCTTACTTTTCTGGCTCCTTTGATACTAGGAACTTCACTAATTTTTGAGTTTCTTACTTTTCTAGCTATCAATTCAATTTCAAACATTATTCATTTCCAATTTGTAGTATTATTTCATCACAATCTCAGTAAGAACCAAGTACAGTTCATTCTTATATCTGTTCTGCTTTGCTTTCAGTCTCTTTTTTGGACCGGCTACTTGATTCCTTCTTCATACTTCTTGTTAAATGGATGCACACAGTAAAGATGTTAGAAATAAGACTTAAAGATAAACTAATGCAAGTGATGTCGATTCTTAGATCTAAATCCTTCGAACCCATGCTCACATTCTGGGTACGCCACTGTTTCGTACCAAATACATTATTCAGCACCATACAAACCCATAATATACACACAGCCACGCCGGCTCACGTTTTGGGACTTTATCATCATCACTATTACATACATACATACATACATACATACATACATATAATAAACAGGCAAATCTTTTAAGATGAACAAGACAGGCAGGCATACTGCCATACTTTCCGCCAACTTTACAAAAAAAGAAGTTTTATCATCAACTATATGTATTGTAAATCCTTCCCTCCTATCATCAAACTCTCTCACAGTACTGTACTATAGTACAGTGCCCAATGTAAGCACATAATTTTTGTACGTTCTCTTCGTTTTTAATTCTGCTTTTGGCTTGTGCACTCAGAAGTCAGAACCCTCAATGATGGTTGGGAGTTACTTCAAGCATCGCCATCCTCAAAAATATCGAGAAGTGAAAGAGCCTGCAAACACGGTAAGAAGACAAACATTAATGTGATGCACTTGTCAATACTAGAAAGGTTATTATGTCACGAAACAGTGGTTGTATGTGTACAGTACTTACCTCAGGAACACTCAACTCAAGGCGGAACTTAGGACCGTCATAGTGGTGAAGGATTGGCCTGAAGGCATCTTCGTCTAACGGCTCACAGAGCTTCCTAGTGTGGACTCTCACCTGCGTGTTATGTATGACTCGGTAAGCTTTGGAGTTACAAGAACCCAAAAATACAACACACAGTAAACTTACACAGTGCACAGCTGTGAACTGCATTACTTTTAGTCTATTACACAGTGCACTGTGCACCATCAACAACCAACAGCCAGATGTAAAACCAAAATAGCAGGCAATGTATCACCCAAAATGTTCTACCCTTCAAATAATTATGAAGCAGCAAAGTTTTGTAAACGTTAGCTACTTCAAAATGGGCATATAGGAATATTAACCTTTTCGAATCCCGTATTAGCATAAGTCAATTTAATTTAACCACTATATTGAGGAGCAGTGGAGTCAGTAGAATGACAAGACTTGTAATAGACAGCCTGCAGTGTAAAGGCCGCTAACCAGCAAACTCCGATGCTGAACAGTTTTGTGGTAGTATAACAAGGGAGTCTGAGTCCTGGAGTATATTATAATGGGCTGTCTCAATTGACGGGATTTCACTAGCTGACTGACTTCACCTTAAGCTGTTAACTAAAGTGTTAATGGTACTATCCTCCTGAACTCTCAAAGAATGCTGATTATAACCAGAAATTCTCGGTAGGAGCACACAACGCTGTACTGGGTACTAGTGCCAAAATTGAAGCAACAGACTGAAGCTCATCACAACACTAGACAACGGAGAGTCCTCAAAAAGCATTAAGATTAACAGAAAGCAGTAAGGTGGTATGAGTGTCGGGTAGCCAACCTGAGCAGGAAAACGAGATTCACCGGGGTTCTTCTTGTCCTCCCAGGCCATTGGATCAATGTTTGTTCCACCGAAACTGGACGCCTGCACACAGTACGTAACACACAATGGTTGTTAACTCCCCATACACACACACATTCAGATTAAATTAATCAATTGTCAACAAGTGAAAGGTCATTTTCCGTGATTAACTTGACAAGCATAAGTAACCTTAAAATCACAACCAAGCAAGCCAAAAAGAAGGCAATATTTTATGTTTGGATGGAGGGTGACCAACCTCATATATGCCATGGAGCTGGTGGGTAGAGTAGTTGTAAAGGAAAAGGGGTAACCCTGGGGTTATCTGCCTCACTGAATCGCGGTAACGTGGTGGCAAACCTGCAAAAGTTTGAGATACGATCAATCACACAATCCAAATATCATGTTGTTCACCATTATCAAAATCAAAATTATTTAATAATAGCAACAACGGCCTTATACTATTACAGCCAAAACAGGCTAACATCATTCAATTATTATTCAATTCCTTAAACCAGGCTGTAGACATATTTATATTATTAGTCATAAATTTATAATGGGTCAAAGAAGATGAATAAAACAAATGCAAGGCTTCCAAGAAATAACAAAAGCAGTTGTCCTATCACTTGACCCGTTTTAGTTTTAAGGGGGATATATAGTATACTCCGCACATGTCTTAAGAGAGAGCAACCGATAAAATAAATAATAGGCTTGTTAATGGTGTTTAAGTATAGTAATTATTGTGTACAAGTGTACAACGGTTATACCGTGCGATAATAATAAAAATTTGTTACTTTTCCCACTTTCCTTAAAAGAAAATCCACTAAGATTTTCTCACTTCAGAACTTTCCTTATTCATCAATTATACTCTCTTCTTATTGGTTACTTTTTGTGATTTGACATTTTGAAACCCACCTAACAATTTACCACCTTTCATTACCCATTTCTTAATCCATGAGTCATTTCTAGGTGGGAAGATCATTGTAGAGGGAGGGAGTAATTTATGATAAAAAGTGACCATTTTAGATTAGCTAGTTACCAATTTCAGATAAATAGTTACCACTTTTTAATATCAACAAGTGATCACTATTTATCTGTGGTAACTAGTTAACCTAAAATGGTCATTTTTTATAATAAATTCCTAGTTTTAAGGTACATCGCACAGTATAATGGTTGTAGTAACATAATTTGTGGTTTAAGTAAAGAGACATCCCCGAAAATAAAGTTAAAACACGTGGCTACAACCCCATGGGTCTCAGATTCAAGTCCGTTGTATGGCTTGAGACTATGTCATCTAGACTTCAAATCTGTTGTCCAAAGGGTGCCTCTTACATGATGCGAGTGATTTGCAGACTATTGCATTATTGCGTACACCGAAGATTACCCAGAGCGCACCAAAAGGTAGCGACTGTGGGTTCCTTGTCACCAAAAAATATTCTTATTGTATTTACTTGCCTTCTATCGGTGTATTCAAGTGGGTCCTACTCCGCAGTAGGCCAGTAGAATCAGTCAAATGTGATCCCTGCAAGTAACGACTGACTTTGTGTTTTCATTCCTACTTTTGGACTTTAAGCTTTTAGACCCCAACTAATTCATGTACTACTCCGTGTGTATTAGCCTTGCAAGGACGCGTTCTGTTTCTGGATCCAATATTTTCTTTCTTTTGTCAAAAGATACGGCCAGAAGTTGGAAAGGAAAAATCCTTATTTTTAGAACTTGTAAATAAGAATTATGATCACCTTAATAAAAAAAACAGTTAAGACCTATTAAATATTAAAATGGGTCAAATATTGTGCCTAACAAAGACAAAACATTTGATATTTCACTTGCAATGTGATTTGGTGGATAGTGACATCAGAGACAAAATTTTTGCCAGAAAAAAAATATTGGGGTAAAGTGTGGCAAACTTGGGGGGTGTCGGTGTGGCTTGTTCCCTGGAAATCTATCTACCCTAATTGAAGTATAGGATTAGGGTGAATGAGAGGGGTCACACAATTATCTACGAAAAGATTAGATGGGTTCAGGGCTCGACTACATCCTTTACAAATTTCACCAAAAAATATTACTCCCTCCTCTTTTTTTTTTTGAATTAGCAAGGATTCAAGAAAAATGGAGGGAGTATAGTAGTAGACCCTTTAGATTTAGGCTTAAATAAATAAATAGAGAAAATTGGAGGAGGAAGAAGGAAGAATACCAAAAAGTTGTCGCTTGAGGTTCTCCTCCATGGTATCATTATTGCAGACGAAGATATAACCACCCACCGTCTCATTTCTTGGGAGTGATTCTGATGGAGGCAGAGTCTTGAACCTCTTATCCACCCCATTCCCATTTCCATTACTACTGCTATTATCATTATTATTATTGTTGTTATTATTGTAACTCATCTCCTTCTTCACCTCCTTATTCTTCTTCCCATGCTTCCCTCCTAATCCTAATCCTATTCCTAAACTCTCATTCTTCTGCCCCTTATACCCCATTTTCCCATTATTATTATTATACAAATTATAATCATTATTATTAATATTATTATTATTATTATTGTACAAATGACTAGTATTGTTGTTATGATCATTTACACCATTGGGATAAACCCCTTTGTTAAACCCCCCATTTAGATTTAGATTAAGATTAATTCCGGATGGAAACTTCCAACCCGAATCATCAGCGTTGAGCTGAGGTTGAGCCTGAGGAGTGATGTTCATGTTCATGTTCATGTTGATTTTGTGGGAGTGGGAAGGGGAAGAGAGATGATGAGGAGCAGGAGCACCCACAGTGATGTCGAAATTACGGCGATCCTGGGTCTTCTTCACACCGTACGAATTCACGCTCCATATTGAGTCGTTGAGGGAGAGGTTAGCCAGGTTGGATGAGTGAAGACGAAGCTCATCGCTGAACTGCCAAAATGATTGTTGCTTGCTCTTCTCCATCTGCCTGCTCCACCAAACCAAACCAACGTCTTTCTTGCTTTCTTGGCTTATTATGGTATACGGAGTACAATTCAATTGAATTGAATTTCAATGGTTTTTCTGTCTTACTATTATTTCTGTGGTTTTAGTTTCAGGGGTGAAAGTTAGAGAGAGTCAGAGTCAGAGTCAAAGTGAGAGAGGAGTAAGGCAACGCGTGAGTGATAGATATAAACAAGGAAAGGTGGGGGTGATTGAGGAAAGTTCAAGGAAGAAGAGATATTGCGTGTATATTTGTCAAACAAGGAATACAAATACGGACTTGTTGTTGTTGTTGTTGTTGTTGGGCGGGCGGGCGGAGTTACACATTTCCATTACTCACATGTACACCTGTCAAATCGGATGTATCGGGTCGTGCTTCGTGTCCGCTCAACCTGGCTCAATTGTGCCTGGCAGGTCCGTCGTGTCGTGCCTCACTCTCACCCTGAGCCGATCGTTTCAGAATTTTGTCAGTTTTTGAGGATTTATAATCGTGTCGGACTCTCAAACTTTTCTTCATTTCACATGTAGAGCTGTTAAACGGATACACTGAATTGGGTTTCAATCTCATCAAACTTGGACCCCCATGCCAATATTTCGGGTGGTTTATTGTTTAACATAATTTTTATTTTTATTTTTGTTCAACAAAGAACGCACTTAGTCGCATTATAATATAGGGGAGGGGGATTCGAACCTAAGACCTACTGGCACCTAGTCCTAACCACTAAGTTAAGACATCTTCGGTTTTACCATAATTTTTTTAAGGATATCGATTTGTTTGTTAGGATAAATCTACAAGTTAAGTCGAATCAATTTGAATTACAAGTGATACTCAATTCATAAATGCAAACTCTACAATCGTAGTTTGAGTCGAAATATTAATTTTAAAGTCTTAACTTAAAACTTTTTCAAAATTTTAATAAATTATTGGTAGTTTTGAAATAACATTCACATAAATTTTACACAAACACTAGGAAGGACCGTCTCTCAATTATTTTATATCTTATTTGTATCTATTTTATTATTAGATGTATGTTTAAATGATAATTATATTTTGTACCTATTTTTATAACAAGCGTGACTTATTTATATTTTTATTCTCTTTTAGAAAAAATGTACCTATTTTTATTAAGTTTGATACTGTACTATTGTTACATTTATTTTTAATTGATTTTTCAATAAATTTAATTAAAGGAAGTCTATTAGTAAACCTACTTGAAATTTTAAGAGTCTCCGTAATTTTACCCAAAACTGATAAACACAGACACAATGTAGGACTAATCAAATATTTTTTATTGTGCAAATGAAGGGTAACATTCTTGTTTAGAAACAAATCAAATACGATTATTTTTTTTTATTATACGGAGTAACAGAGCAAATAATATCTACTTATATAGATAAAGATAAATCATACTTTATTTCATAGATTTGTCTCTTATAATCAAGTGATATGATTTGACTCATTATCAATTTTTAATGATTATTATATCCATCGCAACGGATACTCACTCTAAAGTTGTAAGAGTAGAGCTTACAAAGTGAAAGGGAGTGTTATCTAGAAGGTGGGAGAAAGTCATTAGCAGGTGGGGTGTTTTTGTTGGATGTTGAAATAAAATCTCAAACTTGGTCGCTAAGGATAGCAAAGTTGATACACAGAGTACAAGACGTGTTAATTGAAGGGATCTACGAGTACATCACTGCATGTACATCAGTACATGTGTATGGCAGTCTGAGTATGACCGCGACGCTCACATTCATATTCACATTCACATTCTCAGCAATCACTAATCACTCCACAACTTAAATGGATCGACCTAATCCCGCGGGGCGATGCGGTTACTATATGTATCACCTTATTTTACTCATTTTTACTACTCGTATATTTTGCATTTTATTATTTTGGTTAACTTCACTTGTATCCTAACTTAATTATTTATTTTGGTTTACTTCACTTGTATCCTAACTTAAATTATGTTTTTCCATTTGAAATTTAATTGTCATATTTACTTTTTCACATTTATCAAATCGTATTTTATGTTATCTATAACTTTCATTTTACATTATCAAAAACTATGGAAAAAAAAATTGATTATTCTTGATGTACTCATACAAATAAATCAAACAATATATCACATGAATATATTTTTTCTTATAAATTCTCGAGAATATTAATATTATTCCTTCCATCCCCACTAAGATTTTTCCACATTCTTTAAAAGAAAATCACTAAGATTTTCCCAGTTTAAAACTTTTCTTATCAATCAAATATATTCTCTTTTTATTGATTATTTTTTGTGATTTGACTTCTTGAACCTCACCCAACAATTTACCACCTTTCTTTATCGATTTTTTAATCATGTACCATTTGGAGGTGGGAAGAACATTGTGGGGGAGGGAGTACCTTTGATCATGAACTAGTGTACTAACCCGTGAAAATTCACGGGGTTGAAGCGTTTTCTTTGACATTAGAACATATCGAAAAAATTAATAAGCAGTATAAAAGAAAGACGTTATTGCGTGGCACATTTGTGAATTTATTGAATTTAGAGGAATAATATTTTTACGATATGTCAATATCTATGTTTAAGAACTCATGTGGGTCCGTGGACACAAATTTGACTTGAAAAAACAAAAAGTATACGTTATGTAGAATCAATAGTTTAAAGACGGTCTGTTTTATGAAAAGTTTTACCGTGAATTACTTGAAAAAGATTTTAAATACTAAACGACATATTTTCATAAAAACTTGATACAAATTAGAATACAAAATATTAAAAGAGGACAATCA
Organism: Agrostemma githago; assembly: GCA_958450325.1. Classification (NCBI taxonomy): domain Eukaryota; kingdom Viridiplantae; phylum Streptophyta; class Magnoliopsida; order Caryophyllales; family Caryophyllaceae; genus Agrostemma; species Agrostemma githago. Next base: position 59,342,587 of record OY288252.1, on the reverse strand, counting down.
ACACAAATTCTTACTTGTGACGGCCATATCCGTCACAAGTGTGTGACGGGTCAAATATTACCTATTTAGGTAGATAAGTGATATGACTAAAGTCGCATCACCAAATCAAGTTATCCTAATACTGCTAACAAGAAGCTAGTGGTAAGTAGGGAATCGTATCCACAGGGAAGCGGTTGAATTCGTCTAATAGCTATGGCGATTCTAAGATGCTCTAACGTTTGGTTTGATTGATTTAACTAAGACTAGAAATACGTAAACAAAATATTAATTAATCAATTAAAGGAAAATCTAGGGCTATAGGTTCACAATGAGTAGACAAATGATCATGCAAGAATAATCGATAAACACACAAACATGCTAGTTGGCTATAATACGTCCTCTCGGATCGAAATCAGCCTAGGAAGACACTAACGGGCTCTCGCTACTTATTAGGCTTCCTACCGAATCACATGCAGGTCTAATCTCAACTCGGCTCTCGCACATGAACTGAAATTTTCCTAACTCGATTAACAAGTTGTGCCCTTTAACAAATTAATCGTCTTTTAGAGCATGTTAACAAGGCACTAGCATATATATGAATTCATCAAATATTCAACAAGAACTTAAATTCTACCCATCGATCCCCCTTGACCCTAGTAACGGAATTAGCCACTCATAATTAAATTCACACGAAATAAACAATTGATAATGAAATGCATAATGATTGATATGGAAAAGAAAAACTAATAAAATCAATACTACTAGAAATGAAAATAGACAATCAAGAACATAAAAGATGAATAAGAATTAAAACGAATTGAAATGATTACCGATTGGAAATTGTAGCATTCCTATATAGCCAAAGAAAGAAGCAGTTGAAAAGACTACAGCTATGTCGTCCTGAATCGGGATGGAGTCCGTCCCGAATCGGGATTAAAGTCGTCCCATGGGATGAGGGTCGTCCCGATTCAGGACAGCTGAAAAATCCACTATTGCTCAATTTCTTCATTTTGCCGTGAGTGAGGCAATAGGGACGACGTCCATCCCTAAGGACGGACCTCGAGACCAACAAAAAGGACTCCTCTAGTCTTCTAAACTTCATGATATGGTTCCAACTCGACTCGGGATCAATCCATGACATCCACGCAACCTCGGTAGCAACACCTAGCTTGTGTATAAATAATCACCGACCTCCATGTGAGCTACGATGAAAGGGAAAAGGCGTCCATATCGCCTATTTCCTACAAAAACCAACAGAACACTACAAAACACAATAGAGGAGAATATTAGTTCCCAAAACCGCTCCTATGAGCGCATTTAACACGATAAATACATGGGAAAAAGAGGATAAAAGTGTTATAATATATTCTATGTAGTGGATGTCCACCTTATGTCGACACTATGACGACATAGTATCTTTTACAGAATATTCTAGAACTCCTTAAAACCCTAGATTGTATATGTATATATACTTACTCATAATGCAATAAAGGGCACTACCTCTCTCCTTCTCTACTTTTCTCTCATCATATTACAACACATTATCAGGATAGTCTCTATCCGACGAAGCAGTTGAAAGTAACAACAATCATATTATTCAGATCGGATAATCGGAAGATAACACGCGAAGATTATAGCATAAAAGTATCCATAATAAATATAATCTCATATGACAAACATAATAGAAAGACTCAAAGGCCTAAATGTATATTAACACGTGAGGATTAACGTACATATAATAATTAATACGTGCATGTAGGTAGCAAATTATATGAATTTAAAAATGTATAATGTATAAGAGTAATTTCATTTATGGTTCATATCATGTTTTAGTAGCCTATTATAAAATCAGTAATATTAAGAATGTTTTGTCATATAATTTTGTAAAACTAACATGTGATATATATTTAATTGTATATAGTTCATCATGTCGAACGACATTGCAAAACTTGATTTCGAGGCCCTACATATAAGTGGAAAGAACTACTTGGCTTGGGTACTGGAATATGAAATTCACCTAGCTGCAAAGGGCCTTGGTGAAACTATTAAAAAGGGGAATGAGTCATCAGATCAAGAAAAGGCTAAGGCCATGATTTTCCTTCACCACCATCTTAATGAGGGGCTCAAATTTGAATATTTAACTGTGAAAGACCCTTATACTCTTTGGGTAGAATTAGATGAAAGGTACAAACACCTGAAAAGTGTGATGTTACCCAGTGCTCGTGCCGAATGGACAACTTTGAGGTTACAAGACTTTAAGTCTGTGACAGAATATAACTCAGCTATGTTTAGAATTACTTCACTACTTATATTATGTGGAGAGAAAATCAGTGATGCTGACATGCTAGAGAAAACATTCTCCACTTTTCATGCAAGTAACATTGTCCTGCAGACACAATACCGTGAAAAAGGTTTTAAGAAATACTCTGAACTCATATCTTGTTTACTTGTGGCTGAGCAAAATAATGAGTTGCTGATGAAAAATCACTCATATCGCCCTGCTGGTACTAAACCATTCCCAGAAGCGAGTGCGGTCTCCCATCAAGGGAGATATGAAAAGGGAAACGACCATGCCAGTAGTTATGGTCAAGGACGTGGTCGCGGTCGTGGTCGTGGAAATGCACTGGGATACGGACGAGGCCGAGGTGGTAACTTCAAGAGGTCATATCCCCACCAGAAGTGGGAAAATAATCATAAATCGGAGAAAAATACAAATGAGGTAGTGGGCCCCACCAAATGCTACCGTTGCGGACAACATGGTCACTGGAGTCGTGTATGCCGCACCCCAAAATACTTTGTTGATCTCTACCAGGCGTCTCAAAAAGGAAAAAATGTAGAGACAAATATGGTGTTTGAAGATGGTGAAGGAGATTTTGATGCTAATAAGACAACTCATTTGGAAACAGAAGATTTTTTCCCTCCCCAGGCATAAATGATCTATTAAGATCAAATTATATTTATACTTAATTATAGAATAAAGTTTAGTTATATGCTATTTTATTATGGACATTATTATAGTATTTTACTCTGATGCTTTGGATATTTGAATACTTACTATTTACTCGAATAATTATTATTATTAAGTTGCTTGGTTTTTTCATCTTAATTCATAATTGTTATTTGATTTTTTATTTTATTTTATTGATTTGAAGAAAATGGATACCCATCAAGATCAATTAAATGATGAAGATTTATGTTTAGCAGACAGTGCCACTACTCATACCATCTTAAGAAACAAAAGATATTTCTCCGAACTAGTTATGAAAGAGAATTGTGTGAGTACAATAGCAGGCAGTACAAAGATAATAGAAGGCTCCGGAAGAGCCAATTTATTGATGCCTATGGGTACCAAACTAGAAATATTGGATGCACTATATTCTCCAAAGTCTCAAAGAAATCTGTTAAGTTTTAAAGATATCGGCCAGAATGGATACCACATTGAGACAACAAGTGACAGAAATGTCGAGTACTTACAAATCACTAGTACAACCCAAGGCACTAAACAAATATTGGAGAGACTGCCTACATTTTCTACTGGTTTGTACTACACCAAAATTAACACAATTGAATCTTATGCTATAGTAAACCAGAAGTTTATTGATAACTTAGTTGTTTGGCATGATCGGCTAGGCCATCCCGGGTCAACAATGATGCAAAGAATAATGAAAAACTCTTGTGGACATACATTGAAGAACCAACAGCTTCTCCACAATAATTTCCAATGCGCTGCATGCTCACAGGGCAAATTGATAATACGTCCATCACTAGCGAAAATAAATTTCGAATCTATTAGTTTTCTGGAATGTATACAAGGAGATATATGTGGACCAATACACCCCCTCAAGTGGACCATTTATATATTTTTTGGTTTTAATAGATGCATCAACTAAATGGTCGCATGTATCCTTGTTGTCAACTTGCAACCTGGCATTCGCGAGATTAATTGCCCAATTAATAAAGCTTCGGGCACATTTCCCAGACACTCCTATCAAGACTATTCCTCTTGACAATGCTGGTGAATTTACATCCCAAACCTTTAATGATTATTGCATGTCAATCGGGATAAGCGTTGAACATCCTGTGGCACATGTTCACACACAAAACGGTCTTGCGGAATCATTAATCAAACGACTTCAATTAATTGCTAGACCGGTGATCATGAAATCGAACCTCCCAATCTTAGTTTGTGGACATGCGGTATTATATGCAGCAGCACTAATTCGCATCAGGCTAACAAGTTATCATAAACTCTCCCCATCACAATTGGTTCACGGTCAGGAACCAAATATCTCCCACCTAAGAATTTTTGGATGCGCGGTTTATGTCCCAATAGCTCCACCACAACGCACAAAGATGGGTCCTCAAAGAAGGTTGGGAATATATGTTGGTTTCTGTAGACACCCGCATTTTGCCTGCTAGTGTCTATAGCAGTTCCCGACAAAACACCCGATGATGATTGGACGCTAACGTGACTTAATACGCTCGAATACGGACTCGGAATCAATAGTATCCGACGTGGGCATTTAGCGGAGTAGAAATCTCACAAAACAGACCTCAAATTCAGGCCCAGTGGGTCGTCCTGAGTAAAATGAGACTAATTTGGGCCAAAACCGACACCAAAAATAAATCCCGTCTTTTGGCGACCGGGTCAAAACCCGGTCAAAGACGAAACCATCTCACAAATTAGCCAAATTCATTCTCGAAAACTGGCGCACAAAATCAGAATTCAAAAATCAATCAAATCAAACAAGGTCAACACCTTCCTAAAATATCCCGATTCACTTGATCCACTCGATCGAGTGGATAGACCCACTCGGTCGAGTGGAGCGTCATTCAGCAGATCAGACCCGTTTTGAAGGGCACTCGATCGAGTGCACTAGGGCCACTCGATCGAGTGACCCTAGGTCGGGGGGTGAAGCCTATAAATACCCCCTTAACCCCATTCATTTCACAACCTTTTGCAACCTACATTCACCCTCATACTCTTCACAAGACAAGCTTTTTCCATGCATTCTTAGTCTACATTTCTACCCTAATCCCACCATACTACACTACACTACAAGCCCTTAGCAACCCTAAGCAATACACACAAAAACCGAGTCCTTCGTCCCTCAAAAACCAACGAATCATCCATTACACATACACATACACATACAATCAAAACTCGCTAAAGACCCGAGAGCATCCTCTCCCTAACCATATGCACCCTAACTCACCCTACATATCTCGACACTCCCGCGCTCACGCCGCTACTACGAGTCTGCTTCCGAGGCCATTAAGCATGTAGGTTGAGGGTGTAATTCAAACCCCGTTTCTTTTTCTCCCTTATCTTTTCACCGTTTATATATATATATATATATATATATATATATATATATATATATATATATATATATTATTATTACTAACCGCTAACACTAACCTTTAATTTTGTGCATACTAACTTTTTATTTATTTTTGTATACTAACATTTTATTTATATGTACTCTAACCACTAACATTTATTTATTTATTTATTTACATTTCGTCATAATACTTATACCGTGTATATATACATACTAGTATTAAAATCTCGGTTTCGAATACGTTTAACTATGACGATCGCCTAAAGTCCATCTAATTCCTTTACGAGTAACGACGGAGGTGGCGCCTTTTCGAGGAGCGCCGCCCCAATGTGCTCAAGGGCGTGATGTGATCGTGATCGGTCATAGTTGAACGTATTTGATCCTATTTCCAAGATTAGTGCGGAACCCGTTGACACGAAAACCGACATCACATAATCCGAAAGGGTTGGTTTCGATGTCGTGACGTAGAGGGATGCAATTTCGTCACTAATTCAAAATTTCTAATTTAAACAATAACGATTTCATAAAATTCCGATAACGGTATTATAATCGTACATACACGATTATAGTACCGGAGGCCAAGTTAAATACAAATCGTGCGATATTTGTATTTGATTTGGCCAACCTTCGATTTTAAATCAAAAAACTAAGCAAGTTGTCACTCGTACAGGGGCTACTCGACCGAGTACGTAGGCTACTCGATCGAGTAGCACCCAAAAATCTGGACAGTAGCTACGTTAAAGACACACTCGACCGAGTCAGACCATGACTCGATCGAGTGGGTCCTGTAGCCCAGAAATTCGAGAGCTTCAACGCAACATTTGAGCCTCGTCATTTTTTTACGAATTTTAGTCGACACGTGTAAAGTCAATCACGTGGTCCTATTTTTCAAAACTCATGCATATCATATCACTTAAAGCGATTTTGATCGACGGTCTCGCACTATTAATTTTATGTCGACGACTCTTTAGTCGTATCCGACACATAATTAATTTAGACTCCATTTCTCGAGGTGATAAGTCGGGACAAGGCATCGAGGTTCGAGATCGGGTTAGCACCACGCCTAGGTCTCGAACCTCCGTCCTTTGATTAATATGCAATCTAATGCGTAATTAATTAAGGTTCGTCCGTCTATCTAATTCACGACCTAGTGTGCATTTATTATATACGGGTCTTTGTCGGGTCGTGTATTTATTTATCACTGTTCTTATTTTATTCAATTATTCTATTTTATTGCTCGTTGTATTGTGAATTCCGGGTTGTATTCCGCCCGTGTAATCTGTAATTTATTTACGAGTTTTCTATTTTCGATGTTTGCCATTTATCTATTTAAATGAACATCACATGCTAAACTACTCTGACAATGATTAGATGCATTAAATGACGTAGTTCACATATAATTCACATGCTTAGCCCGAAAACGCTGTTTGCATATCATTTAGCCATTTTACTAGCGCGCGTACACGAACACGAACGATGTCTTAGTAGAGGCCGCCATTGTGCGGGCGGGGTTGTGTGTCCTTAGTGGGCTTCCCAACACGTACCCTCACCCCTTACTCAGAACCTTGGTTTCCGGATGTCCGAAACCATTGGCGCATGAGAGTCATTTTATATACGAAAGCCGGTGTGAACGGTATCGATATAACAATGCAAAGGGACGAGCCCCATAAACTCTGAAATCGAAGTGGGCTTACTTTGTGTATAGCCCATGACGACATAGAGTGGGCTCGAATGGTTCCGAATAACCACAAAATCCAGTGGCGACTCCATTTTGACTTAAATTTCGAACCCGAGAACAATCTTACCACGAGATTCATTCGCCTACCCAAACCCGCGCGTGACCGCGTCGGGGTGGACCTACATCATGTCCACAGTTTCGAATCCCCATCAATAATAAAATATCTTGAACCAACTACGGGAGATTTATTTACGGCTCGTTTTGCAGACTGTCATTATAACGAGTCAGTATTTCCATCCTTACGGGGAGAGAATCGACAGCTGGAAAAGGAAATTTCTTGGAATGAAACATCATTATCTCATCTTGATCCTCGTGCGAAACAATGTGAACTAGAGGTTCAAAAGATAATTCATTTCCAAAATTTAGAAAATCAGTTGCCAGACGCATTTACTGATCTTAAAAGAGTGACCAAATCACATATTCCAGCTGTAAATGCTCCATCAAGAATTGAAACCTCCAAAGAACAAAATAATGTTGCAAATGAGTCTAGAGCACGCCAGAAGCGCGGCAGACCAACAGGTTCCAAAGATAAAAATCCTCGTAAAAGAAAAGGAGAAAAGAATGATGATGGCCAAATCGAGGATGAAATGACTTTACAAGTAGCTCAAGAAGAAAATTTAGACATGAGTGAAAATGAAATGCCAGTAGCAATTCAGGTACCTGAAAATAAAGAGATGTCAATAAATCATATCATGTCTGGATTAAAATGGAACCGTAATCAAATCAACGTCGACGATAGTTTTTCACATAATGTAGCGCTAAATATGATGAAAAATGAAGAGGATCATGAACCTCTTTCTATCAAAATATGTAGACAACGAGATGATTGGCCAAAGTGGAAAGAAGCAATCGAGTCAGAATTGAAATCACTCTCTAAAAGAGAGGTATTTGGGCCGGTAGCACGAACACCTAAGGGTGTTAAACCAGTGGGACATAGATGGGTCTTTGTGCGGACGAGAAACGCAAATGGTGAAATAGTGAGGTACAAGGCTCGACTAGTGGCCCAAGGATTCTCACAAAGACCCGGAATTGATTATGTAGAGACTTACTCTCCTGTGGTGGATGCAACTACATTCAGATTCTTAATTTGTCTGGCAATTAGAGAAAGACTCGACTTACACTTAATGGATGTAGTCACAGCATATTTATATGGCCCACTTGATAATGACATTTACATGAAAGTCCCAGAAGGACTCAAGCTGCCCGAAGCAGCAAAATCAGGCTCTCGAGACGAATACTCAATAAAATTGAATATATCCCTCTATGGATTGAAACAATCAGGGCGCATGTGGTACAATCGCCTTAGTGAGTATTTGTTAAAGGAAGGCTATAAGAATGACCCAATAAGCCCATGCATTTTTATAAAGAAATTCGGGTCCGGACTTGTCATCATTGCTATGTATGTTGACGATTTGAATATAATTGGAACTCCTCAAGAGATCTCAATGACTGTTGAATATTTAAAGAAAGAGTTTGAAATGAAAGATCTCGGGAAAACAAAGTTTTGTTTAGGATTACAAATCGAGCATTTAAAGAATGAAATCCTCGTGCATCAAACAACATATACAGAAAAGGTATTAAGCAAATTCGCTATGGACAATGCACGTTCTTTGAGTAGTCCTATGGTGGTCCGATCACTTGATGTGAATAATGATCCCTTCCGTCCTCGGGAAAAGGATGAAGAAATTCTCGGTCCTGAAGTACCGTATTTAAGTACCATAGGGGCATTAATGTACCTTGCCAGCCATACCCGACCAGATATATCATTTTCTGTGAATCTATTAGCAAGGTTTAGTTCATGCCCAACTCGACGACATTGGAATGGGATCAAACACATATTGCGTTACATACAAGGCACTAAAGATATGGGTCTATTCTTCCCTAATATATCCAAAGAAGGTTTGATTGATTTTGCAGATGCAGGATATCTTTCTGATCCTCATAATTCTCGATCACAAACTGGCTATCTGTTTACATGTGGAGGTACCGCGATTTCATGGCGTTCCATGAAGCAAACCTTCGTAGCTACATCTTCTACCCATGCAGAAATCTTGGCAATCCATGAGGCTAGTCATGAATGTATGTGGTTAAGATCTCTAATCCATCATATAGAAGAAGATTGTGGTCTATCATCCGAGAAAAACACTCCAACGATTTTATATGAAGATAATAATGCAGCATGTATCGCACAACTCAAGGATGGATACATCAAAGGCGATAGAACAAAGCACATCTCTCCAAAGTTCTTCTTCACCCATGAACTCCAGAAGAATGGCAACATAAGTGTACTCAAGATCCGTTCAAGTGAGAATTTGGCAGATTTGTTCACAAAGGCACTTCCAACCGCAACATTCAAGAAGTTAGTCCACAATATTGGATTGCGACAACTTAGAAATTTAGAATGATGTAGTTATGAGGGGGAGCATATGCGTGCTGCACTCTTTTTCCCTTCACCATGGTTTTCTCCCATTGGGTTTTTCCTGGTAAGGTTTTTAACGAGGCAGCTATTTGTACGCATTTCTAAAATGGACATCCGGGGGGGGGGGGGGGGGTGTTATAATATATTCTATGTAGTGGATGTCCACCTTATGTCGACACTATGACGACATAGTATCTTTTACAGAATATTCTAGAACTCCTTAAAACCCTAGATTGTATATGTATATATACTTTACTCATAATGCAGTAAAGGGCACCTCTCTCCTTCTCTACTTTTCTCTCATCATATTACAACAAAAAGCATATAAAATATTAACACATCAATAAGTCAAAAGCAAAATGTCTACTCATGTTCTGTCTTATCTACCACATGAGTAGTATTTGACCCGTCGCAAACTATATCCGTCACAAGCAAGACTTGCTGGACAAACAATCATAGAAATCACAACACACATTTGGTGTTCTTACACATTTACACGTCTCACTTATCTTATATAATTACTCTAATACCATCATTCTTAGATTACCATTCCAAAAATTCCTCCATTAACATGAATAGTAAGAAAGTTGATCATGCTCCATTGTATAATTATGGCGTCTTCCATCTCTTGTGCAAATCAAGTACTCCCTCTGTTTCTTTGATATCTTCCATATTTCTTTTTTCAACCATTTCTTTGATTTCTTCCACTTTCCTTTTTTTCTATCACACTTCTCTCTTACCTTGGTGGCCCACTTACTTTACTCTCTCTCTCTCTACTTTTACTTATTTTATTGTTTTTCTTAAGAAATGTGTCACTTTTAAGGTGGAAGAAATCATAGAAACGGAGGGAGTATTTGGAGACTCAGTTCCGTCGCTTACCCTGAACCCCTCTTAGCCGCCCTGGTTGCGTGATAAGAACCAAATCCTTGTACAACTCCTCACTCTACGTGCCTAATTCTTTAGTGAGAATAAAACGTGTCAATCGAAAGAAATTAGAAAAATAAAAATAAAATTTTCTTTAGTGAGAATAAAATGTGCATTTGAGGTGAAATTCTCATAACTCAATATTTAAAACACATTTGACAATCTCAGACCTCGAGACTTAATTTCAGTACAACTTCTCAATTTTTCTTCCACTTAAGTGACCTATCTAATTTTTTCCTTATTATACCACTTCAAAACCACATAGAGATTTAACCAATACAATATGATCAAAAGATACTTTGATCAATTAATAAATAATAATAATATTATCAATTACTCGTAATCGATAATAAGTAATAATAAATATTAATATTTTATCAATTTTAATTTTCGTTGATCCAACGGGTCGGATTGCGATCCTAAAATATTATCATTACTTAATTTAGTGTTTTTATTTCTACACCTATTTTTTGTACTCTCTGTTAATTTTTTTAAACAGAGTGTAAAACATAAATGTATCATGTCCCGATACATATTGTTAAGCGATCTCCCATAACCTTTTTTGTTGAGTACTCCCTCCGATTCACAAAGATGTTCCCCTTTGTTTAATATATGTGAGGTATATTTTAATCAAAGGGAAAGATATTTGTGAATCAGAAGGAGTATATGTTATAGGAGCAGTATTCAACTATTCATGTACAAAATGAATTAGAAATAGAGTAGTGCAGTACCCGTGAATAATCACGCGGTTATGTACAACTTTTTGTTCGACGATTTTGTTTAAGACATTTTAGATTTAGTAAGTGTCATAATCAAGAATGTCGGTCAAAGATTTACTTGTAATGACACGTAAATGAATGAACGATGTATGACTTATTCGACAAATAACTTGTGAATGTATATTTTCAATTAATTAGATATAGAGAAGCAGTATAGGTTTCAAGTGTGAATTATAGGGAAGCGTGAATTAATTACTATGTAATTCTCTTAAGCCTAAATAATATATGTATTGTTTTTATACAAATCTAACAATGAATATTGGAGTGGTACAGTGGTTAAGGTGTTGGAATTTGGTTTGAAAGATGTGGGTTCGAAACCCATTGATGCTTGGTAAAACTACCATATAAAAAGTAAATTGAATTTGTCTAAAATTATTTCATCAAATACTTCGTATAAACTAAATGAAATATTTTGTTCTTGTTCACACCGGTCTACTTAGGGGTGTTCAAAAAGTGACCCGGACCGGACCGGCTACATACTTTCATTTCTCCTCTAGAGTCTCTCTCCGACAATTGTCACAGTTCCTCGTTGTTCTAATATTCGTCGGGCGATTTGAGTCGTGTGTCGTGACCGACCTCTACAACCGATTGCTCTACCATAAGCCCTGCCACAGACCATCAAGATCACTCGTTCCATTCCCACTCCCTACTGACTCAATCGACCCTTTCCCAACGACCATCACCCTTCCCCGATCATACTCTGATCAACCTAAGAAAATTGTTCAGACCTTTGAAACACCACAGCATGATGATTAGAGGACTAATGAGATACGATTTTAATATACGAATATGATACAGTACATGGCTTCAGTTACACGAATTTTCAGATATACAAATATACGATAAGATTTCTTGTTCTTGAAAGCGGCATCAGATCTGACTTATTTTTCAACATTAATTTTTCATCTTAATTTTATTTTGTTGATATCTAAGGGGCAATGTTTCCTTTTTTCTAATTTCATTGTAAATTTACTTGTTTCGTAATCCATCCATTGTAAATGTGATAATTGAATCCTTGATCATTTGATATTTACGCTTTTATTAGCTACTCATAATATTTTATGACCAAATGCAATGGGCTACTAGAGAGCAGCAGGATAATACAACAGTATACTGCGGGTTTTACTTAACGCTGGAGAAAACTTAAATCTGGATCCGTATATGCAAAATTCGGGTATACAAAAACCGTACCCGCAAACTGTATCAGATCCAGATCGAAACTCCAGGACTTTTAAAACCTATACATGATACGGAGTACATCAGATATACCGTTTTAAAACCCTACAGTAATGATGCTGAATTGCTGATAGATAAAAGGATTCACTACATTACGATTCACGAATGTGGAGAGGGAAGAAATTGCATATAATAATAAGTATAAAAGTAAAGAAACATTTGATATACTCGTATATTTATTACTTTCAAAAAGACTGCATAAGCAAAGGAAATAACTCATCTCTAGGTCTGGTACTCTGGTTCATCAATCAGAATTCAGAACACAAGGTCAAGAAAGAATCCAAAATGCAGGCAACACTGATCTGGCTCATTACATATATATTTCCACAATATTATTTGGATGCATTTCCACGGACTATCGTAGACACGGCTCTTTCAAGCCCACTTGGTTAAGAACACATCATATGTCAGCATTGAAGCTTGTCGCTACCATTCGTGTCAGGTACAAAGAAACCTTTAATCGGGCTGAGCTTAATTTGATGCACATGATTAGTACTTGCCGGGTGAAACTTACGAGGCTGAAGACAATTTCTTCAAGGTTCTGTCATGGTTGAGTATCGCACTTGTACTGTCAACCACCAGAATGATCTGCCACAAAAATTCAACACGGTTCTTGATGATCTATAAGCTTCAGTGAGTAAAGATGAACTACTTCCTCTCTAGTCTCTACCATCTTTACTTTTTGAACAAAGATTAAGAAAAACAACTCCTTCAACCCATTATAATTTCGGGCAGAATTGCTCAGAATTTAAGATGGATGAAGTGAGAAAAGGAGACAATGAAATTGAGATGAAAGGAGTATAAAATATTGCAGGTGGTTGTAACGGAATGAAAAACAAAAATAACAATCAAATATAAAATGTTAAGACAATATGTTTTACTAAAAGTGGAATGGGTAGTTTGACATGGATTTACTCAAAATGGAAAACAAGTAGTTTGGAATGCCGGACCGAAGACAATAAACCATCACAGACTCAATGTAACAACAGTCAGTAAATATGGATAACAAGGCAAAAATAATAGCTGAAGCAACACGTAAACTTATTCTAGTATGGGTGCATGCTCTTAAAAAAAAATTGAAGTAGCTGAATTTTTCTTACTGTTTTGGATGCTTTATTTTTGGATCATTTAGCTATAAGGATATTCATGTGATCATGTCTATATTCTATGATTGCAGTTCCAGTACTAGTCATTCCAGTCTGTGATAACTAAGATGATTGTTACTCCCTGTGCCTCAGCACTTCCTTGTTTCTTTACCTTTGTTCAAAAAAAAAACCTCGCAAATAGAGAATTAAACATTAATAACCTAATGAAGTAGGGTGAATATTTGTTAATATCTAAACCGTTTCGGGCTATTACAGATCGGAAATAGGGGGCAAGTCCAACTTAAATTCAGGTCATGTTAATCCACGCCAGGTTAGATTTCACTAGGTCTATGCACAAGTAGTGAAGTAACAAAAGAGGCGGTAAAAGAAAACTAAGTGGCTATTATACACTAACAAACAGAGCCAAGAATTCGAGAACATGCAGATCAAAACTCTATTCTGAACAGAAACATACAGAACTTCACACTTTACTCAAAACCATCATGCAGATGGCACAAGCAGCGAAACAAAATGGGCCAATGGACCATTCAACACTCACAGACCTTAAAAGCAGTGCAAAAGAGCAGAAAACACCATTACTCCCTCAATACCACAGGTTACCTAATAGTAGAAACTAACCTGTAAGGCGGCATAAGCTATGGCAGTTGCAAAGTAAAAGTTTGCATTCCCAGTACCCTGTCATGTCAGGGAAGAAAATGGATCAAATACTATCAGTCTTTATTCTTATCCAGATCTTACTGTACTCTCACCGAAGTGGCCAGAAGCAAATGTGATAATCATATACATACCCTCCATATCCAGAGATTGTGCATAACTGGACTGAGGAGATTCACGCCAACAAATCCACAGAAGAGAACAAAAGAGAAATGCATTTCTGTAGACAAGTAAAAGATTATTTCTGTAGACAAATAATTTAATATATATAAAAATATACAGTTTAGATTAAAATTGACTTGCCTTCCAATTGGTTAATGAATAAACCAAGCAAGCCTAGACACAAGGCCGAATCTGCAACCTAAATGAAGAAGATAAAACGAAGTACTTTAGAGGACATCATATTATTCTTTCAAACAAAACTATCCTCAGCAAGTTCCTCGCTTTATCAAGCAAAGGTGCAATTTGTTAACCATATTGAGGGTGCCTGATGATGATAATCTACCATTGGCAGCTCAAATATAGCCCAGAAACTTAGACAAGAAGGTCTTACATGAAAGAATACCTATTATAACCTAAATATAATTGCACTGATAAAGAACAGGGAGACAACAGAATGTGATTGCATGGAAATGAGGGAACCAGAGATAAACAAGTCACATCACATAGACATGGGTCAAAGTTATCAACAATGGAATATTTCTGACATGGTTCTCTGCTTTGTCACCAGAAGATCTTTGAACAGTCTACCCATAACTACAATTTAAACCATCAATCTAATACTCAGAAGATCTTTGGAGTAGTTAACTTGATTTAAAAAAGGGTTATTTCATGAGAATAATACCAACTATGCGTGTGCTTCTTAAATTAATACAAACTATACGTAATCTCATTTTAATACGAACTATGTCTTCATTAACCTCGTTTTGCTATGAGTGACCGGCTACCTGTTGAACCTCCCTTATTAAACTCTTTCTCTAACTTTTCTTCTTCTGATTTACATTTCGTATTCATTTTCGGCCATTGAAAAAAAAAAACGAAAATTCATCTTCCATTTCTTTTTCATTTAGTCTTATAGAAGCTATGAAAAAAAATGTTTTTATTGTTATTTTGATTTCACGATAACTGCAACGGACCTAATAAAACCTTAGAAAGTTACAACAAGTCACTATGACCTATAATAGCAAGTCATATTTTCATACATAACAAAACGAGATTAATGAATGCGTAGTTCATATTAAAATGAGATTACGTATAGTTTGTATTATTTTAAGAAGCACACACATAGTTGGTATTATTCCCATGAAATAACCCTTTAAAAAATGGATATAGAAAGTATCAGAAAATCTTTCATCAGCTCAAAAATCGTGCCTGCCCTATGAGGAACACGCCAACATGAGCCAACATGGAATCCATAAGATAAAAAAATACGTAAAGTAACAAGTAACACCCATGATTAGACCCCCTCAAACTGATCTCTATTTTGATGGAGAACTATAGTCCAAAACCACTAGCTGCCAGTGCCATCTCATCAAATTTACACAAAACAGGTGCCCACAATCCTTTGAATCTTACAAGTCAATCCAGTCCATATTTCCTTCAAATCTATATTGCAGATCCACGGTGTAACAAAAAAAATTTGGGCCTTAAAGTTAGGAGCATGCAAATTAAAGTTATGGATAAGGTCAACGTTCAACAACATCAGAGCTTAGTTCCAAAAACATATGGAGTCAGCTAACATGAATCATAAAGTCATCTCATTAAAATAATCCTATTAAACAGCATAATACTAAAAATACATACTTTCAAGCTCAAAATAAAGTTGAAAGTGTTGAAAAAAAAGTTTTTGAATGGTTACAAATTTCAAGTTAAAGAAGAAAAGTTTAGCAAGTAAAAATAATAGTAGTAATAACTAGTTTAGTACTCGTGCAAAAGCACGATTTACATAATAATATCACATTATCATACTCCTTATCATATACGGAGTATTAACAATAAGTTATACTTAAACGTGACATATTATTTACACGCACTAATTAATTGTTTTATAGAGTATTTTAATTTACGTTCTAGCAGTTTAATTAGACAAATATCACTTGAATATTTGGTCTTTCTTTTAAAATTATTTTCAATTTTCAGAATTTAACTTTTAAATATGTTAACGTCGAAGAGTAGTATTCATTCACCATGTTCATTTATATTTTCTTGCTTTTAGTTGCCTTTAATTCTCTAGTTTCCTAAAATATTATGGCATTCTTGAATCTAAATCATGGGTGGAATAATTTGCTTATTTCCTAAAATAATGCACTGAAAGTTTGAGCGGGAAAAAATTTCACCACAACGCGACACGTGTCATTCTCTTTTATAGTGGTTGTTCTTTTAGTATATAAAAAAGGATACTCCGTAATAGTTATGAAAAAAAAGGTTGTCCAATATTATCAACCACCCGAATTCTCTCCCTCCACATTGTTCTATCCAACGTCATATCTTCTCTAATCTCAAGAAACTTCACCTTCTCAATCACTCTTGTCCAAGTTTGTTTAGGTCTTCCTCTACCCCGCACCAACCCATGCTCTCTCCATTCTTCAAGTCTAAGTATCGGTACACCAATCAGCCTCCGTCTCACATTCCCAAACCATCTTCCTCTACCGGGGTCGCTCGTTTTTTCCCTAATCCCTCAATTCTAAGTCGATCATTGCTTGTATAACCACACATCCATCATGACTATGCAAGAAAACTCAGCCACTTGTGAGGGTTGTTACGATATCCATCGTTGATCTTAAGCCCAAACAAAAGAGGAGGGTTACGGTAGGTCGGTGAAAACCAACGTAAAACACGGTCACATTAGATGAACATGAATCATAATTTGAATAAGGTCAACGTTCAATCACTTGAAATTAACATAGAGATACACAAATTCAATGAGTTTCTGAAGAGAAATTGACTGGACCAACGATACAAGGGCAAACTTTTGTAACAAATTACGTATCTGGACCTTAAAAGTTAAATGGAGCATGCAAGTCTAAGTTCTTGATACGGTCAAAGAGTGTCATTTCTTGTAATCAACATAGAAATACATAAAAATTAATGAATCGTTGAAGACAAACTTGCAATGTTGACCACACGAGGGGAAGCTTGTGAGTTAATTTGTACTCCCTCCCATCCATTCAATGGTTTACATGGAGGGTTTCACAAATTTTAAGGAAAGTGGTAAAAGTAAGGGTATTATTGGTAAATCAAATGATTTTATGGGGTCCACCAAATTTAAAGTAAAGAAAAAGTAGTGGTATTTTGTGTAAATAAAGGAAAGATAAGAGGGTTATATGGTAAAGTGTTTTGCCAAAAGAGGAATGTAAAGAATTGATTGGATTGTCCATTTATAGTAAGTGTAAAGAATTGAATGGATAGGAGGGAGTATCTAATATGTTCTACAAAACCGAATGTTTTATTAAACTAATGTTTAAAAAATACTCCCTTTGTATCTATACATTCGTCCCTTATTCCTCTTTGGGTAATACTTTATGTTTGTCCCTTTCTTTTATTTCCTTATTTGGCAAATATTATTCCTATACTATCCTTAATATTTTCACTTATCTACCACATATGCCATTGTAAAGTTACTCTATACCATTCCCATCCAATCAAATGTTTACATGTATCCACTTTTTCTAAATTTTTTCCTAATTGAACCCCACTTGCATTACTTTTGCATTATAATAATTGTTTCTTAAGACTTGTGTCAATATGGAAGGGGACGAACATGTTGATACGAAAGGAGTAAAATAGTAATCCTCGGTCTTAGAATAAGTTTCACACTTTCTACTTCAGAGCGTCTCACAATAAGAGGTTCACACTTTGCTTTACTAATTTTTCGTCTGGTCAATATAAGTTCTTACCCCATATATTTCTCGACTTTTACTTTCCACCACATATTTGTGAAAGAGGAAGTGTGAACCTTATAGATGGAGTATTGTTTGGGTTGGAGTAAAACATTTCTATCAAAAAGGGGTCACCAAGGATTGGAGTACTCAAGCCTAAAACTAAACCAACCCCAATATCCCATACACCACCATTCACTCCCCGTCAAGTTTTCACCTTCAGTATCTCCTCCCCCTACCCTAAAAATAAATTTTAAAAAAAATGCTTGCATAAATCTTCTCCCTTTCACCCATCTTATCCTTAAGAGGAGCCCTTGTCGCAATGGGGGTTTATGGGGTAACACTAACAGTCATGTTAGACTAATAGGGAACCTACTAAAGTAGCTAGGAAGTTTTAAAAAGGAAATATAAAAGCTTCAAAGATAGAACACTCACTGAAGGATAAGTCTTGAGCATTGAACATATTGCAACATAAACAAAAGCAAGGAAACATGGCCGATGTTTCAGCCGTATGGCCAACGGCAATATCATGAAGATAATGTTGATATGGATGACCAGCAGGAAAAAGTTTCTGAAAAAATCAAAAACTTCTGCAAAGAAGTACCTAACATTCGCACATCAAACAGATGCCTAGTCAGAATCATTCCTGAGCCACAGTGCTGGACTACTAGATTGCGTAGCATTTCGATATTTCACTCACCAAAAAACACCTATATTAGGAGACAAATCCTTCATAGTCAAAATAAATCCAAAGGTCCTGCAGAAAACAAAGATCATTAGGTATGATATGATACAAGAACATTTTGTTTGTAATAAATTTGTATCAGATATTAACAAGTTCTCAATATTACAATCCGCTAAGCCAAGGACACTAGGGATGATAGTCCACCCTTACACTGTCCATCCACCGTAAATGTAAATGGGTGGATATGGCGGATTTTTTTTGAATTTAGGGTAAGATATGGATATCTATGAATTTAGGGTGAGATATGGATCATCGTTCCTCACCCGCTTAACCACCTTATGGATATCCTGGATTAATATTTAGTGTACTTTTTTAAAAGTTAATTACTCCCTCCATCCATTTTATAACTTCCTACTTTCCTTAAAGGATTGTCCATCTTTAAACTTCCTACCTACAATTTTTCCTTTTTTGGTTGAATTTTGTGGTCAATATCATTTCTAACCCCCATATTCTCTCAACTTTCATTTTCCACCACATACATTACTCTTCCCTTAATATTTGGTCCACCCTCCATGAAGTTTAAATATGGATGGAGGGAGTATTATTTTACGAAATTCAGAAGAAAAAAATGCATTTAAAACCCATTCGACTTATCTTGCCCACCTTCCCAACTGTATTACTATTACGGTACCCCACTATTACCTTCCTCATCCAATAAGTATTCTTTGTAGATCTCATATATCACGTTGCATCTAACCCCCCCCCCCCCCCTATTTTGACCTCAGCATGAACAACGTTTATCATATTGAGCAATTGACTCTATGCACCTTCATTGATGACCCTCACTAGCCACCACACGTCGACCCAATATTGATGTGTAAGACGCTTCCTTGGACGATTTACGCTTTTTAATTTCTTTGTATCAAATTTTTTAGCATTTTACACCTTTTAAATTTTGAGGGCAAAAATATCCAACAGGTGCTTCACCAGCTTAACCCGGTGGATATGGATATGGATCATGGATGAAATGAAAAAAAAAAAAAACAAATCTAAGAGGGTGGGATTATGCTTCTCCCACTCACTAACCAAAGAACTCACCCTCACCCTATCCTTCTCCCACACCATGTAACAAACGATACAACCATCACCATTTTTATATAATAAAATTACCCAATAAAATATTTGACAATACATTATGGTTTTATAATACATTAATACTTGTTAGGTTTTATAATATATGTTATTATTCTATTGAGTGTTAAATGAAATTGGATTTTAATTATGCACTTAAAATTAGACAATGTATTTATATTGAAAGACTACTAAAGAAACTTGACATGAGTCTGGCATTATGAAAACTATCATCATTACTACTCACTATACTAGTTTTTAAATTAATATGTAACTTAATAAACCGTTCATTTTCATGGGGCCTAAACTAGTTTTTAAATTAATAGATAGAAACTTAAATTTTATTAAAATGCTCAATACCAAATAATACGGAGTAACTTATTTAGCATTAACCTAAATCACTATACAAAGCGAACTACTAACTCTCAGCTAGAACTCAAACTAAATCGAACCACTAGCTATTTAACCTAGTTATGATCTTCAACTATCGAATGTCTAATCTACAATACTGACTATCACTATGTGTAGCAGACAAGACAATACATGTTATCTGAACTGAAGTACTTTGAAATGGAGACAACTGTACAACACAAAAACAACAATATTCCAGCAACATTATCCATGTGTTGATTTAGAGAGACTAGACTCCAGATGCCCATAGTATGAAGTGTGTTGAGAATTGCATTGAATAAATGTTAATTTAAAAACAAAGGAAGCACAGCCAATTTACTGACTTTATTGCAGACAACTGCAAGTCTTTGGCTTTATAGCAACTAGAGAGGGGACAAATTTGTGGTATATTATGCAACTAAATAACCAGAAATAATCTTACAAATTGATGGTAGGCAAAGTCATGGAGTATGAAAAAAGTTGTACTATGGAAGTTGTTCAAAATGAAGAAATAACGGAAGCAATTAACAACCTCGGCAGCTTTGAGTGAATAATGAAAGCAACATACCTTTTAAGCATCTCGTTTATGCTGCCATTCTGTCCGACAGAGACTCGACAAAGAACCAGAATGTAGAATGACCAAGCTGATGTCCACAACAAGAACATTATCACAGGTCTCCATGAAAACGGTGATGATGTACCAACATTACAATCATTTAAGCTCTTGTGCAGAAATAATTTCTTAGATGGTGCATCTGGACCGTAGCCGATCAACAAAGACAGCTGTAACAAAAGTACCACATTTACTAAAATAAAAAAGTTCCTATGTGCCACGATAACATCTTATTTGACAATATGCAACCTTCATGATGACACTTCAACCATATTCGTTTGCATTTATGTTGTTTTTGCTAAAAATATAAGTTAATTACAGATTTATTGACTCCAAATGTAAATATTTTAGTGTCATCATAATTTTGTATATTCCTTCTCATTAACGGTTTTGAAATCTCAAAAAGCCAAATGAAATGAACATTGATATAGAGAAGCAACTTCAAAAGAAATGGGAAATTTTCAGTGATTAGTCAAAAAAGAGACAAGGATGGCTGTGTCAAAGAAAGAGCAAGTACAGGTATGATAAGAACTGCTGGGTAAAGTGAGATATGAGTTGCAAGAACCCATCCAATCGCTGCCAGGGGAATTAAGCCTGCATTAATTTGAACCAAGATATTCAACACTATATCAAAAAACATGATCGTAGCATGGTTTAAAATCTCGGCCGATACGCAACGTATCGCCCGAGGTGTAACAGTTTCGGAGCCCGCCGACACGAGGTACACCAATATGTATCGGGTAAATTTAAATTAGGAAAGTATCACCCAAGACGACCGGTTTATAACGTGTATCGGACCACTCAGTCCGATACGGCCCACGATAAAGCCGATATGAAGGAGTTCAACTTGTTCTCGCCAAACATTGTAATGAAAAGTAGTAAAAAAAACTGTCCAACCTTGGTCAAATTAATCTTCTAAACAAATTTAATCTTAATTTTATATCAAACAAACAG
Source organism: Agrostemma githago (assembly GCA_958450325.1). Classification (NCBI taxonomy): domain Eukaryota; kingdom Viridiplantae; phylum Streptophyta; class Magnoliopsida; order Caryophyllales; family Caryophyllaceae; genus Agrostemma; species Agrostemma githago. Next base: position 59,320,756 of record OY288252.1, on the reverse strand, counting down.
TACGGAGTAGATAATAAAATATCTAATAAAAGCCGGTAAAAAAAAAAGTCATCATAAAATGGAGCACGACGGCTGAGTCGATGGCTATTCGGCGACGCCATTACCGCGATCGCGACCGATACAGCAATTTAAAACCACGGATCGTACATTATAATGTTGAACGTAATAAACATATCAATATAAGACAGACAGAGTTTCGCAGATTTTTCCTACCAAGCTAGGAAGATTATGGGATGACAAGAGGGAAAAATAAACATAGTCCACTAAGGCAATTATAACAGACTAGCAAATATCCAAAAAAACAGAGATAATGTTACTTTGGCACTCCATTATTGTTAAATGTCATGCATGACCAGCTAACCCACCATTCTTACACAACGTGACTCTTCTACACTTCATTATAGACGGGCGCCAAAAACAAATTCGCTTTTACAAAATAGTGGTACACTCTATCACCGTACTGAGAGTTTGAGACCAACAATTGCAATTGCAAGTGGTAACCAAGTCCGGAGTAATGTAGCAGATAGTAATACAACAAGATAAACAATGGAAGAGCACGTGACTCTGACCATCAGGATGAAATATTAGGTAAGACCTAACCCTCACTTGGCAACCGTTTATTCAATCAAGAAGATATTTAGATCACTGGGTGACTTAAGCAAAATAATGAACGGAAAAGAATATACAAAACTAAAAATACCAGACCCAAATAGACAACTTATACAGCAGTGCAGCTTAGTGTCTTACGTTTGCATGCTCCATAAATCGACAAAATCACAAGAAAGTTTTCAATTGGGGATGTAGATGAGCCCACACAAGTAAGTACTGTTAAAGGGTTCCAAAGATAAATCAGAGCAGCGATATCCCCAGATGAGTGAATTCCTGAAATCAGAAGGGAACAAAAACTTTAACATAAGGATACGTATTTTTTATATCGCTAGACATAGCACAATCGAAGATAAAAAACAGAGCTCATTGAATTTCAGCATAACCAATGGTCACAATTGATGACTAATGGTAACAAATGGAACAATCTTCTTCGAGAAACGGGTTTTACAAAATTATTTAAAAAAACACAAAGAGATACAAGTCGGAGAACACAAATCCATTCATTAATTTCCTCAAACCCAGGAATGGTTCAGGAGATGGCCACTTAATCACTTCCCTTCATGAGAAGCATTCCTTACAAAGCATCTCACAACGAAGAAAATATTTTTAACCAGCAGGTCAAGCTTTAAAAGACAGAGATATACTCTTTGAATTTTAAGTTAAATGATGTTCAATCTCTGAGAGGGAATAAGCTCACAAGATATTTAACTTTATTTGTTAATAAGCTCACCTGAGGCTTTAACATCTTCATCACACCTTAATGATTTCAAACTCTGACCATATGCTGACTGAAGCCTCTGACCAGTTGCTCGAAGAAGCAACGCAGAAGCAAAATCTGCAACCACAAATAGCAAACTATATCCAAGTGTTGATATTGAGTTCACAAGATCCTTATTTTCAGAGGAAATTCAGTTCATTCAGTTAAGTTTAGCTAATTCAATGTAGTTCGATTCAGCGTGCAATCTGTACTCCAAGCACTTTTACCTACCCTGTCAATTCATACTACTTTACTTATGATTTCAACATTGAATGTGTTATAGATTGCAGATGGTTAACTCTAAAAAAAGCTAATCAGTTCAGTTCATCACAGTGAATTTCAGTTCAGATAAGCAAGATCAAGGCGAATAACAGATTCCCTTGTCTCCTTAAGAAAAGTCGCAAGGCAATGAGACCAAAGACTTAAAAGACTTGAAAACACTACGTATTTTATTGAAAAGTTAATCATGGCTATGCTACATTGAGGTCCTATCCGAACCTTAAAAGCCGAACCCAGCCTTGAAACAAGCTTAACGTTGTGTAAGATCATCTAATATACATCCCAATGCTAGCTCTCCACTTTAAGTTGCATTAAGCGACGGCAGTAACAATCAAACAACTTTTCATGGCTCGCTTGGGATGGAGTTAATGTATTAAGGGGTAATGGAGCTAAAATGAACTAGAAAATGGAGGAGTGTAGTGATGGTGCTGAGCGGAAATGGAGAAAAAGAGATCATAATGAGACTAATATGCTCTCTTTTGCGGGTAAAACATTATTCCTCTCCCCCCATAAGTAATGCATTACTCCCATATGGGAGTAATTGTTACTCCCTTCTCCCCTTTACACCTTAAAATAGAAACATTAATCATTCATCTCCTCATTTTCTAGTTCATTTTAGCTCCATTACCCCTTAATACATTACCCCCATCCCAAGCGAGCCCTCAAAGTTCATTAACTATGAGCTAACTGAGTTAACCACGGTCTAAACTAACAGCAATTCAATTTAAGCCACAGTAATGAGCACACGAAAATAACAGATACACGGGGGACACGGTTATAGGAAACTAGCGAACCAGTGTTTCGAGCATACCTGCACAAAATGTGGGCGGGGACACCATCAATTCTGCAGAAATTGAACAAAATTGCGAACAAATTAGCAAATGATGTACAGATACCACCACAGTTCACACAGCACAAGCCAAATAAAGATAAGTAATGCTACCTGGTCACAGTCAAAGGACCCAGCAATGACAATAGCAAAGGAGACCCGTGATACATAGACCCTGCAATACATCAAAAAAATACAAATACAATCCCAAAATTCAGGATTTGCTATAGAAGTTAATAATAACACGCGCGCACACACACAAATGAAGATATAATTCTGTGAACCTGCGTAAGGAGAGATGGATGCATTCTTCTTCAACCAGTAACCTTCGGCCACTGAGAAATTACAACAAGTTAAGGAAAGGATTAGTACAACAGTAAAAAAAGCAAGTGGGTATTGTTGTAATTTCACATGATCTGATAACACACACATACACATATACATATTCATATATAGATTGACCCAGAGAGAGAGAGAGAGAGAGAGAGAGAGTGTGAGAGAGTTTACAACGGCGGATGGAAGTGAGTGGAGTGGAGACTTCAGGACGAGAAGCCAAGTGAGTAAGATTGTTAGGGAAGAAATATATGAGAATGAGCCTGAATACTATCGATGCAGTTCCCCATTTCCAGAATAATTTTGGGGCCATCTTCAATGTTGGCAATTTTGACCTATTATAAATGGAGGAAGTATCAAATACAGAATAATATGAGTGTGTGAGACTTGAAACACGCAGGTCCGAGTAACATAGGTGAAGCTCATTTCTTAGCAATAAAGAAATTGTTTTAAGCATTAACTTCATCAACTAGAGGGAGGCATAACTTGATGCAGTAACAAGGTCAACTAATACGATATGATACTACCAGAGAGCAACGAAATAGTATCATAGCTTCGGAAATCAAGCTCAAAGCATGGAGATATCATTTCACTGTACATCACCACCATCAGCATTTAGTAGAAATCAAAAGCAAAATTAGTTGCGAGTGAAAATAAGAGGATAAAATAATAAGACCTGGAGAAGGGATAGGGAGCGTTGGCGGATTTCGAGGTGGTGGTTGGGGCATCGCTGAGGGGGTGATCAGAGCGTCGGCAAGGGGTTCTGAGATACTGGATGGGTTTGGGAGATTAGGAATGTGAGATGGGGTTCGTGAGGGAGGGAGGGTTGTCAGTATTTGTCACTGGTATGTTAGTTCTGATTTGTAAATTATCGACTTTCACGTTTGTTTTTATGGGAGTAGAGTCGGCAAAAGCTTCCCCGGCCCGAGAAACCGATTCAAACCGCCCGAAACCCAACCCGATAGAACCAAACTTCGAATGAACCGAAACTGACCTAACTCGACCCAAAGGCTGCCTCATAACCTATACAACACGAAATACTATGAACCCAGCCTGACCCAAAGGTAAACCGAGAACATAATAGGACCCGAACTGACGTGACCCGTAACCCGATTCAACCCAAATTCAGCTCGACCTAAACTGACCTGAAAATAAAGAAATTTGTGACACGATTAAACCCAAACTGACTTGAAATACATCAATTCGTAAGTCAATTTACAACATATTTTAACCTGCCCCAATTTAACTGGACCCAAATCGTAATCCATTAAGTTTTATTATTAAAAAAATAAACCTATCTAAAAATTATTTCAACCTCAAAACCTTGAACATTGGGCACATCAGTCATTCATTACTCGTATAAGAAAAGAAGCTCCTATCGGAAGAAAGATCACAATGATTTGTTATGTTAAAAGAACAAGAAATCCGACTCGAACTCGGTAGGAACATTTATGATAGTCATAGAGATCTTAGTTTCTTGGTATAAATTACCACTATTACAGTATTACTTCCTCTGTTTCGTTTAAATCATTATTTCAATATTATAAAATCTACACTAATTTCTGTTATCAACCATACTGTACTGAAATTTGTATTTTCCAATTCTTAAATTACAGACTTGAAACATGTGTTATGTGTATATGCCAATATTTATTCAAAAACTAAATTGCACATGAAATATGAAATTGCAAATAAAAAAATCGCATCTAACTCCATTGTTGGCCTCTTATTTCTATCTATACTCCATCCAACCTCACAAAAATCGACATTAAAGGCACAAGAATCAGGAATCATAACTGTAGACATGAACCCTAGTCGTGATTGGAAAGTACATTGCCTCAAAATTGGCACAAAATTCATACCACGACAAATTACTGACTGAAACAATATTCATACCTTGACAGCAGTTATGAACCTGGATAACTAGTTGAAATTAGAACAAGAATACACAGAAGATGCAACAGAACCAATGAAACTAATTAAAGTAGAACCTTGTTTGAAAGATCTGGAGACAATAAAGTTGATGTGATGGATCAAGCAGTGCGGCGGAAGAGATGAAGGCTGCCTGATAAGTCCACGGCAGAGTAGTAAATGAGCTCTCCCCACTGACAGCAATCACCACCTCAAGCAATGCTCCTCTTTCCGGGAGTTTTATTTAGGTTTGGCTCGATCGATTTTTATTTTTATTGTTAGCTAAAACACGGGGGTTTGGCTCGATTGTTATGGAAGAAATAAGGGGTTGTTTGGTTGGAGGGATGAATTAGAACTCAATGCTTAGTAATGGTGGTTTTGTTTCGATCTTTAATGTATTGTAATTGTCCTTTATGATATCACTAATTGATAAATTATAAATTTAAGGGAAAATTGATTGTTACTCTCATTTTCAAACTTTATACCTTACATAATTTTTTTCCAAAATTTATATCTAATTATTCTAATAATTTCATAATCAATACCTCAATCTTATTTCCATCAAAAAATTAATGGAAACCATGACATTAAAGGTTAAGTTGCAATTTTCATTTGTTTCTCTTACCTTCACCACTTAAGTGTTCATCAAGTCATCATATCTTCATCTTCATTATATATTTTTCTCCGATCTTCTTCACTCTTTATTCTTCTCTTTTTTTGCCCCTAAATCAAAATTTAGGGCGTCATTTTTCATCTACTCAAGCTTTCTATTGTTATTATTTTTCCAAATTTTAATTGTAAATTGTTTTTTTTTTCAATTTTCAATAAAAATTAGGGTTTTCCACTTTTCAATTAAAATTAGAGTTTTCCAGATTTTTGTTGTAAATTAGAGTTTCTATTTATTCTAATTGTGTTTTAGGCAATTTGATTTTCCTAATTCAATGAAATTGGTTCAGTTTGGTGGTTACTAATGGCATGAAGTTATGATTTTCCTAATTCTATGAAATTATCAAATACCGAAGCACAATACAAATTCCGGGAAAGGTAGTAAAACGACACTAATTAAGCTAGACTCAAATGTTAAGCAAATTAATCACAAATTGAGAAAATAATAAGAGTCGAATAACCCGACTTATAAAGTCGACTAATAACAAACCGATTTATTTGGGTTGAGATCATTGGATTTCGCTTTGGGGATTTGATTATGGTGTGAATATGTAATGGTATGATTTGTTGTGTGTCCTGAAGTCCTATGGAGAATATGGAGAGCCTGAAGGAAGAATGAAACAATGAGTTTGGGAGTTGAATTATCAAAGAAGGGTACATGAGACTTTCATCTTATTCCTTTTTTTTTTTACGAAAATAAGATTAAGGTATCGATTCTGAAATTATTGGAATATGTAGGTATAAGTTTTGAATTTTTTTTATCTAAGGTATAAAGTTTGAAAATGAGAGTTATTTGAGGTATAAAGTATCAATTTTCCCTAAATCTTTCACCTTTTATAAAAGTGTGCAAGGGTAATAACTATTCAAATGAACAGCATGGGTGACGTGCCCTTACATTTCACTTCCTTTTCCAATTGTTTGTGCCACCTGTCGGTAAGTGCTGCCACATCTTCCAATCTTTTTCGGTCACTTGCTCTTCTTTCCAATATTTTGGCCAGTTCCCACATTCCCTTTTATTGTTGCCTAACCAAGCTTCTCCAATTGTTATTTCAATTTTATTTATTTGTTTATTTATCTTTCCTTTCCCAATCTACCACAAATTCATTTTCATCTTCCGCTCGGCTTTTCTTCATGGTTCCTGATCAATTTGCCACCTTGTTTATGAGGAAGAGAAGATGCCTCTTCTTACTGCTCCTTGGCCTATTATGGCTACTCGTGCCCCTTGGTATGTTGTCTTGCCACTTTGGAACACAAATTCCCATGTGAGACGGTCTCCTTATTGTGAAATATCTCACATGGAAACAAGTTATAAAAATAATTGCGATAGGTGATAGGTGTCACGATAGGTGAAACCGTGTCACCTTAGGCTTACTATGCGTGGAATATGCCAGTGTTGATTTTTCCAAATAGTTGCGCGACCTACAGTTGTAATCATTACTTATGATATTGCCAACAGTACGTTTTTTTGCTGCAGATTTCATTCTGATTATTAAAATATAAATTATGACAGGTGATAAGTACTTAACTGTGCTCATGGTTCAGTTTGAAACATTGGTTGGGTTTTGTTTGCTTTTAGTTACTTATGCCAGTTTGTTCAGTTACATATCTTCCTTGAACAGTTTTTAGATTTGTTTTCCTCTCACAAAATTTTATGTGTGGTTGATATTGCTCCACATATACCTGAGCTTTTGCTCCTATATATACACATGCATCATCTTAATCTCTCTTTTCATTACTTGTTACTATTGGTAAGCACAATTTTCTCCAACAAATTATTTTCATGCCTGCTATTTTCTTATTTGCTTTTTACCTCCCGAAAACAAACTCATTTCACTCATTTCTTTGGGTGCAGGGAGACTTCGTTGCATATTGTTCCACTGTAGTAGGTACCTTTTCCCTCTACCTTTTCTGTTGCTATATTTGGTGGTTTCCTCACCTTGACATTTTGGCTTGTTTTGCTTCTCTAAGTTGTCTTGCTTTAAGAATATTAGGTAGATTTTGGTTTTCAAGAGAGTGGTATAATTGTATTAAATCAGACAAATTGCCCTTTGGCTTGGTAAGTGAGGAATAAAACATACCCCGTATAAGATACGATTTTTGTGTGTGTTCTGCAATACACTACGCCCAAGGCTCTAGGATTTTGCGGCTATAGGAAGGTAGATGATTTTTATTGTTCTGTGTTGGCTGTACACATGGTGTTGATGTCAGAACTTAAATTATGGATTTATTTTTTCCATGTCAATCTTGCGATCTTTTAGGTAGCTTTCTTTGTAAGCCTTCCCGACTCTTTCAGTGTTTTTCTAATCTTGCGTGCTAGCTCGATGAATGATAATCGGGTCAGCCAATAATCTTTGAGGAGAAATCCCATACTAGGGTCAGGAACTTGACACAGAGTCAAGTTCATAGAATGATGGATAAGGTTTTTGGATTAAGTGTGGACATAGAGGCGCGGGTTATTACGATTAAGTGTAGTCTAGAGAAAAAAATAGCTACCCTTAGCTTGGCACCCTTTTATCCCTGGCACTACATTTTATTATATTCCGTAGATCATTTGTGGTGGTGAATCATGTCTTCTCAACCTTTCAAATGCCTCGCTTTACAGGTTAGGACAGAAATGGATGGACCCGAAAAAACATTCAGAATCTCATATCGCTCCCTTTTGGTTGACATCACCAAAGGACTAGGATGGCCCATTCCCCTTTATAATCGATGAGACTTAACAAAGAATGTTGTTCGTGTGTTGCTGGTGAAGGAAATAGGACCAACTGCATATTCCTTCACTGGAAGTGAGCGCGAGACTTTAGTTGAGTCTGAAGAGGAGGCCGCTGAAAAGGCGGTAGATTACTTAGTGCAGAAAAGGAGAGTAGTCATTGAGGATGTCAACTTAGGAAAACGCTCTATGTATCAGGCATGTTCTAGGTTTTATAAGAAAAAAATCGAAACATTAGAGCGTAAGGAAAAAGGATCTGAAGGAGGGGAAGCTAAAAGGCTGAAGAGAAAATCTAAAGATGCTCTTTCGTATGAACCTAAAACAATCAGCATTGATTTCTGGGCAATTTGGCTTGAGATTGTGGCATCACTCCAGATACCGGTTACTGGAGTTGAGTTCATAAAGCATGGTGATGATGCTCATGTCTGTTCTATTGCTATTAAGTGGCATAGAGATGCATCAACAGCTCCTAATATATATAGATGTATTGGTCATTTACCCATGTACTTACACGCTACCATTAACAGCTCCTTGACATTATCAGAATGAACATAACATTTGAGGTTGTTGATGAGACTGGTTCCTACACATTCACTGCATTCACTGAAGATGCTGAAAAATTGCTAGAAGCAAAAACTCGCACTCTACATGCAATGACGGAAGAGGTGGGACTTCACCTTACCCTTGGTACAAAGCTAAGCAAAATGTCATTCTATAATTTCAGTAGAATGTTTTTTTATTAAGATTAAGAACTTATTTTAGATGCAGTAAAAATGTCTCTTTCAACTCCTGGATTGCATCAACTTGTCTACGTTGCTACGTCACTCCTCTACAGTAATCTATGCAGGAACGTCTTGCCCACCTGAGCGAGGTTGAGGTCAAAATTCGAGCCACATCATTCTATATTCAAATAGGTCCTGCAACTTCCCTTGCAAGAAATCGAGTGCTGAAGTGGGTGCTCAAGCGCCTTTTGTTTGATTAAACTATTATGCTAAGTACGGGGATGCTCATATCTTCCGTCTTTTGAATTATAGCTCAAATATTTTGGACTTGTCTTAGCCTACGCCTTTTGCGCTCACGGAAGCATGTTAAATGTATAAATTAATGACCTTTATGCACTTTCCTCTACTAAAGTGTGGAACCATAATGATGTATTTTGAAAGTATCGTACTCATTGTTCCTACTTAACTATGTTGTACATATTATATTGCTTTGAAATGTTCCGCACTACTCAATCAAACACCTTGCTTACTACAATTACTCTTTATATATCGCGCAAAATATTGGTTGCACACCAAGTAGATATCTTAAGCAAAATTACCATGGCCTATTAAAACAAAAAATTGCTGGTTCATTACAAAACAAACACTCATTTACCACGCCATCACATATTCATTGTTTTACACGCCAATGATCGTCAGAACACTATGATATTTCTCGCCATCGCTGCATCTATGAAATCAAATATTAACAATTGTCATATCTTGGGGTACCGCGCGCAACGCGCGCGGTACAACAACTAGTTTAATTATAAAAATTTGTAAACACCCACATTTTGCCGCCAGGTATCTATAACAGTTTCCGACAAACACCCGATGATGATCGGACACAAACATGCTTTAATATACTCGAAAACGGGCTCAAAATCATTGGCATTTGGCTTGGGCTTTTTGCGGGGTACAAATCTCACAAAACCAACCTCAAAATCAGGCCCAGTGGGTCGTTTCGAGTCAAATAAGACTAATTTGGGTCGAATCCGACACTAAGGGCAAAACTGTCTTTTAGCGACCGAGTCAAAACCCGGTCAAAGATATTTTCGAGACTCACGAGTCAGCCGTGTCATCCCACGTGACTGATTCGAGCTCAAACGCTACAAAAAATCAGCTACACAAAGTATTAAACAAATCCGTTTGAGGATAGAATTCGATCTCAAGTAGGAATTCTATCCAAATACCGAATCAAACACTCGGCCGAGCATGGGATACTCGGCCGAGCAGCCTATTTTCAGCCGAAATTCCTTGCTTCTTCACCAAGTAATGTAATTTACGTTCCTCTCGACTTCTTACTTTTCCTATCTTAAGCGGTAGTTCTCACCCAAACACTTCTCCTAGCCAAGGTCGGGAATTTTCCTATAAATAGGCCCCTTGTACACACGATATCTATCAATCAAAAAAATATACAAAAACTTTATTATTCATCACACATCTACAATTCACGAAAAATACACCTAGCATCGAGAAACCGATAGTATATCCGAGACCCGACGAAACCGGCCACCTCTTACCCTTTACACGTCCAAAACCAAAACCACCATAACTCACCGACATTAACTCGACACTCCCGTGTCCTAGCCACATTCCGACGAGCCCCGATCCGAATAAACAAAAGCATGTAGGTTGAGGGTGTAAAATCAAACCTGATTTCTCTCTTCTCTCTTCCCTTCTCTCGTCCTTTCCTCGTCTTTCTCTCGTTTTTTAGCGTCGTCATCGGTCCATTTTTTTTATTATGGGTCATCGTCGCATTTTTTTATTTCTAATATCGATTATTACAAAACTATTTTTACAAAGCAAATGTTCTTAAAATACGATATCGATTCTCTAATCAAATATCGTATCTAACAAGAACTAAATTAAATCTCGTTGATACTAAAAATATCGTCACATGGTTTCATAAAACAAAACACGATGATTTTTAACGTGGAGAGATTCAAACATCGTTTTTTATTTGATTTTACAAAACAATTTACAAAACCTTTTTTTATCTATCTTTTCTAAAAAAAAACTATTCCGAATATTTGATATCGATTTCATAATCGAATATCGAATATAACGAATAGCGCAAAGTTAAGTCGAGTATAAATCATGCAATATTTATACGCGATTTAATAACCGATTTTCCGAAAAGCAAGTTTCGAAAACAGCCCGGGACGCGAGTCGCGTGCGTCCCGGGCGAGTCGCGTGATCCTTTGGAAAACGCGACGCAAATAATCGATTTCGCTCTATTTTTTATTTTTCGAACATCGTTTTTTAGACAAAACAGCGGGTTTTCAGGCATATTTCAGATTTCGATATATTTTTCCTTGACCTCGGTCAACACATGTTAATCCATCACGTGTCGTAAACTTTTCAAAATCATGCATATTATCGTGTTTATATTTTTTTATTCAATCGTTACTAACACGTTTGTTCAGCAACTTCTTTTCATCTTTTGTTTTATTATACTAAAACGAATCTCACATGCTAAATTCAACTTTGACGTTAATTTTCATGCATTAAACCGACTTAGCAACCCATTCAATTCCTTGCATGTTTAGGGAAAATAATGTTTGCATATCATCCATCGTATTACTAACACGCGTATTCAAAAATCAAACGATATCCTAGTAGAGGCCGCTAATGTGCGGGCGGGGTTGGGTGTTTTTTGTGAACTTCCCAACACGTACCCTCACCCCTTACTCAGAACTGTGGTTTCCGGATGTCCGAAACCATTGGCACACGAGAGTCATCCAATACACGGTATCCGATAACGTCGGTTTCGATATCAAATGCAAAGGGACGAACCCAATAAACTCTGACATCGGAATGTGCCGTATTTTGTGCACGGCCCACTACGACATAGAGTGGGTTCGAACAGGCCCGAACTCCCACAAAGTTCGGTGGCGACTCCACTTCAATTTAAATTTCAATTCGATCCATTCTCATATGGAGATTCATTCGCCTCCCCAAACCCGCGCGTGGACGCGTCGGAGTGGACCTATGTCATGTCCACAATTTGGCGACTCCGCTGGGGATTAACTGATGCGTGACTTACCATCGGCATCCTCAGGGTGAGACTCGAATAGAAATCGTTTGACTAGTACAATACGCGTTTTAGTTTTACGGTTCATGCATAACCCCATATTTTCCCGGACCGGTACTGGTGACCGATGTCCCACTATTGATGTAGTCCAAATTGGATATGTCAAAGGTGTCCATAGCCGATTCGTATGGGTTTTACGGCATGTTCTAAGCTCAACTCGACTTAGGAAGTCCGTCCCGATTCTCGATAGGCTATGTACACTGGTATAGACCCTTACAGACTGACCGAGACTTAGAATTAGAGCATACATGGCGTCGTTATACTGTTTCCATGACTACGTGCTACCTGATTTACAAGTCGTCTTTCAAAAACTGTCATTTTCAAAATTGCATCCTTTTCAAAATATCCAATTTCAAAACCCGGGACATATACCGAATTTAGGATTTATGATTTTACTCAAAATAGCCTATTTTTAGCCGGTATTATGCCCATTTCAAAACTCAAAAATATTTTCGAACTTTCAAAACCGTTGCCCGGCCCGCCTTTCTATTTTCTTTTTCGAAAAAAAAGAGGGTCGGTTCTCCCCGAATTTTTCGGGCTTTTCAAAAAATCATATTTCGAAACCTTCCTCTTCTTAGGACTTCCCGTATTTAGCAGTGTCGGGTCGTGTCGTAAGTCGTCAAGGTCTTTTAGCGTCGAAACTCTGTCGATCTTATATCACGGATTTCCTCCCTATCCCAGTCCGCCTTATTTGACTAAGGCAAGGCCCACCTACGTAGGACATACTCATACAAGGGTTGACCCGTCTACACAATCGAGTCCAAAGTCTGGGGAATGTCTCACGTGAACCTCCTTTCGAACAGGGCCCAGCCCACACAACTGGATCCTAAAGGAGGCCCACCTTTCACGAGTCACCCGTCTAAGTGTCTTTTCCGAGTCATTTCTTTCCTAGTCCTCTTTTCCCTTGCTCGGGATATACTTTCGTTTTAGGATTTGGGTTAGTTGCTGATTACGAAGTGTTCTTACAGACAGACCACCCTTCACCCGAACCATGACGAAAGAAGTCATTAATGAGTTGACAGCTTCGTTGGCCAAGCTACAAGACCAATTGACGCAGATGAGACGGGACCAGATCGCCATCCTTACTCGGGTAAGCGCCGTGGAACAGGGAACTCCTAACGGAGGGATTGAGGATGATGGGCCGTTAGCTGAACTGGCCAGCGCGGTCCATAAACTGCAAGAATAGGTCCACACGACCACTAACAACACCATCCACACGGAGAACGCTCGGGCTTATTCGCCCCTGACTGATGAGTTGCCCGCTAATCTCAACTTGATGGGCCTACCCATGTTCGATGGGACTGAAGACCCGGTACTCCATATCCGGGCTTTCAAGGAGTTTATGGCAGTTAAAGGGGTCAAGTCGACCATGTTCAAGCATCTCTTTGCTTCATCCTTGGACAAGCACCCGAGAGCCTGGTACTACAGGCTTGATTCCAAGAAATACAAAACTTGGGACGATGTCGCAACGGAGTTCGCCCGAAACTATGCGGACAACACCGAAATCCAGACTACCATGCGTACTCTGGAGGTCATGGCCAAAGAGCCTAAGGAGGGTTTCACCAAATACCTCCAGAGGTGGAGGGCCGAAAGTGTGAAGCTGGTGGACAAGCCCAGCGAAAAAGTCTTGGTGGAGGCCTTTGTCAAAAACCTCCTCCCTTCTTACCGGATCCACCTCCGGTACGCCATCATACCCAATTTCGCCACCTTGACCGAGATGGGTACGAGAATCGAAGATGACCTAAGGTTAGAGAGCCTTACTAAGGCCTCTACTAAAGGATATCAAGGAGCCAGTTCGTCCTCCGGCAAGCCCGCAACTACAACTGCGGCCCGAAGCATCTTTGACGAGGTTAATCTCCTGGACACCTCGACCAAAAAGAATACTCCAACTCGAGTATTCACTGACATAGGGACTACTAATGCTCACGCCTTACAAAGGCCACTATCACCGAGGCAACGGGCACGACACTGAAAAATGCTGGAAGTTGAAGCATCTCATTCAAGATCTGATCGAAAGTGGGAAGATACCACTACCCAGTGATAAGCCGAGTAACAAAAATAATCCTCTTGGTACTCACGCCATTTTTACTGGAGAAGTAGTCGACTGTACTCATCTCATTTTCCCTTTCATTCCCCAAATCAAGGGGATATGGAATGACGATGAAGATGACGTTTACCTGGTCAAGAGGGAAGCTGTCCCCATCACCGTCGAAGAAATCCGGAAGGCTAAAACCAAGGCCCTGGCCGGCACACACGTCATCACAGCCGGACCTTCGGCCCCGGGAGCCGTCACTGAACCTGCCAGGACGGAATCTACACTTGAAGAACCAAGCGCTGACATGGCCCTAGTCAAACAATTGAAAAGGGTCCGAACCGATCTTACTATATGGCAGCTTTTGGTTAGTTCCCAAGAGTATCGGGCAGCACTTACTAAGGCTCTCGATGAGATCAAGGTTGACTCGTTGGTTACCCCCACTGAAATGGTAGCCACTATTTTGCCTCATCTTAAAGGCAAGTCCAAGGGAGAAGGCCCACTCATCACCTTCTCCGAGTCCGACCTTCCACCGTTTGGGGCCGCCCATAACTTGGCCCTATATATCACGGTGATCTGCCGAGGCAAGTATCTACCCATGACCCTAATTGATGACGGGTCCGCTGTAAACGTCCTTCCCTTAAGGACCGCTAAGGCTCTCGGCATTACCGAGGCTGACTACCTTCCCACTGCACAAACTATCCAGGCTTTCGATGGAAGCCCAAAATCAGTTGCCGGGGCCGTTAAACTAATCATCATAACAGGCCCGATCGAGAAAGAGCTAGAATTCTAGGTGATCGATGTCACCTCATCTTTCAATCTGTTACTTGGAAGGCCCTGGATCCACGCGGTCAAAGCCGTGTCATCCACTCTTCACAGGAAGGTCAAGTTACCTTTACAAGACGGGGTCGTCACTCTTGAAGCTACCCCCATAGCCGTGTCAAGCTGCAACACGGCCGGCCCAACCGACCCGCGAGGTTTCAATTTCGTGGGGATGATCGAGGAAGAATATCTTTTTCAGCCCTACTTCACTACTAGCATCGACACGATGCTGCAAAACTCGGGCTACCTACCAGGGGCAACTTCGAGGCCCAATCTCCCGGCTGGCAAGATCGTCGAGGTCCTGAATGATGGAGAATCTCGGTTCGGTTTGGGCTACACCATGACCCAGGGAGATATCAGCCGAACAAACGCAATCAAGTTTGTCACTCCCGTGTTCGGAGCTATTCAAGTGGGCCTCTTTCAGCCCACTATCTCGTATCCCGAGACCAAATTGGCTCGGGAATGCAATTTCATCCCGGATGATATCTTTGCCCTCATCCAGTCCGAATCAAAGGAAAGTGCAGATAACACTGAGCCCATGCTGGGGCTCCTGTTCGGGGAAGATAAGATCATTCCGACCCCTAAGGAAGAGCTGGTAAGCCTAATCCTTCGCAGCAGCAAGTTCGATCCGACAAAGCTGATCTCTGAAGTCGGTGCTAACACTGGAAAAAGGGCTTGGAGGAAGACGATCAAGTGGACTGACAGCGAGGGGCGAGTCTACAAGCTCACTACTGGTGAAGGGGACATGTGGGACGATGAGTCTGAGTCTGAGTCAGACTCAGAGTCGGAGTCTGAGTCCAAGTCTAGAGGGTCCAGTACTAGATTCGAGTCTGTAACCCCCCTTCCTTTAGTCACACCTATGGGAGTCTCGGAGTCTGTCCCGAGAGCACTCCCCATCCCGCCTCTGACCAACGATCAGATGGCCGCTCTCTTTGAGCTGTTTTCAAAATTCTCTATCAATAATAACGATAACCGTTCTGCTTACGACTTGTCTTATTTTCAAAACATTTTCAAAAATTTTACTTGCAATGACATTGAGAAACCCGACGAACAGGTACCACTACCTCCGCATCTAGTCGAGCAACTCGAACAAAGGGAATCCCGAGATCCGATAATTGAGGAAACTGACTATATCAATGTAGGAACCCCTTTAGAGCCTCAGATGCTTAAGTTAGGTTTATCCTTAGATCCCGAGGAGAAACAACAATTCACGGATCTCCTCCATGAATTCAAAGACGTCTTCGCATGGTCCTACTAGGACATGCCGGGAATAGATCGGGAGATAGCCGAACACCGTATACCCATCAAAGATGGGTGTATGCCGGTAAAGCAAAAACTCCGTAGAATGAGGCCCGAATGGTCTCTCAAAGTCAAAGAAGAAGTCGACAAGCAATTCAAAGCGGGCTTTATTCAAGTGTCTGAATATCTAGACTGGGTTGCAAACATCGTACCAGTACCCAAGAAAGACGGCAAGGTACGCGTTTGCGTAGATTTCCGGGACCTTAATAAGGCCAGCCCGAAATACGATTTCCCGTTGCCACACATCGATATACTGGTGGACAACACGGCCGATCATGCCCTTCTATCATTCATGGACGGGTATGCCGGATACAATCAAATCAAAATGGCGAAAGAGGACATGAGTAAGACCACCTTCATTACGCCGTGGGGTACTTACTGTTACACCGTTATGCCGTTTGGGCTTATCAATGCCGGTGCCACTTATCAACGGACCGCCACTACCTTATTACATGATATGATGCACAAGGAAGTGGAGGTCTACGTGGACGACATGATCGTTAAGTCCAAAGACCGAAACGGGCATATTTCGGCCCTCAGAAAGTTTTTCACCCGATTACGCAAGTACAACATGAGGCTAAACCCTCAAAAATGCAGTTTCGGGGTAACATCGAGCAAGTTACTGGGCCATATCGTCAGCCAACGTGGCATCGAGGTTGACCCAGCCAAAATCAAAGCCATTATCGAGATGCAACCACCTAAAATCGAAAAGGAGATAAGGGGGTTTCTCGGGAAAGTCCAATATATCAGCCGTTTTATCTCGAAGCTAACTATGGTATGTGAGCCCATTTGTAAGAAGCTGAAGATAGGAGAACGGGTACTGTGGGACGACAAATGTCAAGCAGCTTTCGATAAAATCAAGGAGATTCTGTCTGCACCACCGGTATTAATGCCACCTCAACACGGTCTGCCTTTGTCGTTATTCCTAACCACGACCGAGACAGCCATGGGGGCTATGCTGGCCCAGACAGTCGATTCGGAAGAACGGGCCATTTACTACATCAGTAAAAAGTTCCTAGGATACGACTGTAAATATACAATGCTCGAAAAGACGTGCCTAGCTCTAGTTTGGGCCACTAAAAAGCTCCGACACAATATGCTTAGCCACGAAGTGCACGTGTTATCAAGAATGGATCCAATCAAGTATCTGTTCGAGAAACCCATCCTCAATGGCAGGATATCTAGATGGACTTTAATGCTAGCTGAGTTCGACCTCAAGTTCGTGCCATTAAAAGCCATCAAAGGCCGGGTAGTAGCCGAGTTCCTTGCCGATAGTCCGATATCTGAAGAGGGACATACCGACACTTGGGCCTTCCCAGATGAAGATATATTCCATACTGATACCGAAACATGGGATCTATATTTTGACGGAGCGTCCAACTTCCGAGGATTTGGGGTCAGGATTTTGCTAATCTCACCACAAGGAGAGCACACCCCGTTATCCATTAAGCTAGAATTTGACATGACTAACAACGCAGCCGAATATGAAGCATGCATTCACGGGTTGCAAGCCGCCGCTGATTTAGGAGTAACAAACCTCCGGGTCCACGGTGACTCGTCTTTAGTCATCAATCAAGCTCTCCAAAAATGGAAAACTCGGAACGCCAATCTCGTAGCTTACCAAGCGCGAGTAAGGGTTCTCGAAAAACAATTTCAAAAGGTAGAATACATCTATTTACCTCGGGAAGAAAACCAGTTTGCGGATGTGCTTTCTAAATTGGCATCTTTACTGAATATCCCGGAACACCTGACCAGCATGTCGATTTGTGTCGAAAGACGGTCCGAGCCGGCATATATCAACACTATCCAAGATATCGAAATAACTGATCTGGAACCTTGGTACCAGGCTGTTCTGACCTACTTAACGTCAGGTGAATATCCTCCGAGATCTGAAAATCGGGCCAAGAAGGCCCTGCGAAGGTGGGCCACTCAGTTCATCCGCACGGACGATGGACAATTATATAAAAAGATGGCACAGGGGGCCTTACTCCAATGCATTGACAAAACGCGAGCCGAAAGGGTCATGGCCGAAGTACACGATGGTGAAAACGGTTTGCATATGAACGCCCATATGCTAGCCCGAAAAATCGCGAGACTCGGGTACTATTGGAATAGCATGGAAACCGACTGCCAGTTATACGTCAAACACTGTCATAACTGTCAGATTTTCGCCAATGTCCAGCATATGCCGTCATCCCTGTTATATACTATGACATCACCATGGCCATTTTCGACATGGGGAATTGATATAATCGGGAAGGTGAACCCTTCCGGGACGGGGGGTCACTGTTTCATTCTAGTGGCTATTGACTATTTTACCAAATGGGTCGAAGCCGAGTCATATCGTGTCTTGAACGCCAAGCACGTGGCTAAATTTATCCAAAACAAGATTATATGCCGATACGGGATCCCGCACGAGTTCATCAGTGATCACGGGACCCATTTCCAAGCTGAAATCGCTACTTTGTTGGAAAAATATAAAATTCAAAGGCATACATCTTTGCCTTACCGTCCCCAAACAAATGGAGCGGTAGAGGCAGCTAATAAAACAATTGTCACCATACTTAAAAAGATGGCTGAGAATTACCGGGACTGGCCCGACAAAATTCCTTTTGCCCTATGGGGGTACCGGATGTCAATTCGCACCGCAACCGGAGCAACTTCGTATTATCTGAGATATGGGATGGAGGCGGTCCAGCCGGTCGAGCTCGAGGTACCATCCCTGAGGATTTTACTCGAAAGTCAGGTGCCGGAAGCAGATTGGGTCCAAGCCCGATATGACTTGCTAGTCCTCTTGGACGAACGGCGATCCCGGGCTCTTAACAATATCCAGATATATCAAAAAAGGATACAACGGGCTTTCAACATAAGGGTTAGGCCCAAAAATATCGAAGAAAGGGATCTAGTCCTAAAATCTGTCCGGGCTTTGCTACCAGTCGACCCAAGGGGAAAATTCAAACCCAATTGGACCAGACCGTATCTAGTAAAGAAGGTTTTATCAGGAGGAGCAGTAATGCTGACAGACTTGGACGGGAACGAATTCGTCAACCCAATCAACTTGGACCAGTTGAAACGATACTACCCCTAAACCTTATCTCAATGTCATTTGCTAAAAGTTTATAAAAATTTGTCTTTTTATAGATTTTCAAAAATTAAGCAAGTCAATAAGTTAGGATTACTTATCCTACTGTCGCACATCTCGAACTAATATTCTTGATGTATTTCGAAAAATTGCAAAAAATCTATGTTTGAACTACGGTTGGTTTGATTCCAGTAATCGTGGATACGTAGGCAACCCTTCAAAAGGGTACAACCACTGCAATAACGAAAAGACAAGAACGGTTTGTCACTAATATGTCTTTTATTATTATTCAAAAAAATGCATCACGCAAAAAAGCAACAACAAAAAAAAAAAACACCACAAAAATAATAGTAGTACTTAAATAATAAAATCTAGGAGACTACTGCTCATACATTTTCTGCTTCCCTTTATCTTTTGGGTCGCGCGGAGCCCGAGGTCGACGGGGCGGGGGTGAACGTTCCCGGATCACGAGTGGAACCTCTTTAGCTCGAACCCGTTTCTTCGACAGCGGATCTTATGCTATTGTCACTGGCCTAAGCCGAGCCCGTACATGCTCGGGTAGTCTGTCTCGTGGACCAAGTCGGTCCTGCACCACCAGTCTTGGGCCGAGTCTCCTTTCCAAGTCTGTTTGGGGGTTCACTTTTCCCCGTGCACCTTTAGTACTGGACCCTTCAGTTTGAGTCCTAGTCTTCCCTTTCTGGCCTGACATCAGACGAACCATGGTAGCCGGGGTATCGCCATCATCAAAGAAACCTCGATTATCTTTAGCTTGTTCTCGGCGCAGCAAGTCAAAGGCTTCGTCAGTCTTCAAGGCAGCACGGGCTTTAGCAGAGTCTGCTTTTGTCCACTTCACATAAGAATCCGATACCT
Source organism: Agrostemma githago (assembly GCA_958450325.1). NCBI lineage: Eukaryota > Viridiplantae > Streptophyta > Magnoliopsida > Caryophyllales > Caryophyllaceae > Agrostemma > Agrostemma githago. The sequence goes on along the minus strand of OY288252.1, from coordinate 59,300,699 downwards.
AGATCGAATGAAGAGTCTTGGAAACGGGCCAAGTAGCCCGGGTATACCACCTTTGCATTCAGGTGTCACACATCACGTCTATTAGCTGAGTAGATTCACTCACAACCGCCTCGATTTCTGGGATTCTTTGGGCCCGACCATATTGCCTAAGTATGCGATCGGGGTAAAGATGGATTGTTTGACTAAAAGATAGGATCAATTGATATCGGGCCCTATCTCTCGATTCCAAACCGGTCCAGACGTAAATGGGCCACGCACCAGGGTACGGTCCAGCGAATCAATAGGCCTCCGTGGAAACATAGCATTTCGTCCCAGTATTTCTGAGTATTGAGGCGAGAAAAGTCAACGGCCCGTCTCCTCGTCATCACTTGATTCGGGCGATATCGGCTTACGTCAAGAGGAGGATCCACGATCGATAGTCTCTCAAATAGCCAAAGCTGAAAAAAATCAAAAAATCTTGAAAAGTAAAAAAAAAAATCGCAAAAATCGAGAAAAACCGAGAAAAATCGGAAATTTCGGAAAAATCGGGAATGGCAAAAAAAAAATCAAAATTGCAAAAAAATCAAGGCACCTGTAGAAGACGGGTACTCCCAGTCAGCTGGATCGACGAATCCCTTTTACGATTATCCAAACCCTGGATAATCTCTCCTATGATCAGCCAAGCCGGGCTGTGCTCCGTTTCCATTAAATCAACCATTGTGAAGAGTCGGACGTGGCCCATACAAGATAGCAGATCCATATGGTCTTCGAAGGCATAAACGTGGAGCATACAAAAAGCAAAGGCCCTACGGCTATGAACAGGCCTGACCCGGACATCGTGTGGGTTCATGAATTTTTCAGCCAAATCAATCAAGGAAACTGTATCTCCTTCCAGCATACGAGATACTTCCATATGAGAAAGCCCTAAAAATTCCAGTAATTTCCTCCTCGGGTCATGAACTGAAAACGGGATAGCAGGGCGAAGTATGAGATTCCACCCTCCTAAGGTAGCAATTTCTTCGGGAATAGGGCAGATTTCGCCTCGGGGAAAGCCGAAAACATGATAAGTATCGTCCCAATAGGACAAGCAAGCATCCAAAAAGTGACGGTCTACTTACATCTGGCGGATCGTGAATAACTGGGTGACACCATTCTGGTTCAGAATAACTTTATCTGCGTCTCTGAAGTATCGGGACCAATCTTGCAGCATTCCAATTAAGGTCGATTCCCATGATTGGATTTCTAAAAGGAAGAATAAGTTTCTCAGGGCTTGTTTTTCTTTGAAGGAAGAAAGGGAATTGTGGGAATTATGAAGAAATTATGAGCAAGGAGGGGGTATTTATAGCATAAAACCCAGACTTTCGTCCTCACTGTAGGATTCCTAATCCCAGAAGATTTAGCATACAGGCCTTGTCCTAGGATCTAGCTAAGTCATCCCGAGCATTCCTATTCCTTTTCAGAGTCAAAAATACTCTAGTTTTCAAAACTCTTTCAAATTCAAAAATTCAAAATCCTCTTCAAAATTTTATTCCCCAGCGCGAGTCATTTCTCCTACAAATGTTACATGCAATTTTTTTTGCATAAATCATGTACAGGACGACTCAAGCAAAACCATACAACTAACTCCCCAGCGGCATTTAACGGGATGGGCCCACATATAGGCGCACCCAAGACTTATACGACAAGTCCGATTCCCCACGGAGTTATCATCATCAGCTCAGGTATGATTTCCAACTTATGGCTGACGAGCCCTTTTACGCAGGTCTACTGGACTATAAACAACCCGACCGGAAGTCTGTCAGGTCTTAATCTTTGATTGGCCTAGTAGCTACTCTGACTTTCGCCCTGTCCAAGCCTCAGTCAGAGTGGGGGCTCTGTAGACACCCATAATTTGCCGCCAGGTGTCTATAGCAGTTTCCGACAAACACCCGATGATGATCGGACACAACCGTGCTTTAATATACTCGAAAACGGGCTCAAAATCATTGGCATTTGGCTTGGGCTTTTTGCGGGGTACAAATCTCAAAAAACCAACCTCAAAATCAGGCCCAGTGGGTCGTTTCGAGTCAAATAAGACTAACTTGGGTCGAATCCGACACCAGGGGCAAAACCGTCTTTTAGCGACCGATTCAAAACCCGGTCAAAGATATTTTTGAGACTCACGAGTCAGCCGTGTCATCCCACGTGACTGATTCGAGCTCAAACGCTACAAAAAATCAGCTACACAAAGTATTAAACAAATCCGTTTGAGGATAGAATTCGATCTCAAGTAGGAATTCTATCCGAATACCGAATCAAACACTCGACCGAGCATGGGATACTCGGCCGAGCAGCCTATTTTCAGCCGAAATTCCTTGCTTCTTCACCAAGTAACGGAATTTACGTTCCTCTCGACTTCTTACTTTTCCTATCCTAAGCGGTAGTTCTCACCCAAACACTTCTCCTAGCCAAGGTCGGGAATTTTCCAATAAATAGGCCCCTTGCACACACGATATCTATCAATCAAAAAAATATACAAAAACTTTATTATTCATCACACATCTACAATTCACGAAAAATACACCTAGCATCGAGAAACCGATAGTATATCCGAGACCTGACGAAACCGGCCACCTCTTACCCTTTACACGTCCAAAACCAAAACCACCATAACTCACCGACATTAACTCGACACTCCCGTGTCCTAGCCACATTCCGACAAGCCCCGATCCGAATAAACAAAAGCATGTAGGTTGAGGGTGTAAAATCAAACCCGATTTCTCTCTTCTCTCTTCCCTTCTCTCGTCCTTTCCTCGTCTTTCTCTCGTTTTTTTAGCGTCGTCATCGGTACATTTTTTTTATTATGGGTCATCGTCGCATTTTTTTATTTCTAATATCGATTATTACAAAACTATTTTTACAAAACAAATGTTCTTAAAATACGATATCGATTCTCTAATCAAATATCGTATCTAACAAGAACAAAATTAAATCTCGTTGATACTAAAAATATCGTCACATGGTTTCATAAAACAAAACACGACGATTTTTAACGTGGAGAGATTCAAACATCGTTTTTTATTTGATTTTACAAAACAATTTACAAAACCTTTTTTTATCTATCTTTTCTAAAAAAAAACTATTCCGGATATTTGATATCGATTTCATAATCGAATATCGAATATAACGAATAGCGCAAAGTTAAGTCGAGTATAAATCATGCAATATTTATACGCGATTTAATAACCGATTTTCCGAAAAGCAAGTTTCGAAAACAGCCCGGGACGCGAGTCGTGTGCGTCCCGGGCGAGTCGCGTGATCCTTTGGAAAACGCGACGCAAATAATCGATTTCGCTCTATTTTTTATTTTTCGAACATCGTTTTTTAGACAAAACAGCGAGTTTTTGGGCATATTTCAGATCTCGATATATTTTTCCTTGACCTCGGTCAACACGTGTTAATCCATCACGTGTCGTAAACTTTTCAAAATCATGCATATTATCGTGTTTATATTTTTTTATTCAATCGTTACTAACACGTTTGTTCATCTCTTTTTAGCAACTTCTTTTCATCTTTTGTTTTATTATACTAAAACGAATCTCACATGCTAAATTCAACTTTGACATTAATTTTCATGCATTAAACCGACTTAGCAACCCATTCAAATCCTCGCATGTTTAGGGAAAACAATGTTTGCCTATCATCCATCGTATTACTAACACGCGTATTCAAAAATCAAACGATATCCTAGTAGAGGCCGCTAATGTGCGGGCGGGGTTGGGTGTTCTTTGTGAACTTCCCAACACGTACCCTCACCCCTTACTCAGAACCGTGGTTTCCGGATGTCCGAAACCATTGACACACGAGAGTCATTCAATACACGGTATCCGATAACGTCGGTATCGGTATCAAATGCAAAGGGACGAACCCAATAAACTCTGACATCGGAATGGGCCGTATTTTGTGCACGGCCCACTACGACATAGAGTGGGTTCGAACGGGCCCGAACTCCCACAAAGTTCGGTGGCGACTCCACTTCAATTTAAATTTCAATTCGATCCATTCTCATATGGAGATTTATTCGCCTCCCCAAACCCGCGCGTGGCCGCGTCGGGGTGGACCTATGTTATGTCCACAAAATTTAATAATAAAAGTATACAAATCCAATCAAAAATAACATATGTTAAAACAAATTGCATTGAAAAATCCAATAATAGAATGATATTAACAATAAAAACTAGCCAAAGTAATATATCATCTAGATTTTTCGACCATTTTTTTTTAAATTTGCATCGATTTGTGTAATAAATCTTGATTGTCGACTTGTCGTAGATTAATTAGGATTTAATTTGCGTTTTTCTCGTATTTGTTAATTACGTTTATTAAATTGCATTAAGTCGGTAATTAATCTAATTAACTGTTTAAAACCGGAGGCGTAACGATAATAAAAAAAATGGTTTTATTATCGAGTTCTCATAAACCGATACTCTATAAAACGTAAATGTGATAATATTTTCAGAATTAATTGTAAGGGAGAACTCATCATTTTACGTAATTCCATATGCTAACTATATAAGTAGTCGATTTTGGTTTATTACGATAATCGAAAAAGACAGTTTTATTACCGAGTTTTAATAAACCGATAATAAGTAATATTATTTCGAGAATAAATAGCAGGGGAAAAGTCATCATTTTACGTAATTAACGCCGACGGTAAAAAGTAGTTCCGCAATTATCGCGTACTCCATATATTCGAATTCGAATTCAGAATATCCTTGTGTCGCTATGCTTTTGCCACATTGATTGATGTATATTTCAGTTCATTAATATCTTTTATTTCGTGTTTAACAAAAATTATAAAAACTTGTTAATACTTTGAAACATGAATCAAATAAGATTTGACATGATTATATATTTTCTCATATAGATTGTTAAGAATATTAAAGATTGTTTTTAGTTGTGAATAACATCCAAAAAAAATATAAATGATTTTCGGATTTGAATATGAGAAATATACAATACGCCTCATATGTATGGTCTCACAATACGATTACCATGGCACCTTTTATACCCCTGTACAACTGTACAAGTTTACAAGTAAGTCAGCAACCTCCTCATATATAAGAACTAGATAGATTTACCCAACATAAACCTAAACCTAAACCTTTCTCCCTCCTCCTCCAAAAAAAAACCTAGCCTCCAAAAAACCTTGGGCTACCACCATTAATTGGTGGTAAGCCCCCCAATTTAAAGTTATTATATCGTTTTAGTATTGTTATTAGTATTAGTATTATAGTTATAACTAGTGTAATACCCGTGACACGTCACGAAGTTGTATGAGAGGTACTATGACAAAGAAGAAATATGCAGCAACAATTGAAGAGGACTGAATTCTAAGTCTATCGTAATTATAAAATATGTAGACATACGCCAGCATTCTGTTCACATACATTAAGTAGTAACAGGGGATACACAGATACAGGAATACAATTTGGGTTTTTTTTTTTAAAGTAAATATAAAGTTGGTGGGTAGTATATAATATGTTGAAGAAGTTAATAGACACATATATAAAAGTAACACAGGTAATGCTAAGTCTCGGTTTTGTGCGGCGACCAAACCGTATGATGATAACAAACACGTTTCATTTTAGTAGAGACACATATTGCAAAATGACAATACAAACATGTGTTACGTATTTATTATGTACTAATATTCAAAAATATCGTACTAATATGATGCGTGATCGAGCCCAATAGTACGGATAATTGACTACAGCTTACTTCTCCAAAATAACACTTCAAAGGATACGCTTTCCCGTTTCAAGAAAACTCCTCCCCTGCATCTTTAGTGCTTCTGTAAATCAAAATAATAATTATGAATATGTATGAAAATTTTCAGCAAATGACGAAAGGAATCTCACCTCCAAAAATGATATTGCCCATGAAATCTGGTACTTTAATCGAGTGGTCAATCTGCCAATAGTGATTTCACCACTTTTTTGGCTGAGAATAAATGGCATCTCAGTAAAATTGGGAAGAACAACTGGGATAGAGTGCATCTTGAAAAGGTAATTTTCTTTTACTCAATGTTTTCTCGCAGCAATAAGTATTGATTGATTTTGATATCTTGCTTGCCATTGTAACCTTCCCCCAACACCTATCAAGATGAGGGGTTTTGGATTTGACCATTGCAAACCCTTTTCCTTCAAATTTGCAATCAATTAGATTTGCTTTTTACTGTTTGTGGATTGGTTAAATTACATCTGTCAAGCATAGATAATCGTGGAAATTGCATGTTAGATTTTGAGACTATATAAATTGGATGTGATATGCAATCAGCACATAAGGAAAACCAGTAGAAAAACAAAAAGTTCTATCAAGTGAAAATGCCTACTAAATACTCTTACCCTCCCATGGTTACAGTGCACAATTTGCCCTATGAAACGAAGGGTAACTTGGTTACAGGAAGGAGTTTTAGTTCCCTCCGTGATGAGTTCAGGTGCCTTGGGTACCTTGTGAGGCAGCACAGAACAATCTGGAATGGTAAGACAAAATGTTTCATGAGGTCAGTTGTGCTTGAGTTTGAGTCTGGTATGGAGACCTACAGGCTGGCGTTCAAGCTGCAGTGCGCATTGGAGAGGGCTGGGAAAGGGAAGGCCAACTATGAAAATCAGACTCATTCGACAGCGGATCCACACGCTTGGGTGTTAACTGAAGATGATTATGAGTACACGAAAGTCAAAACAGCTTACAAGGTGGTGCCAAATGATGTCGTAGCGGGTGGTTACTCTGACTCTGACAAAGATCCAGTATCGACGTATGTGTCTGTGATGAACCTACTCGCCAGTCAGTACCCAAGGTTCTATGGAAGGAACTCCTAGTTATGGTTGTTTGCAGAAATCGTGATCCATGTTTGTGGTTTGTTGCAGAAGTCGGTGATCCATGATCAGAATATATATATATATATATATATATATATATATACATGCTACTCCTCCATGTGGGTAGTAGGTTTGTGTGCTCGGTGGTTGTCGGTTGTAACAAATAACTTATAATTGTTAGTACTTTTCGTCCATATACACGGACAAATTTTCATGGTGTAATGTATTACACCTTACAATATGTATGGAATTTTATCGGAATGCGAAGTAATGTTTGAAGGTTAAATGATCAAACCCCCGAGAGCAGAACTCGTTAAAATCCCCGAGTGCAGAACTCGTTAAAATCCCATCCCAATTCTTCACATCCAGACCAGCTACCAACCCCAAACACGGGAATTCAACTTGCAGTCGGCATAGAACATGCCCAAATAGTTCACACCACCTCTGGGGGTTACCCCGGAGAATGCTCACAGTCACAGGATCAACATCCTAACTATTCTAGCCCTTTGATCAAGACATCATTGGGAATGCACCTAGCCTGACCATCACTATGGCTAGTTACACACTAAGCCCTAATAAACTAGGCACCATAATATATCTTCCAATACACTGAACTACGGCTTGGTTTGATTTCACTACACGTGAATACGTCGACAGCCTTTCAACAGAGGCACAACCACCCACATTGACATTCATTCAAAAAGCGCCATCATTCCTGTCACGACACCATCATGTTCTCAACAGCTAGCTTTGTCGTCCTGGGGCTTCTCTTCGCCTTCCCAAACCCGCGCGTGGCCGCGTCGGGGTGGACCTATGTCATGTCCACAGTTTCGCTCTCTCTTTTAGGAGAGATGTTAAATCTATGATAGCGAAGAAGACGCGAAAGATCAGTACCTCAATCGTTCATTATATGGTATCTCAAGTTATGTCAGACTGGCGGTTACAATCTATCAGGTTAGATGAAATCGATTCTCTTCAAAACCATGGAAGATCCAAAGACCTTCTTGTGAAAAGCTGTATTAAACAACGATATGTTGAAAGAGGATGCGCAGAAGCGGAGATCAAAATCTTAATGAGAGATCTTTGTTTTATTGATATTTTATTTTACTCAAATTTTATAGTATTGTATTTGTTCAATTTCGATATAAATTGTAGATGTCGTATGACTTTTTATTAATGAAATGATCTATACGCTAAAAAAAATAAAAACTCGATAGATGCCCGTGCGTTGCACGGTTACTAAAATAATTATTGATAAATGTGTAAATTTTATTGTATGTTATTAATTTGATTGTGTATGCAAAACATATTGTGTAAATTAAATTAACTATTTGAAATTTCACACGGTGCGCAAATAACGTCACTAGATCGACCATAATACTTTCCTTTATAATCATTGAATAATTATCATTTGAAAGAAGTAACACTACTTATCAATGTTTATCTTACGGGGATGACCCGACGAAAATCAAGAAGTAAGACGGGCTAAGAAAATTATGATTAATTTTTTAAATATAAACATTATAATTAAAGTGTATAATACTAATACTATTCAAATAAGTAAAAATTTAATATTAAAAATAACTTTTTTACTTAAAAACTGTAAAAAAATTAGGCATTCGAAATTATTTGTCATGTATTCTGACCATAACCCGATACATGGCCCGTATTTGACCCAACCCGGCCGACAGATCCTAGTGCGTAAATAGTTTACCCATGATGTTTATAAAAATCTCAGGTCTTGTGTCCATGAGCAAAATTAATATGTTCGTGCAAACATTGAGTTTACATGTTTTTTTACTCGCTAACTATTTGACTTTCCGCATCGAATATGTTTGTATGTATCAAACCATCTCGCTCTAAATTTGACCTAACTCGAAACCTGTCCCACCCGGCCCGACCTGTTGTTTTTAGGGTCATGAACTCATTCTTTTGACCCGAATCCTAAATGACTCATTAATTTATGGTCATGACCAGAGGCGGATCTAGCCTTAGGCTAGTGGGGCTTTAGCCGGAGTTGAATTCAAGGATAAAATTTAATTAGTGCAACACAAAGCATGGAGTAGTGTGTAGTGTAGATGCTGATGGATTGAGAGTTTAGGTCTCGGTGACCTGAAGTCAGGAGCTCAAACCCTGCTGGAGCTATTTTGTTTTGCTTTATTTTATTTTTTGTGGGCAAAAAGCTAATGAGCTAATTAACCTATGTTTCTCATTTTATCGACTCACAATTTGTTTAGACAGTTTTCCTATTTATTTATCGGTTTTTCTGAGATGTGTCCAGTTAATGGTTTAATTACAAAAACAATTAACATATATATAATCCGAGTATAGTAAATATGAGTATGAATTAATATATCAATTTGTCGGGATATTATCATTGCTAAATTAAATTTTCCGTAATTAAACCATCACTAACGTGTGTTCAATGGACTCATGTTAGAAAATCCGTTTAATTATCTACTTATAATATGAATGTTTACGATGATGATATAGATATATTGAAGCCAAATAATTATCGAATCCAAGGGTGCAAAATTTGATGATTGTAAAAAAAAGTTATCTAAACATTTTCATGTGCTACTCCGTGTATGACATGTCTCATCATGCTAGATTAAGCTTATCCATGAAATCGATAATCGATAACTTTATGTTATGGATTGCTTTTTTAAGTTAATAAGGTAGTCTTCTAATATAGCCCCACTAACAATTTCATCCTGGGTCTGCCCCTGGTCATGACCAAGCCCGACATGTTCAACCCGTTGGAAAGAAGAGATTACAAAGTCTTAGTTTAAAAGTCTAGTTCTGTACGGTTGTACATAGGGTGACTAAAATTGCATTCTCGTGTTAAATAGTAACGTTACTGTTAGACTTAACAAAACTTGACCCGACTTGTAAACCTGACCCGTCCAACATGTTTTTTCGCAGGTCAAGAGTCTGAACCTTCAATCTTGATCTGTGACTCGATATTGTAAATTACAAAAAAAAAAAAAAATTAATTTAATACAGTTTTTTTTATCTTTTAATAGTAAATTAATGAGTATTAAAATAATTTTAAAAATTCATTGAAAGTAGTAGTATTTATATATGATTAAAGATTATAAAAATGATACTATTAAATTAAATAAGAACTTAATATTAAAAATATTATTTTTTTCCCTTAAAAAGCGGTAAATAATTCGGTGTTCGAACCTATTTTTCACCCTTATTCTAAAAATAACACGTCTCATGACCAGTATAACCCGACCCATATTTGAACCGACCCATATTCCGACTCGACATGTGTAAATTTATTTAAATAAATTATATACTCAAGCTATATTATTGGAGTAGTTCAGATTTTTTATAAAAAAAAAAAATATACTCAAGATTTTTGATTGATAACCGTTGACCAATGATACTCTTATTTATAAGTAATAAAAAAAATCCCATGTATTATAATTTTTCGATGTGTAATTTTCCAATGTACTCCGGACGTAATAGATTTACCACCACCACGTAATAAAAAACAAATAGTTTTTTTTCGAGCAAATGATATGAAATTTATACGGAGTATACTAAAAGAATAGCATTTTTCATCACAAATCTAATTATATCATTTTTTATAAATGTTTTTACGATATTTTTTTTTGTTAAACGAAATGTAAAGGTTTTTACATAAATATTTTAATTTCTCGTAAACTATACTGATATTCTATTAGGATAAAAAACATTACTTTTAATATTTACAATATTTAAATTGTATTAGGATAAAATTAAAAATAGATCTCTATTAGGATAAAAATATTACTTAGCTTCTATGATTGTCACTCTTCTTGTTATATACTAAACCTTTATTAAAATTTAATACGAGTATTTAGATTTTAGTGTTTTAAAAAAAGTTGGATTCTCTCACGTCGCTCGAAAAAACCTTCAATTATATATTTATAATATAATATATGATTAACAATAAAAACGATTATTATTACGTACTAATAACAAAATATATATATAAACTAGTGTGTTACCCGTGAAAAATTTCACGGGTTGCCCATTTTTATTGATATTTAAAAATGAAGGAGGCGAGATTGGTTTTTAAATCACGCAAAAGAGTGTGATCATCAATATGTGGGTTAATAGTACGAAAGATCGAAAAACATATTCGTTTTAAAAGGATAATTTTGTTGCAAGAATAAAATAATTTATTCTTTATTTCATACTTTACTAATTATATAAAGTACAATTAAATCTACTCATAAGCAAAATTAATATAAAGTACAATAAAATTAATTCATACTTTGTTGACCCGGCTTGAATATCGTTTGATTATAATGAAATAGTTAAAATGAATATTTTGACTTCGTTTGATTATAGTGAAATGTTACTCTGTATTACTTACTTCGTATTAATTATACTGAAATCTTGTCTACAATTATTTAAAAAATATATCGTTATAAATGAGTGCACTTCTAATCGTGTGAAAAGTGTTATTTGTTGCGTGTTTTCAAAGACAACATAATGTAGACTTGATTAAGTGGTTATGAATAAGATTCAAACCAATCTGTAAAAGAAATACAATTGATTTAATACTCCGTATGACAATTTGACTCTTATATTGTTGATATTTGCAATGTTATTCAAATTAGTTACATCGTATCTACAAAAACTTTGTTAAAGTATGTATACAAATAATAGTGCAATATCTGTGAAAAATCCACGGGTTGTTTTATGATTTTTTACTAAAAATAAAAATAACACGGGAAGGACACATCTTGTAGCACCCTCAACTTTCTAACTTTCGGGGACTTAATGCTACCTACGAACAACATCAAGAAAAAATCAAATCGCAATACGTTTCCAAAGAATTAGAGTCAAAGTTTGTTACTCCGATCCCTCATTCTTGAATTAGCCCATGAGCCCAACCCGTATTGGAAACATATAAACTCATATTAGTCAAAGTGTGGACATGACATAGGTCCACCCCGACGCAGCCACGCGCGGGTTTGGGTAGACGAATGAATCTCCATATGAGAATGGATCGAATTGAAATTTAGGTCAATGTGGAGTCGCCACCGAATTTTGTGGTTATTCGGAACCATTCGAGCCCACTCTATGTCGTAGTGGTCCGTATACAAAACATTTCCGATGTCAGAGTTTATGGGGCTCGTCCCTTTGCATTGCGATACCGATACCGACATTATCGGATATCGTGTATGGAATGACTCTCGTGCGCCAACGGTTTCGGGCATCCGGAAACCGAGGTTCTGAGTAAGGGGTGAGGGTACGTGTTGGGAAGCCCACAAAGGACACCCAACCCCGCCCGCACATTAGCGGCCTCTACTAATAATTCGAATGACTTACAATACGCGCGTTAGTAAAACGGGAAAAAATGCTTATGCAAACATTGTTTTTCCTAGGCATGTGAATGAAATTGAAAAGTGGGTTTCTATGTCAATTTAATGCAATTAATTCTACGTCAAGGTGGAATTTTAGCATGCGGGTTCATTTAGTACAATAAACGAACAAAAAAATTAAATTGACAAAAGAAATAACAAACGCGTTAGTAACGATGCAATGCCATAACAATTAATAACGGTTTGTGCAAATATGAGATGAGATGAAAAGATGCAAATATGAGATGTATGGTTTGAAAAGGTAGTAATACACATGATTAATTAAACACGTGTTGACCTAAATCAGAAATCACTACCAAATTTAGAAAATAGAAGAATGTACGACTCGTTGTTTTGGTCGTGATGAGGCTACTCGGTCGAGTGGTCGATGGACTCGATCGAGTAGACCTGTAAAAAGCGATTATGTTTTGCGTTATGGACCATACTCGGCCGAGTTAATGCCTAACTCGGTCGAGTGCATGGCCACTCGACCGAGTCACTGTGAGACTCGATCGAGTGGGGGTCGTGATAAGCGATCTGACTCGATTTTGTGATGTCACTCGATCTAGTGACTAAGGCACTCGGTCGAGTGGCATCTGTATGAATTGTAATTCGCTTGCAATTTTATATTGATTTTCGAGATTGCTTTAGATTTTTGATGAATCGACGGTTTTACCGAATTGGGCATAAGTATTGCATGACCTATGCTCGATTCGGGTTTTTTATAAATCGTTGATTTTGTTAAACCGAATATAACTATTGTTGAATTTATACCCGATTCTAAATTTGAATACTCATCGTATCCCATATTCGATTATTGAATCGATATGGGATATTAGAGTGAAATGTAAAAAAAAGATAAATTAATTTTAGTCGCTTTTAAATTAATTATCGTGATATGAACAAATCACGTTAATTAATTCATATGACTTGATTGTTAGATTCGATATCCAATTATGGAATTGGTATCGAATCCAAAATCGACACTTTACTTGAATAAAAAAAACTTGATTCCCTCGAGTTCTCCGACATCGAAATAAATCCCTAGGGATTGTGATGTCGGATCCGTGTCAACGGGTTTCGACCCTTATTAAAATTAATTTAAAAAAATGATGAATGTAAGATTAATGATGATGATGAGAAATAATAACGAATTGTTGTTTAAGTTAATTTATCTCAATAATCAAATAGTCGGGGTATCGGGATAAGCGACCGACGACGCATGTGCAGTACACTTGTATATGCGGTTTTCCTTATCCCGGTATCCTTCTTATTCGACACAAATCGATAAATATTTTAATCCTTAGCCCCATACTCTTGTATATTACCGATATTATGATGCAACGAAAATAAGTAAAAAAAAAAACGAAAGAAGACGGAGAAAAAGGGGACGGACGACGAAGAGAAAAAGGAAAGGAAAGAGAGGGTTTTGACACCCTCAACCTACATGTTCTTGTCTCGGTGCGGACTCGTAACCGTGGCTTCTACACAAGAGTCTTCGAGGTTTTACGTAGGTTAAGTTGTGGTGGCTCGGGATTGATTCCTAAAACTAGGTTTAGGGTTTTGCTAGTGTCGAATTGCTAGGGTTTGATTAGGGTTAGATTAGGGTTTGTAAAAAACGTAGTATGTGTGTGTATGGTTGCTCTAGGGTTTCTTAGGGTTGTGTAAAAGTTGTGTTATGTGTTGCATGGGGGTTGCTTATATAGGCATGGCTAGGGCACCGGTTTAGGGTTACTCGACCGAGTATGGGGCTAACTCGGTCGAGTGGCCCGTGAAGCCTGCCGTCGGGTTTGAAACACGCCCACTCGATCGAGTGGCCCAGTCGGGTTGCACGGGTCCATTGTTTTGGACCTTGACTTTGAGTTTGATGGGTTTTATGTTTGACTTGGACTTTTGATGATGTGAGGGGCTGTTTTGTGTGTCTCGGAAACGATTTTGACCGAGGTTGACCCAATCGCAAAAAGTCGGTTTTTTTTCCGGTGTCGTTTTTGGCCCAAATTAGTCTTGTTTGACTCAGAATGATCCACTGGGTCTGGATTTGAGGTCCGTTTGGTGAGATTTGTACTCCGTAAGTGTGTTAGCCAGCGATTAATGGATTTGAGCCCGTATCCAAGCGCGTAGAAACACGTTAGCGTCCGATCATCATCGGGTGTTTTTTGGAAACTGCCATAGACACCTGGCAGTCAAAATGCGGGTGTCTATAGAGCCCCCACTCTGACTGAGGCTTGGACAAGGCGAAAGTCAGAGTAGCTACCAAGCCCGTTAAGACCTAGTAGACTTCCGGTCGGGTCGTTTATAGTCCATTAGACTCGCGTGAAGGGCTCGCCAGCCATAAAACAGAGATCATACCTGCGTTCCGTGGGGACTTTGGGCTTGTCGCGTAAGCCCTGGGTGTGCCTGTGTGTTGGCCCATCCCATGCTATCCCGGAAAATGCTGCTGGGGAGATTTGATGGCTTGCATGTTTTTGCTTGAGTCGTACCTGTATAAGTTACATAAAATGCATGCAACACGTAGGTAGTAAAATGACTCGTGCTGGGGAAAATGATTTTTGAAGTTTTTGAAATTTTGAATTTAAAATTCTGAAAGCAATCACGAGCTAGGTTTTCAAAATGGAAAGAAATTCGCAGTTTAAATAGACTGAAATCTGACCTTGTCGATAAAGATCTTTTTTCAAATGGCTAAATTTTGCAAATCTCAAAGTGGAATCTGAAGAGCGGGGCCTACCAACAGACTCGACTCTGGACGCGACAGGACGAGTTGACTGACACGGACTGGACTCTCTAAGGGTTGGACCGTGACTCGATAGGGGTGTGGGCCGCCTAACAAGACTCTTAAGTTGCGGTATCCCGTAGTCTAGGCGAGTGGCAACACGGTCGCACATCGAAATGGGATAGATATGTTATGGGGGGATCGCAGTAGTCCGTAATGAGACTGTTTTAGTCTGGTGCCCTTTTCCTATTTTAGGATACTTTTCCAAAGTGGGTGATGCCTCGAGTTCTGACAGATTCTTGTCTTTGACTGAGCCGAGTACTAGGACACACTACAGAAAGGAGGCTAGATTTTGAAAGTATTTATCTGGATTTTGTGAGTGGATGGAGGTCTTCTGTCTAAGAAAAGCCCCCAGGACGACAAAGCTAGCTACTGAGAACATGACAGTGTCGTGCCCGGAATGATAATGCTTTTCGAATGTGTCAATGTGGGTGGTTGTGCCTCTGTTGAAAGGCTGCCTACGTATTCACGTGTAGTGAAATCAAACCATGCCGTAGTTCAGTGTCGGAAGATGTATTATGGTGCCTATTCTAATAGGACTTTGTGTGTAACTAGCCATAATGACGGTGTAGGCTAGGTGCATTCCCAGTGATGTCTTGATCAAAGGGCTTGAATGGTTAGGATATTAATCCTGTGACTGTGAGCGTTCTCCGGGGTAGCCCCCTGAGGTGATGTTCTATGCTGACCGCAAGTTGAATTCTCGTGCTTGGGGTTGGTAACTGGTTTGAATGAGAAGATTTGGGACGGGATTTTAACGAGTTTTGCTCTCGGGGATTTTAACGAGTTTTGCTCTCGGGGATTTTAACGAGTTTTGCTCTCGAGGATTTTAACGAGTTTTGCTCTCGGGGATTTTAACGAGTTTTGCTCTCGGGGATTTTAACGAGTTTTGCTCTCGGGGATTTTAACGAGTTTTGCTCTCGGGGATTTGATGTATTTGGGAATGTGGTGCTAGGAAGTAAATGGCCTTGATGACTCGAAATCTGGAGCTCGGTTCTGTGGAGCTAAGGGTTCGAGAGCCGGTTTGATAATGCGGGAAATGGCCTTGATGACTCGAAATCTGGAGCTCGGTTCTGTGGAGCTAAGGCTTCGAGAGCCGGTTTGATAATGCGGGATCTGGTTTCCATGTCTGGCCCTAATTGTTAGGGGTATCTTATGGAGCATGAATCCTCAAAATTCCGGTCTGTCTCTGGCCCGGGTCTCGGGAAGGTCTTGAGGGTTGTAATGTGGGAAGGCTGAGTGTTGTGTTAACTGACCAGCTTGATTGTTACTCCACTATTGGATGGCATGGATAATTTTGAATTTGACCGTACCACGGTCAAAGGATTTTCACTTGAGTTGACCGTTGACCACGATCATGGGTATTGATAATTTTGACCGTACCCTGGTCGTGGGGCTCTCACTTGAATTGAACGTTGACCACGGTCATGGGTATTCTGAATTTTTTGATGATGACCTTCTTTTTTTGTTTTGGCCTTTTGCTTTTTTTTCATGGACTTTCGATTTTTTTTTTTGTCCAGCTTTCTCTTCTTTTTTTTGATGGCCTTTGTTTTGGCCCTTTCTTTTTTCCTTTTTTTTTGACTTTCGATTTTTTTTGTCCAGTGTTCTTTTTTTTTTCTTTTTTTTTTCGGTCATACTAACACCTAAGGTAGGGATTGGTCAGTCTTATTGGAGGGGTGTTTTATTGTGGGAAATGGGCTTGCCTCCCGTCTTGAACCCAAACTAGGAGATTACCTAGATTTGTCATAGGATTCGATACCGCTCCTACTACGGGTAGTTATGTGGCTTTTCTATACCAGACATGGAATAGGTAAAAAGGAAACACGGGCTCGGATTCCTGCAGTCATTATAGATGTGCCTATAATAGTCACGTGCGTGTGCTCACAGTGTATGATGGTGTTCATCATGTTCTCGGAAACACGTAAGGAAAATATATATGAGAAAGAATATTGAAAGCTGATTTTATTGAATTTTGAAAAAAGAGGAGAAAATACAACTGACTCTGACTCTGACTTTGACTTTGACTTTGACTTCGAAGGGAATAGTACATCCTAGACTCGGACTTAGACTCGGACTCAAATCATATCCGGACTCTCGGATAACGTTGTCATTAGTCGTCGGCTTCTAAGGACTCTAGTTGATGTCCAGTATAGCCTTTAGTAGAAACTTTACCCAGATCTTCATTGTGTCGAAGATCGTCTTCAATCCTAATGCCCATTTCGGTAAGTACGGCAAAGTTTGAAATGCCGGCATACCTAAGATGGACGCGGTAAGAAGGTAGGAGGTTGTTGATGAATGCCTCCACTAGTGTCTTCTCGTTGGGCTTGTTTACCAACTTTACACTCTCGGCCCTCCATCTTTGAAGATATTTAGTGAACCCTTCTTTGGGCTCTTGGGCCATCACTTCCAGAGTACGCATTGTAGTCTGGATTTCGATATTATCAGCGTAGTTCCGGGCGAACTCCGTTGCCACGTCATCCCAAGTCGGGTATTTCTTGGAATCGAGCCTGTAGTACCAGGCTTTGGGGTGCTTCTCGAGGGAGGAAGGGAATAAGTGCTTAAACATGGTGGACTTTACCCCTTGGACCGCCATGAAATCTTTGAAAGCCCGGAGGTGATGGACCGGGTCTCCAGTACCCTCAAACATTGGAATTCCCGTAAGGTTGAGGCTGGCAGGTAGCTCGTCATTCAAAGGTGAGTAGGAACGAGCATTTTCAGTGTGGATTGAATTGTTCGTCGACAGATGAACCTGTTCTTCGAGCCTGCGAACAGCGCTGATTATCTCAGCTATGGGTCCAGTGGGCTCAGATCCCTCAACTGGGGCCGTTTTCTCCACGGTGCTTAGGCGGGTGGATAAAGTCGCTTGGTTAGCCTGGATGGCGGAGTCTCAATCTTGGCCAGAGCATTTTTCAAATCGTCCATTTTGCGTTGGTATCGGGTTTCGGGTGGCCTGTCTGTAAGAACACCACGTAATCAGAAAAGTTGCTTCGGAACTCCAACTCACCAAGGCATAGGAAATAGCGCAGGAGGAGAGACGACTCTAGTTTGACTCGGGTTAGACTCCCCTAAGACAAATGTGTAGGGTACGATTCTCGGAGTGACTGTGATTAATCACTCCGTCGGGGAATGGCCCCCCAATGTGAGACTAAGGACTCAGATGGTGTGGCATCTAAGTGACTTGAAGGTGGAGTACGTGAGACACGTGTAAGACATGACCCTTAGGGCAACCGTGATTGATCGCCCTGCTAAGGGGTAGCCCCCGAGTGGGATTGACAATTTTGTTAAGACTCGATTGTTGACGAGTGACCCTTAGACGTAAGGACCGTGAACCTTTTGTTATAGGGCTATGCCTTGTAAAAGGTTGACTCGGAAAAGACACCTAGACGGGTGACTTGTGCAAGGTGGGCCTTCCTTAGGATTCAGCTATGTGGGCCGAGTCCTGCTCGAAGGAAGGTCGTCGTGAGACATCCCCAGACTTTTAGACTCGAGTGTGTTGACGGGCCTTCCTTTGTAGGAGTATGTCCTACGTAGGTGGGCCATGCCTTAGTCAAATAAGGCGGACTGGGATAGGGAAGAAACTTGTGAATGTAAGATCGACAGAGTTTCGACGCTAAGGACCTTGACAACTTAAGACACGACCCGACACTGCTAAATATGGGAAGTCCTAAGGAGAAGAAGGTTTTGAAAATTGATTGTTTTGAAAAAGGACCGAGTGGACTCGGTGAATGGCCCAAATTTCCGAAAAAAAGACGAAAAGTCATTGGGCCACGGGTTTTAAAAGTTCGAAAGTATTTTCGAGTTTTGAATCGAGCAGCATACCGTCTAGAAAATAGGCTATTTTGAGGAAAATCATAAGTCCTAAATTCGGTATGTGTCCCGGGTTTTGAAATTGAATAGTTTGAAAAAGATACAATTTTGAAAAATTGACGGTTTTTGAAAACGACTCGGAAACCAAGTAGCACGTAGTCACACAAGCATTATAACGACGCCATGTATGCTCTATACTAAGTCTCGGTCGGTCTATAAGGGGTCTATATCAGTGTACATAGTCTAGACGTTGATCGGGACGGACTTCCTAAGTCGAGTTGATCTTAGAACATGCCGCGAAACCCACTCGAATCGACTATGGACACCTTTTGACATATCCATATTGGAGTACATCAACGGTATAGTGGGACGTCGGTCGCGAGTACCGGCCCGGGAAAATATGGGTTATGCATGAACCGTAGAACTAAAACGTGTATTGTATTTGTCAAAAGATTTCTATTCGAGTCTCACCCTGAGGATGCCGATGGTAAGTCACGCATCAGTTAATCCCCAGCGGAGTCGCCAAATTGTGGACATGACATAGGTCCACCCCGACGCGGCCACGCGCGGGTTTGGGTAGGCGAATGAATCTCCATATGAGAATGGATCGAATTGAAATTTAGGTCTATGTGGAGTCGCCACCGAATTTTGTGGTTATTCGGAACCATTCGAGCCCACTCTATGTCGTAGTGGTCCGTATACAAAATACGGCCCATTTCCGATGTCAGAGTTTATGGGGCTCGTCCCTTTGCATTGCGATACCGATACCGACATTATCGGATATCGTGTATGGAATGACTCTCGTGCGCCAACGGTTTCGGGCATCCGGAAACCGAGGTTCTGAGTAAGGGGTGAGGGTACGTGTTGGGAAGCCCACAAAGGACACCCAACCCCACCCGCACATTAGCGGCCTCTACTAATAATTCGAATGACTTACAATACGCGCGTTAGTAAAACGGGAAAAAATGCTTATGCAAACATTGTTTTTCCTAGGCATGTGAATGAAATTGAAAAGTGGGTTTCTATGTCAATTTAATGCAATTAATTCTACGTCAAAGTGGAATTTTAGCATGCGGGTTCATTTAGTACAATAAACGAACAAAAAAATTAAATTGACAAAAGAAATAACAAACGCGTTAGTAACGATGCAATGCCATAACAATTAATAACAGTTTGTGCAAATATGAGATGAGATGAAAAGATGCAAATATGAGATGTATGGTTTGAAAAGGTAGTAATACACATGATTAATTAAACACGTGTTGACCTAAATCAGAAATCACTACCGAATTTAGAAAATAGAAGAATGTACGACTCGTTGTTTTGGTCGTGATGAGGCTACTCGGTCGAGTGGTCGATGGACTCGATCGAGTAGACCTGTAAAAAGCGATTATGTTTTGCGTTATGGACCATACTCGGCCGAGTTATTGCCCAACTCGGTCGAGTGCATGGCCACTCGACCGAGTCACTGTGAGACTCGATCGAGTGGGGGTCGTGATAAGCGATCTGACTCGATTTTGTGATGTCACTCGATCGAGTGACTAAGGCACTCGGTCGAGTGGCATCTGTATGAATTGTAATTCGCTTGCAATTTTATATTGATTTTCGAGATTGCTTTAGATTTTTGATGAATCGACGGTTTTACCGAATTGGGCATAAGTATTGCATGACCTATGCTCGATTCGGGTTTTTTATAAATCGTTGATTTTGTTAAACCGAATATAAATATTGTTGAATTTATACCCGATTCTAAATTTGAATACTCATCGTATCCCATATTCGATTATTGAATCGATATGGGATATTAGAGTGAAATGTAAAAAAAAGATAAATTAATTTTAGTCGCTTTTAAATTAATTATCGTGATATGAACAAATCACGTTAATTAATTCATATGACTTGATTGTTAGACTCGATATCCAATTATGGAATTGGTATCGAATCCAAAATCGACGCTTTACTTGAATAAAAAAAACTTGATTCCCTCGACTTCTCCGACATCGAAATAAATCCCTAGGGATTGTGATGTCGGATCCGTGTCAACGGGTTTCGACCCTTATTAAAATTAATTTTAAAAAATGATGAATGTAAGATTAATGATGATGATGAGAAATAATAACGAATTGTTGTTTAAGTTAATTTATCTCAATAATCAAATAGTCGGGGTATCGGGATAAGCGACCGACGACGCGTGTGCAGTACACTTGTATATGCGGTTTTCCTTATCACGGTATCCTTCTTATTCGACACAAATCGATAAATATTTTAATGCTTTGATATTAGTAGTATTACCGATATTATGATGCAACGAAAATAAGTAAAAAAAAAACGAAAGAAGACGGAGAAAAAGGGGACGGACGACGAAGAGAAAAAGGAAAGGAAAGAGAGGGTTCTGACACCCTCAACCTACATGTTCTTGTCTCGGTGCGGACTCGTAATCGTGGCTTCTACACAAGAGTCTTCGAGGTTTTACGTAGGTTAAGTTGTGGTGGCTCGGGATTGATTCCTAAAACTAGGTTTAGGGTTTTGCTAGTGTCGAATTGCTAGGGTTTGATTAGAGTTAGATTAGGGTTTGTAAAAAACGTAGTATGTGTGTGTATGGTTGCTCTAGGGTTTCTTAGGGTTGTGTAAAAGTTGTGTTATGTGTTGCATGGGGGTAGCTTATATAGGCATGGCTAGGGCACCGGTTTAGGGTTACTCGACCGAGTATGGGGCTAACTCGGTCGAGTGGCCCGTGAAGCCTGCCGTCGGGCTTGAAACACGCCCACTCGATCGAGTGGCCCAGTCGGGTTGCACGGGTCCATTGTTTTGGACCTTGACTTTGAGTTTGATGGGTTTTATGTTTGACTTGGACTTTTGATGATGTGAGGGGCTGTTTTGTGTGTCTCGGAAACGATTTTGACCGAGGTTGACCCAATCGCAAAAAGTCGGTTTTATTTCCGGTGTCGGTTTTGGCCCAAATTAGTCTTGTTTGACTCGGAATGATCCACTGGGCCTGGATTTGAGGTTCGTTTGGTGAGATTTGTACTCCGTAAGTGTGTTAGCCAGCGATTAATGGATTTGAGCTCGTATCCGAGCGCGTAGAAACACGTTAGCGTCCGATCATCATCGGGTGTTTTTTGGAAACTGCCATAGACACCTGGCAGTCAAAATGCGGGTGTCTACACAAAGCACTTAAATTCCGTATAAACTCGACCCGTATAATTAATGTTTTTAATGTGCGTTAATAAACCGTTTTGACCCGAACCCATGTTTTTTCACAAAATCCCTTTAAACCCGGCTCGTAACCCGTACTTGACCCGCAAGCAAACCTAAACTGTATAAATGGTTTTCGTGTAACCCATATTTGACTCGAAGACGATACTCATATGTCAAGGATGAAGAATTGAGTTATATAAATACAATTTCATGTTTTCAAGGGTTCTACTCGCTATAATCACGATTTGGGTTGTTTTTCTAGACTAGATAATTTTTTTTTAAATGCTTAATTTATTAGTTACTCGTAAATCAAACCGTATAATTAATGTTTTTAATGTACGTTAATACACCGTTTTGACCCGAAATCCTTTTAAACCCGACTTGTATAAATAATATGATTAATATGCGTTAATAACCCGTAAATGCAATAATAACGCGTATTTGACCCGAAACCCCGTCTCAGAATCCGTATAAACCCGACCCTTACAGTTAATATTTTTAACATGTGTTAATAAACCATTTTCTCACGAAATCCCTTTAAACCCGGTCCGTAACCCGTATTTGACCCGAAATCAAACCTAAACTGTATAAATGATTTCCATGTAACCCGTATTTGACCCGAAGACGGTACTCATATGTCAAGGATGAAGAATTGAGTTATATAAATGCAATTTCATGTTTTCAAGGGTTCTACTCCCTATAATCACAATTTGGGTTGTTTTTCTAAATAATTTCACTTTTTTTTCAAATGCTTCATTTATTAGTTACTCGTAAATCAAACTTCTATAATTAATGTTTTTAATGTGCGTTAATACACCGCTTTGACCCAAAATCCCTTTGAACCCGACTTGTATAAGTAATGTGATTAATATGCGTTAATAACCCGTAAATGCAATAGTAACGCGTATTTGACCCGAACCCCGTCTCAAAATCCGTACAAACCCGACCCTTATAGTTAATATTTTTAACATGCGTTAATAAACCATTTTCTCACGAAATCCCTTTAAACCCGGTCCGTAACCCGTATTTGACCCGAAAGCAAACCAAAACCGTACAAATGCAATTTCATGTAACCCATATTTGACCCGAAGACGGTACTTATATGTCAAGGATGAAGAATTGGGTTGTACAAATGCAATTTCATATTTTCAAGGTTCTACTCCCTATAATCAAGATTTGGGTTGTTTTTCTAGAAAATTTCATTTTGTTTTTTTCAAATGCTTGATTTATTAGTCACTCGTAAATCCAACCCGTATAATTAATGTTTTCAAGTAATCTTTATAACGTGAATATTTCTTAAGAGGCGGAGGAACAAAATAGCATGAATGTGCTATTTATATCTTCACTTTTTGGTTTCATATCTCTAACTATCCACATGAATAATATTTACCCTGTTCAACAAATAAAATAGATTAGTTAGTACCATCAAACTTATTGATTCTTTTTAATTACCATATTATTGATAAAAACGAAATACAGAACATAGAAGAAGAAGAAGAAGAAGAAGAAGAAGAAGAAGATGAGAAAGGAGACGATATAAAACAATGTGACACACTTAATGGAAAACGGTGCTTGTCGAGGATGAAGAATTGGGTTATATAAAAGCTTTATTAGTTACTCGTAAATCAAATTTTACCTTTATTGAATATTGCTCAATAACACTCTTACCGCAAAACCGTGAAGTTTTTCTTACCATTAAAAGATAATAGTGAAATATCCGTGAAAATTCACGGGATTGAAGCGTTTATTTTGTATACAGGACATATAGTGTTGAACAATAGACAACAAATGTGAAAGAGCAAGTAGAATGATACTCCGTATACACTTAAAAGAGTGTATGATAAACATACTAGTGTGAAACCCGTGACACGTCACGGGACTATGAGAGAAAATGATTTGGAAAAAACTGTTAGTAATAGAACATTGGTATTGTTGTACAATACTTTGAAAAAAAATAAGTTAAGAAAATAAATTAAGTATCTTCAAAATATGATACGAACGTGAGATTACTAACTACAAATTTTGACGTAAACAAAAAAACATGTCATCGGGGTAAATAATCATAAGAACGTCGCATAATAGTATGAACAATTACACAGTTGTCGCATTTTATACATGATAATTTGAAATGTAGCTCATTTTTTTAAGCAAAACGTAAACTGACGGAGATTATATATATATATATATATATATATATATATATATATATATATATATATATATATATATATATATATATATATATATATATATATATATATATATATATATATATAGATTTAGGATCCTTTGAGGCAGCTCAACTCGCCGCACCCATTGAGGCACAATCTCAACCATTAGATTAAAATCAAATTAAAGGGTAAGATTAAAACAAAAAGTCATACATAAAAAAAATTTCCCCAATTTTTTTTCCCGGGGAAAAAAATCGATATTTTTCGGGAAATTTTTTTTTTTTTTTTTCCGGAAACAAAAAAATTTCGGAATAATTTTTTCCAAATTTTTTTTTTTCCGAAAAAAAAAAAATTCCGAAAAAAAAAAAAAAAATTCCGAAAAAAAAAATCATAATTTAAAATAAAATTGGTGTATATAAAAACAATTTCAGTATACATAATAACTGTTTTAAGGTAAGTGTATATATGTTGATTAATTGGTGTACATAGTAACCATTTGAGTGTATATAACAATAACTATTTTACTGTATATATATATTTAATTCTTAAGTGTATATATGTATGTAGTGAGTTTAATAGCGTATATAATGAGTTTTTTAGTGTATATAACAGTTATTTTGATGTATGTTCCATTGTTGATTAACTGATGTACATATTAATTATTTGGGTGTATATAACAATTATTTTACTGTATATATTAAGTTCTTAAATGTATATACGCAGTGAGTTTAATAGCGTATTGTAGACACCCACATTTTGACCGCCAGGTGTCTATAGTAGGTCCCACCAAACACCCGATGATGATAGGACGCAAACGTGCTTTAATGGGCTCGGATATGGGCTCAAAATCATGGACATTTGGTTTAGGCTTATTACGGAGTACAAATCTCACAAAACGGACCTCAAATTCAGGCCCAGTGGGTCGTTTCGAGTCAAATAAGACTAATTTGGGTCGATTCCGACACCGGGGGTAAAACCGTCTTTTAGCGACCGAGTCAAACCCGGTCAAAGATATTTTTTCCCGAGTCACGCGGTCTGGCCGTGTCATTACACGTCCAATTCGGACTGAAACACTACAAAAATCAGCTTTCACAAATATTAAACAAATCTGTTTAAGGATAGAATTCGATCTCAAGTAGGAATTCTATCCGGAAACTGAAACAAAGTATCACCCGAGCTCAGATACTCGGCTAAAACAGCCGAGATACCTCCCCACCAGCCGAGATTCTTGGCTTATTCACCAAGAAACGAGAAGTTTATTTCCTTACGAACTCTCGTGTTTCCTATCCAAACCGGTGTTTCTTGTCACACAAGCAAGACCACCTCGATTCCTATAAATAGGACCTCATATTCAACACAAAAAATACATTCATTATCGATCAACACACTACAACTTTTCAGCAACTCATACACAATTATTATAGCAAAAATAGTCTCAAAATCCACATCCGAAGGAATACCGAAAAATTGTCCAAAAGCCGACGAAACCGTCCCATCCTACCCGGCCGAATCCGCGCCTACATACACACAAAAAAAACACTCCAAAAACCGACACCTTAACTCATCCACATCATCTCGACGCTCCCGTGCCTAAGCCACCGTCCGACGAGCCCTATACCGAGAACACAAAGCATGTAGGTTGAGGGTGTAAATCAAACCCGACTCTTTTCCTTTCTCTCTCCCTATCTCACGTTTTTTTTATTACCTTTTTCGTCCGTCTTTTTTTTATTTATTTCGGTCATCGGTCGTCTCATATTTATTACGGGTCGTTCGTCGCATCATATTTATTTTCGTTAATAAAAACTTTTTTATAACGTTCTTAAAATACGATATCGATTCTCTAATCGTATATCGTATCTACAAGAACTAAATTAAATTTATTCTCGTTGATGCTAACAAAATTTTTACCTTTTTTATGTACAAAATTCGATGATTTTAAAACGCGGAGGGAATTAACATATTTCTCGTTCAAAGTTCTTTTTTTTTACGTTGTCGTTCAAAACAAACTTTTTTTAAAACTTTTTCTAAAATCATTCTAACTATTTGATATTGATTCCATAATCAATTATCGGATACGACGAGTATCGAAAATATAAATCGAGTATAAATTAATCCATATTTGTACGCGATTTATAAAAATTAACGACTTTTCGACAAATAAAAAAATCCGACAGGCTACCACGCGGGTCGCGCGCCGATCAGGCGACCCGCGCGGCAGCCGGTTCACGGCCTCCCCCTTTTTGTTTGTTTTCTTCGTTTTCTATTTTTAATTCTTCTCGAACATTATATTAAAATGCGACTTTCGCGACATATTTCAATAAATTCTTTTTTCGACCTCGATCAACACGTGTTAATCAATCACGTGCCATAAATATTTTCCAAAATCATGCATCTTATTTATTTATGTCTTTTATTCGATTTATTCACCGTTACTAACTCGTTTTCTCGTGTTTGTAGCTTTTTATTTGTTTTTATCGTTTTATTAGACTAAAACGAATTCACATGCTAAAATAACTTTGACGTTATTAGTTTAATATGCATTAAACGACTTAGCAACCCATTCATTTATTTTTCTCACATGCTTTGGAAAATAATGTTTGCATATCATTCAACCGTTGAACTAACCCGTGTACACAAAAAACGAACGATATCTTAGTAAAGGCCGCTAAGTGCGGGCGGGGTTGGGTGTTCTTAGTGAACTTCCCAACACGTACCCTCACCCCTTACTCAGAACTGTGGTTTCCGGATGTCCGAAACCATTGGCAACGAGAGTCATTCAATATACGATTAACCGCTCCAGTCGGCATCGGTATCGATATGCAAAGGGACGAGCCATATAAACTCTGACATCGGAAATGGGCCGTATTTTGTATACGGCCCACTACGACATAGAGTGGGCTCGAACGGTTCCGAATAACCGCAAAATTCGGTGGCGACTCCTACTTCGATTTAAATTTCAATTTGACCATCTCATATGGAGATTCATTCGCCTCCCCAAACCCGCGCGTGGCCGCGTCGGGGTGGACCTATGTCATGTCCACAATTTGGCGACTCCGCTGGGGATCAACTGATGAGTCACTTACCATCGGCATCCCTAGGGTGAGACTCGAAAAGAAATCGTTCGAATAGTAATGTACACGTTTTAGTTCAATGGGCCATGCATAACCCAATCTTTCCCGGGCCGGTTACTTGTGACCGACGTCCCACTATACCACGGTGCATTCCTACATGGGTGCGCTAAAGACATCGATGGTGGAACTCGTTTAGGTTTTGCGGCATGTCCTAAGACCCACTCGGCTTAGGGAGTCCGTCCTCAGTACGAGAAAGCCATCGTTGTTGGTATAGACCCTATTAGACCGACCGAGACTTAGACTAAGAGCATACATGGCGTCGTTATACTGTTTCCGTGACTACATGCTACTTGGTCCGTGTCTCATCCTTTTTCTAAAAAAAAAACCGTGTTTTCAAAAAAAAAAAACTTGCATCTTTTTTTCGAAAACTATCCATTTTTCAAACCCGGAAAGCTGCCGAATTTAGGACTTATGATTTTGACTCAAAATAGCCTATTTTTAGCCAGTATGCTGTCCAAACTTTTCAAAAAAATTCAAAACTCGGCCCGATAAACCGTTTTTTTCGATTTTCAAAAAAAATCGGGCCTTCCAATCCGACTTTGCTCGGGCTTTTCAAATTCAAATCTTCTTTTCAAACCTTCTTCTTCTTAGGACTTCCCGTATTTAGCAGTGTCGGGTTTTGTCATAAGTAGCAAGAGTCTATAGCGTCGAAACTCCGTCGATCTTACATCACGGGTTTCCCTCCCATCCCAAGTCCGCCTTATTAGTCAAGGCACGGCCCACCTACGTAGGACAAACTCCTACAAAGGGAAGCCCACTTACACAATCGAGTCCAAAGTCTGGGGATTAGCTCACACGTAGGTCTTTCTTCACACGGGACTAGGCCCATTCTGCCGAAATCCTAAAGAAAGCCCACCGTCCGTGAGTCACCCGTCTAAGAGTCGGTCTTCACCCCCACTCGGGGGCTACCGTTTAGCATAGCGATCAATCACGGTTACTCTAAGGGTCAGGTCTTACACGTGTTGTCTCACGTATCCCACTTTCGAGTCACTTAGGTGTCACACCATCTGAGTCATGTTTAAGCCCTTAGTCTCACTTGGGGGCTATTCTCCGACGGAGCGATTAATCACAGTCACTCCGAGAATCATACCCCGCGCATTTGTCTTAGGAGAGTCTAACCCGAGTCAAACTGGAGTCGTCTCTCCCCCCGCGCTATTTCCTATGCCTTGGTGTATTTGAGTTCCGAAGCAACTTTCCTGATTACGCGGTATTCTTACAGACAGGCCGCTCTTCACCCGAACCATGACTAAGGACTCCATTGATCAACTAACTGCCTCGTTGGCCAAGATCCAAGATCAACTGAACCAGATGAGGGAAGACCAAACCGCCATTGCCACCCGTTTGAGTACCTTGGAACAAAGGACTCCTAAGGTCGGGAATGAAACCACTGGGCCCATAGCTGAACTGGCCAACGCAGTCCGCAAGCTGGAGGAACAGGTCCACCTGTCAACCAACAATTCAATCCATACGGAAAATGCTCGTTCCTATTCACCTTTGACCGACGAGCTGCCCGCTAACCTCAACCTGACGGGCCTACCAATGTTCGACGGGACTGAAGACCCGGTATTACATATCCGGGCTTTCAAAGAATTCATGGCCATCAAAGGGGTTAAATCAACCATGTTCAAGCACCTGTTTGCTTCCTCCCTCGAGAAGCACCCGAAAGCTTGGTACTACAGGCTTGACTCCAAAAAGTACAAGACTTGGGATGACGTGGCGACGGAATTCACTCGGAATTATGCCGATAATACCGAGATCCAGACCACGATGCGTACTTTAAAAATCATGGCCTAAGAGCCCAAGGAAGGTTTCACCAAGTACCTTCAAAGGTGGAGGGCCGAAAGTGTGAAGTTGGTAGACAAGCCCAACGAGAAGACACTAGTGGAGGCGTTCATCAACAACCTCCTACCTTCCTACCGCATCCATCTTAGGTATGCCGGCATTTCCAACTTTGGAGTGCTTACCGAAATGGGCATTAGGATTGAAGATGATCTTCGACATAATGAAGATTTGGGTGAAGCTTCTACCGAAGGCTATATTGGACATCAACTCGAGTCCTCAGAAGCCGACGACAAATGACAACATTATCCGAGAGTCTAGATTTGGTTCAAGTCCTAGTCTGAGTCCGAGTCTAGGATCACTATTTTCTGTCAAAGTCAAAGTCAGAGTCATTTGCATTCTGTCCTCTTTTCACATTTCAATAAAATCAGCTTTTCTATTTTCTCATATATTTCCTTATGTGTTCCCGAGAACATGATGAACACCATCATACACTGTGAGCACATGCACGTGACTATTATAGGCACATCTATAACGACTGCAGGAAACTGAGACCCGTGTTTTCCTTTTACCTGTTCCATGTCTGACATAGAAAGCCACATAACCACCCTTAGCAGGAGCATATCGAATCCTATGACAAATCTGGGAATTCTCCTAGTTTGGGTCCAAGACGGGAGGCAAGCCCATTTCCCACAACAAACACCCATCCGATAAGATCAACCGATCCCTACCTTCGGTATCAGTCCAACCAAAATTCAAAAAACCCATGACCAGGGCTGAGAGGTCAACCAACATTCAAAAAACCCATGACCGGGGCTGAGAGGTCAACCAAAATTCAAGAAACCCATGACCGGGGCTGAGAGGTCAACCAAAATTCAAGAAACCCATGACCGGGGCTGAGAGTTCAACCAACATTCAAAAAAAAACCCATGACCAGGGCTAAGAGGTCAATAAAAAAAAATCAAATACCCATGACCGTGGTCAACGGTCAACTTTGACCGGGGTACGGTCAAATTCAAAATTATCAATACCATCCAATAGGGGAGTGACAATCAAGCTGGTTAGCTAATACCACACTTAGCCTTCCCACATTACAACCCTCAAGACCTCCTCGAGACCTAGGCTAGAGACAACCCGGAATTTTGAGGGTTCAAGCTCCATAGGACACCCTAACCATTAGGGCCAGACATGGAAATCAGATCCCGCGTTATCAAACCTACCCCGATCGAAGTTCAAGTCATTATTACTCGACTTCCCCCTTTCCTACCACATTACAATACCTTACCCTCGAAGCCTTAGCTCCACAAAATCGAGCTCCAGATTTCGAATCATCGAAGCCACTTACTTCCTAGCATCACATTTCCAAAAACATCTAAACCAGTTACCAGCCCCAAACACGGGAATTCAACTTGCAGTCGGCATAAAACATGCCCAAATAGTTCACACCACCTCTGGGGGCTACCTCGGAGAACGCTCACAGTCACAGGATCAACATCCTAACTATTCTAGCCCTTTGATCAAGGCATCATTGGGAGCACACCTAGCCTAACCATCACTATGGCTAGTTACACACCAAGCCCTAATAAACTAGGCACCATAATACATCTTTCAACACTGAACTACGGCTTGGTTTGATTTCACTACACGTGAATACGTAGGCAGCCTTTCAACAAAGGCACAACCACCCACATTGACACAAATTCAAAAAGCATCATCATTCCGATCACGACACTGTCATGTTCTCAGCAGCTAGCTTTGTCGTCCTGGGGGCTTCTCTTAGGCAGAAGTTCTCCATCCATTCACATAATCCAATATACCTTCAAAATCCAGCCTCCTTTCTTTAGTGAGTCCTAGTACTCGGCCCAGTCGAAGGCAATAATCTGTCAGAGGCTCGAAGCAACACCCACTTTGGGAATATGCCCTAAAAATCAAAAATCCAAAAGAACACCAGTCTACGGCGTTGCTACCACAAAGCCCTGTCGTACGGAAACAGTCTCATCTTTCCCGTTCCGAGGATTCGACCATGATGCCACTCGCCTAGGCTACGGAATAGCGCAACTTAAGAGTCTTGTCATCTTAGGTGGCCCATCCCCTACCGAGTCACGGTCCAACCCTTAGGGAGTCCAGTCGTGTCTGCCGACTCGTCCGGTCACGTCCAGAGTCGAGTCTATCGGTATATCTCCCACTTCATCTAGGCATACAGGCCTAATCAGAGGATTCTAGGAGTCCGTGTCAGAATCTAATCAGAAATCAAGTCATCCCAAACATTCCTTTTCTTCCAAATTTTTCAAAATTTCCGCCATTTTCAAAAAAAAATCGGTTTTTTTTTTTCAAAAAAAAAATCAGTCAAAAAAATCAATTTTCTCCCCCAGCACGAGTCGATGTTTTATCTGTATGTTGCATGCAAAACAGACAGGTATCCCAAGACTCCCGGAGAATTATCAAAGTTCTCAGTGAAAATTCAAGCAACATTTTCGCTAAGGAATCGGATGTATCAGTAAGCGGTACATCCGCAGCTTCTAATAGGAGCTCCCGCGCAATTTCAAAATGGAAATTGTCTGCAACCAGACAAATCCAAGACTTTTTTAGTAGAAAGTCCCCGCGCCATTATCAACATCTATCCAGGTATGATTTCTATCCTATGGCTGGCGAGCCCTTCACGCAAGTCTAATGGACTCTAAACGACCCGATCGGAAGTCTGCCAGGTCTTAATCCTCGATTGGCATGGTAGCTACTCTGAATTTCGCCTTGTCCAAGCCTCAGTCAGAGTGGGGGCTCTGTAGACACCCACATTTTGACCGCCAGGTGTCTATAGTAGGTCCCGCCAAACACCCGATGATGATAGGACGCAAACGTGCTTTAATGGGCTCGGATATGGGCTCGAAATCATGGACATTTGGTTTAGGCTTATTACGGAGTACAAATCTCACAAAACGGACCTCAAATTCAGGTCCAGTGGGTCGTTTCGAGTCAAATAAGACTAATTTGGGTCGATTCCGACACCGGGGGTAAAACCGTCTTTTAGCGACCGAGTCAAACCCGGTCAAAGATATTTTTTCCCGAGTCACGCGGTCTGGCCGTGTCATTAC
Organism: Agrostemma githago; assembly: GCA_958450325.1. Taxonomy (NCBI): domain Eukaryota; kingdom Viridiplantae; phylum Streptophyta; class Magnoliopsida; order Caryophyllales; family Caryophyllaceae; genus Agrostemma; species Agrostemma githago. The sequence goes on along the minus strand of OY288252.1, from coordinate 59,268,549 downwards.
ACGTCCAATTCGGACTGAAACACTACAAAAATCAGCTTTCACAAATATTAAACAAATCCGTTTAAGGATAGAATTCGATCTCAAGTAGGAATTCTATCCGGAAACTGAAACAAAGTATCACCCGAGCTCAGATACTCGGCTGAAACAGCCGAGATACCTCCCCACCAGCCGAGATTCTTGGCTTATTCACCAAGAAACGAGAAGTTTATTTCCTTACGAACTCTCGTGTTTCCTATCCAAACCGGTGTTTCTTGTCACACAAGCAAGACCACCTCGATTCCTATAAATAGGACCTCATATTCAACACAAAAAATACATTCATTATCGATCAACACACTACAACTTTTCAGCAACTCATACACAATTATTATAGCAAAAATAGTCTCAAAATCCACATCCGAAGGAATACCGAAAAATTGTCCAAAAGCCGACGAAACCGTCCCATCCTACCCGGCCGAATCCGCGCCTACATACACACAAAAAAAACACTCCAAAAACCGACACCTTAACTCATCCACATCATCTCGACGCTCCCGTGCCTAAGCCACCGTCCGACGAGCCCTATACCGAGAACACAAAGCATGTAGGTTGAGGGTGTAAATAAAACCCGACTCTTTTCATTTCTCTCTCCCTATCTCACGTTTTTTTTATTACCTTTTTCGTCCGTCTTTTTATTTATTTATTTCGGGTCATCGGTCGTCTCATATTTATTACGGGTCGTTCGTCGCATCATATTTATTTTCGTTAATAAAAACTTTTTTATAACGTTCTTAAAATACGATATCGATTCTCTAATCGTATATCGTATCTACAAGAACTAAATTAAATTTATTCTCGTTGATGCTAACAAAATTTTTACCTTTTTTATGTACAAAATTCGATGATTTTAAAACGCGGAGGGAATTAACATATTTCTCGTTCAAAGTTCTTTTTTTTTACGTTTTCGTTCAAAACAAACTTTTTTTAAAACTTTTTCTAAAATCATTCTAACTATTTGATATTGATTCCATAATCAATTATCGGATACGACGAGTATCGAAAATATAAATCGAGTATAAATTAATCCATATTTATACGCGATTTATAAAAATTAACGACTTTTCGACAAATAAAAAAATCCGACAGGCTACCACGCGGGTCGCGCGCCGGTCAGGCGACCCGCGCGGCAGCCGGTTCACGGCCTCCCCCCTTTTTTTTTGTTTTCTTCGTTTTCTATTTTTAATTCTTCTCGAACATTATATTAAAATGCGACTTTCGCGACATATTTCAATAAATTCTTTTTTCGACCTCGATCAACACGTGTTAATCAATCATGTGCCATAAATATTTTCCAAAATCATGCATCTTATTTATTTATGTCTTTTATTCGATTGATTCACCGTTACTAACTCGTTTTCTCGTGTTTGTAGCTTTTTATTTGTTTTTATCGTTTTATTAGACTAAAACGAATTTACATTCTAAAATAACTTTGACGTTATTAGTTTAATATGCATTAAACGACTTAGCAACCCATTCATTTATTTTTCTCACATGCTTAGGAAAATAATGTTTGCATATCATTCAACCGTTGAACTAACCCGTGTACACAAAAAACGAACGATATCTTAGTAAAGGCCGCTAAGTGCGGGCGGGGTTGGGTGTTCTTAGTGAACTTCCCAACACGTACCCTCACCCCTTACTCAGAACCGTGGTTTCCGGATGTCCGAAACCATCGGCAACGAGAGTCATTCAATATACGATTAACCGCTCCAGTCGGCATCGGTATCGATATGCAAAGGGACGAGCCCAATAAACTCTGACATCGGAAATGGGCCGTATTTTGTATACGGCCCACTACAACATAGAGTGGGCTCGAACGGTTCCGAATAACCACAAAATTCGGTGGCGACTCCTACTTCGATTTAAATTTCAATTTGACCATCTCATATGGAGATTCATTCGCCTCCCCAAACCCGCGCGTGGCCGCGTCGGGGTGGACCTATCTCATGTCCACACGTATATAATGAGTTTTTTTAGTGTATATAACAGTTATTTTGATGTATGTTCCATTGTTGATTAATTGGTGTACATAATAACTATTTGAGTGTATATAACATTTTTATATTTGAGTGTATATAACATTTTTTTTACTGTATATATTGAGTTCTTAAGTGTGTGTATATAGTGAGTTTAATAACGTATATAATATGTTTTTTTAGTGTATATAACACTTATTTGGATGTATGTCTCATCTTAATCTAATGGTCTAGATTGTGCCTCAATGGATGTAAGGAGTTACCCTGCCTCACCGGAACCCACCTCTCTCTCTCTCTCTCTCTCTCTCTCTCTCTCTCTCTCTCTATATATATATATATATATATATATATATATATATATATATATATATATATATATATATATATATATATATATATATAATGTTGTCTGTCAATTAATAAACGCTTTTACACAACAATGTAATAGAGTTTTTATTGTAATAAAGAAATAACCTTAATAGATAGAATTTGTAAAATGATAGGTATGATTAGTACAATAACTTAGGTAATGTTTTGAAAGAATAACAACTACACAACACAGTAACACACTACCACCTTCCTTCCTATCTGGAATGTTCATCAAAATAGGAAAAAACAAATGACAAAAAAAAGAAAAGAAAAGCTGCAGTTATCGGATCGAATGCATCTCTTCCCCAATGTCTACCAATACAGAAATCGGATAGAGAACGATATAGATCTGATAATTTGCAATAGGGAACTTCTTGCTTGGACCTGGAGCCTGAAGAAAATCAAGTATGCGACTTTCTTATAAATCACCATTTGTAGAAATTATGGAGTGCATAAGAAATTGTACGCCATTGTCGGAGTCCTGATTTTTTTTCTCCAGTACATCCATTTCATCCATTTTTTTCCATTTTTTTTTTCTTCTTATTTTGTGTAGACACCCGCATTTTGACTGCCACGTGTCTATGGTAGTCTCCGAAAAACACCCGATGATGATCGGACGCAAACGTGACTTGGTATACTCGGATTTGGGCTCGGAATCAATAATATCTGACATGGACTTTTAACGGAGTAAAAATCTCACAAAACAGACCTCAAATCCAGGCCCAGTGGGTCATTCCGAGTCAAATAAGACTAATTTGGGCCAAAACCGGCACCAAAAATAAATCCCGTCTTTTAGCGACCGGGTCAAAACCCGGTCAAAGACGAAACCGTCTCATAAATCAGCCAAATTCAGTTGGCGCACAAATTCAAATTCAAAAATCAATCAAAACAAACAAGATCAATCCTTTCCTTATTTGTCTCGATTTGTTTGACCCACTCGCTCGAGTTGATTGACCCACTCGGCCGAGTGGAGCGTCTTAAAACCGGGTTGGCCCGTTTGCAAAGGCACTCGATCGAGTGCACTAGGGCCACTCGATCGAGTGTCCTTATGTCGTGGGGTAACGCCTATAAATACCCCACGACTCCCATTCATTTCACAACTTTTGCCAAGGGTTTCTACCTACACATTTACCCTACCTTCAACCCTATTTCATCTACACTACAAGCCTTAGCAACCCTAAGCAATACATACAAAAACCGAGTCCTTCGTCCCTCGAAAAACCGACGTAATACACACACACACCCATACACACCATAACTCGCGTACATCCTCGATACTCCAGCGTCCCGTCGCTATTTACGAGTCCATTTTCGAGGCCTATACCTAGCATGTATGTTGAGGGTGTCCTAAACCCCATTTCTATCTCTATTGCTCCGTCATTTTTATTTATTTATCGTATTTTGTATTGTAATCATAATCGTAGTAACACTAACACTAACTTTTTTTATACTTTTGCATCTTTATTTTTGTATCATCATTTTATTACTAACATTAATAATACCGCGTATATATATATATTAATACTAAAAATCGGTTTTGAAAACGTTGGACTACGATGATCACCTAAGGTCCGTCTAATCCCTTTACGAGCAACGACGGAGGTGGAGCCCTTTCGAGGAGCCCCGCCCCAATGTACTCAAGGGCGTGACGTGACCGTGATCGGTCGTAGTCGAACGTATTTAATCCCATTTCTATAATTGGTACGGAACCCGTTGACACGAAAACCGACATCACATAACCCGAAAGGGTTAGTTTCGATGTCGTGACGTAGAGGGACACATTTTGTTACTAATTCAAAATTTCTAATATAATAATAACCCTTTCGTAAAATCCCGACAACGGTATTATAATCGTATATAAACGATTATAGTACCGGAGGTCAAGTTAAATTCAAATCGTGCGATATTTGTATTTAATTTGACCGACCGTCGATTTTAAACCAAAAAAATGAAACGAGTCATCACTCGTACAGGGGCTACTCGACCGAGTACATATGCTACTCGATCGAGTAGCACCCAAAAAAATGGGCAGTAGCTACGTAAAAGACGCACTCGACCGAGTCACACCACGACTCGATCGAGTGGGTCCTGTAACCCATAAAATCGAGGGCTTTGACACACATTTCAAGCCTCGTCTTTTTATCGACTTTAGTCATCACGTGTAAAGACAATCACGTGACTCTCCCTTTTTCAAAACTCACACATATCACGACACGTAGAACGACTTTGACCGATCTCCTTCGTAGTGATAAGTCGGGACAAGACTACGGGATGTGGGATCGGGCTAGCAATACGCCACAGTCCCATGTTTTCGTCCTTCGTTTAGTACACAACATAATGTGTATTTAACCGGGGTTAGTCCATCTACACATTTCGCGGTCTAGTTTATATACGGGTCCGTTTCTAGTTAACGTCTATCATTTCCTATTCGATTATTCTATTTTATTGCTCGTTGTATTGTGAATTCCGGGTTGTATTCCGCCCGTGTAATTTGTAATTTATTTACGAGTTTTCTATTTTCGATGTTTGCCATTTATTTATTCAAATGAACATCACATGCTAAATCACTTTGACGTGAATCAAGATGCATTAAATGACGTAGCAAATCAATAATTCACATGCTTAGCCCGAAAACGCTGTTTGCATATCATTTAGTCGTTTTACTAGCGCGCGTACACGAACACGAACGATGTCTTAGTAGAGGCCGTCATTGTGCGGGCGGGGTTGGGTGTCCTTAGTGGGCTTCCCAACACGTACCCTCACCCCTTACTCAGAACCTTTGGTTTCCGGATGTCCGAAACCCTTGGCGCACGAGAGTCATTCTATATACGAAAGCCGGTGTAAACGGTATCGATATTGCAATGCAAAGGGACGAGCCCCATAAACTCTGAAATCGAAGTGGGCTTACTTTGTGTGTAGCCCATGACGACATAGAGTGGGCTCGTATGGTTCCGAATAACCACAAAATTCGGTGGCGACTCCATTTTGACTTAAATTTCGAACCCGAGAACAATCTTACCACGAGATTCATTCGCCTACCCAAACCCGCGTTTCGCCGCGTCGGGGTGGACCTTCGTCATGTCCACAATTTGGCGACTCCGCTGGAGATACCTGATGTACCACATGTCATCGGGGTTCCTAGGGTGAGACTCGAAGAGAAATCGTTCGTAGATTAGCGTGCGCGCATTAGTTTAATGATTCATGTATAACCCAAATTTGCCCGGGCCGGTTACTTGTGACCGACGTCCCACTATACCACGGTGCATTCCTACATGGGTGCGCTAAAGACATCGATGGTGGAACTCGTCTCGGTTTCGCGACATGTCCTAAGACCAACTCGGCTTAGGGAGTCCGTCCATCACACGAGAAAGCCATCGTTGTTGGTATAGACCCTATTTTGACCGACCGAGACTTAGTGTAAAGCATACATAAGCGTCGTTATAATGCTTGTTTGACTACATGCTACTTGGTTTCCGTGTCAATTTTCAAAAAACCGTCATTTCAAAACATTGCATCTTTCCAAAAAATACCCACCTTTCGAAAAACCCGAAATACTGTCCGTTTCGGGACCCGTCTTTTCAAAATATCCAATTTCAAAAAACTCGGAATGTTGCCGAAAATTAGACTTACGATTTGACTCAAAACAAGCCTTTTTTTTTTAGCCGGCATACTGTCCATTTCAATTCGAATTTCCGATCCACCATTCGATTTTCGAATTTTCAAAATTCAATTTCAATTTTCAAATCTTCGTGATGCCATTCACGATTTTCAAATCCTCGAGATTCCATTCTCGATTCTCAAATCTCCGAGATGTCGTTTTCGATTTTCAAATCTTCGGGATCTCATTTTCAATTTTCAAATTTTCGGAAATTTATTTCCGATATTCAAATTTTCAAAATTTCAAAAAATTCAACTTTCCAAAAAAAATCGATCATGTCGGCATGCTGCCAATTTCAAAAGACGGGACCGTCTCCCAATTTTTCAAAACGTGAATTTACTCGCAACCATTCAAACATTTCAAAATGTCCGGTCCTATTGGCCCACTACCAATTTCTGGACCGTCCTCTCAATTTTCAAAAATTCAATCATCTTTCAAAAAATCTTCCTTATTATAGGACCTACCGTAATCCGTGCGTCGGGTCTTTTCATGATTTGTCGAAGGTCAATAGCGTCGAAACTCCGTCGATCCTACATCTCGGGTTTCTTCCCCATCCTAGTCCGCCTTATCCTAAAGGCATAACCAACCAACACGAGTCATACACTCGTAAATGGAAGGTTCGTAAACACTTGAGTCCTAACTAGAAAGTCACACGCGATCTTTCCCACCGACAGGACGGTCCCCACGACCTTTCCTAGGAGAATTTTGCCCGTCTTTCAATCCGTTAGTCGAGTCATCCCAATTCAAGACCTTTAACTCAAGGGTCTACACTAATCACAGGGTCTATCCTTATTCAAGTCAAGTCAAGGGTCTCTAGCGTCGAAACTCTGCCGATCTTACATCGCAAGTTTCTTCCCTTACCCGTCTGCCTTTCCTCGAGGCCGAGTCAACCTTTTACAAGGCATAACCCTGTAGCTAAAGGTTCGTGATCCTTACATCTAAGGGTCACTCGTCCGACACTCGAGTTTTAGCAAAACCTACAATCTCACTCGGGGGGCTACCCTTTAGGAGAGCGATCAATCACGGTTGCTCTAAGGGTCATGTCTTACACGTGTTGTCTCACGTACCCCACTTTTGAGTCACTTAGATGCCACACCGTCTGAGTCCTATAAGAGTCTTTAGTCTCACCTGGGGGCTATTCTCCTACGGAGTGATTAATCACAGTCGCTTCGAGAATCGCACCTTACACTTTTTTAGGAGAGTCTAACCCGAGTCAAACCCGAGTTGTCTTTCCTCCCGCGCTATTTCCTATGCATTGGCGTATTCAAGTTCCGAAGCAACATTTCTGATTACGTGGGTATTCTCGCAGAGTATGGCATCCACAACCGGGAATAGGGACATGGAAAACACCATTAAGGAACTGAAGGCTTTGCTAGAAACAATGGTTAGTAGGCAGGCCATAACCGAAACTCATATAGGGTTCCTGAAAACCAACCAAGAGGCCATGAATGCTCGTTTAACTGTCATCGAACGGCAAAACCTTGATTCTGGATCGGTCAATACTGGGCCATTTGCCAAATTGATCAGCACGGTGCGTGAGCTCGAACAACAGTTCCATGCCTCCCGAGGGAACAACATTTATATTGAAAACTCCCGAGACTATACACCCATCAGTGAGAAACTACCAACAGATCTTAACTTAGAGGGGTTACCCATATTCGAAGGGACGGAGGATCCATTACTACACCTCCGAGCCTTCAAAGCATTTATGGCAATCAAGGGGGTCAAAGCCGACATGTTCATCAATTTGTTCGGCGCATCCCTCGGGAATATCCAAAAGCCTGGTTCTATAGGCTTAATGCAAAAAGATTTCCCACTTGGGAAGATGTGGCTACCGAGTTCGCTAAAAACTATTCTGATAATACTGAACTTCAGACTACCATGCGGACTTTAGAAGTCATGGCCCAAGATCCAACAGAGGGTTTCACCAAATACCTTCAACGTTGGCGGGCTGAGAGTGTTAAGCTGGTAGACAAGCCCAGTGAGAAGACACTAGTGGATGCATTCATCAACAACCTCCTACCCTCCTACCGCGTCCATCTTAGGTATGCCGGCATCTCAAACTTTGCTGTGCTTACCGAAATGGGCACGAGGATTGAAGACGATCTTCGACATAACGAAGATTTGGGTGAAGCTTCTACCAAAGGCTATACTGGACATCCACTTGAGTCCTGGGAAGCCGAAGACTACTGACAACCTCATCCAGGAGTCCAGATTTGATTTGAGTCCGAGTCTGAGTCCGAGTCTAGGATGTTCTATCTCCTCATTTCAAAGTCAGAGTCAGAGTCAATTGTATTCTATCCTCTTTTCGTATTCCAATAAATCAGCTTTTTCAATTTCTCATATATACTTCCCTTATGTGTTTCCGAGAACATGATGAACACAATCATACACTGTGAGCATATGCACGTGACTATTATGGGCACATCTATAATGACTGCAGGAACTGAGACCCATGTTTTCCTTTACCTGTTCCATGTCTGGCATAGACAGCCACATAACTACCCTTAGTAGTAGCGGTATCGAATCCTATGACAAATCTAGGTAGTCTCCTAGTTTGGGTTCAAGACGGGAGGCAAGCCCATTTCCCACAATAAACACCCCTCTAATAAGACTAACCAATCCCTATCTTAGGCGTTAGTCTGACTTGATGCCAAAAATACCCAACTCGGGACGATACTCCCACAAAGCCTGCTCGGAATTATGATGACAATACCGAGATCCAAATCACCATGCTTACCATAGAGTACTCCACCGCGAGTTGCACTCACACAAACACCAACTAGGCTTACACCTTACAAAGGTTTAGCTCCACAAGCCTAATCCAACCGATGGGCCCACCCCCATATCCACCAACAACATCAAAGGGAGAGATAGTCGTGAAAAAAAAAAAGCTGGACAAAAAAAAATCAAAAGTCCAAGGAAAAAGCAAAAGGCCCAAAACAAAAGAGCTGGCCATCAAAAAAAGAACTCTCAGCATCCCCCGACCAGATACGGTTAATCCCACGACCGGGGCTAAGAGGTCAACAAAAAAAACAAAAACAAAAAATTCAAATACCCACGACCATAGTCAACGGTCAACTCAAGTGAAAGTCCCTTGACCGGGAACGGTCAATTCAAAAACATCATCAAAACCCATGACCGGGGCTAAAAGGTCAGCCAAAAAATATTCAAGAACCCATGACTGTAGTGAAAACGGCCAAATAAGGGAGAGACAATCAAGCTGGTCAACTAACACCACACTTAGCCTTCCCACATTGCAACCCTCAAGACCTTCTCGAGACCTAGGCTAGAGACAGCCCGGAATTTTGAGGATTCAAGCTCCATAGGATACACCCTAACCATTTAGGGCCAGACATGGAAATCAGATCCCACATTATCAAACTTATCCTGATCGAAGTTCGAGTCATTTTTACTCGACTTCCCCCTTTCCTACCACATTACGATACATTACCCTCGAAGCCTCACCTCCACATAATCGAGCTCCAGATTTCGAGTCATCAAAGCCACTTGCGACCTAGCTCCACATTTCCAAAAACATCCAAACCAGTTACCAGCCCCAAACACGGGAACTCAACCTGCGGTCGGCATAGAACATGCAAAAATAGTTCACACCACCTCTGGGGGCTACCCCGGAGAACGCTCACAGTCACGGGATCAACATCCTAACTGTTCCAGCCCTTTGATCAAGACATCATTGGGAACACACCTAGCCTACACCATCGCTATGGCTAGTTACACACAAAGCCCTAATAAACTAGGCACCATAATAATATCTTTCATCACTGAACTACGGCTTGGTTTGATTTCACTACACGTGAATACGTAGGCAGCCTTTCAACAAAGGCACAACCACCCACATTCACACAAATAAAAAGGACACCATCATTCCGGTCACGACACTGTCATGGTCTCAGCAGCTAGCTTTGTCGTCCTGGGGGCTTCTCTCAGACAGAATACCTTCATCCACTCACATAATCCAAATGACTTTAAAAAAAAAACTAGCCTCCTTTCTTTAGTGTGTCCTAGTACTCGGCTCAGTCGAAGACGAGAATCCGTCAGGGATTCGAAGCGACACCAGGGATTGTACCCAAAACCAAAGATCCAAAAGAACATCAGTCTACAGCATTGCTACTGCTAAGCCTTGTCCTGCATAAACAGTCTCATTACAGGCTACTGCAATTACCCTATATCACATCCTTCCCATTTCGACGTTCGACCGTGTTGCCACTCGCCTAGGCTATGGATTAGCGCAGCATAAGAGTCTTGTCGTCTTAGGTGGCCCACCCCCCTACTGAGTCACGGTCCAACCCCTCGAAAGTCCAGTCGTGTCTGTCAACTCGTCCTGTCACGTCCAGAGTCGAGTCTGTCGATATGTCTCTCTTCAAATTCTCATTTTAAAATTTGCAAAACTTAGCCATTTGATAAAATCCTTTTCGACAAGGTCAAATTTCGGTCTATTTATACTGCAAATTTCTTTTCTACCCCTTTCAATTTTGAAAACCTATCTCCTAGCACATGAGTTGCTTTCAGGACTTCGATTTCAAAATGAAGCAAAAACCATTTTCCTCAGCGCAAGCCAGTCTATAGATGCTAACTGCATTTCCTACGTGCTATCTTGCTATATACTATGCATGCTATTTCTGCCTATGTATCTAACATTTCAGGTACCAGCATTGCTTCCTAACGGAACAACAAAGACGGTGTTTCTCCTGGAATGCTACGTCCAAGATGTGATATGTCGGTATACGGGTACACCCAAGACTTCAGAAGCAAGTCCCCGCGCAGCTACTTTACTCCCCAGCACGAGTCAGTGTTTTGCCTATGTGTTACATACAAGTTGTTATGTGTCAGCATACAGGTACACTCCAGACTTCAGAAGCAAGTCTTCGCGAAACTACTAAATTCCCCAACAGAGTCAGCCTTTCCCCGGTATGCTACATCCAAGGTGTGATGTGTCGGCATACGGGTACACCTACTCCCCAAAAGAGGCAAGCTTTACTCCCCACGGAGCATCATCATCAGCTCAGGTACGACTCAAGGCTTCAAAAGCAAGCCCGTACAGCTCACATACTTCCCCAGCGGAACGCCCGAGGCGGCATTTTCCTCAAAATGATACGGGATGGGCCCACGCGTAGGCGTGCCCAAGACTTATGCTACAAGTCTGACTCCCCGCAAAGCTATCATCATCAGGACAGGTATGACCCTCTGCTTATGGCTGGCGAGCCCTTCACGCGAGTCCACTGGACTATAAACGACCTGACCAGAAGTCTACCATGTCTTAACGGGCTTGGTAGCTACTCTGACTTTCGCCTTGTCCAAGCCTCAGTCAGAGTGGGGGCTCTGTAGACACCCGCATTTTGACTGCCACGTGTCTATGGTAGTCTCCGGAAAACACCCGATGATGATCGGACGCAAACGTGACTTGGTATACTCGGATTTGGGCTCGGAATCAATAATATCTGACATGGACTTTTAACGGAGTAAAAATCTCACAAAACAGACCTCAAATCCAGGCCAAGTGGGTCATTCCGAGTCAAATAAGACTAATCTGGGCCAAAACCGGCACCAAAAATAAATCCCGTCTTTTAGCGACCGGGTCAAAACCCGGTCAAAGACGAAACCGTCTCATAAATCAGCCAAATTCAGTTGGCGCACAAATTCAAATTCAAAAATCAATCAAAACAAACAAGATCAATCCTTTCCTTATTTGTCTTGATTTGTTTGACCCACTCGCTCGAGTTGATTGACCCACTCGGTCGAGTGGAGCGTCTTAAAACCGGGTTTGGCCTGTTTGCAAAGGCACTCGATCGAGTGCACTAGGGCCACTCGATCGAGTGTCCTTATGTCGTGGGGTAACGCCTATAAATACCCCACGACTCCCATTCATTTCACAACTTTTGCCAAGGGTTTCTACCTACACATTTACCCTACCTTCAACCCTATTTCATCTACACTACAAGCCTTAGCAACCCTAAGCAATACATACAAAAACCGAGTCCTTCGTCCCTCGAAAAACCGACGTAATACACACACACACCCATACACACCATAACTCGCGTACATCCTCGATACTCCGGCGTTCCGTCGCTATTTACGAGTCCATTTCCGAGGCCTATACCTAGCATGTATGTTGAGGGTGTCCTAAACCCCATTTCTATCTCTATTGCTCCGTCATTTTTATTTATTTATCGTATTTTGTATTGTAATCATAATCGTAGTAACACTAACACTAGCTTTTTTTATACTTTTGCATCTTTATTTTTGTATCATCATTTTATTACTAACATTAATAATACCGCGTATATATATATATATTAATACTACAAATCGGTTTTGAAAACGTTGGACTACGATGATCACCTAAGGTCCGTCTAATCCCTTTACGAGCAACGACGGAGGTGGAGCCCTTTCGAGGAGCCCCGCCCCAATGTACTCAAGGGCGTGACGTGACCGTGATCGGTCGTAGTCGAACGTATTTAATCCCATTTCTATAATTGGTACGGAACCCGTTGACACGAAAAACGACATCACATAACCCGAAAGGGTTAGTTTCGATGTCGTGACGTAGAGGGACACATTTTGTTACTAATTCAAAATTTCTAATATAATAATAACGCTTTCGTAAAATCCCGACAACGGTATTATAATCGTATATACACGATTATAGTACCGGAGGTCAAGTTAAATTCAAATCGTGCGATATTTGTATTTAATTTGACCGACCGTCGATTTTAAACCAAAAAAATGAAACGAGTCATCACTCGTACAGGGGCTACTCGACCGAGTACATATGCTACTCGATCGAGTAGCACCCAAAAAAATGGGCAGTAGCTACGTAAAAGACGCACTCGACCGAGTCACACCACGACTCGATCGAGTGGGTCCTGTAACCCATAAAATCGAGGGCTTTGACACACATTTCAAGCCTCGTCTTTTTATCGACTTTAGTCATCACGTGTAAAGACAATCACGTGACTCTCCCTTTTTCAAAACTCACACATATAACGACACGTAGAACGACTTTGACCGATCTCCTTCGTAGTGATAAGTCGGGACAAGACTACGGGATGTGGGATCGGGCTAGCAATACGCCACAGTCCCATGTTTTCGTCCTTCGTTTAGTACACAACATAATGTGTATTTAACCGGGGTTAGTCCATCTACACATTTCGCGGTCTAGTTTATATACGGGTCCGTTTCTAGTTAACGTCTATCATTTCCTATTCGATTATTCTATTTTATTGCTCGTTGTATTGTGAATTCCGGGTTGTATTCCGCCCGTGTAATTTGTAATTTATTTACGAGTTTTCTATTTTCGATGTTTGCCATTTATTTATTCAAATGAACATCACATGCTAAATCACTTTGACGTGAATCAAGATGCATTAAATGACGTAGCAAATCAATAATTCACATGCTTAGCCCGAAAACGCTGTTTGCATATCATTTAGTCGTTTTACTAGCGCGCGTACACGAACACGAACGATGTCTTAGTAGAGGCCGCCATTGTGCGGGCGGGGTTGGGTGTCCTTAGTGGGCTTCCCAACACGTACCCTCACCCCTTACTCAGAACCTTTGGTTTCCGGATGTCCGAAACCCTTGGCGCACAAGAGTCATTCTATATACGAAAGCCGGTGTAAACGGTATCGATATTGCAATGCAAAGGGACGAGCCCCATAAACTCTGAAATCGAAGTGGGCTTACTTTGTGTGTAGCCCATGACGACATAGAGTGGGCTCGTATGGTTCCGAATAACCACAAAATTCGGTGGCGACTCCATTTTGACTTAAATTTCGAACCCGAGAACAATCTTACCACGAGATTCATTCGCCTACCCAAACCCGCGCTTCGCCGCGTCGGGGTGGACCTTCGTCATGTCCACATTTTGATTATTTGTTCTTATACTTTTCTGCTTGATTTTTACTGTTGTTGGTATGAGCAGCTTGCTCTTCGTTTCCTGATCTTACTGCTGATTTTCCTTTGTCATTAAATTTGATATTTAAAAAAGTTAACTTGGGTTAATTTTGAATGTTTGTTTGACTTCGCATAGAGGTCACGATCTTAGAGCTGTAAACAGATATAGATCTGTTGATGACTAACTAAGGTCGGCTAATTACTTGAGGATCGGAAATTGGGGGAGAGATGGGTCTTTCGATGATGGTCATTTTGATGAGAGGTGTTGATTATTCGTGAGCAGGTATGAAATCTGATCTATAGACATACATGCATAAGTCGTATTTACAGATGCATGCTATTTGTTAATTGAATTAGTAAATGAGAAATTGAAAATGTGTGATTGATGATGTATCAATGTAATTTGCAATAGGGAACTGTATTTGTCTTGATTCACTGACAACAACAACTTTATTATTAGACTCGATTGAGTACAATAGTGTTACTGAATAATATTTATTAGATATATGGACTAATTTAATACATTGGTATGGAATTCAATTTAAAAAAAGTCGAAAAAAACAGCAAATACGACATTTTGAAAATGAATTACTGAGTCAGAAATTTTGGAGGTACAAAACTGTGTGATTATGGTATATGGTATTATGGAACTGTTTGCGTATGTACTTGTAAATAGCATTTACAATTGAAATTATAAACGTGTATTTAGGTTAGTCGATGAGGAGGGACATATCAGGAATGGACTGGAGAAGTGGAGTACGACGTAGGATAAAAGGATGAAGGTATTGCTGAAACAGACTTCTCAAATAAGGAGGTGATGTAAATCGAATCTCAAATTACACACATGCTTTTATTTACTGATATTGGTAGGGAATCACTACTTCCTCAATTTTTTGAACAGTTTAATTAGATGGAGGATATGTTAATAATATGGAGTTCTATTCAAAAGTAAATTCAAAGGCTGCAAAATTGAAAGTAAATGCAATTATATTTTACCTCTAAGAAATATATGAAACATAACTAATACTATCGCTGAAAAAACTGAAATAAATAATGTGAAAGAAAATGTGAAAGTACAAAATAGATACATATCAGACGACATTTGTGAATATTTCTTTGTAAACGACATTGGTTGTTGTACTACAACCAAATCCGTCATCATCTAAAATCAAAACCTTCAAACCTCTCTTCCTGGTAACCCTAGATAGTGCCACATATAATTCTCCATGAGTGAAAACTGCTTTCGGTAGGTATAAGCCTACATGGGAAAGAGATTGTCCTTGACTTTTGTTTATGGTCATAGCAAAACACACCGCAATAGGGAACTGTCTTCTTTCGAATTGAATTGGAAATTTGGTTTCGTCTGATGGAGAAAGTTTTATTCGAGGGATGTATACCTTACCACCAGTTTTGCTTCCTGTGATTACTGTGGCCTCAATAACTCTGTCACCGAGTTTTGTCACTACTAACCGTGTTCCATTGCAAAGTCCATTTGCCTGGTCTATGTGGCGCAGTAACATGACAATGGCTCCAACCTTGAGGATTAAATTGTGATTAGGCAGCCCTGAACATCTAATTGCGTTGAGGAATTCAGTGGAGTAAATTTCACGAAGTACACAGATTGTTTCATCTTTGCTTAGTTCATCCGAGCTAAGATAAAGCTTCTCATCCCCAGGGAGCAGTGACAGTACATATTCATTCAATTCCTGTACAATATCATTTGTAGGAGCAAGAACAACGCGGTCCTGGAAGTAACTGAAATCCCCAATGTGCTTTGTTATTTCTGGATACGTATTGTCGACAATAGCTTTAATGGGATCATTTCCTGGATCTATAAGAACCTCCTCAGGGATTTCTATGTCGGCAATACCATCATTAGGACCGCAAGCAAAACCATCTCCAACTTTTAGGATCCAATCTGAGAACTCACGTATTTCTTCGACATTAGATCCTTCGCCACCGACTTGAAGTCGCATATTTTGTGTGAGTTGTAATACCTGAAAGTAAATGATAAAAACTATGGTAATATATATGAACTACATATGAAATAGTTAGATAATTTAAGGGACACACGGACATATTTACATAGACACACATATACGTTACAATATACCTTGCAGTAACGCCATATGGGAGAAGAACAAATAGAGGAGTGGACGATGTCCTGCCTACTGCCTTTCGGAACTACGGGAAGGATTTGCCTGAAATCGCCACCAAGGACGACGACCTTGCCACCAAACGGCCTGTCAGCTCCACTAATAGAAGCAGCTGACATTATGTCCTTCAAACTCCTATCAAGTGCTTCGAAACAATATCTGCTAACCATAGGAGCCTCATCCCATATAATTAGTTTTGCCTTTATAAGTAGTTCCGCAAGATCTGAGCCTGGTCTAATACGGTGACAAACAAACTTCTCATCAACATTGAGAGGGATACTGAATCTAGAATGCGCTGTTCGGCCCCTTGGAAGTAATATGGCTGCGATTCCACTTGAAGCAACGGGAAGAACAATTTCACCCTTGCTTCGTAACGCAGCATACAACGTCTTCCAGATGAAAGTCTTCCCAGTTCCTCCGTACCCGTAAAGGAAAAACATACCACCATTGTTGTCACGAACAACACCCATAATTTGGTTATATACGTACCGCTTCTCGTCGGTAATGGACGACATGAAAGATTCGTGCTCCAACAATAGGTCATCCTTATTGTAGGACAGTTCATCGGATATGAGTCTGTTACGATGCAATGACACGATATCGTAATCGGGTAAAGGCATCTCTGGAAACTTCTCTAAACTACTTCCATTGCTTTGGAGCAGTGTTTCAATCTCCGATGAAGCGTGATTCTTCAATTGATCATCAGTCATTTGTAGATCTAGAGAAAAAAAAACAACTAACGTTAACAGACAAATAAATAACTGATAACTGCTAAAGAGTTAATTTACGGTACAAAATTACATAAGCACATACCAAAATTCAAGAGTTCCCTCCTGCGCCTATACAATATATCTTCACATAGATGAGTCCACGTCTTCTCCCATACGTACTCCGGCTTCACCAAGCTCCCGGATAGTAGTAAGGTGGCAAATAAGTTTCGCTAGAAAAAACCTGTTCCCCATTCGCTTGCTTCTTCAATGGCGTCAATATATTCCTTATCGTCGCCTAAAAGACCGAGTGCATAACAGGCATCCTTGAAATTTGGATGTACAACTCCATTGACTGTTCTGATATATTCATAGCAAGTAGCTCCCTTCACAAAATTCAACAATGTTCGCATATAGTAACGCTCACCTCCAGTAGGGGACATGTGGAACATTCTTCCGAGACTAAATCCTTGTTTGCGAGGCTTCCAACATTTATCATCCTTATGCCAAACATACTTCGTAGGGAACTCAGCGTATGTTAGATTACGACCATCTGAGTTGTTTGAATTGTACTCCATCCAACAAACGAACTTCGTCCGCGCTCCACTGGATCGTGCAACAATGTCTTCTATTGGATCATCCTCATTGAAAATGACGTTTTGTTCGTTGGGAAGATGATAATCAAGTCGAAGAACATGTGGGGACCTGTAGTGAATGTCAAAGGAAAAAATCTGCCAAACTGCTTCAGATGGGGATATATACCGACAATCATAGTACTCTTTGATATGATCTATTTCTTCCGGGTTCCTTCTGTTAGAAACACCTACCGTGACCCTATCGTAACCTTTATTGATGTACTTAAATAAGTACTTGATAGATCTTGCTTGATTATACCATTCGACATTTATATGGGCACGATACCTATGCAATAGTTCAGCACTGTATGGCACCACGTATCCGTTATGCACTGGTACCCTGTTCTTATCAACTGTTATACCATTGTCAGCTCTCCTATACACGGGGTATCCGTCCCCATCTACTGTAGTTCTTTCAGAAAACGGCTTCGGAAATCGTTTAGTGCATACACCATTTACCATACACGGAGAATTAGGATTGGCTACACCGCACGGACCATGAATCATGAGATCACGGACTAACTCGTATAGTGCTGGATTGTCATTTGGGTCGGGAATTTCAGCTGATATAATTCTGTCAACATCTTCAGCTTCTGGGAACTTGTTGTCGCGTTGGAGGAACAACAAAATATGATCATGACGTAGTCCCCTCTTTTGAAATTTGATTGTGTAGACAACTGCTTGGAAATATAGACAAAGAAGACACAAACAAATAAATATATATAGTTTTAAAAAATAACCAAATCTACAAACTGTACTGCAAGTTTCGCATTTATTTTGTTAGTCACAAATTATTTAAAAAATACCTGCACTTGTACGTCCAAAAATCTGGAGTTCCTTAAGGTCACTCATCAGCTGGTCTAGCTTCTACTTAAATACCCTGGTAACTATGTCCGGACGATCTTCAACTTTAAGACCTCTTTTCGTAACAAAACGTGTGATCTCCGGCCATTTTGGATTACATGTGAACGTGATGAAAAGATCAGGGAAACCACACCATTTGCAAATAGTCATTGTATCTTGATAATTTTCCCTCATATAACCCTTACCTCCAACAAAGGAAGACGGGATTACATACCGAACACCAGTAGAAGATGTGTCTGAACCACCTTCTGCAGCAACATTGGCCAATGCTTTGTAATTTTCAGACCTAAGCTTCGGTTGGTTGAATTTCAAGTAGGATAGTCTTTGTGCCTCGATCATGGTATAACCGTCAATACATAATTGCTGAAACAACCTACGACCTCTGAGGAGGGTATCCGGTTCAACCTCAGGCTTTCTATCCTGTAACCTAAATGCAAACCACTCCCTGAGTGTAAGGAAATTACGTGCATTCTTATTAAAATACTTCGCAGCAACGGATGATTGACTGTGCATAATTCCTAGACGATGTCCGTTTTCCCCTCGAGGAAAGAATAAAGGATACTGAAGCGCGAGGTAAGGAGGTGCAACTCATTGATTCTCTTCAGTTTTCCAGAAGTTTCCTCAACTACAATGTCCCTCGACTCAACCATATCTTCAACATTTCCTCTTATTAAAGCTGCAACTTCTGATACAGTAGGAAGGTTGTAGATCCTTCCATCAGTGTGTCTCCCACTAATAAGTCTCAACCTAACCTGATCACCATCGTTGACATCGAAGATTTTATCTCGTGCCATTCTAAAGGACTTCGCTAGAGGTTTGTATTCGCCTATCATGGACTGCAGCTCTGCCATTAAATCATCGTCAAATCTTCCTGTGTTGGGAGACATACCACTGAAATCATGAAAAAAATGCAATGAGTTTACAGTTAAAGTAACTGTATTGTTGGAAATAGCTGAGTACTAAGTTTATATTAATATGTGAAACAACCTAAGTGCATTCTTCCTGTTAAGCGTCTCAGCTTCAGTGTCGTATATGTATAGTTGGCAAAATTTGGGAATGTCATCTTCGCGTGGAAGCAGACCACCAATCAAATGAGCATTCTCCCAGCGAAGACGAAAGGTATACGGTCCTCTGCTATGGTTAATAGCGTAATCAATCTTTCCACCCATAGAAGTAAATGAGTACATTGAATTGTATGCCCTGATGTTATCAAGGAAGTGAGAGCTCTTCAGATGAACGCCTGAGAGAAGATCCTTCAGCAGCTGGGGAGGCTCTGTTAAGTAAGGAAGTTCAACAATTCCGTCTTTGCAACACATACTGAACGAAGGTACAACATGCCTCTTGCTCAAACGATCCCTCTCATCATACCACATTTGCGCACCACATTTTGTACATGAATACTCCGGATCTCCAATGTCGATATATCCCTCAAGGTGAGATTCTTCTGGTATAACAATTTTGCATAGTCAATATATATAAAAATTAAAAAGCAACAGAAAATTTTACTGTCATTATATTAGAACTAAATGTTGACATTATAGAAATAATAAAGTGTCACAATGAAATGCACACATATTAGTTATGTTGGAAAATATTCGTGGGAAATCTGAATTTCTCAAAATGATGTCACCTTACAAAAATGCACACCTATTAGTTATGTTGGAATTTTCCCGTAAGTAATCGCATATTTTCACAATTTTATATGATTCATTACGTGCTGGTGTTTACCTGGGTCAGTTTCATAACTTGTATTAGCCACAACATTGTCGGAGGTTGTCCCGAATATGTCCCTTGCAAGACTGTCTATAACTGCTCTTCTTCGAGCTGCAGATGCAAATGCTGTGTTGGTAGATAAGGTTTCAATAATGTTATTGTCCAAAGCAGAGGCAGATCTCAGGTCATCTACAGCACGGCTGACAGAAGCTGCACGAAAAAATACCATGATACACACACACACACATAAAGAAATAATGGGACTGTAATGAATGTACGTATCGGTACATGCTTATAACATCAAGGAAATGAGTATTGTTAACAAACCTGTTGTTATATTGCTGATCTGGGTAGCAGAATCAGCATTAGGAGTAGTGTTCAGCTTCTTTTTTTCTTGCGATTCTTTGAGTCGTAACATCGCCCTTCTCCTTGCAAGCTTCGCACGCCACCAATTGTCATTTCTCTCACTAAATAGATTATTTGGTAGCTCCCTACCTGATTTCTGTGCACGTTTCTTGATCAAAGAATTCTTGATATCCTTACGTTTTTGTTTTGCCGACAGGAGACGGAGAACGGAATGTTCAAGGTCGAAAGCTGTCAAGGGTAATTCTCATAGTTAGCAAAGGAAAAGTGGCATACGTAAGACTACATCAAATCTGTACAAAATTCCTATTCTATCTTGTTAATGTAAAATTAATCGGGCACAAAGTTGGTAACACATGAAAGGTAAATGGTAACCTTCCCTAATAACATCAGTTGCAGATGGAGTTTCTATTGTCTGACATGATGGTAGAATCGGTGAGACACCTTCCGAAACTTGACTACCTGCCACAACAACTGCCACAAAGCAAACTTGATATATAACGCCTAAAAGACAACAGGTAGGTGGAACATAATTTTACGACATTATACCATCACTTTATAATGTGTGATAATTGAGTAATATATTAGAACGCTAATTACAGTGGAATATAGATAAGATTAATAAACATATATAAAACTGCAGTTTAGTATTATATTATCATCTTGCTGAGTTGCAGTTCGTTGTACATTAGTCGCTTCCCCGACATTTTTATGCAGATTTAGGTCATGTGTGGATGTCACCGGGATACCCCCTTGGAAGGACTGTAAGTTGAAGTTGGTGATGTTTTTTAAAGGTAAACGGGCTGCACCCATGGAAGATATAGACACATCAGTAACACATGAAGGTAAAGTCACTGTAGTTTCCATATTATGTGTTCATCTCATGGCATAAAGTGGAGTAACTGTACTGCTACTACAATGACAACATCTATGTTATGAGGATGTACCTTGGTCACTAACAATTCTTGAAGTCATTTCATTCTTTTTCTTGATTTTGATAGATGAAGTAGTTGAATTGCCGTGGAGATATGGTCGTTCTGCAAATTCTGGATTCTCTGCAACAATTTTTTTTTTTTGGTGGCATACGTAAGACTACATCGAATCTGTACAAATATTCCTATTCTATCTTGTTAATGTAAAAAAATTAATCGGGCACAAAGTTGGTAACATATGAAAGATAAATGGTGGTAGAATCGGTGAGATACCTTCCGAAACTTGACTGCCTGCCACAACAACTGTCACAAAGCAAACTTGATATATAACGCCTAAGAGACAGCAGTTAAGTGGAACATAATTTTACGACATTATTTCATCACTTTATAATGTATGATAATTGCGTAATATATTAGAACGCTAATTACAGTGGAATATAGATAAGATTAATAAACATATATAAAACTGCAGTTTAGTATTTGTGGACATGACATAGGTCCACCCCGACGCGGCCACACGCGGGTTTGGGGAGGCGAATGAATCTCCATATGAGATGGTCAAATTGAAATTTAAATCGAAGTAGGAGTCGCCCCCGAATTTTGTGGTTATTCGAAACCATTCGAACCCACTCTATGTCGTAGTGGGCCGTATACAAAATAAGGCCCATTTCCGATGTCAGAGTTTCTTGGGCTCGTCCCTTTGCATTTGATACCGATACCGACATTATCGGATATCGTGTATTGAATGACTCTCGTTGCCAATGGATTCGGACATCCGGAAACCATGGTTCTGAGTAAGGGGTGAGGGTACGTGTTGGGAAGTTCACTAAGAACACCCAACCCCGCCCGCACTTAGCAGCCTTTACTAAGATATCGTTCGTTTTTGGTGTACACGCGTTAGTTCGACGGTTGAATGATACGCAAACATTATTTTCCTAAGCATGTGAGAAAAATAAATAAATGGGTTGCTAAGTCGTTTAATGCATCTTAAACTAATAACGTCAAAGTTATTTTAGCATGCGAAGTTCGTGTTAGTCTAATAAAACAAAAGAAATAAATAAATTGCTACAAAACACGAGAAAACGAGTTAGTAACGGTGAATAAATCGAATAAAGATGTATATAAATAATATGCATGATTTTTAGAAAAGATTTATGACACGTGATGGATTAACAGCGTTGACCGAGGCCGAAAAAAGTATTTACCGAAGTATGTCGCGAAAGTCGCTTTTTATATAATACTCGAAAAGAATAAAAATAGAAAAGCGAGGAAACGAAGAAAAAGGACCCGGCGGATCAGGCCGCCACGCTGGTCGCCTGACAGGCGCGCGACCCGCGTGGTAGTCTGCCGGTTTTTTTTGTTTGTCGAAAAATCGTTAATTTTTATAAATCGTGTACAAATATGGATTAATTTATACTCGATTTATATTTTCGATATTCGTCGTATTCGAAATTCGATTATGAAATCGATATCGAATAGTCGGAATGATTTTAAAAAAGGTTTTGAAAAAAGTTTGTTTTGAACGAAAAAGTGAAAAAAGGAATTTGAACGAAAAAGATGTTAATTCTCTCCGCGTATAAAATTGTCGAATTTTGTTTAAAAAAGATGTAACGATTTTATTAGCATCAACGAGAATTAATTAATTTAGTTCTTGTTAGATACGATATTTGATTAGAAAATCAATATCGTATTTTAAGAACGTTATAAAAAAAATAATTTTCGTAGTATCGATTATTAGAAAAATATGCGACCTCGACCCATATAAAAAAAACGATACGACCGACGAAAATAACAAAAAAAGAAGAAAAGGACGAAGAGGAGGAGAAGAGAGAATAGAGAATCGGGTTTGATTTACACCCTCAACCTACATGCTTTATTTTCTCGGTATGGAGCTCGTCGGAAAGTGGTTTAAACTTGGGAGCGTCGAGATGATGTGGGTGAGTTTAGGATGGTGCGTTTTTATGCGTGTGAGACGATGGGTTCGGCCGGATGGGGGTGGTTTCGTCGGTATTTCGAGGCTACTTCGGGAATATGTCTGGATTTGCTTTGCACTATTTTTACTAGATATCGAGGATAAACGTACGTTTGATGTTTGAATGTGTGTTTCGGTCTTTGTGAAATCGTGTCCTTTTGTGTTGAATGGGAGGTCCTATTTATAGGAGTGGAGGTAGCCTTGTTTGTATGACAAGAAATACCGGTTTAGATAGGAAACGCGAGTTCGAAAGGGAACGAAAGTCTCGTTTCTTGGTGGAGAAGCCAAGTAACTCGGCTGAAGGGGGAGTGTTTCGGCTGTTTGGGGAGTTCTAGCCGAGTATTTGAGCTCGGTTTGTGAACTGTTTCGGTTTTCGGATAGAATTCCTACTTGAGATCGAATTCTATCCTTAAACGGATTTGTTTAATATTTTTTGAAGCTGATTTTTGTACCAATTGGAGGCCGAATCAGCCACGTGAGGTGTCACGGCTGACTCGCGTGTCTCGGGAATATTTTTGACCGGGTTTTGACTCGATCGCTAAAAGACGGTTTTACCCCTGGTGTCGGTATCGACCCAAATTAGTCTCATTTGACTCGAAACGACCCACTGGGCCTGGATTTGAGGTCGGTTTTGTAAGATTTGTACTCCGTAATAAGCCTAAACCAAATGTCCATGATTTCGTGCCCATATCCGAGTCCATTAAAGCATGTTTGCGTCCGATCATCATCGGGTGTTTGGTGGGACCTACTATAGACACCTGGCGGTCAAAATGTGGGTGTCTATAGAGCCCCCACTCTGACTGAGGCTTGGACAAGGCGAAAGTCAGAGTAGCTACCAGGCCAATCGAGGATTAAGACCTGGCAGACTTCCGATCGGGTCGTTTAGAGTCCATTAGACCTGCGTGAAGGGCTCGCCAGCCATAAGATAGAAATAATACCTGAATAAATGTCAATAATGTCGCGGGGACTTTCTTCTAAAAAAGTCTTGGGTGTGTCTGTTTACAGACACATCCCATCTTGGAATTGCGCGGGAGTTTGCCTTGGAAGCTATGGGTGTGTCTGTTTACAGACACATCCCATCTTTGAATTACGTGGGAGCCTGCATTGGAGGCTACGGGTGTACCTGTTTACAGATACATCCAACAAGAAAAATGTCGCTTGTATTTTTCCGCTGGAGAATTTTTGAGAATTCCTTGGGAGCCTTGGGATATCTGTCTGTAAATTGCATGTAATATTCAGATAAAATACCGACTCACGCTGGGGAAGGAAATGATTTTTGACTGATTGATTTTTTGGAGAAATAATGCCGAAATTTTTTTTTGCAAATTTTGGAAATGCCGAAAAAAAAATTTGAAATTTTTTTTTGGATTTTTTTTTTTGGAATTTAGAATGCTTGGGATGACTTCATTCCTAATCGGATTCTGACACAAACTGCTAAAATCTTCTGGTTAGGCGTATATGCCTAGATGAAGTAGGGAACATCATAAAAATCCCTATTCCAGGGGTGACTAGGAGAAGGGATTTCTCCATTATAAATAGAGAGTTCTTGCCCTTAATCTTCTCATATTCCAACCCAAATATTTCCTTCTATCTTAAAATTCCTTTAGACTTTTAAGACAAAGCAAAATTTTCTGCTATGGGTATTGAACATTTGACCGCGATGGTTCATGCGTGGGCCCAGAATTTTCGAGACGAAGATAAGGTTCAGCTAACTCAGACGGGAATTGTGGCTTTGTTCCCGCTTCAGCGACTCAAGGTGGATGCACATTTCTTGGACGCTTGCTTATCTTTTTGGGATACTACCCACCATGTTTTTGCTTTTCCTCGGGGAGAAATATGTCCCCTTCCCGAAGAGATTGCAGCCGTAGGGGGTTGGTGCCCAAATGCTCATCCTGTTATTCCTCCTTTTATCCTGATCCCAAGAGGAGACTGAGGGATTTTCTTGGGTTGTCTTATGTTGTTTCCATGTTTGACTTGGCTGATAAATTCATGGATCCAAATGGGGCCAGAATTTCTTCTACCCATAGGCGTAGGGCTTTTGCCTTTTGTATGCTGCATCGATACGCTTTCGAAGGTCGGATGGATGCTGACTCATGTTTGGGCGAAATCAGGCTGATCAGCATAGTGGATCAGATGGAGGCAGGTTACAGCCCAGCCTGACTGATAACTGGGGAGATTATTATGGGCCTTGGCGCTAGGAGACTTGACCCGGAACGGCAATTGACGGGCAGTATTCGTCTTTTGCAGGTATTTGACCTTTTGTTTTTCGAAAAAAAATTTCGAAAATTTTTTAATTTTCGAAATTTTTTTGATTTTTCTGAATTTTCGAATCTTTTGAATTTTTCGAATTTCCGAATTTTTTGAATTTTCCGAAAAACCTTGAATTTCCGGATTTTTTTTTTGATTTTTTTCGGAATTTTGATTTTTCGAAAGTTTTTGACTTTTCGAAAATTTTGCAGATCTGGTTATCCGAGCGTATGTCGATTATAGAGCCCCCGGTGAGCATATCCAGATATCGAAGCTGTCAAATTGGGTCACGGTCCCGGCGAATAAGCTCTAGCCATCACATAAATCGAAAGTATTGGGATGAAGAGTTAAAATTCCATGGCGTGCCCTTGATTAGGTGGAACGTGATCTGGTGGTTCCTCTCGAAGATGACGGGCCTAGCTAAAAGAGATAAAGCCTGTTACCTGGTGGTCTTGTCCTTGGATTGGACCGTCCATATTTACCCAGATCGTCTTCTAAGGCAGTTCGGTTCGTTCCAACAGATCCCCGAAACTGAAGCAATCATTAGCGTTTCGCTCCAATTGACGGACGCTATGTGTGACACGTGGTTACAACGCTGGTTTACCCGTGTCATGTGCACTATACCTCGCCCTTGTCAAACCGCTTGGGTTTCTGAATCATATCGCAAATGGACTTCCGAAGAATCTGAAGAAGCCCGTAAAGCTTTGAAGACTGATGAGGCCTTTGAACTAGCCCGTAGAGAATCAGCAAAAGACAACAGATGGTTCTTCGATGAAGAGGAAGTTCCAACTACCCTTGTCGGGCCGGAGTCGGGTTCTAAGTAAAAAACTAAGACTCGAGCTAAAGAGACTGGTGCTAGCGACTTGGAGAGAAGACTCGGACCAAAGCTAGCGGTCCGAGACAGACTTGGGCCGCGGGAACGGTTACCCGAGAGGGTAAGGGCCCGGCTAGGGCCGACCGAGGTGACCGGGGAGTCAAGTTTGAAGAAACGAGCCCGGGTTAAGGAAATCCCCTTGGTAATTCGGGAGCGTTCACCTCCGCGTCGACGCCGGTGGACCGAAAAAGAAACTAAGGACAAGGGAAAGGGAAAAATGCCTTACATTTTTTATTATTTGAATATAAGTACTATTTGTGTGTGTTGTTTTTGATTTTTTTGTGATTGAATTTTTTTGAAATAAATAAAGAAAGTTTATTAAAAACCGTTCCTGTTTTTTTCGATTGCAGTGGTTGTGCCCTTTTGCGGGGCTGCCTACGTATCCACAAATAGCTGAATCAAACCAAACGTAGTTCAGACTTAATTTGCAATTTCGAAATACATCAAGACTATTGGTTCAAGATGTTTATAACAGTAGAATAAGTAATTCTAACTTTTTGACTTGTCTTTAGAAGTTTATTTTGAAAAGATTTTTTTTAATAAACTTTTGCAAATGACATTGAGAGAAACGGGTTAAGGGTAATAACGTTTCAGCTGGTCCAGGTTAGTTGGGTTGACAAACTCGTTCCCGTCCAGATCTGTTAGCATTACCGCTCCGCCTGATAGAATCTTCTTTACCAAGTATGGTCCGGCCCAGTTAGGTTTGAATTTTCCCCTTGGGTCTATTGGTAATAAAGCTCGAACAGATTTGAGAACCAAATCTCCTTCTTTGATGTTCTTGGGCCTTACCCTTTTATTGAAGGCCCGTTGGATCCTTTTTTGATAAATCTGTATGTTATTGAGGGCACGAGATCGTCGTTCGTCTAAAAGGACTAGCGAGTCATATCGTGCTCGAACCCAATCGGCTTCGGGTACTTGACTTTCGAGCAAGATTCTGAGTGACGGTACTTCTAACTCAACGGGTTGGACCGCTTCCATCCCGTATGTGAGGTAATACGGTGTTGCCCCAGTCGCAGTACGAATCGAGGTCCGATATCCCCAAAGGGCAAATGGTATCTTGTCGGGCCAATCCCGATAATTGTCAGCCATCTTTTTTAGTATGGTGACAATGGTTTTGTTAGCCGCTTCTACCGCTCCATTGGTTTGGGGTCGGTAGGGTGACGACGTATGCCTTTGGATCTTGTACTTGGCTAACAAGGCTGCCGTTTCGGCTTGAAAATGGGTCCCGTGGTCACTGATGAATTCATGAGGGATCCCATACCGGCATATTATCTTATTTTGGATAAATTTGGCAACATGACTGGCGTTGAGAATACGGTAGGATTCCGCTTCGACCCATTTGGTGAAATAGTCGATTGCTACCAAAATGAAGCAGTGTCCTCCGGTTTCTGAGGGGTTTATCTTTCCGATTATATCGATTCCCCAGGTTGAAAACGGCCAGGGTGACGTCATGGTATACAGCAGGGATGGTGGCATGTGTTGTACATTAGCGGAAATCTGGCAATTATGGCAATGTTTGACGTAAAGGTGACAATCGGTTTCCATGTTGTTCCAGTAATATCCGAGTCTCATGATCTTCCGGGCTAGCATCTGGGCGTTCATGTGAGGACCACACTCGCCGTCATGTACTTCGGCCATGACCTTCTCGGCGTTACCCTTATCGACACATAAAAGGAGAGCCCCCTGTGGTGTCTTCTTGTAAAGTTGTCCGTCGTTGGTACGGACGAACTGGGTCGCTAGCCTACGTAAGGCCTTTTTGGCTCGATTGTCGGCCCTGGAAGGATACTCCCCGGTTGTCAGGTATGTTTGGATGGCCCTATACCACGGCTCGGGATCAGGTATCTCGATGTCTTCGATGTCGTGGATATATGCTGGCTCGGATCGTCTTTCGACACAGATGGGCATGCTGGTCATATGATCGGGAATGTTTAGTAAAGATGCCAGTTTTGAAAGTGCATCTGCGAACTGATTCTCTTCCCGAGGTAGATATATATATTCTACCTTTTGGAATTGTTTCTCGAGATCCCTTACTCGTGCCTGGTAGGCCACGAGATTGGCATTTCGGGTTTTCCATTTTTGGAGCGCTTGGTTAATGACCAGCGACGAGTCGCCGTGTACTCGGAGGTTTGTGACCCCTAAATCGGCGGCGGCTTGTAGCCCGTGGATACATGCTTCATACTCAGCGGCGTTATTGGTGACGTCAAAGTCTAATTTGATAGACATGGGAGTATGTTCCCCTCTTGGCGAGATTAGGAGGATTCCGACTCCAAATCCTCGGAAGTTGGATGCTCCGTCGAAGTATAAATCCCACGTTTCGATGTCAGTATGGAAAATATCTTCATCCGGGAAGGACCAAGTGTCGGTGTGCCTTTCCTTGGTTACGGGACTATCGGCGAGAAATTCGGCTACTATTCGGCCTTTGATGGCTTTCAATGGTACGAACTTTAGATCGAATTCTGCCAGCATCAGGGTCCATCTTGATATCCTGCCGTTGAGAATGGGCTTTTCAAAAAGATACTTGATCGGATCCATTCTTGACAGTACTTGTAATTTATAGCTGAGCATGTAATGTCGGAGCTTCCTAGTGGCCCAGACCAAAGCTAAACACGTCTTTTCGAGCATGGTGTACTTACACTCGTACTCTAAGAACTTTTTGCTGATGTAGTATATAGTCCGCTCTTCGGAGTTGGCCGTTTGAGCTAACATAGCCCCCATGGCTGTCTCTGTCGTGGTTAGGTACAGCGACAAAGGCAAACCGGGTTGAGGTGGCATCAGGACCGGTGGTGAAGACAAGATTTATTTGATTCTGTCAAAGGCTGCTTGACACTTGTCGTCCCATAATAACCGTTCTCCTATTTTCAGTTTCTTGAAGATCGGTTCACACACCATGGTTAGCTTTGAAATGAACCTGCTGATGTATTGGACTTTTCCGAGAAAACCTCTTCTCTTCTTTTCGGTCTTAGGAGGTTGCATCTCGGTGATGGCCTTAATTTTGGCTGGATCGACTTCGATACCGCGTTGGCTGACGATGTGACCCAGTAATTTGCCAGATGTTACCCCGAAACTGCATTTTTGAGGGTTTAACCTCATGTTGTATTTGCGTAATCGGGTGAAAAACTTTCTCAGGGCGGTGATGTGACCGTCCCTGTCTTTGGATTTGACGATCATATCGTCCACGTAAACCTCCACTTCTTTGTGCATCATGTCATGTAACAAAGTTGTGGCAGTTCGTTGATAGGTGGCCCCGGCATTAATGAGACCAAATGGCATAACAGTATAGCAATAAGTACCCCAAGGTGTAATGAAGGTGGTCTTATCCATATCTTCCTCTGCCATTTTTATTTGATTGTACCCGGCATACCCGTCCATGAATGATAGAAGGGCATGATCAGCTGTGTTATCCACCAGTATATCGATGTGTGGTAACGGGAAATCGTCTTTCGGGCTCGCCTTGTTAAGATCCCGAAAGTCTACACAGACACGTACCTTACAGTCTTTTTAAGGGACCGGTACGATGTTCGCAACCCAATCTGGATACTCGGAGACTCGTATGAACCCAGTCTTGAATTGTTTGTCGACTTCCTCTTTGACCTTGAGGGACCATTCGGGCCTCATGCGTCGGAGTTTCTGCTTAACCGGCTTGAACCTCTCCTTGATCGGTATATGGTGCTCGGCTATTTTGCGATCAATCCCCGGCATATCCTTGTAGGACCATGCGAAGACGTCTTTGAATTCTTGAATGAGACTAATGAATCGTTGTTTCTCCCCGGGATCTAGAGATAACCCTATCTTAAGCATCTGAGGCTCTAAGGTTGTTCCCACGTTGATGGATTCGGTTTCTTCGATTACCGGATTGCGGGACTCCCTTTGCTCTAGCTGCTCGAACAGATGTGGAGGTAAGGATACCTATTCGTCGGGTTTCTCAATGTCACTGCACAGAAAATTTTGAAAATTTAAAAAATTTTGAAAATGAGACAAGTCGTAAGCAGAATGGTTGTTATTATTCATGAATTGAGAAAATAGCTCGAAAAGAGCTGCCATCTGATCGCTAGTCAGTGGCGGGATAGGTAGGGTGCCCGGGACAGACCCCGAGGTACCAGGAAAAGCTAAAGGGAGAGGGGGAGTTACAGGACTGACCCTAGCACCGGACTCACTAGACTCAATCTCAGACTCTGACTCGGACTCAGACTCAGACTCTGACTCAGATTCTGGCATTTCTCCTTCCCCTGTGATTAGCTTGAAAGTCCTTCCTTGGCTGTCAGTCCACTTGACAGTCTTCCTCCAGGCTCTCGTTCCTGTCCCGGGTCCAGCATCCGAGATTAGCTTGGACGGATCAAAGGTGCGGCTGCGAAGAATGAGACTGACGAGTTCTTCCTTCGATGTTGGGGCCGCGAGCTCCTCTCCAAATAGTAGCCCCAGTGCGGGCTCAGCATTCTTAACATCTTCGGATCGACCGAGGGCGAAGATGTCGTCTGGTATGTAGTTGCAGACCTGGGCCAAGTGGGTCCCAGGGCGCGTGGTCGTGGGCCGATATAGGCATGTTTGGACGGACTCGAACACCGGTGTGACGAAGATGACTTTGTCGGCTCCGGTTTGGCCCATGTTTTCTGGGGTCATGGTGTAACCCAGACCGGTTTGAATCCTTCTGTTATCGAGGACTTCGAGGATTTTTCCTGTGGGAAGATCGGGCCTTGATGTAGCCCCCGGTAGAAAGCCCAGACTTTGCAACATCCGGTCGATTCTAACCGTGAAGTAGGGTCGGAAAAGGTATTCTTCTTCGATGGCCCCTATGAAGTCGAACCCCCAAAGATCGGTGCGGCCCGAGGTGTTGCAGTTAGCCACAGTCATAGGTGTGGCTTCTAGAGTAATGACAGTATCGTGCAAAGGTAGCTTGATCTTCCGATGCAGGGTGGAGGACACAGCCCTGGTCGCGTGGATCCAGGGTCTTCCTAAAAGAAGGTTAAAGGAAGAAGTCACGTCGATCATTTGAAATTCCATCTCCTTCTCTATCGGGCCCGTTATGATGGTGAGCTTCACGGCCCCGGCTACTGACTTTGGACTTCCGTTGAAAGCCTGAATGGTTTGAGCTGTAGGAATGTAGTCGGCCTCGGTGATACCGAGGGCTTTGGCGGTCCTCAAGGGGAGGACGTTGACTGCGGACCCGTCGTCGATTAGGGTCATGGGCAGATACTTTCCACGGCAGATCACTGTGATGTAGAGAGCCATGTTGTGGGCTGGCCCAAATGATGGCAGATCAGCATTGGAGAAGGTGATGAGTGGGCCTTCTTCTTTAGCTTTCCCCTTTAGGTGGGGCAGAATCGTGGCTACCATTTCAGCTGGAGTAGCCGTAGAGTCGATCTTGACTTGGTTGAGGGCCTTAGTGAGTGCCTCTCGATGTTCCTGTGAGCTAACTAGGAGTTGCCATATAGAGAGGTCAACTCGAGTCTTGCTTAGCTGTTTCACAAGAGCCTTTTCAGTAGTGGGCGGCTCTTCCGGGACGACCTCTGCTTTAGGTGGCGGCTCGGTGACGACGAGGGCGTGACTGCTTGTTAAGGCCTTGGATTTAACCTTCTGGATCTCCTCGGACGTGATAGGGACGGCTTCTCCTTTAGTGAGATAGACATCGTCTTCATCGTCACACCATATCCCGTTGATTTGCGGGATAAACGGGGAAATGAGATGTGAACAGTCTATAACTTCCCCGGAGAAGATGGCGTGAGTGGCCAATGGGTTGTCCTTGTTGTTGGGCTTGCCTCCAGGTAAGGGGATTTTCCCGCTTTCGATGAGATCCTGGATAAGATGTTTTAGCTTCCAGCATTTCTCTGTATCGTGTCCCTTACCCTGATGGTATTTTCAGTAGGCTTGGATATCGTAGAACTTGGAGCGACGCTCGACTGGAAGCTCGGGTGTTGGGCCTATCGGGTTGACCAGGCCTTTTGATGAGAGCCTTTGTAAGGCGTTTGCATAGGTAGTACCTATGTCGGTGAATACCCGGGGTGTGGCATTCTTCTTGGACGGGTTATCAAGTAGATTTACCTCGTCAAAAATGCTACGAGTAGCAACGGCGGATGTGGGCTTGCTTGTCAACGAGCTGGCCCCTTGGTATCCCTTGGTGGAGGCCTTAGTGAGGCTTTCCAACCTTAAGTCATCCTCGATTCTCGTCCCCATTTCGGTTAGGACCGCGAAGCTAGGTATGATGGCGTACCGGAGATGGATCCGGTAGGCGGGCAGGAGATTCTTTACAAAGGCTTCAACTAGGAATTTTTCACTGGGCTTATCGACCAGTTTGACGCTTTCAGCCCTCCAGCGTTGAAGGTACTTTGTAAACCCTTCCTTCGGTTCCTGGGCCATTACTTCCAGGGTGCGCATCGTGGTTTGGATTTCCGTGTTGTCGACGTAGTTCCGGGTGAATTCTGTTGCCACATCATCCCAAGACTTGTACTTCTTGGAATCGAGCCTATAGAACCAGGCTTTCGGGTGCTTCTCGAGCGAGGAGGCAAACAAATGTTTGAACATGTTTGACTTAACCCCCTTAAGGGCCATAAATTCTTTGAAAGCCCGGATATGTAATACCGGGTCTTCAGTTCCGTCGAACATTGGGAGGCCCGTCAGGTTGAGATTGGCGGGCAATTCGTCGGTTAGGGGTGCATAGGCCTGAGCATTCTCCGTATGGATCGAGTTGTGGGTCGACAAATGGACCTGCTCTTGTAGCTTGAGGACTGCGCTAGTCAATTCGGCTAATGTCCCATGAGTTTCATCCTCGCCCCTCGGCCTATCCTGCTCCATGGCGCTTACCCGGGTAACGATGGCAATTTGGTCTCCCCTCATTCGGTCAAGTTGTTCTTGGATCTTGGCCAGCGAGGCGTTCAGTTGATCAATAGAGTCCTTAGTCATGGTTCAGGTGTGAGGTGGCCTGTCTGTAAGAACACCGTGTAATCAGAATCGAACCCAGATCGAAGAGTGCATCCCGAGCAATAAGAAGAAACGACTAGACTCAGAAATAGGCTAAAAACCGACTCCTAGACGGGTGACTCATGGACGGTGGGCTTTCTTTAGGATTTTGGCAAAATGGGCCTAGTCCTGTGTGAAGAAAGACCTACGTGTGAGCTATTCCCCAGACTTTGGACTCGATTGTGTAAGTGGGCTTCCCTTTGTAGGAGTTTGTCCTACGTAGGTGGGCCGTGCCTTGACAAATAAGGCGGACTGGGATGGGGTGGAAACCCGTGATGTAAGATCGACGGAGTTTCGACGCTATGGACTCTAACAACTTATGATAAAACCCGACACTGCTAAATACGGGAAGTCCTAAGAAGAAGAAAGCTTTGTAAAGAGGATTTGGATTTTAGAAAAATAGTCCGAAAAAATTGGATTGGATGGCCCGATTTTTTTTTGAAAACCGAAAAGTATTGTTGGGCCGGAATTTTCGGAAGTTTTGATAAAGTTCGGACGGCATACCGGCTAAAAATAGGCTATTTTGAGTCAAAATCATAAATCCTAAATTCGGTAGCTTTCCGGGTTTCGAAAATGGATGATTTTGAAAAGAAGATGCAAGTTTTTGAAAACGACGGTTTTTGAAAAGACGAGACATGGATCAAATAGTACGTAGTCACGGAAACAGTATAATGACACCATGTATGCTCTTAGTCTAAGTCTCGATCGGTCGAATAGGGTCTATACCAACGACGATAGCTTTCTCGCAAATCAGGACGGTCTTCCTAAGCCGAGTTGGTCTTAGAACCTGCCGTAAAACCCATGTGAGTTCCGCCATCGAAGTCTTTAGTGGGTCCATTTAGGAACGCACCGTGGTATAGTAGGACGTCGGTCACAAGTAACCGGCCCGGGAAAGAATTGGGCTATGCATGAACCATTGAACTAAAACGTGTACATTACTATTCGAACGATTTCTTTTCGAGTCTCACCCTAGGGATGCCGATGGTAAGTGACTCATCAGTTGATCCCCAGCGGAGTCGCCAAATTGTGGACATGACATAGGTCCACCCCGACGCGGCCACGCGCGGGTTTGGGGAGGCGAATGAATCTCCATATGAGATGGTCAAATTGAAATTTAAATCGAAGTAGGAGTCGCCACCGAATTTTGTGGTTATTCGGAACCATTCGAACCCACTCTATGTCGTAGTGGGCCGTATACAAAATACGGCCCATTTCCGATGTCAGAGTTTATTGGGCTCGTCCCTTTGCATTTGATACCGATACCGACATTATCGGATATCGTGTATTGAATGACTCTCGTTGCCAATGGATTCGGACATCCAGAAACCATGGTTCTGAGTAAGGGGTGAGGGTACGTGTTGGGAAGTTCACTAAGAACACCCAACCCCGCCCGCACTTAGCGGCCTTTACTAAGATATCGTTCATTTTTGGTGTACACGCGTTAGTTCGACGGTTGAATGATATGCAAACATTATTTTCCTAAGCATGTGAGAAAAAAAAGGGTTGCTAAGTCGTTTAATGCATCTTAAACTAATAACGTCAAAGTTATTTTACCATGCGAAGTTTGTTTTAGTCTAATAAAACAAAAGAAATAAATAAATTGCTACAAAACACGATAAAACGAGTTAGTAACGGTGAATAAATCGAATAAAGATGTAAATAAATAATATGCATGATTTTTAGAAAAGATTTATGACACGTGATGGATTAACACGCGTTGACCGAGGCCGAAAAAAGTATTTATTGAAGTATGTCGCAAAAGTCGCTTTTTATATAATACTCGAAAAGATTAAAAATAGAAAAGCGAGGAAACGAAAAAAAAGGACCCGGCAGATCAGTCCACCGCGCGGGTCGCCTGACATGCGCGCGACCCGCGTGGTAGTCTGCCGGGTTTTTTTGTTTGTCGAAAAATCGTTAATTTTTATAAATCGCGTACAAATATGGATTAATTTATACTCGATTTATATTTTCAATATTCGTCGTATTCGATATTCGATTATGAAATCGATATCGAATAGTCGGAATGATTTCAAAAAAGGTTTTGAAAAAAGTTTGTTTTGAACGAAAAAGTGAAAAAAGGAATTTGAATGAAAAAGATGTTAATTCTCTCCGCATATAAAATCGTCGAATTTTGTTTAAAAAAGATGTAACGATTTTATTAGCATCAACGAGAATTAATTAATTTAGTTCTTGTTAGATACGATATTTGATTAGAAAATCAATATCGTATTTTAAGAACGTTATAAAAAAAATAGTTTTCGTAGTATCGATTATTAGAAAAATATGCGACCTCGACCCATATAAAAAAAAACGATACGACCGACGAAAATAACAAAAAAAGAAGAAAAGGACGAAGAGGAGGAGAAGAGAGAATAGAGAATCGGGTTTGATTTACACCCTCAACCTACATGCTTTATTTTCTCGGTATGGAGCTCGTCGGAAAGTGGTTTAAACTTGGAAGCGTCGAGATGATGTGGGTGAGTTTAGGATGGTGCGTTTTTATGCGTGTGAGACGATGGGTTCGACCGGATGGGGGTGGTTTCGTCGGTATTTCGAGGCTACTTCGGGAATATGTCGGGATTTGCTTTGCACTATTTTTACTAGATATCGAGGATGCACGTACGTTTGATGTTTAAATGTGTGTTTCGGTCTTTGTGAAATCGTGTCCTTTTGTGTTGAATGGGAGGTCCTATTTATAGGAGTGGAGGTAGCCTTGTTTGTATGACAAGAAATACCGGTTTGAATAGGAAACGCGAGAGTTCGAAAGGGAACGAAAGTCTCGTTTCTTGGTGGAGAAGCCAAGTAACTCGTCTTAAGGGGGAGTGTTTCGGCTGTTTGGGGAGTTCTAGCCGAGTTTTTGAGCTCGGTTTGTGAACTGTTTCGGTTTTCGGATAGAATTCCTACTTGAGATCGAATTCTATCCTTAAACGGATTTGTTTAATATTTTTTGAAGCTGATTTTTGTAGCAGTTGGAGGCCGAATCAGCCACGTGAGGTTTCACGGCTGACTCGCGTGTCTCGGGAATATTTTTGACCGGGTTTTGACTCGATCGCTAAAAGACGGTTTTACCCCTGGTGTCGGAATCGACCCAAATTAGTCTCATTTGACTCGAAACGACTCACTGGGCCTGGATTTGAGGTCGGTTTTGTAAGATTTGTACTCCGTAATAAGCCTAAACTAAATGTCCATGATTTCGAGCCCATATCCGAGTCCATTAAAGCATGTTTGCGTCCGATCATCATCGGGTGTTTGGTGGGACCTACTATAGACACCTGGCGGTCAAAATGTGGGTATCTACAGTATTATATTACCTTCTTGCTGAGTTGCAGTTCGTTCTACATTAGCCGCTTCTCCGACATTTTTATGCAGATTTAGGTCATGTGTGGATGGCACCGAAATACCCCCTTGGAAGGACTGTAAGTTGAAGTTCCTGATGTTTTTTAAAGGTAAACGGGCTGCACCCATGGAAGTTATAGACACATCAATGACACATGAAGGTAAAGTCGTTGTAGTTTCCAAATTATGTGTGCAACTCATGGCATAAAGTGGAGTAACTATACTGTTACTACAATGACAACATCTATGTTATGAGGATGTACCTTGGTCACTAACAGTTCTTGAGGTCAGTACATTCTTTTTCTTGCTTTTGATAGATGAAGTAGTTGAATCGCTTTGGAGATATGGTCGTTCTGCAAATTCTGTATTCTCTGCACCAAAATTTCTTTTTTTTTTATAATGGGTAGTACAGAAGGGGTCTTAAGGATGATAAAAATTCTCAAAAGAGTTATATCCAACACAACGAAAGAGAAAGTAGTTGATTCATACGTGGTTTTATTTTAATTTTTTATTTAAGGTAAACAATTGAAAACGACTGTTAAGTTAGTAAAATAAATTGTCAACCAAAAGCAGTAGATCGTCGAAAAAATAACTGATCCATACGTCTTAGAGATTGTAGTTTAACAATTGTGTAAATGAGCTAATAGTACCTGATTCCAATGGAATGACTCCGCTATGAACTAAAGATCGCTTCTTCTTCGACTTAGAAGAGGTACACGCAGAATATGAAGTATTTTTTTCAGCCATATTATTATAGGTGTAATGACAATGACAATTATATGTTGATATATGTTGGAGGTGATAGTGTAACATTTATATACTGCTGTGTAAGTTGAAATTAATTTAATTTAGTATAGGAATGTTATTGGACACTAATATTCCCTATGTTGTGTTTAAGTATACCAATATAATCAATACTCGTGAGTATCAATGAATAGTTAATCTCTCTAGATTAATTATGCACACTAAAAGAAAAATGATTGATTCCAGTAAATAATTGTGCACAGTAAAATTCTGAAATATTATCTGTTCACACAACCAAATCTCACACTACAAAATCAGTATGGTTGTCATTGGTTGAAATAGAAAATATGTAAATAAAAAAAAATCAAAACTGAAACCATGTGCAGGTAGTACGTGCATTGGTTTTCACCATGCTCATTGAGAAGAGGCACAATAATTATACTCTGTATTATGCAATTTACAAAGTCATTGAAAATACTCATACCAATATTTTGGTTCAAGTATACCAATATAATCAATACTCGTGAGTATCAATGAATAATTAGTCTGTTTAGATTAATTATGTACACTAAAAGAAGACTGATTGATTCTAGTAAATAATTGAAGAGCGTAAAATTATTTAATAAGGAATTGCAAATTCTTAGATACTGATTCACTTGTATCGGTAATTATAAATATTTTGCATTAGCACAGATAAAGTATCATCCATACGTGTCTAGATCAATTGTCTATTAAGTGTCAATAATATAATATCGTTCCATCTAATATCTCATATACGTTTATTGTATCGGTAGTTATAAATTTGCATTAGCACCAATAAAGTTATTGGAGATATTAATATGATATCTCTTAGAATATATTATTCTAAGAGATATAATTAACTAAACTAAATTATATCACAATACAATAATATATTCTAGAGATATCATATTAATATCTTTAATAAAAGTATCATCTATAAGTGTCTAAATCGATTGTGTATTAAGTGTTAATAATATAATATCGTTCCATCTAATATCTTATATACGTTCAATTAGTGTGAACAGTGACTTGTGTGGAGATGGCTAATAACAGTACTGACACTCCATTTGTCATTATAGATGAGTAGTCAATGGTGTCGTTATAGATGAGTTCCAGTAATGACAGAACTGGTGTGAACCCTAACAGTGTACTGCACTATAGATGAGTACACTATAGATGAGTAGTCAGGCAGGAAGAATAAATTAATAGGGAAGACCAAAATTGGGACGGTAGAAGTGATTACCCAATTAGTGGAGTGATATTAAATAAAAATAACTGTTAAAAACATTAAAATAATGTCTAAACCAGAAAGTAGTTTGTGGATAAAATAACAATTGCATTGACATATCAAATGAAGCTCTTGGACAAATACGTGTCCTCTAATATTTGTTTGATTTAGTCTATGAAGTCTTCTCCTTTTTGACACGCAAGAATTGCTTCGTAGTTGAGCTTGCATCAGTACCGGGGCATGTGTCCTCAATGGTGTCAACGTCAATGAATGGTGAACAGAATCGTTTAAGAGGAGTGACCTTCGATGATGTGTCCCCAGTTTCTTATAGCTGGACCTGTAAGTAGACAAATTGGTTAAAAATGTCATCTAGGTCCGTACAATTGATATAAGTTTAGTTGAAAATTAATGTTGTCTGAATTTAAAGTGCAAGATGGTACCTCAGCGCTGTCTTCTTGCGAATCTACGACTTTACCCTTATCGCAAAATATTGCTTCGTCGGAAAGCTCCATTACAGGAAAGAAATGCATTAGAATTGCTAATAATGAATGTGTAGGGTATTCAGTTATTGAAACCAATATGTGAATCGCATACGATTGTCTTGGTAGACATTTTTGTAAAGTAGTTAGCAGCCACGGTAAAGCTGTCCAAGTCCGCCTAAAATGGTGTTTACAAAATATCAGCAATGTGAAAGGAAGGGAAGCCAATAGGCAGTAATTGTACAGAGTATTCAAAATTTAAAGGTTTTTTTTTGGAATTCATTCATATATAGACGTGTGTACCTCCATGTTGTATTCATATTTAGCAGTCCACTTGTCAATCTTGTCCGGATGGTCTGTCATACTCATCACAGTGTAGGACTTCGATCCACCTTCGACATTGTACCTCTCATGTACATGTATTTTGAACAGGAACTTCTTGCCAAGAAAGTATCCCAACTCCTCGGGAATTGAGTCCGGTTGTCCATCCTAAGAGTGAAAAATTCATCAGAGACGTTACAAAATTTGATTTAACTTATGAAGGTAATGTATCTACTATAAGAGTAAGGGTTAATAACTCGTTAGTTTCGATGACATGTATAATATAATTACATACAAAAATGATTGTTTTGTGAATCAGTTTATGTGTATGAGTGTTATGTGGTGATGATGGGAAATTACCCTTTCAAGAGATGCAATCAGTTGACCTGCGGACTGATTAAGAAACTGAGTGACCTGTGAATCGAAAAGGACAAACTTGGCTTCCTCTTTACTGAAATCAGTGACTATTAGCTTCAACTGAAACCTGCAGAAATATTGGATGTTATATACCAAAAATGTCGTGCATTACTATGTTTGGACTATGCAGATTTCAGACTGAAGGTGAAATCCTTTTGGTACCGTGGAACTCTGGTTGTGAAACCGTCACTACTACCCTCGCAAGATTGCCTGGAGCATATCCACCTGCCCCTGTCATTCTTTGACGTCTTTGTCCAACATGATCTACAACTCTCGTAATACCAACCATAGTTACTGTCTATGTCAAGAACTTTTGCTACGGTGGTAAACAGTCCGGCCTGGATGAGAAGTAAGGTACATGACTTAATTAAAGTACATGCATTAGTACGATAACTAACTATATTATGGTAATAATATAATATCGTTCCATGTAATATCTCACTTAAGAAAAAAAACGTATATGTGTGAAATAGATTGGAAAGAAATGTTAAAATTGAACGGACTTTGTGGTTCGTTATGAGCTGGTTGATTGAAATGGTGTTCAGGCTGGTAATGTCGTCACCAGCGTCCTCGGGAGATGTACTGTCGATGATCTGCAATGAGTTGCTTGGTGCCTGCGACGATAAGCTGCACGCCAGCATTTATAAGAGGTAATTAATCACTAATATATGTTCATATTTTGCTGGACGGCAGTAGCAAACTGACCAGAAAAAAAAAAAAAATTGTACCTCGACTCAAATGCATGGACCTCGGGAATAGGAGGGTTAATGAAGTACGTTGTGGCATTGTATGTTGTTTGAATTCTCCATTGGGCAAGATAAGAACAAAAACCGACTACGGAATAAGGAAAATAACAACATACAATATTAAAATTGAAGTAAGAAACAATTATGTCGATGGCATACACTCGTATAACTTCGATTCAACACATTGTAAGACGACAACTTTTGATTGCTCGGGGTTTGGTTGTTTGTCAATTATCTCAGGTAAATCCGTTGAATGAGGAGCCCATAAAGTGCACGACAACTCACAACCACTACACGAAAGGACATATACAGTACCGTTAATAAAGAAAGTGCACAGAAATAATGGATGGAGTAATTGCAAGTCTGGATAACAAATACCAAGGTAACTTACTTAACATCTTCAAGATTTATAGTACGGCACTTGAATCCGTTCTTAGTTTCAACCACAGGACCAATTTCAAATAGTTTGCCGACAACATCTGAGATACGATCATGGTATGTAACGACAGAAAAAAATTTGAGGTGACAACCTTATAGATGAAATGATTACACGAATTTTGAGGGGAAAAAAGAAATACTCGTAATACAACACAAAATGCGTAGACAATAAAGAAATCATGTTTTTATGCGGTCTCACCAATGTAATGAGTATTCAGAATTCTTCCATTGATGATATCCTCAAAATTAGTAAACTGGAAAACATTAGTTGGTATCTGCTCATGATTTTCTAGCGGTGTTATCTTAGTCGAAAACTCAATACCAAGGCGACATGAATGTGTTGTTGCCTTGTCGAAACCTTTGTTTGGACCGCTTGTGAGGTTGGTGATACTATAAGTCTTCCCAACAATTAGTTTGTTCTTGAATCTAGACATCAAAGGCTTCGTCAAGGTAGCTTGAACTATGTCTTTCTGTAAAAAAGAATAAAAAATCGTGTTGAGTGCTAATGTCTGTTTAGACAGTACAAACAAAAAACGAAGTTCAAGCTAATTAACCACTTACACTAGCATCAATAAAAAGATATTCCATGGCGTCGACTTTTGTTTTATCTCTCAGATTGGGCCTCTTCCATTCATGAACCACCCTGATATTCATCTCTGCAACCCTAACACCAACTTCCGATCCGGTAACTGACAGAATTGTGGACGACGACATTGTTTTTTTTTTCTTTGTAGGTGAAGATGACAGATATGTATACAAATTAAGGATGGAGGCAATTGCTTGGTGAATTGATTTATATAGAGATACAAACTACATGGGAAAATTAAGCAATTGGTTAAACCAAAGGATTTCTTGTAAATTTTCAATGACATTGTAAGTTGAATAGGGATAATTATTAAGTTTGTGATTTATTGTGCATCTTCTCAAGGGTGAAGTTCCTCTTCTCAATGCACGTAAAGAGGAGGTATTCAGATTTTATTTTTTGTGTTTTTTTTCATTTGTCCATTAGGTTGGGGTTTCAGTTCAATGTATCTAAATGGACTGAAAACTCAAATATCTTAATAATGGCCCAAATGTGATATTAGTGTTGTATGGCCCAAATGTTTTAACCAATAGATTGTCAAGTTGAATGAGGGATTAGGATTTCTAAATGGTGAGCATTGGTGGTGTGAAAACAAAATGCTTGGACTCTTCTTTAAAAGAAAGAAGATATGTGATACCCGTGATAAATCATGGGATTAAATATATCTCATATATTAATATATTAGAACTCGTATTATTATTATTATTATTATTATTATTATTATTATAAACCGGAGCTTGCATTAATAACGAAACAAATTACAAGAAGTTAGTGGGTAACCGAGACACTATCTGGGCACCCACTCCCTTAGCAATAGCGAAACTAAGTCTAGTGAAAATAAAAGCAGCTGCGCGAGCCCCCGCTTCCTGAGCGATAGAGAACTTCTGAATCCGCTTGAGCAACGCAACAGCCTCTGCATCAAGCTCCCCAAGTGAAGAGAAGGAGAAAGGCAGGAACCCATAACCAATCTTGGTGCACAAATCTCCGTACTTGGCGCACTTATTATTATTATTATTATTATTATTATTATTATTATTATTATTATTATTATTATTATTATTATTAGTATCTAATGATTTAGTTAGCTCAAAATCATTAGATTCATTATTATTGAAGAACAAATCTGTGGGCTGATGTTGTGATAATAATAAGTTGTGAAATTCCCCAATATTATTGTCATTAGAGCTCATCATCATATGACAATGGCGGCGGATTGTGTTATATTAGTTGCATCATTGTTTCCCTGAAAAAAGTAATCACACAATAAAATATTATTTAGTTGACTATATTAATAATTAATGGGGGTGTTTAGAGATTTATTTAATTTGATTCACAAATTATAATTACATTTAAAGACGGTCTCACGCATCAAACGATTCAATTGTATATAAAGACTATCTAATCATGATGTGAAACAGTTCATTTAACTCGTTTATCAATAAATCTGCGATATAGAAAAAATGGTTCACTTTTTTTTTGATTTGTTTTTAGCGATAAAAATTATGCTACAATTCTAATTCTTAACGTAAAAAGGTTAAAGCAAAACTTTACCACTTCCGCATTGCACCAGGAAAGCATTTCACACCTACAGAGTACAAAATATTCAAAATGAAAACAAATATGAAAACCTAGAACATAATTAGCAAAACATCAAAACATAACTAAAATAAGTGAAAAAAATAAAGTTCTAATTCCTTTAAACATAAAAAAAGTTTTAAATAAAAAAATATCAAAAAAAAAAATCTATACTTTCACTCACTGTACCGTCTTCTCTTTTGGCTAAACTCAAAATAATCTTCAAAAATCCTGATCTTCACCATCAACGTCAAATTGATCTTCACCATCAAATTTGATCTACAAAAGAAACACAAAAAAAAAATACTCACCATCAAATTGAACTTGAAGTTTAGCCAAAAATACATCACCTGTTCGACGGAATGTCACCAACAAAAATGATCTCACTTGACCATTTGACTGATTGTTTAAGGGAGTTGTCATAAATCCTGAAAAGGGATTGTGCTGTGAAGGGAATCGTGTTTGCGATTTAAATATCGGATCGAAAGGAGCGGAGGTTGTAGGTGATGCTCTTAAGGTGAATGATAATTTAGAGGAGCTTCAATTATGGGATGATTCGATCGGGTTAAAGATGTATTAAACTCACTGTATTTCTCA
The DNA here is from genome assembly GCA_958450325.1 of Agrostemma githago. Lineage (NCBI taxonomy): Eukaryota > Viridiplantae > Streptophyta > Magnoliopsida > Caryophyllales > Caryophyllaceae > Agrostemma > Agrostemma githago. The sequence goes on along the minus strand of OY288252.1, from coordinate 59,224,691 downwards.
AGATGTGCGACAATAGGGTTTCAACTTTCAAGGACTTAAAGAAGAAGACTACGAAGTATATTGTAAATGAAGGTGAGTGAAAGTTTAGTTGAATACTATCTTATATAGATTCAATTAAAAGATATGAGGGATATGCACGTAGAAGCAAGAATTAATTATGAAGCTTGGGAAATGAAGACGGTGGAAACGAAGAGTCCTTTTTTAGGAGGAGTAATTAATGGTAGATTTTGTATAGATGATTTTAAAGACGGTGGAAATTTTCGAGGGCCGGATTTCTTAGGAGGAATAATTAATGATCCGGGTGGTTAGATTAAGGGGATTGCAATTGATTGCAATTGGATTAAGGAATTGGAATTGGAATTGCTGGAATTGCAATTGATTAAAAATTGAGACTTATTTTAAATTGGAGCATTCTATCTATATAAATATATAAAAAGGCAAGTTGGGTAGTTAGTTGTGTAGTTAATTGAATGACATGTGGCAAGTTGGGTAGTTAGTTGTGTAGTTAATTGAATGACATGTGACATTATTTCAATATAACTTGAGGTTTGGTGAATCAAGAGAAAGTAAGAGGTAAAAATAAACTTAGATGCAGATTTTTTATGTTGTAAGAGTAATTGCCAATTTCTATCCTTTCGTGCCCAAACTTTTCTATTTTACTACCCCTTAAGTCCCTAACTACTACTACTTCGTATATATACTTTCACTTTAATTATTAACTTTTTCTCTGCATAGTAAACAAATTAGCGCTATAAATTAATTTCAATCATGAGAAAACTAGCTAATTGAGAATTTTTAAGTGAATACTCCATATATTATATTGTTTTTCTCTCCATCATGTGTTTTACTTTTATATTATTTGTCAGAAATATTTTATTTCAATATAAATAAATAATAGAGATTGAAGGAATACAATATTTGTTCACCCAAAGAAAGTTAATAAGTAAATGTGGTTATGTTCTTCAATATTTTTCTTCCCTTTTTTTTCCTTTTTTTGACGATTTAGATGCTCAGGCAAGAATGAACAGCATTTTGGCGTAACCGATCCAAGTTATACTAAGTACGTAGTATATAATTTGCTTCATTTGACCGTAAAATTTTATAATACATTTATGAACGAGTACTAAGGAAGAATACGACTTTGCAAATGATATTAGATCTCAATTGTGCTTGAGGAGTTAAGGATCTATAAAATAAAATAGTCTTTTGTCATGTATGACACATAAGTACTAAGTAAGAATTTCTTTTTTGGGTTTATATCATCTAAAATTTGGGTTAAAATTAAATTCTTAGCAGCGTTTCTTCGTCATCAATAAGTTTTAATTTTTATGTATTAGATACATGTGAAGAAATGCTGCACTTAAGTATTAATTGAATTTTTTTTCTAGATAATTATCGCAGTGGAGAAATTCACAAATAGATGACTTCAATTTTTCTCTATTGGTTAAATTGTTTTTGCGGATTAGTATAAAGTACTGAGGATCAACATAAAACATTTTTTGGTATTGTAACAAATTTCCATCACGATTGATAGTAATTTTGTTGTATCATTTACATATATGAGGTATTTCGCCTTATGATATGTATGAATATCAATTTAATACTTAATTCTAATTTTTTTCAACAACAAATCAGTAATATCAAACAAGATACTGTAGTTATAATAACGAGATAAAATTGAACAAGGTTCTAGACATCCCGTGAATTTCACGGGACACAAAACTAGTTGCTCTTGAAAATTGGGAAGTGATTCCTGATTTAATATATAGAGGATTTTTAAAAAAAATTAAACACTCTTGCGTAGGATAATAAATAAAAAAATAATCTAAAAAACCCTACAAATAACAAAAGTACAATGAAATTTAAAAAAAAAAATTCAAACAATCATATTACAATAATAAAAGCATAAAAAAAAGTAATTAATGTGTGAATATAGGTATGAGTTAGAATCATGGGGTGATGAGAGGGATTGAGATTCCAAGGGGTTAAGTGGATTTACAACCCCTTGGGGTTCCAACTTCACCCTACTCCATCCCAAAAATGCTCAACCAAACATTGGGATGAATTAAATATATTTCAATCCACTTTTAAATACCCAACCAAACACCCCTAAATGGCTAGATTAATCTCTCGTAAGGAATATCTTAGCTATTGGTTAACACGAGATACTATGGATAATAAGTTTCATGTCCGAATTTTTATCCCCTATATTGTAATACGTGCGCTTTGTTAAACAAAAAAAATTACGGATAATTCTCACGGTATCTTCGAACTTTGATAGATAATCTATGATATCCCTCATTTTAAGTTTGTTCATGTAGTAACCTTGTGTTTTGTGTTTAGTGTATGTGGAGCCCACATCAATAATGATGTTAAAATTTAGGTTAATTTATTTTGGAGGAAAAAATTAGTTAGAACAATTAACGAACTCTAAATTAATTTGAAAACGGGGGAGTGTCCATGGTACCCTTGTGTTTTCAATGTTTTAATCATGGTACCCTTGTGTTTTCAATTCTTTTCTTATGGTACATTGTGGTTTCGACTATTTGTGCGTCGTACCCCTGAATAAATTGCAACGACTAGTTTGATGAACTAGTCATTGTTTACTTGCAAAGTTAGAACGGAAGATGGTATGTGTTGGACCAAGTCTAATATTGTTTTGACGATGTCAATTAATTTATATTAGTCATATACATGTAATCGTGTGCTAAGTGTGCAGCTCTAACAATGAAGTTGGGATCGACAAAGTGCAGCAAGACAATACAACCTCAAATTAAGAAAGACAAGAAGAACGAAGATTGAAGTGAAGATTAGTTATTTTTTCGTGTCTTTTTAATGATCTTAACATAGCTTGCACGAAAAAATATTTTTACTTGAGCTAAACAAACTGTTTTATATATATATATATATATATATATATATATATATATATATATATATATATATATAACAACCCTTGGATCCTTAATTGCTACCAAACTCACTGATGAGACAAGTTTTTTTCCTCCATTGATGATTCCTGAATATCAGAGGATCATTTTCTTAACAGCTCAATAATCAACATCTAGATAATCCTACATATAGAATATCAGTTCACCCACCACACAGACGCTAAACAGCTATGTACATTATATCTCATTTTCGATTAAAATCAGGCTATCTTCTCTTACTGCATTATGTCACTAAATGCAGTTAATATTGATTCAGGTTTAAAATGCACAGAAATTTGGTCTCGATGATCTTCAAACATTTAGAAAGCAGTATCCTAATGCCACCAATATGGTCTCAAAGTGCAGTGAACTCCTTCAAAACATCAACAAAGTGGTAACGATTTCATTTTCGGTGCTACCTGCTCCGTCCTCGTTCTTAACAGCGTCAGTTCATCACTATACAATATTCGATTTTTTCAGGGCGCCATTAGATTTCACATCTTGAAAATAGCTAAAACACAATCAATCTAATATCGAGATTATTATTAACAGGAAATTAGGGTTGTAAAGGACCGATCGATTCAGTCAACTCACTCTTAAGGTACTCGGAACCTGTAGACGAAACGCGCAATAACACAAACCCTAATTCCTCAATTAATCGATCGATGGAGGTAGGTTAGACGGGAGTAAGCTTACGAATGAGAGGATTGCTGGTAAGCTGAAAGGATACCTTGATTTGGCTAAGGAGGAAATTGCTAAGGCTGTTAGGGCTGAGAAATGGGGGTTGATTGATGGTGTGATTTTGCATTATCGGAATGCGCAACCGATTTTATCCGAAGGCGCTGCTACACGTGCTCCTTCGTTTATCTCGTCGAGGTATACCGGATTTGTTTTACTGAATTGTACACTAATAGAAAAAGGGTACACTAAAATAGAAAAAGGGTACGCTAAAAGTGAAAAAGGGTACACTAAAATTGAAATTGAAAAAAAGTACGCTAAAAGTAAAAAAGGGTACGCTAAAATTTGAAAAAGGTACGCTAAAATTGAAGAAGGGTACACTAAAATTAAAATTGAAAAAGGGTACGCCAAAATTGAAAAAGAGTACGATAAATTTAAGAATGGGTACGGTACGCTAAAATTGAAAAAGTTAAAAAGGGTACGCCAAAATTGAAAAGGGTACGATAAATTTAAGAAAGGGTACGATACGCTAAAATTGAAAAAGGAAATTAAATCGAGTAGGGCTTGAAGAAGAAATGTTGTATTCCATATAAAATCCGTACAAAAGGAAATTAAAGGACAATATTTTAGATGAACTCCTAAGTTAATGAGGAAATTTGGAAGAAAAAAAACGATACCTAGGATTATTGCAATTATATTTGCTGACGATAATACTATTACTATTGTAATGAAATAATGAATTTAATCGAATAAGTTAACTCATAAAATAATTAATTTAAAAAAAAAATTAAAAGTTACTTAGGTTACTGAGGTTCAAAATACCAAATTGTGATAAATTGATGGATTGAAAAAAGTCTATTGAAAAATTGATGGATTGAAAATCGGATTCAATGGTGGATTGAAGAATTATGGATTAAAGGATTACGGGTCGAAGAATTTTGTAGAAGGAGAAGGAGTTACGACCTTACGGGTTGAAGGCTCAAGCAATTGTGATTAATTGATGAGATTGAAATTTTTTGAAGGATCCAACAAATGAGATTGAACACTATGATCTAATGGCTCACATGATAGTTCTCATGGTTCTCATTGAAGGAGTGGTTCTCACATGAACTTAAATATATATATATATATATATATATATATATATATATATATATATATATAGATAGAGAGAGAGAGAGAGAGAGAGAGAGAGAGAGAGAGAGAGAGAGAGAGAGAGAGAGAGAGAGAGAGAGAGAGAGAGAGAGAGAGGATCAAGGAAGTTACTAACTTCCTAAGAGTCTCTTAGTGTTAATCTCATCCATTCATCCATCTTAAGATGGTCTTCAACTAAAAAGAGGGGGGTGGGGGGGGGGGGGGGTTCTGTCATTAAGGTTGCCAAACATCCCTCACCCAAATCAATCACTCCATTATTTCCCTCCTTCATCTACTCTCTCTCCTGTCTATTACCCTTCCCAATCTTCTTCTTTACAATTCATTTTCCCAATTCAATTCATCTCTCTCTAACAAAACCCCATCAAATAAGCCTCCATTACTAACTCCGATCATAATCCATCAACAGCTACGACCATACTCCTTCAACAACTCCGATCATATGGTATGTTTATGCATAAACTTCGATCATCTTCATATTTTTTTTTGGCTTCTTCTTCATCTTCGATCATCTTCATCTTCTTCAAGCTTCTTCTATTTTTAATACCTTTTTTTTATTTATAAAATTATTCATCTTCATTATCCACAAAATAAAAACAGCTTCATCTTCAAGATGAAGTTTGAAGATGAAGTTGTTCTTTTTTTGTGGGATGAATGAAGCTTGAAGATGAAGATGAACAAGTCATTTAGTGCGTAATGTTCTTGCAGAATTGCAAGATCACATACTTTTAGTTGTATAGTCACACTCATTATGTTGTAGAATCACGCAGCTGTACACTCATTGTAGTCACATATTCAGTTGTATAGTCACATTCATTATGTTGCATAGTCACACTCGCTATGTTGTAGAATCACGCAGTTGTAGAATACCTTGGGATTAAGGTATCATGTGTTTAATCATCTTCATCTTCATGCTTGTTTTATTTTTCATACTTTTTTTTGGTATTTATAAAATTATTCATCTTCATTATCCAAACAAAAAATGAAGGTTGAATATGGATGAATGAAGCCTGAATATTTAATGAATGTTTAGATATTTTCGTTTTTTAAAGTCACAGTTGTCCATTCATCCACATTCAACCTTCAATTTTTTTTGTGGATAATGAAGATGAATAATTTTATAAATACCGAACAAAAAGAAGGTATGAAAAATAAAACAAGCATGAAGATGAATTGAAGATGATTAAACGAATGATACCTTACTCTCAAGGTATTCTACAGCTGCGTGATTCTACAACATAGCGAGTGTGACTATATAGCATAATGAGTGTGACTATACAACTGAATATGTGACTACAATGAGTGTACAGCTGCGTGATTCTACAACATAATGAGTGTGACTATAAAACTGAAAGTGTTGTGTGACCTTGCAATTTTGCAAGAACATTACGCATGATGATGATAGGATGAAGATGAAGATGTTCATCAAACTTCCGTCATTCATCAATCTTGAAGATGAAGATGTTCTTATTTTTTGTTGGATGAATAAAGCTTGAAGATGAAGAAACTTTTTTTTGTAGAATGAATGAATTTTGAAGATGAGGATGTTTTTTTTGTTGAATGAATGAATGGATCTTGAAGATGATGATCTTTTTTTTGTTTGATTAAATGAAGATGAAGATGAGAGAACTTTTTTTTTCGATTAAATAAAGTTGAAGATGAGAGAGCTTTTTTTTCGATTAAATGAAGATGAAGATGAGAGAGCAAATTGTAAGGAGTGAGAGTAATTGTAAGAAATGAGAGTTTGATTGAGGGGAGATTTGCTTTTCTCTCTCCACTGTTGCTGTGTCAGTTTACTGACACTTCTTTTCACCTTTTTTTTCCCTCATCCATCTAAGTCATCCATCCAACCGAAGATCAAGGGCCAACAACACAACTTCTCAACTTTCCAATCCACCACCAACTTCTATATATATATATATATATATATATATATATATATATATATATATATATATATATATATATATATATATATATATATATATATGGGAGTTGGTGGTGGATTGTGAAGTTGGTGAGTTTTGTTGTTGACCATTGATTTGGGTTGGATGGATGACTTAGATTAATCAAAAAAAAGGGAAGAAGGTACGCCTGATTGATAAGCGTACTTGACAACAGCAAGTAAAGTAGCAACAACAGCATTTAATCACACCATTTCTGTCACCAAAATTCACTCCCTCACTATCAATCTTTCACCATTTCCTCTCACTAAAATTCAAAATTCATCCCCTTATTTATACTATCATTCAAAATAACTAAACTTTAATTCGTAATTTGCTCCACATCTCCATGCACCAATGGTGTTATTCCTCGAAGATTCATGCGATGATCATATGCTCGAAAATTTGCAATCGAAAATTTCCGGTCAACATGTAGGAGGTAAGATGAGTATATACATATATATTTGGTATCTTGCATCTGGTATTCCAATTTTTTTTTGGTTTGTTATCTTGAAGAGTCACACAATTATAATGTGATAGTCACACTCTATATGACGGAAAGTCACACGTCGCTGAGTACAGTATTTGATACGTGGGTTATTATTTAGTCAATATTGCATTTAAGCCAAATTAATACTTTTAATCCAAATATTTATTAAGCCAAATTATTATTGTGTTGGTTCCTATTAGTTGTAGTTTTCTGCTGTAGTTGTAGTTGTATTACGTTGAAGTTGCTTTATTATTCCAAATATTTGTGTTAGTTACTTTATCATTGTTATATTTATTACTGTCGTTTTTGTTGTTGAGTATTGCATTTTGGTTTTTTGTACTTGTAGTTCTTATATTTTGTGGGTGTTAATCTTTAACAATCATGCTGTTATATGAGCAAAGTCACAGTCGTTGTTGAGAAAAAGTCACATTTCATTAAGGTTAGAGATGAATGCGTGCGTTGCAAGATTCATACTCCCTCCGTCCTTTATGTTTCTTCCTGTTTTAATATAATACTCCTCACAAATCTTAAATTGTGGGAAGAAATATAAAGGACGGAGGGAGTAGTTTTTAGTGGGCAATATAGGGTTTCTTTTTTTGTTCCAACCTCTGATAGTTCTTTTTTGTTCCAACCTATATGTCAGTTGAAGACGCAGTGAGTGTGCCTTACGTAGGGCAGAAGTTCGTTGACATCGACGGAGCATTCCAGTTTTATCAATCTTACGCATGTTCCTTTGGTTTCGAGGCAAAGAGGTACACGACAACTAGATCTTATGATGGTTCGATTAAGAAGAAATTGTTGGTTTGTAATAAGGAGAGCAAAACAGCTAGCCAGAGCATGGTGAATTTTTCGAGCACGGGAGAGAAGGAGGGGCAAGAGTCTGTGGGATCGTATGAACCCAAAAGGAATACGAAGGCGACGAGGACGCAATGTGGTGCAAGGATTAGGCTCTGTGCAATGATTGGTGGGTTTTTTTATTGAAGAGTTCATCGAGGAACACAACCACGAACTTGTGATGGTCAACGACAGAGAGTTTCAAAAGTCATCTCGAAGTCTCTCAAGATATCACAAGGAGATGATCGTTTGCAACTCGAGGGTGTGTAACGTTTGTGAACAATGTTAGTGCTTGGTTGACCGCTAACTGTGCGCGATTAATGCAGTTGCAATTTTGTGTGTGCAGCTGAAGATTGGGGCGACTCGGACATACAGGATGTGCAAGGAGATGTTGGGCGGATTTCAGAACATCAGAGCATCATTGGTTGATTTCAAGAACTGGGGTAGGGACGTCAAGTGCTTCATTCACGAGCAGGATGGTCAATTGTTCATAGACCGGTTCAAGATTTTGAGGGACAGTTAGGAGGATTTTTACTTTGACTACGATGTCGATGCAAATGGAAGCTTACGCAGAGTCATTTGGGCGGATGGTGCAGCACGAAAGAACTACGCGGCGTTCGGGGATGCAGTTTTGTTCGACCCAACGTACGGAACCAACATGTATTCTATGGTGTTCACACCGTTCACCGGCATGGAGAACCACAAACGATCTGTCATGTTCTGCGGGGCGTTGCTATTAAAGGAGGATTACGAGTCATTTATCTGGGTCCTCTTTTGGTTTCTGGAAGCCATGGGTGGGAAGGAACCGTGTTATATCATGACATACCAGGATCCCGGGATTTTAAAAGCGGTCCCGAAAATATTCAAAGCAGCGCACCAACGATGCTGCACGTGGCACATCATGAACAAGGTTCCAACGAAGTACGGCAGATCAAGAGAGGAGGCCTCGAAATTCGTAAAAGACCTCAATGCTATTATTTGGGATGATGACATCGAGGCGTCGGAGTTCGATGATAGGTGGGGCGGATTATGATCGACCATGATGTTGTGGGGATCGAATGGTTCGACGATGTGTATGGCATCCGGAGCAAATGGGTCGCCGCACATTGCAGGGAGCTGAGGATGTCCGGAATTATGAGGACAACGCAGAGATCAGAGAGTAAGAGCAGCTTCTTCAAAAAGTTTGAAGACAACAAAGGTACGTTGGTCCAGTTCTGGATGCGTTTCGAAAGTGCGATGGACCAATAGAGGCACATGCAGAAAAGGCTAGATAACGATAACCGGCAGACATTTCCCAAAACTGGAACGATGAATCCGATAGAGACCCACGCGGCAAGGGTGTACACGCATGTGGCGTTTGCACACTTTCAGGAAGATGTCAAGTTTTCGATGTACACGTGCAGCGTTCGTGGGTATCAGAAGAAGGACGGGATTGAAGCGACAACAGTTATGGACTCCATCCGGGACCGCAACTACATTGTTGAATACAATCCAGGTATTGGCATAGAAAGTCCCTATCCACGTTGTCTAGTCACACTCACATAGTCGGAATGTGACTATATAACCTAAACGGTGTGATTCTAAAATGCGATGAGTGTGACTATACAACGTGATGAGTGTGAATGCACAACGTAATGAGTTTTATTCTACAATTCAATGAGTGTGACTATACAAAATAAAGGGTGTGACTCTAAAATGCGGTGCGTGTGATTATACAACGTAATGCGTCTGATTCTGCAACATAAGGACTGTGACTATGCGGCATAATGGGTGTGACTATACCATGTAAAGAGTGTGACTATACCTTTAGAAAGTCACATTCTGTACGTTGTATAGTTACTATAGGCACTAAAAATTTATTAAAGTGTCGAATAAATTAAATGAATTAATTATTTTGAGTTAATACGAAATTTTAACTCAATTCAATTATTTTGTCCCGAGTAAATGAAATATGGTTCAATCCGAATTACAAATTGGCTTATTTGGATCATTAAACCCGAAAAGAAGACAAATTGGGCCAATGGCACTCATAAGCCCATAAACGGGCCTGTGACTACAAAGTCCACCAAGAAGAACCAAAACTCTATAAATAGAGTCCTTCTCATTCATTTGAAGAAATTGGAGAATTCTGAAGCAAAGGTTCGAGAGAGAAAAAGACACATGTCGCTAAAAGCCTCTCCATCAAATCCGTCGCAAGCAGTCAACAAGCACGATAAATCGCGCCGCCTGCTCAGAAGATCCAAGACAAATTCAAACATTCAAGGGAGATTCAAGTCATCGCGACCCTCTCAAGAATATCAAGTTACAACGCGCGCAAGGCAGTTCAAGTCAGCTACGCACGCGTCCCTCACGTGTACCGCGTACACGTGTTCCCTAAACGGCGTTAGAATCAGAGGATACATTAGAAATTGTACACGAACTTTTGATAAATAATTAATAAAATTGATTTGTTTCCTTGTTTTTTATTTCAGTTTTCTGCGTTACAAAATTTGTCGTTACAAATTTTGCAGTTACTATCCGTATGTTTGAGAGTCGCACTCTTTATGTGTTTAATGCACTCGCAGGTACCTGTGAGGTCAGCTGTACTTGCAGGAATTTCCGTCGGTATGGAATTCTCTGCAGGCACGCTATTTGGATATATTCTTCCAAAGGACGGGAGACGATCCCAGAACGGTACGCGGTTTGTAGATGGACAAAGGATGCTCTACGTAATGTTAATGCATGTCCCCTGACAAAGAGTCGCCTAAGCGATGAGAAGGCTGTTATAGTCACGAGGCTGTTTTTGGAGTTCTATGAGACCGTCAATCATGTCAGTAGAATGGATAAGGAAGACGTTAGTAACTTAGCTAACAACATTCGCGACTTCAGATCCGATGTGGCGCCCTTTGCTGGCCTTGTAGCAAGACGCAAGAAATAGAAGAGATCCTTGGTTGTACGAGCGCAATTGAAATAACGATATTGCCCCCGAAGAAAGCCAAGAACAAGGGCAGTGAGAAGCGGATGCTGTCTTCTAAGGCGAAGGCTGCTGCAATTGCCTTGAAGCCTAAACGGTTGTGCAACAACTACAAGAGGATTGGGGCCATGACAAGAGAAACTGCCCCAACACATTCGCTGAGGACCCACCTATTGCTGACTTGTCTGTCGATGTTGAGGAGGAGGAGGAGGAGGAGGAGGAGGAGGATCTGGTAGGGGTTGCCGAGGAGGATTGTTTGTGAATATCATCTGTTGTGGAGAAACATTTTTTTTAAACATAAAGTTTGTCGACGTTTGAAATGGTCAAGGTCCGTGATATTGTTTTCGCCTATTGCGGACCTCAATCATTTCTAATATGGCGTAGTCGTAAATCATGGGGTAAAATTGTTTTTTGTTGATTGACTGTAAAAATACATTGAAATAGCAATCGTTTGTAATAGCATTTGTTTTTTTAAATGTGTCCTTATAGCGTAATGGGTCTTTGAAATGCATTAGTGTGTCTTTGAAATGCATTATCTTTGGCTATAAATACAGCTATACAAGAACATTATGATCTTAATCGTTGGTTGACACGAAATAAGTGAGTGTTATTGTGCAACGTAATGAGTGTGACTCTATAGTAGGCAGAGTGTGATTCTGTGACAAGAGGTGGAGCGTGGTTACACTAATTGTACGAGTGTGATTGTACAAGATACTGACTGTGATTCTACAATATACTGACTGTGATTCTACAAATGAAGTGTGTGACATTTGAAAGGCAGAAATCTAAACTAGTTTTATGACTTGATGACTGTGACTATACATCATGTTGAGTGTGACTATACATCATGTTGAGTGTGACTATACAACTTGTTGAGTGTGACTATACACCATGTTAATGTGTCTGTACAATAGAAAAATAGCAGCGGAAATATTTGTACATTAGAAAAAGTCCATCTTTTACACAACATATAATACTTGAAACATAAAAACATTCTACGACACAGTACTTAACATAAAAACATTCTATGACATAATGCAGAAAACATCCATTACATACCATTAAACGCTACATTTTAACAGTCATCAAACTTTTAAACACATAAAAGCATCCATTACATACCATTATACGTTACATTTTAACCCATACCTACTTAGCCCTCGTAGAAAGTAGTGATTAAGCCCCTTTACTTTGTTCAATTGTGAAATCAAACCCCTTATCTCTTGATTGTAGCAATTAGACCCCTTAACTTTGTCAATATGTGAAATTAAGCCCTTTTTATTTATTTTCCGATCAATTGCTCAACTTCTCGTCAATTTCTCATACTAGAATATGAATACGTACATCACGATAGAATAAGAATATCTACATTACAATAGGATACAAATACGTACATTACGGGATAAAATATTTTATCAAACTACTTGGAATATACGAATACGTACATTACGAATACGAATAGTATTTTTTTTTATACCACTCCGTACTTGGGAATATGTATTTCTATACGTATGTGTATTATATTGGTGTATTTTGGGATAAAATATGTAAGGATAGTAATCAGATATTGACATAAAATTGATGAGAAATTGATCGGAAAAAAATAAAAAAATGGCTTAATTTCACATATTGGCAAAGTTAAGGGGTCTAATTGCTACAGTCAAGAGTTAAGGAGTTTGATTTCACAATTGAGCAAAGTAAAGGGGCTTAATCACTACTTTCGGGGTTAGGACACTAGTGAATTTTAATATTTTCATTGTTTGGTGCGTAGATTACAAAGGAAAAGGAAAAATTGTGGGGAAGAAAATTTATGGAAGGGAAAATAGTGGGTAAGAGAAGAATATATGGGGAAGACGAAATTGTTGGAAAATAGAAATTTATAGGAATAAAAAATTTGTGACGAGAAGAGAAACAATATGAGGAAGACGAAATTGTTGGTAAATAGAAATTTATAGGAATAAAAAATGTTTTTTGTCAAAAGGCACCTAACATTTACGCCTTTTGTAAAAAAGGCATCTAAAGTTTTTTTTTTTTTGCCCAAAACCACCTTAAATTTACATTTCTTTATTAAAAGACACCAAACATCAACTTCCGTCAAAAACCCGTCAATATTGACGGTTTCCATTCTTTAATCTTCTTCCATCCACCCTTAATCAACCTTCATTTCTTAATCAAACTCAACCAACCCTCTTTCTTTAATTCAACCATGTTCCCTTAATCAAACTCAATCAATCATTTTCCTTAATTCAACCTTCATTCTTAGCTACTCTTTATTTGCATACATCTCAATTATCAATCCCCATTACTTATGTAAAAACCATCATGTTTTCGCTCAATCAGTAAGTTTTTAATTATAACTCCTCATTCTAAGAACAAATTAAATTTTTGAATTCAATTTCCATTTTTATGTTATTTACCCTTAATTTCGAGTATAATTTTAGGGTATGTGTATGTGTTAGAGTTTATTAGATAAATTTTTGAGTTAATACTGAATTGAATGAAGTTTCTGTTGTAAGAAATTAAGAATACTAATTTTTGTGTTTAAATTTGTGAGTTTGAGTAATCATCTGTTATTCATTTTTTGCATTTGTCAATTCATTTTTTGTTTAGTAATCATTTGTATTCCATTCTTTATGTGTATCATATAAGACGAATACTTAAAGATGACATGTTAATTGAGAATATGCAAAAGTGGAAAAGTAATGTGGTTCAATTAAGGGGAGAGTAAAAGGGGTTTTGAATGGAAATTAAGTTTTTTTGGGAGGAAAAATTGAGTATTGTGGAAAAATAAAGAGAATAGGAAAAGGAGATAATAAGGTAATGCAAAGGAAGAGGGAAGGAAGATGTTGATTGAGTTTGGTTAAGAGATGAGTGTTATTAAGGGTTGATGGAAGAAGATTAGGATAGAAACCGTCAATATTGACGGTTTTTTGACGGAAGTTGACGTTTGGTGCCTTTTAACAAAGAAATGTAAATTTAAGATGCTTTTGGGCAAAAAAAATAACTTTAGGTGCCTTTTTTACAAAAAACCTAAATGTTAGGTGCCTTTTGACAAAAAAACTCAATAAAAAATTTGTGACGGGAAGAGAAACAATATGGGGAAGAGAAATGTTGAAGAAACAAACATTTATGTTCTCTGCAACTTCTAAGACACTCTTCAATGCACTTTGTTTTTTTTTTCTATGTTCTGTTTTGAGAAGCTTCCACCAATTAGAGATTAGGGACTAATGCCTAATTGTTTGTAAACTTTGAGGACTAATCTCTGATTAATTGATAATGATTTGCTGATTTGATAGAAGTGCGAAAAAATTGGACTTATTTTAAAATGAGGAAACCAATTTTTGCCACATCACTTAGCTAGGTTCCTATTTTAATATATAGAAGATTGAGTTTTCTACAGTTTGACCGGATGCTCGTATATTTTGTTCTTATATTGCATCTCGGGCATGATTTGTTTGTCTACATTAACTCCTCTTGAAAGATGAAAATGATATTCTGTGAAGTGGAGTATGTTCTTTATTTTGTATTTATTAGCAAATGATCAATGACTAGTCCATTAAACTGATCGTTGCAATTCATTTAGGAGTATCATGGGCAAATAATTGAAACAACAGGGGTACCATAGGAAAAATTGAAACACGGGGGTACCATGGTTAAAACATTGAAAAAATAGGGTACCATTAAAACATTGAAAAAATAGGGTACCATGGGCATTCTCTCAGTTTTCAATTTAATTTGAAGTTCTTTAATTGTTGTAACTAATTTTCCCTTCAAAATAAATTTATCACTAATTAACCTAATTTATAACGTCGTAATAACATAAAATTGATCTGATGAGGAGTAGCACGGGCACTAAACACAAAACACAAGTTACCACAAGAACAAACTTAAAGGGAGGGGTACCATGTGTAATCAGTCAAAGTTCGAGGGTACTGTGGAAAATCTCCCAAAAAATTTAATCTCCCGTTACATAGTCTTATACCTCTTCGTCCCAATGAATTCTTTACATTTTCTTTTTGACACTATTCATGAGGTAAAATAGTCTCTAATATAATTTCTACTATATAACTTACTCCGTAAAATATAGTCATGTGAGATCTTTTTATGAATTGTCTTAATAAGTACATTAAGATTATCAAACTTTTAGAATTTTTAATACGGAATAATACGTAAATAAATATATGAACGAAACAAAATGTGCATTGACAAGTGTGAAAAAATAAACATAAAGAATTCATTGAGACAAAGTGAGTACTAAAATACTCCGTATTAGACAACATGTAGTAGAATATACTACTCCCTCCTCCGAGTCTGAATGATTTTCCCTATTTATCTTTTGAGCTGAGTCATCTTTCTTCCCATTTCCTTTTTAAGTCATCATTATGTGACCCATAATCATTATTACATTTATCTCCTTTCGTCTTTTTTTTAGCCACACATTACTACCTCAATTTTTTATCCACGTAACCCTAAGAAAACATCATTTGGATGAAGGAGGTACTTTGTATCTATTGCGAATTAAAATGTCCATCTTATTTATATGAGATGTCCCACGATAAAATTATTGTTCTGTCTTGTATTTTCTTTCTGTTCTTTCAGGCCTAGCCTTCTTCGAAGCAACAACAAAAAAAAAGACGGATAGTGATATGTATCATACATACTGATCACATATTGTTTTATTAAAATAAGACTTTTCGTTTATAGTTGAAACTTGAAAGTATATTTAATCATCGTAAATGAAATGTATTTTATATACCGTGGAGACAATGTCTTTTTTTTGTAAACTTGAAGGGAATAAATTCCCCGAGAATAATAAGCGACGAGGGATCGAGAGTCGAGACTCCAAGAACAATCTTCTCGATGGTCTCACGTGAAACTTCTCGCTAAGAGTTGGTTATATATAAATAGATACGAATAAAATATATAATGATATTAAAATGTAAGTCTCTCAATAAATTATCGGAGTTACTCTTCGCAGTACCAATTTTACTCGACGCAGTACTTTTTGCACATCCTTTATATATTAAAACAGACACCGCTGCCAATGACGTGGCACAACTAAGAATTCACCATTCTGAAATTCAAGCTTATTTTGGCAACTCATTCATTTGAATAAAAAAACGGGCCTTCACAAATTTGGGCCTCAATCAATCTGTAGACACCCACATTTTGACCGCCAGGTGTCTATAGTAGGTCCCACCAAACACCCGATGATGATCGGACGCAAACATGCTTTAATGGACTCGGATATGGGCTCGAAATCATGGACATTTGGTTTAGGCTTATTACGGAGTACAAAACTTACAAAACCGACCTCAAATCCAGGCCCAGTGGATCGTTTCGAGTCAAATGAGACTAATTTGGGTCGATTCCGACACTAGGGGTAAAACCGTCTTTTAGCGACCGAGTCAAAACCCGATCAAAAATATTCCCGAGACACGCGAGTCAGCCGTGACACCTCACGTGGCTGATTCGGCCTCCAACTGCTACAAAAATCAGCTTCAAAAAATATTAAACAAATCCGTTTAAGGACAGAATTCGATCTCAAGTAGGAATTCTATCCGAAAACCGAAACAGTTCACAAACCGAGCTCAAATACTCGGCTAGAACTCCCCAAACAGCAGAAACACTCCCCCTTCAGCCGAGTTACTTGGCTTCTCCACCAAGAAACGAGACTTTCGTTCCCTTTCGAACTCTCGCGTTTCCTATCCAAACCGGTATTTCTTGTCATACAAACAAGGCTACCTCCACTCCTATAAATAGGACCTCCCATTCAATACAAAAGGAGACGATTTCACAAAGACCGAAACACACATTCAAACATCAAACGTACGTGCATCCTCGATATCTAGTAAAAATAGTGCAAAGCAAATCCCGACATATTCCCGAAGTAGTCTCGAAATACCGACGAAACCACCCCCATCCGGTCGAACCCATCGTCTCACACGCATAAAAACGCACCATCCTAAACTCACCCACATCATCTCGACGCTCCCAAGTTTAAACCACTTTCCGACGAGCTCCATACCGAGAAAATAAAGCATGTAGGTTGAGGGTGTAAATCAAACCCGGTTCTCTATTCTCTCTTCTCCTCCTCTTCGTCCTTTTCTTCTTTTTTTGTTATTTTCGTCGGTCGTATCGTTTTTTTTTATATGGTCGAGATCGCATATTTTTCTAATAATCGATACTCCGAAAACTATTTTTTTTATAACGTTCTTAAAATACGATATTGATTTTCTAATCAAATATCGTATCTAACAAGAACTAAATTAATTAATTCTCGTTGATGCTAATAAAATCGTTACATCTTTTTTAAACAAAATTCGACGATTTTATACGCGGAGAGAATTAACATCTTTTTCGTTCAAATTCCTTTTTTCACTTTTTCGTTCAAAACAAACTTTTTTCAAAACCTTTTTTAAAATCATTCCGACTATTCGATATCGATTTCATAATCGAATATCGAATACGACGAATATCGAAAATATAAATCGAGTATAAATTAATCCATATTTGTACGCGATTTATAAAAATTAACGATTTTTCGACAAACAAAAAAACCGGCAGACTACCACGCGGGTCGCGCGCCTGTCAGGCGACCCGCGCGGCGGCCTGATCCGCCGGGTCCTTTTTCTTCGTTTCCTCGCTTTTCTATTTTTATTCTTTTCGAGTATTATATAAAAAGCGACTTTCGCGACATACTTCGATAAATACTTTTTTTTCGACCTCGGTCAACGCGTGTTAATCCATCACGTGTCATAAAACGTTTCTAAAAAACATGCATATTATTTATTTACGTCTTTATTCAATTTATTCAATCGTTACTAACTCGTTTTCTCGTGTTTGTAGCAATTTATTTATTTCTTTTGTTTTATTAAACTGAAACAAACCTCACATGCTAAAATAACTTTGACGTTATTAGTTTAACATGCATTAAACGACTTAGCAACCCATTTTATTTTTCTCACATGCTTAGGAAAATAATGTTTGCATATCATTCAACCGTCGAACTAACGCGTGTACACCAAAAACGAACGATATCTTAGTAAAGGCCGCTAAGTGCGGGCGGGGTTGGGTGTTCTTAGTGAACTTCCCAACACGTACCCTCACCCCTTACTCAGAACCATGGTTTCCGGATGTCCGAATCCATTGGCAACGAGAGTCATTCAATACACGATATCCAATAATGTCGGTATCGGTATCAAATGCAAAGGGACGAGCCCAATAAACTCTGACATCGGAAATGGGTCGTATTTTGTATACGGCCCACTACGACATAGAGTGGGCTCGAATGGTTCCGAATAACCACAAAATTCGGTGGCGACTCCTACTTTGATTTATATTTCAATTTGACCATCTCATATGGAGATTCATTCGCCTCCCCAAACCCGCGCGTGGCCGCGTCGGGGTGAACCTATGTCATGTCCACAATTTGGCGACTCCGCTGGGGATTAACTGATGTGTCACTTACCATCGGCATCCTCAGGGTGAGACTCGAAAAGAAATCGTTCGAATAGTAATGTACACGTTTTAGTTCAATGGTTCATGCATAACCCAATTCTTTCTCGGGCCAGTTACTTGTGACCGACGTCCCACTATACCACGGTGCGTTCCTATATGGACCCACTAAAGACTTCGATGGCGGAACTCGCATGGGTTTTACGGAAGGTTCTAAGACCAACTCGGCTTAGGAAGACCGTCCTGATTTGCGAGAAAGCTATCATCGTTGGTATAGACCCTATTCGACCGACCGAGACTTAGACTAAGAGCATACATGGTGTCATTATACTGTTTCCGTGACTACGTGCTATTTGATCCATGTCTCGTCTTTTCAAAAACCGTGACTACGTGCTATTTGATCCATGACTAAGGACTCTATTGATCAACTGAACGCCTCGCTGGCCAAGATCCAAGAACAACTTGACCGAATGAGGGGAGACCAAATTGCCATCGTTACCCGGGTAAGCGCCATGGAGCAGGATAGGCCGAGGGGTGAGGATGAAACTCATGGGCCATTAGCCGAATTGACTAGCGCAGTCCTCAAGCTACAAGACCAGGTCCATTTGTCGACCCACAACTCGATCCATACGGAGAATGCTCGGGCCTATGCACCCCTAACCGACGAATTGCCCGCCAATCTCAACCTGACGGGCCTCCCAATGTTCGACGGAACTGAAGACCCGGTATTACATATCCGGGCTTTCAATGAATTTATGGCCCTTAAGGGGGTTAAGTCAAACATGTTCAAACATTTGTTTGCCTCCTCGCTCGAGAAGCACCCGAAAGCCTGGTTCTATAGGCTCGATTCCAAGAAATACAAGTCTTGGTATGATGTGGCAACGGAATTCGCTCGGAACTACGCCGACAACACGGAAATCCAAACCACGATGCGCACCCTGGAAGTAATGGCCCAGGAACCGAAGGAAGGGTTTACAAAGTACCTTCAACGCTGGAGGGCTGAAAGCGTCAAACTGGTCGATAAGCCCAGTGAAAAAGTCCTAGTTGAAGCCTTTGTAAAGAATCTCCTGCCCGCCTACCAGATCCATCTCCGGTACGCCATCATACCTAGCTTCGCGGTCCTAACCGAAATGGGGACGAGAATCGAGGATGACTTAAGGTTGGAAAGCCTCACTAAGGCCTCCACCAAGGAATACCAAGGGGCCAGCTCGTCGACAAGCAAGCCCACATCCGCCGTTGCTACTCGTAGCATTTTTGACGAGGTAAATCTACTTGATAACCCGTCCAAGAAGAATACCACACCCCGGGTATTCACCGACATAGGTACTACCTATGCAAACGCCTTACAAAGGCTCTCATCAAAAGGCCTGGTCAACCCGATAGGCCCAACACCCGAGCTTCCAGTCGAGCGTCGCTCCAAGTTCAACGATATCCAAGCCTACTGCAAATACCATCAGGGTAAGGGACACGATACAGAGAAATGCTGGAAGCTAAAACATCTTATCCAGGATCTCATCGAAAGCGGGAAAATTCCCTTACCTGGAGGCAAGCCCAACAACAAGGACAACCCGTTGGCCACTCACGCCATCTTCTTCGGGGAAGTTATAGACTGTTCACATCTCATTTCCCCGTTTATCCCGCAAATCAACGGGATCTGGTGTGACGATGAAGACGATGTCTATCTCACTAAAGGAGAATCCGTCCCTATCACGTCCGAGGAGATCCAGAAGGTTAAATCCAAGGCCTTAACCAGCAGTCACGCCCTCGTCGTCACCGAGCCGCCACCTAAAGCAGAGGTCGTCCCGGAAGAGCCGCCCACTACTGAAAAGGCTCTTGTGAAACAGCTAAGCAAGACTCGAGTTGACCTCTCTATATGGCAACTCCTAGTTAGCTCACATGAACATCGAGAGGCACTCACTAAGGCCCTCGACCAAGTCAAGATCGACTCTACGGCTACTCCAGCTGAAATGGTAGCCACGATTCTGCCCCACCTAAAGGGGAAAGCTAAAGAAGAAGGCCCACTCATCACCTTCTCCAATGCTGATCTGCCATCATTTGGGCCAGCCCACAACATGGCTCTCTACATCACAGTAATCTGCCGTGGAAAGTATCTGCCCATGACCCTAATCGACGACGGGTCCGCAGTCAACGTCCTCCCCTTGAGGACCGCCAAAGCCCTCGGTATCACCGAGGCCGACTACATTCCTACAGCTCAAACCATTCAGGCTTTCGACGGAAGTCCAAAGTCAGTAGCCGGGGCCGTGAAGCTCACCATCATAACGGGCCCGATAGAGAGGGAGCTGGAATTTCAAATGATCGACGTGACTTCTTCCTTTAACCTTCTTTTAGGAAGACCCTGGATCCACGCGACCAGGGCTGTGTCCTCCACCCGCATCGGAAGATCAAGCTACCTTTGCACGATACTGTCATTACTCTAGAAGCCACACCTATGACTGTGGCTAACTGCAACACCTCGGGCCGCACCGATCTTTGGGGGTTCGACTTCATAGGGGCCATCGAAGAAGAATACCTTTTCCGACCCTACTTCATGGTTAGCATCGACCGGATGTTGCAAAGTCTGGGCTTTCTACCGGGGGCTACATCAAGGCCCGATCTTCCCACAGGAAAAATCCTCGAAGTCCTCGATAACAGAAGGATTCAAACCGGGCTGGGTTACACCCTGACCCCAGAAAACATGGGCCAAACCGGAGCCGGCAAAGTCATCTTCGTCACACCGGTGTTCGAGTCCGTCCAAACAGGCCTATATCGGCCCACGACCACGCGCCCTGGGACCCACTTGGCCCAGGTCTGCAACTACATACCAGAAGACATCTTCGCCCTCGGTCGATCCGAAGATGTTAAGAATGTTGAGCCCGCACTGGGGCTACTATTTGGAGAGGAGCTCGCGGCCCCAACATCGAAGGAAGAACTCGTCAGTCTCATTCTTCGCAGCCGCACCTTTGATCCGTCCAAGCTAATCTCGGATGCTGGATTCGGGACAGGAACGAGAGCCTGGAGGAAGACTGTCAAGTGGACTGACAGTTAAGGAAGGACTTTCAAGCTAATCACAGGGGAAGGAGAAATGCCAGAATCTGAGTCTGAGATTGAGTCAGAGTCAGAGTCTGAGTCTGAGATTGAGTCTAGTGAGTCCGGTGCTAGGGTCAGTCCTGTAACTCCCCCCTCTCCCTTTAGCTTTTCCTGGTGCTTCGGGGTCTGTCCCGGGAACCCTACCTATCCCGCCACTGACTAGCGATCAGATGGCAGCTCTTTTCGAGCTATTTTCTCAATTCATGAATAATAACAACCGTTCTGCTTACGACTTGTCTCGTTTTCAAAATTTCCTAAATTTCCAAAATTTTCTGTGCAATGACATTGAGAAACCCGACGAACGGGTATCCTTACCTCCACATCTGATCGAGCAGCTAGAGCAAAGAGAGTCCCGCAATCCGGTAATCGAAGAAACCGAATCCATCAACGTGGGAACAACCTTAGAGCCTCAGATGCTTAAGATAGGGTTATCTCTAGATCCCGGGGAGAAACAACGATTCATTAGTCTCCTTCAAGAATTCAAAGACGTCTTCGCATGGTCCTACAAGGACATGCCGGGGATAGATCGCAAAATAGCCGAGCACCATATACCGATCAAGGAGGGGTTCAAGCCGGTTAAGCAGAAACTCCGACGCATGAGGCCCGAATGGTCCCTCAAGGTCAAAGAGGAAGTCGACAAACAATTCAAGACTGGGTTCATACAAGTCTCCGAGTATCCAGATTGGGTTGCGAACATCGTACCGGTCCCTTAAAAAGACTGTAAGGTACGTGTCTGTGTAGACTTTCGGGATCTTAACAAGGCGAGCCCGAAAGACGATTTCCCGTTACCACACATCGATATACTGGTGGATAACACAACTGATCATGCCCTTCTATCATTCATGGACGGGTACGCCGGGTACAATCAAATAAAAATGGCAGAGGAAGATATGGATAAGACCACCTTCATTACACCTTGGGGTACTTATTGCTATACTGTTATGCCATTTGGTCTCATTAATGCCGGGGCCACCTATCAACGAACCGCCACAACTTTATTACATGACATGATGCACAAAGAAGTGGAGGTTTACGTGGACGATATGATCGTCAAATCCAAAGACAGGGACGGTCACATCACCGCCCTGAGAAAGTTTTTCACCCGATTACGCAAATACAACATGAGGTTAAACCCTCAAAAATGCAGTTTCGGGGTAACATCTGGCAAATTACTGGGTCACATCGTAAGCCAACGCGGTATCGAAGTCGATCCAGCCAAAATTAAGGTCATCACCGAGATGCAACCTCCTAAGACCGAAAAGGAGATAAGAGGTTCTCGGAAAAGTCCAATACATCAGCAGGTTCATTTCAAAGCTTACCATGGTGTGTGAACCGATCTTCAAGAAACTGAAAATAGGGGAACGGTTATTATGGGACGACAAGTGTCAAGCAGCCTTTGACAGAATCAAAGAAATCTTGTCTTCACCACCGGTCCTGATGCCACCTCAACCCGGTTTGCCTTTGTCGCTGTACCTAACCACGACAGAGACAGCCATGGGGGCTATGTTAGCTCAAACGGTCAACTCCGAAGAGCGGACTATATACTACATCAGCAAAAAGTTCTTAGAGTACGAGTGTAAGTACACCATGCTCGAAAAGACATGTTTAGCTTTGGTCTGGGCCACTAGGAAGCTCTGACATTACATGCTCAGCTGTGAAGTACAAGTACTGTCAAGAATGGATCCGATCAAGTATCTTTTCGAAAAGCCCATTCTCAACGGCAGGATATCAAGATGGACCCTGATGCTGGCAGAATTCGATCTAAAGTTCGTACCATTGAAAGCCATCAAAGGCCAAATAGTAGCCGAATTTCTCGCCGACAGTCCCGTAACCAAGGAAGGGCACACCGACACTTGGTCCTTCCCGGATGAAGATATTTTCCATACTGACACCGAAACATGGGACTTATACTTTGATGGGGCATCCAATTTCCGAGGATTTGGAGTCGGAATCCTCCTAATCTCGCCAAGAGGGGAACATACTCCCGTGTCTATCAAATTAGACTTTGACGTCAACAATAACGCCGCTGAGTATGAAGCATGTATCCACGGGCTACAAGCCGCCGCCGATTTAGGGGTCACAAACAAACCTCCGAGTACACGGCGACTTATCTCTGGTCATTAACCAAGCGCTCCAAAAATGGAAAACCCGAAATGCCAATCTCGTGGCCTACCAGGCACGAGTAAGGGATCTCGAAAAACAATTCCAAAAGGTAGAATATATATATATCTATCTTGGGAAGAGAATCAGTTCGCAGATGCACTTTCAAAACTGGCATCTTTACTAAACATTCCCGATCATATGACCAGCATGCCCATCTGTGTCGAAAGACGATCCGAGCCAGCATATATCCACGACATCGAAGACATCGAGATACCTGATCCCGAGCCACGGTATAGGGCTATCCAAACATACCTGACAACCAGGGAGTATCCTCCCGGGGCCGACAATCGAGCCAAAAAGGCCTTACGTAGGCTAGCGACCCAGTTCGTCCGTACCGACGACGGACAACTTTACAAGAAGACACCATAGGGGGCTTTCCTTTTATGTGTCGATAAGGGTAACGCCGAGAAGGTCATGGCCGAAGTACATGACGGCGAGTGTGGTCCTCACATGAACGCCCAGATGCTAGTCCGGAAGATTATGAGACTCGGATATTACTGGAACAGCATGGAAACCGATTGTCAGCTTTACGTCAAACATTGCCATAACTGCCAGATTTTCGCTAATGTACAACACATGCCACCATCCCTGCTGTATACCATGATGTCACCCTGGCCGTTTTCAACCTGGGGAATCGATATAATCGGAAAGATAAACCCCTCAGGAACCGGAGGACATTGCTTCTTTTTTTTTGGTAAAATGTGAATATATTGAATATCATCAAAGAAATTTAATTACATCACCATAACCATGTTTTCAAACCTTAATATGTCACTATACAGCAATCCTCTATCTTATGATTCCTAACTGAGTAATCCAATTTGCAGCTCCCCTTGTTTTGATCAACGGAATACGAGCTGCCACTCTCTCATTCACCATTCTACACACATCAGCAATTAACACCTCTGGCTTAACCAACCGCATTTCCACCCTACATACATTTCTCTCCTGCCAAATTCTGTATATGAAACCTAGTACAGCACTAAATAGAACCTGTTTCCTCAGACCAGACTTCGTCCTCCATCTAACACACCATTCAATAATGCCTTGAGCAGACATCCTGCTGCCAATCCACGCCTGAAACAGTCCAAAGCACCTCTTGCAATAACCGCACTCAAAGAATAGGTGCTTCTCCGTTTCAGGATGCATTCCACATAACAAACACGTATCATCCTGCACAAATCCATAGCGTAGGAGTCTATCCTTAGTCATAAGCCTATGGTTGGCAAATAACCACTCTATAAACGAATGCTTAGGAGCAGCCATCCTACACCACACCATTGGATACCAAGATACTCTTTCCACCTGCCCCTGAAGCCACTGATAACCACTCTGTACAGAGTATCCCGTACCATCCCAATGATTCATATAAGGAGCAAACTGATTCCTTATTGAGCAAATCCTCCTCCAATACCAACTAGTGCCTTGGGAAGGCTAATAAGTATTCCAATCTCTCCCTTTTAAGTATATAGCATCAACCCATTTAATCCACAAATGATCTTTCTTCTCATGGATCCACCAATTATATTTTCCAATGTTAGCCTTGTTCCACATACCCGCATTCAAAATTCCAAGACCCCCAACTTTCTTCTCCCAACAGCACTTATCCCAAGCCATTAATGGCACTTTAAGATAGTTATCCACCCCACTCCAAAGATAATTCCTACATATACCATCAATGCGCTTGATAACCCCACTAGGTAGCAAGAAAATTCTACACCAATACGAGTGAATATGAGAGAGCACAGCTTTAACTAACGTTAACCGTCCTGCATAACTTAATTTCCTAGCACCCCACCCTCGAATCTTATTGACCATATTATCCACCAAAACTGAGCACTCAGTAGAAGAGAGCCTCTTGTAGGAAATCGGTACCCCAAGGTATCGAAACGGTAGGCTTCCCAAATTAAAACCAGAAATCTCCAGTAAACTTTGCTTTATCTGACCATTCACCCCATTAATGACTATATCAGACTTTTGTTTATTAATTTCCATCCCAGAGCACTGCGTAAACCAGCCAAAGGTTCTACTCACAATACCAACCGATTCGACATTCGCATGGCAGAAAACCAACAAGTCATCCGCAAAGAGGACATTGCTTCATTTTGGTAGCAATCGACTATTTCACCAAATGGGTCGAAGCGGAATCCTACCGTATTCTCAACGCCAGTCATGTTGCCAAATTTATCCAAAATAGGATAATATGTCGGTATGGGATCCCTCACGAATTCATCAGTGACCACGGGACCCACTTCCAAGCCGAAACGGCAACCTTGTTAGCCAAGTACAAGATCCAAAGGCATACGTCGTCACCCTACCGACCCCAAACCAATGGAGCGGTAGAAGCGGCTAACAAAACCATTGTCACCATACTCAAAAAGATGGCTGACAATTATCGGGATTGGCCCGACAAGATACCATTTGCCCTTTGGGGATATCGGACCTCGATTCGTACTGCGACTGGGGCAACACCGTATTACCTCACATACGGGATGGAAGCGGTCCAACCCGTTGAGTTAGAAGTACCGTCACTCAGAATCTTGCTCGAAAGTCAAGTACCCGAAGCCGATTGGGTTCGAGCACGATATGACTCGCTAGTCCTTTTAGACGAACGACGATCTCGTGCCCTCAATAACATACAGATTTATCAAAATAGGATCCAACGGGCCTTCAATAAAAGGGTACGGCCCAGGAACATCAAAGAAGGACATTTGGTTCTCAAATCTGTTCGAGCTTTATTACCAATAGACCCAAGGGGAAAATTCAAACCTAACTGGGTCGGACCATACTTGGTAAAGAAGATTCTATCAGGCGGAGCGGTAATGCTAACAGATCTGGACGGGAACGAGTTTGTCAACCCAACTAACCTGGACCAGCTGAAACGTTATTACCCTTAACCCGTTTCTCTCAATGTCATTTGCAAAAGTTTATTAAAAAAAAATCTTTTCAAAATAAACTTCTAAAGACAAGTCAAAAAGTTAGAATTACTTATTCTACTGTTATAAACATCTTGAACCAATAGTCTTGATGTATTTCGAAATTACAAATTAAGTCCGAACTACGTTTGGTTTGATTCCGCTATTTGTGGATACGTAGGCAGCCCCGCAAAAGAGCACAACCACTGCAATCGAAAAAAACAGGAACGATTTTTAATAAACTTCCTTTATTTATTTCAAAAAAATTCAATTCCAAAATCCATGTTGAACCTACCATTGGAGCCCATGTTGAGAATGGCTCTCGAGTCCTCATAAAGTCCATTCCAAAATTGTTGCACCAAGAACCATTGTGAGAGTCCGTGATGAGGGCACGATCTTACCAAAGACTTAAACCGCTCCCAAGCTTCATATAGGCTCTCTTCATCCCTTTGTTGAAACCCGGTGATGGAGGCCCTAAGCAAGTTCGCCTTTTCCGGAGGGTAAAACCTTTGGTAGAATGCCAAGGCAAGCTTTTTCCAAGTATCGATCCCCATGGTTGCCCTATCGAGACTCTTGATCCATTGCTTCGCTTTTCCAATAAGAGAAAACGGGAAGAGTACCCATCGAATTTGATCTTGAGTAACCCCGGTTTGAGATATAGCGTCACAATAATCGGAGAAAGTCTCCATATGTTGGTGTGGGTCTTCGGTGGGCAAACCACTAAATGGGCTCCTCTCCACAAGTTGGATAAATTGGGTCTTTGCCACAAAATTTCCGGTGTAGGCTTCCGGTAATGCACTCGGTCCCGGCAAGACATCCTCGGTGAATGTGGAGTGAGAGGAAAACTTAGGCATTCTTGGATGTAAGGGAGAGGATGGTGGTGTAGAGAGTGTTGATGTAGATGAAGAGGGGGAACTAGGAGAAGAATCACCGAAGGGATTGATGAAGGTCCCTCCGGCCGTCTCTCGAGGTGAAATGCTCAAGTCGGATCCTTGGGCTTGCCCTTGATGAGTGGTGCTTGCACTTGGTTGAGAGATCCTAACCCGATTAATCGTCCGTTGGCGAAAGGCTCGAAAGAGTCTCTCCGGCTCTGGATTAAAGAGATAGAAGTCGCCTCCCCTCCTAGGCATACACTACACACTAGAACAAACGTGAGAACACCTAGTGCTTTGTGGGCACTAGGCAACGACAATAAACAAACACAACTAGAGACAAAGATAAAAGAAAGCTAAGAAAAGAAGAAAAACTAGAAAATATTCACAAGAGAAGATGGGAGAACACAAAGAAGGGTAACTAAGTCTAGAAATAAGCAAACTAAGTCTAAACAATGCACCGTCCCCGGCAACGGCGCCAAATTGATGGGAGGGATTTGTCACGTCCCTAGCCGATCAATAAAACACCGACTAACCTAGTGAGTAGCTAGGGTAAGTCGGGATCGTATCCACGAGGACGGTATATCAAAGTTTAGACTAGGTTGGCTTACGACGAGACTAGATTACCAACAAATACGAAGACGCGATAAATGGAAAACTATTGAGGAGGAGGAATAAGAACTAGACTATCAATGCTAAACAATGCTAATGATCGATCTAACAAATAAACTAGAGTAAACGATGTCTAACTAAGAAGATGAACTCAAATATGGAAAGAAGTGGGGTAGGTCGGGTTCATAGAGGTAGAAGGATAATTAGGGTGATCAAGGGTATAAGTGTCTCCTAATCGCTAGAGTCGGTCCGGGCTCTCGCAACTTAGACCGATGTCAAGGTGAGTCCGGGCTCTCGCAACATAGACCCTAGTCGGCACTCTCGTGACTATGACTATTCTCAACATTTCCACAAAATAAGCAATCAATGAGAAGATGAACACAAGCATGGGAAGCATGGCCACTACAACTCACACAAGCATATCAACAAACACATAGAGTGCCTACAATGTGACTAACAACAAAGATACAACCTTTTCCCCTTAATCAACCCTAATCATCCATAATCTACCCCTAATCTCCCTACTAACCCCACAAGAAGCCTACTCACTCATTATCAAGGATAAAACAACCAAATCAAGAGAAAATATTATCACTAAACAAACATCCATAATGATCAACAAGAACAATGATACTAACAATATGAAAAGATTCAAACAAAATTAAATAAACAAGATTAAGAGTAAGAAAGGTTATACCAACACTAAGGAGATGGAATGATGAAATCTTGTATAAATAAGAACCCAAATAAAACCCAAGGTTGTCAATCTTGGAGAATTCTTTAAGTATCCTCTTAATACAAGAACTAATTACAATAATTAACTAAGAATTAACTAAGATTAAGGGAAGATTAAAGCTAATGAGTGAGAGTAAATCTAGGGTTTTGGAGGCTTAAACTAATGTAGGCTAACATATGATGTCTTAAAATTACAAGAAGGGAGTATATATATGGGTACAAGAATGAAGGAGAAGAAAAGAAGAATGCGGGTGAGCTGTAGCCCATCCCGACCGGGACGGATCATCCCGAACGGGAAGGGTTCTGCCATCCCGATCGGGAAAGGCTCAACCCGACCGGGAAGGACCCACAGTGGCGCTTCTAAATGTGCCTCCCTTCCCGATCGGGAAGGCTATTATCCCGACCGGAAAGGGTCTTGTATGCCTTCAATAAGAGCTCTAGGGTCCCTCCTTGTAGCTTATGGGCTTCCCGTCGATTCTCGGGACTCGGCATCGGTTCTCGGAGGCTCGGGATTGGGACCCAAGGTCTCGGGGTCGATTCCAAGGCCTCGAGTCATCGTTTCTTTATCTCGTTGGCTCCAAAATGTGTATGTATTGAGTCGGAATCACTCCAACTCTTCCAAATCGGGCTCGGGAACCTGAAACGGACTAAAGGAAGAATGAGAAGCCCATGAATCGCTCCTTGGGAGCGATTCCACAAGGAAATGGGACCAAAACACTACGAAATAGGCACTACAAATGACACTTATCAACTCCCCCACACTTAACCCTTACTCGCCCTCGAGTAAGCACAAACTAACTACTAAACTAGCCGAATGGGTATTAGCGCACCGTACGCCCCTTCAACTCACGCGAGTGCACTAGGAGGACAAGTGCACTCCGCAAGGCAAGTTGGGTCTTGCGACAAAACTGTGGATGCAACCGGACACAAAACACACAAACAACACATAATCGGTTGCACCCAAAACAAAAGAAATACCGCTTCCCTCTAAAAGCGGTGAAAGAAGCACCGGTTTAGGACTCGAGGTAAGTGACAACGTTCCCAAGCTAGCAATACAAACCAAGGTGAACTAAACCCTAATAGTATGACGATAAAGCAACAAAAACGTTGGTAACTTACCTAGGTCCTCCTAACTTTATAAAAACGTACTACGGGACGATCGGCGGAGTGGAAAAATGAGGAACCACGGTGTTAGTCGACACTGTAGGTAAGTGAGACCCCGCCCCCGTTAGCGTGAGCCAAGAGGGTCGTCCCGTGAGACAAGAAAAAGATATGGAAGGGGGAAGAAAATAAAAGAAGGAAATAAAAGGAAATGGGAGAGGAGGGCTAGGTGTAATCAAGTCACCTAGCCCGGATTCCGTCCAAATCCGACTAACTCCTAAGAAGGGGTGAAAATCTTGTGAATGGACTAATCGATTGACTCGCGACGTAATCACGTCGTCGGGAGTCGGGAGCAACCAAACTATGGCCTCGAAGGCCCCTAGATACCGAGACTCAAGGGAATGGGGCAAACAATGAAAAGGAAGCGATAAAAAGACGGAAAAGTAAGGATAGTTACCCAAACCGAGCGGCTAGTAACTCACTTGCTCCATCGTCTCGTTGATCATTAGAGGCTCGTCGCTTGTTTTCTCGGTTGCCATCTCGCTTCACACTTGAAGAGAACTCACGGTATAGGTAGTAATGGTAGGGGGGTGGGATTTGATGTGAGAGTCGGTGTAAAGCGGATAGGAAATGGAGTGAGGGCATGACAATGAAGTACAAGGGGCATATGATAAGGCTAGGGTAGCTAGGGAGGTTGGGAGGGGGCATAAAACGGTTGGGTGGACTCTATTTGCGAAGAAGAATCACAAAGGGGGAGCAGAGGACCTTCCCGGTCGAGAAGGTTGTTCCCGATCGGGTTTGCTCACCCGTCCCGGTCGGGACGAGCCCACAGTAAGCTCGAAATGTGGTGCGCCCTTCCCGATCGGGAAGGCACCCTTCCCGGTCGGGAAGCCTTACCCTTCCCGGTCGGGACGCCTCATCCCGGCTGGGATGGGTCTTCTTCGACCTCCACGATCCCAAAAACTTGTTCCAAGTTTCAAAAACCCGATCCTCGTGCCTATAATCCAAGGTATACCAAAGCCAATCTCCTCTAGGAGCATTTTCACCTCACCTATCAATCAATACTCAAACATGCATCAAACTCTCTCCCTCACAACGCTCGTCAATCAATCCAAATAACAAGAATTCACAAAAAATCCAACAAACTACAAGAAAGAGATATATACAATGAGACGGTTCTTGTGGAACTCCGTCAAACCAAGGTGGTGCTTTCTTCAATCTTTTTCAACAACCAAAACTAGTTCCATCTCCATCAAGGGCACGTAAGAACAAGTCGAAGGCCCTTGAGAAGTCTTCAATCAAGGTCGTAATGTAACCGACCACATCCCAAGGCTCTTCATGGCCTTGCCTTGACGTTCCCGGGGCATCCCGCTCTTCCAAGTTCAACGACTTGAACTTGTACTTTTGGTCCTTGGGGACATACCCGAACGTCCACCGGTCCTCATGTGGTCCCAAGGGAGGCTCATCTTCTTCCTCGTCAATGCACGTCAACTTGTCATCAAGCCCATGATTTGGGCACTCATCTTCCTCCAAATCGGAGTCGTCATCCTCAAGTACATAAGAGTACTTCTTCAAGCTTTGTTCCGGTTCACCCCCTAGATCGATGTCTTTCTTGGCTTGGATCATATTGCATGTCTCATCGCTAGTAGGCGAGGTGTTGCCTTGGAGGTCAAACACTATCTTCTCCTCACCTAACTCAAATGTGATCCTACCATTCTTCACATCGATCATGGCACCTGCGGTGTGTAGAAATGGGCGCCCAAGAATAATGGGAGTGTTGGCATCCTCCGGCATGTCGAGCACAATGAAGTCGACCGGAATGAAGTATTTCCCCACTCGTACCGGTACGTCCTCTAACATTCCTAATGGTCGATTGAATGATTTATCGGCCATTTGGAGGGTGAGGGACGTACATTTCAACTCCTTCATTCCGAGTCGGCAACAAATAGAATAGGGGATGATGCTCACACTTGCGCCCAAGTCGCATAACGCATTCTTGATCAAGAAATTGCCTATGGTGCAAGGGATCGAAAAACTACCCGGATCCTTCAACTTCGGAAGCGTGGAACCTTGTATGAGCTCGCTCACCACCCTTGTGAACGCTACGGTTTCTTCCTTGTCGACGGATCTCTTCCTAGCCAAAATTTCTCTCATAAATCTTCCATATGCCGGGATTTGGGTGAGTAATTCGGTGAACGGGACACTAACATCCAATTTCTTCACAATACTAAGGAACTTGTCGTAATGAGTGTCCACCTTAGTCTTCATTTGCCTTGATGGGTAAGGCAACTTGATTTGGTACTTGTTTTGATCAATTGGGGTGGACTCTTCACTTGACACTTTCCCTTTACCCTTTTCTTGTGCTTGAAGTGGGGGAGGAGTGTCTTCTTGGGGTTTCTCGGCTTCCCATAAGACTTGCTCCTCAATTGGATTGTCCAAGCTTGATTTTTCTTTATTTGGAGGTGCCATTTCCATTGTCGGTTCTTGTGTGGGCTCTTGCTCATTAGGTGAAAAAGGGGGTTCATAGGACGTACCACTCCTCGTAGTAATAGCATTTACATGCTCAAATTTTGGTGTTTCGCCTTGAGGAGGTAGTTGCCTCTTTTGTCTTGAGGAGCTCCCCGAAGCTAGTTGAGATATTTGATTCTCAAGTATCTTCATACGAGTATCTCTCATTGCGTTTTCCCCTTGAATATAAGTGAAGAGCTCATGATGATGCCTTGACATGTCCACTTGACTTTGTTGCAAATCTTGATTACTCCTTTGTATTTCCGTCAAAGTCTTTTGAATGTCAAAATCCCGAGGTGGGGACGATGGATTATGTGGAGTGTCGGTGATGGCGAGAGGAATGCCATAATCATGAGTAGGAGACCGGCTCCTAGGCTTGCTTTGTTGTTGTTGATTTTGAGTTGCTTGTTGACGGTTCCCTTGGAACCCATGAGAATTGCCTTGATGATGGCCTTGATTGTTGCCATGGTTGCGGTTTTGATATCCTTGAAAATTTTGGTTTCCTTGGAAACCACCTTGATTGAAGTTCCCTTGTTGGAACCCTTGCTTGTTGTTGAAGTTGCCTTGGTTATTTTGCTTGAAATTGTTGAAGGGTCTTTGGTTACCCACATAACCTTGGTAACTTTCATTGTTGTCCCGTAAGGGAGGTGGAACATAGGGACGATGTTGTTGTTGATGTTGAAAGGCTTGTTGTTGGGGGACTTGTTGGGAAGCTTGGAATTGATTAGAGTAAGAGGTACCTTGCTTGAACGCTTGAAAGGCGTTCACTTGCTCGATACTTCCATGGCAATACATAGGGTCATGTCCAACGATTCCACAAGTGTCGCACATCCCAAAGTAAGGTGTAGGAGGTGCGAACCCCAAAGCATTCACATCTTGAATCGGTTGATGGTGGGATGAACTAGAGCCTTGGACTTGGTTGAGGTGGCTTTGGAGCTTCTTGTCAATAGTCTCCATGTGTGTTTTAAGTTGAGCTCCAAGGTCAATGTTTAACTTAGTGATAGCATCGACCTCATGCATGCCTCCTCGGTGTGCCTTCCTAGGCCTAAAGTATTGCGAATTATGCACCGCCATCTCTTCGATTCTCGCCCATGTTTGGTCGTCATCGACCTCGGTAAACCTACCATTGGAGCCCATGTTGAGAATGGCTCTCGAGTCCTCATAAAGTCCATTCCAAAATTGTTGCACCAAGAACCATTGTGAGAGTCCATGATGAGGGCACGATCTTACCAAAGACTTAAACCGCTCCCAAGCTTCATATAGGCTCTCTTCATCCCTTTGTTGAAACCCGGTGATGGAGGCCCTAAGCAAGTTCGTCTTTTCCGGAGGGTAAAACTTTTGGTAGAACGCCAAGGCAAGCTTTTTCCAAGTATCGATCCCCATGGTTGCCCTATCGAGACTCTTGATCCATTGCTTCGCTTTTCCAATAAGAGAAAACGGGAAGAGTACCCATCGAATTTGATCTTGAGTAACCCCGGTTTGAGATATAGCGTCACAATAATCGGAGAAAGTCTCCATATGTTGGTGTGGGTCTTCGGTGGGCAAACCACTAAATGGGCTCCTCTCCACAAGTTGGATAAATTGGGTCTTTGCCACAAAATTTCCGGTGTAGGCTTCCGGTAATGCACTCGGTCCTAGCAAGACATCCTCGGTGAATGTGGAGTGAGAGGAAAACTTAGGCATTCTTGGATGTAAGGGAGAGGATGGTGGTGTAGAGAGTGTTGATGTAGATGAAGAGGGGGAACTAGGAGAAGAATCACCGAAGGGATTGATGAAGGTCCCTCCGGCCGTCTCTCGAGGTGAAATGCTCAAGTCGGATCCTTGGGCTTGCCCTTGATGAGTGGTGCTTGCACTTGGTTGAGAGATCCTAACCCGATTAATCGTTCGTTGGCGAAAGGCTCGAAAGAGTCTCTCCGGCTCTGGATTAAAGAGATAGAAGTCGCCTCCCCTCCTAGGCATACACTACACACTAGAACAAACGTGAGAACACCTAGTGCTTTGTGGGCACTAGGCAACGACAATAAACAAACACAACTAGAGACAAAGATAAAAGAAAGCTAAGAAAAGAAGAAAAACTAGAAAATATTCACAAGAGAAGATGGGAGAACACAAAGAAGGGTAACTAAGTCTAGAAATAAGCAAACTAAGTCTAAACAATGCACCGTCCCCGGCAACGGCGCCAAATTGATGGGAGGGATTGTCACGTCCCTAGCCGATCAATAAAACACCGACTAACCTAGTGAGTAGCTAGGGTAAGTCGGGATCGTATCCACGAGGACGGTATATCAAAGTTTAGACTAGGTTGGCTTATGACGAGACTAGATTACCAACAAACACGAAGAAGCGATAAATGGAAAACTATTGAGGAGGAGGAATAAGAACTAGACTATCAATGCTAAACAATGCTAATGATCGATCTAACAAATAAACTAGAGTAAACGATGTCTAACTAAGAAGATGAACTCAAATATGGAAAGAAGTGGGGTAGGTCGGGTTCATAGAGGTAGAAGGATAATTGGGGTGATCAAGGGTATAGGTGTCTCCTAATCGCTAGAGTCGGTCCGGGCTCTCGCAACTTAGACCGATGTCAAGGTGAGTCCGGGCTCTCGGAACTTAGACCCTAGTCGGCACTCTCGTGACTATGACTATTCTCAACATTTCCACAAAATAAGCAATCAATAAGAAGATGAACACAAGCATGGGAAGCATGGCCACTACAACTCACACAAGCATATCAACAAACACATAGAGTGCCTACAATGTGACTAACAACAAAGATACAACTTTTCCCCTTAATCAACCCTAATCATCCATAATCTACCCCTAATCTCCCTACTAACCCCACAAGAAGCCTACTCACTCATTATCAAGGATAAAACAACCAAATCAAGAGAAAATATTATCACTAAACAAACATCCATAATGATCAACAAGAACAATGATACTAACAATATGAAAAGATTCAAACAAGATTAAATAAACAAGATTAAGAGTAAGAAAGGTTATACCAACACTAAGGAGATGGAAAGATGAAATCTTGTATAAATAAGAACCCAAATAAAACCCAAGGTTGTCAATCTTGGAGAATTCTTCAAGTATTCTCTTAATACAAGAACTAATTACAATAATTAACTAAGAATTAACTAAGATTAAGGGAAGATTAAAGCTAATGAGTGGGAGTAAATCTAGGGTTTTGGAGGCTTAAACTAATGTAGGCTAACATAAGATGTCTTAAAATTACAAGAAGGGAGTATATATATGGGTACAAGAATGAAGGAGAAGAAAAGAAGAATGCGGGTGAGCTATAGCCCATCCCGACCGGGACGCATCATCCCGAACGGGAAGGGTTCTGCCATCCCGATCGGGAAAGGCTCAACCCGACCGGGAAGGACCCACAGTGGCGCTTCTAAATGTGCCTCCCTTCCCGATCGGGAAGGCTATTATCCCGACCGGGAAGGGTCTTGTATGCCTTCAATAAGAGCTCTAGGGTCCCTCCTTGTAGCTTATGGGCTTCCCGTCGATTCTCGGGACTCGGGATCGGGTCTCGGAGGCTCGGGATTGGGACCCAAGGTCTCGAGGTCGATTCCAAGGCCTCGAGTCATCGTTCCTTTATCTCGTTGGCTCCAAAATGTGTATGTATTGAGTCGGAATCACTCCAACTCTTCCAAATCGGGCTCGGGAACCTGAAACGGACTAAAGGAAGAATGAGAAGCCCATGAATCGCTCCTTGGGAGCGATTCCACAAGGAAATGGGACCAAAACACTACGAAATAGGCACTACAAATGACACTTATCACTGCCTTAGAAGACGATCTGGGTAAATATGGACGGTCCAATCCAAGGACAAGACCACCAGGTAACGGGCTTTATCTCTTTTAGCTAATCCCGTCATCTTCGAGAGGAACCACCAGATCACGTTCCACCTAATCAAGGGCCCACCATGGAATTTTAGCTCTTCATCCCAATACTTCCGATTTATGTGATGACTCGAGCTAATTCGTCGGGACCGTGAGCCAATTTGACAGCTTCGATATCGGGATATGCTCACCGGGGGCTCTATGATCGACAGGCACTCGGATAACCAGATCTGCAAAAATTTTCGAAAAGTCAAAAACTTTCGAAAAATCAAAAAAATTCCGAAAAAAAAAGGAAAAAAATTCCGAAAAAATCAAAAAAAAAATCGAAATTTTCGGAAACTCTTCAAAAAATTTCGAAAAATTCAAAAAAAAAATTTCGAAAATTCGAAAATCAAAAAATTCAAAAATTTCGGAAATTCGGAAAAATCAAAAAAAAAATTCCGGAAATTAAAAAATTTTGGGAATATTTTTTCGAAAAAAAAAGTCAAATACCTGCAGAAGACGAATACTGCCCATCAATTGCCAATCCGGGTCAAGTCTCCTAGCGTCAAGGCCCATAATAATCTCCCCAGTTATCAGCCAGGCTGGGCTGTAACCTGCCTCCATCTGATCCACTATGCTGATCAGCCTGATTTCTCCCAAACATGAGTCAGCATCCATCCGACCTTCGAAAGCGTATCGATGCAGCATACAAAAGGCAAAAGCCCTACGCCTATGGGTAGAAGAAATTCTGGCACCATTTGGATCCATGAATTTATCAGCCAAGTCAAATAGGGAAACAGAATTTCCCTTTACCATACGAGATGTCTCAGCATGAGACAACCCAAGAAAATCCCTCAGTCTCCTCCTGGGATCAGGATAAAAAGGAGGAATAGCAGAATGAGCATTTGGGCACCAACCCCCTACGGCTGCAATCTCTTCGGGAAGGGGACATATTTCTCCCCGGAGAAAAGCAAAAACATGGTGGGTAGTATCCCAAAAAGATAAGCAAGCGTCCAAGAAATGTGCATCCACCTTGAGTCGCTGAAGCGGGAACAAAGCCACAATTCCCGTCTGAGTTAGCTGAACCTTATCTTCGTCTCGAAAATTCTGGGCCCACGCATGAAGCATCGCGGTCAAATGTTCAATACCCATAGTAGAAAATTTTGTTTTGTCTTAAAAGTCTAAAGGGATTTTAAGATAGAAGGAAATATTTGGGTTGGAATATGAGAAGATTAAGGGCAAGAACTCTCTATTTATAATGGAGAAATCCCTTCTCCTAGTCACCCCTGGAATAGGGATTTTTATGATGTTCCCTACTTCATCTAGGCATACAGGCCTAACCAGAAGATTTTAGCAGTCTGTGTCAGAATCCGATTAGGAATCAAGTCATCCCAAGCATTTTAAATTCCAAAAAAAAATTCCAAAATTTTTTTTTTCGGCATTTCCAAAATTTTCAAAAAAAAAAAATTCGGCATTATTTCTCCAAAAAATCAATCGGTCAAAAATCATTTCCTTCCCCAGCGTGAGTCGGTATTTTATCTGAATATTACATGCAATTTACAGACAGATATCCCAAGGCTCCCAAGGAATTCTCAAAAATTCTCCAGCGGAAAAATACAAGCGACATTTTTCTTGTTGGATGTATCTGTAAACAGGTACACCCGTAGCCTCCAATGCAGGCTCCCACGTAATTCAAAGATGGGATGTGTCTGTAAACAGACGCACCCAAGACTTTTTTAGAAGAAAGTCCCCGCGACATTATTGACATTTATTCAGGTATGATTTCTATCTTATGGCTGGCGAGCCCTTCACGCAGGTCTAATGGACTCTAAAAGACCCGATCGGAAGTCTGCCAGATCTTAATCCTCGATTGGCCTGGTAGCTACTCTGACCAGGGATAAAACCGTCTTTTAGCGACCGAGTCAAAACCCGGTCAAAAATATTCCCGAGACACGCGAGTCAGCCGTGACACCTCACGTGGCTGATTCGGCCTCCAACTGCTACAAAAATCAGCTTCAAAAAATATTAAACAAATCCGTTTAAGGATAGAATTCGATCTCAAGTAGGAATTCTATCCGAAAACCGAAACAGTTCACAAACCAAGCTCAAATACTCGGCTAGAACTCCCCAAACAGCCGAAACACTCCCCCTTCAGCCGAGTTACTTGCCTTCTCCACCAAGAAACAAGACTTTCGTTCCCTTTCGAACTCTCGCGTTTCCTATCCAAACCGGTATTTCTTGTCATACAAACAAGGCTGCCTCCACTCCTATAAATAGGACCTCCCATTCAACACTAAAGGAGACGATTTCCCAAAGACCGAAACACACATTCAAACATCAAACGTACGTGCATCCTCGATATCTAGTAAAAATAGTGCAAAGCAAATCCCGACATATTCCCGAAGTAGCCTCGAAATACCGACGAAACCACCCCCATCCGGCCGAACCCATCGTCTCACACGCATAAAAACGCACCATCCTAAACTCACCCACATCATCTCGACGCTCCCAAGTTTAAACCACTTTCCGACGAGCTCCATACCGAGAAAATAAAGCATGTAGGTTGAGAGTGTAAATCAAACCCGATTCTCTATTCTCTCTTCTCCTCCTCTTCGTCCTTTTCTTCTTTTTTTGTTATTTTCGTCGGTCGTATCATTTTTTTTATATGGGTCGAGGTCGCATATTTTTCTAATAATCGATACTACGAAAACTATTTTTTTTTATAACGTTCTTAAAATACGATATTGATTTTCTAATCAAATATCGTATCTAAGAAGAACTAAATTAATTAATTCTCATTGATGCTAATAAAATCGTTACATCTTTTTTAAACAAAATTCGACGATTTTATACGCGGAGAGAATTAACATCTTTTTCGTTCAAATTCCTTTTTTCACTTTTTCGTTCAAAACAAACTTTTTTCAAAACCTTTTTTAAAATCATTCCGACTATTCGATATCGATTTCATAATCGAATATCGAATACGACGAATATCGAAAATATAAATCGAGTATAAATTAATCCATATTTGTACGCGATTTATAAAAATTAACGATTTTTCGACAAACAAAAAAAACCGGCAGACTACCACGCGGGTCGCGCGCCTGTCAGGCGACCCGCGCGGCGGCCTGATCCGCCGGGTCCTTTTTCTTCGTTTCCTCGCTTTTCTATTTTTATTCTTTTCGAGTATTATATAAAAAGCGACTTTCGCGACATACTTCGATAAATACTTTTTTTTCGACCTCGGTCAACGCGTGTTAATCCATCACGTGTCATAAAACTTTTCTAAAAAACATGCATATTATTTATTTACGTCTTTATTCAATTTATTCAATCGTTACTAACTCGTTTTCTCGTGTTTGTAGCAATTTATTTATTTCTTTTGTTTTATTAGACTGAAACAAACCTCACATGCTAAAATAACTTTGACGTTATTAGTTTAACATGCATTAAACGACTTAGCAACCCATTTTATTTTTCTCACATGCTTAGGAAAAAAATGTTTGCATATCATTCAACCGTCGAACTAACGCGTGTACACCAAAAACGAACGATATCTTAGTAAAGGCCGCTAAGTGCGGGCGGGGTTGGGTGTTCTTAGTGAACTTCCCAACACGTACCTTCACCCCATACTCAGAACCATGGTTTTCGGATGTCCGAATCCATTGGCAACGAGAGTCATTCAATACACGATATCCGATAATATCGGTATCGGTATCAAATGCAAAGGGACGAGCCCAATAAACTCTGACATCGGAAATGGGCCGTATTTTGTATACGGCCCACTACGACATAGAGTGGG
This sequence comes from Agrostemma githago, assembly GCA_958450325.1. Taxonomy (NCBI): domain Eukaryota; kingdom Viridiplantae; phylum Streptophyta; class Magnoliopsida; order Caryophyllales; family Caryophyllaceae; genus Agrostemma; species Agrostemma githago. The sequence continues at coordinate 59,184,619 of OY288252.1, read as the reverse complement.
CTCGAATGGTTCCGAATAACCACAAAATTCGGTGGCGACTCCTACTTCGATTTAAATTTCAATTTGACCATCTCATATGGAGATTCATTCGCCTCCCCAAACCCGCGCGTGGCCGCGTCGAGGTGGACCTATGTCATGTCCACACAATCCATGCACATAATTAGCAAATAGCAAATCAATTAATTTCAGTAACAATATATTTTACCCTAATACACATATTACCTAATCAATCAATCACCTAAAAACCTAATACAATTAAAAACTCTAATACAATATCAAAGCAAGTCTTTGAAACTGCCTACACGACATAAACGTCAATACAATAATACATTCATCATATCACTTCAACAATTCATCTAAAATGTCTGTAGCCATTAATCCTACCATAGCAACACTTTGTCTAAGGCGTCAGACTAACAAATTTGGATGTAAGGGTCATATATAGATGACAGAGGCCTGAATTCAATAACAAATCAAAGATTGATGCCGTTGAGTTGCTATTAATTTATTCAAAGGTATTTTCTGTATCTAAAACTATTACTGTATATTGTTTATATACAGTATTCTGTATAATAATTTTGTTTGTTTGTATATTTTTGTATAAGCATTTTGTTTGTTCGTATATTTCTGTATACAAATTTTTTATTTCAAACAAATTTCTGTATATTTCTGTATACAATTTTTTTATTTTAAACAAATTTCTGTATATTTCTTTATACTGCACAAATTAGTATAAGTACGAATAACACTGCAATCCCCACATAAGACTGCAGAATTGGTATAAGTACGAATATTAATGCAGAATTTGTATATTCTGTATACTGTCTTATTTAGCAAATTTATATACTGTGCAATATACTATATATTTCTGTATATTGTTTATATCAAATTTTCAACATTCTGTTTTTTATTGTATATTGTTTACGTTATTAATACTTTATATTTCTGTATCAGCATTCCGTTTATTGTACTGCACAAATTTCTGTATATTTCTGTATACTGCACAAATTTCTGCACAAAGTAGTAATATTGTGATTGTGTTCTGATTAATAAAATTTCTGTATATTGTTTATATCCAAATTTCAATATTCAGTTTTTGATTAGTATATTGTTTATGTACTTAACATTTTTAGAAATTAATGTAATAATAAATAATCAAAATTCAAAATTGTACAGAAAAACATCTGTTTATATCCAAAAAAATTAAAACTATTACTTTTTAAAAAGATATTTATAAATCATTTTTTAAAACGAAAGTTTATGTTATTAGTATATTATTTATATCCAAAAAATAGTATAAAAAGTAGTAATATTGTGATTGTTTGTGATTAATAAAATTTATGAAAAATTATGTATGGGAGAATTAATAACGAGAAGAGATGGGGAAAGATATCCCTAATTTGTTGTAATAACTTACCAAATTATCTTTTAGGAGGTGTTTGCTATTAGGAATATTCCCAATATATTTCACACATATCCTTAAGTATAAACTCAATTATTGCATTCTGTAATTAAGTTATTATGTTCCGTCTTTACATTGATTCAATATTGTGTAATTATAGCTAGTAATCAACATTAGTATCATAATCATGTAATTCTAGGAAACTGTATACTTAGGCATATCATTTATGATTCCGTTATGTAACTATATATTTTGTATCAACTCTCATTAATGAAATCAAGTCACATTTTTACACTTTCTCTACTTTATTATGGTATCAGAGCAACGATCCATGTTTCCCTAAAACCCGTCCCGATACATTCTTGGCCTTCGGTTCGTCAGCCCTCTCGGTTATCCCTTACTCTCCACGCACCTTCACCCTTCCGGCATGTCGTCATCCGACACCACACTCGCCAACCCACACGAGCCTCAAATCCCTTTCCTCATCATCAACCTTTCCTATGTCACCAAACTTAACCCAAAAAACTACCTACATTGGAAAACACAAGTTTCTGATATCCTTATTGGCTTTGGTCTCCTATCCTATGTTGATGGCACCCTCACCGTACCATCCGAAACTTTCACGGGTAACGACAAACAAGCCATCACTAATCCTGCCTACTGCACTTGGTCACGACAAGACCATCTTATCAAAGCCGCCCTTCTTGGAACACTTGAAGACGAGGTCTCACGTCTCACACTTGGTATCAAAACCTCTCGTGAGGTTTGGTCCATCCTTGACAAAACTTATGCCAACCCCTCTAGAGGACACTTGCTTCAACTTAAAAATAGGTTGGACACCATCACTAAGGGTGACAAAACCGTCACCGAATTCATCACGTCCATCACTACCACCACCACCAAATTAACCCTCTTAGGCAAACCTATCGACCATGAGGATATCATTGATCGAATCCTCAAAGGCCTTCCCTACAAAGCCTATCAACCCGTCATTGAGGGCGGCCGCGCACGCGATGACACTATTTCCATTGAAGCTCTTCATGAAAAGCTTCTCAATTTTGAGTTGAATCTCACTCACTCACAAACCGTATCTTCTCCTACCTCGGAGACCTCCCTACCTGTCATGGCCCTTACCGCTACCACCCGCCCCTCCTACCACCAACGCCCTTCACCTTCTCGGTCCGCCCCTCTTCTACCCACTCCACCCGGACCTTCTTCCACAAACTCCGCCCCATTCAAGAGTCGGTGTCAATATTGTCGCATCATTGGACATTTCCTATATAGTCCATGTAGGAAATTTCAACGGGATTTTCCCACCCTGGTTCTACCACCACAACCTGCCCCTCCTCCACCTCGCTCCAACCGTCCTTACACCTCTCCCCAAGCCCACATCACCACTGCCGTCACTTCTAACACCAACCCCTCTTGGCTTCTCAATAGTGGTGCTACCCACCATGTTACTAATGATCTCAACAACCTCTCCCTCCATGCCCCATATGATGGGAATGATGAGCTTATTATAGGTGATGGATCGAGTCTCCCTATCTCTCGCATAGGTTCATTCTCAATTAAAATCTCTCCTTCCATTACTCTTCACTTCTCTAATGTTTTATTTATTCCTACTATTGCACGTAATATACTATCTATTTCTCAATTATGGATGGACAATAATTATACTATTGAATTTGACGCCTCTTCTTTCTCTCTTAAGGTACCCTCGATGACCTCCCCCTTCCTCCAAGGTCCTCTTAATGGTGGGATATACCTCTTACCACCATCCTCCTCATCTCATTTTGCTCTCTCCGCTGTTACTTCTCCCACTCTTGATTGGCATCACCGACTTGGCCATCCCTCTGTTGCTACCACTAATTATATTTATCATTTTTTATCTTTAAATAAATTGTCGCGTTTTGAGCAATGTAACTCGTGTGACATTAGTAAGAGCCACAAGCTCCCATTTTCCGATTCCTTCCTTGTCTCACCCGCTCCTCTTGACCTTATCTTCACCGATTTGTGGATTTCTCCCCTTCCCTCTATCGATAATTATAAGTACTACGTTGTTTTTATTGATCATTTCACTCATTATATGTGGCTTTATCCGTTAAAATTAAAATCCGACACTTCCGCTACGTTTGCTCGTTTTCGGGCCTTAGTTGAATTTTTTTTAATCGCCCTATTCTTCGCCTCTATTCCGATAATGGGGGCGAGTATATTAAATTTAGTCCTACCCTTGCATCCGATGGCATATCCCATCTTACCTCTCCCCCTCACACTCCCAAACACAATGGGTTTGCGGAGCGACCTCATCGTCATATTGTCAAGACGGGTCTCTCCCTACTATCTCACTCTCAACTTCCCGCTAGCTTTTGGTCATATGCCTTTACCACCGCGGCTTATCTTATCAACCGTCTACCTACCTCCACTCTTAAAAATATTTCTCTGTTCCAAGTCCTATTCCACTCCATCCCCAACTACTCGAATCTAAGGAGCTTCGGATGCCTATGTTATCCTTGGCTCCGACCATACGCCCCTAATAAACTCGCTCCTCGTTCCGTTCCGTGTATCTTTGTTGGCTACTCCTCTTCCCAAAGTCCTTATCATTGTCTTGATCCCGTCAACAATAAGATCTACATGTCCCGTCATGTGAAATTTGTAGAAAATAATTTTCCGTCTTACTCTAAATCAGCCCCCACCTTTAATCCCGACTCTTGGTGCACTTTTGCGCTACCCACTCCTCCTGTCTCGTCAGAGCTTACTAACCAACCCAACAACACAACAACCAGCCCAATAATACTGATCAACCCACTACCTCACCTAACCAGCCCCCTCCTTCTCGGCCCAATACCCCTATCCTACCCCCCTCCCCTCCCCCTGGGCCCAACTCTCTCACACAGCCCAACCCACCTGATCTACATCATCCCACCCCTCCCTCTACCTTGGACCAGCCCACTTCCCCCTCTGACTCGGATCAGCCCACCCCCACTTCCAATTTAGATCAGCCCAACTCCTCAACTCTTCACTCCTATGAATCCTCTCCACCTCGTACCTCTCGGACTATTGTTACCCGACTGCCCAACAACATTGTCAAAGCCAACCCACGATATGCCATGACCACTGTACACTCTAACACCACCTCTTTACCCACCACCAGAAAACAAGCCCTCCTTGACCCTCGATGGCGTGAGGCGATGACCGCAGAGTACGACTCTCTAATTCGTAACAACACTTGGTCCCTTGTACCCCGTCATCCTCATCAAAATATTGTGGGTTGCAAATGGGTCTATCGAATTAAATATAAGGCTGATAACTCTATTGACAAATTTAAAGCTCGTCTTGTTGCCAAGGGCTTCCATCAACGCCCCGGCATAGATTACTCTGAAACCTTTAGTCCCGTAGTAAAACCTACCACTATCCGAATCCTACTGTCTCTTGTTGTGTCTCGTGGTTGGTCACTCCGCCAACTAGACGTTAACAACGCCTTTCTTCAAGGCCGTCTCACTGAAACCGTCTACATTTCACAACCCCCCGGCTTCACCAATACCACGCACCCAGATTATGTATGCTGTCTCACAAAAGCCATTTACGGCCTCAAACAAGCTCCACGGGCTTGGTTTACCGAACTTTGGAATTTTCTCGTCTCACTTGGGTTTAAAGGGCCACTCTCAGACCCGTCCCTATTTATTTTATCATCCCCCTCCCCCCTTTTTTTATTAGTCTATGTTAATGATATTGTTGTTACGGGTCCGTCCGTGTCCACAGTCCAAAAATTTATTTCTCTTCTTTCCTCTCATTTTTCCCTAAAAGATCTTGGTCCATTATCTTATTTCTTAGGTGTCGAGGTACGTCCCACCTCCTATGGTCTTCATTTGTCACAAACTAAATATATTCGAGATCTTCTCACAAAATTTAACATGGTCGATTCTAATCCCTCACCAACTCCCATCACACCAGACACGTGCTTAACACGAGACAGAGGTGACCCATATCCCGATGTCACCTCCTATTGTGCTCTTCTTGGAAGCCTACAATATCTTTCACTTACACGTCTTGATATTGCCTTTACGGTCAACAAGCTTGCTAAATTTATGCAAGCTCCTCGCACAACTCACTAGCAGGCCTTAAAACGCCTACTACGGTATCTCAATGGTACCCTCACCTTCGGCCTTCCAATTTATCGGACCGGTCCATCAACTCTTCACACGTTTTCGGACGCGAATTGGCCTGGACTCAAAGACAACCTTGTCTTCACCTCAGGCTACATTATAGATATCGGGCGCAATCCTGTATCTTGGTCTTCAAAACGGCAACCCGGTGTCTCACTCTCAACAAGCGAGGCCAAATTTCGTGCCATCGCTAAAACTACTACTGAACTCATCTGGGTATCCTCTCTCCTTAGTGAGCTTGGTATCTCCTTCTCTTCTCCCCCGGTTATTTACTGCGATAATTTAAGTGCCACAAATTATTCGTCCAATCCGGTTTTTCATTCTAAAATGAAACACACTACCCTCGCCTTCCATTTTGTTCGTGAACGTGTTCATGATGGTTCGCTACGTGTTCAACACATCTCTGCCGATGATCAGTTAGCCGATGTTCTTACGAAGCCTCTCGGCCGTCCTCTTTTCACGTCCATTATCTCCAAGATTGGCCTTGCCTACAGCTAGTCCATCTTGCGGTAGCCTATTAGGAATATTCCCAATATATTCCACACATATCCTTAAGTATAAACTCAATTATTGCATTTTGTAATTAAGTTATTATGTTCCGTCTTTACATTGATTCAATATTGTGTAATTATAGCTAGTAATCAACATTAGTATCATAATCATGTAATTATAGGAAACTGTATACTTAGGCATATCATTTATGATTCCGTTATGTAACTATATATTTGTATCAACGAGTTAATGCTAAGATAAGTACCTAAAGTTTCATTTTTTTTATGGTTAAGGGTCTAAACTATATAACTTTACGGTTAAGGGTCTCAAAACTAACACCGTTAATTAGACATGTCAAAACTTTACTCGACCCACAAACCCGACCCGCCCGACCCATTTTAGGGTCGTGAACACGTTTTTCGACCCATAACCAGCTTGACCCGTTAATTTACGGTCGAAACCCAATCCGACCCATCCGACCCCGTTCGGTGAACGAGAAATTATAATTAATAAAATGTTTAGATCTATATATTATTATATTTAATTTATAATTAAAAAACAAATACTTTTAATATTTTAAATTACAAAGATAAAGAAATATTCAATTCAAAACAATTTTTTTTTATCATTTACGACTTTACGAGTAATAACATAATTATTAAAATGATTTTAAAAATTAATTTTAATATTTTTTTAAATATAAACATTATAATTATAGAATGTAATAATAATACTATTAAAGTAAACAAAATTTTAATATTAAAATAATTTTTTTGACTTCAAAATGGAAAAATAAATAAAGAATTAGTTGTTCAAAACATTTTTTGACCCTAATTTGATCCGTGACCCGTATAACCCGACCCATATTCTGACCCGGCCTGAGACCCAACCCGTTTGTCATGCCTCTAGTCAATTCACTTTTTATAAATCCTCAAAATATACAACTGGAGAATTTGTATACTCAAATTATTCTCATATTTGACTTTAATCCATGTGATCAAGGTTATGACAATTTCAAAAAAAAAAATTGGAACAATATGTAATATGTTACCGTTTACAATAGTTTTTGATTTCGGTTGAAGTATTTTTTTGGATTAATGAAATATTATTTAAAGTAATTTTTTTTTTATGTTTTTGGCATTGTCAAGTACGAGTATCAATAATGATAATATAAGTATGTAGTAAACTACACTTAACATCAAAAAGTTAACGGCGTTAGTTTAGAGACCCTTAACCGTAAAGTTCAATAGTTTAGACCCTTAACTGAAAAAAAGAGGAAACTTCGGGTACTTATCTTACTATTAACTCTTTGTATCAACTCTCATTAATGAAATCAAGTCACATTTTTACACTTTCTCTACTTTATTATTTGGTTGGGGAGTTTTGGAATGGATTGGGATGGAATTACCCATCCTAGTGTTTGGTTGATGATTTTTGGATTGGAGTTGGAAACCTAAGAGCATGCTCATCCATGGAGTGGAGGGCTCTCCATGGGTAGGATGGAGAAAGTGTCTTCCTCTATCCATGGAGATTCAATCTCCATTGGGAGGATTGTTGGTTTCAATCCGTGGTGACGGAGAGAAAAAAAACAATGGAAAGTAGAGTGTGGGTGGGGCCCATGTGCCAAATCATTTGCATCTAATTTTTTTTGCCATTTCCCACAAAAAAAAAATAATTCCTCTCTTTTCTCATTTCCAATTGTTAATTTATTTACCAAATGATAAGTAAAAAACATATATGTATGTACTTCGTATAAAAAAATGTTCTCGTTTTTATTTTCTTAATTAAAAAAATATTAATAGCATCATTAACTTAAAAAAATTAAAATAATCAATAAACGTAAAACATAAATTAACGAGTCGAAGTAATGATTTTAAAATTATCGCTTATTATTAAATAGTACGACTATTAACCAATTACCAACTTTACGAAAAAATAATACAATACTTATATATACTCCGTAATGGTTGATGTAAATTAAATGAAAATATGAGAAAATTAATGTGTGGGTAGAATAAATGAGGTGGATGTGGTGGGGTCCTTTGTGGAGAGAAAATTTAATCCATGAATGGAGGAATGTCTTTTGGGAAAGAGAGAGAGAGGAGTAGAAAAAGTGATGTGGAAGGAGTGGGGTCGACTATGGAGAGAAAATTGATCCATTGAGGTGGATGTGGTGGGGTCCTTTATGAAGAGAAAATTTAATCCATAAATGGAGGAATGTCTTTTGGGAAAGAGAGAGAGGAGTAGAAAAAGTGATGTGGAAGGAGTGGGGTCGACTATGGAGAGAAAATTGATCCATTGATGGACATGCTCTAAGGGGTTCTAATTCCTCTCCAACCCCTTGGAATCCCAATCCTATGCTTCTACCCATGATTCTAATTCTCATCCCTTCTCATCTTCATTAAACACATTTTACAATCCAATCCACATCAAACCAAACAAGTGTTAATAAGTGTTGGGTTCTAACTCCATACCTCTCTGGTTTTAGAATCCATTCCGTTCCGTTTATATTGTTTGAACCAAACGACCCCTTAGTCTAACCATTGATTTATGTTTGTTCGTTTTTGGTCGTTACGGTTTATTTAACGATATAAACTCGATTCAAACGTTTGTTGTCGTTACGGTTTATTTAACAATATAAATTCGATTATGTTATAAAAGACTGAATATCAATATATGAGTACTAATTTTGGGTTTATTGAAAGAAATTAGTAATTGTTAGTCTTAATATAAATATGTAGTGTCTCACTAATGTATTCAATATATCTCACTTAATGTGTTAGATTTACGAAGTAAGAATGTTTTATTATACCAACTCCAGTATGAAGTCATCTCTAAAAAAAAATTAAGCTAATACAATCTCACATCAACATCCATTAAAATGTCGTCCACTAAACAAAAAATCGCAACATCACACACGTTAAGATAGTCGGGTAATAATATTTAAAAATTGATTGATATCACATATAGCCGATCAATGAATTAGGACGATAGTAACTTTGTATTCATCGTGAAGATGAAAACAACACGGCATGAAAGTGAAATAAATTTTTCAAATACCGTAGAGAGACTTACACAAAAGAAAAATGTTAACAACCCGTGAATTTTCACGGGCCACAAAACTAGTAATTTTTCATTATATACCCTTCACTGAAAAATAGAAATATTCTTATTACTCTCTAATCCTCTCTAATCTAGATCTATTGTACTTCAATTATCAACAATTCATTTCAATTGTAAGTTCTAACTATGATATGACCCATTCAATTTATCAAATTTATAAGAGTATGGATACAAGTTTGATAGAAAAACAGGTATGAATTGTTGTTTATCCCTAATTATTGAAATTAGGATTCTAGAAATCGTCAAAAATTTTCAATTATCATCATTTTTTTCCAAACCCTAATTATTGAAATTAACATGGTTCCAGAAATCGTCCAATTTTTTTAATTATCATCGCTTTCCTCCAAGCCCTAATTACTGAAATTAGGTTCTTCGTCCAATTTTTTTTATTATCATCGATTCGCTCAATCCCTAATTATTAAAATTAGGATTCTAGAAAATGTCCATTTTCTTCATTTACCATAGATTCCCCTCCAATTCTAACTATACAAATCATTTAATTTTTTCAATTCATAAGATTATGGATACGAGTAGATTGAAGATTAATTATAAACTAAATTATTGAAATTAGTTTTTTTTTCTTGGTTCTTTTTTTGTCCGACCTTATATTTACTTACGTAGTATGGTTGAATATTACTCAAAGTGAGGTCAGGTACACCACTCATCTCGTAGGTCGGCCACACTCGGCACCAGACCCGGACACTAGTATCCGACTCTGCTGAAGGCAAATTTGATAAGTATAGTTTGTAATGCCTATTTGTTGTGTTTGGTCTCGGTTTCTCTTGTGAAATCGCTCTTTGGGAGCGTTTTCTGGGCTACTTATGCTTGTTCTAGTTTGTTTTAGGTTCCCAAGACCATTCATGGAGAACTGGAACGATTCCGACTCGTTTCCTACACATTTGGAGCCAACGAAGAGAAGGAACGATCAATCGGTGCCTTAGATTCGATCCCGAGACCTTGGGACCCATTCTCGAGCCCCTTATACTCGATCCCGAGCACCGAGAGTCGATGAGAAGCCCATGAGAAGCAAGGAGGGACCTTTATGATCATATTGGAGGCCTACAAGACCTTCCCGGGCGGGAAGAGTAGCCTTCCCGGTCGGGAAGGAGTGCAAGAATGAAGAGGCTACTGATCTAGCCGTCCCGACCGTTTAGAGTAATAACACCGCCTGGTGTTATGCATAACACAGCCCGGTGTTATGCTTGATCCCGACCGGGAAGAGAGCTTCCCGACCGGGAAGGATGGCCCATCCCGACCGGGACCATTCCTTCCCGACCGGGAAGAAGTGTTGTAGCCACGTGACTCTTCTTTTCTTCTCCTTCACTCTTGTAACCCTATAAATACCCCCCTTCTCTTGTAATCTTATGGGAGGTTAGACATTACCCACTAAACCCTAGACTACTTTAGGTTAAATTAGCCTAGATTAGTGTAGATTAGTCCTTAGTTAATCCTTAATCCTAGTTTAATCCTTGTATTAATTGAATTCTTGAAGATCTCTACCAAGATTGACAACCTTGGTTGATGTATTTGGGTTTTCTCTTTTATGCAAGTTTTCCTTCTTCCATTCATCTTCTAGTATGGTATAATCTCTCTTTCCCTTCTCTTAATCTTGTTTTATCATTCAAGTTTTAATCTTTGTTCATTGTATTGTTCATTGTTCATTGTTTTCACTAGTTTCATTATGGATGTTTTGTTGTTTGTGTTGATTTCTCTGGTTATGGTTAGTATTAGTTTCATTATGTGTGAGTAGACTTTTTGTGGGGTTGTTAGGGGGATTAAGTGTTGATTATGGATGACTAGGGTTTGATTGTGGGTAAAGGTGGATTCTTTGTTACTAGTCACATATTATGCACACTGTGTGTTTGTTGAAATTCTTGTTAGAGTAGTAGTTGCAAATACTTCTCTTGCTTGTCTTCCTCTTCTCATTGTGTGGTTGATTTGTGGTTGAATCCTTGTGTATTGGGTAACATCTTGCATAAGTATTCGGGTTTTGTCTTTGACACGAGAGTGCGGACATAGGCTTTGACGCGAGAGCGCGGACCAACCTTAGTAACTAAGTGAACCTTGCACCATCGATCTCCCAACTATCCTACTACACTTATGAACCCGACCTAACCCTATTCTTTCCTTATTAGACTTCTCCATCATTCTTGTCATTGTTTCTTTTAGTCTTAGTTTATTCTTAGTCGTAGCCTAGCCTTGTGACCTAGTCTTGTATTTGGGTAGACCTTAGTCTAGACACCTCTTACCGTCCCCGTGGACTCGACCCGACTTATCTACGTGTTAGGGATAGTTGGTTTTTTTTGTTGGCGGGGATCCACGGCAAATTCCTCCCATCAATTTGGCGCCGTTGCCGGGGACGGTGCTAGTTTAGACTTTGTTTGCCTTTTTACTTGCACTACTACAAAACATCAAATAGACAACTCCTAATAGACATAAGATATTCTTAACAACTGATGTATAATATATAGACAACTGTTTTGTTTGAGAAACAGATGTCTTTATCTGATAATAGACAACTGAGTTTTATAAAAACAATTGTCTATATATTATACAACTGTTTTAATTAACCTTAGTTGTCTATTCTAATTTTCAGGACCACTAAAAATTGGTTGTTACTACCCAACCCATATCACTTTCTCAAATATTTTTTTTTAAGTAATCTAATAATAAGTGTAATTCAACCCATATCACTTTCTCAACTCATATCATTTTCTCAACTCATTTACCCAACCCATATTTTTTTCCCAACCTATCTAACTCAACTTCAATTATCCCAATTTTTTCAGATACCTAATTTTTTCAGGATCTAATGGAAGCACGAGAGGCGGGAACCACATACATAATGGGACATTCTCATGTATGGGCGAAGCAAGGATCGAGTTGGTTTAAGAAGATGGTAACAAATTTAGGGTACGATTTCTTGAGACGGAACAGTCGAGGACCGACGTATCCACTCACGGCTCCCCATGCATCGACGTTAAAGGTAACCCCAAACTCACTCAGATTTTTACATGATACAAACTTTGATCTTTGTTACAGTATGATTTTTTTTAGCAACGGGATTTCGACTTATGGTGAGACTGTCTTATGTAACGATTTGTGATTTACGTATTTATTTTGTGATTGGGCCTACGAACCGAGACTCTAAGAATTGATACCGGTATCTTTTGAGTTGCTCAACCTAACTCCCGCTCAACCTATCTTCTCAATTTTTCCTCTAACCCTAGATTATTCCAGATCCCCAATTATTCCTCTAATCCTAATTTCGAAGCTCTTCGTCGCTCAATCATGAAGCTCTTCGTCACTCTTCGTCGTTATTTTTTCCAAGGCTGATACTAAAGGCGACACCAGGCTGTGTTCTTCGCCGTTATTTTTTCATCGTTTTGCTTTTCGATTGTTTTGCGTTACTATTGATTTACTTTCATAATTCATTCATAGTTTGATTGAGGTTTTTGGATTCATTCACAGTTTTATGCAGTTTCATCGGTTTTTCTTGTTTTAATGATTTACTTTCTGTAGTTTTGCTTCCATGTTTTTGATTGAGGTTTCACGTCGATTAACTCCAGTTTTTTCGTCGATTCAATCAGGAATTAGGGTTACGTCCGTTTAATTGAATTCGAAATGGCAACTGCCGTAGCGCAAATCACTGAAGGAGTTACCAATTTGAACATCGTCGATCAAGGAAAGAAGAATCGAATTCAAGTTTCTCATACCAAGAAATCTCTTTTCTTCTATGTTAATCTCGCTAAGGTACTTAATTTAATCAATTTAATTCAATTTTATGTTTTTTTTTTTTGAATTATAATGATTTTTTTGTAGCGCTATATGCAGCAACACAACAAGGTTGAGCTTTCTGCACTTGGAATGGGTATTTTTCTCACAATGTGATTTTTTTTTGTGAAGATATCAGTTATTTTATTGATTTTTTTCTGAGAAAGTTGATGAATTCAGCGTTTCAATTGAAGTTTAAGCTGTTAGATTGTAGTGTTATGTAGAGTTAAAGCGATTTATTGACGATATTGTCATTTTTCGATGCTATTTGTTTAGTGTTCGTTAATTTTGAACTGAGAAAGTTGTTGAATTCAGTGTTTTATTGAAGTCTGAGAGCTTTTAGAATGCGGTGTTAATGGAGTGAGAAGCGATTTATCGATGATATTGTCAATTTAAAAGCGGCGTTAATGGAGTTTTTGTTTAGTGTTTGTTGATTTATTACTGAGAAATAAGTCGGTTTTGGCGTTGAAGCTTGAGCTGTTAGACAATGGTGTTCTGTGTTAGAAATCTTCGAGCAAACTGAATGGCTTTCAATTCTTAATGAAGTTGTATTGTCGCAAAGTTATCGACTTCTTTATACACGGGCATGTTTTTTTTGTATGGCAATCTGGTTTTTTTCGCGATGTATACATCTTAGAGGTTGAATTCAAGATTCACTTACTTCGTTGAATCGATTTTGATGCTGTCGATTTTCTTATTTGGATGTTCAATAATGTTTGCAGCAATTGCGACAGTCGTGACTATTGCTTTACTTTCTGTAGTTGTGCTTCCATGATTGATGTTTTTAGATTGATTTCCATGTTTGATTGAGTTAGCTGCGTCGCTTAGTTTCGTGTTTGTTGATACGTTTGTTTGAGATGAGGCGAAGTATCCGGTCATGTCTCTTTTGAAGGAGACTATTGATAGCATTCCAAGGAGGCTAAGTCGTGGAATCAATGGCATTTTCTTCATGTCTTGTAGATATTGGTGATCCAGAAAGCAGCTCCATTTTCTACTACTATACTCAGTATGTTCTCATTCTTTTTTTCTTAATTACACACATATATTCGCGTTTTTTCTAACGTTAATTAAGGCACACATACACATGTTAGTAAGTTACGTAGTATTTAGAAAGAAGATTCACAAGTTTATACAAACGACTGAACGAGATTATCGTCGTAAATAATTGGTAAATGAAGCTTGGATCAGTGATGTCAATGTACGGTTGCTATGAGTAGCACAACAAAGTTGGTGGTGAAAGAATTCATAATGATTCAGAAAGAGGTGATTACAACATCAACATGGCTTCTCTATATGGTTATGGCGGTACAACTTCTAACGCTTCTAAAAAAATAAACACGGCTTGGAGCTCGAGGTCCAGACAACTTGTCGATCATTCTCAGCGTTCCACTGCCGAAGGATACGTCCTCCAAATCGTTTATCAGGTAAGAGCATCAACATTTAATTTGATTACTCTGTTTGTATATGTGATTTTCTCAATGTCTTGTCAATAATAATGTGAGTTGCTAAACTAAAATAAAATACCAATGTGAGTTGAGACATTGAGAAAACTAAATGGTCGAGGTTATGTACGTACTTTAATCTGCTCATACATACATAACATTTGCTTTCTTAAGTTCCCTTCCTTCCTATGGAGTCGTGGGTAAGTACAACTACTCAACTCTTTCTTCTCTTTAATTCTCTTACTTTACCATAACCAACTACCAATTCAAGTACTCGTATTTGGGTAGTGCTTAAAAGTTAAGACAAATATACTCGGTAACTCGGTCCATTATTAGGTTCCAATTTCGATCCTACTTTCGTTATATGTGTTTTTTCCAACGAAGCATGAATTTAGTCGCATTATAAATTTATAATAGGAAATTCGAACCTGGGAGCAGTACATGACTTTTATTTGTGTTAGACCATTTTCGGATAACTTATATTGAAAATTCATGAAGCAGCTAATTTTTCATAGTTTAGCAAGTTTGGTACCTGTAAGGAGTTGGTATTTTATTTTGTACGGTATTATTTTTTAATGTGAGTTGGTATTTTATTTAATGTGAGTTGGTATTTAGTTTTCTCAAAGTCTTGTCAATAATAATGAATATTTAAAAGATTTTCTCAATTTTGTAGGTATTCAGCTGTTGTGATATTGACATTATTCCGTTTCTCACTGTTAGTTTTACTTTAAACTTTTAAAGCTTAGGGTAGTTCATACTTCATGCTTCACATACTACTGTCTTCTACGAAGTCTAATCTCGGCCATGAAATTGTTTCCATTTTTAATCCCTCATAGAAAGTGCGTATTGCTTCATGTATATTGCAGCTTATGTTTATGAAGTGTGGAGGATAAGTCATATACGCGGGTTCACTTGGACGAAAATCTTGCAAGCTTGTTGATTACTTTGAGGTAAGTAAAGCTTTAAATACTTACTTCCTACTATTAGTAATTAGTACTCCGTAATCAATTGTCGATCAATATGGCGATAATTGATTGTAACTACCTTTAGGCAGTTGAAGGGGTTACTTCTATGGCAGAAGAATCATGTTTGGGTATCGACTTTTCAGAAGTGCACAAAACATCACAACTATTCCAGTATGTGAAGCCGTACTGTGAGGATCAAATTGCGGGGTTATGGCCGCTTTGGAGCATATTCAAGCAAAATGCCGAGGTACTGCAGCGTTACCAAAGAGTTGTGTTGGATAATCGTTTGTACCTTTTGGATGTAATTGGATAATGGTTATATAGACGATGTGTTATGTTGGATTATATATGGTTTTATATACATTTCCGATGTAATTGGATATTGGTTTGTACCTTTTGGAGGTTGATTTTATAAAAATGGAACTTCTTGTTCAATTTCATATGATATTCATTTCTTACGTTTCGTTAATATATAGTTCAAATCGTGATATCTAGTTCAAATATGTGTAATATATAGTCCATATATACGCGCTATAGACAACTGTTCTTTAGAAAACAGTTGTCTACTTAACGAATATACATCTAATATTTTCAAAGCTCGGTTGTCTATACAAGAAATACACAACTGTTATTTTTGAAAACAGTTGTCTATTAATGAATAGACAACTGTTGTAAAACAGATGTCTATGCTTAGACTAATATACAACTCCAAACTACTCAACTGTTGTAAGTCAGTTGTCTATTGCAAAAAAAACAGTTGTCTATTTGATGTTTTGTAGTAGTGTATTGACTTTGTCTTTGTTTTTGTAGTTTTTCTTTGTTTTCTCTTGCTTCTTGTAGGTGCGAAGTTTATGTCCTTCTTGTCTAGTGCCCAAAAAGCACTAGACTTCTCACGTTTGCTCTTAGTCTACAGTTTGTGCCTAGAAGTGGTGACCATCTTCTTTTTTACGACTTAGAGCCGCTTTAACGGACGATTGCTAGATTGAGAGGTCCTCAACCGAGTACGAGCCGCGATTTTCGAGCAAAGCATGAGGTTCGATCTAAACTCCCCACCCATAGAAGCTACAACAAGCTACTCCTCTTCCTCCATGAATCGAGACTATGTCGTGATGTCTCCAAGGTACCACCAAGCTTCATCGGGTAATCAAGAAACCCGTGGGTATGAGCTTCAAGGATATGGAAGTGGCTTCCATCGAGGGAGTGCTTATCAACCTTGCGATCGTGGTGGTTATTACTCAAATTACCATCGTGAACCCACCATGCCTCATCATATTTCTCCTTATGGAAGCCAATTTCCCCAAAACCCACCATATTACCAATCACCTCAACCTCACTACCAAGTAGCACTCCAAAACCCCAATGACCACCAAATGCCCAACTTGGAGTTATATAAATCGATTCTTCAATTGCAAAGGAGCCAACAAGAAATGACCATTCAAATGCAAAAGAACCAAGATGAATTCATGGCCCAATATCAAAGGGAAACCGAGGCGATGGATGCTCGATTAAATGCGTTATCGGTTAAAACCGTAATGTTTTTATCCCGAACGTCACAACTAGATGAAGGGGGCTCACTTGAGAAAAGGGAGCAACCTAATCACGAAATCGCCGATGAAGCTCCTTTTGGAAGCGAAATTTCATTTGAAGAACCTCAATCGTCTACCCAAGAAGAGGCGAAAGAGGAGATAATCCTTGATGGAGGAGTTTTTGGTGAAGAATTGGGTGAGGATAGTGGGAATTTGAAGAGTTTCGTTGATGAAAACACCGATATAGTAGAGGAAAGTCAAGAGTCTACCCCCTCTATACTTGTTGAACCTTCAATCCCCTCCGCTTTCCCTCCTCTTGAGCTTCATGCCTCTTCGTATGAGCCTATTGTAGAGGATATAGAACTTTGGGATGAGTTGAGTGAGGTGATAAGTGTTGTGAAGTCATGGGACATGAATGAAAAAATCAAGTCGCCCATATGTGATAATCCAATAAAATATTGTGAACCCCTTGTGTGTAATTTGGATCTTGGTTTAGAGGAGGTTGAAACCGCTTGTTTGAGTTTTAAATCTCTTCTTATTGATGATGTGGGGAAGAACGATGTTTTAGGATTGGGAGATATTGGGCCGGAACTTGTTGATGACTTGGGTTTGCTTGATGAGAAGGAGAGGGTTAAGCACCCTTTTGACACTTGTGCTAGAATTTTGAGCTTTGGTTGTGCTAGGAGACGGTGCTTAGGGAGGAAGAGGTCGGTAAAGCTTGTAGGATGGATAGACCCCGGAGACAACATGAAAGATGACGTTGGATCTTTGGATTACTACTTCTTGCCTCCACCTTGGAGGCTTTGGAGGATAGCTTGGCTCGGGCACTCTTTGAGCCTTCATTATGATGTGGGTCGTGCGTTTGACTTGCTCCTCCGAGCCCTTGAGGGCTATGGTTGAAGAATGAGAGTCCACCATCCTCGGTTTGACGGAGTTCCTAAAGAACCGTCATGTTGTATATTCCCCTTTCTCTCATCTCTTTAGTTTTTGTGTTTGTAATTGTGTTATTTATGATTTTGTTTCTAGGATTTGTTTGTTTTGTGGGATCCTTGTAATTTTGGAATTTTTGATGAGCGATGTGAGGGAGGGATTTTGATGGATGTTTTGAGCTTACTTGATAGATGCAAAGTGAAGATGAACATTAGAGAGAAGTGGTTGTTGATAAAGCTTGGGCTTTGAGCAAGGAAGTCGGGTTTTTGAAGCTTTTCTTAAGCTTTTGGGGACGAGATTCTAGGTCTCGTTGTATTGGTGGCCTTGTGGGTGAAGCTACAAGATTATGAAGGGCTAGAAGACTCTTCCCGACCGGGAAGAAAGCATCCCGACCGGGAAGGATGAGTCATCCCGATCGGGAAGAGTGTACCAAAAATTGGGTTTTCTAGAGTGTGATCCCAACCAGGAAGGAAGCTTCCCGACCGGGAAGGGTGTGTCATCCCGACCGGGACCATCTATCCCGACCGGGATGGTGCCCTACTCCTCCTTTTGCCTATTCTTTGCCATGTGAGCCCACCCTACCACTTTATACCCCCTCCCAACCTCCCAACCTACCCTTGCACCTATCATATGACCCCTACACTTCATATACATATCCTCACCTCATCTTATCTTCACTACATACCGAGTTTCACATCAAAACCCACCTCCTTATACCATTGCAAGCTTAGCACTTCAACCATGCAACCTATTCAAGAATGAAGAGGAATGACAATGAAGAAGACAAGCTTTGTGCCATTAATGATCATTGAGACGATGGAGTTAGTGAGTTGCTAACCGATTGGTACGGCAACTATCCTTTCTTTTCCGTCTTTTATTGCTTGTCTCCCTTTGTACGTTCCCCTTCCCCTATCATTGTTGTGTCATGGTGGCCCCCGGGGCCTTGGTAGTCGTTGCTCCCGACTCTCGATGACGTGACTACATCGAGAGCCATTTCAAAAATCCAAAATTACAAGCCTTTTCACTCTTTCTCTTTTTTTCTTTTCTTTTGGTAGGATTTTGTCGGATTTAGGCGGAATCCGGGCTAGGTGACTTGATTACACCTAGTCCTCCCCTCCCATTTCCTTTTATTTCCTTCTTTTTATTTCTTCCCCCAACCATATCTTTTCTCGTCTCGGCCCATGGTGACTTGATTACACCCCGGCCGGACACATTCTACTCTTTCTTCGCTTTTCTTTTTGATTTTTAGCTTTATTTTCGTAGTTTCTCTTCTTTTTTTAGTGTCTCCATACACTACGATCGAGCATGAGGACATTGCTCGGTTTAAGTGTGGGAGAGCGATATCCTAGCATAGTTTAGTTTTATTTTCGTAGTTTTTTCGAAATATCTTTAAAAACCCTAAAAATTTGAAAAATTTCATAAAAATCAAAAAGATTTTTCCTTTGTGTCTTTTCCTTTTGTGTCGTTGTGTCGTATATTTGTTGTGTTGTGCGTGTTTTGCCACCCTTTTTTCTTGTAGGTCGCTTAATCACCGTAACTTTGGAGGGCTTTCAAGACATCCGGTAACATATTTTTATCCCTTTTTCCTCTTTATCTCTTGTGGAGTTTGGAGGAGAATTTGTGATGATGTGTGCTCGGATGGAGCTTTGTAGAGTTTGAGGTTGATTTGGCGGCTTGTTTGGAAGTTCGGGGTGGTGTTTGTTCTCTTTGTGTGTTTGTTTTGTTTTGTTTTGTCATCTTTGTCTCATTTTCTTTCGTCCTTGTTGTGTCTTGTGTAGTTGTATCTTGTGTAATAAAAGGTTTTCGAAAACCCGGTTTAGAGGCTAGTGTGCAAGAGTTTACTTTCCCTTCCTAGTGATGTGAATCGAGTCTTGGACTTTAGTCTAGTAGAATGACCCTAAATCAATAGTTTCGTTGGTCCTTTACCTTGAGTCCACCTAGCTTACTAGGGATTTACTACGGGATTTGCATTTTGACCACTATGACCACCCACGGTGTGAAAAGGCCTTGGTTGCCGAGTCCCGTCTCTTAGGTGACCATGTTTGAAATTGTTTGATTAGTCCAAGTTTTTCACCTTTTTGTGGGTTTGAAGGGAAAGCGCGCCCTACTCACCTATTTCCCTACCTTCTACACATTTCCACAAATAAGTTGCAACTTGTTGAAATTCTTACTTGGTTGCAAGAAATGCCTACAAAACATGATTCATCAAAAGGGCTAGCCAAGTCAAAAAAAAAGAAAAAAAGAAAGAAAGAAAAGGCACAACAAATGAAAAACAAAATACAAAAGAAGAAAAAAAAGAAATGGCATAGAAACTCAAAAGTCAAATGCGAAAGAAAATGCCAAAGAAAATCACCTCATAAAAAGATTCTCACCCACTCAAAATAAGCCTTTTTCCGATCGTTACCGTGAAGAGCCTACCAAAGGACCGAGTCCCTAGGAAGGATGATAGCAGTAATGATCGGTCTTCCCTCATTTTGCAAACCTTATCCACCTTTTTACTTGGACTAGTTAGGTGATTTTGAGCATGGGACGACCCTCTTGGCCCATCGCTAAAGGGGGCGGGGTCTCACTTACCTACAGTGTCGACTAACACCGTGATTCATCCTTTTTCCATCCCGCCGATCGTCCCGTAGTACGTTCTTAGAAGGTTAGAAGGAACCTAGGTAAGTTACCAACGTTTTTATTGCTTTGTTGTAATACTATTAGGGTTTTGTTCATTTCGATTTGTATTATTAGCTTGGGAACGTTGTCACTTGCCTTGAGTCCTTAACCGGTGTTTCTCCACCGCTTGTTTGAGGGAAGCGGTATTTGTTTCTTTTTGGGTGCAACTGATTGTTCGTTTGTTTGTATGTTTGTTTGGTTATGTGTTTTTGTGTCCGGTTGCATCCACAGTTTTGTCGCAAGACCTTACTTGCCTTGCGGAGTGCACTTTTCCTCTAAGTGTACTCGCCTGAGTTGAAAGGGCGTAGGGTGCGCTAATACCCGCTCGGCTAGTATATTAGTTTTTATTAGTTTAGTAGTTAGTTCGTGCTTACTCGAGGGCGAGTAAGGGTTAAGTGTGGGGGAGTTGATAAGTGTAGTTTGTAGTGCCTATTTGTTGTGTTTGATCCCGGTTTCTCTTGTGAAATCGCTCTTTGGGAGCGGTTTCTGGGCTACTTATGCTTCTTCTAGTTCGTTTTAGGTTCCCAAGACCATTCATGGAGAATTGGAACGATTCTGACTCGTTTCCTACACATTTGAAGCCAACGAAGAGAAGGAACGATCACTCGGTGCCTTAGATTCGATCCCGAGACCTTGGGACCCATTCCCGAGCCCCTTAGACTCGATCACGAGCACCGAGAGTCGATGAGAAGCCCATGAGAAGCAAGGAGGGACCTTTATGATCATATTGGAGGCCTACAAGACCCTTCCCGGGCGGGAAGATTAGCCTTCCCGGTCGGGAAAGAGTGCATGAATGAAGAGGCTACTGATTTGGCCGTCCCGACCGGGAAAAGAGCTTCCCGACCGGGAAGAGCAATAACACCGCCTGGTGTTATGGATAACACAGCCCAGTGTTATGCTTGATCCCGACCGGGAAGGATGGCCCATCCCGACCGGGACCATTCCTTCCCGACCGGGAAGAAGTGCTGTAACCGCGTGACTCTTCTTTTCTTCTCCTTCACTCTTGTAACCCTATAAATACCCCCCCTCTTGTAATCTTATGGGAGGTTAGACATTACCCACTAAACCCTATACTACTATAGGTTAGATTAGCCTAGATTAGTGTAGATTAGTCCTTAGTTAATCCTTAATCCTAGTTTAATCCTTGTATTAATTGAATTCTTGAAGATCTCTACCAAGATTGACAACCTTGGTTGATGTATTTGGGTTTTCTCTTTTATGCAAGTTTTCCTTCTTCCATTCATCTTCTAGTATGGTATAATCTCTCTTTTCCCTTCTCTTAATCTATTGTTTTATCATTCAAGTTTTAATCTTTGTTCATTGTATTGTTCATTGTTTTCACTAGTTTCATTATGGATGTTTTGTTGTTTGTGTTGATTTCTCTTGTTATGGTTAGTATTAGTTTCATTATGTGTGAGTAAACTTTTTGTGGGGTTAGTAGGGGGATTAAGTGTTGATTATGGATGATTAGGGTTTGATTTTGGGTAAATGTGGATTCTTTGTTACTAGTCGCATATTATGCACACTATGTGTTTGTTAAAATGCTTGTTAGAGTAGTAGTTGCAAATACTTCTCTTGCTTGTCTTCCTCTTCTCATTGTGTGATTGATTTGTGGTTGAATCCTTGTGTATTGGGTAACATCTTGCATAAGTATTCGGGTTTTATCTTTGACACGAGAGTGCGGACATAGGCTTTGACGCGAGAGCGCGGACCAACCTTAGTAACTAAGTGAACCTTGCACCATCGATCTCCCAACTATCCTACTACACTTATGAACCCGACCTAACCCTATTCTTTCCTTATTAGATTTCTCCATCATTCTTGTCATTGTTTCCTTTAGTCTTAGTTTATTCTTAGTCGTAGCCTAGCCTTATGACCTAGTCTTGTATTTGGGTAGACCTTAGTCCAGACACCTCTTACCGTCCCCGTGGACTCAACCCGACTTGCCCTATCTACGTGTTAGGAATAGTTGGTTTTTATTTGTTAGCGGGGATCCACGGCAAATCCCTCCCATCAAAATTGATGGGGGATAAAACCCCCAGACATGTTGGCCGACTTATATAGACATATAGGCCCGACCCTCAGGCATATGGACCGTCTTTAGGCAGGTAGCCGACCCCTGCGTAGGCTAGGCTCCGGGTCGGCCGGACCCCCGTAGGCCGAACTCCGGGTCGGTTAGACCCCGTGTCAGCACAACTCCGGGTCGCCCAACCCCGGGTCGGCCGGACCCTCATGCCGGACGGACCCTGTGTCGGTCGGATCCTCATACCGGCTGACTGTCCTTACGAGTCGCCACTAGTTGACTTGGAATAGACCTCTCGTGACATCACTTAGCATCACTAAGGTGACATCACCGAGGACGACATCACCAAGGCGACATCACCAAGGCGACATCACCCGAGTGAGGTCACCACCTCTCCCCTCCTCTATAAATACCTCATTTTGGTAGAGAGGAGAAGGGAGGAAAAAATCCATTACTACTCCCTCCACTATCCCGATCTTATTTATCTATGAAACGACTTATCCATAAATATACCCTATATACTGACTTGGGCGTCGGAGGCTCCGCCCCGGGGGCAATCCCTTGCGGCCGGAGTTCACCTTGTAGGAACGCCGACGACTCGCATCCGGATCCCGAGTAGAGCCGAATCGTTGCTCAAGCCGGGAACCATGTTTGTACCCCAAACACAAATCATTTAATTTTTTCAATTCATAAGATTATGGATACGAGTAGATTGAAGATTAATTATAAACTAAATTATTGAAATTAGTTTTTTTTTTCTTGGTTCTTTTTTTGTCTGACCTTATTTTTACTTACGTAGTATGGTTGAATTTTTTAAAAAAAAAACAAACGTGTTGGGTCAACAAATTGAAAAAAATGTCCTCAATCAAAGTTTTAAAAAATATATGTATTGCGTCAAAGTTGAAAATAAATTGTAATGTGTGGTAAAAGAAACGTAAAGTTGCGTCAAAGAAAAAAAATATATCTCACCAAAATTAAAACAACTTGTACCGCGTAAAAGTAAAAAAATAAAGTACGGAGTACTGAGTTAAGTCAAAATAGATTGGAGAGAAGAGGAGGAGAAAAGAAAAAAAAAAGAGGAAAAGAGGAAGATGGAATTTGAGGTGAGGGAAATGAGAGGGACAAAATTGAAAATATCGTATTGCGTCGAGTAAAACGCGTACTGCGAAGAGCAACACCCTAGGAGCCGTTTGATTTGGGGTTTACAAGAAAGAAGAAGGGAAACAAATTCTATCATTCCCTTTGTTCCGGTTTGTTTGAGGTTTTTTTTTCCATTCTCTTTCCCTTGTCCAATCCTCCCCATCCCCACAACCCTTCTACCTTCATTACCTCACCTCAGGGTTTGATTACTCTTCCGCTGCCCTTTCCGTCGAATTGCATCAAAATATTTCTCCCTTCTCCCATAATCTTTTATCCCTTAAACCCAATTTTGTGGTTTAATATTCCCCACTTTAATCACATCTGTGATTAAATTTTCTACCCTCTCAAATTCAATTTAACCATAAATTTCTTGGTCCCTTCCAAATTACCGGTAAGTTTACGAACCCTAGACTCGCGAGTTTACGCACCCTAGACCGGCGAGTTACGCACATCTACTCTAGACTGGCGAGTTACGCAACTGCACCTTAGACTGGCGAGTTTACGCACCCTAGACTCGCGGATTTACGCACCCTAGACTTGCGAGTTACGCACCTCTACTCTAGATTGACGAGTTTACGCACTCTAGACTGGCGAGTTACGCACCTGCACTCAAGATTGGCGAATTACGCACCCTAGACCGGCGAGTTTATGCACCCTGATGATATGTTCCGACACCCTAGACTGGCGAGTTACGCACCTCACCCAACACTGGCGAGTTTACGCACCCGATATTCGTTCCTCTTATTTTCTCTAAGATTGGACTTTGCGTTCCGCCGTCCATCTTGAGGGAGCATATTAGAGATATTAGTATAATATCTCTAGAATAATTATTGTATCATATTATTGATTTTGATATAGTTTAGTTTAGAAATATACTCGTATCTCGTAGAACCCTTAATTAAGATATTATATATCTCGTAGAACCCTTCTTTTTTCTTTCTTTAGTGTAGTCACGTAAGTCAATTCAACTAATTTTAACCTGAATTACGTTATCACTCTATTTATACCGTATACTAATGAACCCAATTTACATACGTATATATTATTAAGAGTCGTGCTTTTTCCTAACGAGCCTTTACTCAATCCTAACGACATTTTACTAATTTGTCCTTGTCATTTCACCCAAATTGAATTTCTTTTTAAAAAAAAAAAACCTAAATTCAATCACCCATCAACCACCACCCAAAACACCAACAAACACTACCCAAAACACAATTAAACCTATCAACACCAACAACCACCACCCGAAACACCAACAAACACCACCCAAAACACAATTAATTAAGTTAAATTTGACATAATAAAAGAAAATTAAGATAGTAAAAAATCGAATTAAAAAAATTACATGAAAAGAGAAACCATAATGCACCCTAAATCTCTAACCCTAATTTAAAAAATTAATTAAACCATGAACAAAATATAAATCAATTAATTAAAATAATATTACTTCATTGATAATTGAATTAAAATTTATAATCGAATTTGAAAGAGTTTAGTTGATTAAAGAAATTGGGGGAGGTAAAGAGACAAAGAAAAAAGACAAAAATTACAAGTTAGGTTAAATTATTATGGAGAAGGTAAAATTGGAAAATGGCGTTATTTTCGTTAGGATGAAGTAAAGGCTCGTTAGGAAAAAGTAATTTCGATTATTAAACGACTACTTATTGATCGATAATATAGGGACAACCACTTTGTACTCCTTTTTTTCGAACATCTTTTTTCTCAACCCGGTATCACACTAGTGATATTAAAATATAAGTCTCTCGATAAATTATTGATAGATCGTCTATTCCTAAATTGTGTGATATTTGTAATCGAGGTTTAAGAGAAATCATGGACTTGTGATTAAAAATGGTTTGTCAAGTCGTCGTTTGGTTAATGGCCACAACAAGAGGAGCAGGTGATCATTTCGCCCACAACAACACAAAAAAACAAAACGACACCGTATAGACCAACATATACGGAGTCGCGTGTAAACTGCACATTATCCACACACCACACCAGGCACACATACATATACATACAAACACTCATCCTCTCCCTTGTCTGCTCTGCTCTGCTCTACTCTACTGACTCCCATGGCAGGCGCCGCTCTCTCCCCTTCCCGTTTGGTGGTCCCCTCTAAATCCCTGAAGTTCCTTCGGCCCACGCTTGGCGGCGTCCGCCACCGTATCCCCGCCGCCTGCTCCGCCGCGCCTCCCCCGGTTCCCTCCGAGGGTCCCTCTTGCATCTTCGTCGGCCCTATCGACTCCGCCAGCCAAGAAACTCTCGAAGCACTTTACCGCCAGGTACGCTCATCCTCTTTTTCTTCTTCTTATTTATCTATTGAATTTATTACTGCTGTAGAGTATTATTTTTATTCTTACAGTATTTATTTTTGTTGTTTGGGTTTGGAATAGGCAACAGATGCGTATTACAGTGGTAAACCTTTGATCGTGGATGACATGTTTGATAGAGTTGAGGTTAGTATTTGTTTGTTTGTTTGTTACACAATTATTTTTGACATGTTTTTGTTGACAAACGAGCTAATTGAATGATCAGCTCGATCGGCAGCTCCCTTGGGACGCTTTATCCTTCGTATTGTTAAAATGATTCAAATATCACACATTTAGCTGCATAATGACAAAGCATCGTTACGAAATAAAAATGTTAAATACTTGACTCGGATATTATGATCACAAACTAAGAATTTGTGCTCAAGGATTTGAATGATATGGGGCAGTTGAAATTGAGGTGGTATGGATCCAAGTACGTGGTCAAGTATCCTAGATGCAGTTTACGCCGTCAATCAACTTATGCTGATGCCCAGGTGACCCCTTCGAATTACTCACTCCCTTCATTCCAATCCTTCCTATACATTTATGAATTACTCATATCCTAACCCATCTTGACTGACTACTTGTGTGAGGATTAGCAATTGTTGCTCCTTTATATCCACGCCAATTCTGGTCGCTTCTATGAGGATTACGTCATATATCCGTCTCATTTGTGTTTTTGTGCTTCATGTTTTGAAAGTGACCCTTGTGTTTTTTCTAAAAACACAGTCCGTGTAGCCAGATTTGTGATGTTCATGCTCATTTTCAACTGCTGCTGCTTCTTAGGCGTTAGCATTCAACCAGATTGTTGCTTCGAATACTGATTTTTGCATAAACCTTTTTGCCATTACCACCTTACTTAACACGGACTAATCATTAAGTTGTTCAAGAGGCAAGAGGATTGTTCAAGAGGAGTAATCATTACCATTTTTTTGCTGACACTTCTCCGATATTAGCTGGGGAAGTAACTACGTATATAAGTGTGATTGTATATTTGCTGTTTTGTTGAAGATGTAATGACGTGTATGTAGGGCAGGAAGACCCTTCGCAGGTGTTTGCTCTGGCAAGCGTGTGGTTCCTGATTCTTGTGTTTGGCAGCTCCGTATGTCTTCTACCCATTTTGTACACCATTAATGAAGCTTATCAAGAGACCTTCAACTCAAGTGCAGTCTACATTAGTCAATCACCGACATTGCACATTTTTGCCATATTGAACTGTGCGTTATTCATGCTACTTGGTTCCGTGGTTGGTTGTCCTATTGCGATAGCCTCTGGTAATATCGCTTTCCTTCTTAGCAGGTTTATCGCTTTACCATCAAAAAATTTTAGTTGAGATTCGTATTAAAAAAAGATCAATCTCCTTTGCTGTACAAAACCTATCTGGCAAAGTTTTCGATCTATATTTTATTCCCACAAACCTTTGAATTCCTTCTCCGCCACTGGTGAAAAATTTCTGTAAGTGCATTCAGAAGATGTTGAGCTGCTCATTTCTCCAAAAATAAAAATTCCTGCTTTTGAACTGTGTTAAGGAAGCACTTACATTGGGAGTTACAGTCAGTGGTAGATTTGTAGTATGGTAACTTTTCAATGCTAGGAGTCTCATGGATGTCAACAGGGTAGAAAAATGATTATTATCTCACTTTTGTCCTGTCACAACTCATCATATACCGATTGCATTCCTGATTTTACTGTTAATTATTCAGCTAGAGCACTGAAGGGCTTATGGCGGAGTGATCCAGTTGCTTTGAAGGGTGCATGCCCAAATTGCGGTGAGGAGGTTAGTTTTTAACTGCATTTCCAGTTCTCCACTTGCTCTCCTGTGCAATTGACATATTTATTGTGTGATCTAATGATCCGTATTTGCTAAATGACATGACAATATTGATATATGGTGGCAGGTTTTTGCATTTGTGAGGTCAGACCAGAGTAATAGTACTCCACATCGAGGACGCTGCCACGTATGTGAATGCCTCCTTGAGTTTCGCACAACGTCCGAGGTAAACACAGATACCTCTCGAACTACTAGATGACGTGCTTGATGTGATATCCCCCCTCCCCCCTAAGTTAAAGTCTGTTTCGTATGAAATCAAATATTTGTCCCTTAAGTCTGTATCTCTGAGAAGTTACCTTGAATGTACTGTGAGCTTTCTCATTATCCTGGATAACTATCTTTTGGAGATACTTTCAGAATAATGTAAATGGGGTACCTATATTTCATTTTGATTCATCAAAAATGTGTTAGGAGAATCCATATGCCATCCTCAATACAAAGGCTTTATTTGGCTAATGCCTTGTTATAGAACACTTGTGATTTTTAGCTTCATTCATAACCTTTTTATGTGGATAAAGAGATAGGTTGTGGCCTTCACAACTGCAATGCTTTGGTTCTTTTTACTCCCTAGTACCCGCAGGTAGCGCTTTTAGTAACAAAAGGAATGCGTAATAATCTGCATCGG
The DNA here is from genome assembly GCA_958450325.1 of Agrostemma githago. NCBI lineage: Eukaryota > Viridiplantae > Streptophyta > Magnoliopsida > Caryophyllales > Caryophyllaceae > Agrostemma > Agrostemma githago. The sequence continues at coordinate 59,156,207 of OY288252.1, read as the reverse complement.
TGTAACAGTTCGACATTGGTAGTTCGTCATCTGATGCTCTTTGCTAGAGGTATATGTGTCCACTTATTCACTAACTTGCCTGTCATGTACAGAAATCCCTATCAAGTTTTGGCAGACGATGGGTTCATGGACGTATCTACTTGATTTCTGATAAGAGGAATCGGCGTCAAATTTGGACATGATATACCTTGTGCATATAAAAGGATCATTAAACTTGATGCCAGGCTCGTGTATAGTAGTAGAATGATGATTTTTTGCGCTGGTGTTGGTCTGTAGAAAGTTAAACGGAGCAGCAGTCAATATGAATAAACGAATGAAAAACACCAAGCTGGGGAATTTGTTCGATCATTTTTGTCAATAGAATGTTTGACCGCCTTATCTACTTGCCTGCCAATTACTACTAAAATTATTGTCCTACCTTTTTTTGTATATATATTGATTTACTTCCGTTCATCCGTTGTATAAATGGTATAGTACATAGCGATTTGTTTCCATTCTTGCATTGGGTTTTGTCCTCAGGACAACGGGTTAAGATCTTTAACGAAGCAGAAATCATGTTCAGTTATGCACAAGTTATCAAATGAGACCGATCTGCACATGTATAGCACTCCATTATCGATTATATCTGTACAGTAGTCTTGTAAAGGTTGCTCTCTGTAAGATCTTGCAGCAGAATTCGTGACTTTAATATAGGTGATCTGAGCAAACCCTCATCATCATTTGTCTTTTCTTCATTTAATCCCATGTTTCCCAAAAACTCTAGATAGACGAGTGTTTACTCCAATTCTGTCCATTTGACCACCAAATCTAGTCTAGTTCTTCATAAACACCTACAAAATCCACTAGATCAATCATACGGAGTACAGGGCTACCTGTTTATTGTAGGAGCATACTTCACTTCAGTTGCATTATCTGCTGCTGTACATATGATTTCGATTCCTTTCTCTCTTTTGATATTCTCGACGTGGTGAGTTACAAAGCTTAAATTAAGCAAAACCTTTTACCCAGTTAGAAATTTTCAAGTACATAAATGATCAGGTGAGATCACATATATGTACACCACCCATTATACTCTGTATAAATGGGAATTTAACAATATTGCGGCCATAAAGGTGTAAAATGATCTCATGTAAGACCGCTTGCCTAGTTGCTTTAATGTTGCAGCCACATTCATGACCTCAACACAATTGACTCAAATTCGACTTTTCATATAGAGTAACGAATAAGGTTAAGAACATCCAACTATCAAAATCCCTACCCATTCTACAGGGAGAAGAATAGAATAGAAGATACTGGCAAGTGAAGCAAAATGGAATTGTGCCAAGCAAATCCAATATATGTTTAAGTGCTCCGTCTACAAATCTACATATATAAATATAAATCTAAGAGAAAGGAAAGGAGAATAATCAGACTTCATCCTCATGAAGAAGCATATTTGGAATGCCTTTAGTGACGGGGAACTTGCGGCCAGTTTCAGGGCAAATGAGGGCGCCTTCTTCAAGGTGAAGCTGGAGCAAAGCATGGTGGAATTTGGAAGCAAAATCTTGGTTATGTAGGAGAGAAGAGTGAGCATGTTCTGGAAGTTGGGAGTAGCCTAATGACTTGGCAGCTTCGACAAAGGGCTTCCACTCAATCTTGGAGAAAATGTTGTTGAGGAAATAGATATTCATTTCAACCTGCTTCTCCACGACATTTGCTGCCTCAATTATCAGAGGAAACCCATTTACAACCCCCTTATGTTTGACGATAGCATGTTGTGTGTTAACAGTCTCATGTCTAATCTCTCTACTTTTTCCTGCAATACCACCATAACATCAATATCAAGACATAACAATATGCAATACCAAAGGGAAACCGTAACATTAGGGCATATACGGGTGCATGATGCAATAAGGCTCTCTTATCGGCTGAATTGAAGTGAAGTAGGCTTACCTTAACTAAATCACAAATTTCGCTCAAAAAAAACTAAATCACAAATTCTCACAAACGTACGACGGGTCAAATAGATAATTGTCTTTATCTCCTTAACTTTACCCGTCTTAAGCTTGCGACGGATATATCAACTGAAACTAAATTGAAGTCTAAGAGGCTAAACTAAAGTGAGGTGGTCTAGGTGTAACATCAAGATAAGATACCCCAAGACTGATCTCTCTAATCACGTTACCCGACTTTGATGCTCGAACTCGACAGACGACAATTAATGAAATTTTAAACAGACAAAAAAACATGCAATAGATGAAAGAACAAAATCTTATATATACCAAAAAATGAAACAAAAGTTTGTACTTTGAATTGAATTTAATTGACAAGCAAGAAACCAAATGACTGAATAAGTGATGGAACGGGTATGAGTGTATGACTGTTATCGATCGCTTAGACAGAGCTCAGTGGAGGAGTAGGCGACTGCAAGAATATTGAGATTTGAGACAAGGAAGGGAGGGAGGGGTGGAATTTGTGAATTGTGGTTGCACAAAAATTGAATACATGAGTGCGTTTAGACTTTAAGGGTTTTCGAGTTTTTTTTTTTTTTTTTTTTTTTTTTTACCAATATTAAATAAACCACCCTATTACAAATTTAGAGCATTAACCAGTAAGGTATTAACTCTATTGTTTAGGGATCGAAAGACAGTATAGTAAATCATATATAACGAACTAAAAGAACTAAGATCATAACGCTCAACATCAACAGGTTGGTAGATAGCAATAGTATGGGCACGGGCTTCAGCACACTTCACGTCTTCTTGGCTGATCATTCCAGTAGACTGCATACTCCTTTGAACGGGTAAGAACCAATAACAAGCTGCACTTACGCCACAAGGACGTAGAAAGAAAACGTGGAAAAACATGCCAAAAGACATGTCCCAGGTGAAATAAACTCCTGCATCTTGGTAATCGAACTAGCCGAACAAAAGACCACCGATCCAAAGGGAGAATCCAACCAATGAGAGGAAATGAAGACCACCCCTCACCCATACTTGTAGTCGTAGACACTAGAGCTCCAAAGTGTGACCAACATAAACCTGACCTAGAGACGAACATCATTTACAATGGATAAATTATTCTCCGCCATTTTTTTTTCTCCATCACTATTCTCCAACTTTTTTTCTCCACCAAAAAATCCCCAATTACAGTGGATACATTTTTTCTCCATCAACCTTTTCATAATGGGACTCACACCTTTCACAACTCATTTTTATCTATTTACCTCACTCATTCTCAATTATCTTTTATTATAATTAACATTCTTGATTATATTATAATTAGATGATTAATTAAATTTAGTGCACTGTGAAATTTAAAATTCACGATTTGCTTTTGTTTACTTTTTACGTATTTTTCCGCTTTCTATGGTATTTCTACTAGATAAAATTGGCGTAAGGTTAAAGCAAAATAGGAACTATACACATTTTTTTTAGCAAACCACAATGCTTTATTAATCACAAACATTCAATTTAAAAACGTGAAAAAAAAACATTAATAAGAACGAACGTTACATTAAGCGAAAAATATTTACTAAACAGACATGACTGGGTACATGAACATACTACAACAATTAAAATCAATCGGAGTCATCACATTCACTTCCTAACCACTCGTCAGAATCGTAATTAAGTCGGTCTGTCGGTACATCTTGATCAGTAAATATTCTTTTTCTTCCTCCATCGTAACGTCATCATATATGTCACAGTAATGAAGGCGCTCACGTGGAATGAAAATTCTACCAGCCCCAGAAAGTAGATCGAACAAGGTGTCAAAATTCATTACGTTCAACAAGCGATTAATGATTTCGACGACTTCTTTCCTTAATTTGCGACGTTCTTCGTCTTTGGAGATACAAGTATCTGAAATTACGTAATAAAAAACATGTTGTATTTAATCATGTAGAATGTAAGTTATCTTTCCAACTACGATTTATCAAAATAAAACCGGATAATATTACCTAATGTGGCATTGTTCAAAACAAGTGGACTCAACACATTATTCGCGTTTCCAGATATGATAGAGCTCATCGTCGTTAATGGTGGTTCACAACGTACCATATTCATGTACACCGTTTCTGGCATGGCAAGGTTCAAACGAGCAAGAAAGTGAGGAGCATGATCCTTTATCATGTCAGTTTCTCTTTGATACTCTCTTACTTTATCATCCCATATAGTCATTTTTGAGTAATTTGTTTTTGATAGAATGAAATCAGCTATACTATTTGAAAATGATTAGAATGTTGGATGTGAATAAATTCAAAAGTTCACAACACCACCTTATATAGAGAAGTCGACAACATAGAATTTTAAAAAAAAAAAAACGGCTATATTTCCAACGGCTATATTTCAAACGACCGTATTTCCAACGGTTATATTTCCAACGGCTATATTCCGAACAACTACAAATATCCCTTACAATGTGCAAAAATGAATACACTCACAAACACACGTCTACATTTCATCAAACAGTAACACCAAATTACTCTACCTTTTACAAAAAAAATGGTTTCTTCATCTGACGATTTAGAGGACGATGCCGCCGCTTGTCTATCTCTTATAGCAGTATGGAGACGTTTGCGAAATAAGCGCAAAGCTCATGCAAATCGACCGCATAAGAGGCGTCGAATTGAAAGAAACCGAGAAGAAGGCTACAATCAACTTTACAATGACTACTTCGCCCCTCAACCCACGTATCCTGATAATGTGTTTCGCCGTCGTTTCCGAATGCGAAAACACGTATTCCTACGTGTGTTGGAAGGCGTGAAAGCGCACAATCCTTTTTTCCACCATTTACCAGACGCTAGTGGGAGATTGGACATTTCAGATTTACAGAAATGTACTGCTGCAATCCAGTTGCTAGCATATGGAGAGGCCGCCGATAGAGTGGACGAGTACCTGAGGCTCAGCTGATCAAGCACGACAAGGACCACATTTCATGAATTCACGGACACAGTAATAGCTTAGTTCGAAGATGTGTACATGAGGAGTCCGACAACAGACGACTTAAAAGAACTACTCCGAGTGAATAAAAAAAGAGGATTCCCTGGTATGATTGGTTCAATCGATTGTATGCATTGGATTTGGAAAAACTGTCCTACTGCATAGAAAGGTCAATATCAAGGAAGGGATGGAACTACTTCTGTGATTTTAGAAGCAGTTGCTTCGAAAGATTTGTGGATATGGCACTGCTTTTTCGGCCTACCAGGTACCTTGAACGACTTAACTATACTTTACCGATCTCACATATTCGATGATTTGTTAAATGGAAGAGCCCCTGTTGTTGAGTAGGTCGTCAACGGGCGTCGATATGACACCCCGTATTATCTGACCGACGGTATTTATCCAAATTGGTCCGCGTTTATGAAATCAATTCTGCTACCATAAACTCTTAAGGAACGCCTATTTGCGGAGCAACAAGAAAGTGTTCGAAAAGATGTGGAGCGTGCTTTTGGAGTGTTACAAGCAAGGTGGGCCATCATTCGACATCCTGCTATGACTTGGGATAAGGAAATGTTAGCAAAGATTATGAAAACTTGCATCATATTGCATAATATGATTGTAGAAGACGAGAGGTACTCATATTCGTCGTACGATGATCCAAATGAGTTCAATGACGAATCAGATGAAGATGTAACAACTGTTGAAGTATCTCAACATTCTATAGGGTATGTCAATAACGTGGAGGAATATATCGCTAAACAAACTCACTTGGAAGACAGCTCCGTTAATTTGACACTCAGAAATGATTTAATGGAACACATTTGGAAGAAAAAAGAGGGGCGGGAAAATAGCGGTTGAGATCAATTTCTAGTACTTTATATTTATGGCATTTCAGTTGATTTTTATATTTCGAAGTAATTTTTTTTATAGAGCAGTTGTGTGTCGTCTAGACCTGTGTGTTTGAAATAATGTTATGTAATTTAATTTGAATGTTGTGTGTTAAAGCAACCCCAACGGTGGGGATTTCATCTAGGTTCATTTGCCGACACTTACATTAAACGTACATTAAAAAGTAACTAAAACATAACCATATCAAACGTACATTATTATGAATGAGCTGCTTAACTTTGTAACCTAGCTCAACAACGACATTACTCAATACTTAAATTTTGAATTAAACTTAATTATCTAATTTCTTTATGAAGGTCACGTCTAGATGTCATTCAGTTCTAGGAACAGTTGGTTCTTGCGCTCCTCCTCCACTGAAGTCAAGCTACTCATATTACATAAATGTTCATATAACTTCATCTTTTGGTTCCATGTTTGATTCCTTATTTCCGCGTCGGTTCTCCTTTCCGAGTCTAGCATCTTCTTCTTCATTTATACCAGTAATCTCTTGGATTTCCTTAACAATAATATCATCTTCTTCATCAAGAACTTTAGATTTTCCCTTCTTTCGCTTTTGCGCCTTCATTCCCGGTGGACGGCTGCTTGGGCCTTCGCTTCCTGTTTCGAGACAGTCTTCATCGTTCGCACGACTCCTTTTCCCACTACTATCAGAAGTAGTTGTGTCAGCATTTATTCCCTCCGGTTGTTGTGGTGATTCTTGCTCACAAATAACCGTTTCCCATCTTGGGTATTGCTTAAGAAAATACCACTGCCTCTCCCAAACCGCGTCTTTTTTTGAAAACGCACGAGCCTCAGATAGAATGTCGTTCTCATTCATTCCGCTGGTACATCTCTTTTTAGCTCTCTCGTACTGACCCACCCATTTCTGTACTCCAGCTGAAATTCGGAACCACCGATTAGTGAGCATGCCAACATTACGCTGTTTGATTGTACCGGGGTTTGATTGTCGGGCCTCCTCGAACAAGTTCCTCACTCTCGACCAAAATTTTGAAACACGTTGCCCCGTTCCAATTGCTCCATCTGTTGACACTCGCATATAGGATGATATGAGAGCTCTATCTTCAGCGTCTGACCAAACGTTTTAGGCATTTCCATTGCCTCCGTCACTGGCTTGCCTGATGACGTTCGACTCGTCCGCGTACTCGTTCCTGTCCACAATTATATTTTCATCTTGTGACAAACGAGTGACATGATCACTATCGTAACTCATTTGCTCATTACCACCAAAATGAGGATTTGGTGACCCGAAATATGAGTTCACCCCGAAATTTTGAGAAGATAGGTTAAATTGTGAATTTGACTGCGGATTCTGAGTTATATTCGGTGCCTGAATACTAGGGGGACGATTATTATGATAATTAGTTGACAAATTTTGAAAAGCAAGGAATTGTAAATATGATGGATCATATTGATTAAATAAAAATGGATTAGGATTATTATTACTATTATTACTATTATTATTATTATTATTATTATTATTATTATTATTATTATTATTATTATTATTATTATTATTATTACTCATTTTGTATGTAGTAACAAATTATGTAGAAAATTGTATAAAAATTATCACACACACACGCGCACACACACACACACACACACATCCATTCTCTCCTTGCAGTTCTCCATTTCCTTGGAGATTTTTGGCTTTCTCCATGACCTCGGAGACCTCCTCCATGGTAAAAAGGGCCACTTTCTCTCCATGCACCACATGGAGAGAAAACTCTATGTGATAAAACATGCTCTAAGGGGTCATTTGATTCAAACGGTTTCAATCACCTTGGGTCATTATGTCAGTTGCAGGTCGGGTTATTTGGGTCAGATCTAGTTACAACTTACAACTAGATTTGTCAATAAATAGCCTGACCCAAAAACCCTGCAAAACCCGTCATATAATAATCAGTCAAATGAACCACCCTTTTCAACTCGAACCCAAAATGAGCCAGGCACTTAAATGTTTGGTTCATGGACTATACCTTCTGTGCTAGGGTGGTACTCACTTCATTCACTTAAATGTTTGGTTTATTTCCCCCTCAACTGGACCAGGCACTTCGTTGTGTCGGCCCGCTAGTGCCCAAGACCTCACCCAACCCGGACCTAGACATCCACTATGAGGCCCGGAACCAATCCCTGAGCCGAGGCACAGGCCTTGGTTGTGCCGGTCCGTGGGCCTACATCGTGCTTGACCATTTTTTCTTTTTTTTAATGGTTTAGGGTCGTGCCTAGGCACGACTATTTTCCAAATTTAAAACCGCGGGCCAACTATGGGCACGTCGCTTTCGTGCCTGTGCCGGTTGTCGGGCCGGATCATGCCATCGAGATGGGCCCGACCCGATTTGCCTACTCAACCCTCAACATATCGAAAAGAATCTCATACAATGAGGACTATTTTAGTGTTTTTCACACTTAAATGTACTGTACTCCCTCCGTTCCGTTCATTTGTTTGTATTTATATATTCATTGTGAAAAGTATTTTAATTAAAGACAAACAAATTAACGAGATGGAGGGAGTAACTAAAAATAAATAAAACAACGTAATCAAATTTAATGCTCGCTCTCTAAGACTGGGGGCGTTTGGTTGGTGAAGGGGTAAGGGAATGAAATCAACAAAGGATATAAAAAAAAAGGAGAAGGTTATCCTTTGATATTCTGCTCGTTTGTTTACAAAATGTAAGGGAATGTTTAGGGACTGTTTTACTAAGAAGAAGATGCTTAAGCAAGTGAACACTACTGTTCTTGCACTTATCCCTAAGAAGGATGTCCCTCCACTGTCATGGATTACCAGCCCATTGCTTGCTGTACCACCATTTACAAGACTACGAGTAAAATGATTGCTAACAGACTCAAATGTGTCCTTTCGTCTCTCGTTGGTCATGAGCAGTCCGCTTTAATCGAGGGGCGGAACATTTTTGACAATATTATGGTTTCCCAGATGCTGATCAAACGGTATGGACATGCCCATCTTTCTCCAAGGTGCTTGATAAAGATCGATATCTGCAAAGCTTTCGACTCCGTACAATAGAGCTTCATAGGTGACACTCTGAAGGCCCTCAACTCCCCTCACACTTTTATTGATTGGATTAAGATGCTTATTACATCACCGTGGTATACCCTTAATATTAATGGCGAGTACTAGGGTTTTATTCAAAGTAAATGTCGCCTTCGACAAAGTGATCCCATTTCCCCGTATATTTTTGTTCTGGCTATGGAGATGTTGCCTAGGTCGCTCAGACAAGTTCATCGGCATGATAACTTCTCCTTCCACCCAAAGTGTGCTAAAATCAAGCTTAACCACCTAATTTTTGCTGATGATCTCATGTTATTTGCTCGGGGTGACACTCCCTCTGTTATGCTTATGACTCAATGTCTTGGGGACTTTTCTAACGCCTCTGGTCTTTGTGCTAATGCTCAAAAAACTGAAGTCTATTTTGGTGGAGTTCCATCTTCAATTCAACAGGATATCCTCACCCTCACTGAAAGGTAAGTTCCCTTTCCGATACCTCGGGATCCCGTTGAACCTTTCCAGACTCAAGAATAGGGATTATGATGTCTTGCTTAATAAAATCAAGGCTAAGATGCAACATTGGAGTACTAAAACTCTCTCTTACGCATGGAAAGTCCAGCTTATTAATTCCACTATTATGGGTCTCTTGTCCTTTTGGGGATCTAGCTACTTTCCTTCTCCCAGCTAACGTTGTTAAGAGTACCAATAGGCTTTGCAAAGACTTTTTCTGGAATGTTCACGCTGGCACTAAGAAAATGTTGTTTAAAAGTTGGAAGACTCATGTGCACCTAAGGATGAAGGGGGATTTCATCTCAGGGATATTGCACCCTAGAACAAAGCCTTAGTTGCTCGACTCATTTGGAGAGTACAGTTTAGAGAGGATAACATTTGGACTAGATAGATTAGGGGATACAAAATCTGTCCTCGTCCATTTGGCAGGCTACTGCTACTAATATTGATGCTGAAAATTGGAGGGGCATGCTGACTGTCAGGACAACTATCCTTGCCGATATGGGCACGGTTAAGAAGGCCGATCCCTTTCTAGAGACTTGGACTTCTGTTCAAGGTTTCTCCCTAGGAAAAGCCTATGACTACTTCAGGGTTGTGCACCTAAAGAAAGTCATTTATGGAGCCATCTGGAACCTCGTTTGTAGCCCTAGTCACAGCATTATCACCACTCTTGCCAATAAGGGGGAAGCTGTCTACTATTGATGCCCTTCAAAGTAGAGGTTTTCAACTTGGAAATCGATGTGTTCTCTACAAGGCTAATGAGGAAAACAAACTCCATCTGTTCTTCAATTGTTGTTACTCAAATGAGGTAATAACTAGTATAAATCTTTGGCAAGGGATTACACAGAAGCCATATAGCATGGGGAAGGAAATTAAACGTACTATATACCACAAGGGGAGGAAAAACTTGATCACACAATGGGGACTTTGTTTCATTATCTCCACTACTCATGCTATCTGGGAAGAGCGTAACAAGAGAATTTTTTTGCAGAAGTGGAAAGAACACATAAGGAGCTAGTTAATATAATCAAAAATCACGTAAGTATTAGACTTTCACATTGTAATCATGATTCTCATTTTGTTTTAGAGAGACTCAACGGTTAAATTTTGGTTGCCTTTTTTTGTAAAATTTTGTTAGTTTTGTTTTTCCCTCGATGGATGAATATAAGTAAGCTTCGATTCTTGAAAAAAAAATTGTAAGGGAATGAGAAACAAATCAATTTCCGACGTCTCACTTTTTACCAATTAAAAAGTTGATTTTTTTCTTCGTATTATTCATGTTGAGTATTGCTAATATTATAATATTGATTAAATACCTTGTTGAAAGTAAAAATGTTAATATATATATAGAAATAGGATATGGTGTAAACACACCAATTTGGTGTAAACACCCTAACAATCTGGACCATTGATCTTAATTTTGATCAACGGCTCAGATTAGATCTCACAAACCCAACAAAACCCTCCTCATTCCTCACTCTTGTGCTTCATTTCAATTTCTCTATTTTCAATTTTCATCTCTTTCTCTCTTTCTCTCTCTAACGTGTTCTCCTTTCCGTCTTCTTCAACCAACAAACCTTTCATCTCTACCATCATCGCCGTTCAATTTCTTCAGGTCATTCTACCACGATTCCTTCTAATCCTCTTATGATCATCATGGTTTCGTCCTAATTTCATCAGTTTCAGTTTGCTGATTTTTGCTGCTTTTTCAGGTGATTTCCGTCAATTTCAGCCCTAATTTCATCCATTTCAGTTGCTTCAAGCTTTACCTCAACAATTCCTGAGCAGGACTTCTCGCTGATACTGTATAAAACTTCGCACTGCGTTTCAGACTTGACGAATGAGGAGTTCAATTTACGACTTCTTGTTTGTGTTTTGTTTGTCCTAAATCACGTTTCATCATCATTTGTGCTCGATTTTTGTGAATTTGTTTCTATTACTGTGTATCTGTTATATTTTGCCTATCTGTCAGGGTTTGATAACAGCCATCATCATCTTCATCATTCCGCCCTAATTTCATCAATTTCTTCACTCTGTTTTTTGCCCAATTTTGGTATCTTCAACTAGTTATATGTTTATTTCGTTCAAAATGTACTGCATTATGTTTATTTTGTTTCTAGTTTTCTAATTTTTTTTAATTGCTGTTATTGATGAATGACAAGTTTAATTTATGAATGACAAAATACTCGTCTCATACTGGGCATTGGCTGATTATTTCCCAGTGGAGCAGTGGATGTGTCTTGCCTCCCTAGTTAACTATCTCTAACTGAATCTGTGACCTTGGGTCCTATTAAGCATAGTAAGTTGCTCAGAAATTCGCTAGTTTTATGTTTCATGGCAAACTGGAATGAGAAGAATTCACGGATATTCTCTTTGTAAATCATTCTCTTGACATGGGGGAATCATGGCTTTTTGAGAGCAGAAATCAATGGATTTTTCAGAATAGGATGAGGGATGAGCTGGTTATTCACACAATAACTTCCTGATGTTTGTATGTACAAATGATGTGCTAGCCTATCTGATGTTTTGCTTCCAATCTTGTAACAAATTAGGAATTACAACACGTGTTATTTGTTTTCTTTTAGGAATGAAGTAGAAAAGGTGTATGCTGTATGTCCAATTTTTTCGCTCTTTATAGATGAACACAGTGACCCTAACTTTTTTTAAGAAGAAAGAAATTAGCATTTGAGAGTGAAAATGTTATCATGCATACCAGGTTGTTTGAGTTAATGTTTGACACTTTGACCCTATAAGTGAGAAGAATGCTAGATTATCTTAATCAATGTCATTTTGAAAGCTATTAGATTATCAACCAAAAACCAGGAAGTATCTAAGTGGGGGTTTATATAGTGATTGATGATTACAAGATTGTCGGTGAAGGTTATACAAAGATAAAGGACATTGATGAGTTGTATGTGTTTTCTTTGAGGAAAGGAGAATGGAAAAGAGTTGTTGGGCTTGATGAGTTGTATACTCCAACATGGTTTGATAATAAGAAAGTTTTATGCAGAGATACTTCATTGTTGAGTCGTAAGAGTATGAATGTTTGGCAAGAGGTTAAGCACATGTCTTGGTTTGATTTAGTTGATGATGAATTCAAACAAATTTCATGAATAGATTGTTCATTACTTTTTAGATTCCTGTCATATTCGATTCCTTGCCCTTTCATAGGCGAGCTGTTTAAGACTGACTTTCTCGTTTTTGGTTTAGATTGGACCCCTTTGTTATGGCATCACAAAAGAATAAGGAACTTATTCTCAAGGATAAGGACGTCCTAGCTAACTTCATCTCCAAAAAGAAAAAAGAAGCGTCCCATAGAAACAGAAGATAAGGCGACCGGAAAGCCTTCCAAGAAACGGTCGAAATCATCTGTCACAACTAACAGATGGTGGGGCATTAGCAAAACCACCACAATTGTAAGTTTTATATTTTTTATTGTTTCTTATTTCAAGGCATTACTGTAATTATGTGTTAGCTGATGTTAGTTATTCCAAGGTATTACTGTAGTTATTCCAAGGTGTAAATGTAGCTATTCCAAGTCGTTACAGTAGTTATTTCAAGTCAACAAAGTAGTATTCAACCTCAGTTACTCCAATGTTTTAGTATAACTATTTCAATTCAGTAAAATAGTTATGCTGTCTAACGTGGTCTGATGTTTGCAGGCCGCAGTCAATGATTGTGAAGTGTCGGCCTCATGGGCTTGTGGACCTAATAAGTAAACTTGGCCATCTTCAGTTGTCCGATGTTCGTGAGATTGAGTTTGGGGGGTTACTTGATGGAAAGGTTTCCTCACTCCCATTAGACATAGTGCCATCTTTGGTGAGACATTTCAACGCTGCTGGTCACTGAGGCTAAAAGGATCATAATTTTGCTCACAAAAGATGATGTCCATGACATCTTTGGGTTGCCAAGGGGTGGCCATGAAGTAGAATTAGTGCCAACTGGGCCTGACATCTTATCAACTCAAGACACGTTGAAGCGCCAATGGAGTGAACTATTTGGCATAAACAACAGCAAGGATTGTATCAAGGTGCACCAACTGACTACATCTATGCTTGAGCACGGAGATACCGGTGGAGATCAATTCAAGCGTATGTTTTTCTTGTATGCTATGTCATCCTTTCTTGCACCCACGACAAACCACACTATTGATTTCTCCCTTCTAAAGTGGTCGAAGATGTAGGAAGGATATGTGATCAGTACGATTGGTGCTCATATATTTTTCAGCAGCTAGTCCAGGGAGTGATTGCTTAGGTCCAGAAAAGCCAAAAATTTACGGGGTTGTATACTTGTTTTGTTACTTTCGTATTTCCATCGAGTAGAGTTCCCTGGAAAGGCTGCCCCGAGGGATTTACCACTGATCAAGCATTGGTCTGATAAGAGTTTAGAGTAGAGGGTAAGGGCAGAACTTAGCACCGGTGGGCTAGGAACCGGTAACTTAATCGAGAGTGTTTACCCTATTTTCAAGCACTCAATCGGTAATAATGGTATAATTATTCTATTAATGTTCTTCCATTTTTTCTAATTTGTCTTCATTTTAATTTTTTATATTTAACATGTGTTTTTTGTTTGTGTGGTTAACAGATCCTCCGATGACTCCGGGGGCCGCAATAATCAACAACAATGAAATATTGACGAAGGTTGTGAGTGAACCTCAACCAGGAAAGACTTATTTGGATTTGCCAACTGGATTTGAAACTGATGAACAAATTCGAGCTAGGGCAAAAGATATAAGTGTCTAAATTACACACATTTTCAAGTCATTACAGTAGTTATTCCAAGGCATTGCAGTAGTTATTCTAATGTTTTAGGATAACTATTCCAATTCAGTAGAACTTGTCATTCCAATATCGGTTACTCTGATCTAATTCATTACAGTAGTTATTTCAAGGCATTACAGTAGTTATTCTAACGTTTTAGGATAACTATTCCAATTCAGTAGAACTTGTCATTCTAACATCAGTTACTCCAATTCATTACAATAGTTATTCCAAGACAGTATAGTAGTTATTCTAACGTTTTAGGATAGCTGTTCCAATTCAGTAAAATAGTTATTCCAACATTAGTTACTCCAATTCATTAAAGTAGTTATTCCAAGGCATTACATAAGCTATTCTAATAATGGATCTGTGTATGCTGTCTGATATTTTTTCTGTTATTTTTCAGAATATGGATGCACATTGGCTGATCATACAACAAGATGTTGATCTCTTTTATAAAAGACATGCTCATCGGAGCGAGCTGATGAGATTAGAGGGTTTCCCAAGCTCAAATGATGGAATACCGACAGAAGTGAGCCTTTCAACAACTCCAGAATTTTGGAAGGAGAGTAAATTCTTTGAGTATATTAATTTTATCACTGACCATGCTTTAAAAATGCAGAAAGTGAAAGACAATCTTCCAACCTATGAAGAATATGTCAAAGAGATGACAAGAGAGAAAAGGAATGTTGATGAGGAGCCTGAAAATGATTGTGACAATGGGGATTTAGGGAATGTTGATGAGGAGCTTGGCGGGAATGTAGACTCCAATTTAGACCATGACAATGCAAACTCCAATAGTAATCCTGTGTATTGCCCATATTTACATGATTGTGTGGGTGTTGTTCCTCAAGATCTTTGTTGCAGTATAGACTGTGGGCCAGTTGAAAAAGACATAACAATTGTGTCTACGTACATGATTGAGAATTACGAGTTATTGAAAGGCCTTCACAGTTTGACGAAAAATGTTGTTGATTACATTTTCCTCAATGACTATAAATTTTCTCAATCATCAGTATCACTTTCCTTTTGACTCTTTTTTTAGTTGATTGTATATTTTACTATTGTAGACAACTAAATTATTTTATTGAAATCTCAGGGAGGATCTGGCTAAATTCTCCCATATAAACCTTCTGGCAAGAGATGACTTTCAGTCATTGCAAGTTGAGCAAATGATATTTACAAATGTGGTGGATTGTTGGTCCTTCCTTCTAATCGCATGATGATCAAGACAGGTGGAAGCTCTTTATCAAGACTATTTTTAGGGGTTGGCCATTCTGTAAGTGCACACAGACTTTTTTGGTGTATGTAAAGTTATATTGTGTTATGAATCATATTTGGAGTGTAACTTTTGATTCTCTTTTGTAGCCCACATTAGTAAAGTACATTCAAGATGTGAGGAATAACAGCAACCAAGAAGATTATCAAGCCTAAATTTTCACAGCATGGTCTACATACATTGAGATTAGTCATCCATTAAAGCTTGATTCCGATCTAGTAATCATTTGTTTTTAATCTGCATTCAATTATTCTAATGTGCCTTTGTCAAGCATTCTAATGCGATAGGTGAACTATTCTGTTTTTAATGTAATAGGTGACCTATTCTAATATTATTCATTCTTCCGTAGGTTTTCATTCCTATCCATTCTCGACACTACTTTATATGTGTTGTAATCAATTTCAAGGCCGAAACATTGGATTATCTTGATAACCTGACGTCTTATTGGGACACTGATCTTGGTTCATACTTTGAGCTGCTTTGTAAATATGTTGTAATTATTTGCTATTACATATTTTAATATATATTTCATTATTCAGGACTCTTGTTCTTTGTATATTCGGTAATACATTAAATGGATATTGACTAAATTAAGTTTCTATCAGGTTATCTTTTATGGTTCTAAGCAGCGAGGGTTTATCCATTGGAGAAAAAGTGAAAATTTTCAAATGGTTAGTTGTCCCTTTACCTTGAAAAGAACCTTTTCTAGAAGATTTGGATTGTGGAGTATACTTGATGATTCATATGCTCTTATATCATGGATTTGTATTTACTTCGTCTTTGGGAGATATGAAATCAAGAATTAGATACCGAGCAGAGATTGCTGTAGCCCTGTTTTTAGCTGATGATAACCAGATTAGGGATGATATCTGCGTAAGTCAATCAACCCGTTTGGTAAGACCAAAAAAAGATTGTTGGCGACCTTATCAAAATCGCGCAAACAAAAAGAATAGAATGAGAAGTCTGGAACTACTACAACTTCGTCTCCAAGATCTAATGCTCGCAAACGTGTCGGTATTCAAATTGGAGATGGATTTGAGGGTACGTTAGATGTGAGTGAGTGATTGTAAAATGGTAATTGTCTCGTCACTTTTCAAAGGAGCTGAAGCGCATATGTTATCACTGCTAAAACTAAAAAAAAAGGGAAGTACTTGACTACTGCTTCTTAGATGATTACACATACGAGAAGGTATAACTAGTAGGTAGATGTGATGCATTTTTTATAATTGTGTTTTATAACTTGTCATCCCAACATCAGTTACTCCAATTCATTACAGTAGTTATTCCAAGGCATTACAGTAGTTATTCCAATGCATTACAGTAGTTATTCTAACGTTTTAGGATAACTATTCCAATTCAGTAAAATAGTTATTCCAACATCAGTTACTCCAATTCATTAAAGTAGTTATTCCAAGGCATATTACATAAGCTATTCTAATAATGGTTTTGTGCATACTGTCTGATGTGATGCATTTTTTATAAATATGTTTTTATAACTACTATTACTATTTGCCTACTGACGTTATTTTTCGTATGCGTAGTGAGGTTGTTTTCTGTTGAGGAAATGTTAGTGCAACAAGAGAAGACCTTTGTTCAGCCCGCCACGATGTGAAGACCGAATGGTCTATCATCGAGTGTTGGTCAATTATGCTAAACTACATGGAGAACATACAAAAAACATCACCAACCATGATGTTTTTTGGGATTAGGCACATGGTACGTATGTTATTCCAATTTTTTTAAGCAGTTATTCCTATGTATACATATAGTTATTCCATCCATGACCCTCTTATGAATCTTATGAATACTTTTGATACTCTTATGAAAAAGGATCTACTCTTGAGTATGCTTGAGGATGAAAATTGATCAACATATTATATATCGCATTTTATTGTCCCCGACAACTGTTTTTGAGCTTTTCTTCTTCCGATTTATATATTTAATGTCGATTTTTATTAGAAAGTCGATACTGCCGATCCTTGTGCTATTTTGCAGGTTAGGAACAATTTTGAGCTTATTTTGGAGTAATAACCCGGATAGCCGAGACGAGGACGGAAGACGAGGAAGAAAACGAAAAGTCGATAAGCAATGAAGAACTCAGCTACGAGTTCAGCAGCACCCACTCGATGGAGTAGTGCTCAACACTCGATCGAGTGCCTCACTTTGGAGCTCAACTGGACTGCATCAGAGTTTTGGGCCGATTCCCCTTTTCAGCCCAAAGACAAACAAGAATTGGAGCAGCTATGGATCCACTCGATCGAGTGGCATCACATGCACGCGATCGAGTGTGTCAACCCCGGGCCGCGGATCAGATTTTAATTTACTTAGAATTATGGGCCCGTTTCGAGTCCAACTGATTTCTTTTAAATCAGTTGGATGAGAGAATTGTCACACTTTTTATATCATAAAAACAAACATTACGTTAATTTGTTGCTTAGCATAGAAGACTACGTTCATTTTCGCTTTTCTTCGCAAGATTCATCGAACTTTTTCGATATCGAAACTTTTAATTTTAATTTCAATTTCAGTTTTCTAGTTTAATTCTTGTCTTAATTCGTTCTTTGTTTTCATAGTAAATTTAATTTCAGTCTTTTTATTATTTGTTAGTATAGAATTATTGTCGTTTCTCGCAGTCTAATTTAATTTGCATTCATCATGTTTAATTCCAATTCATATTTCATTAGTTCAATTACAATTGTCATGAGTAGCTAAACTCTATCTAGGGTTTAAGAAGATCAATGGGTATTAATTGGGTTATAAAAAATTGACCTGTCTCTGATCATATGAACTGTCGCATGAATGTCATTTTAATTCTGATCGATTAATTAATGGCTAGGATTAATTAGTTAGTATAAGAATTAGGACTTTTCGCCGACCGGGTTAAGGACTAATTAGGTCACGACATTTTGGGTAGACTAGCTTAATTCTAGCGACCGCAGGTTAAGTTTAGTTCTAAAGCTTGTAGTAGTACCGATCGGACCTACACCTTAGACAGTTCGATTATTGACCTGTTAGTTGACTCCCTGACCCGATTGATATTCATTGTGAATCTGAGAACCTAGACTTCTTTATTATTGATTTACCTTATAGCAATTAGTTGTCAGCCTACCAAACAACCAGAAAAACAGTGACCTATAGTCTTAAGTCTAGACCTTAGAACAAGTATTTAAGTCCGTCTCCTTGTGGTTCGACCCCTACTTCACTATCTGCATTAGTTAGTGGACCTTAGGGTATCTTTGATTAGGGATACGGCTACCCCTGTCAAATTTTGGCGTCGTTGCCGGGGGGACGGTGTTATTTATTTACTTGTTTTGTATTTTAGCCTTTTGATTGCTTGTCTCGAGGAACTTCAATTCCTTGAGACCGTTTCTCACATTTTTCCTGTAGTTTCCTCGTATGCCCAGGTCCTCTCGAATTTCAGGCTACGTACCACTATACGATCCTGAACCAGAGAGAACTCTCCGCAGGTCTAGGAAATTTTACAAGGAGATTGCTGAGACAGGAAGATCAGAATCAGTGGAACATTCGGACGAAGATCACATTGCCGAATCGCTGTCCTTTGAAGAGGATAATCACGTTCGTTGATGATACGGGTAAGCTCGAGCCCGACCCAATTGTGCTAGGACCGAATAAAGCCCACAATGAGACCATGCACTCACTGGGATTATTCGAACCAAGCCCAATAAAGTTAGGCGTGTCTATGCTCACACACGTCCCAAATATTGTCTAGGTACACTAGATAAAGTGAAGATTAACGTGAGATTACGAAGGAATATTCCGTGGGATCCTACTCCAAATAAGCTAGTGTAATCTTCTCCATTGATCACAATATGAGAGGATTCATTTCCTAAAGTGGAGGAAAGATGTGCGTAGGATATCACTTCAAGATTGGTGTGTGAGTCATGCCAAAAATAAAGAGGGGCAATCTTCTCATAAGTAGTAAGAAGAGAAAACAAAAGCAAGGGAGATTGGATATTCATTTCGTGAAGATACACGAGTATCTTACTCAATCAAATGGATGCAATCTTTCTTTTAATTAGGTAATAAGAATAAATAATGATCTCTTCAAGGTCATGCCTAGGATAAGATATTATATTAGTTACTAGTTTTAATTTGATTAGTATCTCGTAATATATACGAGATTATATTCATGAAAGGCTATAAAAGCCACGTTCCATGTAGCATTATTCATTCAACAATTAAGCAATAAAAATTTCAGCAACGTTTTGATTTTAAATCAACTCTTGTGTTTTATATTTCGAGAAAGTACTTCGAAATCGCGTTGAGGAATTGGTGCGCCAATCTCTACGTTATTAGTTTCGGATTCAAGGTAGAATTCGGGCTAAATATCTTTGGTTACGTTGGTCTTTTATTTCATCACAAAAATCCTTACGTAATTCAAAGTATTTTCTTTCCTAAAATAGACGCACCACAAAACGTCTAAATCCGGAAAGACCCTAACCACGAACCAAGGTTACATTAACCTTAGTTCAATTTCACTCCAAAATCCACGTCATCACTCAAGGTTACATTAACTTTTGACCCAATTTTCATATCTTATTCTAAACCGCTTCCGCATTCGCATCATTTGGTATCAGAGCCGTGTTTGTCGACATGGGAGATAACAAAATCAATGACAACAATGTCAACAATGACGCAAGCAGCATCAATACGGGAGGAGGCAGTGACGACAATCTCATCCAACAATTGCTCCGTGCCTTGCGCAATTTACCCGAGAACCGAGCAGAAGGGGGCGCTAGGAGATTCGTGAATGTGCCCAAACCCCATGACGAATTCAAAGTCACGGAGTTGCCTGAATTCGGGGGAGGGATAGATCCGGAAGAGTACTTGGACTGGGAGCGTCAAATCGAGAGGATGTTCGAATTCAAGGATGTCCCCGATGAGAAGCGTTGCAAGTATGCTATCTTGAGGCTAACAAAAAGTGCATCCCTATGGTTCGAAAGTATGAAGACTAGGCGAGCACGGGAAGAAAAGCCTAAGATCCAGTCATGGGAGGAACTCAAAAATAAGTTACGCAAGAGGTATGTTCCTAAAAGTTACAAAATTGACTTATATCGTAAGGTAGCCGAATTGAAACAAGGGACCATGTCAATTAGTGCGTATATTGAGGAGTTCGAAAAGGCATCTTTAATGTGCAAGTTAGAAGAACTCGAGGAACAAAATATGGCTAGGTTTTGTAGGGGTTTAAATCGTAACATAGCTGATGTGGTAGATTTACATCCTTATGCTTCGTTTGATTGGTTATGCTCTTTGTGTTTAAAAGTAGAGGGCCAACAAAAACGACGAACTAGTTCGACCACTAAAACGAACACTTGGGCAAAATCCGAAACACCTAATAAATTCGGAGGGTCTAGTTCAAGCCAAACCCCAAAATGCGTAGTTGCCACCCAAACAACACCTAAAACAGACACCAAATCAAAAGACATGTCTAAGGTCCGTTGTTTCAAGTGTCAAGGATTTGGTCACTTTCAAAGCGATTGTCCTAATAAAAGAGTCATCACCTTAAGAGAGGCAATTAGTTATCGCGATGAATTGATGGAGGGTTTTAGTGACGAGGATGAACCCTCATATGTCACGAATGAGGAATTAGAGGGGGACGATGTGCTCGAGTTTGTAGCACCAAGTCATGTTGAGTCTTTGGTCTTACGTCGTACTTTGCACACCGTTGTTGAATCGGTTGTGACCGAACAACGTGACCAAATCTTCCACACTAAATGCTTGGTCAAAGATAAATGGTGTAACGTGATTATTGATGGGGGGAGTTGTACCAACGTCGCCTCACAAGACATGGTTAAAAAATTAACCCTAACCACCACACCACACCCGAGACCCTATACCTTACATTGGCTCGATGATGGGAATCAAGTTAAGGTAACTAAATAAGTCCGCGTTGGTTTTACGATGGGTCCTTACAAGGACGAGGTGGTTTGTGACGTTATTCCCATGGATGCTTGTCATATATTATTAGGCAGGCCATGGCAATTTGATCGCAATGTTCTTCATAGAGGACGAAGCAACGAGCATGAACTCATGGTGGATGGTAAGAAGGTCGTCCTAAGGCCCATGGCGCCGAAGGAGATTCGTTCGATTCATTCTAATCGTACTAACAAACCGAGTTTATCAATGTTTGCTAGTGAAAGAGAAGTGGAGCAGGTTTTGGCTAGAGGAGAGCAAGTGTACGCGCTTGTGGCGTCTAACCTGTCCACAGTTTCAAGAGGGAATAACCTTGACCAAGGTTACATTAACCTTGACCAAGTTTACTCTAACCTTGACTCTTTTGAACGCGTTAAACCACTGTTGCGTGAGTTTGACGATGTTTTTACAGATGATTTACCAGCGGGTTTACCTCCATTACGTGGAATCGAGCATCAAATTGATCTCGTACCCGGCGCGCCCTTACCAAACAAGGCGGCTTATCGGAGTAACCCCGAAGAAGCCAAAGAACTCCAACGACAAATTGAGGAGTTAATGGAACGAGGGTACGTAAAAGCATGAGCCCGTGCGCGGTCCCAGCTTTACTCGTCCCTAAGAAAGATGGCACATGGAGAATGTGCATCGATAGTCGAGCAGTGAATAACATCACCATAAAATATCAATTCCCGATTCCGAGACTCAATGATATGCTTAATGAACTTCACGGCTCAACCATCTTCTCCAAAATCGATCTTCGAAGTGGTTATTACCAAATTCGAATGAGAGAAGGAGATGAATGGAAGACCGCATTCAAAACCAAACATGGTTCATATGAATGGTTGGTCATGCCTTTCGGCCTTACAAATGCACCAAGCACTTTCATGAGGCTTATGAACGAGGTTCTAAAGTCCTTCATTGGAAAGTTCGTGGTCGTGTACTTAGACGATATCCTGGTATACAGTAAGAGCATTGAAGAGCACCTACAACACTTAAGACAAGTGTTCGAAACACTAAGGGTGCAAAAACTCTACGGCAAAGCCGAGAAGTGCTCATTCTTGGTCGACAAAGTTATATTCCTCGGATACGTTGTATCTCGGGATGGAGTTTCCGTGGATCAAGAAAAGGTGGAGGCTATTCGTTCTTGGCCTATCCCTAGTACGGTGACTGAAGTACGATCATTCCATGGATTGGCTTCATTCTACCGACGGTTTATCCGTGATTTCAGCACAGTCATGAGCCCAATAACGGGTTGTTTGAAAAAGGGAGCGTTTGATTGGAACGAACAAGCTCAAAAGGCGTTCGAGAAGATCAAGGAGTTGCTATGCAACGCACCTATACTCGCTCTACCCGACTTCTCTCAACCGTTCGAAGTCGAGTGCGACGCAAGTGGCGTGGGAATTGGGGCTGTTTTAATCCAAGCTCATCGACCCATTGCTTACTTTTTGGAGAAATTGGGGAGCGCTCGTTGTAATTACTCTACATACGACAAAGAGTTCTACGCGATCGTTCGAGCACTTGACCATTGGAGTCACTACCTTCGCCCTAGTCATTTTGTACTTCACTCGGACCACGAGTCTCTCAGGTACATACATGGGCAACAAAAGCTCAACCCGAGACATGCAAAATGGGTTGAATTCCTTCAATCATTCCATTTTTCATCAAAATACAAAGAAGGCAAGAGTAATGTAGTAGTTGACGCTTAATCACGGAGATATGCGCTACTTACCACGCTCGAAGTGAAGTTACTAGGGTTCGAGTTAATCAAAGAATCCTATGTACTTGATGATGAACTAAGGGAGATATTCGAGGAATGTCAAAAGGGTGGATACAAGGAATACACGATACAAGAGGGTTTTCTATTTAAGGGAAATCGACTTTGTGTTCCGAAGCATCCAATTCGTGAATTATTAATTTGCGAAGCACATGGTGGTGGGTTAGCCGGACATTTTGGGGTCCAGAAGACGCTCGACATCTTGCACGAGCATTTTCATTGGCCGAAAATGATTGGTGATGTCCAAAACATCATAGGCAAGTGTGTTACTTGTCACATGGCGAAAAGTTCCTTCAAAGCAGGAGCCTACATGCCATTACCAGTTCCGGAACGACCATGGGAAGATTTGTCGATGGACTTTATTGTGGCCTTACCTCGCACTCAAAGAGGAAGGGATGCAATTATGGTGGTCGTTGACAGATTTTCGAAGATGGCGCATTTCGTGGCTTGCCATAAAACGGACGATGCTAGTAATGTCGCGGATCTGTATTATCGCGAGATAGTCCGTTTACATGGAGTCCCGAAGACTATTGTGTCCTATCGTGACTCAAAATTCTTGAGTTACTTTTGGAACACACTTTGGAGAAAGGTCGGTACTAAGCTACTGTTTAGCACTTCGCATCACCCTCAAACCGATGGGCAAACGTAAGTGACAAACCGTATCTTAGGGACTATTCTCCGAGGGTTGGTGAGTAAAACTCAAAAGGATTGGGATCTTAAGCTTGCACATGCGGAGTTCGCTTATAATCGATCTCCCACCTATGCAACTAAGCACTCTCCCTTCGAGGTAGTTTATGGGGTTAACCCGTATTTACCTATCGAGTTACTCCCCATCCCTAAAGGGGAATTCGTTCACAAGGACGCGGAGGACAAGGTTAAGGCTATGACAAAGCTACATGATCAAGTCCGAGCTAGAATTGAGGTGGTGAACGAAACCTACAAACGGCGAGCTAACAAAAACCGACAAGCTAAGACCTTCCAACCCGGAGATTTAGTTTGGTTGCACTTGCGCAAGGAAAGGTTTCCGGGAAAACGGAAAAACAAGCTCATGCCGAGAGGCGAGGGTCCGTACAAGGTCGTTGACAAAGTAAACGACAATGCTTATAAGATCGAGCTTCCGGGAGACTATGGAGTCCACGCTACATTCAATATAGGGGACTTAAGTCCGTACTTAAACGATGATGGCCTTACGGAATTGAGGTCAATTCCTTTCGAAGAAGGAGGGGATGATACGGGTAAGCTCGAGCCCGACCCAATTGTGCTAGGACCGAATAAAGCCCACAATGAGACCATGCACTCACTGGGGTTATTCGAACCAAGCCCAATAAAGTTAGGCGTGTGTATGCTCACACACGTCCCAAATATTGTCTAGGTACACTAGATAAAGTGAAGATTAACGTGAGATTACGAAGGAATATTCCGTGGGATCCTACTCCAAATAAGCTTGTGTAATCTTCTCCTTTGATCACAATATGAGAGGATTCATTTCCTAAAGTGGAGGAAAGATATGCGTAGGATATCACTTCAAGATTGGTGTGTGAGTCATGCCAAAAATAAAGAGGGGCAATCTTCTCATAAGTAGTAAGAAGAGAAAACAAAAGCAAGGGAGATTGGATATTGATTTCGTGAAGATATACGAGTATCTTACTCAATCAAATGGATGCAATCTTTCTTTTAATTAGGTAATAAGAATAAATAATGATCTCTTCAAGGTCATGCCTAGGATAAGATATTATATTAGTTACTAGTTTTAATTTGATTAGTATCTCGTAATATATACGAGATTATATTCATGAAAGGCTATAAAAGCCACGTTCCATGTAGCATTATTCATTCAACAATTAAGCAATAAAAATTTCAGCAACGTTTTGATTTTAAATCAACTCTTGTGTTTTATATTTCGAGAAAGTACTTCGAAATCGCGTTGAGGAATTGGTGCGCCAATCTCTACGTTATTAGTTTCGGATTCAAGGTAGAATTCGGGCTAAATATCTTTGGTTACGTTGGTCTTTTATTTCATCACAAAAAACCTTACGTAATTCAAAGTATTTTCTTTCCTAAAATAGACGCACCACAAAACGTCTAAATCCGGAAAGACCCTAACCACGAACCAAGGTTACATTAACCTTAGTTCAAGTTCACTCCAAAATCCACGTCATCACTCAAGGTTACATTAACCTTCGACCCAATTTTCATATCTTATTCTAAACCGCTTCCGCATTCGCATCATCCACTACTACCCCCGAGACACCGCTAGTTCGGCCGTGATCGATTTTGGTTTAAAATTGCCCGTCAAAGGACTTTCAAGGGAGGAAAAATGCGTTCTTTCTCTATCCGAAACCCCATCCTCCGGCATCTGTTGCGTATTATAGTCAATTCATTCTTGTCAAGCTATGATACGCATCACAACTGCAGTGTAACAGCTGTACAGCTATTAGAGGACGCAGTTTTGGGGAGAGGCCCGTCGATCGATATGTTCGAGGCTTTAGTTACTCACTTCGCCCAGATTGCGAAGGGCGGCCGCAAGAGAATTTCTTGTGATGGGGTTGTAACGATGCTAGCTAGAGCCTTAGGCGTCGATTTTAGCGATTTAACACCAGTTGACGGGGCGGGAATTTACATAGATGAAGTTTATTGTCCTTTCCTTGTGTGGCCCCAGAAAGGGGATTATAACAGTTTGTTTTTGTATAAGATTACTGAGCTGCGCGCTATTGCAATGCCTAACCCCGAATGGGTAAGGCTAGATATTGAAGAGAACTTCGGCATGCCGAAGAGGTCCGAGGAGTACATTCGGGGTAGCACCCGAGGTAAGTTTTATCAGATTGAATACCCCGAGGGACCTTTATATTTTGGCGACGATGATATAGAGGTCGTAGACGTGTCGGAGGAGGAATCGGAGGTTGAAACCTCTCGGGATGAGGGTCAAAGAACATTACCGTCATCATCACACGGACCCTCTTCCTCCCGCCAACCCGAACCCCAGACCTCGCAATTTTTCACCCCCAACTTTTCAGACTTTGAACCACACAGACACTCCACGTTCACCCAGTCTACCCCTGGTTTTCAGGAGGACATTAACATGGGTCCTCCACGACACTCCTCGTTCTTCGGATCGGAGGACTTTTATAACCAATGGGGGGAAGTCTATGATCGTACACGTCAGACTTGGGAGAACTCGACCACCTCACTAAACCTGGCCCAGTATGCCTACAATGTGGCCCGGGATGGGCGCGATACTGCGCATAGTTTGTACTCGTACTCTAGGGAAGGTTTTGAGTACGCCCGGACCAGTTTTGAGATGGCTAGGGAGGCTGCTAAGGATGCCCAAGCAGCGAGGTTGGCGGCGGAGGAGAACCAAAGGATGTTGCAACAGCAGCAACACTATTTTGATCTATTTTTCGGTATGCCTCCGCCAGGGTCTTATTACCCGCCACCTCGTCCCCCAGGTCCTATGTGAGTGGTCGAGTGTCGTTAGTGTTAGTGTGGGGGTGTTAGTTGTCGGTTGTCAGTCGTCAGTAATCTGTTCTCTTGTCTTAGTTATCTTGGTCACTGTTTGTTCTTGCAGCGCCAATATTTGGCATTTGATATTTATGGTTGTTGATTGATTTGTAATTGATTATTTTGTTGGTTTGAGAAATTGTCAGCCCCTCCGTGACCCTACTTGGGTCGTTACACACGTGAGGTTTATTGCAGGTGCCTTAGAGGAGAAGGACCTGATTGTTGCTCCCGGTCTTAGGTGAATTGATCGCACCAAGACCATTTGAAAAATCCAAAATTTTCTTTTTCTTTTAATTTTTCCGAATTGTGCGGAATCCGGGTGAGGTGACGTGATTACACCTGCGCCCTTTCTCCACTTATCGATTTTTCTTCTTTTTCACTTTTCACTTCATTTTCTTTTCTTATTTTTCGATTTTTCTTTTTGGCTAAGGTCTAGGTGACGTGATTACACCTAGGCCCACCACTTCATTTTCTTTATTTTATCTTTTATTTTTTTTTTTCTCCGTTTTCATTTCTTTTCTTTTTATTCCCTTAATTTTTGAAATATCCAAAAACATTTGAAAAATCATCAAAAATCCAAAAACATTTGAAAAATCATCAAAAATACGAAAGTATTTGAAAAATCATAAAAATTCAAAAAGATTTTCCGTTCTTTTCTCTTTCTCTTTTTCGATTCTTCTCCTATTCGTGCATTGGGGACAATGTACAGTTTTAGTGTGGGGGAGGGATCTACTATTCTTTTTATTTCTTTTCTTTTCCATTTTTCCTTTAAAAAACCAAAAATCCAAAATTTTTTATTTTTTTTTCTCTTTTTAGTTTTCTTTTCTTTTATTTTCGCTTTTGTGTCACTTGTATTGTCTTGCATTCTCCTTCTTGTAGGTACACCGCCAACCATTTAGCATGGATACGTGAGGTAGCGGAAATGAAATGAAGACCGCACGGTAATACTTTCTACCTTCGTTTTATCCCTTTCTCTTATGCATGGAGTTTGGGCATATATGCTATTTGGAGGTTCACTTGATGAACATTTTGGAATTGGTGGTTGTGGATTGTGTTGACTTCGCCAACCATTTAGCATGGATACGTGAGGTAGCGGAAATGAAATGAAGACCGCGCGGTAATACTTTCTACCTTCGTTTTATCCCTTTCTCTTATGCATGGAGTTTGGGCATATATGCTATTTGGAGGTTCACTTGATGAACATTTTGGAATTGGTGGTTGTGGATTGTGTTGACTTAATGGAGTACGGAGTGTTTGGCTATACTTGTGATTTTGTTTTGTTTTTTCTTTTGTTTTCACTAGTAGAAAACTATCCTTTGGAACCGGTTCTAAACTACCCTTTGGAACCTTTTTTCATAGGTTCTACTGCCACAAATTCCTTTGGTCCGGAGCTTTGGAACCGGTTGTAGGAAGGTTCCAAAGATCATCTTTGGAACCGGTTGTTGGTGGAACCGGTTCCAAAGGGTATACCGTTGGAACCTAGTGTAATCACAACCGGTTCCAAAGGTATCCCATTGGAACCTGTTGTATTTCACAACCGGTTCCATAGGGTATACCATTGGAACCTAGTGTAAACAACCGGTTCCAATGGTATCCCATTGGAACTTGTTGTAGTTCACAACCGGTTCCATAGGGTATACCATTGGAACCTACTGTATTTGACAGCCAGTTCCATAGGTGTCCCATTGGAACCTTTTGTGATTCACAACCGGTTCAATAGATTATACCATTGGAACCTACTGTAGTTTACAACCGGTTCCAAAGGTGGTAATTTTTTTTAAAAAAAAATGCATATTCAAATCCACAACAATAGTATATAAAAGATATTCAACACATGTCAACAATATATACATATTTGATAAATAAAATGATTAAAACTGAAAATACATTATTTTTATTGATATAAAACTGAAAAATACACCATACATCATCGTCCTACACATCATACATAGTGCAATCTTCTTACTTATTCGTGGTAATATATCGTCCACAATCAATCCATGCCCATCTTTATAGATATGCTCAGCTTCATCTTTAATTGCAAAACTTTATTAAAGTTAATAAACAGTCTAGTGATAAGAAAAAGATATAAGCAATTATCATTTTAACTAAGCATAAATGGTACCTTAAACATGATCACGCTAGCCAGTATCGTAAATGAAGTGAACATGACATAGTAGATTAGAGAAGCTACAACTGTGTTGAATGTGTTACGGGCCTGCATGATTTTCAAAGAAAACAAGCAACATGAATTATTAAATTCAGCAGAGGCGAGAGAAAACAAGCATTTGCTCAATAATAAGTAGTCGGTCAAACATAATGAACTCATAAATTGAGGTAACAGATTACCATTCACTCTAAATTTATCAAAGTAGGATGACTCTAAATTTATCAAAGTAGGATGACAGGATGTATTGACCAATTACCAGCTTCTGCCACAAGCCCTTAGATTCATTGTACCCCCAACACAATATTGTCCTAATGCCACATCCTTAAGCCTCTTTTACAATTCCATGTACAAGAGGTGACCTACCTGCATTCAAACTTTAAATAATAAGCTAGTGGTATATCCAAAACACATAGAGTACAGATTTAATTTGTCATTTTACTTATAAGAAGATGTACCCTCTGTACATATTTAAACATAAACATAAACATAAACATAAAATGAGGAGGATGGGGAAGGAAAAAAAATCTAGTGGTATACCTGAGCAACTTTAATGGAATTTAGAGTAGCACCGGGAAATACCTTGAATCGTCCAAAACCTACTCGCACTAAACATAACAGTTTCCACATTTCAAAAAATAATTTAGTATAAAAAATGAGAGTGTAGCTGCTTATAAATACCTCCAAAGTACTTCATAACACGTATTCATTTTCAAGTTAAAGATAGCCCAGGAGGTATATAAAGTTATTTAGGGGAGAGAAGCAAGTGACATTCAATTAGAAATTTAATGCAGCTAAGAGGATAAAAAATGTGATCATGAGTTTGGGATATAGTGTAAGACGGTCTCTTGAGAGACTTGCTCTAAACGAATTACATTTATAACCTCAATTTTAGTCAAATAGTTCTCAACCACAACGAATAACAACAATCTTATCCAAACAATCTCAATCCCAAATAGAAGCACCATTCAAAGAATGCCAATAGATAATATGAGAAAGATGAAGACGACTCAGCCCATGTCAAAACCATGCGGTACCTTCTTCCTTGCAATCACGTCAAATTTCCATGAAAACTCCAAAAAAAGAAGAGACAAATACATGACAAGTATCAAAATATGGTGGCATGGATAAGGTAGTGTAAAACAGATGACGAAAGAGGCTAGGAATCCCGTGTTAGGAGCAGCCTAAAGAAGAATGTGGTAGCCAAAACGACCAAGACGGTGGCGAGAGCATGTTCGACGATGGGGACAAGAGAATATCGAAGGAAGGAGGAAAAAGAGGAAATGACTCAAATGAGGGTGGTGGTAATGGGGGAGTGGGGTAGTTGCCAGTTTAGAGTTGACAGAGTATTGGACACAGATCAGAATGCGTTCAGTGAGTCAGTGACATTTATCCAATTAAGGAACCGTGAAAACTAAACGACAGTAGCTACACAGAATACTAAACCGTTCATGGTTAATCCAACTTGGAGTTTCTACACTCCAAATCAACTGTTTGCATAACGTAACACTGAGAAAAAAAGTTCTACAAACATTTACCACCTCATTTCACAAACATTCACCACCTCATTTCATTTTACCATCACATCAGCATATATTTATAATGAAACAAGGTTCTACAACAACATTAATGCGAAAAAAAGAAGTTATACAACAAATCATACGAATACACATACAACAATCTACACACAACTAGAGAAACAAAATACGATTCAAAATGCACAGAAACTCGAAAAAAAGCGAATACGAGAGATAATTTCAGGAACAAAATATTTTCTCAAAAGAAACCTCTTGTCAAAAAAAAGCGAATACGAGAAACCTATTGTATTAAATAGAGTAAATTAAAAATTACTCCCTTTTAAGATACCAATTTTAAAATTTACTCCCTTTTGAAATTTTTGTCAAAAATAACTCCCACAATCTATCAAAAGTTCAAAAATTACTCCCACATTTATTTTTAGGACGGAAATGCCCCTGGCTAGAGAGTGAGGTGGAGTAATATGGCATTAAAAAGTTAGGGGCATTTTCGTCAAAAAATTATATTTTGGAGCAATTTTTGAACTTTTGATAGATTTTGGGAGTTATTTTTAACAAATTTTTTAAAAGGGAGTAAATTTTAAAACTGGTATCTTAAAAGGGAGTAATTTTTAATTTACTCTATTAAATATCACAATTTTTGTCTCTCTCAAAACAAACCTCTTCTCAAGAGGCCTCCTCAATCTCTTGGTCTCTATTATGACATTTTCTTTATGACAGATCACATATTTTCGTTTATCGATAAGTTTACTTAAGCGTTTCAGATACTAAATATCACCCAGGGGAAGATGCGAAGCACACTTAAGATCCACTCAAATGATAAACTATATTAACAATAATAATATAATAACATTGATATATGTCTAATTCATCTGGAACTTGAAATAGACAACTCACCTGCTATTGCCAGTACTACATGATTATGTCTAATGCAATAGCAATAGCTACTAAAAAATGAAAATGAAGATGAAGATGAAGGGATTGATTAGTGTGTAAACTGTGTATCATACTACATCTCAAATTATCAGCAATAATTTTAGTGGCACATGTCGTAAAGAATAGATCTAAGGGTGGCAAATGATACATCAGCCACTCAATTAAGTAGTACGTACTCCACTGGGAATAAAACATGAAGGAATATAGTGACCCGACCCGACCCAACCCAATGCAAATAGAGTAGTCCGTATACTCCATCATCCAAGTTATATGAACATATTAATAACAAATATCTAAAAGGTCAATTTGCATCATCCGCTTCATCTTCCTCCGTTCTATTCATACTACATCCATGTTTGTTATATATAAATTTGGTTTAAGGAATCGCGCATGGGTGTGGATGATATAATGGGTGAAGCAACCGTAATAATAGTAGGAGCAGGACCAGCCGGTCTGGCAACAACAGCATGCCCAAAAAGACAGTCGATACAATACACCATACTTGAATGGGAAGAATGTTATGCTTCACTTTGGAAGAAAAAAACGTACGATCGTCTTCACCTTCACCTACCCAAAATATACACTCAACTCCCACACCTCAACCTACCTCCCGACTCCCCAACTTACATCTCCAAGAATGACATCATCGATTATATCGATGATTACGTTCATCTTTTCGAGATCAAACCCTTGTTGTTATTATCATGCCAGGTATTATTATTGTTAATACAACTACTGATGTTGCAGGTATTCTTCTTGATACCTACATTATATGTGAACCACACTTGAACCCCTTTTTTATTACTTTACTAGATAATGAACACTAGTATGTACTTGCAAAATAAAAATGATAGCATTTGAAGCTACATGATAAAGTTTGTTTACCTTGGTACTATTGGTTATTTGAAGCTACATGATAAAATCTATTTTCAAATAAGAGTGCACAGCTGTTGTTCGGGAGGTAAGTAAAGGGATTTCTTGTATACTATTATGAACTAAAAAAGTTTGTGTCGTCAAACAGTTTTGAATCATTTGCCTAGAGTTTGCTTAAGCGGCTCAAGGAAGCTCTTGCCAAAAGGCGTCAGAGAGCCTTAGTGGTGCCATGTACAGAGTTCTACATATGACTGAATATAACAGGAAAGCGATGTCCACTACGATGCAAACTCAATAATTCCTTCTTTCTGATTCTATATCTTACAAACTACTTCGAACTTCTTAGATTCTTATCAAATGATTCACAACAATCCAATTCCCACAAGCCAAAAAAACTAATTTGCAAAAGATTATGCATCAAAACAGAAGTGAAAGATTACCTTAAATTGAATCAGGGTTTCAGTAATTAGGGAGGATCGGTTCGTGGTTGTTTGTACTTCGTGTCTTTGTCGTCCTTGCACTCCCAGACTCGACCCGAGGTTGGTTCTGTTTCGTCGGGCTCTTCATGCCTACCTCTTCGTGTCTTTGTGTCTACAAACTGCAGAACCATACAGAACTTCAATTCATTTAGGTAATTGCACAGCATAAATCCGTACCTTAAATCGAATTTCAGAACTTGAATCGAATTGCTGTGTCTTCCTCATGTTCTTCGAATTAGGATTAGGGTAAGGTTTTCGTCGTGTTCTTCAATCCATCGTGTTCTTCAATTCGTCTTCTCTTCGTGTTGCTCACTTCGTTTTATTCATAGAAATATTAGGGTTTCATTTCGTGGGTTTTGACAGTGGTTTGCAATTTTATGATTTCTATTTTACTTCTTTTCAGGAATGATCTTGTAGGTTTCTTATTTCTCAAATTTCCTAGTCTTTGAAACCTTTTGCAGTAACGAGAGGTTTTATTGATGGGATCTTTGGAACCGGTTTAACTTACAACAGGTGCAGAAATTGTTTAATAGGGCCCAAATATTTACTCAATACCTTTGGCACCTCTTGTTAGTTAACAAGAGGTTTCATTGGTACAGGATAATTTTTTTGGGGGTCTAAGGCACCTCTTCTTTTTACAATCGGTTCCTTTTAACAGGTTCCAATGGCATTAATTCTACTAGTATTTCTTGTGTTTTTGCCATTTTTGTGTTCTTTTTCATTTTGTGTATAGTTTGTCTAGGTAAAGTTTTCGAAAACCCGATTTTGAGATTAGGCCGAGTGTTTATTACTCCCTTGTTAGTAACCCTTTTTGATTTTTGAACATAATTCTAGTAGAATGACCTTGAACCAATTTTTGCATTGGATTTTTACCATGAGTCTATCTTTTCTACTAGGAGTCTATATCGGGATTTGCATTTGACCACCTTGACCACCCAAGGAGTGATAAGGCCTTGGTTACCGTTCCCCGCTCTCTTAGGTGACCTTACTTGAGAAGCCACTTTTAGTCCAAAATTTTCATCCTTTTATGGGTTCGAAGGGGGTGTACACCCGACTAGCCTATCTCTCTACCATTCACCCATTTCCACAAATAAGTTTGCAAGAATATGCTTTACCTTGTTCCTCAAATGAATCATCTAGCCAAAAATGGGCTATTCAAAGAAAGAAAAGTGAAAAATGAAGAAGAAGGGCATATGAAAAAAAAGGCCCTCGATCGAAATAAGGGGAAAGAAAAACCGAAAGAAAATCAAAATCTCAAAAGTCGTTCCCAAACCCAAATAATCCTGGTTGTCTTATTGCCGTGAAATGCCTACTAGAGGACCGAGTCCCGAGGAAGGAAAATAGCGGTAATTTGACAATCCTTACCATTTTGCAAACACTTATCCATCTTTTTGATCTAATTGGCTTTCTCGAGTTTGGAACGACCCTCTAGGCTTAGCTTAGGAGACGGCATAACACTTACCTACAGTGCTTATTAACTCCATGGTTCTCACTTATCCACTCCATTTATCGTCCCGTTGTAGGCATCTTTAGTGGAATTAGAAGGACCTTGGTAAATTTTCAATGTTTTTATTGTTTGATTGTCATCCTATTAGGATTTTGTCCATGTCAATTTGTGTTGCTAACTTGGTAGTGTTCTCGCTTGTCTTAGGCTCGAATTGGTGCTTTCTCCGCCGTTTCGATGAGGGATTCGGTGATTTATTTTCTCTTTGGTTGCGACTATCTCTTTATGTGTGTCTTCTTTGTTTTGTGTTTGTGTGTGTGTTAGTCGCAACCCCAATTTTGAGCAAGACCCAACTTGCCTTGCATGGAGGTACTCTACCTCATGAGTATCTCGATGTGAGTTGAAGGGACGGAGCGGGCCCGTTAATTGCCTCGTATTGGCTTAGTCTAGCTTTGTAGTATTAGCTAGTTTCTTTTTGGGTCTTTGCTCGAGGACGAGCAACGGTTTAGTGTGTGTGCCAAATTTGGAACATTTTTCCTCCCATTTAGACCCGTTTTTCCTACGTTTTGCGGGACTTGAGTGTGATTATCGCCGTATTTTGCGTAATTCTCGCATTAGTGTCTCTCTTTTGCATTTTACGTGTTTTTGGTAGTTTTCTGTCTATTTTGATAGGATTTTCGACCGAAAACGTAACCGAGCTTCCATGAGCACAAAAGAGAGAGACACGGTCCGAAAAGCAAAGCACACAACTGAAAGTTCGAGTAATCCAATTGATCGACAAAGAAAGAGACCGGAAAAGAGTCAAAAGACCACCGGGCGAAGTTTCGCCGGACGACATTTTTCCACCCCCGAAGATTTTCATGACACCCTCCACCGGGCGAAATTTCGCCCGATGGAGAAACCGGGCCGAAAACGAAAAAAAATGAAGAAAATCTCACCGGGTGAAATTTCACCCGGTGGGATTATTATGTCAAGCCGCGGGGCAAAGTTTCATCCTATGAAGATGCAAAGAGTGATGTCTAGTTTGAATGAAGAGGAATTGGATTATGGGGTCTTGAAGTTTGTGCAACCCATTAAGCAACTCTATAAATACTTCTCCTAGGGTTTTGTGCCTCCTTGTGCCTTGAGTGAGCCTTTAGGAGTAGGAGTAGTTTAGAGGATTTCTAGAGTAGTTTAGAGGATTCTTAGACTATGTTTATCCACAGACTCATCTTTTTCTCTCAGACTTATCCACCTCAGCTTTCCACTCACTTTTCATTCTTCAGACTCAGACTCAGACTTCCTACAAAAGTACACTTTATCCACAGACTCATCTCAGACTTTCTCACCTCACATACCTTATTTTATATTATTTTTTAATTCATCTCACCTCAACTTTTTAACTACCTTATATTTTTTATTTACATCATTTCACCCCAACTTTCTATCTAACTTATTTTTTTTATTTACCTAGTCTACGTTGATTTTATAACTCGAATAATTACAATTAAATAATTAATAGTTAAATAAATCTTGTGACATACTAATAATTTTATTTCTAAGTGGTAATTATTAAAGATAACAATCGGGCGGATGAGTTGAGTTCGGGTTGGGTTGTCGGTAGACCTGGCAAACAAGTCAACCGGGTCGGGTTTGGGTCAGGTGAGTTTCGCGTTGACTTTGAGTCGAACCAGATAATTTCGGGTTTGCTATTTCATCTTTTTCAGAGATATCGACTCATTTTTTTTATTATAATAGTCGGTCAATTTTGGGTTACCTCGGGTCAATTCAGGTTACGAGTCAACCTCGAATCTTTAGTTTGGATATCAGATCGGGTTCGGGTTGGCTTATTCGGGTCGGATCATTCGGGTCGAGTAAGTTTTGTCATGTCTAGTTGTCGGGTCTGGGTCAGACCGGATTATTTTGGCCATGTCATCATTTTGTATTGAAGTGAAATGAGTTAAAGTGGAATGAGTTCAACTGAACTGAATTGAGCTGAGCTAAACTGAACGAAAGTAGCCTGAAATTTAACAACGACGACGACGACAACAACAACAACAACGGTTTATTATTGTAACAAGCTTACTTGTTCCAAAAAAATATTAATTATTATTGTAACAACAAATAATAATAATAATAATAATAACAATAATAATAATAATAATAATAATAATAATAACAACAACAACAACAAATAATAATAATGTTAATTATTGTATCAAAAATATTAATTATTATCATATTAATTTAATTTTAATAAAAATATTTTATAATAATAATAATAATATATTTATAACAATAATAGTAACAATAGCAATAGGAATAATAATAATTATTAATAATATTATAATAATACTAATATTAATATTAATAATCAATATTAATATTTAATAGTAATAATATTAGTAACAATAACAATAAAAAGAATATTAGTGTTTATTATTAAATTAATATTAATTATTATAAAAATGTCATTAATATTAAGATTTAATAATAATAATAATAATAATAATAATAAATAATAATAATAATAATAATAATAATAATAATAATAATAATAATAATAATAATAATAATAATAATAGTAACTTATTTGACTGAACTGAACTAAAATGAACGGAACTAAAAAGAACTGAATGAACGAGTCTGAGGATGAGTCTTTGAAATCCAAGACTCAACTTCAGACTTATCTGAGTCTCAGACCGTCTCACCCACTTTAACCAGGTATGAGTCTCAGACTCAAAAAATCCGAGTCTTAGACTTTTGTTCAGACTCAGCCTCAGACTCTCTTTAAACTTAAATCCGTCTGAGACTCAGACTCGTACCAACCACATTATCCAGGTATGAGTCTCAGACTCAAACTCAGACTCAAACTCAGACTTATACTCAGACCCCTTTAAACATAGCCTTAGTAGTAGTAGTAGTAGTAGTAGTAGATTGTAGTAAGCTTTCTAGTAAAATTCTCTACAAACAATTAGTAGATCTACTTAGTATTAGTATAATTCTTCTATAATTAGTAATCAAGCATCTCTTTGTTGAAGATTGTGTTTTATGTTGAAGATTCAAGGGTTTTGCAAGGGTTTATGTGACAAGGCTCTTGTTTTATTTCTTGAAGATTCATATTTCTTTTATTGAAGATTGAAGAATTTATGCATGGATTAGTGACAAATTCTTGTATTATTTCTTCTAAGATTCAATCTTTATGTTTATCTTCATCTCCCTCCTTAGGTTTCTCCATAGTTGGTAAATTCTTTCCTCTCCCTTCCTCCATTAGTTTATGATTTTCTCTCCCTTGTTAGTTTCTCTTTAGTTTGTGTGTTAGTTTATTCTCTCCTTAGTGTAATTTGTTAGTGTAGTTATTATGCATGCTTTAGTTATTTTCTCCTTAGTTAATGTCTTGTTGTTATTCGTCATGACTGGTGAGTAGATTTTCTTGTTGGGGATTTAGGGAGGAGGATTTGGATTATTTGAATTAAGGGATGTTGGTGGGTTGTTTACTTGTTGATTATCAATTTTAAGGATTTTGTGTCTTTGTTGACCTAGACTGCAGCTAGATTGACCTTGGCTCGTTTCTATCAATATGGGGAAACTCGGGGTAGGAACAACCTTAATTTGAGACTTACCCTTTCGTCGCGAAAGCGGGTTTTGGTAGGTTGGGTGAAGAAACCAAAAGGTGGCATTCTCCCTTTTTAACGTTGTAACTAAAACTCGATCACGAGACTCTTAGACCCCATTTCCGAATCCCGACTCTCCCCAACACCTTTCCTATTATTGACCCTAGCCTTAGTAGCGTAGCTCATTAGCAATAGTTTGACCTCTCTCAACCCAAAACCTCCATCTCAATCCCATTCACGATTAAACTCTAGACTTGACCAATATCGCTTAACCCTCCTTCTGTGGATCGATCCCGACCTACCAGTACTACACTAGTTAGGTTAGTCGTTGTTAAAAATACTGTTTGCATGCGTGTCGACGACAGCGCACATCAAAATGGCGCCGTTGCCAGGGAGACGGTGATTAGCTAATTGATTAAGTCTTTGTTTTATTGTGTTTGGATAATTGCTTCCTTTCCTTCTACCCTAGTACCGCTCGGTGCTAGGAGTCTCATCTTTGAATTGAGTTGTGTTCAGGAACAATTATATTTGGCATTGCTTATTCCATACCGGTGCAAGCGAGGCGATATTATTATTTCGGACTTCAAATCAACCAAAGTGAAACCCTCATCCATATCTTACATAAACTTTTCACCCATCCAACATTCCCAAAACTCTTACAAAATTCCCTTTCCCTCTTCTCCCTTCAAAAATCACCTTTACAAACAAACATGCCTACTTTGAGATCTCACTCCCAACCCACCCATGAACAAACTTCTTCTCCCGTCGCATATGGAACCATACCCGATAACTTTGAGCTCAAGATTTCTTCAATTGCCATAGTCCAACAAGACACTTATCATGGGCTTCCACAAGAAGATGCTCTAGAACACATAGCAACGTTTAAAGAGAAGCTAGTTGGAATGAAATTAAATGGACTTACTTCATGTCAATTCCATAGGCTTTTGTTCCCCAAAACCCTTCGTGATGATGCTAGAGATGGCTACAAAGCCACCACGATGATACCTTCCAAACTTGGAATCAATTAGCCAATGCATTTCTAGAAAAATACTATCCTCCTTCCAAGACCAATCATTATCGAATGAAGATTCAAACCTTCCGACAAAGGAAGTGCCCACACCATACTAGGTGAAAATGAAAGCATAAGTGAAGCTTGGGATCGATTTCAAACTCTACATAGGAAGTGCCCACACCATGGTATCCCTCATTGACTTTTGCTCCAAACATTTTTCTATTCCTTATCCGCCGATGAAGGGACATTCTTAACTCTACCGCAAGGGGCGACTTTTTCTTACTTAACGAGGATGAATCCCATGAACTTCTCGAGATACTACAACAAAACTAACTTTTCGTGTCGATTATTTCGTGACGATTGCAAAATCGATATAACTAATATACTTATACTTCTTATAAATGACCACTTATCATAACCAATAACAATCGACGTTGATAAACTCACGTAAACGACGGCTTAGCTCCACACAAACACAATCAAAGCTTATTAAATCGAATTGAAACCTGCCTGCCTCTTTCTTTATGACCTAATTACATTTACTCATACCCCGTCCTAGGTAACCTCCGACGCCAACAAGAATGGATAGTCTGATCATTCTTCTCGCCAACAACCTCCGCCGCCAGCCTGCCGCTATTGGTTTGTCTTGATCTTGTCTTCTATAAGACGACCACCAACAACTCTGCTGATCCTCACCCAACCGATGACCACCACACAGGCCAAAATTCCCCGCTGTGGCGCTGCGTTATCGACAAACAACCAGACAACCACCCTCCTGTGAAGAAATAAGGCGACCAACAATGCTCGTATATAATCCGCACCCATACACAGCTGTGTCTCGACCACCTCTTTACTCATTGATTCTAGGTATTGATCCTACTATCTAAGTTAATTAACTGAGTTAGGTTTTTGTTTGTCATTTTGTTATTGGAAATATATCAAGGTACTGAAGTGAGGTTGGAAATGTGATGTCTAGATCTCTCATGTTACCAATTTTATCAGTGTTTCCGTGTCGCAATTGATGATTGTTCACTTTCTTATAAATGTTGGTAAAACACTAGCTCTCATTGAATGCATAGTCCATTGTAAATCTGACTGTATATATATAATACAAAATCGTGATATGGAGTGTGTAGTATGATTGAAAACTTTAGTCAGAAAATTTCTACAATTTATGCATTTGTCGAATTTATCTTATAAATTAAAGTCTTGCCTCGGCGAAACACCCTGTCACCACCTTTCAATCTCTATAAGGTATAAGAGATCATGGCAATTCCATGTCACTTCACTCTAACCAATCTGATGTAATTCAATGAAGGGAGTATTTTTTTTATCGCATTTGTATGGATTTTGTGCGTGCGGAGCCTGAATCGATAATACACCCAACTCCGACTCTTATTATTTAGCACAAATTTGTTGTTTTCTATCTTCAGAGTTCAGAGTTGTTAATTATTACATCTAGTTGACGCTTTGTTTCTTGTGATAGTTTGTCGTATTGAATAAGTGATGCGATGAGCCTTTGTAGGTGCCGGAAAATCATCTTAATCAGTTTTAAAGGACAGTTGAGTGTTGAATATGAATTAGCAATATTCTTTAGCTGTTGACTATTTTTTTCTCTGTATGCACCTATCGCTGTTGACTGAATTAGCAATATTATTTGAGACTGAATATTGCTACTGCATGTATGGACCTCACATTGAAAACCATTTGGTATTGTTCAGGGTTATTTCAGGGTACCATAAATCTGTGATGCGCTCCATTAGTAGATGAGTGGGAATCTGTGATGTGCTCCAAACACTCCCTCTTTCTTCTCAGTCTAAAATCCTCACTAGGTCTACTCAATCATTTCAGGTCCATTTATATGATCTTCCTTGCTTTACTTTTTTTTAAAAGATCATGATTATTTCTAGTTCTACTCACACCTTTTTAGATCATCATAATTTGGGAATTAGATCATCCTTGTTTGTTTTGTACTGTTTTAGTTTTGTTGGAGTCTCAAACTTCAATGTTGCATCAACAGTATCCTTAGGTCCTTGTCCCATTCATTTCTATAACTTGGGACACAGATAGGAAGGCTCATAGTTAATACTCTGTTATATTTCACTGCTTTGGGTGTATCCAAGATCATGATATCAAGTTGAAATTGAATTACTGTGAGTCGTCCGTTTCCAGGGGAGGCAACCTTTGTCCGGAACCTAACGTTATTTAGATGGGAACTATAGTTTTGCAAGTTTTGATGGCTGTAGAATTGATTGTGCAATAGCAGACCACGTTATATTTGTCTCATGCTATTTTGAAGTCAGCAAGTGTAAGGTGTACCAATTGATGTTGAAAGGGCTTGTCCATCTTGTCGCACTTCCGTCTCATCTTAAACTGAACCCATTGACATGTAAGCTAAACCCATTCCATAATTTCGTACTATAAACCTAACTCAAGTACATAGTACATGTAAGTTGTTTTTTTGAATACATGCTAGCTACTCCCCTACTCTTACTAATGGGAGATCTATACACTACATTTCGGGGTTCTTGGACACGAAAAAATGGAATTTGTTTGCATATTTCATCTAATTACTCTCGGAAAGAAAATGAAATTTGTTCAATGTGACCTTGTTCGTGAATATTAAAGTCTTTGTTTTAAACTTTTAATTGATGTAGGTAGCTATTGCATTCTTTTAATCATACTAATTAAACTTGTTCATACGTAGGAGGGTTCAACCAAGGAGAAATTTGTGAGAAATCAGCTTGAAGGTTTTTTTCGACACCGGACGACTACTTTACGTAATTTAGAATACATTGGGTGGAAGCTTTGCCTTGGTAGTCGAAGATGTAGTAAATTTTTTAGGTTCTCAAAATATAGTCTGCACTTAATTTGAACTTATATATATATATATATATATATATATATATATATATATAAAGAGAGAGAGAGAGAGAGATAGGTTCACATAAGGCCAACAACTCTTATAAGTTCATAAGTTCCAGTGTTAAAGTTACACGAAAAGTGCTTAAAGTTACACGAGATGAATGTTAAAGTTGCACTTTATCACTTGAAGTGATAACAGTGCTGAATGTTATAGTTACATATCAATCTTGAACAAATGCAACTTCAACGTATGTCAACTGTAACTTTAATATAGACTTAATTGCATGTGGTGAACTTATTTGATCCCTTCTATATATATATATATATATATATATATATATATATATATATATATATATATATATATATATATATATATATAGAGTAAGGCTCTTATGAGTCCTTCTCTATATATGAGTCCATGAGTCCTCATCTCATCCATTGGATGAGATGAGGATGGATGGACAAGATGCGTTGCATTAAAAAAAAAAAAAAAAAAAAAAAAAAGGATTTACGTTCCTAAAATAGCTTTCAAGAATTTAGGAAACAATAACCCACTTTATCACGTTCATTCATCATTCATAACGCTCATTCATTCATTCAACCGTGAAAAAAAAATCCTTTCTTCATCACGTTCATCCATTCATTCAATCAATACTGTGGTCGAAAACGCGTTACAATGGATTCAATGACACCATCATCTTCTTCAACAGTTGATGGGCAATTGATCGAGTATAACAATGGTGAGTTTCAATATTTCTTTGACGTCAATTTTCATTGTTGCTATAACTTTCATGTTTGCGTTATTTTTTGACGTCAATTTGGATGTTGATATTGCTTTCATTGTTATTTCATTCATCATCGTTTCCTGTCAATAGTTAGTTGCTCTCTCGATCTTTACAGATTCCAGGGTTTTAATTATGTTTCTTATTTAGGTTTTGCATGATGTACAATTAGTAATACCGTTTTGTTCTGTATTAAGGAAGAAACGTCATTGAAGTAACATAACGTCTGAGTCACAATAACACTTAATTGTAATTACAGTAACACATTGAACGTTTAGAAAAAGGATTTTGATGATGATGTTAAAGTAACGTACTGTATTAGTTAGAGTAACAAGACTTGTCAATTGAAGTAATACATTGGTTTCATAGATGTAACGTTGTTTTATTTTTTT
Source organism: Agrostemma githago (assembly GCA_958450325.1). Lineage (NCBI taxonomy): Eukaryota > Viridiplantae > Streptophyta > Magnoliopsida > Caryophyllales > Caryophyllaceae > Agrostemma > Agrostemma githago. The sequence goes on along the minus strand of OY288252.1, from coordinate 59,113,536 downwards.
GCAGGTGGCATTGGCAAAGAAGCACAAGGTGATATTTTATTCATTTGATTAATCATGGATTAATAACAGTGGTTCATCGCTCTTGTTTTAGCATAGATTCTAGATTTAGCGTATGCTTCATTGATACTACCGTTTTGTTTTGTATTAACGTAGAAAAGTCATTGAAGTAACATACAATCTGAGTTACAGTAACACTTAATTGCAATTACAGTAACACACTGGACGCTTAGAATAATGGTTTTGATGATGATGTTAAAGTAACATACTATATTCGTTACAGTAACACAACATATGAATTGATGTAACACACATGTCCCATGTAACGTTGTTTAATTTTGTGCAGGTGGCATTTGCCAAGAATCGAATGCACAGGAATGGTGCAGAGATGTTGGTGAGGCTTTCACTCCGTACATGAAGCAAGTATTCGGAACAATCGAAGAGGCGGTGGAGTTTTATAAAATCTACGTTTATTGGCACTGTTATTGTGTTTCAGTAGACGCAAAAGCACATGCACGAATGGTGTAGAGATGTGAGTGAGCGTTTCCTCCATATATAGGGCAGATCTTCAAGGATGTGGATGAGACAGTAAACTTCTATAAAATCTGCGAATTGGCTTGTGGATTTGATGTGAGAAGGTTCACAACAAAAAGATGGCGCGGTGGTTAGATTAAATCAAAGTTTCTGATGATGATAATGAAAAAGAGGACGAGGAGGATGAAGAAGAATCAGAATTTTAAGTAGGACAGTATATTGTTAGAGTAACATACATTATTCGTTAGATTAACATATTTAATGTGTTACAATAACACAGATTATGAGTAATAGATGTGAAACATTGGAATTGTAATGAAGTTGATTTAGTTGGAACTCTTGTACCAATTTTTGTTTTGGAATATCCTTAATAAAAAACAAATATTATTCTTTTGGTTAATTGGAACGACTCCTGTGTATGCAAGAGACTATTATATGCAACGGAACAGATTTTACGGGTTAGAGTAACACACTTCATGAATTACAGTAACACATTGTATGAGTCAAAGTAACACAATCTATGAGTCAAAATAAACAGCGTCAAAACGGAGAGTAAATTATGCGGGAGGATTTGTAAACTGGAAAAAATTCATTTTGAAGAAATGTGTTGTGTGAGAGAAAGAAGATCAGTGAAAAAAAAATTAATAGGAGAGAAGATTTGAGTACATAATTAGAGAGGAGAGAGAGAAAATAAAATATTTGCAAAGATTTTGTCAGTTATTTCCTTAATTGACAAAACAAATCCTAACCATTCATCTATCTCTAGTTTAAGGGTGGAGATGAGGACTCACGGACTCAATTATGATGAGTGGACTCACTTGATCTTTACTCTCTCTCTCTCTCTCTCTCTCTCTCTCTCTCTATATATATATATATATATATATATATATATATATATATATATATATATATATATATATATATATATATATATATATATATATATATATAATTTAGTCGATGTTGGATATATATAATTTTTGGAATATATGCGTAATAAAAAAAGTTACAGGTTTTTTTTCACTAGTTTATTTTCTTTTTATTTTTTCCACCGTATTTGAGAGGTAGAGGTGATATTTCGTATCGAATGAAATTGATACCAAATTTACTATACGGTTGCATTTATTAGTACTTATCGTGTCGAATACAATCGCAACAATTGTCATTAAATGATATTTTATTGTACTTTTCGTGTCAAATACAATCGCTACAATTATTATTAGACGTAATATCAAATTATTTACCGCATCAATAATAATTGCCACTAAAATCGTCACTAAATCTTCTCTTCTTTCGCGTCGATTTTAAGAAGCTAACCCAGCGAATAGATTATTCACCACGAAAGGCTACGACAACACTGTCTACTTCAACGAATATACAATCGATGGGAAAACCTTTCACGTTGAACAGAATCGCCACGAAACACCAAAATAATCGCCGCGAAAAGGACATTTTGTTGTAGTGAGAAGATAGCCAAAAGTGGCATATGTGCTAAGGAAATGCAAGAGGGTGAACCAAGTGGAGACTCAAAACCGTCAAAAGACATGGAGGCAACTCTTGAAGCGCAAATCGCTCAGCTACTTGAGAGATTTGAAGCAATGGTTGCTAGGGACACCTTCCAACCCGAAATGAGGCCCCCACCAAGAAGAGTCACACCACCAAGGAGAATCATCCCACCAAGAAGAATCACACCACCTAGGCGAACATCTATCTCGCCTCCAAAGCCATATAGGGTAGATATCCCATGTGATCATTGTGGAGAATATGATCAAGATTCCAATTTTTGTGCGAGGAAGGAGTACGTTTATCAACCCAACAATCAAATAACATATGAAAAGCCTCAAACGAACAATCCTAATTTGGGGACTGGATTCTATTCCATGCCAACTCAAGGATCATATCCTTTTCCAAGAGCCCCCAATCAAAGGGTTTATCCTAATTCATATGAACCTCATTATCAACCGAGACCTCCTCACACAAATCAATTCAATCAAGGCAATTTCTATCCTCAAGGACCACCTCGACCAAACTATGGTCCTCCTTTTGGAACCTATCCTCCATTTAATCAAGGTCCTCCTAAGCATTTTCAAGGTAACTCTCAACCCTTTTATGACATTCAACAAACGATCAAGTTTCTATTGAAAGAAAATGTGTCAAATCAAGCTAGACTTGAAGCTCTAGAAGCATGTGCCACATCGCAAGCTCGAACTCCTCAAGAACCGACCAATTCTTTCAATCAAGCTTCCGTGAATGCCATTAAGGTGATGAGCAAAAAGAAACCGGTGAAATCTTTTAATCCACAAACTCTTGCATATCATCCCTCAATCAATGAAATCGATGAGAAAGTGGTCAAGGATGTAACCGAAAAACCAAGAAGAGATCCATCAAAGTATCTTGTAGGAGACCTTGCGTTTGTTATTGAACAAATTCCAATAGAGGACACAAATCTAGTCTCTAGGATTGAAGTACCTCCTTTGAATGACAAGCCACCAATCCCATTCGATGATCAAGCTTTGGGCATGATAACTTTCACCGATCTTATCGAGAACATTGTCACAAACCCTTCTATGCCTACCCCTTCGGAATATATTCGAGACATCATTTCAAAACCCACCAAAAGAGAAAAAGCTCCCGTTTCCCCAAGAACTAACCTTAAAGCTACAATTCCTATCAAGTTAGGTGATCCGGGTAGTTTTGCCATTCCTTGTTCCATAGACCATGTCTTGATAGACCGGGCTTTGTGCGACCTTGGCGCCGACATTAGTTTGATGCCCTTAGCCATTGCCCGTACTATTTATATTAAAGACTTGGATTACTTCCCGTAAATGTGCAAATGGCCGATGGAACCACTAAGGAGCCCTATGGATTGGCCCGTAACCTCATGGTTAATGTGGGGAATTTATATATCCCCACCGACTTCATCATTCTCGACATGCCAATTGAGGAACGGGATCCTATCCTTTTGGGACGGCCTTTCCTAGCTACCGGTGGGGTGATTATCGATGTGAAGCGAGGGCGTTTATCTTTCAATGTCGCTAATGAAATGGTTCAATTTGTGCTTCCCGCATTCCTTCCCGAAGATCCTCCTAATATGGAGTTTTGGAACCAAATGGTGGAATTCCCTTCAAATGAAGAACCTTCTACCGAAGATCTTGACTACGATGATGAAGAAGACGACGGTGCCCTATTCATACTAGGTTCTACCTCCGACGAAGATATTCCCAAAGAATTTGCAATGCTTCCCGAGGTAGCCCAACTTATGGGTTTGCCGGAGTTTAGAGAAAAGCTCAAGATCGGTAATGTGGAATTTGAAGTGAATGATCAAGACCCTCCGGGTTGCTTTTCTAGCAACCCCGATTAAACTCAAACATTCAATTCGGTTTGGTGGTGTCCATAATAACCACCTTTGTAAATATTTGTATATTCTCATTTTTTTTATTCTCCTTCGAACAATAGCTTTTGGAATTTTCTCTTTGGAGCTTGCTTGTTTTGGTACCTGCAGGAATCGTGAAGATTTCTCTCAGAATTTTTGGGGTTGCGCTTTGAACGATTATGAACGATTTGGATTGAGAAGATAGGTTGTATCTTTGAAGAAGTTAAGAAATGTTTGGGCCAAGTCAAAGAGAGATTTCGGAGCAAGGTCCTTTTTTGGAGTGAATTATTTCACCGGGTGAAACTTCACCCGGTGGCGACCTTGCTCAAAATTAAGAAATTGACGGAAAATCCGTCGGGCAAAATTTCACCCGGTGGAATCTCACCGGGCGAAATTTCACCCGCGGTAAAAATATTCTGCGACTTGGAATTGCCGGAGATCCGACCGGGCGAAATTTTGGCCGGTGGAATCTAACCGGGCGAAAATTTTGCCCGGTGGAATTTGACCGGGCGAAATTTGACCGGGCGAAATTTCGCCCGGTGGTGATATTGCGCGGAAATGACGAAAGACGCCCGAAGACTGTTGGGTGAAATTTCGCCCGGTGGAATCTGACCGGGCGAAAAATCACCCCGCGACACCCACATCAGCCAAACCCCCCTTTCCCATCTTCATAATTCATTTTTCCTATCTCTCTCTTCAATCAAACCCCAAAAACCCCAAACAAACCCCAAATCCTCCACCTTAAACCACCTCTAATCCCTCCATTCCTTCACCAAAATTCAATTAAATTATATATTTCTCATCCTTATCACATTCCTATCACCTTCTTGGAGTTTGTTTCGAGAAATTATTCCGATTCCGACAAACCCCAAACCGAGACCATCAACACATAATCGTCAAATTCAAGCATCAAGGATGAGGAGGGTAAAATAAATGGCGAGGAAAAGGATATCTTCAATGCTAAATCGCAATTCGCGTTCAACATCTTCCTCTAGGTCCGAGGAGCAGGCTGAGGCTCGGGACGAATCTGTCCCGATGCCCGTTCAAACAAAAAGCTCTATACCGCGCGAACAACCTGTTCCGCTTGAGGTACGTTACCCGAAAATCCATCGTAATTTCCGTGAACCTCTATCTGGTCTATTATGGTTCTGTCGTCTCGAGCCAACTCGTTGGGCGGCTCGAGATATACTTGCTCATATGGGTATAGAAACGCAGGTACAAACAATGTGCCAAAATCTTGGTCTCATCAAATTTTATGCCTCCGAGGAGGATACTTTTCAAAATTGACGTGTGAGTTTTTCGCAACTTTTGAGCTGAGTGGTGACGATAATACCACTGTTAGTTTTCAGCTGCAAGAAACTCTATACGTCCTCAATTTGAGGGATTTTGGTGCATTGCTTGGTTTACCTTCTTCAGTCCTTGGATGGCCTAGGGCGGGGCAGACTCGGGACGACAAGTTCGGCCGTGATCGATTTTGGTTTAAAATTGCCCGTCAAAGGACATTCAAGGGAGGAAAAATGCGTTCTTTCTCTATCCGAAACCCCATCCTCCGGCATCTGTTGCGTATTATAGTCAATTCATTCTTGTCAAGCTATGATACGCATCACAATTGTAGTGTAACAGCTGTACAGCTATTAGAGGATGCGGTTTTGGGGAGAGGCCCGTCGATCGATACGTCCGAGGCTTTAGTTACTCACTTCGCCCAGATTGCGAAGGGCGGCCGCAAGAGAATTTCTTGTGATGGGGTTGTAACGATGCTAGCTAGAGCCTTAGGCGTCGATTTAGCGATTTAACACCAGTTGACGAGGCGGGAATTTACATAGATGAAGTTTATTGTCCTTTCCTTGTGTGGCCCCAGAAAGGGATTATAACAGTTTGTTTTTGTATAAGATTACTGAGCTGCGCGCTATCGCAATGCCTAACCCCGAATGGGTATGGCTAGATTTTGAAGAGAACTTCGGCATGCCGAAGAGGTCCGGGGAGTACATTCGGGGTAGCACCCGAGGTAAGTTTTATCAGATTGAATACCCCGAGGGACCTTTATATTTTGGCGACGATGATATAGAGGTCGTAGACGTGTCGGAGGAGGAATCAGAGGTTGAAACCTCTCGGGATGAGGGTCAAAGAACATTACCGTCATCATCACACGGACCCTCTTCCTCCCGCCAACCCGAACCCCAGACCTCGCAATTTTTCACCCCTAACTTTTCAGACTTTGAACCACACAGACACTCCACGTTCACCCAGTCTACCCCTGGTTTTCAGGAGGACATTAACATGGGTCCTCCACGACACTCCTCGTTCTTCGGATCGGAGGACTTTTATAACCAATGGAGGGAAGTCTATGATCGTACACGTCAGACTTGGGAGAACTCGACCACCTCACTAAACCTGGCCCAGGATGCCTACAATGTGGCCCGGGATGGGCGCGATACTGCGCATAGTTTGTACTCGTACTCTAGGGAAGGTTTTGAGTACGCCCGGACCAGTTTTGAGATGGCTAGGGAGGCTGCTAAGGATGCCCAAGCAGCGAGGTTGGCGGCGGAGGAGAACCAAAGGATGTTGCAACAGCAGCAACACTATTTTGATCTATTTTTCGGTATGCCTCCGCCAGGGTCTTATTACCCGCCACCTCGTCCCCCAGGTCCTATGTGAGTGGTCGAGTGTCGTTAGTGTTAGTGTGGGGGTGTTAGTTGTCGGTTGTCAGTCGTCAGTAATCTGTTCTCTTGTCTTAGTTATCTTGGTCACTGTTTGTTCTTGCAGCGCCAATATTTGGCATTTGATATTTATGGTTGTTGATTGATTTGTAATTGATTATTTTGTTGGTTTAAGAAATTGTCAGCCCCTCCGTGACCCTACTTGGGTCGTTACACACGTGAGGTTTATTGCAGGTGCCTTAGAGGAGAAGGACCTGATTGTTGCTCCCGGTCTTAGGTGAATTGATCGCACCAAGACCATTTGAAAAATCCAAAATTTTCTTTTTCTTTTAATTTTTCCGAATTGTGCGGAATCCGGGTGAGGTGACGTGATTACACCTACGCCCTTTCTCCACTTATCGATTTTTCTTCTTTTTCACTTTTCACTTCATTTTCTTTTCTTATTTTTCGATTTTTCTTTTTGGCTAAGGTCTAGGTGACGTGATTACACCTAGGCCCACCACTTCATTTTCTTTATTTTATCTTTTATATTTTTTTTCTCCGTTTTCATTTCTTTTCTTTTTATTCCCTTAATTTTTGAAAAATCCAAAAACATTTGAAAAATCATCAAAAATCCAAAAACATTTGAAAAATCATCAAAAATACGAAAGTATTTGAAAAATCATAAAAATTCAAAAAGATTTTCCGTTCTTTTCTCTTTCTCTTTTTCGATTCTTCTCCTATTCGTGCATTGGGGACAATGTACAGTTTTAGTGTGGGGGAGGGATCTACTATTCTTTTTATTTCTTTTCTTTTCCATTTTTCCTTTAAAAAACCAAAAATCCAAAATTTTTTATTTTTTTTTCTCTTTTTAGTTTTCTTTTCTTTTATTTTCGCTTTTGTGTCACTTGTATTGTCTTGCATTCTCCTTCTTGTAGGTACACCGCCAACCATTTAGCATGGATACGTGAGGTAGCGGAAATGAAATGAAGACCGCACGGTAATACTTTCTACCTTCGTTTTATCCCTTTCTCTTATGCATGGAGTTTGGGCATATATGCTATTTGGAGGTTCACTTGATGAACATTTTGGAATTGGTGGTTGTGGATTGTGTTGACTTAATGGAGTACGGAGTGTTTGGCTATACTTGTGATTTTGTTTTGTTTTTTCTTTTGTTTTCACTAGTAGAAAACTATCCTTTGGAACCGGTTCTAAACTACCCTTTGGAACCTTTTTTCATAGGTTCTACTGCCACAAATTCCTTTGGTCCGGAGCTTTGGAACCGGTTGTAGGAAGGTTCCAAAGATCATCTTTGGAACCGGTTGTTGGTGGAACCGGTTCCAAAGGGTATACCGTTGGAACCTAGTGTAATCACAACCGGTTCCAAAGGTATCCCATTGGAACCTGTTGTATTTCACAACCGGTTCCATAGGGTATACCATTGGAACCTAGTGTAAACAACCGGTTCCAATGGTATCCCATTGGAACTTGTTGTAGTTCACAACCGGTTCCATAGGGTATACCATTGGAACCTACTGTATTTGACAGCCAGTTCCATAGGTGTCCCATTGGAACCTTTTGTGATTCACAACCGGTTCAATAGATTATACCATTGGAACCTACTGTAGTTTACAACCGGTTCCAAAGGTGGTAATTTTTTTAAAAAAAAAATGCATATTCAAATCCACAACAATAGTATATAAAAGATATTCAACACATGTCAACAATATATACATATTTGATAAATAAAATGATTAAAACTGAAAATACATTATTTTTATTGATATAAAACTGAAAAATACACCATACATCATCGTCCTACACATCATACATAGTGCAATCTTCTTACTTATTCGTGGTAATATATCGTCCACAATCAATCCATGCCCATCTTTATAGATATGCTCAGCTTCATCTTTAATTGCAAAACTTTATTAAAGTTAATAAACAGTCTAGTGATAAGAAAAAGATATAAGCAATTATCATTTTAACTAAGCATAAATGGTACCTTAAACATGATCACGCTAGCCAGTATCGTAAATGAAGTGAACATGACATAGTAGATTAGAGAAGCTACAACTGTGTTGAATGTGTTACGGGCCTGCATGATTTTCAAAGAAAACAAGCAACATGAATTATTAAATTCAGCAGAGGCGAGAGAAAACAAGCATTTGCTCAATAATAAGTAGTCGGTCAAACATAATGAACTCATAAATTGAGGTAACAGATTACCATTCACTCTAAATTTATCAAAGTAGGATGACTCTAAATTTATCAAAGTAGGATGACAGGATGTATTGACCAATTACCAGCTTCTGCCACAAGCCCTTAGATTCATTGTACCCCCAACACAATATTGTCCTAATGCCACATCCTTAAGCCTCTTTTACAATTCCATGTACAAGAGGTGACCTACCTGCATTCAAACTTTAAATAATAAGCTAGTGGTATATCCAAAACACATAGAGTACAGATTTAATTTGTCATTTTACTTATAAGAAGATGTACCCTCTGTACATATTTAAACATAAACATAAACATAAACATAAAATGAGGAGGATGGGGAAGGAAAAAAAATCTAGTGGTATACCTGAGCAACTTTAATGGAATTTAGAGTAGCACCGGGAAATACCTTGAATCGTCCAAAACCTACTCGCACTAAACATAACAGTTTCCACATTTCAAAAAATAATTTAGTATAAAAAATGAGAGTGTAGCTGCTTATAAATACCTCCAAAGTACTTCATAACACGTATTCATTTTCAAGTTAAAGATAGCCCAGGAGGTATATAAAGTTATTTAGGGGAGAGAAGCAAGTGACATTCAATTAGAAATTTAATGCAGCTAAGAGGATAAAAAATGTGATCATGAGTTTGGGATATAGTGTAAGACGGTCTCTTGAGAGACTTGCTCTAAACGAATTACATTTATAACCTCAATTTTAGTCAAATAGTTCTCAACCACAACGAATAACAACAATCTTATCCAAACAATCTCAATCCCAAATAGAAGCACCATTCAAAGAATGCCAATAGATAATATGAGAAAGATGAAGACGACTCAGCCCATGTCAAAACCATGCGGTACCTTCTTCCTTGCAATCACGTCAAATTTCCATGAAAACTCCAAAAAAAGAAGAGACAAATACATGACAAGTATCAAAATATGGTGGCATGGATAAGGTAGTGTAAAACAGATGACGAAAGAGGCTAGGAATCCCGTGTTAGGAGCAGCCTAAAGAAGAATGTGGTAGCCAAAACGACCAAGACGGTGGCGAGAGCATGTTCGACGATGGGGACAAGAGAATATCGAAGGAAGGAGGAAAAAGAGGAAATGACTCAAATGAGGGTGGTGGTAATGGGGGAGTGGGGTAGTTGCCAGTTTAGAGTTGACAGAGTATTGGACACAGATCAGAATGCGTTCAGTGAGTCAGTGACATTTATCCAATTAAGGAACCGTGAAAACTAAACGACAGTAGCTACACAGAATACTAAACCGTTCATGGTTAATCCAACTTGGAGTTTCTACACTCCAAATCAACTGTTTGCATAACGTAACACTGAGAAAAAAAGTTCTACAAACATTTACCACCTCATTTCACAAACATTCACCACCTCATTTCATTTTACCATCACATCAGCATATATTTATAATGAAACAAGGTTCTACAACAACATTAATGCGAAAAAAAGAAGTTATACAACAAATCATACGAATACACATACAACAATCTACACACAACTAGAGAAACAAAATACGATTCAAAATGCACAGAAACTCGAAAAAAAGCGAATACGAGAGATAATTTCAGGAACAAAATATTTTCTCAAAAGAAACCTCTTGTCAAAAAAAAGCGAATACGAGAAACCTATTGTATTAAATAGAGTAAATTAAAAATTACTCCCTTTTAAGATACCAATTTTAAAATTTACTCCCTTTTGAAATTTTTGTCAAAAATAACTCCCACAATCTATCAAAAGTTCAAAAATTACTCCCACATTTATTTTTAGGACGGAAATGCCCCTGGCTAGAGAGTGAGGTGGAGTAATATGGCATTAAAAAGTTAGGGGCATTTTCGTCAAAAAATTATATTTTGGAGCAATTTTTGAACTTTTGATAGATTTTGGGAGTTATTTTTAACAAATTTTTTAAAAGGGAGTAAATTTTAAAACTGGTATCTTAAAAGGGAGTAATTTTTAATTTACTCTATTAAATATCACAATTTTTGTCTCTCTCAAAACAAACCTCTTCTCAAGAGGCCTCCTCAATCTCTTGGTCTCTATTATGACATTTTCTTTATGACAGATCACATATTTTCGTTTATCGATAAGTTTACTTAAGCGTTTCAGATACTAAATATCACCCAGGGGAAGATGCGAAGCACACTTAAGATCCACTCAAATGATAAACTATATTAACAATAATAATATAATAACATTGATATATGTCTAATTCATCTGGAACTTGAAATAGACAACTCACCTGCTATTGCCAGTACTACATGATTATGTCTAATGCAATAGCAATAGCTACTAAAAAATGAAAATGAAGATGAAGATGAAGGGATTGATTAGTGTGTAAACTGTGTATCATACTACATCTCAAATTATCAGCAATAATTTTAGTGGCACATGTCGTAAAGAATAGATCTAAGGGTGGCAAATGATACATCAGCCACTCAATTAAGTAGTACGTACTCCACTGGGAATAAAACATGAAGGAATATAGTGACCCGACCCGACCCAACCCAATGCAAATAGAGTAGTCCGTATACTCCATCATCCAAGTTATATGAACATATTAATAACAAATATCTAAAAGGTCAATTTGCATCATCCGCTTCATCTTCCTCCGTTCTATTCATACTACATCCATGTTTGTTATATATAAATTTGGTTTAAGGAATCGCGCATGGGTGTGGATGATATAATGGGTGAAGCAACCGTAATAATAGTAGGAGCAGGACCAGCCGGTCTGGCAACAACAGCATGCCCAAAAAGACAGTCGATACAATACACCATACTTGAATGGGAAGAATGTTATGCTTCACTTTGGAAGAAAAAAACGTACGATCGTCTTCACCTTCACCTACCCAAAATATACACTCAACTCCCACACCTCAACCTACCTCCCGACTCCCCAACTTACATCTCCAAGAATGACATCATCGATTATATCGATGATTACGTTCATCTTTTCGAGATCAAACCCTTGTTGTTATTATCATGCCAGGTATTATTATTGTTAATACAACTACTGATGTTGCAGGTATTCTTCTTGATACCTACATTATATGTGAACCACACTTGAACCCCTTTTTTATTACTTTACTAGATAATGAACACTAGTATGTACTTGCAAAATAAAAATGATAGCATTTGAAGCTACATGATAAAGTTTGTTTACCTTGGTACTATTGGTTATTTGAAGCTACATGATAAAATCTATTTTCAAATAAGAGTGCACAGCTGTTGTTCGGGAGGTAAGTAAAGGGATTTCTTGTATACTATTATGAACTAAAAAAGTTTGTGTCGTCAAACAGTTTTGAATCATTTGCCTAGAGTTTGCTTAAGCGGCTCAAGGAAGCTCTTGCCAAAAGGCGTCAGAGAGCCTTAGTGGTGCCATGTACAGAGTTCTACATATGACTGAATATAACAGGAAAGCGATGTCCACTACGATGCAAACTCAATAATTCCTTCTTTCTGATTCTATATCTTACAAACTACTTCGAACTTCTTAGATTCTTATCAAATGATTCACAACAATCCAATTCCCACAAGCCAAAAAAACTAATTTGCAAAAGATTATGCATCAAAACAGAAGTGAAAGATTACCTTAAATTGAATCAGGGTTTCAGTAATTAGGGAGGATCGGTTCGTGGTTGTTTGTACTTCGTGTCTTTGTCGTCCTTGCACTCCCAGACTCGACCCGAGGTTGGTTCTGTTTCGTCGGGCTCTTCATGCCTACCTCTTCGTGTCTTTGTGTCTACAAACTGCAGAACCATACAGAACTTCAATTCATTTAGGTAATTGCACAGCATAAATCCGTACCTTAAATCGAATTTCAGAACTTGAATCGAATTGCTGTGTCTTCCTCATGTTCTTCGAATTAGGATTAGGGTAAGGTTTTCGTCGTGTTCTTCAATCCATCGTGTTCTTCAATTCGTCTTCTCTTCGTGTTGCTCACTTCGTTTTATTCATAGAAATATTAGGGTTTCATTTCGTGGGTTTTGACAGTGGTTTGCAATTTTATGATTTCTATTTTACTTCTTTTCAGGAATGATCTTGTAGGTTTCTTATTTCTCAAATTTCCTAGTCTTTGAAACCTTTTGCAGTAACGAGAGGTTTTATTGATGGGATCTTTGGAACCGGTTTAACTTACAACAGGTGCAGAAATTGTTTAATAGGGCCCAAATATTTACTCAATACCTTTGGCACCTCTTGTTAGTTAACAAGAGGTTTCATTGGTACAGGATAATTTTTTTGGGGGTCTAAGGCACCTCTTCTTTTTACAATCGGTTCCTTTTAACAGGTTCCAATGGCATTAATTCTACTAGTATTTCTTGTGTTTTTGCCATTTTTGTGTTCTTTTTCATTTTGTGTATAGTTTGTCTAGGTAAAGTTTTCGAAAACCCGATTTTGAGATTAGGCCGAGTGTTTATTACTCCCTTGTTAGTAACCCTTTTTGATTTTTGAACATAATTCTAGTAGAATGACCTTGAACCAATTTTTGCATTGGATTTTTACCATGAGTCTATCTTTTCTACTAGGAGTCTATATCGGGATTTGCATTTGACCACCTTGACCACCCAAGGAGTGATAAGGCCTTGGTTACCGTTCCCCGCTCTCTTAGGTGACCTTACTTGAGAAGCCACTTTTAGTCCAAAATTTTCATCCTTTTATGGGTTCGAAGGGGGTGTACACCCGACTAGCCTATCTCTCTACCATTCACCCATTTCCACAAATAAGTTTGCAAGAATATGCTTTACCTTGTTCCTCAAATGAATCATCTAGCCAAAAATGGGCTATTCAAAGAAAGAAAAGTGAAAAATGAAGAAGAAGGGCATATGAAAAAAAAGGCCCTCGATCGAAATAAGGGGAAAGAAAAACCGAAAGAAAATCAAAATCTCAAAAGTCGTTCCCAAACCCAAATAATCCTGGTTGTCTTATTGCCGTGAAATGCCTACTAGAGGACCGAGTCCCGAGGAAGGAAAATAGCGGTAATTTGACAATCCTTACCATTTTGCAAACACTTATCCATCTTTTTGATCTAATTGGCTTTCTCGAGTTTGGAACGACCCTCTAGGCTTAGCTTAGGAGACGGCATAACACTTACCTACAGTGCTTATTAACTCCATGGTTCTCACTTATCCACTCCATTTATCGTCCCGTTGTAGGCATCTTTAGTGGAATTAGAAGGACCTTGGTAAATTTTCAATGTTTTTATTGTTTGATTGTCATCCTATTAGGATTTTGTCCATGTCAATTTGTGTTGCTAACTTGGTAGTGTTCTCGCTTGTCTTAGGCTCGAATTGGTGCTTTCTCCGCCGTTTCGATGAGGGATTCGGTGATTTATTTTCTCTTTGGTTGCGACTATCTCTTTATGTGTGTCTTCTTTGTTTTGTGTTTGTGTGTGTGTTAGTCGCAACCCCAATTTTGAGCAAGACCCAACTTGCCTTGCATGGAGGTACTCTACCTCATGAGTATCTCGATGTGAGTTGAAGGGACGGAGCGGGCCCGTTAATTGCCTCGTATTGGCTTAGTCTAGCTTTGTAGTATTAGCTAGTTTCTTTTTGGGTCTTTGCTCGAGGACGAGCAACGGTTTAGTGTGTGTGCCAAATTTGGAACATTTTTCCTCCCATTTAGACCCGTTTTTCCTACGTTTTGCGGGACTTGAGTGTGATTATCGCCGTATTTTGCGTAATTCTCGCATTAGTGTCTCTCTTTTGCATTTTACGTGTTTTTGGTAGTTTTCTGTCTATTTTGATAGGATTTTCGACCGAAAACGTAACCGAGCTTCCATGAGCACAAAAGAGAGAGACACGGTCCGAAAAGCAAAGCACACAACTGAAAGTTCGAGTAATCCAATTGATCGACAAAGAAAGAGACCGGAAAAGAGTCAAAAGACCACCGGGCGAAGTTTCGCCGGACGACATTTTTCCACCCCCGAAGATTTTCATGACACCCTCCACCGGGCGAAATTTCGCCCGATGGAGAAACCGGGCCGAAAACGAAAAAAAATGAAGAAAATCTCACCGGGTGAAATTTCACCCGGTGGGATTATTATGTCAAGCCGCGGGGCAAAGTTTCATCCTATGAAGATGCAAAGAGTGATGTCTAGTTTGAATGAAGAGGAATTGGATTATGGGGTCTTGAAGTTTGTGCAACCCATTAAGCAACTCTATAAATACTTCTCCTAGGGTTTTGTGCCTCCTTGTGCCTTGAGTGAGCCTTTAGGAGTAGGAGTAGTTTAGAGGATTTCTAGAGTAGTTTAGAGGATTCTTAGACTATGTTTATCCACAGACTCATCTTTTTCTCTCAGACTTATCCACCTCAGCTTTCCACTCACTTTTCATTCTTCAGACTCAGACTCAGACTTCCTACAAAAGTACACTTTATCCACAGACTCATCTCAGACTTTCTCACCTCACATACCTTATTTTATATTATTTTTTAATTCATCTCACCTCAACTTTTTAACTACCTTATATTTTTTATTTACATCATTTCACCCCAACTTTCTATCTAACTTATTTTTTTTATTTACCTAGTCTACGTTGATTTTATAACTCGAATAATTACAATTAAATAATTAATAGTTAAATAAATCTTGTGACATACTAATAATTTTATTTCTAAGTGGTAATTATTAAAGATAACAATCGGGCGGATGAGTTGAGTTCGGGTTGGGTTGTCGGTAGACCTGGCAAACAAGTCAACCGGGTCGGGTTTGGGTCAGGTGAGTTTCGCGTTGACTTTGAGTCGAACCAGATAATTTCGGGTTTGCTATTTCATCTTTTTCAGAGATATCGACTCATTTTTTTTATTATAATAGTCGGTCAATTTTGGGTTACCTCGGGTCAATTCAGGTTACGAGTCAACCTCGAATCTTTAGTTTGGATATCAGATCGGGTTCGGGTTGGCTTATTCGGGTCGGATCATTCGGGTCGAGTAAGTTTTGTCATGTCTAGTTGTCGGGTCTGGGTCAGACCGGATTATTTTGGCCATGTCATCATTTTGTATTGAAGTGAAATGAGTTAAAGTGGAATGAGTTCAACTGAACTGAATTGAGCTGAGCTAAACTGAACGAAAGTAGCCTGAAATTTAACAACGACGACGACGACAACAACAACAACAACGGTTTATTATTGTAACAAGCTTACTTGTTCCAAAAAAATATTAATTATTATTGTAACAACAAATAATAATAATAATAATAATAATAATAACAATAATAATAATAATAATAATAATAATAATAATAATAATAATAACAACAACAACAACAAATAATAATAATGTTAATTATTGTATCAAAAATATTAATTATTATCATATTAATTTAATTTTAATAAAAATATTTTATAATAATAATAATAATATATTTATAACAATAATAGTAACAATAGCAATAGGAATAATAATAATTATTAATAATATTATAATAATACTAATATTAATATTAATAATCAATATTAATATTTAATAGTAATAATATTAGTAACAATAACAATAAAAAGAATATTAGTGTTTATTATTAAATTAATATTAATTATTATAAAAATGTCATTAATATTAAGATTTAATAATAATAATAATAATAATAATAATAATAAATAATAATAATAATAATAATAATAATAATAATAATAATAATAATAATAATAATAATAATAGTAACTTATTTGACTGAACTGAACTAAAATGAACGGAACTAAAAAGAACTGAATGAACGAGTCTGAGGATGAGTCTTTGAAATCCAAGACTCAACTTCAGACTTATCTGAGTCTCAGACCGTCTCACCCACTTTAACCAGGTATGAGTCTCAGACTCAAAAAATCTGAGTCTTAGACTTTTGTTCAGACTCAGCCTCAGACTCTCTTTAAACTTAAATCCGTCTGAGACTCAGACTCGTACCAACCACATTATCCAGGTATGAGTCTCAGACTCAAACTCAGACTCAAACTCAGACTTATACTCAGACCCCTTTAAACATAGCCTTAGTAGTAGTAGTAGTAGTAGTAGTAGATTGTAGTAAGCTTTCTAGTAAAATTCTCTACAAACAATTAGTAGATCTACTTAGTATTAGTATAATTCTTCTATAATTAGTAATCAAGCATCTCTTTGTTGAAGATTGTGTTTTATGTTGAAGATTCAAGGGTTTTGCAAGGGTTTATGTGACAAGGCTCTTGTTTTATTTCTTGAAGATTCATATTTCTTTTATTGAAGATTGAAGAATTTATGCATGGATTAGTGACAAATTCTTGTATTATTTCTTCTAAGATTCAATCTTTATGTTTATCTTCATCTCCCTCCTTAGGTTTCTCCATAGTTGGTAAATTCTTTCCTCTCCCTTCCTCCATTAGTTTATGATTTTCTCTCCCTTGTTAGTTTCTCTTTAGTTTGTGTGTTAGTTTATTCTCTCCTTAGTGTAATTTGTTAGTGTAGTTATTATGCATGCTTTAGTTATTTTCTCCTTAGTTAATGTCTTGTTGTTATTCGTCATGACTGGTGAGTAGATTTTCTTGTTGGGGATTTAGGGAGGAGGATTTGGATTATTTGAATTAAGGGATGTTGGTGGGTTGTTTACTTGTTGATTATCAATTTTAAGGATTTTGTGTCTTTGTTGACCTAGACTGCAGCTAGATTGACCTTGGCTCGTTTCTATCAATATGGGGAAACTCGGGGTAGGAACAACCTTAATTTGAGACTTACCCTTTCGTCGCGAAAGCGGGTTTAGGTAGGTTGGGTGAAGAAACCAAAAGGTGGCATTCTCCCTTTTTAACGTTGTAACTAAAACTCGATCACGAGACTCTTAGACCCCATTTCCGAATCCCGACTCTCCCCAACACCTTTCCTATTATTGACCCTAGCCTTAGTAGCGTAGCTCATTAGCAATAGTTTGACCTCTCTCAACCCAAAACCTCCATCTCAATCCCATTCACGATTAAACTCTAGACTTGACCAATATCGCTTAACCCTCCTTCTGTGGATCGATCCCGACCTACCAGTACTACACTAGTTAGGTTAGTCGTTGTTAAAAATACTGTTTGCATGCGTGTCGACGATAGCGCACATCAAAATGGCGCCGTTGCCAGGGAGACGGTGATTAGCTAATTGATTAAGTCTTTGTTTTATTGTGTTTGGATAATTGCTTCCTTTCCTTCTACCCTAGTACCGCTCGGTGCTAGGAGTCTCATCTTTGAATTGAGTTGTGTTCAGGAACAATTATATTTGGCATTGCTTATTCCATACCGGTGCAAGCGAGGCGATATTATTATTTCGGACTTCAAATCAACCAAAGTGAAACCCTCATCCATATCTTACATAAACTTTTCACCCATCCAACATTCCCAAAACTCTTACAAAATTCCCTTTCCCTCTTCTCCCTTCAAAAATCACCTTTACAAACAAACATGCCTACTTTGAGATCTCACTCCCAACCCACCCATGAACAAACTTCTTCTCCCGTCGCATATGGAACCATACCCGATAACTTTGAGCTCAAGATTTCTTCAATTGCCATAGTCCAACAAGACACTTATCATGGGCTTCCACAAGAAGATGCTCTAGAACACATAGCAACGTTTAAAGAGAAGCTAGTTGGAATGAAATTAAATGGACTTACTTCATGTCAATTCCATAGGCTTTTGTTCCCCAAAACCCTTCGTGATGATGCTAGAGATGGCTACAAAGCCACCACGATGATACCTTCCAAACTTGGAATCAATTAGCCAATGCATTTCTAGAAAAATACTATCCTCCTTCCAAGACCAATCATTATCGAATGAAGATTCAAACCTTCCGACAAAGGAAGTGCCCACACCATACTAGGTGAAAATGAAAGCATAAGTGAAGCTTGGGATCGATTTCAAACTCTACATAGGAAGTGCCCACACCATGGTATCCCTCATTGACTTTTGCTCCAAACATTTTTCTATTCCTTATCCGCCGATGAAGGGACATTCTTAACTCTACCGCAAGGGGCGACTTTTTCTTACTTAACGAGGATGAATCCCATGAACTTCTCGAGATACTACAACAAAACTAACTTTTCGTGTCGATTATTTCGTGACGATTGCAAAATCGATATAACTAATATACTTATACTTCTTATAAATGACCACTTATCATAACCAATAACAATCGACGTTGATAAACTCACGTAAACGACGGCTTAGCTCCACACAAACACAATCAAAGCTTATTAAATCGAATTGAAACCTGCCTGCCTCTTTCTTTATGACCTAATTACATTTACTCATACCCCGTCCTAGGTAACCTCCGACGCCAACAAGAATGGATAGTCTGATCATTCTTCTCGCCAACAACCTCCGCCGCCAGCCTGCCGCTATTGGTTTGTCTTGATCTTGTCTTCTATAAGACGACCACCAACAACTCTGCTGATCCTCACCCAACCGATGACCACCACACAGGCCAAAATTCCCCGCTGTGGCGCTGCGTTATCGACAAACAACCAGACAACCACCCTCCTGTGAAGAAATAAGGCGACCAACAATGCTCGTATATAATCCGCACCCATACACAGCTGTGTCTCGACCACCTCTTTACTCATTGATTCTAGGTATTGATCCTACTATCTAAGTTAATTAACTGAGTTAGGTTTTTGTTTGTCATTTTGTTATTGGAAATATATCAAGGTACTGAAGTGAGGTTGGAAATGTGATGTCTAGATCTCTCATGTTACCAATTTTATCAGTGTTTCCGTGTCGCAATTGATGATTGTTCACTTTCTTATAAATGTTGGTAAAACACTAGCTCTCATTGAATGCATAGTCCATTGTAAATCTGACTGTATATATATAATACAAAATCGTGATATGGAGTGTGTAGTATGATTGAAAACTTTAGTCAGAAAATTTCTACAATTTATGCATTTGTCGAATTTATCTTATAAATTAAAGTCTTGCCTCGGCGAAACACCCTGTCACCACCTTTCAATCTCTATAAGGTATAAGAGATCATGGCAATTCCATGTCACTTCACTCTAACCAATCTGATGTAATTCAATGAAGGGAGTATTTTTTTTATCGCATTTGTATGGATTTTGTGCGTGCGGAGCCTGAATCGATAATACACCCAACTCCGACTCTTATTATTTAGCACAAATTTGTTGTTTTCTATCTTCAGAGTTCAGAGTTGTTAATTATTACATCTAGTTGACGCTTTGTTTCTTGTGATAGTTTGTCGTATTGAATAAGTGATGCGATGAGCCTTTGTAGGTGCCGGAAAATCATCTTAATCAGTTTTAAAGGACAGTTGAGTGTTGAATATGAATTAGCAATATTCTTTAGCTGTTGACTATTTTTTTCTCTGTATGCACCTATCGCTGTTGACTGAATTAGCAATATTATTTGAGACTGAATATTGCTACTGCATGTATGGACCTCACATTGAAAACCATTTGGTATTGTTCAGGGTTATTTCAGGGTACCATAAATCTGTGATGCGCTCCATTAGTAGATGAGTGGGAATCTGTGATGTGCTCCAAACACTCCCTCTTTCTTCTCAGTCTAAAATCCTCACTAGGTCTACTCAATCATTTCAGGTCCATTTATATGATCTTCCTTGCTTTACTTTTTTTTAAAAGATCATGATTATTTCTAGTTCTACTCACACCTTTTTAGATCATCATAATTTGGGAATTAGATCATCCTTGTTTGTTTTGTACTGTTTTAGTTTTGTTGGAGTCTCAAACTTCAATGTTGCATCAACAGTATCCTTAGGTCCTTGTCCCATTCATTTCTATAACTTGGGACACAGATAGGAAGGCTCATAGTTAATACTCTGTTATATTTCACTGCTTTGGGTGTATCCAAGATCATGATATCAAGTTGAAATTGAATTACTGTGAGTCGTCCGTTTCCAGGGGAGGCAACCTTTGTCCGGAACCTAACGTTATTTAGATGGGAACTATAGTTTTGCAAGTTTTGATGGCTGTAGAATTGATTGTGCAATAGCAGACCACGTTATATTTGTCTCATGCTATTTTGAAGTCAGCAAGTGTAAGGTGTACCAATTGATGTTGAAAGGGCTTGTCCATCTTGTCGCACTTCCGTCTCATCTTAAACTGAACCCATTGACATGTAAGCTAAACCCATTCCATAATTTCGTACTATAAACCTAACTCAAGTACATAGTACATGTAAGTTGTTTTTTTGAATACATGCTAGCTACTCCCCTACTCTTACTAATGGGAGATCTATACACTACATTTCGGGGTTCTTGGACACGAAAAAATGGAATTTGTTTGCATATTTCATCTAATTACTCTCGGAAAGAAAATGAAATTTGTTCAATGTGACCTTGTTCGTGAATATTAAAGTCTTTGTTTTAAACTTTTAATTGATGTAGGTAGCTATTGCATTCTTTTAATCATACTAATTAAACTTGTTCATACGTAGGAGGGTTCAACCAAGGAGAAATTTGTGAGAAATCAGCTTGAAGGTTTTTTTCGACACCGGACGACTACTTTACGTAATTTAGAATACATTGGGTGGAAGCTTTGCCTTGGTAGTCGAAGATGTAGTAAATTTTTTAGGTTCTCAAAATATAGTCTGCACTTAATTTGAACTTATATATATATATATATATATATATATATATATATATATATATATATATATATATATATAAAGAGAGAGAGAGAGAGAGAGAGATAGGTTCACATAAGGCCAACAACTCTTATAAGTTCATAAGTTCCAGTGTTAAAGTTACACGAAAAGTGCTTAAAGTTACACGAGATGAATGTTAAAGTTGCACTTTATCACTTGAAGTGATAACAGTGCTGAATGTTATAGTTACATATCAATCTTGAACAAATGCAACTTCAACGTATGTCAACTGTAACTTTAATATAGACTTAATTGCATGTGGTGAACTTATTTGATCCCTTCTATATATATATATATATATATATATATATATATATATATATATATATATATAGAGTAAGGCTCTTATGAGTCCTTCTCTATATATGAGTCCATGAGTCCTCATCTCATCCATTGGATGAGATGAGGATGGATGGACAAGATGCGTTGCATTAAAAAAAAAAAAAAAAAAAAAAAGGATTTACGTTCCTAAAATAGCTTTCAAGAATTTAGGAAACAATAACCCACTTTATCACGTTCATTCATCATTCATAACGCTCATTCATTCATTCAACCGTGAAAAAAAAATCCTTTCTTCATCACGTTCATCCATTCATTCAATCAATACTGTGGTCGAAAACGCGTTACAATGGATTCAATGACACCATCATCTTCTTCAACAGTTGATGGGCAATTGATCGAGTATAACAATGGTGAGTTTCAATATTTCTTTGACGTCAATTTTCATTGTTGCTATAACTTTCATGTTTGCGTTATTTTTTGACGTCAATTTGGATGTTGATATTGCTTTCATTGTTATTTCATTCATCATCGTTTCCTGTCAATAGTTAGTTGCTCTCTCGATCTTTACAGATTCCAGGGTTTTAATTATGTTTCTTATTTAGGTTTTGCATGATGTACAATTAGTAATACCGTTTTGTTCTGTATTAAGGAAGAAACGTCATTGAAGTAACATAACGTCTGAGTCACAATAACACTTAATTGTAATTACAGTAACACATTGAACGTTTAGAAAAAGGATTTTGATGATGATGTTAAAGTAACGTACTGTATTAGTTAGAGTAACAAGACTTGTCAATTGAAGTAATACATTGGTTTCATAGATGTAACGTTGTTTTATTTTTTTGCAGGTGGCATTGGCAAAGAAGCACAAGGTGATATTTTATTCATTTGATTAATCATGGATTAATAACAGTGGTTCATCGCTCTTGTTTTAGCATAGATTCTAGATTTAGCGTATGCTTCATTGATACTACCGTTTTGTTTTGTATTAACGTAGAAAAGTCATTGAAGTAACATACAATCTGAGTTACAGTAACACTTAATTGCAATTACAGTAACACACTGGACGCTTAGAATAATGGTTTTGATGATGATGTTAAAGTAACATACTATATTCGTTACAGTAACACAACATATGAATTGATGTAACACACATGTCCCATGTAACGTTGTTTAATTTTGTGCAGGTGGCATTTGCCAAGAATCGAATGCACAGGAATGGTGCAGAGATGTTGGTGAGGCTTTCACTCCGTACATGAAGCAAGTATTCGGAACAATCGAAGAGGCGGTGGAGTTTTATAAAATCTACGTTTATTGGCACTGTTATTGTGTTTCAGTAGACGCAAAAGCACATGCACGAATGGTGTAGAGATGTGAGTGAGCGTTTCCTCCATATATAGGGCAGATCTTCAAGGAT
The DNA here is from genome assembly GCA_958450325.1 of Agrostemma githago. Taxonomy (NCBI): domain Eukaryota; kingdom Viridiplantae; phylum Streptophyta; class Magnoliopsida; order Caryophyllales; family Caryophyllaceae; genus Agrostemma; species Agrostemma githago. The sequence goes on along the minus strand of OY288252.1, from coordinate 59,090,443 downwards.
GTGGATGAGACAGTAAACTTCTATAAAATCTGCGAATTGGCTTGTGGATTTGATGTGAGAAGGTTCACAACAAAAAGATGGCGCGGTGGTTAGATTAAATCAAAGTTTCTGATGATGATAATGAAAAAGAGGACGAGGAGGATGAAGAAGAATCAGAATTTTAAGTAGGACAGTATATTGTTAGAGTAACATACATTATTCGTTAGATTAACATATTTAATGTGTTACAATAACACAGATTATGAGTAATAGATGTGAAACATTGGAATTGTAATGAAGTTGATTTAGTTGGAACTCTTGTACCAATTTTTGTTTTGGAATATCCTTAATAAAAAACAAATATTATTCTTTTGGTTAATTGGAACGACTCCTGTGTATGCAAGAGACTATTATATGCAACGGAACAGATTTTACGGGTTAGAGTAACACACTTCATGAATTACAGTAACACATTGTATGAGTCAAAGTAACACAATCTATGAGTCAAAATAAACAGCGTCAAAACGGAGAGTAAATTATGCGGGAGGATTTGTAAACTGGAAAAAATTCATTTTGAAGAAATGTGTTGTGTGAGAGAAAGAAGATCAGTGAAAAAAAAATTAATAGGAGAGAAGATTTGAGTACATAATTAGAGAGGAGAGAGAGAAAATAAAATATTTGCAAAGATTTTGTCAGTTATTTCCTTAATTGACAAAACAAATCCTAACCATTCATCTATCTCTAGTTTAAGGGTGGAGATGAGGACTCACGGACTCAATTATGATGAGTGGACTCACTTGATCTTTACTCTCTCTCTCTCTCTCTCTCTCTCTCTCTATATATATATATATATATATATATATATATATATATATATATATAATTTAGTCGATGTTGGATATATATAATTTTTGGAATATATGCGTAATAAAAAAAGTTACAGGTTTTTTTTCACTAGTTTATTTTCTTTTTATTTTTTCCACCGTATTTGAGAGGTAGAGGTGATATTTCGTATCGAATGAAATTGATACCAAATTTACTATACGGTTGCATTTATTAGTACTTATCGTGTCGAATACAATCGCAACAATTGTCATTAAATGATATTTTATTGTACTTTTCGTGTCAAATACAATCGCTACAATTATTATTAGACGTAATATCAAATTATTTACCGCATCAATAATAATTGCCACTAAAATCGTCACTAAATCTTCTCTTCTTTCGCGTCGATTTTAAGAAGCTAACCCAGCGAATAGATTATTCACCACGAAAGGCTACGACAACACTGTCTACTTCAACGAATATACAATCGATGGGAAAACCTTTCACGTTGAACAGAATCGCCACGAAACACCAAAATAATCGCCGCGAAAAGGACATTTTGTTGTAGTGAGAAGATAGCCAAAAGTGGCATATGTGCTAAGGAAATGCAAGAGGGTGAACCAAGTGGAGACTCAAAACCGTCAAAAGACATGGAGGCAACTCTTGAAGCGCAAATCGCTCAGCTACTTGAGAGATTTGAAGCAATGGTTGCTAGGGACACCTTCCAACCCGAAATGAGGCCCCCACCAAGAAGAGTCACACCACCAAGGAGAATCATCCCACCAAGAAGAATCACACCACCTAGGCGAACATCTATCTCGCCTCCAAAGCCATATAGGGTAGATATCCCATGTGATCATTGTGGAGAATATGATCAAGATTCCAATTTTTGTGCGAGGAAGGAGTACGTTTATCAACCCAACAATCAAATAACATATGAAAAGCCTCAAACGAACAATCCTAATTTGGGGACTGGATTCTATTCCATGCCAACTCAAGGATCATATCCTTTTCCAAGAGCCCCCAATCAAAGGGTTTATCCTAATTCATATGAACCTCATTATCAACCGAGACCTCCTCACACAAATCAATTCAATCAAGGCAATTTCTATCCTCAAGGACCACCTCGACCAAACTATGGTCCTCCTTTTGGAACCTATCCTCCATTTAATCAAGGTCCTCCTAAGCATTTTCAAGGTAACTCTCAACCCTTTTATGACATTCAACAAACGATCAAGTTTCTATTGAAAGAAAATGTGTCAAATCAAGCTAGACTTGAAGCTCTAGAAGCATGTGCCACATCGCAAGCTCGAACTCCTTAAGAACCGACCAATTCTTTCAATCAAGCTTCCGTGAATGCCATTAAGGTGATGAGCAAAAAGAAACCGGTGAAATCTTTTAATCCACAAACTCTTGCATATCATCCCTCAATCAATGAAATCGATGAGAAAGTGGTCAAGGATGTAACCGAAAAACCAAGAAGAGATCCATCAAAGTATCTTGTAGGAGACCTTGCGTTTGTTATTGAACAAATTCCAATAGAGGACACAAATCTAGTCTCTAGGATTGAAGTACCTCCTTTGAATGACAAGCCACCAATCCCATTCGATGATCAAGCTTTGGGCATGATAACTTTCACCGATCTTATCGAGAACATTGTCACAAACCCTTCTATGCCTACCCCTTCGGAATATATTCGAGACATCATTTCAAAACCCACCAAAAGAGAAAAAGCTCCCGTTTCCCCAAGAACTAACCTTAAAGCTACAATTCCTATCAAGTTAGGTGATCCGGGTAGTTTTGCCATTCCTTGTTCCATAGACCATGTCTTGATAGACCGGGCTTTGTGCGACCTTGGCGCCGACATTAGTTTGATGCCCTTAGCCATTGCCCGTACTATTTATATTAAAGACTTGGATTACTTCCCGTAAATGTGCAAATGGCCGATGGAACCACTAAGGAGCCCTATGGATTGGCCCGTAACCTCATGGTTAATGTGGGGAATTTATATATCCCCACCGACTTCATCATTCTCGACATGCCAATTGAGGAACGGGATCCTATCCTTTTGGGACGGCCTTTCCTAGCTACCGGTGGGGTGATTATCGATGTGAAGCGAGGGCGTTTATCTTTCAATGTCGCTAATGAAATGGTTCAATTTGTGCTTCCCGCATTCCTTCCCGAAGATCCTCCTAATATGGAGTTTTGGAACCAAATGGTGGAATTCCCTTCAAATGAAGAACCTTCTACCGAAGATCTTGACTACGATGATGAAGAAGACGACGGTGCCCTATTCATACTAGGTTCTACCTCCGACGAAGATATTCCCAAAGAATTTGCAATGCTTCCCGAGGTAGCCCAACTTATGGGTTTGCCGGAGTTTAGAGAAAAGCTCAAGATCGGTAATGTGGAATTTGAAGTGAATGATCAAGACCCTCCGGGTTGCTTTTCTAGCAACCCCGATTAAACTCAAACATTCAATTCGGTTTGGTGGTGTCCATAATAACCACCTTTGTAAATATTTGTATATTCTCATTTTTTTTATTCTCCTTCGAACAATAGCTTTTGGAATTTTCTCTTTGGAGCTTGCTTGTTTTGGTACCTGCAGGAATCGTGAAGATTTCTCTCAGAATTTTTGGGGTTGCGCTTTGAACGATTATGAACGATTTGGATTGAGAAGATAGGTTGTATCTTTGAAGAAGTTAAGAAATGTTTGGGCCAAGTCAAAGAGAGATTTCGGAGCAAGGTCCTTTTTTGGAGTGAATTATTTCACCGGGTGAAACTTCACCCGGTGGCGACCTTGCTCAAAATTAAGAAATTGACGGAAAATCCGTCGGGCAAAATTTCACCCGGTGGAATCTCACCGGGCGAAATTTCACCCGCGGTAAAAATATTCTGCGACTTGGAATTGCCGGAGATCCGACCGGGCGAAATTTTGGCCGGTGGAATCTAACCGGGCGAAAATTTTGCCCGGTGGAATTTGACCGGGCGAAAATTTTGCCCGGTGGAATTTGACCGGGCGAAATTTGACCGGGCGAAATTTCGCCCGGTGGTGATATTGCGCGGAAATGACGAAAGACGCCCGAAGACTGTTGGGTGAAATTTCGCCCGGTGGAATCTGACCGGGCGAAAAATCACCCCGCGACACCCACATCAGCCAAACCCCCCTTTCCCATCTTCATAATTCATTTTTCCTATCTCTCTCTTCAATCAAACCCCAAAAACCCCAAACAAACCCCAAATCCTCCACCTTAAACCACCTCTAATCCCTCCATTCCTTCACCAAAATTCAATTAAATTATATATTTCTCATCCTTATCACATTCCTATCACCTTCTTGGAGTTTGTTTCGAGAAATTATTCCGATTCCGACAAACCCCAAACCGAGACCATCAACACATAATCGTCAAATTCAAGCATCAAGGATGATGAGGGTAAAATAAATGGCGAGGAAAAGGATATCTTCAATGCTAAATCGCAATTCGCGTTCAACATCTTCCTCTAGGTCCGAGGAGCAGGCTGAGGCTCGGGACGAATCTGTCCCGATGCCCGTTCAAACAAAAAGCTCTATACCGCGCGAACAACCTGTTCCGCTTGAGGTACGTTACCCGAAAATCCATCGTAATTTCCGTGAACCTCTATCTGGTCTATTATGGTTCTGTCGTCTCGAGCCAACTCGTTGGGCGGCTCGAGATATACTTGCTCATATGGGTATAGAAACGCAGGTACAAACAATGTGCCAAAATCTTGGTCTCATCAAATTTTATGCCTCCGAGGAGGATACTTTTCAAAATTGACGTGTGAGTTTTTCGCAACTTTTGAGCTGAGTGGTGACGATAATACCACTGTTAGTTTTCAGCTGCAAGAAACTCTATACGTCCTCAATTTGAGGGATTTTGGTGCATTGCTTGGTTTACCTTCTTCAGTCCTTGGATGGCCTAGGGCGGGGCAGACTCGGGACGACAAGTTCGGCCGTGATCGATTTTGGTTTAAAATTGCCCGTCAAAGGACATTCAAGGGAGGAAAAATGCGTTCTTTCTCTATCCGAAACCCCATCCTCCGGCATCTGTTGCGTATTATAGTCAATTCATTCTTGTCAAGCTATGATACGCATCACAATTGTAGTGTAACAGCTGTACAGCTATTAGAGGATGCGGTTTTGGGGAGAGGCCCGTCGATCGATACGTCCGAGGCTTTAGTTACTCACTTCGCCCAGATTGCGAAGGGCGGCCGCAAGAGAATTTCTTGTGATGGGGTTGTAACGATGCTAGCTAGAGCCTTAGGCGTCGATTTAGCGATTTAACACCAGTTGACGAGGCGGGAATTTACATAGATGAAGTTTATTGTCCTTTCCTTGTGTGGCCCCAGAAAGGGATTATAACAGTTTGTTTTTGTATAAGATTACTGAGCTGCGCGCTATCGCAATGCCTAACCCCGAATGGGTATGGCTAGATATTGAAGAGAACTTCGGCATGCCGAAGAGGTCCGGGGAGTACATTCGGGGTAGCACCCGAGGTAAGTTTTATCAGATTGAATACCCCGAGGGACCTTTATATTTTGGCGACGATGATATAGAGGTCGTAGACGTGTCGGAGGAGGAATCAGAGGTTGAAACCTCTCGGGATGAGGGTCAAAGAACATTACCGTCATCATCACACGGACCCTCTTCCTCCCGCCAACCCGAACCCCAGACCTCGCAATTTTTCACCCCTAACTTTTCAGACTTTGAACCACACAGACACTCCACGTTCACCCAGTCTACCCCTGGTTTTCAGGAGGACATTAACATGGGTCCTCCACGACACTCCTCGTTCTTCGGATCGGAGGACTTTTATAACCAATGGAGGGAAGTCTATGATCGTACACGTCAGACTTGGGAGAACTCGACCACCTCACTAAACCTGGCCCAGGATGCCTACAATGTGGCCCGGGATGGGCGCGATACTGCGCATAGTTTGTACTCGTACTCTAGGGAAGGTTTTGAGTACGCCCGGACCAGTTTTGAGATGGCTAGGGAGGCTGCTAAGGATGCCCAAGCAGCGAGGTTGGCGGCGGAGGAGAACCAAAGGATGTTGCAACAGCAGCAACACTATTTTGATCTATTTTTCGGTATGCCTCCGCCAGGGTCTTATTACCCGCCACCTCGTCCCCCAGGTCCTATGTGAGTGGTCGAGTGTCGTTAGTGTTAGTGTGGGGGTGTTAGTTGTCGGTTGTCAGTCGTCAGTAATCTGTTCTCTTGTCTTAGTTATCTTGGTCACTGTTTGTTCTTGCAGCGCCAATATTTGGCATTTGATATTTATGGTTGTTGATTGATTTGTAATTGATTATTTTGTTGGTTTAAGAAATTGTCAGCCCCTCCGTGACCCTACTTGGGTCGTTACACACGTGAGGTTTATTGCAGGTGCCTTAGAGGAGAAGGACCTGATTGTTGCTCCCGGTCTTAGGTGAATTGATCGCACCAAGACCATTTGAAAAATCCAAAATTTTCTTTTTCTTTTAATTTTTCCGAATTGTGCGGAATCCGGGTGAGGTGACGTGATTACACCTACGCCCTTTCTCCACTTATCGATTTTTCTTCTTTTTCACTTTTCACTTCATTTTCTTTTCTTATTTTTCGATTTTTCTTTTTGGCTAAGGTCTAGGTGACGTGATTACACCTAGGCCCACCACTTCATTTTCTTTATTTTATCTTTTATATTTTTTTTCTCCGTTTTCATTTCTTTTCTTTTTATTCCCTTAATTTTTGAAAAATCCAAAAACATTTGAAAAATCATCAAAAATCCAAAAACATTTGAAAAATCATCAAAAATACGAAAGTATTTGAAAAATCATAAAAATTCAAAAAGATTTTCCGTTCTTTTCTCTTTCTCTTTTTCGATTCTTCTCCTATTCGTGCATTGGGGACAATGTACAGTTTTAGTGTGGGGGAGGGATCTACTATTCTTTTTATTTCTTTTCTTTTCCATTTTTCCTTTAAAAAACCAAAAATCCAAAATTTTTTATTTTTTTTTCTCTTTTTAGTTTTCTTTTCTTTTATTTTCGCTTTTGTGTCACTTGTATTGTCTTGCATTCTCCTTCTTGTAGGTACACCGCCAACCATTTAGCATGGATACGTGAGGTAGCGGAAATGAAATGAAGACCGCACGGTAATACTTTCTACCTTCGTTTTATCCCTTTCTCTTATGCATGGAGTTTGGGCATATATGCTATTTGGAGGTTCACTTGATGAACATTTTGGAATTGGTGGTTGTGGATTGTGTTGACTTAATGGAGTACGGAGTGTTTGGCTATACTTGTGATTTTGTTTTGTTTTTTCTTTTGTTTTCACTAGTAGAAAACTATCCTTTGGAACCGGTTCTAAACTACCCTTTGGAACCTTTTTTCATAGGTTCTACTGCCACAAATTCCTTTGGTCCGGAGCTTTGGAACCGGTTGTAGGAAGGTTCCAAAGATCATCTTTGGAACCGGTTGTTGGTGGAACCGGTTCCAAAGGGTATACCGTTGGAACCTAGTGTAATCACAACCGGTTCCAAAGGTATCCCATTGGAACCTGTTGTATTTCACAACCGGTTCCATAGGGTATACCATTGGAACCTAGTGTAAACAACCGGTTCCAATGGTATCCCATTGGAACTTGTTGTAGTTCACAACCGGTTCCATAGGGTATACCATTGGAACCTACTGTATTTGACAGCCAGTTCCATAGGTGTCCCATTGGAACCTTTTGTGATTCACAACCGGTTCAATAGATTATACCATTGGAACCTACTGTAGTTTACAACCGGTTCCAAAGGTGGTAATTTTTTTAAAAAAAAAATGCATATTCAAATCCACAACAATAGTATATAAAAGATATTCAACACATGTCAACAATATATACATATTTGATAAATAAAATGATTAAAACTGAAAATACATTATTTTTATTGATATAAAACTGAAAAATACACCATACATCATCGTCCTACACATCATACATAGTGCAATCTTCTTACTTATTCGTGGTAATATATCGTCCACAATCAATCCATGCCCATCTTTATAGATATGCTCAGCTTCATCTTTAATTGCAAAACTTTATTAAAGTTAATAAACAGTCTAGTGATAAGAAAAAGATATAAGCAATTATCATTTTAACTAAGCATAAATGGTACCTTAAACATGATCACGCTAGCCAGTATCGTAAATGAAGTGAACATGACATAGTAGATTAGAGAAGCTACAACTGTGTTGAATGTGTTACGGGCCTGCATGATTTTCAAAGAAAACAAGCAACATGAATTATTAAATTCAGCAGAGGCGAGAGAAAACAAGCATTTGCTCAATAATAAGTAGTCGGTCAAACATAATGAACTCATAAATTGAGGTAACAGATTACCATTCACTCTAAATTTATCAAAGTAGGATGACTCTAAATTTATCAAAGTAGGATGACAGGATGTATTGACCAATTACCAGCTTCTGCCACAAGCCCTTAGATTCATTGTACCCCCAACACAATATTGTCCTAATGCCACATCCTTAAGCCTCTTTTACAATTCCATGTACAAGAGGTGACCTACCTGCATTCAAACTTTAAATAATAAGCTAGTGGTATATCCAAAACACATAGAGTACAGATTTAATTTGTCATTTTACTTATAAGAAGATGTACCCTCTGTACATATTTAAACATAAACATAAACATAAACATAAAATGAGGAGGATGGGGAAGGAAAAAAAATCTAGTGGTATACCTGAGCAACTTTAATGGAATTTAGAGTAGCACCGGGAAATACCTTGAATCGTCCAAAACCTACTCGCACTAAACATAACAGTTTCCACATTTCAAAAAATAATTTAGTATAAAAAATGAGAGTGTAGCTGCTTATAAATACCTCCAAAGTACTTCATAACACGTATTCATTTTCAAGTTAAAGATAGCCCAGGAGGTATATAAAGTTATTTAGGGGAGAGAAGCAAGTGACATTCAATTAGAAATTTAATGCAGCTAAGAGGATAAAAAATGTGATCATGAGTTTGGGATATAGTGTAAGACGGTCTCTTGAGAGACTTGCTCTAAACGAATTACATTTATAACCTCAATTTTAGTCAAATAGTTCTCAACCACAACGAATAACAACAATCTTATCCAAACAATCTCAATCCCAAATAGAAGCACCATTCAAAGAATGCCAATAGATAATATGAGAAAGATGAAGACGACTCAGCCCATGTCAAAACCATGCGGTACCTTCTTCCTTGCAATCACGTCAAATTTCCATGAAAACTCCAAAAAAAGAAGAGACAAATACATGACAAGTATCAAAATATGGTGGCATGGATAAGGTAGTGTAAAACAGATGACGAAAGAGGCTAGGAATCCTGTGTTAGGAGCAGCCTAAAGAAGAATGTGGTAGCCAAAACGACCAAGACGGTGGCGAGAGCATGTTCGACGATGGGGACAAGAGAATATCGAAGGAAGGAGGAAAAAGAGGAAATGACTCAAATGAGGGTGGTGGTAATGGGGGAGTGGGGTAGTTGCCAGTTTAGAGTTGACAGAGTATTGGACACAGATCAGAATGCGTTCAGTGAGTCAGTGACATTTATCCAATTAAGGAACCGTGAAAACTAAACGACAGTAGCTACACAGAATACTAAACCGTTCATGGTTAATCCAACTTGGAGTTTCTACACTCCAAATCAACTGTTTGCATAACGTAACACCGAGAAAAAAGTTCTACAAACATTTACCACCTCATTTCACAAACATTCACCACCTCATTTCATTTTACCATCACATCAGCATATATTTATAATGAAACAAGGTTCTACAACAACATTAATGCGAAAAAAAGAAGTTATACAACAAATCATACGAATACACATACAACAATCTACACACAACTAGAGAAACAAAATACGATTCAAAATGCACAGAAACTCGGAAAAAAGCGAATACGAGAGATAATTTCAGGAACAAAATATTTTCTCAAAAGAAACCTCTTGTCAAAAAAAAGGGAATACGAGAAACCTATTGTATTAAATAGAGTAAATTAAAAATTACTCCCTTTTAAGATACCAATTTTAAAATTTACTCCCTTTTGAAATTTTTGTCAAAAATAACTCCCACAATCTATCAAAAGTTCAAAAATTACTCCCACATTTATTTTTAGGACGGAAATGCCCCTGGCTAGAGAGTGAGGTGGAGTAATATGGCATTAAAAAGTTAGGGGCATTTTCGTCAAAAAATTATATTTTGGAGCAATTTTTGAACTTTTGATAGATTTTGGGAGTTATTTTTAACAAATTTTTTAAAAGGGAGTAAATTTTAAAACTGGTATCTTAAAAGGGAGTAATTTTTAATTTACTCTATTAAAATATCACAATTTTTGTCTCTCTCAAAACAAACCTCTTCTCAAGAGGCCTCCTCAATCTCTTGGTCTCTATTATGACATTTTCTTTATGACAGATCACATATTTTCGTTTATCGATAAGTTTACTTAAGCGTTTCAGATACTAAATATCACCCAGGGGAAGATGCGAAGCACACTTAAGATCCACTCAAATGATAAACTATATTAACAATAATAATATAATAACATTGATATATGTCTAATTCATCTGGAACTTGAAATAGACAACTCACCTGCTATTGCCAGTACTACATGATTATGTCTAATGCAATAGCAATAGCTACTAAAAAATGAAAATGAAGATGAAGATGAAGGGATTGATTAGTGTGTAAACTGTGTATCATACTACATCTCAAATTATCAGCAATAATTTTAGTGGCACATGTCGTAAAGAATAGATCTAAGGGTGGCAAATGATACATCAGCCACTCAATTAAGTAGTACGTACTCCACTGGGAATAAAACATGAAGGAATATAGTGACCCGACCCGACCCAACCCAATGCAAATAGAGTAGTCCGTATACTCCATCATCCAAGTTATATGAACATATTAATAACAAATATCTAAAAGGTCAATTTGCATCATCCGCTTCATCTTCCTCCGTTCTATTCATACTACATCCATGTTTGTTATATATAAATTTGGTTTAAGGAATCGCGCATGGGTGTGGATGATATAATGGGTGAAGCAACCGTAATAATAGTAGGAGCAGGACCAGCCGGTCTGGCAACAACAGCATGCCCAAAAAGACAGTCGATACAATACACCATACTTGAATGGGAAGAATGTTATGCTTCACTTTGGAAGAAAAAAACGTACGATCGTCTTCACCTTCACCTACCCAAAATATACACTCAACTCCCACACCTCAACCTACCTCCCGACTCCCCAACTTACATCTCCAAGAATGACATCATCGATTATATCGATGATTACGTTCATCTTTTCGAGATCAAACCCTTGTTGTTATTATCATGCCAGGTATTATTATTGTTAATACAACTACTGATGTTGCAGGTATTCTTCTTGATACCTACATTATATGTGAACCACACTTGAACCCCTTTTTTATTACTTTACTAGATAATGAACACTAGTATGTACTTGCAAAATAAAAATGATAGCATTTGAAGCTACATGATAAAGTTTGTTTACCTTGGTACTATTGGTTATTTGAAGCTACATGATAAAATCTATTTTCAAATAAGAGTGCACAGCTGTTGTTCGGGAGGTAAGTAAAGGGATTTCTTGTATACTATTATGAACTAAAAAAGTTTGTGTCGTCAAACAGTTTTGAATCATTTGCCTAGAGTTTGCTTAAGCGGCTCAAGGAAGCTCTTGCCAAAAGGCGTCAGAGAGCCTTAGTGGTGCCATGTACAGAGTTCTACATATGACTGAATATAACAGGAAAGCGATGTCCACTACGATGCAAACTCAATAATTCCTTCTTTCTGATTCTATATCTTACAAACTACTTCGAACTTCTTAGATTCTTATCAAATGATTCACAACAATCCAATTCCCACAAGCCAAAAAAACTAATTTGCAAAAGATTATGCATCAAAACAGAAGTGAAAGATTACCTTAAATTGAATCAGGGTTTCAGTAATTAGGGAGGATCGGTTCGTGGTTGTTTGTACTTCGTGTCTTTGTCGTCCTTGCACTCCCAGACTCGACCCGAGGTTGGTTCTGTTTCGTCGGGCTCTTCATGCCTACCTCTTCGTGTCTTTGTGTCTACAAACTGCAGAACCATACAGAACTTCAATTCATTTAGGTAATTGCACAGCATAAATCCGTACCTTAAATCGAATTTCAGAACTTGAATCGAATTGCTGTGTCTTCCTCATGTTCTTCGAATTAGGATTAGGGTAAGGTTTTCGTCGTGTTCTTCAATCCATCGTGTTCTTCAATTCGTCTTCTCTTCGTGTTGCTCACTTCGTTTTATTCATAGAAATATTAGGGTTTCATTTCGTGGGTTTTGACAGTGGTTTGCAATTTTATGATTTCTATTTTACTTCTTTTAAGGAATGATCTTGTAGGTTTCTTATTTCTCAAATTTCCTAGTCTTTGAAACCTTTTGCAGTAACGAGAGGTTTTATTGATGGGATCTTTGGAACCGGTTTAACTTACAACAGGTGCAGAAATTGTTTAATAGGGCCCAAATATTTACTCAATACCTTTGGCACCTCTTGTTAGTTAACAAGAGGTTTCATTGGTACAGGATAATTTTTTTGGGGGTCTAAGGCACCTCTTCTTTTTACAATCGGTTCCTTTTAACAGGTTCCAATGGCATTAATTCTACTAGTATTTCTTGTGTTTTTGCCATTTTTGTGTTCTTTTTCATTTTGTGTATAGTTTGTCTAGGTAAAGTTTTCGAAAACCCGATTTTGAGATTAGGCCGAGTGTTTATTACTCCCTTGTTAGTAACCCTTTTTGATTTTTGAACATAATTCTAGTAGAATGACCTTGAACCAATTTTCGCATTGGATTTTTACCATGAGTCTATCTTTTCTACTAGGAGTCTATATCGGGATTTGCATTTGACCACCTTGACCACCCAAGGAGTGATAAGGCCTTGGTTACCGTTCCCCGCTCTCTTAGGTGACCTTACTTGAGAAGCCACTTTTAGTCCAAAATTTTCATCCTTTTATGGGTTCGAAGGGGGTGTACACCCGACTAGCCTATCTCTCTACCATTCACCCATTTCCACAAATAAGTTTGCAAGAATATGCTTTACCTTGTTCCTCAAATGAATCATCTAGCCAAAAATGGGCTATTCAAAGAAAGAAAAGTGAAAAATGAAGAAGAAAGGCATATGAAAAAAAAGGCCCTCGATCGAAATAAGGGGAAAGAAAAACCAAAAGAAAATCAAAATCTCAAAAGTCGTTCCCAAACCCAAATAATCCCTTGGTTGTCTTATTGCCGTGAAATGCCTACTAGAGGACCGAGTCCCGAGGAAGGAAAATAGCGGTAATTTGACAATCCTTACCATTTTGCAAACACTTATCCATCTTTTTGATCTAATTGGCTTTCTCGAGTTTGGAACGACCCTCTAGGCTTAGCTTAGGAGACGGCATAACACTTACCTACAGTGCTTATTAACTCCATGGTTCTCACTTATCCACTCCATTTATCGTCCCGTTGTAGGCATCTTTAGTGGAATTAGAAGGACCTTGGTAAATTTTCAATGTTTTTATTGTTTGATTGTCATCCTATTAGGATTTTGTCCATGTCAATTTGTGTTGCTAACTTGGTAGTGTTCTCGCTTGTCTTAGGCTCGAATTGGTGCTTTCTCCGCCGTTTCGATGAGGGATTCGGTGATTTATTTTCTCTTTGGTTGCGACTATCTCTTTATGTGTGTCTTCTTTGTTTTGTGTTTGTGTGTGTGTTAGTCGCAACCCCAATTTTGAGCAAGACCCAACTTGCCTTGCATGGAGGTACTCTACCTCATGAGTATCTCGATGTGAGTTGAAGGGACGGAGCGGGCCCGTTAATTGCCTCGTATTGGCTTAGTCTAGCTTTGTAGTATTAGCTAGTTTCTTTTTGGGTCTTTGCTCGAGGACGAGCAACGGTTTAGTGTGTGTGCCAAATTTGGAACATTTTTCCTCCCATTTAGACCCGTTTTTCCTACGTTTTGCGGGACTTGAGTGTGATTATCGCCGTATTTTGCGTAATTCTCGCATTAGTGTCTCTCTTTTGCATTTTACGTGTTTTTGGTAGTTTTCTGTCTATTTTGATAGGATTTTCGACCGAAAACGTAACCGAGCTTCCATGAGCACAAAAGAGAGAGACACGGTCCAAAAAGCAAAGCACACAACTGAAAGTTCGAGTAATCCAATTGATCGACAAAGAAAGAGACCGGAAAAGAGTCAAAAGACCACCGGGCGAAGTTTCGCCGGACGACATTTTTCCACCCCCGAAGATTTTCATGACACCCTCCACCGGGCGAAATTTCGCCCGATGGAGAAACCGGGCCGAAAACGAAAAAAAATGAAGAAAATCTCACCGGGTGAAATTTCACCCGGTGGGATTATTATGTCAAGCCGCGGGGCAAAGTTTCATCCTATGAAGATGCAAAGAGTGATGTCTAGTTTGAATGAAGAGGAATTGGATTATGGGGTCTTGAAGTTTGTGCAACCCATTAAGCAACTCTATAAATACTTCTCCTAGGGTTTTGTGCCTCCTTGTGCCTTGAGTGAGCCTTTAGGAGTAGGAGTAGTTTAGAGGATTTCTAGAGTAGTTTAGAGGATTCTTAGTAGTAGTAGTAGTAGTAGATTGTAGTAAGCTTTCTAGTAAAATTCTCTACAAACAATTAGTAGATCTACTTAGTATTAGTATAATTCTTCTATAATTAGTAATCAAGCATCTCTTTGTTGAAGATTGTGTTTTATGTTGAAGATTCAAGGGTTTTGCAAGGGTTTATGTGACAAGGCTCTTGTTTTATTTCTTGAAGATTCATATTTCTTTTATTGAAGATTGAAGAATTTATGCATGGATTAGTGACAAATTCTTGTATTATTTCTTCTAAGATTCAATCTTTATGTTTATCTTCATCTCCCTCCTTAGGTTTCTCCATAGTTGGTAAATTCTTTCCTCTCCCTTCCTCCATTAGTTTATGATTTTCTCTCCCTTGTTAGTTTCTCTTTAGTTTGTGTGTTAGTTTATTCTCTCCTTAGTGTAATTTGTTAGTGTAGTTATTATGCATGCTTTAGTTATTTTCTTCTTAGTTAATGTCTTGTTGTTATTCGCCATGACTGGTGAGTAGATTTTCTTGTTGGGGATTTAGGGAGGAGGATTTGGATTATTTGAATTAAGGGATGTTGGTGGGTTGTTTACTTGTTGATTATCAATTTTAAGGATTTTGTGTCTTTGTTGACCTAGACTGCAGCTAGATTGACCTTGGCTCGTTTCTATCAATATGGGGAAACTCGGGGTAGGAACAACCTTAATTTGAGACTTACCCTTTCGTCGCGAAAGCGGGTTTAGGTAGGTTGGGTGAAGAAACCAAAAGGTGGCATTCTCCCTTTTTAACGTTGTAACTAAAACTCGATCACGAGACTCTTAGACCCCATTTCCGAATCCCGACTCTCCCCAACACCTTTCCTATTATTGACCCTAGCCTTAGTAGCGTAGCTCATTAGCAATAGTTCGACCTCTCTCAACCCAAAACCTCCATCTCAATCCCATTCACGATTAAACTCTAGACTTGACCAATATCGCTAACCCTCTCCCTGTGGATCGATCCCGACCTACCACTAATACACTAGTTAGGCTAGTCGGTGTTAAAAATATTGTTTGCATGCGTGTTGACGACAGCGTGCATCACTATTGCTCTACAATTCCACTCCCCGCGGGAGTAACACAAGAAGAGGTGATGAAGATGCTATTCATGTTCTCCTTACGCGATAACGCAAGAGACTGGATCACGGATCTAGACAAGGCAACCGAGGGAATCACAGACTGGAACTCCTTAGCCTTAGCTTTTTACAAGCATTACTACACGCCGCAGAAGACCAACATGTTGAGGAGTCATATTACTAACTTCCGGCAAACATCCCACGAGAATATCTATGAGGCATGGGTAAGGTTTAAAAAGCTAGTCAAGGAGTGCCCGCATCTCGGATTCGAGGTATGGTTTTTGTACAATCAATTTTATAATAGTTTATATGATGATTGCCGAGCTACACTCAATTCTGCAGCTAATGGCAGGTTCCAAAACAACGTTGATGATGATAAAGCATGGAAATTGATTGAAGATATGGCTACTCATCACTCACGTTGGGGAAATCCACGAGGTAACACCCGGGGAAATAGTGGTGACTCCGAGTCATCAAATGCCATAGTTAGCCACCTAGCCGCTTTAACTAAGCGAATTGACACCATGGAGCTTGCTAGAACCCAAAACCAACAACAACAAGGCGGTATGTACCAAGTTAATGCAATGTCTGAGGTTGTTTGTGAGAATTGTGGGAACATGGGTCATTATGCCCAAGAGTGTGTAAGTTTAGAAACGGCGAATGCATTTCAATCCATGAGACCACACCTCCCATACATGAACCAACCGGGCTATGACTAGTCCTTGTTGTTCTATAGGAGCCAAAACGTGCTTAACTCACCACCACCACCCGGCGGTAACAAAACCGTCCCTTATGTAGCACCCCATAACCGACCTTCCCAAAACCATAGCAATAACCGACAACAATTCCAAGGAGGGCAACAAAATTGGGGTAACCAACAAAACTGGGGTAACCAACAGTGGGGTACTAACCAACCTTGGGGTAACCAACAAGGGTGGGGAAACCAACAACAATTCCAACCAATCCCAAAAAACCAAACCCAAACTTAAGCTCTAACCAACACCGAGTATGCGGAAATCAAAGCCTTATTAACGCAGGGTATCCAATCTCATAATAAGCTAGAAACCCAAATCAACCAAATACTCGCCCATAACAAGATCCTAGATACCCAAGTAGCACAACTTGCCGCCCAAAAGCAAGCTAAGCCACCGGGTACTCTACCTCCTCAAGGCGAACAATCACACGAGCAAGCCAGTGCGATTACATTGAGAAGCAGAACTCATTATGAAGGTCCGAAAATGCCCGAGGAGTATGTTGTGGTTGATGAGACCGAGTTGGAGAAGCAAGAGCTCGCCGAAGAAGCTTTGAGTAGGCCAAAAATTGAGGCTACTCGATCGAGTAACACCACGTCACCCGATCGAGTAGACCCTCAAAAACCTGGTAGAGAGCAGTCAAGTGCTCCACTCGACCGAGTCACGCCTGACTCGATTGAGTTGGAGGTCACTCGACCGAGTGGTGTCAGCCCACTCGACCGAGTAGACCCTCCAAAATCGATCAGTAGCTCCCTAGTAATACCACTCGATCGAGTGCCTACAGGTGACTCGATCGAGTATGGCAACACTAGACCGAGTCAGCCTGGACCCGATCGAGTGGAGACCGTAACGCCTAATTCAGCTGTTTTTCGTCCCCAAGTTTCAATTAAGGATGCTAATTCTTCTCAAGCACCTCCGTCTCAAGCCAAGGAGCCTGCAATTCCGATCGTGCTTCCATTTCCCCACCGACAGCGTAAGACAAAGCTTGATCAACAGTTCAGTAAGTTTATGGAAGTCGTTAAGAATCTGCAGGTAAGTGTTCCTTTCACTGATTTAATCACTCAAGTTCCTGCTTATGCGAAATTTATGAAAGAAATACTAACTCGTAAGCGGTCTTTTAGTGAAACTGAGACAGTTGCTTTCACAGAGGAATGCAGCGCCGGCGCGCTACTACAGAGTCGTACTCCGCCCAAGCTCAAGGATCCAGGGAGTTTTTCTATCCCTTGTACTATAGGGACATTAGCTATGGATAAAGCCCTGTGTGATTTAGGAGCTTGCGTCAGTGTCATGCCGTATTCTATTTGTCAAAAATTGAATATGGGTGTTTTGAAATGTACTAATATGACTCTGCAGATGGCTGATAGATCGGTCAAATATTCTTTAGGTGTCTTAGAGGATGTCCCGGTCCAAGTAGGGAAATTTTTCATTCCCGTAGACTTTGTAGTCTTAGACATGGCTGAGGATGCCATAATTCCTATCATCCTTGGTCGCCCTTTCTTACACACGGCTGGGACGATCTTCGATTTCAAAAATGGGAAGCTCACACTCTCCGTAGGAGATGACACCGTGACTTTTAGTCTCGACCAAGCTCTTAAGAAGCTCTTAAGAAGCCCACGTTTGCGTCCGATCATCATCGGGTGTTTTTTGGAGACTACCATAGACACCTGGCAGTCAAAATGCGGGTGTCTACACCTGTTACAGTATAGATGTCATTGATTTAGAAATTGAAAACTTTATTGACGATTATCTTGGCAGGGACCCTTTGGAGAAATTGCTGACATCCGGCGATGCTGATGCCGAGAAGAGATCATGGAGCGCGGAAGTGGATGAGCTAGAACGCATGCTAAATAGGAAGGAAAGCACTATCGAAAAGGTATACAGTCTCGGCACTCCTAAAAAGGAGGTCGAGGTAAGTAAACCTGAACTAAAACCTCTCCCCTCTAATTTGAAATATGCATTCCTAGATGATAAGGGTCTAAACCCCGTAATTGTCAACGCTGCACTCACAGATAGCCAATTTTCGGAGTTGTTAGTCATCTTACGACGACATAAGAAGGCTATTGGGTACAGTATTGATGACCTACGGGGCATTAGTCCCAAATTTTGCATGCATCGCATTCATCTAGAGGGAGACCATAGACCATCCATTCAGGGACAACGTAGGTTGAACCCGAACATGCAGGATATGGTTAGGAAGGAGGTTATGAAAATCTTAGATGCTGGCATTGTCTATCCCATTTTCGACTCTAAATGAGTTAGTCCAGTCCAAGTGGTCCCTAAGAAGGGAGGGACCACGGTTATCACGAACGAGAAGAATGAGCTTATTTCTACTTGATTAGTGACTGGATGGAGAATGTGTATTGATTACCGTAAGCTAAACGTAGCTACTAAGAAAGACCATTTCCCACTCCCCTTCATTGACCAGATGCTAGAGCGTCTTGCTTGCCATAAGTACTTTTGCTACTTAGATGGCTATGCGGGATTTCTCTAAATCCCGATTCACCCAGACGACCAGGAGAAAAACACATTCACCTGTCCCTACGACACCTTCGCATACTGAAGGATGAATTTTGGCCTTTGTAATGCCCCTGCCACTTTTCAACGTTGCATGATGTCCATATTTTCGGACCTTATCGAGTCTGCCATGGAAGTCTTCATGGATGACTTCAGTGTATATGGCACTGATTATAATGCATGTTTACATAATCTTTCACGGGTCTTGCAACGTTGTGAGGAGACCAATTTGGTCTTAAACTGGGAAAAATGTCACTTCATGGTGACCGAGGGAGTCGTTTTGGGTCATTTAGTGTCCGAACGCGGCATCCAAGTGGATAAAGCGAAAGTCGAGGTGATTGAGCAATTACCATACCCTGTTAATGTTAAGGCTGTGCGGAGTTTTCTTGGTCACGCGGGTTTTTACCGCCGTTTTATCCAAGACTTCTCCAAGATTGCCAAACCTCTGACTCAGCTGCTCCTCAAAGATGCCCCGTTCGTTTTTAGTGACGAGTGTACTCGAGCTTTTGACAGGATTAAGCAGGCTCTTGTTTCCGCACCAATTATCCGTTCACCGGATTGGGATTTACCTTTCGAGTCATGTGCGACGCTAGCGATTACGCTGTAGGAGCTGTGCTCGGGCAAAGGAAAGACAAAACTTTACATGCGATCTATTATGCTAGTCGGACGTTAGATATGGCGCAGATTAATTATGCTACCACGGAGAAGGAGTTATTGGCCATCATCTATGCTCTAGACAAGTTTCGAGCCTATCTCATTGGCTCGAAGGTGATAGTGTATACAGATCACGCAGCTTTGAAGTACCTTCTAGTGAAGAAGGAGGCCAAACCGAGGCTTATTAGATGGATCCTATTACTACAGGAATTTGATTTGGAGATCCGTGATAAGTCCGGGGCCGAGAATGTCGTAGCCGATCACTTATCCTGGCTAAGATATGATGGTGGGGATCTCGCCCCAATTGATGATTCGTTCCCGGATGACCATTTGCTCGCTATTACCATGGATACTCCATGGTTCGCAGATTATGCCAACTTCCTAGTTGGAGGTACTCTACCTCCCGACCTTCAGTATCAGCAGAAGAAGCGATTTTTGCACGATGCGAAGCGATATTTTTGGGACGACCCGTATATTTTCCGAGAAGGTGCAGATGGCTTATTTAGGAGGTGTATTCCTGATGCGCGGGCGTCGTGACCCGTACAATCAAATAATATTTTTAACTCCGACAAACCTAACTAATGTAGTAGTGGTAGGTCGGGATCGATCCGTAGGGAGACGGGTTAAGCGATATTGGTCAATTCTAGAGTCAAATCGTGGTTGGGATTGAGATGGGGGTTTTGGTTCGAGAGAGGTCGAACTATTGCTAATTAGTTATTCTACGAAGGCTAGGGTCAATAAATAGAAAAGGTGTTGGGGAGAGTCGGGATTCGGAAATGGGGTCTAAGAGTCTCGGGATCGAGTTTTTGTTACAACGTTAAAAAGGGAGATTTCCACCTTTCGGTTTCTTCACCCAACCTACCTAAACCCGCTTTCGCGACGAAAGGGTAAGTCTCAAATTAAGGTAATTTCCACCCCGAGTTTCCCTATATTGGTAGTAATGAGTCAAGGTCGGCCTAGTCGAGATTCTAAGTCAACAAAGATACAAAAACCTTAAAATTGATAATTATCAAGTAAACAACCCACCAACATTCCTTACATCAAATAATCCAAATCCTTCTCCCTAAATTCCCAACAAAAAAATCTACTCACTAGTCATGATGATTAACAATAAAACACTAATAAAAGAGAAGTTGTCTAAAGCATGCATAAAAACTACACTAATAAATTATACTAATGGAGAAAAGGGAGAGGAAAGAATTTTACCAACAATGGAGGAAACTAAGATAGAAGATGAAGATTAATATAAAAGATTGAATCTTGGAGAAATAATACAAGAATTTGTCACCAATCCATGCATAAATCTTCAATCTTCAATACAAGAAATATGAATCTTCAAGAAATAAAACAAGAGTCTTTGTCACATAAACCCTTGTAAAACCCTTGAATATTCAACAATAAAGCACAATCTTCAATAAGGATGGAAGCTTTACTACTAATTATAGAGTAATTATACTAATACTAAGTAGATGTACTAATTGTTTGTAGAGATTTTTACTAAGAGAGAGCTTACTACAAACTACTACTACTAAAAATCCTCTAAACTACTCAAGAAATCCCCTAAACTACTCCTATTCCTAAGAGGCACACTTAAGGCTCAAGGAGGCACAAAACCCTAGGAGAAGTATATATAGAGTTCTTAATGGGTTGCACAAACTTCAAGGCCCAAATCCAATTCCTCTTCATTTAGCTAGACCTTCACCCTTTGCATCTTCATGGGGCGAAATTTCGCCCCGCGGCTTGACATAATAATCCCACCGGGTGAAATTTCACCCGGTGAGGTTTTCTTTGGTTTTCGCGTTTTCGACTCAGTCTCTCCATCGGGCGAAATTTCACCCGGTGGGCGAAATTTCGCCCGGTCGGAATTGCCGTGAAAATCTTCGGTGATGAAAAAATGTCGTCGGGCGAAACTTCGCCCTGTGGCCTTCTGGCTCTTTTCCGGTCTCTTTCTTTATCGATCAATTGGATTACTTGAACTTTCAGTTGTGTGCTTTGCTCTTGGACCGTATCTCTCTCTTGCTCGTAGAAGCTCAAACACGTTTTCGGTCGAAAATCCTATCAAAATTGACAGAAAACTACCAAAAACACGTAAAATGCAAAAGAGAGACACTAATGTGAGAATTACGCAAAATACGGCGATAATCGCACTCATGTCTCACAAAACAGAGGAAAAACGAGTCTAAATGGGAGGAAAAATGGTCCAAATTTGGCACACAACAATTCCCGAGAGTGAGGTACATTCTATCATCACTAGATGCCACTCCTCCCCTTATGGTGGACATCATGGTCCTTCGAAGACATTCGCGAAGGTAATGCAATCGGGCTTTTATTGGCCCACTATTCTCAAAGATGCCACCACTTTTATCCGTTCTTGCGACGCATGCCAACGAACGGGAAATATTTCTCGACGACACGAAATGCCTCAAACCTGGATTCTTGAAGTGGAACTATTTGACATTTGGGGTATCGATTATCAAGGACCTTTCCCTTCTTCTTATGGGAATTGGTATATTTTGGTCGCCGTCGATTATGTTTCGAAGTGGGTAGAAGCCATCGCTTCACCTACAAATGATGCCAACGTGGTGATCCGGCTCTTTAAGAAGACCATATTTCCTCGTTTTGGGGTCCCACGGGCTATTATTGGTGATGGTGGTTCACATTTTCATGAACGCCAACTCACTAAGTTATTGAAGAAATACGGTGTTCACCACCGTACCGGGCTAGCTTACCATCCACAAACTAGTGGACAAGTCGAGATCTTGAACCGTGAGATCAAGTCTATTCTCGAGAAGGTTGTCCATACCTCGATAAAAGATTGGAGTTTGAAGCTAGATGATGCTCTTTGGGCTTACCGGACCGCATTCAAGACTCCTATCGGGACATCCCCGTATAGGCTCGTTTATGGCAAAGCTTGCCATTTGCCCGTAGAGCTCGAGTTTAAGGCAATGTGGGCCTTAAAGGAGCTCAATCTTGATCCAAAGCAAGCCGGAGAGAAGCGCCTCATGCAATTGAACGAATTAGATGAATTCCGTCTCCATGCTTATTATAACGCGAGAATTTATAAGGAACGGACCAAAAAATGGCATGATGAGCGCATTATTCCCCGAGAGTTTCATGTCGGCAATAAGGTACTTTTATTTTATTCCCGACTTCGACTCTTTCCCGGGAAACTCAAATCCCGATGGTCTGGACCGTTCACGGTGACTGAAGTGAATAAATTGGGGTCGGTTACACTCCTACCGACAAAGGCGAAATATTTAAAGTGAACGGTTAACGCCTCAAGCTCTATCAAGAAGGTGCATATGTCGGTGTCGTAGAGGCCATGGACCTCAACGACACTCTCTAGTCCGCCTAATTTTATTCAGGTAAACCGTTCGAGCGGGACCGTAAAAACCAGCGCTAACCGGGAGGCAACCCGACACCACTTGTATAAATTTTTAACTTCCCTTTCTGCATTTTTAATTTTAATTTTTATTTAGCTTGGTAGCTCTAATTGGGAGTTAGTATCATTTATCGAGTGACGACGAGGGAATTTTACGGTTTACTTGATTTAATTTCAGGAGTTTTGAAGCAATTAAAGAGAAAAAAATCGAGGTGCAGCAGGTACAGTGGTCACTTGACCGAGTGGCCCCTGCACTCGGTCGAGTGCCCTGAAGAAGCAGCTACTGTCCAATTTTCAAGGGCTACTCGATCGAGTGCCCTGACGCACTCGGTCGAGTGCCCCTGAACCGGGTTCAGTGCCGGTTTTTCGTCTTCTTTTAATTGTTTCTCATTCTTAATTTGAAATCAGTTTATAACTTAAAACCCCCTCTTCCCTCACATTACTTAAGAACCCTAACCCCTAATTCACCCAAATCACTCCCAATTCATCAAATCTTCACCAAAATTCACGATTTTTGCTTCTAATTTGCAATTAGTAGTATCTACTTGTGTTCCTTGGTGTTATTTTGTGAAATTTACGCTCATCTTTCCCTATTTTCGAGGAGCTCTTCATTTTTGACGAGGGTTTTCAACCCCCTCGACGTAGGGTTCGCATAGAGACCGAACCCGACGATACCGAGCCACCTAGGGCCACACCTACACCCACCTCGACCTTCCCGTTCCACACTCCGGGTGCCGAGTTTCCGCACCCGTACCCGTTTATGTATGATCCAGTTTATGAGCACCAGAGAGGGGTACACGAGGGGATTAATCAGAGCATCGTCAACCGCGAGATCCACGAGTACATGCTTACTCAAGGCATCTCGGCACCTCAGCACCCGTCCTACTGGAGAGGTCCGGGTGACACTAGTGGTATTTTCCACGACTACGCGGTTGATCCAGCTGGTTGGGGTCCGGACTATGGGCACACTTACGGCGGCCTTGGAGCACAATGGTTGAGAGGTTTGAGACGGTCGGGTCAGCAGGGTGGTACTGGTAGCTCAGGCCAGGGCGATACTGGAGCCGGTCCATCTGGGACTGGTGGAGAGGACGATATGGCTAATTAGCCGGTTTGGGGGAGCTACCATTGTATATACGGTACTTTCTTTCCTTTTTATTTCTATTTTTATTGCTTTCTTAGATTTTTTCTTCCCCTTAGGTCGAGTTGTCCTTAGGATTGGCTGTGGAATTTCCTGTCTTATATGCTGTAGGGTCACATTGAGGACACTGTGACATTTAGGTTTGGGGGAGAGTTTGTGTGCTTTCAAGAATTCCAAAAATCCAAAAAAAATAAAAAATCAGAAAAATCCAAAAAGATTTTTATTTTTGTGTGCTTTGTGTCTGTCTCGTGTCTGTTGTGAAACGTGCAGAACGGCGATGATGACATTGCATTTTACATGATTTCTCCTAATTGACAGCTAAATTCGTACCTGAATGCATGTAATACTTGAGATGAGAAGATTTTGATATGATTGCCTATTGAATCGTTAATTGTCAAATGAGTAAATTTGACCATTTTGTCGGCAAACCACATAAATTTTGAGGACTTAGAGCTTCCTAGGCTAGTAACATCCATAACTGGTCTCATTTATAATTAGGATTTGAGTAGTCTCTCCTTATGGAATGCGTAACATAAATTTGCATAAATATGACGTCCGTCTCTTGATATTGAATACGTGTTTGGTTTGAGGAGGAGGTACATGAGGAAAGACATTTCTGTTTTTGATGAGCTCCACATAGCCAAAACGGCCCATTTTTACTACCCTGTAGATTTAGGCCAGTTTCCTTTGTTCAGCCCATTTCAGCTGTTGTAAGCTTGTTTTTATTATATATCAATCAGCTACAACCCATAACAGCCTACCTTACCAGGACAGTCGCAGTGAACATAATTGGAGTTACTTCACTATTAGATCATAATTTGGGTTTTTATATCTCTTGGATCTTAGTATGTAATTTTGTTGTGCGACTTTATATCCACCTTCCCCTTGTATGAATTGAAAAAAAAATATAGAAGCATGAAAAAGAAAGAAAAAGAAAGAAAAAGAAAGAAAATGGAATTAGAGAAAGAAGAAAATTTCCAAGAAAAAGAAAAAGAAAATATATATATGCTTCTTGTAATTTGCGGGGAACGGTCGAGATGTTATAACTAGAACTGTTTATAATTAGGAGGATGGCAAAATTCCCTCTTATGCTCTTTTGAGTTTTACTTCTAGTTGATGGCCGGAATTTATAGATGAGGTTTTTGGATGGATAGTTTTATTGTGTAACTGCAACTACTGGTCTTAGCCCCACATTTCCATACGTGCTTTAAGCACAATCCATTTTATTCCCTCACATATTAGCCACCGTTTGTAAGTCCTTGGCATGTACTATGGTCCTGATTGGTGGAACACGTATTTGATTGGGGAGATTGATTTCATATTCGATTGCATGCATATTTCATAAGTCGAGTGAGTGTCCTTATTCTATCTTATCTTCACATATATATACTTACCCGTACTTATGAGTGTTGAGTGACAACCGTAAGGAAGCCCGACATTATTGGTCTTGCAAGATTGAAAATATGGCAGGCAATTGTTTGATTATGGCATGATTATTGATCTCGTTGCATTCTTAAGTAGTACATGTTTTCTCGTCGGTTTTAGTCGATTTTAGAAGGATAATTGTAATTCAGCTTTGACTCGTGTTTCACATCACTTGTCCTCATATGTACTCCCTCCATCCAAATTTAAACTTCATGGGGGAGTAGGCACAAAAATTAAGGGTGGAGTGTAGTGTGTGGTGGAAAATGAAAGTTGAGAGAAAATGTGGGGTCAGAAATGATATGGACCACAAAAATCAACCAAAAGAGGAAATATTGTAAGTAGGAAGTTTAAAGATAGACAATCCAAAAAGGAAAGTAGGAAGATTAAAAATGGATAGAGGGAGTATATATTTTAGTTGTTTGCTTGAGCACAAGCAAAGGTTTGGTTTGGGGGAGTTTGATCAACATATTATATATCGCATTTTATTGTCCCCAGACAACTGTTTTTGAGCTTTTCTTCTTCCGATTTATATATTTAATCTCGATATTTATTAGAAAGTCGATACTGCCGATCCTTGTGCTATTTTGCAGGTTATGAACAATTTTGAGCTTATTTTGGAGTAATAACCCTCATAGCCGAGACGAGGACGGAAGACGAGGAAGAAAACGAAAAATCGATAAGCAATGAAGAACTCAGCTACGAGTTCAGCAGAACCCACTCGATCGAGTAGTGCTCAGCACTCGATCGAGTGCCTCACTTCGGAGCTCAACTGGACTACATCAGAGTTTTGGGCCAATTCCCTTTTCAGCCCAAAGACAAACAAGAATTGGAGCAGCTATGGATCCACTCGATCGAGTGGCATCACATGCACGCGATCGAGTGTGTCACACCCGGACCGCGGATCAGATTTTAATTTACTTAGAATTATGGGCCCGTTTGGAGTCCAACTGATTTCTTTTAAATCAGTTGGATGAGAGAATTGTCAGACACTTTTCAAATCATAAAAACAAACACTACGTTACTTTGTTGCTGATGCGCGGGCGTCGTGACCCGTACAATCAAACAATATTTTTAACTCCGACAAACCTAACTAATGTAGTAGTGGTAGGTCGGGATCGATCCGCAGGGGGATGGGTTAAGCGATATTGGTCAAGTCTAGAGTCAAATCGTGGTTGGGATTGAGATGGGGGTTTTGGGTCAAGAGAGGTCGAACTATTGCTAATGAGCTATTCTACGAAGGCTAGGGTCAATAAATAGGAAAGGTGTTGGAGAGAGTCGGGTTTCGGAAATGGGGTCTAAGAGTCTCGGGATCGAGTTTTTGTTACAACGTTAAAAAGGGAGATTTCCACCTTTCGGTTTCTTTACCCAATCTACCTAAACCCGCTTTCGCGACGAAAGGGTAAGTCTCAAATTAAGGCAATTTCTAACCCGAGTTTCCCCAAATTGGTAGAAATGAGTCAAGGTCGGCCTAGTCGCGATTCTAAGTCAACAAAGACACAAAAACCTTAAAATTGACAATTAACAAGTAAACAACCCACCAACATCCCTTACATCAAATAATCCAAATCCTCCTCCCTAATTCCTCAACAAAGAAATCTACTCACTAGTCATGATGATTAACAATAAAATACTAGTAAAAGAGAAGTTGTCTAAAGCATGCATAAAAATTACACTAATAAATTATACTAATGGAGAAAAGGGAGAGGAAAGAATTTTACCAACAATGGAGGAAACTAAGATAGAAGATAAAGATTAATATAAAAGATTGAATCTTGGAGAAATAATGCAAGAACTTGTCACTAATCCATGCATAAATCTTGAATCTTCAATACAAAATATGAATCTTCAAGAAATAAAACAAGAGTTTTTTGTCACATAAACCCTTGCAAAACCCTTGAATCTTCAACAATAAAGCACAATCTTCAATAAAGATAGAAACTTTTCTACTAATTGTAGAGTAATTATACTAATACTAAGTAGATCTACTAATTGTTTGTAGAGATTTTTTACTAAGAGAGCTTACTACAAACTACTACTACTAAGAATCCTCAAAACTACTCTAGAAATCCCCTAAACTACTCCTACTTCTAAGAGGCACATTTAAGGCTCAAGGAGGCAAAAAACCCTAGGTTCAGTATTCATAGAGTTCTTAATGGGTTGCACAAACTTCAAGGCCCAAATCCAATTCCTCTTCATTTAGCTAGACCTTCACCCTTTGCATCTTCATGGGGGATAAATTTTGCCCCGCGGCTTGACATAATAATACCACCGGGTGAAATTTCACCCGATGAGATTTTCTTCGATTTTGGCGTTTCCGGCCCGGTTTCTCCATCGGGCAAAATTTCACCCGGTGGGCGAAATTTCGCCCAGTCGTGCGTGCCGTGAAAAACTTCGGGGATGAAAAAATATCGTGGGGCGAAACTTCGCCCGGTGATGACTCACCGGGCGAAACTTCACCCGGTGGTCTTCCATCTATTTTCCGATCTCTTTCTTCGTCGATCAATTTGATTACTTGAACTTTCAGTTGTGTGCTTTGCTCTTGGACCGTATCTCTCTCTTGCTCGTAGAAGCTCAAACACGTTTTCGATCGACAATCCTATCAAAATAGACAGAAAACTACCAAAAACACGTAAAATGCAAAAGAGAGACACCAATGTGAGAATTACGCAAAATACGGCGATAATCGCACTCAAGTCTCACAAAACAGAGGAAAACAGGTTTAAATGAGAGGAAAAATGGTCCAAATTTGGCACACAACAATTCCCCCACACTAAACCGTTGCTCGTCCTCGAGCAAAGACCCAAAAAGAAACTAGCTACTACTACTGTAGACACCCACATTTTGACCGCCAGGTGTCTATAGTAGGTCCCGCCAAACACCCGATGATGATAGGACGCAAACATGCTTTAATAGACTCGGATATGGGCTCGAAATCATGGACATTTGGTTTAGGCTTATTACGGAGTACAAATCTTACAAAACCAACCTCAAATCCAGGCCCAGTGGGTCGTTTCGAGTCAAATGAGACTAATTTGGGTCGATTCCGACACCGGGGGTAAAACCGTCTTTTAGCGACCGAGTCAAACCCGGTCAAAGATATTTTTTTTCCCGAGTCACACGAGCTGGCCGTGACACTACACAGCTAATTCGGACTCAAACACCAAAAAAAATCAGTTTCGAATAATATTAAACAAATCCGTTTAAGGATAGAATTCGATCTCAAGTAGGAATTCTATCCGGAAACCGAATCAGACATCGACCGAGTTCCAAATACTCGGCCGAGACAGCCGAATACTCGGCCAAACACTCCCCAACCAGCCGAGATGTTTGCTTCTCCCCTAAGAAACGAGAAGTTTAATCCCTTACGAACTCTCGTATTTCCTATCCAAACCGGTATTTCTTGCCACACAAGCAAGACTACCTCGACTCCTATAAATAGGACCTCATATTCAACACAAAAGAGACACATGAAACATCAATAATCCCGATACACAAATCACCGACCAATAGACAGCAAATACTAGTCACACACATCTGAAGGAATACCGAAGCACTGTCCCGAAATCCGATAAAACCGACCCATCCGAACCGGCCGAACCCACCTCGTCCCACGCACCAATCCGCACCACCTTAACTCACCCGCATCATCTCGACGCTCCCGTGCCTAAGCCACCGTCCGATGAGCCTCATATCGAGAAACTAAAGCATGTAGGTTGAGGGTGTAAATCAAACCCGAATCTTCTCCTTTCTCTCTCTCTCTCACGTCTTTCTCCCCTCTTTTCGTCCGTTTTTTTATTTTTTATCGATCGTTTCGCATTATTAATATGGGTCGTTTATCGCATCATATTTTTATTTATTTTCGATGATAAAAAACTTTTTTTTATAACGTTCTTAAAATACGATACCGATTCTCTAATCGAATATCGTATCTACAAGAACTAAATTAAATTAATTTTCGTTGATGCTAATAAAATCACTACTTTTTTTTAACAAAATTCAATGATTTTTAATGCGGAGAAAATTAACATCTTTTTCGTTCAATTTTTTTTTTTCGTTCAAAACAAGTTTTTCAAAACTTTTTATAAAATCATTCCGACTATTCGATATCGATTTCATAATCGAATATCGAATACGACGAATATCGAAAATATAAATCGAGTATAAATTAATCCATATTTGTACGCGATTTATAAAGAATTAACGATTTTTCGACAAAATAAAAAAAAATCCGACAGACCACCACGCGAGTCGCGCGCCCTCCAGGCGGCTCGCGCGGTGGCCTGATCCGCCGGCCCCTTATTTTTTCGTTTCTTCGCTTTTCTATTTTTAATTCTTTTTGAACCTTATATTAAAATGCGACTTTCGCGACATATTTTAATAAATACTTTTTTTCGACCTCGGTCAACACGTGTTAATCAATCACGTGTCATCAAATCTTTTCTAAAATCATGCATATTATTTATTTACGTCTTTTTCAATTTATTCATCGTTACTAACTCGTTTTCTCGTGTTTGTAGCTTTTTATTTGTTTTTATCGTTTTATTAGACTAAAACGAACTCACATGCTAAATAACTTTGACGTTATTAGTTTAACTTGCATTAAACGACTTAGCAACCCATTTATTTATTTTTCTCACATGCTTAGGAAAATAATGTTTGCATATCATTCAACCGTCGAACTAACCCGTGTACACCAAAAACGAACGATATCTTAGTAAAGGCCGCTAAGTGCGGGCGGGGTTGGGTGTTCTTAGTGAACTTCCCAACACGTACCCTCACCCCTTACTCTGAACCGTGGTTTCCGGATGTCCGAAACCATTGGCAACGAGAGTCATTCAATATACGATTAACCGCCCAGTCGGCATCGGTATCGATATGCAAAGGGACGAGCCCAATAAACTCTGACATCGGAAATGGGCCGTATTTTGTATACGGCCCACTACGACATAGAGTGGGCTCGAACGGTTCCGAATAACCACAAAATTCGGTGGCGACTCCTTTTTCGATTTAAATTTCAATTTGACCATCTCATATGGAGATTCATTCGCCTCCCCAAACCCGCGCGTGGCCGTGTCGGGGTGGACCTATGTCATGTCCACAACTACTAAGCTAGACTATGCTAAGCCGATATGAGGCAATTAACGGGCCCGCTCCATCCCTTCAACTCACATCGAGATACCCATGAGGTAGAGTACCTCCATGTAAGGCAAGTTGGGTCTTGCTCACAATTGGGGTTGCGACTAACACACACACAAACACATAACAAGGAAGACACACATAAAAAGATAGTCGCAACCAAAGAGAAAATAAATCACCGAATCCCTCATCGAAACGGCGGAGAAAGCACTGAATTGAGCTTAAGACAAGCGAGAACACTACCAAGCTAGTAACACAAATTGGCATGGACAAGATCCTAATAGGATGACAATCAATCAATAAAAGCATTGAAAATTTACCAAGGTCCTTCTAGTTCCACTAAAGATGCCTACAACGGGACGATAAATGGAGTGGATAAGTGAGAACCATGGAGTTAGTAAGCACTGTAGGTAAGTGTTATGTCGTCTCCTAAGCTAAGCTTAGAGGGTCGTTCCAAACTCGAGAAAGCCAATTAGACCAAAAAGATGAACAAGTGTTTGCAAAATGCTAAGGATTGCCAAATTACCGCTATTTTCCTTCCTCGGGACTCGGTCTTCTAGTAGGCATTTCACGGCAATAAGACAACCAAGGGATTATTTTGGTTTGGGAACGATTTTTGAGATTTTGATTTTCTTTTCGGTTTTTCTTTCCCCATTATTTCAATCGAGGGTTTTTTTTCTTTTTTTTTTCAACATTGATTTGCCCTTCTTCTTCATTTTTTCCTTTTTCTTTCTTTGAATAGCCTATTTTTGGCTAGATGATTCATTTGAGGAACAAGGTAAAGCACATTCTTCCAAACTTATTTGTGGAAATGGGTGGATGGTAGAGAAATAGGCTAGTCGGGTGTGCACCCCCTTCGAACCCATAACAGGATGAAAATTTTGGACTAAAAGTGGCTTCTCAAGTAAGGTCACCTAAGAGAACGGGGAACGGTAACCAAGGCCTTATCACTCCATGGGTGGTCAAGGTGGTCAAATGCAAATCCCGATGTAGACTCCTCGTAGAAAAGATGGACTCATGGTAAAAATCCAATGCAAAAATTGGTTCAAGGTCATTCTACTAGAAATATGTCCAAAAATCAAAAAGGGGTTATTAACAAGGGAGTAATAAACACTCGGCCTAATTTCAAAATCGGATTTTCGAAAACTTTAACTAGACAAGCTATACACAAAATGAAAAAGAACACAAAAAGAACAAAAATACAAGAAAACAAAAACAAAACGAAATCACAAGTATAGCCAAGCACTCCATACTCCATTAAGTCAACACAATCCACAACCACTAATTCCAAAATGTTCACCAAGTGAACCTCCAAATAGCATATACGCCCAAACTCCCATGCATAAGAGAAAGGGATAAAACGAAGGTAGAAAGTATTACAGCGCGGTCTTCATTTCATTTCCGCTACCTTACGTATCCATGCTAAATGGTTGGCAGTGTACCTACAAAAAGGAGAATGCAAGACAATACAATTGACACAAAAACGAAAATAAAGGAAAGAAAACTAAAAAGAGAAAAAAAATGAAATTTTTTGGATTTTTGGTTTTTTAAAGGAAAATG
Source organism: Agrostemma githago (assembly GCA_958450325.1). NCBI lineage: Eukaryota > Viridiplantae > Streptophyta > Magnoliopsida > Caryophyllales > Caryophyllaceae > Agrostemma > Agrostemma githago. The sequence goes on along the minus strand of OY288252.1, from coordinate 59,058,324 downwards.
AAAAAGAAAATGAAGAAAAGGATAGTAGATCCCTCCCCCACATTAAAACTGTGAATTGTCCCCAATGCACGAATAGGACAAGAATCGAAAAAGAAAAAGAGAAAAGAACGGAAAATCTTTTTGAATTTTTGTGATTTTTCAAATGTTTTTGGGTTTTTGATGATTTTTCAAATGTTTTTGGATTTTTGATGGTTTTTCAAATGATTTTGGATTTTTCAAAAATTAAGGGGATAAAAAGAAAAGAAAAGAAAAATGAAAAAGAAAAAGGAAAAATAAGAAAAATCGATAAGGGAAGAAAAAGGGCGTAGGTGTAATCACGTCACCTCGCCCGGATTCTGCACAAATCGGGAAAATTAAAAGAAAAAGAAAATTTTGGATTTTCAAATGGTTTTGGTGCGATCAAGTCACCGAAGACCGGGAGCAACAATCAGGTCCTTCTTCTCTAAGGCACCTGCAATAAACCTCACGTTTGTAACGACCCAAGTAGGGTCACGGAGGGGCTGACAATTTCTCAAACCAACAAAATAATCAATTACAAATCAATCAACAACCATAATTATCAAATGCCAAAAATTGGCGCTGCAAGGATAGACAAAGAACGAGATAACTGAGATAAGAGAATAGATTACTGACGACTGACGACTGACGACTGACGACTGACGACTGACGACTGACGACTGACAACTAACACCCCCACACTAAAACTAACGACACTCGACCACTCACATAGAACCTGGGGGACGAGGTGGCGGGTAGTAAGACCTTGGCGGAGGCATACCGAAAAATCGATCAAAATAGTGTTGTTGTTGTTGCAACATCCTTTGATTCTCCTCTGCCGTCAACCTCGCTGCTTGGGCATCCCTAGCCATCTCAAAACTGGTCCGGGCGTACTCAAAACCTTCCCTAGAGTACGAGTACAAATTATGCGCAGTATCGCGCGCATCTCGGGCCACATTGTAGGCATCCTGGGCCAGGTTTAGTGAGGTTGTCGAGTTCTCCCAAGTCTGACGTGTACGATCATAGACTTCCCCCCATTGGTTATAAAATTTCTCCGATCCAAAGAACGAAGAGTGTCGTGAAGGACTCATGTTGACGTCCTCTTGAAAACCAGAGGTAGACTGGGTGAACGTGGAGTGTCTGTGTGGTTCAAAGTCTGAAAAGTCAGGGGTGAAAAATTGCGAGGTCTGAGGTTCAGGTTGGCGGGAGGAAGAGGGTCCGTGTGATGTTGACGGTAAAGTTCTACGACCCTCATCCCGAGAGGTTTCAACCTTCCGTTCCTCCTCCGACACGTCTACGACCTCTATATCATCGTCACCAAAATATAAGGGTCCCTCGGGGTATTCAATCTGATAAAACTTACCTCGGGTGTTACCCCGAACATACTCCCCGGACCTCTTCGGCATGCCAAAGTTCTCTTCAATATCTAGCCTAACCCAATTGGGGTTAGGCATGGCAATAGCGCGTAACTCAGTAATCTTATACAAAAACAAACTGTTATAATCCCCTTTCTGGGGCCACACAAGGAAAGGACAATAAACTTCATCTATGTAAATTCCCGCTCCATCAACGGCGTCAAATCGCTAAAATCAATTTCCAAGGCTTTAGCTAGCATCGTTACAACACCGCCACAAGAAATTCTCTTGCGGCCGCCCTTCGCAATCTGGGCGAAGTGAGTAGCTAAGGCCTCGGACATATCGATCGATGGGCCTCTTTCAAAAACCGCATCCTCTAAAAGCTGAAAAGCTAAAGCACTACAGTTGTGGTGCGTATCATAGCTCGACAAGAATGAATTAGCTATAATACGCGCCACATACCAGAGGATGGGGTTTCGCATTGAGAAAGAACGCATCTTTCCTCCCTTGAAAGGCCTCTGGCGGGCTATTTAAACCAGAATCGATCTCGGCCGAATTTATCGTCCCGAGTCTGTCCCGCCCTAGGCTTTCCAAGGACTGAAGAAGGTAACCCAAGCAGTGCACCAAAGTCTCTCAAGTTGAGGACGTACGAAGTTTCTCGCAACTGAAAAGAGACAGTGCCATCATCATCACCACTTAACTCGAAAGTTGTGAAAAACTCGCATGTCAACTTCTGAAAATTCTCCTCCTTGGAGGCATAAAATTTGATGAGACCAAGACCTTGGCACATTGCTTGTACCTGCGATTCTATGCCCATACGCTCAAGTACATCTCGAGCCGCCCAACGAGTCGGCTCGAGACGACAGACCCATAATTTTTTACATTTATCAACGTGGGCTTTCTTAGAGAAATAGAGACCAGACAGAGGTTCACGGAAATTACGACGGATTTTCGGGTAACATACCTCAAGTGGAACATGTTGTTCACGCGGAATTGAGCTTTGTGTCTGAACAGGCATCGGGACAGATTCGTCCCGAGCCTCGGTCGCTTACCATGTCCTTGAGGACAATGTTGACCCCGAATTTCGATTAAGAATTGAAGAAATCCGTTTCCTTGCCATTTGCTTTACCCTCCTCATCCTTGATACTTGAATATGATGAATATATGTTGTCGGTCTCGGTTTGGGGTTTGTCGGAATCAGAATAATTTCTCGAAACAAACTACAAGGAAGTGTTAGGAATGTGATGGGGATGAGGAATATATAATTTGATTGAATTTTAATGGAGGAATGAAGAGATTAGAGGTGGTTTAAGGTGGAGGATTTGGGGTTTGTTTTGGGATTTTTGGGGTTTGGTTGATGAGAGAGAGGAAAAGTGAATTATGAAGATGGGTAAGGTGGGTAAGGTGGGTTGGCTGGGTAAGGCTGCCGCGGGGTGATTTTTCGCCCGGTCAGATTCCACCGGGCGAAATTTCACCCAACGGTCTTCGGACCGATTTTCGTCGTTTCCGCGCCGTTTCACCACCGGGCGAAATTTCGCCCGGTCAGACTCCACCGGGCAAAATTTCGCCCGGTCGGATTTCCGTCAAATTTCGAGTCGCAAAATATTTTTACCGCAGGGCGAAATTTTGCCCATTAAGATTCCACCGGGTGAAATTTTGCCCGACGGATTCCCGTCAATTCCTTTAGTTCGAGCAAAGTCGCCACCGGGTGAAATTTCACCCGGTAAAATAATTCACTTCAAAACGGGACCTTGCTACGAAAATTCTCTTTGACTTGGCCCAAACCTTCCTTATGTTCTTCAATAAAACTAATCTTCTCAATCCAAATCGTTTCATAATCGTTCATAGCGCAAACCCGAAAAATTCCGAAAGAAGTCTTCACGATTCCTGCAGGTACCAAAACAAGCAAGCTCCCAAAAGGAAAAATCTAAAATCTATTGTTCGAGGAAGATAAAAAGAGACGAGAATATACAAATATTTACAAAGGTGGTTATTATGGACACCACCAAACCGAATTGAATGTTTTGAGTTTAATCGGGGTTGCTTGAAAAGCAATCCGGAGTACCACCAACCATATGTTCTCTTCTTGGCCTTGGCAAATCCATGAGGCGAGCTACCTCCGGTAGCATACCCCACTCATTTAAAACTTCTTTTTCGGGGGCTTGTCCAAGTATAAGAAAAACACCATCATCATCACTATCATTATAGTGGACATCTTCTTCGGATGGTTCCTCGGTGGCATAGTCAAATGTCGGTGTATTAGAAGTTCGGTAATTATCTTGGGCTAGAAATTCGTCATCGGCTTGTATTTCCACCATATGGTCCCATAATTCCTTTGCGAAAGGGATATTCGGCAAGAAATCGGGTAATACAAATTGAACGGTGCTATTACCAACATTAAAAGATAATTTCCCTTTCTTCACATCGATAATCACCCCACCGGTTGCTAGGAAAGGTCGCCCTAGTAAGATAGGATTAAGTTCTTCAATGGGCATGTCAAGGACCACGAAATCGGTGGGTATGTATAGGGGACCTACCTTAACCATAAGATTTCGTGCTAACCCAATTGGCGCTTTCGTAGTACCGTCGCCCATCTGAACGTTAAGCGGAAAGTTTACCATCCTTGGAATATTGATTGTCTGAGCAATGATTAATGGCATAAGGCTAATATCCGCCCCGAGATCACATAATGCTCGATGTATCTCAACGTCGTCGATCGAACAAGGTATGCAGAAACTACGGGGGTCACCAAGCTTAGTAGGTATGGTAACTTTTGGGGTGACCCTAGGTGGTAGTGGAGTTTCCTTCCTTATGGTAGAATTCACAATTATATCCCTTATGTACTCGTTCGGAGTTTGCATGGAGGGACTAGTTTCCAAATTCTCTATCAAATCGGTGAAGGTTATATACTCCATAGCTTGGTCATCGAACGAGATTGGTGGCTTGTCATTCAAGGGGGGAACTTCGATCCTAGAGACTAGATTTGTGTCCTCTATTGGGATTTGTTCAATAACAAACGCAAGGTCTCCTACAAGATACTTTGATGGATCTCTTCTTGGTTTTTCGGTTACATCCTTGACCACACTCTCATCGAATTCATTGATTGAGGGATGAGATAAAGTTTGTGGAATGAAGGGGTTCACCGGTTTCTTTTTGTTGATCACCTTAACGGCATTCACGGAAGCTTGGTTGAAAGAATCGGTCGGCTCTTGAGGAGTTCGAGCTTGCGACGCGGCTCGTGCCTCTAAAGCTTCAAGTCTAGCTCGGTTTGACGCATTTTCTTTCAATAAGAACTTGATCGTTTCTTGAATGACATAAAAGGGTTGAGAGTTTCCTTGAAAGTTCCTTGGAGGACCTTGTTTAGGTGGTGGATAAGCTCCAAAAGGAGGACCTTGATTAAATGGAGAATGAGTTCCAAAAGGAGGACCTTGATTAAATGGAGGATAAGTTCCAAAAGGAGGACCATAGTTCGGTCTAGGTGGTCCTTGAGGATGGAAATAGCCTTGATTGAATTGATTTGTGTGAGGAGGTCTCGGTTGATAATGAGGTCCCTATGAATTAGGATAAACCCTTTGATTGGGGGCTCTTGGAAAAGGATATGATCCTTGAGTCGGCGTGGAATAAAATCCGGTCCTCAAATTAGGATTGTTCGTTTGAGGCTTTTCATATGTTCCTTGAGTGTTGGCTTGATAAACGTTTTCCTTCCTCGCACAAAAATTGGAGTCGTGATCATATTCTCCACAATGATCACAGGGGATATCTACCCTATATGGCTTTAGAGGCGAGATAGATGTTCGCCTAGGTGGTGTGATTCTTCTTGGTGGAGTGACTCTTCTTGGTGGGGTGACTCTTCTTGGTGGAGTGACTCTTCTTGGCGGAGGCCTAATTTCGGGTTGGGAGGTGTCCCTAGCAACCATTGCCTCAAATCTCTCAAATAGTTGAGCAATTTGTAGTTCAAGAGTGGCCTCCATGTCATTTGACGATTCCGAGTCTCCACTTGATTCACCCTCTTGAAATTCCTTAGCACACATGTCACTTTTGGCTATCTTGTCAAGAAGCTCTTGGGATTCATTCTCGTTGAGTAGGAAAAAGTCGCCCCTTGCGGTTGAGTTAAGAATGTCCCTTGCATCGGCGGATAAGGAATAGAAAAATGTTTGGAGCAAAAGCCAATGAGGGATACCATGATGCGGGCACTTCCTTTTTAGAGTTTGAAATCGGTCCCAAGCTTCACTTATGCTTTCATTTTCGCCTTGTCGGAAGGTTTGAATCTCCATTCGATAATGATTGGTCTTGGAAGGAGGATAGTATTTTTCTAGAAATGCATTGGCTAATTGATTCCAAGTTTGGAAGGTATCATCGTGGTGGCTTTGTAGCCATCTCCTAGCATCATCACGAAGGGTTTTGGGGAACAAAAGTCTATGGAATTGACATGAAGTAAGTCCATTCAATTTCATTCCAACTAGCTTTTCTTTAAACATCGCTATGTGTTCTAGAGCATCTTCTTGTGGAAGCCCATGATAAGTGTCTTGTTGGACTATGACAATTGAAGAAGTCTTGAGCTCAAATTTATCGGGTATGGTTCCATATGCGACGGGAGAAGAAGTTTGTTCATGTGTGGGTTGGGAGTGAGATCTCAAAGTAGGCATGTTTGTTTGTAGAGGTGATTTTTGAAGAGAGAAGAGGGAAAGGGAATTTTGTGAGAGTTTTGAGAATGTTGGATGGGTGAAAAGTTGATGTAAGATATGGATGAGGGTTCACTTTTGTTGATTTGAAGTCCGAAATAATAATATCGCGTCGCTTGCACCGGTATAGAATAAGCAATGCCAAATATGATTGTTCCTGAACACAACTCAATTCAAAGATGAGACTCCTAGCACCGAGCGGTACTAGGATAGAAGGAAAGGAAACAATTATCCAAACACAATAAAACAAAGACTTAATCAATTAACTAATCACCGTCTCCCCGGCAACGCACGACGCCATTTTGATGCGCGGGCGTCGTGAACCGTACAATCAAACAATATTTTTAACTCCGACAAACCTAACTAATGTAGTAGTGGTAGGTCGGGATCGATCCGCAGGGAGATGGGTTAAGCGATATTGGTCAAGTCTAGAGTCAAATCGTGGTTGGGATTGAGATGGGGCTTTTGGGTCGAGAGAGGTCGAACTATTGCGAATGAGCTATTCTACGAAGGCTAGGGTCAATAAATAGGAAAGGTGTTGGGGAGAGTCGGGATTCAGAAATGGGGTCTAAGCGTCTCGGGATCGAGTTTTTGTTACAACGTTAAAAAGGGAGATTTCCACCTTTCGGTTTCTTCACCCAACCTACCTAAACCCGCTTTCGCGACGAAAGGGTAAGTCTCAAAGTAAGGCAATTTCTACCCCGAGTTTCCCCATATTGGTAGAAATGAGTCAAGGTTGGCCTAGTCGCGATTCTAAGTCAACAAAGACACAAAAACCTTAAAATTGACAATTAACAAGTAAACAACCCACCAACATCCCTTACATCAAATAATCCAAATCCTCCTCCCTAATTCCCCAACAAAGAAATTTACTCACTAGTCATGATGATTAACAATAAAATACTAGTAAAAGAGAAGTTGTCTAAAGCATGCATAAAAATTACACTAATAAATTATACTAATGGAGAAAAGGGAGAGGAAAGAATTTTACCAACAATGGAGGAAACTAAGATAGAAGATGAAGATTAATATAAAAGATTGAATCTTGGAGAAATAATGCAAGAAGTTGTCACTAATTCATGCATAAATCTTGAATCTTCAATACAAAATATGAATCTTCAAGAAATAAAACAAGAGTTTTTTGTCACATAAACCCTTGCAAAACCCTTGAATCTTCAACAATAAAGCACAATCTTCAATAAAGATGGAAACTTGTCTACTAATTATAGAGTAATTATACTAATACTAAGTAGATCTACTAATTGTTTGTAGAGATTTTTACTAAGAGAGCTTACTACAAATTACTACTACTAAGAATCCTCAAAACTACTCTAGAAATCCCCTAAACTACTCCTACTCTTAAGAGGCACACTTAAGGCTCAAGGAGGCACAAAACCCTAGGTTAAGTATTTATAGAGTTCTTAATGGGTTGCACAAACTTCAAGGCCCAAATCCAATTTCTCTTCATTTAGCTAGACCTTAATCCTTTGCATCTTCATGGGGCGAAATTTCGCCCCGCGGCTTGACATAATAATCCCACCGGGTGAAATTTCACCCGGTGAGATTTTCTTCGATTTTGGCGTTTCCGGCCCGGTTTCTCCATCGGGCGAAATTTCACTCGGTGGGCGAAATTTCGCCCGGTCGTGCGTGTCATGAAAATCTTCGGGGATGAAAAAATGTCGGCGGGCGAAACTTCACCCGGTGATGACTCACCGGGCGAAACTTCACCCGGTGGTCTTCCATCTCTTTTCCGATCTCTTTCTTCGTCGATCAATTGGATTACTTGAACTTTCAGTTGTGTGTTATGCTCTTGGACCGTATCTCTCTCTTGCTCGTAGAAGCTCAAACATGTTTTCGGTCGAAAATCCTATCAAAATAGACAGAAAACTACCAAAAACACGTAAAATGCAGAAGAGAGACACTAATGTGAGAATTACGCAAAATACGGCGATAATCGCACTCAAGTCTCACAAAACAGAGGAAAAACGGGTATAAATGGGAGGATAAACGGTCCAAATTTAGCACACAACAGTTGCTTAGCATAGAAGACTACGTTCGTTTCTGCTTTTCTTCGCAAGATTCATCGAACTTGTTCGGTATCAAAACTTTTAATTTTAATTTCAATTTCAGTTTTCTAGTTTAATTCTTGTCTTAATTCGTTCTTAGTTTTCATAGTAAATTTAATTTCAGTCTTGTTATTATTTGTTAGTATAGAATTATTATCGTTTCTCGCAGTCTAATTTAATTTGCATTTATCATGTTTAACTGCAATTCATATTTCATTAGTTCAATTACAATTGTCATGAGTAGCTAAATTCTATCTAGGGTTTAAGGGGATCGATGGGTATTAATTGGGTTATAGAAAATTGACCTGTCTCTGATCATATGAACTATCGCCTGAATGTCGTTTTAATTCTGATTGATTAATTACTGGCCAGGATTAATTAGTTAGTATCAGAATTAGGACTTTTCGCCGACCGGGTTAAGGACTAATTAGGTCACGACATTTTGGGTGGACTAGCTTAATTCTAGCGACCGCAGGTTAAATTTAGTTCTAAAGCTTGTAGTAGTACCGACCGGACCTACACCTTAGACAGTTCGATTATTGAACTGTTAGTTGACTCCCTAACCCGATTAATATTCATTGTGAACCTGAGACCCTAGACTTCTTTATTATTGATTTACCTTATAGCAATTAGTTGTCAGCCTACCAAACAACCAGAAAAACAGTGACTTGTAGTCTTAAGTCTAGACCTTAGAACAAGTATTTAAGCCCGTCTCCTTGTGGTTCGACCCCTACTTCACTATCTGCATTAATTAGTGGACATTAGGGTATCTTTGATTAGGGATACGACTACCCTTGTCAAAAATGAAGACTCACAAACGGAGCCACGCATGGACAAATTAATGCATTTGTGGGATGAATTTATCAGAAACAATCCTAGAGGGTGCATGTTGGGTACGAAATTGGTTTTCATCCCACTATATCTTGAAGAGCACTATTTTTGTGTGTGTGTGTGTGTTTGTGCGTGTCAACTTTCCAACAATATAGATTGAAGTTCTGGACAACCTGATACATGATAAATGGCATGAATCCATGAACTTTCAAGTTGTGTTTTTTGTATTGAATGATTATACTTTTTTCTTTCCTTTTTTTTTTTCAAAGGTGGGTTGCTTGTCCAACTACTTGGAACACAAAGAGATACGTGAGGCTGGCGATATTGTGAACTTTGAAGTCGTCAGCAAAAAAATCAATTGGAGTAAAGTTATGCAAGTCAACAAAAATGAATCTGGTTTTTTCTTTATATTGCACACATTGTACTACGATGGGGTTAATTCTCCGTCATATGTCGACAAAAGAGCAAATAGGATTTCCTTGTCGATTGAAATGGCTGGAATTGTGATCTTTTCTGATGTGAATGAGAAAATAACAACTCTGAAGACCAGAGTCAAATATTTCTGTGATGATAAGGACAACATCCTCAAGGCTGTTTTGAGAATACATGCTGATCATCGTGTTGGAACATTGAGACCAAAGGCGCCACAGATTAATCCCCACGAAAAAGGAAAAATTAGATCGCATGGAGAAGTCGTAGATTGAACTGTGCGCAATTTTTTTGTTTTGTCATTTTCAGGCATGGTAATCATCGTGCTGGAATTGTGTGCAGATTTATTCTAATGCTTAGAAGTAGTTATTCTAACTCTAGAATTAGGTTTAACGACATTTCCAGTATTGAGCTAATTCTTGACTCTGGAATTTGTTTAAGAATTAAGACGAACATATCGATGCAAGTGTTGTTTGCTTCTGTTTTGGTTTCAGTTTCGGTTTCGTTTCTCCCCAAATTTGCAGGAACTTTAGTGATTATACTAAGGTTACTGCAATTTTATAAAATTATTCTAATGCTTAAAACCAGTAATTCCAAGGCATGATACCAAGTATTCCAAGAAATAACATCAAGTATTCCAAGAGATAACACCAAGTATTCCAATGCTTAAAAGCAGTTACTCCAACATGTTTTCATGGTTACTCCAACAATCATTCAAATTATTGATTGAATCAATCAATTATTCGTCTTCATTTACTCTAATGTCGTCATTGTTATTCCAATATTTACAAGCAATTATTCCAAGACATAACACCAAGTATTCCAAGAGATAACACCAAATGTTCCAACTTTTATAACATCAAGTATTCCAAGAGGTAACTCCAAGTATTCTAATGCTTAAAAGCAGTTACTCCAACATGTTTTCACGGTTACTCCAACATTTATCCAAAAATTATAACACCAAGTATTCCAACTATTATAAAATAAAGTATTCCAAGACATAACATCTATCCAAAAATTATAACACCAACTATCATATGCTTTCAGTTGTATACTTGTTTGAATGTCTTCAACGTCATGTAGTCTCATTCTTTTGACTGAATCGTAAAGATTTCCGAGGGGGTCCTACACACACACATATATATTATATTTAACCTCAAGTACTCCAATATTAGTGTTAATTATTCCAAACACATTAACTCCAATACATACCTGTTGCTCTTTCTTCTTCGTGTGCTCCTTCTTCTTCTTCGTCTTCTGTGTCATCTTTTATTTCCACTTCAGCATCGTGATCCACATGTTCAATAAATGGATTTGGACAGTTTCGTTTATCATAATTTGCCATTTGTTTGCAGTTTGCACATAACTTTTTTGCTTTTTAGCATTCACAATGCTTTGATTTCTGTTTGATAGCAGCCTTTTTCCCGTCCCCTTATTCTTTGAATGCTTTGGAGGCAAAATTTTAATTTCTGATGAGGAACTGCAACCTAACAACATCTCAGTTTCCTTTTCCTTGTTCGTAGGTTGCCCCTTCGGAAGCAACTTTTCCCTGAATTGCCTCAACAACTTAGACAGGTCCTTCATCGTCTCGGTAAGCATTGAGGTAAGAACACCAACGGTGACATAAAACTCAGACGAGATTGTCGACATCTCCACTTTGCTCATATCGGTGGTGTTGAAATCTTGAATTAGGACGCCATTTACATCATGAAGTGGTCTTCGCACTCTTCGGTAAGCATTTTTCGTCCACCTTGGTAGTATGTACTGCTCAGCTATAGTCTCCACTCGTCCAGACAAAACCGAAATAACATGTCCAGAAAGCAACCCTTTCATTTCAAATAACTTATTTGAACATGTTGCATCTTTTGTTTCAGCATTGTACACAACTTGGACGATCTTATGCCTAGCAACATCTTCGATGTCAGCATGCAAAACGTTCTCAATCTTCGTGATATTGTTAATACCACAAGAACAAATGGATGCAGTTACCTCCGGAACTCATAAAATATAGTGTGCGTTGATAGGCCGTACTTAGTACGGGTCAGAAGCGTCGATTTAGAAGTATATTTGGTGACGTGATAATGATTTTGGGCTTAATTGAGTAGAATTCTCATTTTACGATATTCATTGTAATTGAGAATAATTATGTGCCCATGTGTTATTGATCTTTGGCAGAATAATTTTAAGAAAAAGTCTAGGTTTCTCTATTTCAATATGTGGAGCAAGAGTGAGAATTTCATGGCCATAGTTTAGCAGGCCTGGCAAATCAATATTCAAGGCATTCAGATGTATCAAGTTGTGCGAAAACTGAAACTTCTAAAGAAGGAGCTCAAATAGCTAAACAAGGATGAATATGATAACATTGAACAGTCTACTAGAGTTGCTGAATTACTCATGTATGACATACAACGTGGTTTGCACAATGACCCTCGCAATATACAGTTGCAGAAAGAGGAAAAAGCTGCTGCTGCAACTTTTACATCCCTTGATGAGGGGAGAAGATGCTTTTTAGCTCAGAAGGCAAAGGCTAACTGGCTGAATCATGCTGATGAAATTTCCCATTACTTTCACCGTACAGTTAAGACACGGAGGAATATTAACAAAGTACTATGCATCAAGGATGTGGAGGGGGCTGTTTGTACTAGTATGGAAAGCATTGAAAAGGCTTTTCTTGACTACTATACAAGTTTTCTTGGTGAACAAATGCAGGTGACACCTGTCAATTTTAATGTAGTTAGAAGGGGCAGGTGCCTTACTCTGGAGCAAGGTACTAATATTGTAAGAGCAGTTGAAGTGAAGGAGATTAAACAAGCTCTATTCTCTATCCCGACTGATAAAGCACCGGAGCCGGATGGGTACACAAGTCAGTTTTTCAAGGATGCGTTTCCGGTGATAGGGAAGGACATATCTGATGTTGTTCAGGAATTCTTTGTAACGGGTAAACTGCTGAAGCAGGTCAATGCTATGCTTCTCACATTGATCCCTAAGAAGAAGCGGCCTATTTCAGTAATTGATTTTAGGCACATTGCTTGCTGCAATGTCATATACAAAGTTATATCCAAAATTATTTGTGTTAGACTAAATGAAGTGATCGCTGAGATTGTGAGTCCTAACCAGAGTGCATTCATATGAGGGAGAGAAATTGTTGACAATATACTCATCTGTCAGGATCTTGTTAGGCTCTACAACAGGAAAAGCTGCTCTCCGAGATGCCTTTTTAAAATTGACCTTCGCAAAGCTTATGACTCCATTGAATGGAGCTTCATTGATGAGATGTTACATGCTTTTAATTTTCCAGATCTAATGATTAACTAGATACTGAGTTGTATTACTACTCCAGCATTTTCCCTAATGTTAAATGGGTCTCAATTTGGGTTCTTTAAGGGTGATGGTAGGGATTTGTCGTGGAATCCCAACCGTCAATAAAATAACCGGCTATTCCTACGGTAGATAGGGCAAGTCGGGTCGAATCCACGGGGACGGTAATGTATAGCCTAGACTAGGTCGACCTAAGAACGAGACTAAGTCAACGAGCTAAACTAGAGAATGAAAGGAGGGGAGAAAGCTAGACTAAAACTATGGCTAAGGAGAAAGCAAACAAAGGAAAACGGGCTAGGGTTAGGTCGGGGTCAAAGGGGTAACGGAATGGTCAAAGGAGGACTAGACCGAAGGAGATAGTAGGGTAATCTAGGTTGGTCCGGGCTCTCGCAACTTAGACTCACCTAGAGGTTCCACCTAAAACCCATCTCGGCGGTGCACAACACAAACGGGGTTCTAGCGCGCTATGGTCCTAGGTCGAATCCGGGCTCTCGCTACTTAGATAGACCTAGGGGTCGTCCTCACCGGGCTCTCGCAACTTAGTGAGGGGACCGAACCCACAACAAACTAACACCCACAAAGAAAGGCAAGAAAAACAAGCATTCGTACATACTTAGTCATTCAAGCAATTCCACAAACATGTGATGTGCATCAAACAAGAGGAAACCCAAATCTTCCACCAACATCTCCAACAAACCCTTAATCACCCAATTAACACCCTAATCACCTTACTAACCCTAGCAAGAACACTACTCTACCATAATCAAACTATAACTAACACTAACAAGATGGATTAACAAAAGAAACAACACAAACATCTACAAACTAGTGAAAACTATTAACTAAAGATTCAAACTTGAATAACATAAATAAAGATTAAGAGGAAAAGGAGAGGATTGTACAAAACTAGTGAAGGAGAAAGAACAAAACTTGCATTAATGAAGAAAACCCAAAACAAACATCCAAGGTTGTCAAGCTTGGAGAAGATCTTGGAGAATTCCCTTAATACAAGTACTAATCTATGATTAACTACTAATTATCGACTAATCTACACTAATCTAATCTAATCTAACCTAAAGTAGTCTAGGGTTTAAGGATATAACATAAGATGTCTTAATATTATCAGAAGGGAGTATATATATGGGTACAAGGATGAAGGAGAAGAAAAGAAGAAGTGCGGGTGAGCTGTAGCCCATCCCGATCGGGACGGATCATCCCGATCGGGAAGGGTTCTGCCATCCTGATCGGAAAGGGCTCAACCCGACCGGGAAGGACCCACAGTGGCGCTCCTAAACGTGCATCCCTTCCCGATCGGGAAGGCCACCATCCCGACCGGGAAGGGTCTTGTATGCCTTCCTTAAACGCTCTTTGGTCCTTCCTTGCCTCTCATGGGCTTCCCACCGATTCTCTGGACTCGGGATCGGGTCTTGGAGGCTCGGGATTGGGTCCCAAGGTCTCGGGGTCGATTCCAAGGTCTCGAGTCATCGTTCCTTTATCTCGTTGGCTCCAAAATGTGTATGTATTGAGTCGGAATCGCTCCAACTCTTCCAAATTGGTCTCGGGAACCTGAAACGAACTAAAGGAAGCATAAGAAGCCCATGAATCGCTCCAAAGGAGCGATTCCACAAGGAAAAAGGGACCAAAACACTACGAAATAGGCACTACAAATGACACTTATCAACTCCCCCGCACTTAACCCTTACTCGCCCTCGAGTAAGCACATACTACTACTAAACTATCCGAGTGGGTATTAGCGCACCCTACGTCCCTTCAAATCACGCGAGTGCACTTAGAGAAAAAGTGTACTCCGCAAGGCAAGTTGGGTCTTGCGACAAAACCGCGGATGCAACCGGACACAAAACACACAAACAAACAAACACACAAACGAACACAAAATCGGTTGCACCCAAAAGAAAAATCAAATACCGTTTCCCTCAAAAAAAGCGGTGAATAAAACACCGATTTAGGACTCGAGGTAAGTGACAACGTTCCCAAGCTAGCAATACAAACCAAGGCGAACTAAACCCTAATAGTATGACGATAAAGCAACAAAAACGTTGGTAACTTACCTAGGTCCTCCTAACTTTCTAAAAACGTACTACGGGACGATCGGCGGAGTGGAAAATTGAAGAACCACGGTGTTAGTCGACACTGTAGGTAAGTGAGACCCCGCCCCCTTTAGCGTGAGCCAAGAGGGTCGTCCCGTGTCCAAGACCGCCTAACTAGTCCAAGTAAAAAGGTGGAAAACATGCAAAATGAGGGAAGACCGACTAATGCCGCTATCATCCTTCCTCGGGACTCGGTCCTTTGGTAGGCTCTTCACGGCAAAAGTCGGAAAAAGGCTTATTTTTGTGGAGATTTATTTTTGTGAGACGAGTTTTCTTTTGGCATTTTCTTTCTTTTCGACGTTTTGATTTGTTTTGCCATGCCATTCTTTTTCTTCTTTTCTATTTTCTTTTTGGCTTTTGTGCCTTTTCTTTTTCTTCATTTCTTTTCTTTCTTTCATTTTTTTCTTTCATTTCTTTTCTTTTCTTTGCCCTTTTGGCAAGATTTGGCATTTTTGGCATTTCTCGACACTCAAGAAAGAGAGAATCAACAAATTGCATTTTATTGTGTGTATATGTTTAGAAGGTAGGGAAATGGGTAAGTCGGGACGGCGCCTTCCCTTCTAACCCACAAAAAGTGGAGAACTTGGACTAATCAAACAACCCTAAACACGGTCACCTAGGGGACGAGACTCGGTAACCAAGGCCTTTTCACACCGTGGGTGGTCATAATGGTCAAAAGTGCAAATCCCGTAGTAAATCCCTAGTAAGCTAGGTGGACTCAAGGTAAAGGACCAACGAACTCATTGAGTTAGGGTCATTCTACTAGACTAAAGCCCAAAACTCGATTTATACAACTAGAAAGGGAAAAATAGACACTCACACACTAGCCTCTAAACCGGGTTTTCGAAAACAATTTACACACAAGACACACAACAAAACACAAAACAAAGACTCAACGAGAAAGAAAGAAAAAAGAAACAAAAGCAACAAAACAAGAACAAAATAAAACAAACATATAAACAAAACAAACGCCACCCCGAACTTCCAAATGAGCAACCAATCATCCACAAACTTTACAAAGCTCCACCCGAGCATACCACAACACATATATCCTCCAAACTCCACAAGAAACAAAGAGGAAAAAAATGGGTTGAAAGATGTTACCGGGTGTCTTGAAAGCTCTCCAAAGCTAGCGGTGATTAAGCGACCTATAAGGAAAGAGGGAGGCAAAACACGCACACAAAACAAATATACGACACAATGACATAAAAGGAAAACACACAAAAGAAAAATCTTTTTGATTTTTGTGAAAATTTTTCTATTTTTTAGGGATTTTTAAGATTTTTTCGAAAAAAACTAAGAAAATAAAGCTAACTATGATAGAATATCGCTCCCCCACACTTAAATCGCGCCATGTCCTCATGCTCGATCGTAGGGTGCGGAGAGACAAAAGAAAAAGAAAAGAAACTACGAAAATAAAGCTAAAAATCAAAAATAAAGTGAAGAAAAGGGTAGAAGGTGTCCGGCCGGGGTGTAGTCAAGTCACCATGGGCCGAGACAAGAAAACGATATGGAAGGAGGAAGAAAAATGAAAAGAAGGAAATAAAAGGAAATGGGAGGGGAGGGCTAGGTGTAATCAAGTCACCTAGCCCGGATTCCGCCTAAATCCGACTAAATCCTCAAAAAAGAAAGTGAAAATCTTGTAAAATTTGGATTTTTCGATTGACTCTCGACGTAATCACATCGTCGGGAGTCGGGAGCAATCACTACCGAGGCCTCAAAGGCCACCAAGGTACCATGACTCAAGAGGAAGGGGGCAAGCAAGAGAAAAACAAGCAATAAAAGACGGAAAAGAAAGGATAGTTGCCGTACCGACCGGTTAGCAACTCACTTGCTCCATCGTCTCAATGATCAAAATAGGCACTTGCTTGTTGTCTTCGTTGTCATCCTCCTTCAAGCTTGATAAAACCGCATGGTTGGGGTAGTGATGGTAGGGTGTGGGATTTGATGTAGATCTCGGTGTGTAAAGTGAGGTGTACGGGTCATATGATAGGAGTAAGGAGGAGTAGGGAGGTTGGGAGGGGGTATAATGGATGGGTGGAGTCAAAGGGACCATCCCGGTCGGGATGGATGGTCCCGATCGGGTTGATAAACCCTTCCCGATCGGGAAGTTCTCGTCCCGATCGGGAACGCACTCCAGTGAGTCCGATTTTCAGCACCTTCATCCCGATCAGGATGGGTCCTTCCCGGTCGGGATTCCTCATCCTTCCCGGTCGGGAAGCCCTCATCCCGGTCGGGATGAGTCTTCTATTGCTTCCCCAAGCCCAAAAGCTTATTCCAAGCTTCAAAAACCGACTTCCTCGCTTGCAAACCAAACTCCATCATCAACCACTCCTTTCTAGGAGTCACCTTCAGTTCACCTATCACAATAAACTCAAACAAAACATCAAATTCTCTCCCTCACAATGCTCATCAATAATCCAAATCAATTACAAGAATCCCACAAAAACAAGGAAGTCCTAGAAACAAAAATCACAAATACAAGCACAAGAATTCTAGAGAAGAGAGGAGGGGAATATACAACATGACGGTTCTTTTAGGAACTCCGTCAAACCTAGGATGGTGGACTCCATTCTTCAACCGTAGCCCTCAAGGGCATGGAGGAGCAAGTCGAACGCGCTACCGACATTGTAGTGAAGGCCCAAGAAGTGCTCGAGCTTAACCGACCTCCACGGCCTCCAAGGAGGAGGCAAGAAGTAGGAATCCCAAGACCCGACATCATCTTCAAAGTAGTCACCGGGGTCTCTCCATCCTACGAGCTTCACCGATCTCTTCTTCCCTAAGCATTGCCTCCAATCACAAGCAAGCTTCATCTCCAAGAAACAAGGCACAAAAAGCGGTTTTGGCCTCACTTCCTCGATGCACACCCCCACACTTTCCTCAAGTTGTGGTTCCCCATCTTCATCACTCGGCCCCACATCATCATGGAGGAGAGAATCGAAACTTCTACCGGCGGTTTCAATCTCTTCCAAACCATCTCTCAGTGTACTAGCAAGGGGCTCTTGATGCTTGTCCAAATTATCGCACAAGGGCAACTCGAGGCTAACAATCTCACCCAACAACTCTACAAACTCCACCAAACCATCCAACCCACTATCCTCCTCCAATTCCTCACCAATGTTGCCTTCACCAAGGGTCATCTCCTCATTCGTCTCTTTTTGAGTAGACGATTGAGGTTCTTCAAAGCAAAATCTCTCTATCAAAGGGGACTACATCGGCGGCTTCGTAATTAGGTTGCTCCTCTCTCTCAAGTGGGCACCCTCCATCTAAATACGATGCTCGGGATAAAGACATTACGGTTTGAACCGATAATGCATCTAAATGAGCATTCCTTGCCTCGTTTGCCCTTCGAAGTTGGACCCATAATTCATTTTGTTGTTTTTGAATTTGGGTGACCATTTCTTGGTTGCTCCTTTGCAATTGAAGAAGCGATTGAAACTCCTCCATGTCGGGCAATTGGTGATCATTGGGGCCTTTTAAAGCTCCTTCATAATCTTGATGATGCCCAAGGGGTGGGGCATCATATTGTTGGTAGTAAGGTTGGGGTGATTGGTAGTATAGTGGGTCATGGGGTTCATATTGTGGTTGGGGTGTAGGGTAATATGGTGGGTTTTGGGGGTATTGGCTTCCATAAGGTGGATCTTGATTGAACATGGTGGGTTCACAATCATAGCTTGAGTAATAGCCACCATGATCGTAGGAATGATAATCATCCACTTGTTGGTAGCCGTTTTCATACTCTTGAAGATCATACCCATCTTGATTACCCCAAGAAGCTTGATAATGGTAGGGGGACGTCATGTCATAGCTTTGGTTCATGGAAGAAGAGTGGTAGCTCATATCGGCTCCCGAGTGTGTGGAGTTTAGATCAAACCCCATGCTTGCTCGAAAATCGTAGTCCATACCCGGTTGGAAACCACTCATTCTAGCAACCGTCCGTTTAAGCGGCTCTGAGTTGCAAGAAGAAGATAATAAGCACCTCTAAGCACAAACTGTAGACTAAGAACAAACGTGAGAAGTCTAGTGCTTTTTGGGCACTAGACAAGAGAGAAATAAACAACACACGCACAAGAAGCAAAGTAACCAAAAATAAAAAAGAAAACACAAAGACAAAGTCGAGTAACTAGGAAAACAAAATCCAAACTAGCACCGTCCCCGGCAATGGCGCCAAATTGATGGTAGGGATTTGTCGTGGAATCCTAACCGTCAATAAAATAACCGGCTATTCCTACGGTAGATAGGGCAAGTCGGGTCGAATCCACGGGACGGTAATGTATAGCCTAGACTAGGTCGACCTAAGAACGAGACTAAGTCAACGAGCTAAACTAGAGAATGAAAGGAGGGGAGAAAGCTAGACTAAAACTATGGCTAAGGAGAAAGCAAACAAAGGAAAACAGGCTAGGGTTAGGTCGGGGTCAAAGGGGTAACGGAATGGTCAAAGGAGGACTAGAGCGAAGAAGGTAGTAGGGTAATCTAGGTTGGTCCGGGCTCTCGCAACTTAGACTCACCTAGAGGTTCCACCTAAAACCCATCTCGGTAGTGCACAACACAAACGGGATTCTAGCGCGCTATGGTCCTAGGTCGAATCCGGGCTCTCGCTACTTAGATAGACCTAGGGGTCGTCCTCACCGGGCTCTCGCAACTTAGTGAGGGGACCGAACCCACAACAAACTAACACCCACAAAGAAAGGCAAGAAAAACAAGCATTCGTACATACTTAGTCATTCAAGCAATTCCACAAACATGTGATGTGCATCAAACAAGAGGAAACCCAAATCTTCCACCAACATCTCCAACAAACCCTTAATCACCGAATTAACACCCTAATCACCTTACTAACCCTACCAAGAACACTACTCTAACATAATCAAACTATAACTAGCACTAACAAGATGGATTAACAAAAGAAACAACACAAACATCTACAAACTAGTGAAAACTATTAACTAAAGATTCAAACTTGAATAACATAAATAAAGATTAAGAGGAAAGGGAGAGGATTATACCAAACTAGTGAAGGAGAAAGAACAAAACTTGCATTAATGAAGAAAACCCAAAACAAACATCCAAGGTTGTCAAGCTTGGAGAAGATCTTGAAGAATTCCCTTAATACAAGTACTAATCTATGATTAACTACTAATTATCGACTAATCTACACTAACCTAATCTAATCTAACCTAAAGTAGTCTAGGGTTTAAGGATATAACATAAGATGTCTTAATATTACCAGAAGGGAGTATATATATGGGTACAAGAATGAAGGAGAAGAAAAGAAGTAGTGCGGGTGAGCTGTAGCCCATCCCGATCGGGACGGATCATCCCGATCGGGAAGGGTTCTGCCATCCCGATCGGGAAGGGCTCAAACCGACCGGGAAGGACCCACAGTGGCGCTCCTAAACGTGCATCCCTTCCCGATCGGGAAGGCCACCATCCCGACCGGGAAGGGTCTTGTATGCCTTCCTTAAACGCTCTTTGGTCCTTCCTTGCCTCTCATGGGCTTCCCACCGATTCTCTGGACTCGGGATCGGGTCTCGGAGGCTCAGGATTGGATCCCAAGGTCTCGGGGTCGATTCCAAGGTCTCGAGTCATCGTTCCTTTATCTCGTTGGCTCCAAAATGTGTATGTATTGAGTCGGAATCGCTCCAACTCTTCCAAATTGGTCTCGGGAACCTGAAACGAACTAAAGGAAGCATAAGAAGCCCATGAATCACTCCAAAGGAGCGATTCCACAAGGAAAAAGGGACCAAAACACTACGAAATAGGCACTACAAATGACACTTATCAAAGGAAAGACGAGGAATAAGGCAAGGAGATCTGATGTCTCCCCTTATCTTCACACTATGCCTGGAGTACCTGACGCTTATTTTGGATGTCGTTGTAAATAAGCCTGAATTTAAATTCATCCTCTCTGTCGAGGCATTAGACTTTGTCATCTTGCCTTTGCAGATGATCTTCTCTTATTTTGCAGAGGTGATGTGAGCTCAGTACAAGTGGTTCTTAAAGCCATTAATACATTTTCTCAGGCTTCCGGCCTGCGAATCAATTAGGAGAAATCCGAACTCTATTTGAATGGAGTTAGTGAAGTGGAAAAGTTCAGGCTACTGGCAATTTCTGGTTTTACATAGGGTAAGCTTCCCTTTAATTACCTTGGAGTACCTATATCATATAAACGACTTACAGTATGGGATTGCAATATTCTGGTGGATAAAATGACTAGCCGAATTAAGGGATGGGGGACGAGGAAACTGAGCTATACTGGTAGAGTTGTACTAATCAGGGCGGTACTCACTCAGGTTCATTCCTACTGGGCACGACTATTCTTGATTCCAAGCATCGTTATAAAGAAAATTGAACGCATCTGCAGGTGTTATCTCTGGTCTGGTGAGGATTCCCATCATAAAATTCTGCTAGTTGCCTGGGAAACATGCTGCAAAGGACTGAAGATGGGAGGGTTGGATATTCTGGACAGTAAATCTTGGAACAAGGCCATGATTGGTAAGTATGTGTAGTGGGTGGCTAATAAAGAGGACCACTTATGGGTTAAATGGGTGAATCATATCTACATAAAGACGAGTGACTGGCTTGATTATACACCCAACAACAACACTATCTGGACTTGGCGCCAAATATGTAAAGTGAAGGAGGATATTAAGCTGATCTTAGGAAGTTCACACCTGAGAAATGGTTATGAGGTCAGTAAAGTGGATGAGTTACTCAAAGAAGATAATGGACTTAGGTGTACTTGGGTGCCTGTGTGATGGT
Source organism: Agrostemma githago (assembly GCA_958450325.1). Taxonomy (NCBI): domain Eukaryota; kingdom Viridiplantae; phylum Streptophyta; class Magnoliopsida; order Caryophyllales; family Caryophyllaceae; genus Agrostemma; species Agrostemma githago. The sequence goes on along the minus strand of OY288252.1, from coordinate 59,036,776 downwards.
AAGAATTCGTCACGTCCCAACCGTCAATAATATAACCAGCTAATCCTAACTAGGGTAGATAGGGTAAGTCGGGTCGAATCCACGGGGACGGTAAAAGGCGTCTAGACTAGGTCGGCCCAAATACTAGACTAAGTCAACGAGCTAAACTAAGGAATGATAGAAGGGGAGAGAGCTAGACTAAGACTAAATCTGAGGAGAAGACAAACAAAGGAGAACGGGCTAGGATTAGGTCGGGGTCAAAGGGGTAACGGAATGGTCAAGGGAGGACTAGAGCGAAGGAGGTAGTAGGGTAATATAGGTTGGTCCGGGCTCTCGCAACTTAGACTCACCTAGAGGTTCCACCTAAAACCCATCTCGTCGATACACGACACAATCGGGGTTCTAGCGCGCTATGGTCCTAGGTCGGATCCGGGCTCTCGCAACTTAGACCGGCCTAGGGGTCGTCCTCACCGGGCTCTCGCAACTTAATGAGGGGACCGAACCCACAACAAACTAATACCCACAAAAGAAAGGCAAGAAAACAAGCATTCGTACATACTTAGTCATTCAAGCAATTCAACAAACATGTGATGTGCATCAAACAAGAGGAAACCCAAATCTTCCACCAACATCTCTAACCAACCCTTAATCACCCAATTAACACCCTAATCACCATACTAACCCTAGCAAGAACACTACTCTAACATAATCAAACTACAACTAACACTAACAAGAGATATCATCATAAGAAACAAAACAAACATAAACAAACTAGTGAAAACTATTAACTACAATCAAAGATTGAAACTTGAATAACATAAATAAAGATTAAGAGGGAAAAGGAAATGATTATACCAAACTAGTGAAGGAGAAAGGACAAAACTTGCATTAATGAAGAAAACCCAAAACAAACATCCAAGGTTGTCAAGCTTGGAGAAGATCTTGAAGAATTCCCTTAATACAAGTACTAATCTATGATTAACTACTAATTATCAACTAATCTACACTAATCTAATCTAATCTAACCTAAAGTAGTCTAGGGTTTTGTGCCTAAAAGAGTGCATATGATTTACATAACAAGGGAAGAGTATATATAGGGTTACAAATGAAAGGGAGAAGAAAAGAAAACAAAGCGGAGTAGCAGTGGCCCGTCCCGGCCGAGACGGGTTGGTCCCGGACGGGACGAGGTCGGTCCCGGTCGGGACGCCTCCATCCCGATCGGGATGGGCCCAGGTCAGCAGCTTCTCTTTTTGCTCCATCATCCCGAACGGGATGAGCTTATCCCGAACGGGATGAGCCTTGTAGGCCTCCATTATGATCTTTTTGGTCCCTCCTTGCTTCTCATGGGCTTCTCACCGATTCTCGGGACTCGGGATCGGGTCTCGGAGGCTCGGGATTGGGTCCCAAGGTCTCGGGGTCGACTCCAAGGCATCGAGCCATCGTTCCTTAGTTTCGTTGGCTCCGAAATGTGTATGCATTGAGTCGGAATTTCTCCAACTCTTCCAAATCGGTCTCGGGAACCTGAAACGAACTAAAGGAAGCATAAGAAGCCCCTAAACCGCTCCCAAGGAGCGATTCTACAAGGAAAATGGGACCAAAACATTACGAAATAGGCACTACAAATGGCACTTATCAACTCCCCCACACTTAACCCTTACTCGCCCTCGAGTAAGCACACACTAACTACTATACTAGCCGAATGGGTATTAGCACACCCTACGCCCCTTCAACTCACGCGAGTGCACTTAGAGGACAAGTGCACTCCGCAAGGCAAGTTGGGTCTTGCGACAAAACTGTGGATGCAACCGGACACAAAACACATAAACAAACAAACACACAAACAAACACATAATCGGTTGCACCCAAAACAAAAACAAATACCGCTTCCCTCTAAAAGTGGTGAATGAAACACCGGTTTAGGACTCGAGGTAAGTGACAACGTTCCCAAGCTAGAAATACAAACCAAGGTGAACTAAACCCTAATAGTATGACGATAAAGCAACACAAACGTTGGTAACTTACCTAGGTCCTCCTAACTTTCTAAAAACGTACTTCGGGACGATCGGCGGAGTGGAAAAGTGAAGAACCACGGTGTTAGTCGACACTGTAGGTAAGTGAGACCCCGCCCCCTTTAGCGTGAGCCAAGAGGGTCGTCCCGTGTCTAAAACCGCCTAACTAGTCCAAGTAAAAAGGTGGAAATAAGCAAAATGAGGGAAGACCGACTAATGCCGCTATCATCCTTCCTAGGGACTCGGTCCTTTGGTAGGCTCTTCACGGCAATAGTCGGAAATAGGGTTATTTTGAGAGTTAGGGGTTATTTTTGTGAATCGGGTTTTCTTTTGGCATTTTCTCTTTTCTTTTGCATTTTTTCTTTGTTTTGCCATGCCATTCTTTTTCTTCTTTTCTATTTTCTTTTTGGCTTTTGTGCCTTTTCTTTTTCTTCATTCTTTTCTTTCTTTCATTTTCTTTCATTTTCTTTTCTTAGCCCTTTTTGGCTTGATTCGGCTTTTTGGCATTCCTTAGTAATAAGAAAGAGAGATCAACAAATTGCATTTTTATTGTGTGGATTTGTGTAGGGAGTAGGGAAATGGGTATGTCGGGACGACGTCTTCCCTTCATACTCACAAAAAGGGGAGAACTTGGACTAATCAAACAATCCCAAACACGGTCACCTAAGCGACGAGACTCGGTAACCAAGGCCTTTTCACACCGTGGGTGGTCATAATGGTCAAAATGGAAATCCCGTAGTAAATTCCTAGTAAGCTAGGTGGACTCAAGGTAAAGAACCAACGGACTCATTGATTTAGGGTCATTCTACTAGGCTAAAGTCCAAAACTCGATTTATACAACTAGAAAGGGAAAATAGACACTCACACACTAGCCTCTAAACCGGGTTTTCGCAAAATGTTCACACACAAGACACACAACACAACACAAAACAAAGACACAACGAAGAACGAAAGAAAAAGAAGTAAAAGCAACGAAACAAAAACAACACAAAATGAATACATACACAACATAAATACCACCCCGATCATCCAAACAAGCCACCAAAACAACCACAGACTTTACAAAGCTCCACCCGAGCACACCACAACACACATCTTCTCCAAAATCCACAAGGAACAAAGAGGAAAAAGGGATAAGATGTTACCGGGAGTCTTGAAAGCCTTCCAAAGTTAACGGCGATTAAAGCAACCTATAAGGGAAAGGGAGGCAAAACACGCACACAAAACAAAAACACGACACAAAGACACAAAATGAAAACACATAAGAGAAAAATCTTTTTGATTTTTGTGAAAAAGTTTCAAATTTTTATGGTTTTTAAAGATTTTTTTCGAAAAAACTAAGAAAATAAACTAAACTATACTAGAATATCGCTCCCCCACACTTAAATCGAGCCATGTCCTCATGCTCGATCGTAGGGTGCGGAGAGACAAAATAAAAAGAAAAGAAACTACGAAAATAAAGCTAAAAATCAAAAACAAAGTGAAGAAAAGGGTAGAAGGTGTCCGGCCGGGGTGTAGTCAAGTCACCATGGGCCGAGAGAAGAAAAGATATGGATGGGGGAAGAAAATAAAAAAAGAAGGAAATAAAAGGAAATGGGAGGGGAGGGCTAGGTGTAATCAAGTCACCTAGCCCGGATTCCGCCTAAATCCGCCTAAATCCAACAAAAAAAAGGGTGAAAAACTTGAAAAATTTGGATTTTGAAAATGACTCTCGATGTAGTCACATCATCGAGAGTCGGGAGCAACATATACTAAGGCCCCAAGGGCCACCATGACACCATGACACAAAAGTGTACAAGGGGAAGGGGAGTAAATAAAGGAAAACAAGCAATAAAAGACGGAAAAGAAAGGATAGTTGTCGTACCATAGGTTAGCAACTCACTCTCACCATCGTCTCATAGATCAATATAGGCACTTGCATGTCTCCATCATTGCTATCCCGCTTCATTCTCGATAAAACGCATGGTAAAGGTAGTAATGGTGTGAGGGGGGGTAGGATTCGATGTGAAACTCGGTGTAAAGGGAAGAGAAATGAGGTGAGGGTATGTGAATGAAGTGTAATGGTCATATGAAACGAGCAAGGATGGGTTGGGAGGTTGGGTGGGGGTATACAATGGTTGGGTGGGCTCAAATGTCGAAGAAGAGGCCAAAAGAGGAGAAAAGAGACCATCCCGGTCGGGATGGATGGTCCGGATCGGGATGACACACTCGTCCCGGTTGGGAAGCCACCTTCCCGGTCGGGACGGTACTCCAGCAAGCTCCAATTTTCGTACCTCCATCCCGATCGGGACGGCTTCTTCCCGGTCGGGATGGCACATCCTTCCCGATCGGGAAGCTCCCTTCCCGCCCGGGATGGGTCTTCTTGACCTCCAAAACTCCAAAAACTTCACCGAAGCTTCAAAAACCGACTTCCAAACTCAAGATCCATGCTCTATCATTATCTACTCTCCTCTAGGAATCACCTTTCCTTCACACCTATCACAATGAACTCAAATACAACATCAAATTCCCTCCCTCACATCGCTCATCAAAAATCCAAATGAACAAGAGTTCCACAAAGGCTAACAATCCTAGAAACCAAACTATACAAACAAACATAAACACAAATACAAGCACAAAAGAAAAGAAAAAGAGATATTTACAATAAGATACTCTCACTAACTACACCTCCATAGCCATTAAGAGCTCGAAGGAGTAAGTCAAATGCTCTAGCAACATCTTCAATTAAGCTCACATGGCCGAGCTTAGCCACTCCCAAAAGTTTCCAAGTCGGAGGGAAGAAGCGATCATCTTCATCATGCTCGGGGCTCTCGTGATCTTCCGGGTCTTCGGAACCAACATAGCTACGACTTTTATGACCATCCGGTAGGTATAGTGGTCTAGAGTCGTGCTCGGTGTCATGATGTGGGAGATCACACCCTAGGGGTGTCGCTTCTTCTACAGGGTCGAGAGTGGAACTCTTCTCCACCGCCCGACTAGGATCCTCTTTACCAACCGTCTCGCAAGACAAAGGGCTAGACATCGAGTGCGGTAGAGGAGGAGAAAGCATCAAGTTTTCTTCATTGGAGACTTTATGTAGACACCCACATTTTGACCGCCAGGTGTCTATAGTAGGTCCCGCCAAACACCCGATGATGATAGGACGCAAACGTGCTTTAATGGGCTCGGATATGGGCTCGAAATCATGGACATTTGGTTTAGACTTATTACGGAGTACAAATCTCACAAAACGGACCTCAAATTCAGGCCCAGTGGGTCGTTTCGAGTCAAATAAGACTAATTTGGGTCGATTCTGACACCGAGGGTAAAACCGTCTTTTAGCGACCGAGTCAAACCCGGTCAAAGATATTTTTTCCCGAGTCACACGATCTGGCCGTGTCATTACGCATCCAGTTCGGACTCAATCACTACAAAAATCAGCCTTCAATAATATTAAACAAATTCGTTTAAGGATAGAATTCGATCTCAAGTAGGAATTCTATCCGGAAACCGAAACGAAGTATCACCCGAGCTCAGATACTCGGCTGAAACAGCCGAGATACCTCCCCACCAGCCGAGATTCTTGGCTTATTCACCAAGAAACGAGAAGTTTATTTCCTTACAAACTCTCGTGTTTCCTATCCAAACCGGTGTTTCTTGTCACACAAGCAAGACCACCTCGATTCCTATAAATAGGACCTCATATTCAACACAAAAGATACGTTCATTATCGATCAACACACTACAACTTTTCAGCAACTCATTCACAATTATTATAGCAAAAACAATCTCGAAATCCACATCCGAAGGAATCCCGAAATAGTGTCCAAAAACCGACGAATTCGTCCCGTCACCCGGCCGAACCCACGCCTCACACACACACACAAAACGCTCCAAAAACCGACACCTTAACTCACCCGCATCATCTCGACGCTCCCGTGCCTAAGCCACCGTCCGACGAGCCTTATACCGAGAAACTAAAGCCTGTAGGTTGAGGGTGTAAATCAACCCGATTCTTCTCCTTTCTCTCTCTCTCTCTCTCACGTCTTTCTCCCCTTTTTCGTCCGTTTTTTTATTTTATTTTATTTTTTTTATCGATCGTTTCGCATTATTAATATGGGTCGTTTGTCGCATCATTTTTTTATTTATTTTCAATGATAAAAACTTTTTTATAACGTTCTTAAAATACGATACCGATTCTCTAATCGAATATCGTACCTACAAGAACTAAATTAAATCGATTTTCGTTGATGCTAATGAAATCATTAACCTTTTTATTTACAAAATTCGATGATTTTATATGCGGGGAGAATTTAACATTTTTTTTCGTTCAAAATTCTTTTTTTCACCTTTTCGTTCAAAATCTAACTTTTTTTAACTTTTTCTAAAAACATTCTAACTATTTGATATTGATTTCATAATCAAATATCGAATACAACGAATATCGAAAATATGAATCGGGCATAAATTAATCTATATTTGTACGCGATTTATAAAAATTAACGGTTTTCGACAAAATAAAAAACCCGGACAGACTGCCACGCGAGTCGCGCGCCTGTCAGGCGACTCGCGCGGCAGCTTATTCGGCCGAGCCCTCCTTTTTTTTATTTTCTTCGTTTTCTATTTTTAATTCTTTCTCGAACATCATATTAAAATGCGACTTTCGCGACATATTTCAATAAATTCTTTTTTCGACCTCGGTCAACACGTGCTAATCAATCACGTGTCATAAATATTTTCTAAAAATCATGCATCTTATTTATTTATGTTTTTTATTCGATTTATTCACCGTTACTAACTCGTTTTCTCGTGTTTGTAGCTTTTTATTTGTTTTTATCGTTTTATTAGACTAAAACGAACTCACATGCTAAAATAACTTTGACGTTATTAGTTTAAACATTCATTAAACGACTTAGCAACCCACTTTATTTTTCTCACATGCTTAGGAAAATAATGTTTGCATATCATTCAACAGTCGAACTAACCCGTGTACACCAAAAACGAACGATATCTTAGTAAAGGCCGCTAAGTGCAGGCGGGGTTGGGTGTTCTTAGTGAACTTCCCAACACGTACCCTCACCCCTTACTCAGAACCATGGTTTCCGGATGTCCGAATCCATTGGCAACGAGAGTCATTCAATATACGATTAACCGCCCAGTCGGCATCGGTATCGATATGCAAAGGGACGAGCCCAATAAACTCTGACATCGGAAATGGGCCGTATTTTGTATACGGCCCACTACGACATAGAGTGGGCTCGAACGGTTCCGAATAACCACAAAATTCGGTGGCGACTCCAACTTCGATTTAAATTTCAATTTGACCATCTCATATGGAGATTCATTCGCCTCCCAAACCCGCGCGTGGCCGCGTCGGGGTGGACCTATGTCATGTCCACAATTTGGCGACTCCGCTGGGGATCAACTGATGAGTCACTTACCATCGGCATCCATAGGGTGAGACTCGAAAAGAGATCGTTCGCATAGTAATGTACACGTTTTAGTTCAATGGGCCATGCATAACCCAATCTTTCCCGGGCCGGTTACTTGTGACCGACGTCCCACTATACCACGGTGCATTCCTACATGGGTGCGCTAAAGACATCGATGGTGGAACTTGTTTAGGTTTTGCGGCATGTCCTAAGACCCACTCGGCTTAGGGAGTCCGTCCTCAGTACGAGAAAGCCATCGTTGTTGGTATAGACCCTATTAGACCGACCGAGACTTAGACTAAGAGCATACATGGCGTCGTTATACTGTACTACATGCTGTATGGTCCGTGTCTCATCCTTTTTTTCAAAAAACCGTGTTTTCAAAAAAAAACTTGCATCTTTTTCGAAAACTATCCATTTTTCAAACCCGGAAAGCTACCGAATTTAGGACTTATGATTTTTGACTTAAAATAGCCTATTTTTAGCCGGTATGCTGTCCAAACCTTTTCAAAAATTCAAAATGTCGGCCCGATAAACCTTTTTTCCGATTTTTAAAAAAGATCGGGCCGTCCAACCCGACTTTGCTCGGTTTTCAAATTCAAATCCTCTTTTCAAACCTTCTTCTTCTTAGGACTTCCCGTATTTAGCAGTGTCGGGTTTTGTCATAAGTAGCAAGAGTCTATAGCGTCGAAACTCCGTCGATCTTACATCACGGGTTTCCCTCCCATCCCAAGTCCGCCTTATTAGTCAAGGCACGGCCCACCTACGTAGGACATACTCCTACAAAGGGAAGCCCACTTACGCAATCGAGTCCAAAGTCTGGGTTTAGCTCACACGTAGGTCTTTCTTCACACGGGACTAGGCCCATTCTGCCGAAATCCTAAAGAAAGCCCACCATCCACGAGTCACCCGTCTAGGAGTCGGTCTTCAGCCTCACTCGGGGGCTACCCTTCAGCAGAGCGATCAATCACGGTTGCTCTAAGGGTCTTGTCTTACACATGTCTCACGTATCCCACTTTCGAGCCACTTAGATGTCACACCATCTGAGTCTTTAGTCTCACTCGGGGGCTGTCCTCCACCCGAGCAGTCGACCACGGTCACCTTAAGGGGTATCCTACACCGGTGTCCTTATGATACCTTCTTCGAGTCGTACCTATGTTACGAACACTCAAGTTACCTAGGTTTAGGTCACCACGGTTGGTCCGAGCACGCGACATGGTCAAACACGGTCGCCCCCATTTTCGGACTCATCCTTGTACAGCTCGAGTCTAATTCACGGTCGTTACTTTTGTCTAGGTCGACATTCGGGTATCCCGATCCAAGAGTCTTTGTCATCCCGTCACCCCGGGCCATGTCTAGTTTGACTCACTCTCTTGCATTTGCACAAAGCCGAGTTTAGGAGAGTCGTGGCACCTGTCGAAGAACTTGCCAAAAAAAAACCAACCGAACATCCGAGCCCGGATCTGATTCGAGTCTAAGTCCGAGTCCGAGTCTAGGATACCCTACATCCTCATTTCCAAATCAGAGTCAGAGTCATTTGCATTCTGTCCTCTTTTCACATTTCAATAAAATCAGTTTTTCTATTTCGCATATATACTTTCCCTATGTGTTTCCGAGAACATGATGAACACCATCATACACTGTGAGCACATGCACGTGACTAATGTGGGCACATCTATAATGACTGCAGGAAACCGAGCCCGTGTTTTCCTTTTACCTGTTCCATGTCTGACATAGAAAGCCACATAACCACCCTTAGTAGGAGCGGTATCGAATCCTATGACGAATCTAGGTAGTCTCCTAGTTTGGGTCCAAGATGGGAGGCAAGCCCATTTCCCACAATAAACACCCATCCGATAAGATCAACCGATCCCTACCTTTGGTGTTAGTCCAACCAAAATTCAAAAAACTCATGACCGGGGCTGAGAGGTCAACCAAAATTCAAAAAACCTATGACCGGGGCTGAGAGGTCAACCAAAATTCAAAAAACCTATGACCGGGGCTGAGAGGTCAACCAACATTCAAGAAACCCATGACCGGGGCTGAGAGGTCAACCAACATTCAAAAAAAAACCATGACCGGGGCTAAGAGGTCAACCAGCAAAAATTCAAAAAAAACCCATGACCGGGACTAAGAGGTCAATCAAAAAAATCAAATACCCATGACCGTGGTCAACGGTCAACTCAAGTAAAAATCCTTTGACCGGGGTACGGTCAAATTCAAAATTATCAATATCATCCAATAGGGGAGTGACAATCAAGCTGGTCAGCTAACACCACATTTAGCCTTCCCACATTACAACCCTCAAGACCTTCTCGAGACCTAGGCTAGAGACAGCCCGGAATTTCGAGGAGCTCCATAGGATACCCTAACCATTAGGGTCAGACATGGAAATCAGATCCCGCATTATCAAACCTGCCCTATCGAAGTTCGAGTCATTATTACTCGACTTCCCTCTTTCCTACCACATTACAATACCTTACCCTCGAAGCCTTAGCTCCACAAAATCGAGCTCCAGATTTCGAACCATCAAAGCCACTTACTTCCTAGCACCACGTTTCCAAAAACATCTAAACCAGTTACCAACCCCAAACACGGGAATTCAACTTGCGGTCAGCATAGAACATGCCCAAATAGTTCACACCACCTCTGGGGGCTACCCCGGAGAATGCTCACAGTCACAGGATCAACGTCCTAACTATTCTAGCCCTTTGGTCAAGACATCATTGGGAATGCACCTAGCCTACACCATTGCTATGGCTAGTTACACACAAAGCCCTAATAAACTAGGCACCATAATACATTTTTCAACACTGAACTACGGCTTGGTTTGATTTCACAACACGTGAATACGTAGGCAGCCTTTCAAAAGAGGCACAACCACCCACATTGACACTCATTCAAAAGCACCATCATTCTGGTCACGACACTCTCATGTTCTCATCAGCTAGCTTTGTCGTCCTGGGGGCTTCTCTTAGGCAGAAGTTCTCCATCCGCTCACATAATCCAAATACTTTCAAAATCTAGCCACCTTTCTATAGTGTGTCCTAGTACTCGGCCCAGCCGAAGGCAAGAATCTGTCAGAGACTCGAAGCAATACCTACTTCGGGAACATACCCCGAAGCCAAAAAAATTCAAAAGAAAACCAGTCTACGGCATTGCTACCACAAAGCCCTGTCGTACGGAAACAATCTCACTCTGAGGATTCGACCATGATGCCACTCGCCTAGGCTACGGAATAGCGCAACTTAAGAGTCTTGTCATCTTAGGTGGCCCATCCCCTACCGAGTCACGGTCCAATCCTTAGGGAGTCCAGTCGTGTCTGCCGACTCGTCCGGTCACATCCAGAGTCGAGTCTATCGGTTTATCTCCCACTTCATCTAGGCATACAGGCCTAATCAGAGGATTCTAGGAGTCCGTGTCAGAATCTGATCAGAAATCAAGTCATCCCAAACATTCCTTTTCTTCCAATTTTTTCAAAATTTTCGCCATTTTCAAAAAAAAAATCGATTTTTTTTCAAAAAAAAATCAGTCAAAAAAATCAATTTTCTCCCCCAGCACGAGTCGATGTTTTATCTGTATGTTGCATGCAAAACAGACAGGTATCCCAAGACTCCCGGAGAATTATCAAAGTTCTCAGTGAAAATTCAAGCAACATTTTCGCTAAGGAATCGGATGTATTAGTAAGCGGTACATTCGCAGCTTCTAATAGGAGCTCCCGCGTAATTTCAAAATGGAAATTGTCTGCAACCAGACAAATCCAAGACTCTTTTAGTAGAAAGTCCCCGCGCCATTATCAACATCTATCCAGGTATGATTTCTATCCTATGGCTGGCGAGTCCTTCACGCAAGTCTAATGGACTCTAAACGACCCGATCGGAAGTCTGCCAGGTCTTAATCCTCGATTGGCCTGGTAGCTACTCTGACTTTCGCCTTGTCCAAGCCTCAGTCAGAGTGGGGGCTCTGTAGACACCCACATTTTGACCGCCAGGTGTCTATAGTAGGTCCCGCCAAACACCCGATGATGATAGGACGCAAACGTGCTTTAATGGGCTCAGATATGGGCTCGAAATCATGGGCATTTGGTTTAGGCTTATTACGGAGTACAAATCTCACAAAACGGACCTCAAATTCAGGCCCAGTGGGTCGTTTCGAGTCAAATAAGACTAATTTGGGTCGATTCTGACACCGGGGGTAAAACCGTCTTTTAGCGACCGAGTCAAACCCGGTCAAAGATATTTTTTCCCGAGTCACACGATCTGGCCGTGTCATTACGCGTCCAGTTCGGACTCAATCACTACAAAAATCAGCCTTCAATAATATTAAACAAATTCGTTTAAGGATAGAATTCGATCTCAAGTAGGAATTCTATCCGGAAACCGAAACGAAGTATCACCCGAGCTCAGATACTCGGCTGAAACAGCCGAGATACCTCCCCACCAGCCGAGATTCTTGGCTTATTCACCAAGAAATGAGAAGTTTATTTCCTTACAAACTCTCGTGTTTCCTATCCAAACCGGTGTTTCATGTCACACAAGCAAGACCACCTCGATTCCTATAAATAGGACCTCATATTCAACACAAAAGATACGTTCATTATCGATCAACACACTACAACTTTTCAGCAACTCATTCACAATTATTATAGCAAAAACAATCTCGAAATCCACATCCGAAGGAATCCCGAAATAGTGTCCAAAAACCGACGAATTCGTCCCGTCACCCGGCCGAACCCACGCCTCACACACACACACAAAACGCTCCAAAAACCGACACCTTAACTCACCCGCATCATCTCGACGCTCCCGTGCCTAAGCCACCGTCCGACGAGCCTTATACCGAGAAACTAAAGCATGTAGGTTGAGGGTGTAAATCAACCCGATTCTTCTCCTTTCTCTCTCTCTCTCTCTCTCACGTCTTTCTCCCCTTTTTCGTCCGTTTTTTTATTTTATTTTATTTTTTTTATCGATCGTTTCGCATTATTAATATGGGTCGTTTGTCGCATCATATTTTTATTTATTTTCAATGATAAAAACTTTTTTATAACGTTCTTAAAATACGATACCGATTCTCTAATCGAATATCGTACCTACAAGAACTAAATTAAATCGATTTTCGTTGATGCTAATGAAATCATTAACCTTTTTATTTACAAAATTCGATGATTTTATATGCGGGGAGAATTTAACATCTTTTTTCGTTCAAAATTCTTTTTTTCACCTTTTCGTTCAAAAACTAACTTTTTTTTAACTTTTTCTAAAAACATTCTAACTATTTGATATTGATTTCATAATCAAATATCGAATACAACGAATTTCGAAAATATGAATCGGGCATAAATTAATCTATATTTGTACGCGATTTATAAAAATTAACGGTTTTCGACAAAATAAAAAACCCGGACAGACTGCCACGCGAGTCGCGCGCCTGTCAGGCGACTCGCGCGGCAGCTTATTCGGCCGAGCCCTCCTTTTTTTTATTTTCTTCGTTTTCTATTTTTAATTCTTTCTCGAACATCATATTAAAATGCGACTTTCGCGACATATTTCAATAAATTCTTTTTTCGACCTCGGTCAACACGTGCTAATCAATCACGTGTCATAAATATTTTCTAAAAATCATGCATCTTATTTATTTATGTTTTTTATTCGATTTATTCACCGTTACTAACTCGTTTTCTCGTGTTTGTAGCTTTTTATTTGTTTTTATCGTTTTATTAGACTAAAACGAACTCACATGCTAAAATAACTTCGACGTTATTAGTTTAAACATGCATTAAACGACTTAGCAACCCACTTTATTTTTCTCACATGCTTAGGAAAATAATGTTTGCATATCATTCAACCGTCGAACTAACCCGTGTACACCAAAAACGAACGATATCTTAGTAAAGGCCGCTAAGTGCAGGCGGGTTGGGTGTTCTTAGTGAACTTCCCAACACGTACCCTCACCCCTTACTCAGAACCATGGTTTCCGGATGTCCGAATCCATTGGCAACGAGAGTCATTCAATATACGATTAACCGCCCAGTCGACATCGGTATCGATATGCAAAGGGACGTGCCCAATAAACTCTGACATCGGAAATGGGCCGTATTTTGTATACGGCCCACTACGACATAGAGTGGGCTCGAACGGTTCCGAATAACCACAAAATTCGGTGGCGACTCCTACTTCGATTTAAATTTCAATTTGACCATCTCATATGGAGATTCATTCGCCTCCCCAAACCCGCGCGTGGCCGCGTCGGGGTGGACCTATGTCATGTCCACACTTTAGGATCCTCCAAATTCCCATACAAAGCAAGTTCCAAGGCATCAACTTCTTTTTCCCAAGTATTGCGCTCCTTTTCACTCACCTTGTCTAATTGGCCTAGAGGGGTTATCTCATCACTTGGGTTTGGATTGTCAACATTCGGTTCATCACGAAGAAAATCAAACAAATCCAACTTTATCGCCAATACATTGGCTCCCCAAGAGCTATCTTGAAAATCATGTTCAACTCCCTCCTCATTGTCGACCCTTGAAGCTTCAACTTCCTCTACTCTACCCCTATCTTCACCGCCCAAGCAACACTCAACAATGGTCTCTTCGACCCTCTCTTCTTCATTTGTAGCTTCAAGGTTGGGTTGACTTTCTTGTGGAGGCACCCGACCTTCTTGCCCAAATGAACCTTCCTCAACATGTTGTGGAGCTCGAGTGGCCGACAACGTGATATGAGCCATGAGTGCATTGATGCGAGCATCTTGCACCTCTATTTGGGCCTTGAACTCCTCCCTAACCCCTTGTATTTGAGTCAACAACAATTGTTGACCCTTTTTCAATAACATCATCATCTCATGTTGGCTCCCTTGTGTTTGGGCCAACATTTGACAAGTCTCAAGGATAATTGGTTGTGGGTTATGTGAGGGTGTTTGGTAGTTGTTAGGATGTGGGAACGATCCTTGACAACTTTCTTGGTAACCATAAGAAGAGGGTTCATAAGATTGTTGATGAGGTTGATATGGTTGGTAAAGTTGTGGGTTTTGGTAATTCGCCCCATAGTTGTCTCGTGATGATTGATGGTAGCTTGGACAAGCCATGTCCATAACGTCGCTTTGGTACCTAGGATGAGCTAGAAGCACTTGAGCAAACGTTAGTATCCTAGTGCTTTTCAGGCACTAGGAAGAGAGAGTAACACACAAGAAGAAGAACGGAGGTACACAAGGAGAAGAGAACACAAAAGTCAAGAACAAAGTCCACAACTAAGCAAACAAAAGCCTAAACTACGCCGTCCCCGGCAACGGCGCCAAATTGATGGTAAGGATTCGTCACGTCCCAACCGTCAATAATATAACCGGCTAATCCTAACTAGGGTAGATAGGGTAAGTCGGGTCGAATCCACGGGGACGGTAAGAGGCGTCTAGACTAGGTCGGCCCAAATACTAGACTAAGTCAACGAGCTAAACTAAGGAATGATAGAAGGGGAGAGAACTAGACTAAGACTAAATCTGAGGAGAAGACAAACAAAGGAGAACGGGCTAGTATTAGGTCGGGGTCAAAGGGGTAACGGAATGGTCAAGGGAGGACTAGAGAGAAGGAGGTAGTAGGGTAATCTAGTTTGGTCCGGGCTCTCGCAACTTAGACTCACCTAGAGGTTCCACCTAAAACCCATCTCGTCGATACACAACACAATCGGGGTTCTAGCGCGCTATGGTCCTAGGTCGGATCCGGGCTCTCGCAACTTAGACCGGCCTAGGGGTCGTCCTCACCGGGCTCTCGCAACTTAATGAGGGGACCGAACCCACAACAAACTAATACCCACAAAAGAAAGGCAAGAAAACAAGCATTCGTACATACTTAGTCATTCAAGCAATTCAACAAACATGTGATGTGCATCAAACAAGAGGAAACCCAAATCTTCCACCAACATCTCTACCCAACCCTTAATCACCCAATTAAAACCCTAATCACCATACTAACCCTAGCAAGAACACTACTCTAACATAATCAAACTACAACTAACACTAACAAGAGATATCATCATAAGAAACAAAACAAACATAAACAAACTAGTGAAAACTATTAACTACAATCAAAGATTGAAACTTGAATAACATAAATAAAGATTAAGAGGGAAAAGGAAATGATTATACCAAACTAGTGAAGGAGAAAGGACAAAACTTGCATTAATGAAGAAAACCCAAAACAAACATCCAAGGTTGTCAAGCTTGGAGAAGATCTTGAAGAATTCCCTTAATACAAGTACTAATCTATGATTAACTACTAATTATCAACTAATCTACACTAATCTAATCTAATCTAACCTAAAGTAGTCTAGGGTTTTGTGCCTAAAAGAGTGCATATCCTTTACATAACAAGGGAAGAGTATATATATGGTTACAAATGAAAGGGAGAAGAAAAGAAAACAAAGCGGAGTAGAAGTGGCCCGTCCCGGCCGAGACGGGTTGGTCCCGGTTGGGACGAGGTCGATCCCGGTCGGGACGCCTCCATCCCGATCGGGATGGGCCCAGGTCAGCAGCTTCTCTTTTTGCTCCATCATCCCGAACGGGATGAGCCTTGTAGGCCTCCATTATGATCTTTTTTGTCCCTCCTTGCTTCTCATGGGCTTCTCACCGATTCTCGGGACTCGGGATCGGGTCTCGGAGGCTCGGGATTGGGTCCCAAGGTCTCGGGGTCGACTCCAAGGCATCGAGCCATCGTTCCTTAGTTTCGTTGGCTCCAAAATGTGTATGCATTGAGTCGGAATTTCTCCAACTCTTCCAAATCGGTCTCGGGAACCTGAAACAAACTAAAGGAAGCATAAGAAGCCCCTAAACCGCTCCCAAGGAGCGATTCTACAAGGAAAATGGGACCAAAACACTACGAAATAGGCACTACAAATGGCACTTATCACTGTGGTATGGAATAGAATGAACATACCCAAGCATTCATTTATAGTTTGGCTCTATACTCTAAGACGGCTAGGTACGAAGGACAGGTGGGCGGGACATGGTGTCATTTCTGATACAACATGCCATGTATGTTGTCAAGATGATGAAACAAGGGACCATCTGTTTTTCCGATGTGCATATAGTGCAGCTTGTTTACAACTGATGGAGCAGTGGCTAAACATTGATATGCAGGGGGCTGAACCAGTTAGCTGGTGCTTAAAGATAAAGTGTAGATCTCTAATGAAGAAGAAGTTAATCACAGCTTTGATCAACGCTTTGATATATCATCTCTGGTATGTGAGAAATGTATGTAGGGTGGACCATGTGTTAATCCATCCAAATCAGCTGATTACTTCTATTAAGGAGAGCATGAAAGTGAGATGGCAAGATAGAATGCGAGTTTTACGTAGCTCAATAGATAAGGCCTGGCTAGATAAAATTTGGCAGTAGGTCCGTGAAATTAGACTAGTAACTCATTGTATTGGTGTAATGCTTTCTTGAGATTATTAATATAACATTTACATTTTCACCAAAAAAAGAGAATAATTATGTGATTTAATTGACCATCAGGTTGCCTAATTGAAGCATGGAAGCAGAAGAACCGACAGTCTCGCACAACTCGGAAATCGAAGACGGAATTTAAGTCGCCTTAGATTTCTTGTCAGCTTATTAATTAGTATACTATTATTATTATTATTATTATTATTATTATTATTATTATTATTATTATTATTATTATTATTATTATTATTATTATTATTATTATTATTATTATTATTATTATTATTATTATTATTATTATTATTATTATTATTATTATTATTATTATTATTATTATTATTATTATTATTATTATTATTATTATTATTATTATTATTATTATTATTATTATTATTATTATTATTATTATTATTATTATTATTATTATTATTATTATTATTATTATTATTATTATTATTATTATTATTATTATTATTATTATTATTATTATTATTATTATTATTATTATTATTATTATTATTATTATTATTATTATTATTATTATTATTATTATTATTATTATTATTATTATTATTATTATTATTATTATATTATCTTATTTTATTACTAGAGTTTGGTAAGTAATAGACTTACCTTAATTATTACCCGTATTAGACTACTATTAGTATAAATTATTAGTAGCTTTACTAGATTAGACCCCGTGCATACGCACGGTTTTTGAGTACTTAGTATTGTATAGTATATTCTCATAGTTTTCTAGCCACTATAGACGTATTGACACTACATTTTTTTTTTAAAAAAAAAACACTAATTCTATGCATTTTTAAAAATTAAAGATAGATTAACCTCGAAAAGCAAAATATTATTTTGAAAAATGAAGTGATTATATTTGTTTTTACTTTGATGATTTTCTTATTATATGTTTGTTCAAATTATTTTGACTTTTTTTTGTCTTCTATGAAATTTAATTGATTTGTTCTATTTATTATATGAAGTATCATTATCCATTTCTATATTAGGCATGATGCATTTTGAAGGGAACTTTTTAGTAAGTTGCTATTTTTTTAGTTAATAGAGGATTCATACTCCGTATATGTTTTCAGTAGAAAATTGAGACTTTGAAAGTATGAGAATAGCATCCCCTATTAACTAAAAGAATAACAACTTATAAAAAGTTTTGTCCAAAATGCATCATGCCTAATATAGAAATAAATAATGATACTTCATATAATAAATAGAACAAATCAATTAAATTTCATAGAAGACAAAAAAAGTCAAATAATTTGAACATACTTATAATAAGAAAATCATCAAAGTAAAAACAAATGTAATCACTTTTTTTTCGAAATAATATTTTTGCTTTTCGAGGTTAATCTATCTTCAATTTTTAGAAAAACATAGAATTAGTGGATTTGTTTTTTAAAAAAAAAAATTGTGCTATTGTACAATTTAAGATTATGTTACTCATATGAGTAATCATTTCTTAATATTAAATTCATACTCCGTATATGTTTTCTGTAGAAAATTGAGACTTTATTTGAAAGTATGTGAATAACATCCCCTATCACAAAAAGTCAAAATAATTTGAACAAACTTATAATAAGAAAATCATCAAAGTAAAAACAAATATAATCACTTCATTTTTCGAAATAATATTTTTGCTTTTCGAGCTTAATCTCTCTTCAATTTTTTTAAAAAAACATAGAATTAATCGTATTTTAAAAAAAAATGTGCTATTAAACAATCTAAGATTATATTACTCATATGAGTAATCAATTCTTAATATTAAATTCATGTTCCGTATATATTTCAGTAAAAAATTGAGACTTTGAAAGTATGAGAATAACATATAATAAAAAATATATATAATATCTTTACTAAAATATATATTTATTGGCTTACTAATTTTGCTTAACAATTTCTAATTATTCTCTTAAATCTAAATTATAAAGTTGTGTAATGTAAAATATAATATGTAAATTTTAGAATATCTATAAAATAAATTTGCATATAAATATGCATGGGGTCTATACTAGTATTAGAATTAAATAAAGGGGTTGATAAAAAAGAGGAAAACTTACTTTTTTAATTATTCGGTTAAAGAGTTATTTAAATTACAATTTTATTTAAAATAAAGTCAAATACGGAGTAATATTTAAAAAATACTTGCATAGTTTATTGTATTTTTCAATTTTTATGATTATCATAAAATTTAATTAGAATTTATAAATACTCGTATAAGTTACTTGTTGATTTGTACTATTAATTATGCACTTGTTACCAAAACTGAAAATTGAGCCTTTCGGAGAGAAAATTTTCAATGTGAGCATGCCACCTAAGCATGTGTTATCCTCTTAATAGTATAGAGGATATCTGTTGGTACACTATTAGTTTTTCACATTTTTAATATTTATATTTTATATTTGAGAAAATAATTTAAAATTGCAATGATAATCAAGATATAATCGTGTAATCTCATTCAATTCATATTTTTATTTTTTAATTTTTTTTACAAAGCTAATAACAAAATTTTATAATTTTTACTTGAATATTTAATTAAAGTTTTTTTTTTATCACAAAACCAATATTCACAGATCAAAATTCATTCTCTTATATATTGAGGTCATTTATAGCTCTAATTAACAAAATTTAAGATAACATAAATATTATTAGATAAGTAAAATTACTCCAAATATTTATATATTAAAATCAAAATCTGAAAGTATTTTGTAATTTTTTCCATCGCCAAGATTTTATATTTGTTTAGTATACTTAGACTTCGATAGTCTGAGACACTTATATATTGTAATAAAAATAAATAAATTATATCATAAATATATTTTTTTAATATATAACTAATACAGACAGAGTGCATGATAATTTAATTTTTTGAAAAAGTTTCTTCTAATTTTACATAAATATTGACTTTGACTTAAATTTGGATTAAACGTAGTAATTGTTTGAGTTTAATGTTTCCTTATTTGAGTGATAATAATTTGGAGGGAAAAAACTTCATGAGAAGTTGACACCTCATTAACTCCATTCTCCTAGTAGTAAGAGGACTAGTATTAGGTCCCATAACGTGTACAAGAGAATAAACATTTAATTTATATACCTAATGATGGCTACTGGAATAAGGATCGCAGTCCGAGTTGTACGGAGTATAATATTTTCATAAGTAATGTTAAGTAATGGGCCCTGATTTCATAAAAATGTCATTTTTTTATTTTTGACACGGTCTCATACAATTTTTTGTACCCAAGAAATGGGAAATGGTTAAAGGAAGTTTAAAGCCAAAATCTGACCCATTTGACTCTACCCATGCCTTATTGGTCTAATATCTAACTAGATTAGATCCCGTGCATACGCACGGTTTTTGAGTAGTTCGTATTGTATAGTTTGTTCTCACAGTTTTTTGGTCACTATAGATGTATTGACACTACCACCAGTCATTAATTGAACACATTAGTTGTTCGTATTATTTTTAAGAAGCGGTTAAATATTAGTAACAATCGTTACGACTATTTATTAAAAAATAGTAATGTGTATAGCTAGGTGCGTGCGGCAGCAATTAGTAAAAATGTTTGAAGTAGGTTGTATATGTTTAACGTCGGAACTCAACTGAAGCTGTGAGTAGTAACTGGTAAATAAATATACGGGCAATAATCACTAATTATTCAAGCAGTAATAGTAAGTAGACAACACATATAACTATGTACTTGCTAAGGAAAAAATAAATGGTTTCTCATAATTATTTTACCGCAAGTTTGTGAACACTTCCTTATATACTACATTTTCAGTAGTATCACTGCAAACATTTTGCTTGTCACAAATTAATATCTTCAAACCTAGTTTGCTTGTTACACGTGAGACAGCAACGTACAATTGTCCATGACTGAAAACTGGCTTAGGAAGAAACAATCCCACATATGAGAGTGACTGACCTTGACTCTTGTTGATAGTCATTGCGAAGGAGACTATCATTGGGAATTGCTTTCGACGTAGTTTGACGTGAATTTGAGTAGTATCAGATGGGCTTAATGTCATTCTAGAAATGATAACTTCTTGGCCAATGTTTCTTCCGGAGATTATTTTTGCCTCGATAACCCGTTCACCCAACTTTGTTATCACGAGCCTTGTGCCATTGCATAAACCTGCTGCTTGGTCTAAGTTTCTAAGTAGCATAACAGGAACTCCAATCTTCAATTTTAATTCATGATTTGGCAGTCCAGAGCACCTTATACTATTTAAAACTTCAGCAGAATATGCGCTCTCGTCAAAAGCATCTAGCACCTCTGTTCTGCATATGCTGTCAGAGCTAAGGTAAACCTTCTCCTCACCTGGTATTAGCGAAAGAAGGTAGTCATTCACCATTTCAACCGTTTCATGAGTAGGTGCAAGAATAGCTCTTTCTTGGAAATATTTTGCATCAGATAAGTGTTGTACGACGGATGGGTACGTACTTTCAACTATAGCTGCAATCGGATCTTCTGCTTCCTGAATAAGCATGTCAGCAGGTATACTTATGCTTACCTCCCCATCATTAGGGCCGCCGAGTAGGCCATCCCCTAGCTGTAGAGTCCAATCTGAGAATTTTGCGACTTCATCTAAATTAACATCTGTGCCATTAGACAGAAGTCTCATGTTTTTTGTCAACCTCAAAACTTTGCAGAAATTGCACAAGTATGATGCGTTAATTGCAGAGAAAATGATGTCCTGCCTACTACCTTTAGGAATAACTGGAAGAATCTGGCGAAAATCTCCTCCAAATACCACAACTTTCCCACCGAATGGTCTCTCCTCAGAAGATGCGTTGGTTGGTGAGCGTAATATATCTCGTAAAGTTTTATCCAATGCTTCAAAGCAAAAACGATTAACCATAGGAGCTTCATCCCAAATAATAAGCTTTGTTTGAGATAGTAACTCCGATAATTCACTTCCTTGGCTGATCTGACACGTAGAACTCTCCGTTGGATTCAAAGGTATACGGAACATTGAATGTGCCGTCCTTCCACCGGGGAGAAGAAGAGATGTTATTCCACTGGACGCTACTGGTAGAACTATGCTGCCGGTTGACCGAATACCAGCGCAAAGTGTCCTCCAAAGAAAGGTTTTACCCGTCTCACCAAAACCGTAAATGAAGAACACTCCACCTTGCCCTTTAAAAACTGCTCCCATAATCTCATCATGTATTTCCTTCTGTTCCGAAGTCATTTTCATTAGGAGAAGTTCATGTTCACGTTTCAAGCCCTCTTTATCATAATTGAGCTCTGATTGCATCAGCCTGTTACGAACATTATTTATCGAATCTCCTTCTGCTACTGGCATGTTAGGAAATTTGTGAAGAGTGCTTCTATTCTCTTGAAGGATCTTCTCAATCTCATATAACGCATAGTTCTGTATTTGGTCATCAGTAAGGTGTAAATCTGCATATAAGATGATAATATGATTAAAGTCAGAGATAGTTTTGATCACATGACACATGGATATGGATAATATAGAAGACTAAGCGACATAATAATTATATAAATTAGTACAATAACATATTAGGGTGGTAATACCAACTAATTTAGAGTAAAATATTATTAACCTGGATTCCGATGAACTCTCCTGTGGTGATATAAAATGTCCTCTGATAGAAAATGCCACGTCTTCTCCCATACGATTTCTGGTCGACACATACTTCCGGATAGTAGTAATCGAACGAATAGATTTCTTAGGTAGTGCGCTGTACCCCATGGAATGGCCTCTACTATTGCATCAACGTACTCTCTATCGTCATCTAGAAGTCCCATTGCATAGCACGCATCTCTAAATGTATCATGTGTCACTCCATTAACCGTCCTTATGTCCTCAAAACAGGTGGGCCCTTTTAAATGATTAAGAAGTACCCTGAGATAATATTTTTCTCTGGAATTAGGTGCAACATGATAAATTCTTCCTATTGTAAACCCACGTTTTCTTGGAGTCCACTCTTTTCTGTCATTGTGCCACACAAAATTTGTCGGGAACTCTACGTAGGTCAGCATTCTAGCGTTCTCATCTGATCTGTTACAATCCATCCATGCCAGAAACATTGTGTTATCTGTGGAAGGTCGATCTATCACGTCTTCAATGTCATCATCATCTTCAAACACCACGCTTTGTTCATCAGGGAGGTGAAATCTCAGTCTTACTAAAGGGGGCCATTGGTAGTGAATTGGAAAACCTAGAATTCTCCAAACAGCTTCACATGCAGAAACGTACCTACAGTCGTAGTAGTTCTTAATTTCGTCAACGACTTCTCCATCTCGTGATATAGCAGCAGTAACACAGTCGTGCCCTTTGTTGATATACTTGAATAAGTACTTGATTGATGAAGTCTGATTGCACCCCTCTACGTTTATATGGGCACGATATTTCACCAAAAGTGACGGGTTGTAAGGCACAATGTATCTATTATCAAGAGAAACACCATTTTTCTCTACACATCTTCCGTCGTCTCTTCTCCTATAAATTGGAAATCCATCAGCGTCAACAGACGTGTTGTCGGAGAAATCTTTAGGGAAGTGTTTGGTGCATTTGTCATCTTGCATACATGGTGACTTTTTATTAGACACGCCACATGGACCATGCATCATATACTCGGTGACAACATTTTACAATAGTGGTTCACGTTCTCTATCTAGTATCTCAGCCTTAATAAACTTGTCAATGTCATCCGGACTGTGTAATTTACTGTCGCGGTGCAACCATAGAACGATGTGAACGTGCGGCAACCCCCTTTTTTGGAACTCGACTATATAAACAACTACACAGTGTAGCAGAAAGATTAGAAAGAAAGGGAGTTCAGTTATTATATTTTTAAATTTATCCGCATGTCATATAATTTGAAAGGGAGTAGCAAGAAAGATTAGGTAGAAATAGAGGTGATAACTTAAACAGTGATAAGGCCATTGTTATTAGTAGAAAACGTACCAGCTTGCACTTTACCAAATATCTTCTTTTTCTTTATATCATAAATAAATTGGTCAAGCTTTATCTTGAAGACCCGAGTAACAATGTCTGGTCTTTCATCGGGTTTCAGGCCTCTTTCCTTGAGATGTCTTACAATTTCCGGCCACATTGGATTACACATGAATGTAATAAATAGGTCAGGGAAACCGAACCACTTACAGTTTGCCATAGCGTCGCCATAATTTTCAATCATAAATCGTTCTCCATTGGGAAAAGAGGAAGGTAACACAAGTCTTTTACCAATTGATGTTGAGCAATCATCTCCTCTACTAATGGCATCAGTAATATTCCTCTTAATATCAGTTCTAAATTTCTTCTGGTTTGCTCTAATGTAGGAAAGCCTCTGAGTTTCCACCATAGTGAAAGCATCGACCAACAACTGCTGGAATAACTTTCGTGCATCCAACATAGTGGTAGGCTCGTCTCTTCTTTCAAATATCCTTAAAGCGAACCACTCTCTCATACTAATAGTCTTCCTTTTACGTTTGCTGCTCTCAGAAAACCCAATGTCAACTATATAACCGTCCTCCCCTCTAGCAAATAAGATAGGGTATTGCATGGGGAGGTAAGAAGGATGAAGTTCATTAATCCTCTTCAATTTGCCATCTTTTTTCTCGAGGATTAAATCTCTCTCATCAAAGTTATCAACGTCCCCTATGATTAACATTGCAACTTCATCAACACTTGGTAGGTTGTAAGTTCGACCATCTTTTTGTCGTCTTCCAATGAGTCTAAGCTTCACGTTTGTATCCTCTTCCTGATCATATTCCAATCGATCTCGAGCCATTCTAAAAGATTTTGTCAACGAATTATATTGATCTAACATCTCTTGCACACTTTTGACAATATTCTCGTTGAGAGGATTTTTCCTACCAAAATACAATTAAATGTTAATATTATTATTGTTACTCGGTTCATGTTCAATCTATTAATATAACCACATTTGATATTTAGGTGATACCTGAAGTGATGCATTCTATTATCAATCTCATGGTCGGTGTCATATATGTACAACTGAGCGAACTTTGGAAATGATCCTTCTTCTGGTAGAAGACTCTCTATTCGATGATAGTTCTGCCCATGGAGTCTGAAAGTATATGGTCCGCTGCCTTGGTTGACCAAAATATCTATCCTGCCCCACAATGAAGTAAATGTGAACATCATATTGTAAGCCCTTATGTTCTCCAGAAAGTGTTTACTTTCTGCATTTTCATTAGAAAATTGAATACGCAATGTATCTGGCGGGCTTGACAGTCGAGGCAACTTGATATTCCCGTTACCGCAACATAGTGAGAATTCAGGATTCGGGGTATTACTATTTTTAACTATCCTTTCTTGGTACCACATTAATGCACCATATTTCTTGCACATCCACGTGGGGTCGCCTATGTCCCAATAACGTGTCAAGTTGTAATTATGGTTAGGAAAGTCAAATTTACGTACGTAAGTAATTGTGTAACTCGATAATTTTGGAATACCTGTGTAATCGTTATCGATTAAGTCATCATCGCTTGAATATAATTCATCTTGAATGGTTGGATTAACATCAGATGTTGTCGGTAGTCCACCATTCGGCATAGAATAGCTCAAATCCATTTGTTCGTTCTCCTGTTCAATGTTCCTAGTCACGGAAGAAATTATTCTCCGACTTTGAAGCGTGTATTTTCCTGGTGTTAAAGGTGAGCGACTGGAGCGTCCACACTGCACTGTAATTTATAAGTATGTTAGTCAGCTGAGTAATATGTCCTTAATATATAAAACTGGATTCTTTGTAAACGTTAATCCTTTTGTTTTATATTTATTTTGATTTGGCATGAATATATGTGAGTTGTATCGTACTGCAGTAGTTATTGTGTTTATAAATTCTAATAAGACATTAGTGGTTGATCCGGTAAAATAGTGTTATTAGAAGGTGGTTTTGGCATGACGGAGCCGGGATATCTAAATTCTGTGCGATCCACACTCCAACAAATTTCCTTATTCCTTATTCCGGTTAGGGCCATACCAGACAACGATTCTTTTTCTTCCCGACCGCAAATAACTGATTGCTTTTTTTGTGTCAACTGAATCATAAAGTTTAATGGGTAAGTCTATTTTTCATACACTATGCTGAGATTGCTCACTTCGTCTTTCTCCCTCACACAGTAACACCCTGTTAGTTGATACCCTCAAACCATAACCCTTAAACATCGTAAACTTCCCGTCGGCCTCCACTACAGTGCTGACGCCGGCCACCGCCGTTACTCCTTCCCTCCGACGCGGTTACCCCTGAAATCAACGTCTCCGATTATCCCTGCCTTCCTATTTGACAAATTAGGTTATTTGTCTGATTTCAATGTTCTTCTCCCTTATTCCTAATCCATGGTTGGTCAATTAACAATTTAAGATCTGAAATCTATTTATTTACGATGTTTCATCATCGATTTGTGTACTTGATTTGAAAATAACAGCTTAGAGCTAGGGTTTTCTTTGTAGTTTTATCATGAATTAAATTAGATATAAAAATTAGATATAATAATATTCTCGTTTCAAATCAACTACCGACGTCTAATTCATCCGACTAATCCCAACACAATGGTGAGTTTTCTGATTTTTATCGATTTAATTTCCTGATTATCGAATATGCTGAGAGGTTCTTTCAAGTTCTGGAAATCGTGTGATTTAGCTTTTTACTTTGATTATAGACTATCGATTATCGATTATGCTTAGATTTGTTCTGAAGTTCTGGAAAATTGTATGATTAGTAATTTAATTGATTTGGTGTAATTTGTATGTTATGCTTAGATTTTTATTGTTTAAAATTTGGGGATTTCTTCCTGGTTGAATGTGCTTGATGAGAAATAAGTTTGTCCAAATCTACATGTTTCTTCATCTTAATGTAAGTTTTAAGTCCTCAATTTCTCACAATCAATCAACAAATACTCATAGTAACTACTCTTAGTTGTAATTGATAAATATCTCCCTAGACTTGGGACTCGGATATGTATTCAATTTGTTTTTGTGCATTACGGTGCTTATGTGAGTCACTTGGATAGGTAGTATTTGTCCCAGATTTGGTGAAATTGTCCTATTTTTTTTCACTTTTAATTTGCACTTTATGTCGGTTTATGGGTTGGAATTCGTCTATTTATTTTACTAATCATGGCACTTTATTGTTTTCAGGGGAAAGCAATGGTATGAGCCTGACTGGTGAAACTTTGGCGATCAGAAAACGTAAGTAGTCTAATTTTTCCTAAGTACTCTTGCTGCATCTATAATTAGAGGCTATGTATAATATTGACTGTTATTTTGATTTCACAGATATTTTCGTCATGCTGCGAGTTGATTGTTTATACTCTTCAAAAGTTTAGTAGAGTACATCTTCGTAAATAGGTAGAAGTTCTTTGCATCTATATTCACATGTCAAATTCTAAATTTTGTGCATATCTATTTTAACATTTTCTGAAGTGCAATTTTAAGTTGGCCGAGCTCATGATGCTAACATGCTATTCTTTTATCGTTTCGTAGTGTATCTTTAAAGTCCTATGCACAAGATGATACTTCAGTTGGTTCATGGATGATGGGTTTGCATTCTACTTACATTGACGATAATCGCCTTTGCTGCAGTACTTCTCGGCAAGGTAATTTGTTTTCGACACTCAAAGCCACTTTGTATTAATTTAAAAAAGTTGTACTAAGTTGTTTGCTTAGTTCTAGATTCACGAAAATTGTTCTCAGTATTACAATCATCCTTTAGTTTCTTGTTTCTGTTCTTTCTTGTTTATTTTTTGCACTTTATGAAGGTTTATGGGTTGGAAATCATCTATATATTTTATTAATCATGTTGTTTCAATTCTTATACTGTTAAGAACTTGGACTTTAATTAATTTAAGTCGTTCGTGGGTTTGGATGATCAGAGATTAAAGTAATTTGTTGTTTGGTTCTTCTTCCAATTTGTCAATTTTTACTTTGATAATTTGATTGTTTATTATACATGTTAACGACGTATGTATTAATCAAGTATATACCTTATTATAATAGCAGGGAATAAAAAGTTTTTTGGTGATTCTCATAAATTTGATATATTATCATATTATGTAAATGTTTTCTCATAAAAGAAAGTTTGAAACTTCTAAGGTTGTTTGTGTTTTTTATCTTGTGGATGATGTTTTGATCTTTTTGAAGCATCAATAGTACAGTAACCTATACAATTTACATAAAAGAATTACCTATTTTTTATAGTCATATAGTTCATTATTTTCTCCTTATCTGAGGTTGTCTTAGTTTTTTTATCTAATGTATGATGCTATGGTCTTTGTAATAGTAATTCTCAACATACATTGAATGTCGTTGTTTATTTTGTTCAGTTGTCATCTTTAAAGCATAGAGGTTGTCCAGTACCAATTTTTGTGTCGGAGATGACTATATTAAAGTTTTCTTATGTTACTATTTGCGTGATATGCTTATATTTTTGTGCGGTACAGTGAGTTTACATTATCTTCTCATCTCCTTGTTATTTTTGTTTCTTGACATTACAGTATTACATGCACATTTCAGTTTCGTACTCCTACAGTTCTACCTGCATTAGTTTCTATCCCTGTTCCATCTACACAGCAAATTGGTTGTTTCTTTACCTACTTTGTGTTATACAAAAAGTCCACATCAAAAGATGGTCCACAGGAAATGTGCTTTTGTGGATCATACTTTTTAACATATAATTGTTTCTTGCCGATATCTAACCTATTACTTGACGTATATTGTCTACGTTGCGACTATGTAAATCAATACGATTTTATCAAAATCATATCATGGTTTACAATCATTTTATCCCTCATATAGTTTAATGGACTATGTATATGTCCACGACACATGTTTCTTTATCACCGTATTAGATCGAGATTGTTATGTTACCCATGTAAAGTCATATGAACAACTAAAAAAACAAAGACAGCACATAGAATTCTGTGAATTCGATTTACTATACTAATAGAGGAACTTTTTACATACACCGAACAAAATTTGACTAATTCGTATGGAATGTATGTTGATGGGATGGAATAATAATACTTGCATAGTGGCATTCCTAATCCGAATGAACCAAATGATTATATGATATTATTAATTATTATTGTTAGTTTTTTGCTTTAGTTATTAGTATATCTACTCCATTAATGATGAGGTAGTTAGTTAGTCACTATGGTGTTTGGTAGATGGATTATTAGTATATCTACTCCAATGCAATGTCAAATAATGTATTCTTAATTAAAACATAATAAATATATATAACTGAAACGATGTTCCAATAAAAGAAAACTGGGTGGGATATTAAATACCTGCTGTTAGAATTGCAGATGATGGTGTAACTTGCGTACTTGTTGAGGGTAGTGTATTCAAAGCATTAACGTTAATATCCATAATAGATGCACAGTGATTTTCTGACAAAAAGAGTTATGCATGGGGATGTTTGTTTGCATTAGTAGAGTAATAAAATTCAACGAAAATAATTGTAAATAAAGTGGAACGTAGTATTAGTACCTTTGTCGAGGCAGGATGACATTCTAAGTGTTTGATGAGACGATGAAGCTTGTGTTTCACGTGAATTTCCTGTGTAGTACGTTTGCATTACACTCAAAAAAATATTATGTTTAAAATGTTAATAGACCCAAACTTATTGCTTTAAAAAAATAAATGTGATTGTAATAACCTGAACCGTAAGAATTAGTAATGTTCGATAGGGCCGAGCGTGCAGAACTATTATGTATGTAGCCTGAAACATATTCCGAGGTAATTTTGTCATGGAATAATTCCTAAGTTTGACACAAATGTTATTCGTTAAAGTATCACGACGAATGTATGAAGAGTCCTAAATGATGTCTGTATAGTAATTTGTACCCGTTGGAGAGTGTGTTGTGCGTTGACGTTTGTTATTTAGTATACATCGTCTTTTCAACCTAGCCTCCTTTGCCGACAAGTGATCCATAGTTTATCTAATGGAGTGTGATTATAATTCCATGTGTGCAATGTTGAGTTTCGCTATATAAATTGAGAACAAACATTAGAAATACATAACTCTAATATACGGATTTTAATACGTAAATGAGTATTGAATGTAACATATGGTAGATATTCCTCCAACTACTGCGCAGTTGAATTTGATATATGAATTTTTGAATATGGACAACATACATACCTCGAAGGCAACCTTGTTACGAATGTCTATTACGAATGATTAGTCACGAGTTGTGTGTACATGACATAGGTCCACCCCGACGCGGCCACGCGCGGGTTTGGGTAGGCGAATGAATCTCCATTTGAGAATGGATCGAATTGAAATTTAGGTCTATGTGGAGTCGCCACCGAATTTTGTGGTTATTCGGAACCATTCGAGCCCACTCTATTTCGTAGTGGGCCGTATACAAAATACGGCCCATTTCCGATGTCAGAGTTTATTGGGCTCGTCCCTTTGCATTTGATACCGATACCGACATTATCGGATATCGTGTAGTGAATGACTCTCGTGCGCCAACGGTTTCGGGCATCCGGAAACCGAGGTTCTGAGTAAGGGGTGAGGGTACGTGTTGGGAAGCCCACAAAGAACACCCAACCCCGCCCGCACTAGAGGCCTTTACTAAGATCTCGAGTGACTTTCTAATACGCGCGTTAGTTGAACGGGAAAAATGCTTATGCAAACATTGTTTTCCTAAGCATGTGAGAAATTGAAAAGAGGGTTTCTATGTCAATTTAATGCAACTAAAATTACCGTCAAAGTTGTATTTTAGCATGCGGGTTCATTTTAGTACAATAAAATAAACTAGAATTAAATTGACAAAAGAACAAACGGTTAGTAACGAGAAGATGATAATAACGGTTTGCAAATTATTGAATAAAATTGAATGATGTAAAGAGATGATGCATGGTTTGAAAAGATAGTAATACACGTGATTAATTAGGCACGTGTTGACCTAAGTCATGAAAAGATATGAACGAGACTCGAATAACTTATAGGACTCGCGGTTTGACGCGATAAAGGGGCCACTCGACCGAGTCATTGAGGGACTCGACCGAGTGGACCTCTGAGAAAGGTTATGTCCAAATTTCGTGACCCTACTCGACCGAGTTACTGACCAACTCGGCCGAGTACGTTGCCACTCGATCGAGTCATTGCGAGACTCGACCGAGTGGAGGTCGGAAAATGTATTCTGCTCGGTTTTTGTGATGTCACTCGATCGAGTGGCCTATTGCACTCGGTCGAGTGGCACCTGTACGAACTACTGGTTCGTTTGCAATTTTGTTATGATTTCGAAATTGCTCTTGATTTTGATAATTTGACGATTTTACCGAATTGGGCATAAATATTGTATGATTTATGCTCGATTCGGATTTTTATAAATCATTGATTTTTTTGAACCGAATATAAATATTGTGGGATTTATACTCGACTCCGAATTTGAATACTCGTTGTATACCATATTCGATTATTGAATCGATATGGAATACTAGAGTCAAAATATTAAATTGATTTTAGTCGTCTTAAATTAACTACCGCAATAAGAGTAAATCGCGTTAATTAATTTATGTGACTAGATCTCTAGATTCGACATCCAATTATGGAATTGGTATCGA
Source organism: Agrostemma githago (assembly GCA_958450325.1). NCBI lineage: Eukaryota > Viridiplantae > Streptophyta > Magnoliopsida > Caryophyllales > Caryophyllaceae > Agrostemma > Agrostemma githago. The sequence continues at coordinate 59,005,347 of OY288252.1, read as the reverse complement.
ATCAAATGGATCGACACCTTGCTTTGAATTATAAAACTTGATTCCCTCGGCTTCTCCGACATCGAAATAAATCCCTAGAGATTGTGATGTCGGATTCGCGTCAACGGGTTTCGACCCTTATTAAATAGAATGCTCGTTTTTGAAAATTGATGCAAATATGCGACTTGAATAATGATGAAAACGAAATAAAACGGATTATTGTTTAAGTTAACTTGTTTCAATAATCAAATGATCGGGGTGATGGGATAAGCGACCGGCAACGCTGTGTGCAGTACACTTGTATATTCGGTTTTCCTTATCCCACCATCATTCACATTCGACACAAATCGACAAGTATTTTAATGTTTTGATACTAACGGTATTATCGATATTATGATGCGATAAAGAAAAAAAATAAAAAAAACGAAAAAACGAGAAAAAGGAGGAAGATGACGAGAGGAAGAGAAGAAGGAAAGAAAGGGGTTTTGGCACCCTCAACCTACATGTTCTTGTCTCGGATCGGACTCGTAGTCGTGGCTTGCACGGGAGTTTCGAGTATGTAGGCTAAGTTGTGGTGGTTAGGGTTTCGATTCCTAAAACTAGGTTTAGGGTTTGCTAGTGTATTGCTTAATAATGTAGGGATCATCAAAACACCGGGTAGAATCAGGGTTGCAAAAAGGTGTGTAATTGAGTGTGCATGGGGTTGCTTATATAGGCAAAGGCAAGGGCACCCGGTTAGGGTTACTCGACCGAGTAACCAGCTGACTCGATCGAGTGGCCCGTTATGCCTGCAGTCGGGCTTGAATATGGGCCCACTCGATCGAGTGGGTGGGGCACTCGATCGAGTGGCCCAGCGGAGTCGCGCGGGTCCATTGCTTTGGACCGTGACTTGGGTTTTTGATGGGTTTGTGTTTGACTTGGACTTTTGATGGCTGTTTTGTAAGTCTCGGAAACGACTTTGACCGGGTTTGATCCAATCGTTAAAAAGTCGGTTTTACTTCCGGTGTCGGTTTCGGCCCAAATTTGCCTTATTTGATTGGAAACAGCCACTGGACCTGGATTTGAGGTTGATTTTGTGAGATTTGTACTCCGTAAGTGCGTTAGCCAGCAACTAATGGATTTGAGCCCGTATCCGAGCGCGTAGAAACACGTTAGAGTCCGATCATCATCAGGTGTTTTTTGGAAACTGCCATAGACACCTGGCAGTCAAAATACGGGTGTCTACAGAGCCCCCACTCTGACTGAGGCTTGGACAAGGCGAAAGTCCGAGTAGCTACCAAGCCAATTAAGACCTGGTAGACTTCCGATCGGGTCGTTTATAGTCCATTCGACTTGCGTGAAGGGCTCGCCAGCCATAAGATAGGAGTCATACCTGAGCTGCTGATAATACCTCCGTGGGGAATCGGACTTGTCGCATAAGTCCTGGGTGTGCCTATGTGTGGGCCCATTCCCTGCTATTCTGGGGAAAATGCCGCCTCGGGCTTCCGCTTGGGAGATTTAGAAGGTTGCACGTCCTTGTTTGATTCGTACCTGTATAAGTCACATAAAATGCATGCAACACGTAGGTAGTAGAATGACTCCTGCTGGGGAAATTGACCTTTCGAATTTTTGAAATTTTGAAATTTTGAGATTTTTGAAATTGAAATCCTGAAAGCAACTCACATGCTAGCTTTTCAAAATGGGAAGGGGTAGAAAAGAAATTTGCAGTTTAAATAGACCGAAATTTTGACCTTGTCGAAAAGGATTTTCTCAAATGGCTAAGTTTTACAAATTTCAAAGTGGAATTTGAAGAGAGATGCCTATCGACAGACTCGACTCTGGACGTGACGGGACGAGTTGACAGACACGACTGGACTCTCGAGGGGTTGGACCGTGACTCGGAAGGGGGTGGGCCACCTAACAAGGCTCTTGAGTTGCGCTAATCCGTAGCCTAGGCGAGTGGCAACATGGGAACGATCTATCGTAGGGGGACTGCAGTAGTCTGTAATGAGACTGTTTTAGTCTGGTGCCATTCTGGATTTCTGATTTTAGGGTACAGTCCAAAATGGGTATTGCTCCGAGTCCTGACAGATTCTCGTCTTTGACTGAGCCGAGTACTCGGACACACTGTAGAGAGGAGGCTAGATTTTGAAAGTATTTGGATTATGTGAGTGGATGGAGAACTTCTGCCTAGGAGAAGCCCTCAGGACGATAAAGCTGGCTGCTGAGAACATGAGAGTGTCGTGACCGGAATGATAATGCTTTTTAAATGTGTGTCAATGTGGCTGGTTGTGCCTCTGTTGAAAGGCTGCCTACGTATTCACGTGTAGTGAAATCAAACCATGCCGTAGTTCAGTGGATGAAAGATATGTTATGGTGCCTAGTCTAATAGGACTTTGTGTGTAACTAGCCATATTGACGGTGTAGGCTAGGTGCATTCCCAATGATGCCTTGATCAAGGAGATAGAATAGTTAGGATGTTGATCCTGTGACTGTGAGCGTTCTCCGGGGTAGCCGCCAGAGGTGGTGTGAACTATTTGTGCATGTTCTATGCCGACTGCAAGTTGAGTTCCCGTGTTTGGGGCTGGTAACTGGTTTGAATGTTTTTGGAAATGTGGAGCTAGGTTGTAAGTGGCTTTGATGATTCGAAATCTGGAGCTCGATTTTGTGGAGCTAAGGCTTCGAGGGTAAGGCCAGGTATTGTAATGTGGTAGGAAAGGGGGAAGTCGAGTAAAAATGACTCGAACTTCAATTTTCAGTCGAGTAATTGATAATTTTGAATTTGACCGTACCCCGGTCAAAGGATTTTCACTTGAGTTGACCGTTGACCACGGTCATGGGTATTTGATTTTTTTTTGATTGACCTCTTAGCCCCGGTCATGAGTTTTTTTTGAATTTTTGCTGGTTGACCTCTTAGCCCCGGTCATGGCTTTTTTGAATGTTGGTTGACCTCTCAGCCCCGGTCATGGTTTTTTTGAATTTTGGTTGACCTCTCAGCCCCGGTCATGGGTTTTTTGAGTTTTGGTTGACCTCTCAGCCCCGGTCATGGGTTTTTTGAGTTTTGGTTGACCTCTCAGCCCCGGTCATGGGTTTTTTGAGTTTTGGTTGACCTCTCAGCCCCGGTCATGGGTTTTTTGAATTTTGGTTGACCTCTCAGCCCCGGTCATGGGTTTTTTGAGTTTTGGTTGACCTCTCAGCCCCGGTCATGGGTTTTTTGAATTTTGGTTGACCTCTCAGCCCCGGTCATGGGTTTTTTGAGTTTTGGTTGACCTCTCAGCCCCGGTCATGGGTTTTTTGAGTTTTGGTTGACCTCTCAGCCCCGGTCATGGGTTTTTTGAGTTTTGGTTGACCTCTCAGCCCCGGTCATGGGTTTTTTGAATTTTGGTTGACCTCTCAGCCCCGGTCATGGTTTTTTTGAGTTTTGGTTGACCTCTCAGCCCCGGTCATGGGTTTTTTGAATTTTGGTTGACCTCTCATCCCCCGGTCATGGGTTTTTTGAGTTTTGGTTGACCTCTCAGCCCCGGTCATGGGTTTTTAAAATTTTGGTTGAGCTCTCAGCCCCCAGTCATGGCTTTTTTGATTTTTTTCGTCCAGTTTTTTTTTTTGGTCAGACTAACACCAAAGGTAGGGGTCGGTTGATCTTATCGGATGGGTGTTTGTTGTGGGAAATGGGCTTGCCTCCCGTCTTGGACCCAAACTAGGAGACTACCCAGATTTGTCATAGGATTCGATATGCTCCTGCTAGGGGTAGTTATGTGGCTTTTCTATACCAGACATGGAATAGGTAAAAGGAAAACACGGGCTCGGTTTCCTGCAGTCATTGTAGATGTGCCTATAATAGTCACGTGCATGTGCTCATAGTGTATGATGGTGTTCATCATGTTCTCGGAAACACATAAGGAAAGTATGTATGAGAAAGAATATTGAAAGATGATTTTATTGAAATTTGAGAAGGAGGACAGAATACAATTGACTCTGACTCTGACCTGGAAATTAGGATGTAGGGTACCCTAGACTCGGACTCAGACTTAGACTCGAATCAAATCCAGACCGAAGGATGCTCGTTTTTTTTTGGTAAAGTCCTTGATTGGAGAGAATGACAAGTGCCACGACTCGCCTAAACTCGGCTTTGCGCAAATGCAAGAGAGGGAGTTAAACTAGACACGACCCGGGGTGACGGGTCGACAAAGACTCTCGGACCGGGATACTCGAATGCCGACCTAGACGAGGTAACGACCGCAAATTAGACTCGAGCTGCAGAAGGGTGAGTTTGAAAATGGGGCGACCATGTTTGACTCGGGTTAGACCCTCCTAAGACAAATATGTAGAGTACGATTCTCGGAGTGACTGTGATTAATCACTCCGTCGGAGAATAGCCCCCAATGTGAAACTAAGGACTCAGATGGTGTGGCATCTTAATTCTTAAGTGACTCGAAAGTGGGGTACGTGAGACACGTGTAAGACATGACCCTTAGAGCAACCGTGATTGATCGCTCTGCTAAGGGGTAGCCCCCGAGTGGGATTGAAGATTTTGTAAAGACTCGAGTGTCGGACGAGTGACCCTTAGACATAAGGACCGTGAACCTTTTGTTATAGGGCTATGCCTTGTAAAAGGTTGACTCAGAAAAGACTCCTAGACGGGTGACTTGTGAAAGGTGGGTCTTCCTTAGGATTCGGCGGGTGGGCCGAGTCCTGTTCGAAGGAAGGTGCACGTGAAACATCCCCAGCTTTTGGACTCGATTTTGTAGACGGGCCCTCCTTTGCAAAAGTATGTCCTACGTAGGTGGGCCTTGCCTTAGTCTAATAAGGCAGACTGGGGTAGGGAAGAAACTCGTGATGTAAGATCGACAGAGTTTCGACGCTAAAGACCTTGACGACTTAAGACACGACCCGAAACTGCTAAATACGGGAAGTCCTAAGAAGAGGAAGGTTTTGAAAATTGATTGTTTTGCAAATTCCGAGACAACTCGGTGGAGAGGCCCGATTTTTCGAGAAAATCGGAAAGTGGACCGGGCCTCGGTTTTGAGAGTTCGAAAATATTTTCGAGTTTTGAATTGGGCAGCATACCGGCTAAAAATAGGCTATTTTGAGTAAAATCATAAGTCCTAAATTCGGTATGTGTCCCGGGTTTTGAAATTGGATATCTTGAAAATTGAAAATTTGAATGTCGAAAAAAAGAATTTTCGACGATTTGTAAATTGAAGATGAGATCCCGAAGATTTGAAAATCGAAAAAGACATCTCGGAGATTTGAAAATCGAGAATGGCATCTCGAAGTGTGGACATGACATAGGTCCACCCCGACGCGGCCACGCGCGGGTTTGGGTAGGCGAATGAATCTCCATATGAGAAGGATCGAATTAAAATTTAGGTCTATGTGGAGTCGCCACCAAATTTTATGGTTATTCGGAACCGTTCGAGCCCACTCTATGTCGTAGTGGGCCGTATACAAAATACGGCCCATTTCCGATGTCAGAGTTTATTGGGCTCGTCCCTTTGCATTTGATACCAATACCGACGTTATCGGATATTGTGTATTGAATGACTCTCGTTCGCCAACGGTTTCGGGCATCCGGAAACCGAGGTTCTGAGTAAGGGGTGAGGGTACGTGTTGGGAAGCCCACAAAGGACACCCAACCCCGCCCGCACTTTAGCGGCCTCTACTAAGAACTCGAATGACTTTCTAATACGCGTGCTAGTAAAACGGGAAAAATGCTTATGCAAACATTGTTTTTCCTAGGCATGTGAATGAAATTGAAAAGGGTTTCTAAGTCAATTTAATGCAACTAAAATTAACGTCGAAGTTATATTTTAGCATGTGGGTTCATTTAGTACAATAAACGAACAATAATTAAATTGACAAAAGAAATAACAAACGCGTTAGTAACGATGTAATGAAATAACGAATAATAACGGTTTGTGCAAATATTGAATTGAATTGAAAAGATGTCGATATGAGGATGCATGATTTGAAAAGATAGCATACATATGATTGATTATGCATATGTTGACCTAATGTCTTAAAATACTATCGAGTTTTGAAAAAATAGAACCATGTACGACTCGCGTTTTGAGTCGTTACGAGGCCACTCGATCGAGTGGTCGATGGACTCGATCGAGTGGAACCAAAAAAATGATTCTGTTTTGCGTCAAAGACCGTACTCGGTCGAGTTATTGACTAACCCGGTCGAGTACATGGCCACTCGACCGAGTCACTGTGAGACTCGATCGAGTGGGTGTCATAATTAGCTTTCTGACTCGATTTTAGGGTGTCACTCGATCGAGTGACTAAGGCACTCGGTCGAGTGGCACCTGTACGAACTTTATTCGTTTGCAATTTAATTATTGATTTTGAAATTGCTTTTGGTTTATGATAATTCGACGGTTTTACCGAATCGGACATAAATATTGCATAATTTATGTTCGACTTGGTTTTATAAATCGCGAATTTTGCTGAACCGAATATAAATATTATTGAATTTATACCCGATTCTAAATTTGGAGTACTCGCTATATCCCATATTCGATTATTTGAATCGATATGGAATATTAGAGTGAAATAGAAAAAAATAAATAAATTGATTTTAGTCGTTTTAAATTAATTATCGTGATATGAGTAAATCACGTTAATCAATTCATATGACTTGATTGTTAGATTCGATATCCAATTATGGAATTGGTATCGAATCCAAAATCGATGCTTTATTCGAATAAATAAATAAATAAACTTGATTCCCTCGACTTCTCCGACATCGAAATAAATCCCTAGGGATTGTGATGTCGGGTCCGTGTCAACGGGTTTCGACCCTTGTTAAAATTGATGTTTAAAGAAATTGATGGATGCAAAATTGATGATGATAACGAGAAATAATAACGGAATCTTGTTTAAGTTGACTCATCTCAATAATCAAATAATCGGGGTACCGGGATAAGCGACCATCAACGCTGTGTGCAGTACACTTGTATGTTAGTGTTTTCTTATCCCGATATCCTTCTTACTCGACACAAATCAATGAGTATTTTAATGTTTTAATACTAAAGATATTATAGATATTATGATGCGATGACTAAAATAATAAAAAAAACGAAAAAAACGAGGAAGAATGATGAATGCGCGATAATAATGATAAAAATAACCGTAACGCTAATAATAATAATACGAAATAATAATAATAATAATAATAACGCGTAATAATAATAAAAATAATACGTAATAATAATAATAATAATAATAATAATAATAATAATAATAATAATAATAATAATAATAATAATAATAATAATAATAATAATAATAATAATACGTAATAATGATGATGATAATAATAATAATAATAATAATAATAATAATAATAATACGAAAAAAAAAACGAAGAATAGGGAAGAGAAAGAAGAAAGATGTTTGTCACCCTCAACCTACATGTTTTTGTCTCGGATTAAGGCTCGTAAACGCGACTATGGCACGGGAGTCTTCGAGGTATATGAGGCTAAGTTGTGGTGGCTCGGGTTGAATCCCTAGGTTTAGGGTTTGCTAACGTCGGTTTTCCTAGGGTTTCTCTAGGGTTGGTAAAACGTAGTATGTATGTGTGTAGGATGCTAGGGTTGTAGAGGATGCGAAAAGGTGTGTAGATGTGTGCATGGGAAGGTGCTTATATAAAAATTATTAGGGCACTCGGGCTAGGGCACTCGACCGAGTAAGTAGCCAACTCGGTCGAGTGGCCCGTTACACCAGCCGCCAGGCTCAAAGCAGGCCCACTCGATCGAGTGGATGGGTCACTCGATCGAGTGGCCTAAATGGGTCGCGCGGGTCTTGTTGGACCTTGACCTTGATGGGTTTTGATGTTTGACTTGGACTTTTGACGGTTGTATGGTTGTTTTGTGTTTCTCGGGATCGACTTTGACCGGGGTTGACCGAATCGTGAAGAGTCGGTTTTAATTCCGGTGTCGGTTTTGGCCCAAATTAGTCTTGTTTGACTAGGAATGGTCCGCTGGGCCTGGATTTGAGGTTGATTTTGTGATTTTTGTACTCCGTAAGTGTGTTAGCCAACGATTAATGGATTTGAGCCCGTATCCGAGCGCGTAGAAACATGTTAGCGTCCGATTATCATCGGGTGATTTTTGGAAACTACCATAGACACCTGGCAGTCAAAATGCGGGTGTCTACAGAGCCCCCACTCTGACTGAGGCTTGGACAGGGCGAAAGTCAGAGTAGCTACCAAGCCTGTTAAGACCTGGTAGACTTCCGTTCGGGTCGTTTATAGTCCATTGGACTCGCGTGAAAGGCTCGCCAGCCATAAGGCAGAGATCATACCTGCGCTCCGTGGGGACTTTGGGCTTGTCACGTAAGCCCTGGGTGTGCCTGTGTGTTGGCCCATCCCGTGCTATCCTGGAAAATGCTGCTGGGGAGATTTGATGACTTGCATGCCTTGCTTGAGTCGTACCTGTATAAGCTACATAAAATGTATGCAACCCGTAGGTAGTAAAATGACTCGCGCTGGGGAAAAGGACTCTTGAATTTTTGAAATTTTGAAATTTGGAAATTTTGAAATTTTTGACATCGACTCCTAAAGAAATTAGGAAAGTTCGGGATGATTATTTCCACACTAGTATCGAGGCTAGGCTTGTGGCTTGATTCTGCTTGCAATTAGAAAACTTTTCCTAGAAGCGATATGGAAAGAAATTTGCAAGGCTATTACTATATATAGCCCTCCATGTCCTTGAACTTCTTCATAATTCCCATTACAAGATAGTCTTTTACTTCCCTTAAGGCAAAAAGAAAGTCTCTTTATTCCTTTTAAGAAATTCATCATGAGAATCGATAGGTTGAGTGCTATGCTGCAGGCGTGGTCCCGTCAATTTAGGGATGCCGATAGGGTGGTTTTGAACCAGACGGGTATAACTCAGTTGTACCCGTTCTGCCAGATGGTGGTAGATCGCTACTTTTTGGATGCTTGTTTGGCCTACTGGGATGACATATATCATGTCTTTGCTTTCCCTCGGGGCGAGATCTGCCCTCTACCCGAAGAAATTGCTGCAATAGGAGGATGGAACCCGATGCTTCGGCCCGCTGTCCCGTATTCAGTCTACCACCCAAAGAGGAAGCTGAGGGAATTTTTGGGGCTATCTCATAACGAAGTGTCCCGTATGATGAAAGGTGGTGATATTTCTCTGATCGACCTGGCTGAGAAATTCATGAACCCGCATGATGTCCGGGTGAGGTCAGCCCATAGCCGCAGGGCCTTTTCTTTCTGCATGCTCCATGTTTACGCTTTTGAGGGTCACATGGATTGGTTATCTTGCATGGGTAGTGCTCGTCTCATAACGGTGGTGGATTTGATGGAGACTGAACACAGCCCGACTTGGTTAATCACGGGCGAAATCATCCAGGGCTTGGATAATCGTAAGAGAGATGAATCCATTCGTCTTACCGGAAGCACCCGTTTGTTGCAAGTAAGTCGGATTTTTATTTTTGATTCCTTGATTTTTTGAATTTTTTTCGTAGACTCAGCTACTGCTGTGGGCACTCGATCGAGTCACCCTGACACTCGATCGAGTGCCTTCGCTGAACGGCTTCTGTCCGCTTCCAGTGATGTCACTCGATCGAGTCATGCTGTCACTCGATCGAGTGTCGTCCGTCCTGTCTTCGAAATCTAATGCTTTTGTTCTCTTTTTTTTCAGATTTGGCTTTATGAGAGGCTATCAGTGATAGATCCCCCACTCGATGCCAGCACCTACCGCCATAATCAGCTGATGACGAGACGACGGGCCATCGATTTTTCTCGCTTGATTAGCCAGAAGTATTGGGATGAGGTGCTATCCATCCATGGTGGACGGTTGATTCGATGGGTCGTGCCATGGTGGCCCATCCCGGCTTGGTCGGGTTTGGACCCGAGGGAGAGAGCCCGTTACCAAGTGATCTTGTCCTTCACCCAAACGGTTCATCTATACCCGGATCGCATACTAAGGCAGTATGGACGATCTCAGCGGATACCAGAAATAGAAGCCATTGTGAGTGATCCAACCCAATTGACGGATGTGATGTGCGACACATGGATGCAAAGATGGTACACCCGGCACACTTGGTCCATTTCCAAATCTCGGCATTCGATCTGGGTGTCAGACTCATATACCAAGTGGACTAAAGCAGGTGATGCTAAAGCCCGAGCTGCTTTGAAGGTTGATGAAGCCTTTGACCTGCTGAGGAGAGAACAGGCTAAAGACAACAGGGGGTTCTTTGATGAGGGAGACACTCCAGCTACCCTAGTCCGCCTAATGTCAGGGCAGAAGAAGAAGGCCAAGACTCAAGCTAAAGGGTCCGGTGCTAAAGGTGCTCGGGGGAAAGTGAGCCCCCAGACAGACTTGGAAAGGAGACTGGGCCCTAGACTAGCCGTGCAGGACCGACTTGGCCCACGGGATGGGCTACCCAAACATGTCCGGGCCCGACTTGGGCCAAAGACTGTGATTGAAGACCCATCGCCAAAGAAGCGGGCCCGTGCTAAGGAGGTTCCCCTTGTGATTAGGGAACGCTCATCCCCACCTCGACGACCTCGGGCTCCACACGACCCGAAGGACAAGGGGAAGGGGAAGATGCCCGGATATTAGTCTCCGTATTTTATTATTTGAATATTACTAATTATTTTTCGGTGTGATTTTTGTGTATGCCGTGTTTGGCGTTTTTTTTTTTTTTTTTTTTTTTTTTTTTTTTTTGTAATTCCCGAGTTTATCGAGATATTAATAAAAGACATATTATTTGAAACCGTTCCCGTCTTTTCGATATTGCAGTGGTTGTACCCTTTTGAGGGGTTGCCTACGTATCCACAATTAGCGGAATCAAACCAGACGTAGTTCAAAATTTGATTTGATTGATTTGATTTTCTTTTGCAATTTTCGAAATACATCAAGATCATTGATTCGAGATGTGCGACGGTAGAATAATGAATTCTAACTTATTGACTTGTCTAAAATTTTGAAAATAATTTTTTGCAAATGACATTGAGACAGGGGGTTTATGGGTAATAGCGCTTCAGCTGGTCCAAGTTGGTCGGGTTGACGAACTCGTTACCGTCCAGGTCCGTTAGCATCACCGCTCCTCCCGATAGGGTTTTCTTGACTAAGTATGGCCCAGCCCAGTTGGGTTTGAATTTTCCCCTTGGGTCAACCGGCAGTAAGGCACGAACCGATTTTAGGACCAAATCTCCTTCTTTGATTTTTCTGGGCCTAACTCTTTTGTTGAAGGCCCGCTGGATTCTCTTTTGATATACTTGAATATTATTGAGGGCCCGCGATCGTCGTTCGTCCAAGAGGACTAGCGAATCGTATCGGGCTTGGACCCAATCTGCTTCTGGTACTTGGCTTTCAAGTAGAATCCTTATGGATGGTACTTCTAACTCAACCGGCTGGACTGCTTCCATTCCATATGTCAGGTAATACGGAGTTGCTCCTGTTGCAGTGCGGATTGAAGTTCGGTACCCCCATAAGGCAAAAGGTATCTTGTCGGGCCAGTCCCGATAATTCTCAGCCATCTTTTTAAGTATGGTGACAATTGTTTTGTTGGCCGCTTCTACCGCTCCGTTTGTTTGGGGTCGGTAAGGTGAGGACGTATGCCTTTGAATTTTGTATTTTGCCAGCAATGCGGTAGTTTTAGCTTGAAAGTGGGTCCCGTGATCACTGATAAATTCGTGCGGGATCCCATACCGGCATATAATCTTATTTTGGATAAATTTGGCCACGTGCTTGGCATTCAAGACACGGTATGACTCGGCTTCTACCCACTTGGTGAAGTAGTCGATGGCCACCAAAATGAAGCAATGTCCTCCTGTCCCGGAAGGATGCACTTTCCCAATTATGTCAATACCCCATGTCGAAAATGGCCATGGTGATGTCATGGTATATAATAGGGAAGATGGCATATGTTGTACATTACCGAAGATCTGACAGTTATGGCAGTGCTTGACGTATAACTGGCAGTCTGTCTCCATGGTGTTCCAGTAATACCCGAGCCTCATGATTTTACGGGATAGCATATGGGCGTTCATATGCGGACCGTTTTCACCGTCGTGAACTTCGGCCGTGACCTTCTCGGCTTGAATTTTGTCGATACATAGGAGGAGAGCCCCCTGTGCCGTCTTTTTATACAATTGCCCGTCATCAGTACGAACAAATTGGGTTGCTAATCTTCGTAGGGCCTTTTTGGCCCGATTTTCAGCTCCCGCGGGATATTCCCCCGTTGTCAGGTATGTTAAGACGGTTTGATACCAAGGTTCTAGGTCAGTTATCTCGATATCTTGAATGGCATGGAAGTATGCCGGCTCTGACCGCCTTTCAACACAGATTGGCATGCTTGTCAAGTGATCCGGGATGTTCAGTAAAGATGCTAATTTGGAAAGTGCATCTGCAAACTGATTTTCCTCTCGGGGTAGGTAAATATACTCGACTTTCTGGAATTGTTTCTCTAGAACTCGTACTCGCGCTTGGTAAGCTACGAGATTGGCGTTCCGAGTTTTCCATTTTTGGAGTGCTTGATTGATGACCAATGATGAGTCACCGTGGACCCGGAGGTTTGTTACCCCTAAATCAGCAGCGGCTTGCAACCCGTGAATGCATGCTTCGTATTCGGCTGCGTTGTTGGTCACGTCGAAATCCAACTTGATGGATAAGGGAGTGTGTTCCCCTCGGGGTGAGATTAACAGAATTCCGACCCCAAATCCTCGGAAATTGGATGCCCCATCGAAATACAGATCCCATGTCTCGGTATCGGTATGAGATATGTCTTCATCAGGAAAGGCCCATGTATCGGTGTGGCCTTCTTCGAAAATTGGGCTGTCAGCGAGGAACTCGGCAACTACCCGGCCTTTGATGGCTTTTAATGGTACAAACTTGAGGTCGAACTCAGATAACATTAAAGTCCATCTTGACATCCTGCCGTTGAGGATGGGCTTCTCGAATAAGTACTTGATTGGATCCATTTTGGATAATACATGTACCTCGTGACTAAGCATGTAGTGTCTGAGCTTTTTAGTGGCCCAAACCAAGGCTAGACACGTTTTCTCGAGCATGGTGTATTTGCATTCGTACTCGAGGAACTTTTTACTGATGTAGTAAATAGCCCGTTCTTCCGAATCGTCTGTCTGGGCCAGTATAGCCTCCATGGCTGACTCGGTCGTTGTTAGGTATAACGACAGAGGTAAACCGTGTTGAGGTGGCATTAGTACCGGCGGAGCAGACAGAATCTCCTTGATTTTGTTAAAGGCCGCTTGACATTTGTCGTCCCACAGCACCCGTTCCCCGATCTTCAGTTTCTTGAAAATGGGTTCACATACCATGGTTAGCTTTGAAATGAACCGGCTGATATACTGGACTTTCCCGAGAAACCCCCTTATCTCCTTTTCGGTCTTGGGTGGTTGCATCTCGGTGATGGCTTTGATTTTAGCTGGGTCGGCCTCGATGCCGCGTTGGCTAACGATATGGCCCTGTAATTTGCCTGACGTTACCCCAAAACTGCATTTTTGTGGGTTTAGTCTCATGTTGTATTTCCGTAGTCTGGTAAAGAACTTTCTTAGGGCTGTGATGTGCCCGCTTCGGTCCTTAGACTTGACGATCATATCGTCCACATAGACCTCCACCTCCTTATGCATCATGTCGTGTAATAAGGTGGTGGCGGTCCGTTGATAGGTGGCTTCAGCATTGATGAGCCCAAATGGCATGACGGTGTAGCAGTAAGTTCCCCATGGTGTAATGAAGGTGGTCTTACCCGTATCCTCTTCTGCCATTTTGATTTGATTGTATCCGGCATACCCGTCCATGAATGATAGAAGGGCATGGTCGGCCGTGTTATCCACTAATATGTCGATATATGGTAACGGAAAATCATCTTTTGGACTGGCCTTGTTTAGGTCCCGGAAGTCCACGCATACCCGCACCTTGCCGTCCTTCTTGGGTACCGGCACGATGTTTGCAACCCAGTCTGGATATTCAGACACTTGTATAAAGCCTGCTTTGAATTGTTTATCGACCTCTTCTTTGACTTTAAGAGACCATTCGGGCTTCATTCTTCTGAGTTTTTGTTTAACCGGTTTGCACCCATCTTTGATGGGTATTCGGTGTTCTACTATTTCTCGATCTATTCCCGGCATGTCCTTGTAGGACCATGCAAAGACGTCTTTAAATTCTAGGAGGAGGTCCGTGAACTGTTGTCTCTCCTCTGGATCTAAAGATTGGCCCAACTTAAGCGTCTGGGGCTCTAAAGTGGTTCCCACGTTGATGGACTCGGTTTCTTCGATTACCGGATCTCGGGATTCCCTTTGCTCGAGCTGCTCGACCAGATGTTGTGGTAGAGGTACCTGTTCGTCGGGTTTCTCAATGTCATTGCATATAAAATTTTTGAAATTTTTGAAATTTTGGAAATAAGACAAGTCGTAAGCAGAACGGTGTTCGTTATTATTATTGATAGTGAATTTGGAAAATAGCTCGAATAGAGCTGCCATCTGATCGTTGGTCAGTGGCGGGATAGGTAGAGGTCTTGGGACAGGCCCCAAGACCTCAGTGGGTGTGGCTAAGGGAGTTACAGACTCGATACTAGCACCTGACCCCCTAGACTCGGACTCAGACTCCGACTCTGACTCTGACTCTGACTCGGACTCGGTATCCGGCATGTCTCCCTCGCCGGTGGTCAGCTTGTAGACCCGTCCTTGACTGTCGGTCCACTTTATAGTCTTCCTCCAAACTCTCGTCCCGGCGTTGGCACCGACCTTGGTAATGAGCTTGGTTGGGTCGAACCGATCGCTGCGGAGGATCAAGTTGACCAAGTCGTCTTTTGGAGCGGACGGTCCTGTCTTCTCCAAATAAGAGCCCCATCATGGGCTCGGAGTCGTCTTCACCCTTCTCGGGTTCTATTTGGAGGACGGTGAATATATCGTCGGGGATATAGTTACATTCCCGAGCCTTTTTGGTCTCGGGATATGTGATGGTGGGTTGGTAGAGGCCCACTTGGATGGCTCCGAAGACTGGAGTGACGAATATGATTGTATCGGCCCGGCCCGCATTCTCCGAGCTTATGGTATATCCTAATCCGAGTCGGGACTCTCCATTGTCTAAGACCTCGATGATCTTCCCCGCAGGAAGATACGGCCTTGAAGTAGCTCCGGGTAGGTAACCCAGATTTTGTAGCATCGTGTCGATGCTAGGGGCGAAGTAGGGTTTGAAAAGATATTCCTCCTCAATCATACCCACGAAGTCGAATCCTCGGGATTCGGCCCGATTCGTGGCGTTACAGCTTGCCACGGTCATGGGGGTCGCCTCCAATGTGACAATACCGTCTTTGAGTGGCATCTTTACTTTTCGGTGGAGGGTAGATGACACGGCCTTGACTGCGTGGATCCAAGGCCTTCCCAGTAGGAGATTGAATGATGAGGTGACGTCTATCACCTGGAACTCCAACTCCTTTTCGATTGGGCCCGTTAAGATCTTCAGTTTAACGGCCCCAGCTACTGATTTTGGGCTCCCGTCGAAGGCCTGGATAGTTTGGGCCGTCGGGATATAGTCGGCATCAGTGATGCCGAGGGCTTTGGCGGTCCTTAATGGTAGGACGTTCACGGCTGATCCATCGTCAATGAGGGTCATCGGGAGATACTTACCCTTGCAGATGACCGTGATATATAGGGCCAGGTTGTGATTGGGCCCAAATGGAGGTAGATCAGCTTCAGAGAAGGTTATGAGTGGACCTTCTTCTTTGGACTTGCCCTTGAGGTAGGGCATAATGGTAGCTACCATTTCAGCGGGAGTAGCTTCCGAATCGACCTTGATCTCATCGAGAGCCTTAGTCAGAGCTTCCCGATGAGCCTGTTAGCTAACCAATAGCTGCCATATGGTTAGATCAGCTCGAACTCTCTTCATTTGTTGGACCAAGGCTGTGTCATTGCTTGGTTCATCGGGGGTTATTTCCGTCCTGGCAGGTTCAGTGACGGATGTTGGAGTGGCGCGCCCAGCAGTGGCGAGGTGGTTGGTGGCTAGAGCCTTGGATTTGGCTTTTCGGACCTCTTCCAGGGTGACGGGGACAGCTTCCCCCTTGGCTAAGTAGACATCGTCCTCGTTATCGAACCATATCCCATTGATTTGTGGGATAAAAGGAGAAATGAGGTGAGAACAGTCAATTACCTCCCCTGTGAATATGGCGTGGGCGTTGAACGGGTTTTCTTTGTTGCTCGGCTTGTCTCCGGGCAACGGAACTTTCCCGCTCTCGATAAGGTCTTGGATTAAGTGCTTTAACTTCCAACATTTTTCAGTATCATGTCCGTTGCCCCGGTGATACTGACAGTAGGCTTGAGCATTATAGTACTTGGACCTCTTCTCTGCTGGAGGCTCTGGAGTTGGGCCTATTGGTTGAATCAGACCCTTTGAAGATAGCCTTTGTAAGGCATAAGTATAGGTAGTCCCTATATCTGTGAATACCCGATTTGGTGTATTCTTTTTGGATGAGGTGTCGAGCAAGTTTACCTCATCAAAGATGCTGCGGGTCGCAGATGCGGGTGCGGGCTTGTTTGTAGATGAACTAGCCCCTTGATAGCCCTTGGTAGAGGCCTTAGTCAGGCTCTCTAACCTCAGATCATCTTCGATCCTTGTGCCCATTTCAGTAAGGACAGCAAAGTTTGGGATGATATCATACCGGAGATGGACCCGGTAGGATGGGAGTAGATTCTTGACGAAGGCCTCTACTAGGGCCTTTTCGCCGGGCTTATCGACCAGCTTCACACTTTCGGCCCTCCATCTTTGTAGATACTTTGTGAACCCTTCTTTGGGCTCTTGGGCCATTACCTCCAGAGTACGCATTGTAGTCTGGATTTCAGTGTTGTCGGCATAATTCCTAGCAAACTCGGTCGCCACATCATCCCAAGTCTTGTATTTCTTGGGGTCGAGCCTGTAGAACCAGGCCTTAGGATGCTTCTCTAGGGAAGAGGGGAATAGATGCTTGAACATTGTTGACTTCACCCCTTTTACCGCCATGAAGTCTTTGAAGGCCCGGATGTGGTGGACCGGGTCTTCGGTACCCTCAAACATAGGAAGTCCCGTTAAGTTGAGGTTAGCCGGTAGCTCGTTATCCAAAGGTGAATAAGTACGAGCGTTTTCGGTGTGGATCGAGTTGTTCGTTGATAAATGGACTTGCTCTTCGAGCCTACGAACAACACTAAGCAATTCGGCCATGGGCCCGATGGGCTCGGCTCCTTCGGTTGGGACCGCCTTCTCTACGGTGCTCAGGCGGGTGGATAGGGTTGCCTGATTGGTCACGATGGCCGCCAGCTGGGTTTCGATCTTGGCGAGAGAGTCTTTCAGTTCATCCATCTTGTGCTGGTGTCGAGTTACGGGCGGCCTGTCTGTAAGAACACCACGTAATCAGAAACTAGCCCAAAATCCCGAAATAGAAATTACATCCCGAACAAGACTAAAAGAGGAAAAAGACTCGGAAGAGACACCTAGACGGGTGACTTGCGACAGGTGGGCCTTCCTTAGGATTTGGTGAGTGGGCCTAGTCCTGTTCAAAGGAAGGTTCACGTGAGACATCCCCAGACTTTAGACTCGATTGTGTTGACGGGCCCTCCTTTGTAAGGGTTTGTCCTACGTAGGTGGGCCTTGCCTTAGTCTAATAAGGCGGACTGGGAAGGGGAAGAAACTCGTGATGTAAGATCGACAAAGTTTCGACGCTACGGACCTCGACAACTTAAGACACGACCCGACACTGCTAAATACGGGAAGTCCTAGAAGAGGAAGGTTTTGAAAACTGATCGGTTTTGGAAAAGAACCGAGAGGACTCGGTGGAGGGGCCCAAATTTTGAAAGAAATGTCGTTGGGCCGCGAGTTTTTGAAAATTCGAAAGTATTTTCGAGTTTTGAATTGGGCAGCATACCGTCTAGAAAATAGGCTATTTTGAGTAAAATCATAAGTCCTAAATTCGGTATGTGTCCCGGGTTTTGAAATTGAATGGTTTGGAAAAGATATAATTTTGAAAAATTGACGGTTTTTTTTTTTGAAAATGACTCGGAAACCAAGTAGCACGTAGTCACACAAGCATTATAACGACGCCATGTATGCTCTATAATAAGTCTCGGTCGGTCTATAGAGGGTCTATACCAGTGTACATAGTCTAGACGTTGATCGGGACGGACTTCCTAAGTCGAGTTGATCTTAGAACATGCCGCGAAACCCACTCGAATCGACTATGGACACCTTTCAACATATCCATATTGGAGTACATCGACGGTATAGTGGGACATCGGTCGCGAGTACCGGCCCGGGAAAATATGGGTTATGCATGAACCGTAGAACTAACACGCGTATTGTATTTGTCAAACGATTTCTATTCGAGTCTCACCCTGAGGATGCCGATGGTAAGTCACGCATCAGTTAATCCCCAGCGGAGTCGCCAAATTGTGGACATGACATAGGTCCACCCCGACGCGGCCACGCGCGGGTTTGGGTAGGCGAATGAATCTCCATATGAGAAGGATCGAATTGAAATTTAGGTCTATGTGGAGTCGCCACCGAATTTTATGGTTATTCGGAACCGTTCGAGCCCACTCTATGTCGTAGTGGGCCGTATACAAAATACGGCCCATTTCCGATGTCAGAGTTTATTGGGCTCGTCCCTTTGCATTTGATACCAATACCGACGTTATCGGATATTGTGTATTGAATGACTCTCGTTCGCCAACGGTTTCGGGCATCCGGAAACCGAGGTTCTGAGTAAGAGGTGAGGGTACGTGTTGGGAAGCCCACAAAGGACACCCAACCCCGCCCGCACTTTAGCGGCCTCTACTAAGAACTCGAATGACTTTCTAATACGCGTGCTAGTAAAACGGGAAAAATGCTTATGCAAACATTGTTTTTCCTAGGCATGTGAATGAAATTGAAAAGGGTTTCTAAGTCAATTTAATGCAACTAAAATTAACGTCGAAGTTATATTTTTGCATGCGGGTTCATTTAGTACAATAAACGAACAATAATTAAATTGACAAAAGAAATAACAAACGCGTTAGTAACGATGCAATGAAATAACGAATAATAACGGTTTGTGCAAATATTGAATTGAATTGAAAAGATGCCAATATGAGGATGCTTGATTTGAAAAGATAGCATACATATGATTGATTATGCATATGTTGACCTAATGTCGTAAAATACTATCGAGTTTTGAAAAAATAGAACCATGTACGACTCGCGTTTTGAGTCGTTAGGAGGCCACTCGATCGAGTGGTCGATGGACTCGATCGAGTGGAACCAAAAAAATGATTCTGTTTTGCGTCAAAGACCGTACTCGGTCGAGTTATTGACTAACCCGGTCAAGTACATGGCCACTCGACCGAGTCACTGTGAGACTCGATCGAGTGGGTGTCATAATTAGCTTTCTGACTCGATTTTAGGGTGTCACTCGATCGAGTGACTAAGGCACTCGGTCGAGTGGCACCTGTACGAACTTTATTCGTTTGCAATTTAATTATTGATTTTGAAATTGCTTTTGGTTTATGATAATTCGACGGTTTTACCGAATCGGACATAAATATTGCATAATTTATGTTCGACTTGGTTTTATAAATCGCGAATTTTGCTGAACCGAATATAAATATTGTTGAATTTATACCCGATTCTAAATTTGGAGTACTCGCTATATCCCATATTCGATTATTTGAATCGATATGGAATATTAGAGTGAAATAGAAAAAAATAAATAAATTGATTTTAGTCGTTTTAAATTAATTATCGTGATATGAGTAAATCACGTTAATCAATTCATATGACTTGATTGTTAGATTCGATATCCAATTATGGAATTGGTATCGAATCCAAAATCGATGCTTTATTCGAATAAATAAATAAAAAAACTTGATTCCCTCGACTTCTCCGACATCGAAATAAATCCCTAGGGATTGTGATGTCGGGTCCGTGTCAACGGGTTTCGACCCTTGTTAAAATTGATGTTTAAAGAAATTGATGGATGCAAAATTGATGATGATAACGAGAAATAATAACGGAATCTTGTTTAAGTTGACTCATCTCAATAATCAAATAATCGGGGTACCGGGATAAGCGACCGTCAACGCTGTGTGCAGTACACTTGTATGTTCGTATTTTCTTATCCCGATATCCTTCTTACTCGACACAAATCAATGAGTATTTTAATGTTTTAATACTAAAGATATTATAGATATTATGATGCGATGACTAAAATAATAAAAAAAACGAAAAAAACGAGGAAGAATGATGAATGCGCGATAATAATGATAAAAATAACCGTAACACTAATAATAATAATACGAAATAATAATAATAATAATAATGCATAATAATAATAACAATAATACGTAGTAATAATAATAATAATAATAATAATAATAATAATAATAATAATACGTAATAATGATGATAATAATAATAATAATAATAATAATAATAATAATACGAAAAAAAACGAAGAATAGGGAAGAGAAAGAAGAAAGATGTTTGTCACCCTCAACTTACATGTTTCTGTCTCGGATTAAGGCTCGTAAACGCGGCTATGGCACGGGAGTCTTCGAGGTATATGAGGCTAAGTTGTGGTGGCTCGGGTTGAATCCCTAGGTTTAGGGTTTGCTAACGTCGGTTTTCCTAGGGTTTCTCTAGGGTTGGTAAAACGTAGTATGTATGTGTGTAGGATGCTAGGGTTGTAGAGGATGCGAAAAGGTGTGTAGATGTGTGCATGGGAAGGTGCTTATATAGAAAATATTAGGGCACCCGGGCTAGGGCACTCGACCGAGTAAGTAGCCAACTCGGTCGAGTGGCCCGTTACACCAGCCGCCGGGCTCAAAGCAGGCCCACTCGATCGAGTGGATGGGTCACTCGATCGAGTGGCCTAAATGGGTCGCGCGGGTCTTGTTGGACCTTGACCTTGATGGGTTTTGATGTTTGACTTGGACTTTTGACGGTTGTATGGTTGTTTTGTGTGTCTCGGGATCGACTTTGACCGGGGTTGACCCAATCGTGAAGAGTCGGTTTTAATTCCGGTGTCGGTTTTGGCCCAAATTAGTCTTGTTTGACTCGGAATGGTCCGCTGGGCTTGGATTTGAGGTTGATTTTGTGATTTTTGTACTCCGTAAGTGTGTTAGCCAACGATTAATGGATTTGAGCCCGTATCCGACCGCGTAGAAACATGTTAGCGTCCGATCATCATCGGGTGATTTTTGGAAACTACCATAGACACCTGGCAGTCAAAATGCGGGTGTCTACACGAAGATTTGAAAAGTGAAATTGAGATTTTGAAAGTTCGAAAATCGAATGGTGGATCGGAAGTTCGAATTTCGAAATGGGCGGCATGCGGGCTAGAAAATAGGCTTGTTTTGAGTCAAATCATAAGTCCTAAATTTCGGCAGCTTTCCGAGTTTTTGAAAGTTGAATATTTTTGAAAAGATGCATTTTTGAAATGACGGTTTTTGAAAACGATACGTAAATCAAGTAGCACGTAGTCAAGCATTATAACGACGCCATGTATGCTTTACACTAAGTCTCGGTCGGTCTATAGAAGGTCTATACCAGTGTACATAGTCTAGACGTTGATCGGGACGGACTTCCTAAGTCAAGTTGATCTTAGAACATGCCGCGAAACCCACTCGAATCGACTATGGACACCTTTTGACATATCCATATTGGAGTACATCAACGGTATAATGGGACGTCGGTCGCGAGTACCGGCCCGGGAAAATATGGGTTATGCATGAACCGTAAAACTAAAACGCGTATTGCATTTGTCAAACGATTTCTATTCGAGTCTCACCCTGAGGATGCCGATGGTAAGTCACGCATCAGTTAATCCCCAGTGGAGTCGCCAAATTGTGGACATGACATAGGTCCACCCCGACGCGCCACGCACGGGTTTGGGTAGGCGAATGAATCTCCATATGAGAATGGATCGAATTGAA
Organism: Agrostemma githago; assembly: GCA_958450325.1. NCBI lineage: Eukaryota > Viridiplantae > Streptophyta > Magnoliopsida > Caryophyllales > Caryophyllaceae > Agrostemma > Agrostemma githago. The sequence goes on along the minus strand of OY288252.1, from coordinate 58,983,452 downwards.
ATTTAGGTCAATGTGGAGTCGCCACCGAATTTTGTGGTTATTCGGAACCATTCGAGCCCACTCTATGTCGTAGTGGGCCGTATACAAAATACGGTCCATTTCCGATGTTAGAGTTTATTGGGCTCGTCCCCTTGCATTTGTTACCGATACCGACATTATCGGATATCGTGTATTGAATGACTCTCGTGCGCCAACGGTTTCGGGCATTCGGAAACTGAGGTTCTGAGTAAGGGGTGAGGGTACGTGTTGGGAAGGCCACAAAGGACACCCAACCCCGCCCGCATTAGCGGCCTCTACTAAGATCTCGAGTGACTTTCTAATACACGCGTTAGTTGAACGGGAAAAATGCTTATGCAAACATTGTTTTCCTATGCATATGAGAAATTGAAAAGAGGGTTTCTATGTCAATTTAATGCAACTAAAATTAACGTCAAAGTTGTATTTTAGCATGCAGGTTCATTTTAGTACAACAAAATAAACTAGAATTAAATTGACAAAAGAACAAACGGTTAGTAACGAGATAATGATGATAACGGTTTGCAAATTATTGAATAAAATTGAATGATGTAAAGAGATGATGCATGGTTTGAAAAGATAGCAATACACGTGATTAATTAGGCACGTGTTGACCTAAGTCATGAAAAGATATGAACGAGACTCGAATAACTTATAGGACTCGCGGTTTGACGCGATAAAGGGGCCACTCGACCGAGCCATTGAGGGACTCGACCGAGTGGACCTCTGAGAAAGGTTATGTCCAAATTTCGTGACCCTACTCGACCGAGTTACTGACCAACTCGGCCGAGTACGTTGCCACTCGATCGAGTCATTGCGAGACTCGACCGAGTGGAGGTCGGAAAATGTATTCTGCTCGGTTTTTGTGATGTCACTCGATGGAGTGGCCTATTGCACTCGGTCGAGTGGCACCTGTACGAACTACTGGTTCGTTTGCAATTTTGTTATGATTTCGAAATTGCTCTTGATTTTGATAATTTGACGATTTTACCGAATTGGGCATAAATATTGTATGATTTATGATCGATTCGGATTTTTATAAATCATTGATTTTGTTGAACCGAATATAAATATTGTGGGATTTATACTCGATTCCGAATTTGAATACTCGTTGTATACCATATTCGATTATTGAATCGATATGGAATACTAGAGTGAAAATATTAAATTGATTTTAGTCGTCTTAAATTAACTATCGCAATATGAGTAAATCGCGTTAATTAATTTATGTGACTAGATCGCTAGATTCGACATCCAATTATGGAATTGGTATCGAATCTAATGGATCGACACCTTGCTTTGAATTAGAAAACTTGATTCCCTCGGCTTCTCCGACATCGAAATAAATCCCTAGAGATTGTGATGTCGGATCCGCGTCAACGGGTTTCGACCCTTATTAAATAGAATGCTCGTTTTTGAAAATTGATGCAAATATGCGACTTGAATAATGATGTAAAAGAAATAAAACGGATTATTGTTTAAGTTAACTTGTTTCAATAATCAAATGATCGGGGTGATGGGATAAGCGACCGGCAACGCTGTGTGCAGTACACTTGTATATTCGGTTTTCCTTATCCCACCATCATTCACATTCGACACAAATCGACAAGTATTTTAATGTTTTGATACTAACGGTATTATCGATATTATGATGCGATAAAGAAAATAAATAAAAAAAAACGAAAAAACGAGAAAAAGGAGGAAGATGACGAGAGGAAGAGAAGAAGGAAAGAAAGGGGTTTTGGCACCCTCAACCTACATGTTCTTGTCTCGGATCAGACTCGTAGTTGTGGTTTGCACGGGAGTTTCGAGTATGTAGGCTAAGTTGTGGTGGTTAGGGTTTCGATTCCTAAAACTAGGTTTAGGGTTTGCTAGTGTATTGCTTAGGGTAGAATCAAGGTTGCAAAAAGGTGTGTAATTGAGTGTGCATGGGGTTGCTTATATAGGCAAAGGTAAGGGCACCCGGTTAGGGTTACTCGACTGAGTAACCAGCTGACTCGGTCGAGTGACCCGTTATGCCTGCAGTCGGGCTTGAATATGGGCCCACTCGATCGTGGGTGGGGCACTCGATCGAGTGGCCCAGCGGGGTCGTGCGGGTCCATTGCTTTGGACCGTGACTTGGGTTTTTGATGGGTTTGTGTTTGACTTGGACTTTTGATGGCTGTTTTGTAAGTCTCGGAAACGACTTTGACCGGGTTTGACCCAATCGTTAAAAAGTCGGTTTTACTTCCGGTGTCGATTTCGGCCCAAATTAGCCTTATTTGATTGGAAACGGCCCACTGGACCTGGTTTTGAGGTTGATTTTGTGAGATTTGTACTCCGTAAGTGCGTTAGCCAGCAACTAATGGATTTGAGCCCGTATCCGAGCGCGTACAAACACGTTAGCGTCCGATCATCATCGGGTGTTTTTTGGAAACTGCCATTGACACCTGGCAGTCAAAATGCGGGTGTCTACAGGTTGTATTACCCTGACTACTTCCTACACCTTATTGTGAATTTTCTTATGAAGTAGTGTGTATAAAATTCATGATAATGAGTTCTCTTATGAAGTATTCACGGCAATATATATAATTACACACAAAATAATTTATTATTTAATTATTTATGTTAAGAATTAAGAATAAATATTACATACATATCAAACATAATAAAATATCCGGACATATTATTTTGAAAATATGGATCATATTTACTCTTATTTAGTTTCCTGAAATAATGAATATTATAATAATGAATAATGAAAATTTGGATGAGAAAGTGAGGGTAATGATGGACGCAATAGTAGAATTTATAGGACAAAGCACAATGTGTGAAAGGAACATTTACTATACATAATTGTATAATTGTAATTGCATTATTATTGGAAGGTAATTAGGATATTTTGATTAACACCCATATTATTTGAGCTATTACGTATAACATATTATTACACCATATTATACAATATCATTTACGTATAACATATTATTACACTTATAACCATGTTATTACACTATCATTTACGTATAACCATATTATTACACCATGATACACGTGAATATTTTATTAATATGTGTGTGTAATGTCTTTTAATAACATATTATTCTTACTTTTTAGTAATGGGTTATCGTTAACTACCGAATATTATACGTATAATGTCTATAATAGATATACATGAAAATATGGACTATGTATAATGTCTATTATATTATGCGTACACACCATAATATTATACGAAATATTAATATATGGCATATATATTGGATTGCAAGTTGAGACATAAAATTATGTATGGTAAAAAAATTAGATATAATAATATTTTAGGCAGCAAAATCGTGCGTGAGTATTGATTTTTCTATAGGATGGTCTAGAATAATATTAATAGGGAAGACAGTAATAATTTACGATATTATTATATTACGATACTAATAATCGATTACAATATATTGATTTATATATATTAGGTATAATATATGTATAACCATATTATTAGACCATGTTATACGTAAATATTTTAATAATATGTGTGTGTAGTGTATTTTAATAACATATTATTATTACTTTTTAGTAATGGGTTATTATTAATAACTGAATATTATACGTATAATGTCTATAATAGATATGCATGAAAATGGGGAGTATAAAATTATCAGGATATAAAATTATGCGTACACACCATAATATTACATGTACTATTAATATATGGCATATATACTAGATTGCAATCATGATATAAAAGTATGAATGGTTTAGTATATTAATAGGAAATACCATATTATTACAATATTATGTACGTATTGTCACGATATCTTATTACGATAATATATTTGAATTTATATATCCAATTATGTACGTATTGTCACGATAACCGTCTTGTTATCCTATTACAACAATATATCCAATTATATTACGATACCATATTATTACGAAATTTTAACTATGGCAATAATAATAAGAAGTACATAGCATCGTTTATAATAGTAAGACACAATGTGTGTCAACACAATGCATTATTTCGGGAATTAATATTATATATAATTAGATGTGTGTGTGTGCACACACACATAACATATGGCAATATATACTAAACCTCAATTAGGATATTAAACCCGTATATGGACTATATATGAATATAATTAGATATATACGGTATACATATTATATTTAAAATTAGATATAATATTTTAGGGAAGTCCAATTTCCAAGTGTGAGTATTTACATATATATGTCGTAATATTTACATGGTATAATATTTATGGCAATATTTAAATATACGCATGTTTGGTTGCCGATTTACGTGATATATCACTGTATGCATTAACAAACGAATATTAATCATAAATCACAAATTGTAATACTTCATTCTTGGTTCATACAAATTAATTATTGATATTATTGGTGTTAATTCTTGGTCGATGTAATTATTATTATAAACAGTACTCGGTATATGATTATATGATGATTATGACGTTATACTTTATGTTAACATATTTAGCTTTTAACATAACCATCTTGACCATCTTTATAGTAAATATTAAAAACTCGTCAATCATGTAGGGTGTGTATATATACGTGTACATATAAAAGATATTGATATTATTCCAAAAGCTATGGAAATATATAAATCACTAAGACAATTTTATTACTTAAAATAGTTTGGCGTGGAGGACATGTAGTTTGTTACATTATTTAGTAACTATCTCTTACACAAACCAGCGAAACCGACTAATAGCGGAATATGTCGGTTGTTTATTTTTCTACTTAAGTAGTAATACTTAAAACGGCTTTAACTTGTCTCTCTCGCCACCCGGGTCACAATTTTGGTAGTTGGCACTCCATCAATCATTGCACCACCGTCTTCATTATTATTCTCTGAAGTACTTGCATTGAACTCGGGAATGACAACTTCATGTGTTGTGTAGTACGCTCCAAAGTTGGCACACCATAATCATCAATACATTTTACAGTTTGTGCACCGGAAATGGCTACATCCTTTATCATACGGACTCTATGATAAAAAATTTAAATTTCAAATTTTAATAATGACGTACGGGAAAAACAATCATTATATTTAATGTACTGTATTTTCGTAAGTAACAGGGGATTTTATAAATACCTTCTCTGAAACTCTTCAACTTCTGGGATAGCATAATTTAAAATGATACGGGTGGCATATTGAGTTGTATGAACTCTAACCACACTTGTTCAACATAAATGAAAATATATAAATTTAATAGAAAAGTTTTCAACCAATACAAAAAAGGTACGACCCAATTGAACAATCTTCTTTAATAATATACTCCGTACATTATAGAATAATGACACAATGATATATATCATTTGGACTACGCATCAATAAAAATAAAAATTAGTGCTTGTTTACCTCTCCTAATTCCAAATCTGACATTTTGAAGTACCACAATTATTGGTTCTGTCTTCGTGTCCCAGTCATCATAAAATTTAAGCTGATCTCTATAGTCAGCCCAAACGTCACAACTTAAGACCTTCCCCATGTCGAATACGTATCTAACTTGTTAATCCAAATATGTGATACATCTATAAAATGTCAAGAAGATAGTACACTCTTATAAACATACTCTGCATTAGTTATCTTGATGGTGAAGAACTTGATACCCTTAAAATTTCTGGTTGGTCATTTACTTGTGAGCTCCCTAATGACATCTGCAATGTATTTTTTGTAACTATATTTGATATAAATAATTTCAAATTATAAAAACATGTAATAATTTTATGTTGTAATAAACGATGAATTACCTATGAAATTTTTTTCTGGAACCTTCCTGTCCAGTATGTCGGAGAAAGTTTTGAAATTGTATGGGCTGACTGAAACTGTAGGTCCACCCACCTCGTATATGCATGTTGCATATTTCATGAATAACCGGTAGTAATGACAAACAGATACATAAGAAACATCAGCTCCCTCGTTTACAGATATCATCATATTTGTGAAGATGTATTCACGGCCCTCCAAAATGCGATGCTCATATAGCTGGTTCATATTTTTAGGTATAGTGGCTTGTATCATACTCTTCTGTTAAATATAAAAAGATTGATTCATATCAGAAACCATAAATTATGCGTTAGTACTTTTGAAAAAGTAAACAAACATTGATTTGTATTACCTCTTCGTCGATCAAAATGAAGTGAACGGCAGCGGCACAATTTGTATGGCTGTAAGGATCTGGTTGGTTCCATTTACTTGTCACTTTTGTGCGAACATTAACATATTTCAAATACGGTTCAAGAATAGTGATGTCTTTAACCAGGGTTATGAGAAAACTGAGATTCATTTTGAACGAAAAAAATTTGGATGAGAAAGTGAGGGTAATGATGGACGCAATAGTAGAATTTATAGGACAAAGCACAATGTGTGAAAGGAAGATTTACTTTACATAATTGTATAATTGTAATTGCATTATTGTTGGAAGATAATTAGGATACTTTGATTAACACCCATATTATTTGAGCTATTACGTATAACATATTATTACACCATATTATACCATATCATTTACGTATAATATATTATTACACTTATAACCATGTTATTACACTATCATTCACGTATAACCATATTATTACACCATGATACACGTGAATATTTTATTAATATGTGTGTGTAATGTCATTCAATAACATATTATTATTACTTTTTAGTAATGGGTTATCGTTAACTACTGAATATCATACGTATAATGTCTACAATAGATATACATGAAAATATGAACTATGTATAATGTCTATTATATTATGCGTACACACCATAATATTATACGTAATATATTAATATATGGCATATATACTGTATTGCAAGTTGAGACATAAAATTATGTATGGTAAAGAAATTAGATATAATAATATTTTAGACAGCAGAATCATGCGTGAGTATTGATTTTTCTATAGGAGGGTCTAGAATAATATTAATAGGGAAGATAGTATTAATTTACGATATTATTATATTACGATACTAATAATCGACTTCAAAATATTACGTATAATATATGTGTAACCATATTATTACACCATGTTATACGTAAATATTTTAATAATATGTGTGTGTAGTGTAATTTAATAACATATTATTATTACTTTTTAGTAATGGGTTATTATTAACTACTGAATATTATACTTATAATGTCTATATTAGATATACATGACAATAGGGAGTATAAAATTATCAGGATATGAAATCATGCGTACACATCATAATAATACAGGCAATATTAATATATGACATATATATTGGATTGCAATCAGGATATAAAAGTATGTATGGTTTAGTATATTAACAGTTAATACCATTTTGTTACAATATTATGTACGTATTGTCACGATATCCTATTACGATAATATATTTGAATTTATATATCAATACGTTACGTATAATAACCGTCTTATTATCCTATTACAACAATATATCCAATTATATTACGATACCATATTATTACGATATTTTAACTATGGAAATAATAATAAGAAGTACCTAGCATAGTATATAATAGTATAGTCTATATGTCTATAATAGATATACATGAAAATATGGACTATGTATAATATCTAATATATTATGCGTACACATCATAATATTATACGAAATATTAATATATGGCATATATACTGGATTGCAAGTTGAGACATAAAATTATGTATGGTAAAAAATTAGATATAATAATATTTTAGGCAGCAGAATCGTGTGTGAGTATTGATTTTTCTATAGGAGGGTTTTGAATAATATTTTAGTGCATATTCACAATGATGAAATCAAGTGGATCAATAGAAAAATTATTCGAGCATATGTTAAAAGTAGTCAAATTCGAGATGGACAAAAATTATATAAAAAGGTAAATTCAAAAAGTCACGCAATTGTTCTGATATAAGTTGTGAAAATAACGAAACATTATCGAAAATAGTTAAGCATCCTTTTCCTCCTTGACTTGAATCTTTGGCTTAATAGCAGAACTTTGACCTTCCTCACCAAGTACATAAAGTTCTCCAGCTACAATTTCTTCGAATCCCCACTTAATTGGTGTTATGTTGCACGTTTCACTTGAGTTCATTTCACTATTTTCCCCGACGTTAGAAGTTGATGCATTATAATTGAGAAAAGATGATGCGAGAGAGTTTCCAGCAGATTGACTTTCAAACTCTGGTGCCTACGGTGTTAAATAAGGGCGCAACGGTCATTTTAATAAACTTTCTCAGAAATTATAGGAATTTATACTAAATTGGGATTTTTGAATCGTGTAATTTAGTGTAAAATGTCAAACCTCATGGATCTTCAAAAGGGCATAGTGTGAACTCAGCAGCTCTGCGTCATCAGTTACGCGTGCAACAGTGAAGACTTTGTAGTTGTTCGTTATATTGTACTCGGTGATATTGAGCTTGAAGAGAAATTTTTTATTCAAAAGGTCGTCAAACTCCATTAGGAAAAGGTCATCCTCACCATTCTAGCAGTATTATATAATAAAAAAAATTATTGCTAGTGTCATGTAATAATGCGGAGCAGAAGTCATTAAAACATGTGTTAAATGTACAACGATAAAGTTGTAAAGTAGTCTCGAATAACCTTTATCAATGTTTCACGCAATTCGTTAGCCGTTTTCTGCAAAAGTTGTACCATTTCACGACCAAACATCAAGAAGGATGATGTACCGGTTTCGTCCTCGACTTTGAAGACAACTTTGTAGCTACAATGAGTCTTTTAAAAAGTAATATTAATAATAGTAGTTAAAGGTTTGATAAAGTATTTTAGGCCAGAAAAGGAGAAGTTGTGTTAAAACCTTGTGGTAACATTTCTTGCATTTCTTTTGCATTTTTGACAGTAGAAATCCCCATTTTGCAACTTGATAACCTTTGTTGAACAAAGGTCGCATGATGAGTAAAACCAATCATGTTCTGTCTCGACTTGTTTGAGAGTTCCAGCAACGGTACAAAAGCAAGGCTAGAAAGGCAATTTTGTAATGTTGTAAGCAGTCATTAACACAGACGTGAAATTAATAATTAGTAATTAAACTGCAGTCCACACGTAGAAGAATGTCACCTCAGTTATTTTCATGATATCTGCAATGTATTTCCGGGCAGAGACAGTCGATAATTCATCCTTAATGGACAGTGGACGCCAGACTTCCAGATCCTCTAAAGGGTGCTCATCGTTAATGTCCATATGCTCAATGCTGGCAATTAATATATATATATATGTTCTTATTAGTCAGGTACGTGTGTAAGTAATAATTAAAGATTTGACGTACGGTGGAAAAAATACCTTGATAAGAAAGAGGCGACAACATCGCAGTCAACGTCGAACAATATTTTCGACGTGTAGAAGGAATTTGATACTGACGAATGTCCTAGAAAAGTAATATGGATGTGAAAAAATAATGATGTAAGCGAAACAATATTTTCAAGAGTTTAATTGATGTTGAAAAGAAAGGAATAGTGACACAAAGTAAGTATGACCATACAGATAGTAAGAGTTAGGTGAAGTACTATACCATTAAAGTACTTTAGTTTGGCAAATTGTAAGATGACAATAACCCGGCCAAAAGTGAGATTCCAGGTAGTTGTTAACGACATCTACATAGTCGCCCCACAGGTGAACTTCCAATGTATGTGCCCTAAATTACATCAGATTAATTGTGACCATGGTAGTTTTATACATTGTGACCATAATCAAAAACTGTGACCATGGTAGTTTTATACATTGTGACCATAATAAAAAATTGTGACCGTGTTAGTTTATTAAAAACGTTTGATCTAAACATCAACATTTCAGAATGGGATGAAAAAATTTACCGTTCATTCTCAAGCTTAATTTTCATTTTTTTGTTTGTGTTGCTCCATCGCCTACGGTCTCGACAACACTCTTGCCTTTCAGACTACCAATGATATCTGCAAAATAGTTTGTACGTTGTCACATGATGTACATAATTTGCAAGATTATACGAAAATATTGCGGGATCATCTAATTAATGTGTGTGTACAAAATTAGAGTCAATACCTACGAATATATTTGATGGTGCCTTTTGCTCATAGATTTCCTCAAATGTGACGATTTCAAAACCGTATTTTGGTATCTCAATCCCTACACCATTTCTTATGGAAGTGTTTTTATGGAAATTTATTTTCCACTTGTGACCCACAGGTTTGTGTCTGTCATTGTTTTCCAATACCATGAAATTTGAAATTAGGTAAATTTCTCCTTCTTGTATCAGAGGTTTAAAAACTTTTATCAATTTGTCATTGATTGACGCTTGAATCTTCTTCATCTGTCAAGAAGAGAGAAAGTAATAGATTAATAGTTTTTTCCATTATAACCATAAATCTAATCTGTTAGAGGTAAATTACCTTTTCATCCATAAGAATCATTTCAACCCGACTTATTTTATTTGGATTATTCCACACTGGCACGGAGTAGAGTCTTATAACTCTAACATGTAATCTTCACGTTTCTTTAACATTGCTGACATCGTCTATGAAGTTTAAAGCACTGGATAGATTTGGCGTCATTAGAAAGAATGTTTAGAAGTTAATTCGTAAAGTAATATATTGAAAGATGTTATGTGTTGGAATGTGTAGAAGTTGATTCGTACTTATATAGGGGCTGCAAGTACTTAGGAAATTATATAATTATATAATATATAATTGTAGTAGAATTATTATTGGAAGGTAATTAGGATATTTTGATTAACATCCATATTATTTTAGCTATTACGTATAAAATATTATTACACCATATTATACCATATCATTTACGTATAACATATTATTAAGCTTATAACCATGTTATTACACCATCATTGGTTGTATAACAATATTATTACACTACATTACACGTAAATATCTTAATAATATTATGTGTGTAATGTCATTTAATAACATATTATTATATTATTACTTTTTAGTAATGGGTTATCGTTAACTACTTAATATTATACGTATAATGTTTATAATAGATATACATGACAATAGGGAGTATGTATAATATATATAATATTATGCGTACACACCATACTATTATACGAAATATTAATATATGGCATATATACTGAATTGCAATCAGGATACATAATTATGTATGGAAAAATAATTAGATATAATAATATTTTAGGCAGTAGAATCATGCGTGAATATTGATTTTTCTATAGGAGGGTCTAGAATAATATCAATAGGGAGGATCGTAATAATTTACGATATTATGTCCGAGATATTATTACAATAACATGATAGATGTAGAACATACTAATACGACAACTCCTTATTTACTGAGTCAAAGTAATGTGATAACAAATTAGATATAATTATATTTTAGGAAACTACTGAATATTGCTCGAATAATGTCTATAATAGATATACATGACAAATAAGGAGTATGTATAATGTGTATAATATTATGCGTACACACCATAATATTATACGAAATATTAATATATGACGTATATACTGGATTGCAATCAGGATATAAAATTATGTATGGTAAAATAATTAGATATAATAATATTTTAGCTAACAGAATCATGCGTGAGTATTGATTTTTCTATAGGAGGGTCTAGAATAATATCAATAGTGAGGATCTTAATAATTTACGATATTATGTCCGTATTATTATTGATTTTAAGCGTGAGTATTGATTTTTCCTTGTCGGTTCAGTATATTAATAGGGAATACCATATTATCACAATATTATGTACGTATTCTCACGATATCCTACTACGATAATATATACGAATTTATATATCAAAGCGCAACCTATAATAAACGAATTGGTATCCTATTACGACAATATATCCTATTATATTATAATACCATATTATCACGATAATATGGCAATAATAATAAGAAGTACATAACATAGTTTATAATAGTATAGTCTATATGTCTATAATATCCATATAGCACCTTTGAGACGAAATAGTATACTTCCCGCAAGAATGCATTATTGTATAATAATATCGTAATAATAATGCAAATATTTGCGACATTTGAAAATATTAATACATGTTCATGCCTATATTTGAATTTATATATCAATACGATGCATATAATAACTGTGTTGTTATCATATTACGACAAAATATCCTATTATATTACGATACCATATTATTACGATAGTTTAACTTGTCAATAATACTAAGAAGTACATTAATATGGAGTACCATATTATCACAATATTATGTACGTATTGTCATTATGATATCCTATTACGATAATATATTTGAATTTATATATCAATACGATACCTATAATAACCGTATTGTTATCCTATTACGACAATATATCCCATTATATTACAATACCATATTAATACGATGTTTTAAATATGGCAATAATAAAAAGATAACATAACATAGTTTATAAGATTGTACAGGTGAGCCTTTTTAGGCGAGGTCCTGGAAATATTGATAGTATAATGAAATGATTATAAGATTGTAGACATGGGCCTTTAGTATAATGGAATGGTTATATTTGAATTTAGTTACTGTACACATGGGCCTCTAGATTGTACACGGGTAAAGCCCAGGAAGAGTTGGTCTACCTTTAGACGGGAATTAGTTGAAGGTGGAGACGCCACGTGTCCACTTTTTGGAGGATCCCTATCCTTTTAGTAGTAAGGGGGATGTATGTACCATTGGCCTTGTCAATGCCCGTTTTCCTCTATATATTAAGGGGGTTTTTGGTAAACGGCGGATATGCCATTTTTTGGCATATTGAGGGCTTTTAGCATATCTGACCAATCAATATGCTATTTTGAGTGTTTGGTAAACGGCATATTGAAACAGTAGATTTGGGCGTAATCTACTGTTTTACAATATGCTGCTAACCCCAGCATATTCAGTTCGCATATTGAGAATATATACGAAAACGACTTTCTTACTCTTCAAAATATATCTTATCCAATCTCTATTTTTAATTCATATCCATAATAGTCATTTTAATGAAAATTTAGCATTCTACTAATTTGAAACTGCTGATTACCAAACACCACTAACACAATCTGTTAATCATATATGTTAGTCAAACATGCTAATAAAATCTGCTAGTTATAATCCGCGTTTGCAACTTGCTTATGCCAATATTAATCCGCCGGTTACCAAACAGGGCCGTATGTGACACATACAACATAATATCACATTATCACCTACTATATGTTTTACGCAAGATCATAATGTCATTGTCAACAAGAAAGCGTGTTGAATATGTAAAAAGGTTAGAAGAAGCAATCGATACAACTCATATGTATATATATAGGTATATATAGGTAACGTTGAGGTTCATTATTTTAAAGATGCACATATCGAGTAATCAACTAAAGTTTTGTTACCCGCGTTCCGACTTTGGACCTAATCGATTATTATTCAATGTACTCATTTTGAAAACATTTAGTACTCCGTATATCTTTTGAATGTCGGGTGATATTGACAAATTGTCATTAATGCCTAAGGTTGTAGACTTATTGTAGTCATAGAGGCCGCCCTTGGTTACACTCTCACACCAGAACTCACTTTGGAGATTAGAAATGATAGAATTGAGGACATACACTCTTAATTAAACCGGAACTTCCTTCTCGAAACAGAAATTAATTAATTAATTACTACTTAGAAACCACTAATTATAAACACTCCGTACAAAGAACCAATTAACCGTACGTACTTGTACAACTACTCGTACGTACTACTACATAATTAAACAATTTAAATAAGTATTAATTAAACTAGTATAGATCCCGCGCAATAATGCACGGTATATTTAGCATTTTATATTTAATGATTATTTATAAATAAATACTGGTACTTGGTAAGTTGGTAACCTATTAGTTTTTCTAACATTGTTCATCTTATTTTCATTTTGATTTGAGAAAAAAAATCAATGATAATCAAAGTAATTAAACAAACTTAATTAATGTATATTCTAATATTTTAATACACATATTTTTTTTACAAACCTATTAATAATATTTTGATAATTTTACCTGATTATTTGATTAAAAAATTACTTTTTTTTATTAAAAAACCAATAGTCACGAATCAAAATACATTCGTTTATATATTCAGATCATTAGAAATTTTGTTAAACAAATTAGACGATAACATAATATTTCAAATATTATTAGATAAAAATTTATTTTATGTTTATATTAAAAAATTTGAAATTTTATTGTTGTGTATTGATTTTTCCGTATAGTTATTCTCATCATTAAATATTTTATATTGGTTTAAGTCTACACTTTATTTCGATGGTATTTATTGAAAAAAAATTCTTCTGTTTTTACCTCATTGTCATTAATTGCCATAATCACAAATTATTCTATTGGGATACGGAGGGCAAACTATTCTACTGCCATAATAATATAATAATATAATAATGTATAATAGTAATATGGTTTTAGGCGGAAAAATTTTCTCTCGTGTGTCGACATATCATCATATTGGTAGGTGTTCCTATCCTTTTAGTAGAATAGGGATTTAAGCGACTATGAACCTACGCTGCTAGTCTGCTACCGGTGCCGCCGCCACCTCCTCCTCCTCGTCTGTCGCCGCCGCCACCTCCTCCTGGGCCGGTGCGGCTGTTGGTGATGTCGACCCAGGTGCATTGTCAAGGTTAGAGTGGGAGCCACAGTAGTGGCGGCATAAGGCTACCACAACTCCTAAGAAGATAAAAAACGCGACCACGCAGATGGTGACCGTCAACCCGGTGGTATGGCTACGGTGCACCTGGCCGGGGAAGGTGGAACAGTAGTATTAGGTGATGAAGAATAATGTCAAAAATGTTAATGAATGGAATGGATAAGTATAATTTTGTAAATTATTAAGCATAGTACAAAAATATATTAATCGCAGTACAAAAATATATTGTACGCAATATAAAAATATATTGTACTCTTATATACTCTTATTTATTACTTCCTCCGGACACTATTTTTTTGCCCAATTTCATTAAAATACTTCTCACAAATATTGAGGTAATGAGACAAAAAAATAGTGTCTGCATGGAGTATAATAACTTTCAAATTCGCCCGTTTTGGATGATTTTTCGAAAAATGTGAGATATTATTTTTGCTGGCCATCTAAATAGGACTCGTATATCATAAAATGACTGACAGTTGTTAAAAAGACAATAAAGTGATTGAATTTTAAGTATATATATATATATATATATATCGAAGATTTCGTCCAAATCCGACGTTACTCAAAAGAGATTCGATTCAATCTGAGTTTGGACAGGTGAAACCCACTCACAATGCACTATGCACCAAATTAAATTTTCAAATCTAACTTCATGTCAGGTTATATACCGAGTCTCGCGTATTCTTCAGGCTTGTCCGAATTTTTTTTTCATGTCTGAACTGGAAGTTTATCTTCATATATCGGCCACCTCAACTAGTACTCGACTACTCGTACGTAAAGTCTTAAACCCATAGAGTTAAAAACTAGACTAATTATTTAAGCAATTCGACCTCTAATCGATTCCAAATTGTGCTCAAAATTCCGAACTCATCTAAACTCGAGTTCAGATTGATCAACAACCTTACCTTACTCTATACTTAAAACCCAAAAATAGTTAAAAACCAAAATACAGTAATTATTCAACCGAGTCCAAAATTGCGTGTTCTCTGCCTCTTATGAAAAAGAGCTGTTGTAACTGTTGTTTCTGAGTTTTACTATTTCCACCCACCCACCCACAAACCATGTTTCTTCTCTGTGTATATGTATGCTCATATCTAGTAGGTGAGATAATGATTTCTATGAGAAATAGGAAGTTTTTTTAAGGAATATTCCCTTCATTTTTTTGTCCATTTAGCCTCATTTCCCTGAAACAAATCAAAAATTGATATAAAAAATTTATCATCTTACTTTGAAGTATAACCCAAAATATTGGTTTTTTTTGAAGTCATATAGTATTATGGAAAACTTAATAGTATAAGGATTATTTAATAATAATAATAATAATAATAATAATAATACACTAAAAATTAAGAGATGCACTCTCTCACCAAGTTACCGTTAAATACTTTTTGTGTAGTTTAATGGGAGATTAGAATATCAAGAACCCTAGTTTTCTCAAGATCATGTGTAACTAATTCTTTCTACTCGGTTCAAGACATTGAAACGCTTAATTATTGATTGTGAGTTTGAAAGTTCTAGCCTTTATTCTTGATTATTGATTAATTGCTCAGTTTGATTATATGAATGTTGTTATTGATTTCTGGTTCGATCAACTAGTTATCTTTTGCATCGTTCTATTGTTAGTTTTGTTAATTGAACAGAATTTGTTGATTAACTTGACCTGAGTAACATCTAAGACATAATTATTGAACGGGATTCGTTGATATTAAGACTTAGGAGCAATTATCATAGATTTATAGCACAACTGGATTGTATGTGTTTATTTATCTCTTTATCAAATTCTCTATTGATTAAAGCTGCTGTTGAATTAAATCTAGAAGTGGATTATTTAGGTTGTTTAACAGTTAGATCTAATTAAGAATGAGATACATTTTAATTAATTATTCGTAAGGATGATTAGAATCTACGATTCACGATAAAGTAGTCAAGAATAATAATTTGAACCGGATTTCGATGATCAATTGTGATTAAGTTGTGGATTAGTACTTGATCTGAGACCTTTTAATCATCTGATTTAGTTAAAGTTTTCTTATTAGTTTTAGTTATTAGACAATTATTCAACCCCCCCCCCCCATTTCTTATTGTTTAATTAATTAGTTATTTATTGTTCTACATTAATATGCAGTTATAATTAGTCCAATTCTCCGTGGGTTCGACCCTTATTTCCATTATACTATTGTTTTAGTTAGTTGGTTATAAGTGATTATAAATTAGTAATTTGAGGCATATGACTTTAGCCTGTCAAATTTTGGCGTCATTGCCGGGGAATCGGTATTAGTTATTTTTGTGTTTTCCTGTGTAGTTTTTAATTTTCTTTTTATTATAGCTAATTTTATTTTATTTTGTGTAGTTTATGTATAATACCTGTTCGACTAACTTGAACCTCGAGCCAGTCGACTCAGAGATAGAACGCACCTTTTTCAGGTCACGAAGAATCGGAGAAGGAGCAATAGTTATCGGAACATAAGAATTCGAGGGTCTAGAGTTGAATAACGATATTCTTGTTATTCCAGAGGTGAACGAAGTTTCTTCCGAATCCGAAGATGAGTCGTATACCATGGCCAACACGATTAAGCAGCTAACAGCACGCGATCTCGCACAATAACCTTTGTGCATTACGTACCCACCATTGGGTGCAAACGCTACTTTTGAATTGAAGTTGGGTTTAATCCATCAACTACCCTCATTTCATGGCTTAAGCGATGAGGACCCTAACAAGAATTTGTCGGACTTTCATATTGTTTGCTTGAGTATGAAACCGGCTTCCGTTACTGATGAGCAACTTAAGCTGAGAGCCTTTCCCTTCTCATTGAAGGATTCTGCGAGAGATTGGTTATATTACTTGCCAGTGGCAAGTATTGATAAATGGGTGAAGATGAAGAAGGCGTTCCTTGAGAAGTACTTTCCGGCATCTCGAGCCTCCTAGTTGAAGAAGCAGATTAGTAATGCGGAGTAACGAGATGGTGAGACGATGTATGAGTATTGGGAACGTTATAAGAAGCTGTGTGCTACATGCCTCTATCATGTCTACAATCCTCAAGACCTTGTTATGTACTTTTGTGGAGGTCTTTGTGTGGAAGATGCCCGAACGGTGAATGCGACATGTGGGGGATCGATTGTGAACAAAAGCCCAGATGCTGCTATAGAGGTTATCCAGGAGCTAGCCGAAAGCTCTCGGGATTTCTCTCGAAAATATCCCAAATGGGGAGTGCATTCCATAGGTAATTCGTCATCCTCGAGTCTTGAACATAAAGTTGATAGCTTAACGGCTCTTGTCCAAAATATGATGTCGGGGAAAACGAATCAAGTTATGATGTGCGGTATCTGTTCTACCGAAGGACATCCGAGTGAGCGTTACCCTCACATGTATGAAGAAGGTCAAGAGGAGGTGAACGGAGTGTGGGATCCCTACTCTAATACCTACAATCCCGGATGGAGAGATCATCCCAATATGAGGTGGAGAACTCGTCAAGGAGACTAAGAAATTAATCAAGGTAATCAATTTGGTCAATCGAAGCAACAATTCTTTGCTAAGCAACAAGTTCCTAACACAGTTCCTACTCAACCCCCACCTAGTGGTCAAATGTCCACCGAGGACATGATACGTGCCTTAGTTGCTAATCAAGCTACGGTTACAAGCCAAATGTTCAATCTCCAATCTACGGTTCTTCAACATCACACGGAGAACAAGCCTAGCATTTAAAATTTGGAAACTCAGATGGGCCAAATGGCGACCGCCATTGGTAGGTTGGAGGCTCAATATTCGGGGAAATTACCTAGTCAAACCATTCTTTCGAAGAAAAACGTGAGTGCGGTATCTTTAAGGAATGAGAGACAATTAGTGGAGGCCGACAAGCCGAAGTGGAAGGCCAAGAAAGCTATGGTTCAAAAAGAGGAGCTAGTGATCGAGGAAGGTGAGAAAACTTCGAATATGCAAGAAAAGGATTTGATTTCTCCTACTTCACCGGTGGCGGAACCGGATGTTCCTTTTCCCGAGGCACTCAAGAGGACCCGTCGTTATGAGCACGACAAAGATATCTATGAGGTATTTGAAAAGTGCGAGGTAAACATTCCCCTTCTTAATATTTTTAAGAGTATTCCTAAATATGCTAAATTCTTGAAAGAATTGTGTACTATTAAAAGGAATAACAAGTTGAAGGGAGCTAAGAAAGGGAAGGGTAGTGAGTATGTGTCCGCTATTTATCAAAAGAAATTACCCCCTAAATGTGGCGGCCCGACATGTTCACTATACCTTGCACCATAGGAGATACTTTGTTTGAAAAGTCTGTTAGATTTAGGAGCTTCCATTAATGTCATCCTTCTTTCTATCTACGAATCTCTTAGACTTGGTCCTATGAAGGGAACCTGGAAAGTAGTGCAACTACCAAATCGGTCTAGTGTCTATCCTAAGGGAGTTGTTGAGAATGTCCTAGTTAAAGTTGATAAGTTGGTCTTCCCGACCAATTTTTATGTTTTAGACATGGAACTGATTATAGTGCAACTCCTATTATTCTAGCACGACCTTTCTTAAACACCGCGGGAACAAAAATCGATGTCCCTAATGGTTCACTGAGTACGGAATTTGAGGGGAGGATCGTTAAATTCGACATAAATAAGCCTAGTTCTCACTCACCGAAAGACAATACCTTGTGTCGTGTTAATATTTTCAACCATTTATCTCCTAATTCACAAGAAGAAGTGGTGAAATCGGTTCCTAAACCGATCTCGTCCACCTCTTCTAGCAAGGAATGTTTGTCTAAAGTTGTGCAGGAATCTCCTTCTAAGGGACCAAAGTGTGTCATTCTTTGGGAGTCGCGTAAGGACGCGGAGCTGAATAAAGGTAAACCGAAGTCATGGTTTGACAATTGGACGGTGAGTCTTGGCTCAAGGAAGGGTACAAAGGTCGTACAATTTAAAAACGGTAATGTCAAAGACGTAGTCGGCATAAAGCTTAAGCCGACTCGTACAAGGAGTGATGAATCAGGTGTCAAGAGAAGTGAGTTCTCCGACACGACGACTACTACCTAAACTCGTATCCAAGTCGAACGAACGACTATAACCAAAAGCGCTCCCAGGAGACAACCCGTGTCTTGTATATTTCTTTGTAATTTATGAAGGGTCATTTTTCATATATTAGATTAATAATCATATTTTTCGTAGAATGAGTCGTTTATATTTATATTTTGATTTTTAAGTATTTTTTAATTTTTAGTACTTGCAGGAACGAGAAAGGTGGATTTTTTTCAGGAATCCGTGCGACTAGCATAAGGGTGAGGCGACTAGCATGACGGAGTACCAAAATTCAAAGAAAAATTTGAGAAAATCGTCTTGTGGGACGAAATTCCAGTGACCCGCGCGAGTCGCGTGGACCCTGGGCGAGTCGCGCGTCAACTATACTGAAACAGGTATGTTTTTCTTAATAAAAAAAAAACACGCTCACTTCACATCCCAGATCCCCCTTCTTCTTCTTCTTCTTCTTCTTCTTCTTCTCCCTAATTATTCCTAAACCTAAAACTTCAATTCATCCTTCTTCTAATAATCTACCCTTTATCTTCATTCCCTAATTCAATTACTCATCTCAAATTCCATCTTAAATTCTAATTAAATCTTTCATCTCCTTCAATTCACAATTAAATCTCGAAATATCTTCAAATCTTCATTCATCCCCTCCAACTCTACCTCTGTTATGCGTCCGTCTGTCCGTCTGTGAGGATCGCCAGACTTCTTTTAGTCGCCGCCGGTCCGTTTCTACGTCGTACCAGGTCCGTCGATTGTGTCACTACTCACTTTCGAGTTGCCTGAAACCCTAGAAATTGAGGTTTGGTTTCAAGTCAGAAGCTCCGGCCGATAGGGTTGTGTATCTCGGGTGTGTGGGTCGTCGGTGATCGAGTCCAAATCTGAAGTCGGGTGGTGTTATGGCTGGCCATATCAACGTTACTCAAAGTTTTTCATGGTTCGGTATGCCCTCTCATCCCTATGTTATTCTAGATTCCTGCTGCGATTTGGGGCTGACCAGTTGTTGTTGAGTGGGTTGTGTTGGTATATTTGGAGTTGGAACTAATTTGGCCAACTCTTGGTAGTGGGTTCCTGACATTCATTTTGATTGTTGGTTATGGGAGTGTTTCTTGCGTTGGTGTCAGGTTAGTAGTCGATTTGGTTTAGGCTGTGTTGTTGACTCAGTATTGGCTGAATTGGTTCGATTTAGAGTTGATGGAGGTTCGTCTTTTTGCTATTACTCTTATGCATGCTTATCAATTTTGGTTGAGTCATGAATTATGATGGTTTGAGGCCTGAGTTCTTTATTTTTGAGTAAAGAATGGAGAGAAGTAAAGTCAGCTAGTGGTTATCGTGAGATGGAGGTTCGAAATTTGTCTTGGTACGAGTTACGACGAGTTGTTTATCGGTGTGAAGATCATTTTCCTCGTTTATTGCTTATTAAATTTGTCCTTAGTTACAATATGAACCTAGCTCCAACTCTAGCTGGACTTGGAGGTGGATCTGCAGAATTAAGAATGAGTTGAAGGAGGTGTATAATAGCTCAGGATGGAAAGATGCTAGATACACTATTCAACAGGGATATGAGAGACTTATGGATGTGCAGAACCAGGTTAGTTGGCATGCTATGGCGTGGAACAAGCTATGTCTACCGAAGCATCGCTTCATTTGTTGGCTGGCATTACACAAGCATCTGTTGACCCAAGACAGGCTGCAGATATTTGGAGTTACGGTTTCAGGTGTGTGCTGGTGTTGTGCTGCAGGTATAGAATCGAATGCGCATCTGTACTTTGAGTGTGTATTCAGTCAGCGTTGTCTTAAGCTCGTACTGGACTGGTTAGGCATGCAGTTTCAAGGAGACGTGATCAAAAAGGTGTTGCAGTGGAGATGCAACTCGTTATTTAAGAAAAAGGTCTTAATGGCAGCCATTAATGCTGTTATATACTTCATTTGGATGGCCAGAAATCATGCCCGGGTAGACAACCAGATCATGGCTCCGACTAGAACCCTCAAGCAGGTGAAGTCTTGTATCTAATATCGACTCCAAGACCAGGCCTTCAAGAATTGTGTAATCAAGCATAAACAATGGTTAGAAGGGATTGAGTTATAGCTATTATGGTGAAAATAGAACTTCTATGGTGCAAATTATTTCAATTCAATATTAATGAGGATCACATTACACCAAAAAAAAATTGTCCTTAGTCTTACATTGAGGACAATGCTCTGATTAAGCGTGGGGAGGGATTTATATATTTGTCTCGTCTTCTAACCGTCATTCATGTTATAATTTGAAGAAAGAAAAAATAATGAAAGACAAAAATTTCAAGAAAAAAAAAGATTGAAAGTAAAAAAAATGAATAAACCCGACTAGGTGAAAACCCGAAAGGGTGCCTAGGCAAGAATGGGGAAAGTGGCCGAGGACAGAGCGAAAACCCGCAAGGGCGCTCCGGGCAAAAAGAAAAATCGAGTTGCGTGCCACGAGAGTAGTGTGAGTTGAAAAAAAAAAAGAAAAGCTAGAGTGAAAATCCGCAAGGGCGGACGCTCTAGGCAAAATGAGGGAATTAGGGAAAAAAAATCACAATTACTTTATCCGTTCTTGGTGTGGTGTCATAAGAAGGGTGACATAGAAGGACGATCGGGTAGGATTAGTTGGCTACAGTGAGAAGAATCGCAGTGCGGAGTGAAGTAATTGCACCTTGTTTATGCGATTGGGTGTAATTGTTTTGATTTGGCGATTAAAGGTGTTTAGGATTGATCACATGCGCGGGTTGTGTTATATTGTGGTATACATCTTTTACCACCGGTGACATTTGTAGCACATGTGATTCGTTTTAGGATCAGAGCGATAAAGGATGTTAGAATTTTATTGTTGTTTCTTTTCACATGGTGATGTCCTTTTGTCGTAAGGATGATTCGAGTTGGTGACCGTAGTTTGTTGGTGATGTTTTGTATACGAGAGAGTTACAAGGATGACGGGCGAGGAATGATGTGCATAATGTTATATCCGCACCTTTTGGACTACTGATGGTTGTTTTTATTGTGTTCTTCGAGTTTTACTCGAGGACGAGTAAAAGTTCAAGCGTGGGGATATTTGATAGGCCGTACTTATTACGGGTCAGAAGCGTCGATTTGGAAGTATATTTTGTGACGTGATAATGATTTTGAGCTTAATTGAGTAGAATTCTCATTTTACGATATTAATTATAATTGAGAATAATTATGTGATTTAATTGACCATCGGGTTGCCTAAGTGAAGCATGGAAGCAAAAAGCCCAACCGAAGCTGAAGAACCGACAGTCTCGCACACTCGGAAATTGAAGACGGAATTTAAGTCGCCTTAGATTCCTTGTCAGCTTATTAATTAGTATATTATTATTATTATTATTATTATTATTATTATTATTATTATTATTATTATTATTATTATTATTATTATTATTATTATTATTATAATTTTATTTTATTTTATTTTATTTTATTTTATATTTTTTTTTGCAAAATTATCATCATTTCATTAATGGTAATGAAATTACAAAATTGCAAAAGTATAACACACTATGATAACTATACTAACTAGGTCGATCTACCATTCCACCATTCTATCCAATATCATTTTGTACTTGGGATTACTTCTATGCATCATAAACCTAGTAATAATTACAAATTTAGTATGTGTAACTATACTCTCAATAGTATTATAGCCCTTGCCAAAAATTATTGTATTTCTCTCCTTCCAAAGTAGATAAACTGCAGCTGCAATGCAAGTCATAAACCATTTCGCCTTCCAATGCTTACATTTACGTTTCATAAGGATCCATTTCTGCGCTTGAATAAGACCCAGCGGAGGGGAAGCAACTCTCAACCAGGCCATATAAGATTCAACCATAATTCTTGAGAATAAGGACAACGGAAGAATAAATGGTGAACCGTCTCTTCAGCCTTCACACAAAGAACGCACCTATTAGCTAAATGAAAGCCTCGACGTTGAAAGTTGTCAACAGTGGCCAGTTTATCCTGTATAGCCAAGGACAAAATGACCTTATGCCTTTGCATGATAACTGGAAAATCCAATCCTTTCTCCAATAATCTATGAACACCCGCCTGCTTAAAGAAAGAATAAGCAGCAGAAACATTATATTTCTCACCCGAACCACAAGAATGAATGAATCTTATTGCATCGTCCAAGGAACCACACAGCAAGATACATTCGTCCCTGACCTGCAGAACACCCTTTAAACCAGCAGAATAGTACTCTTTCGATTTGACAGTCCAAACTGAGGTATTGTCTAAAACATACGCCTTACACCATTTCGTCCAAATACTACCATTATCCTTAGATAAATGCCATAACCATTTAGTGAGTAAGGCTTTGTTCCAAGCACCAAGACTCTTAATGTTGAAGCCACCTGAGGACCAAGGAGTACAGATATCACCCCAATTTTTGAAGACAAGGCGCTTTGCACCATGATCAATACCCCAAAAAAAGTCTTTACAGATTTTATTTACCTTGTTAACCACTGTTTTAGGAAGTAATATACTTGAACACCAGAAATTCTGCACACCGAAGATTACAGAGTTGATTAATTGCGCTCGACCAACATAAGAAAGAAGCTTAGTCGACCAATGAGTAACTAATTTCTGGATTTTAAGGATGAGCCCATCGAACATGTCAATCTTAACTGTGGCAACATGTAGAGGAATACCCAAATACCTAAATGGAAAAGACCCAATCGCATACCCAGTAGACTGAATAATTTGTAATTGAACCTCAGGACTTGTACCACCAAAATAGATGTTGGTCTTGTCTAGGTTAGCTTTCAGCCCTGAAACATTACCAAAGTCATCCAATGTCCGTTTGACGGCCATTACAGACGGGTAATCTCCTCTGACAAATACCATAAGATCATCAGCAAAAATTAAGTGAGTAAGGTTAACCCTACAACACTTAGGATGGAAAGAAACTTGATTCATATCACCAATTTTCCTCAAAGATCTCGAAAGAACTTCCATACTGAGCACAAAAATATATGGAGAAAGAGGGTCTCCTTGTCGAATACCGCTCTTCCCTTGAAAAAAACCATGAATCCCTCCATTAAGCTTGAATGAGTACCAAGGATGAACAATACAACCCATAATCCAATTGACAAAAATAACAGGAAACCCCAATGCAAGAAGCATATCATGTATGAAAGGCCATTGAACTGAGTCAAAAGCCTTCCTAATATCAACTTTCACCATGCATCTAGGAGTGATAAATTTCCTCGTATATCCCTTCACCAGAGTTTGGGAGAGTAAAGTATTCTCAAATATATTTCGACCTTTTATGAATGCTGCTTGCTCCTCACCTATTATACTTGACAAAAGAGGCTTCATCCTATTTGACAGAATTTTACTGATTGTCTTATAAAAAACCGTACAACATGAGATGGGCCGGAAATCTGCCACTGAGAGAGCATCAATTCTCTTAGGAATGAGAGTAATTAGGGTAGAATTAGCTTGTTTTGCCATTTTTCCTGTTTTAAAGAAACTTAGAATTGCTCGACAGAAATCCCCTTCAATGATATTCCAAGAAGACTTAAAAAAACCCACTGAGAACCCATCGCTGCCTGGACTGCTATGCACATCCATACTAAAGACTGTGTCCTTAATTTCCTTTATTGAAATAGGTGCAGTGAGGCTACTCCAGCTGTCCGCAGAAAGGCAAGATCCCTTATGAATAAAGGGATGCAACTTTGAGACCGAAGAGGACTTACCTAAAAGCTCACTGTAGTAGTCTTGAAAAGCTGCTGCAACATCTTTAGTTCCCTCTTTAATATTACCCTTCATATCTTTAATAACCCCAACCATTTGATTGTTCCTCCTCTTAGCAATCTTAGCATAAAAATATTTTGTAGAACTATCAGTAAGCTGCAAATCAGTAATTTTAGCTCGCTGTTTTAACATATCCAATTCAGATCTCTTCATATCAGCATAAACCGAGGCAAGCTCTTTCTCTTTATCTATAAGATCTGAGGAGAAAGGCATATCACTCAATTTCTTTTGACAAGATAAGAGAGCGGCCTTAGCTTCATGCACTCTAGCAGACATATGAGTAAAATGCTTCTTATGAAAAAGTTTTAAGGCTTCCTTCACCGGCTTAAGTTTACCAAAAGTATTATTATTATTATTATTATTATTATTATTATTATTATTATTATTATTATTATTATTATTATTTTTTTTTTTATTTTTTTTTTTTTTATTTTTTTTTTTTTTCATTTAATTTTTTTTTGCAAGAAAAGTTACGACTCTTATTCATCCATATAGGGTAGATAAAGAGACTAGTCTTACAAAAGTATAACCCCTAACAAAACAAAAGCATACTAATTGTTAAATCTCAATCCCCTACACTTAAGGCGAATAAAAACCTCAAACTTAATTTGGTTTACTAATGAAATACTAGGCCTATCCAGTCCATTGAAAATCCTCATATTACGCTCCATCCAAATTCGATACACCGCCGCCCCAATCATACTACAATACCAAGTATGCTTCCAATGCTTCCTCCGTCTTCTAGCTGCGCTCCATTGCAATTCAGCCCTCATATCATTTGTTCTGCCTTTTACTTCCAGCCTATTCTTCAACTCGTGCCAAATTCGTTGAGAATACTTACACTTAAAGAAGATATGATCATGGCTCTCATTATCCTCCTTACACAAGATGCATCTTTTAGTGACATAGATTCCTTTGGTCTTCATCATATCCATAGTTGCTAACTTTCTTTGACAGGCCAACGAAGTAATTATCCCATGTTTGGGAATAACATGCGGTCTCTTAAGTAGATTAAGCCAACTACAAACAGTCGATTTCTTCCGAAACCATTCATATGCAGCAGTGAATTGATATCCCTGTACAGTATGCCAGCTCTGAACTCTTGTTGCCGTTGCTTCCGCAGTTCCTTACCTTGCTCTGATTTCATCTCGAATGCTCAGAATACTATTAATACAAGATGTGTACTTGTCCTGTTTCGTAAGATCCCAAATATGCTGTTCTCCTAGGATATAACTTTGCACCCACTTACCCCAAACTCCACCTCCTCCATTCAGAATTTTCCAAAGCCAAAAACTTATCAAAGCTTTGTTCCAATCAACAAGGTTTTTAATGTTAAAACCTCCCTCATCCCATGGAGCAAACATACTTTCCCAACTCTTATAGTAAACACCTCGCTTCTCTTGCCTGCCCGACCAAAAATATCGCCTGCAAATCTGAATAATCTTCATTCGTACGTTGCCAAGCAGCATCGTGTTTGAGCACCAGTAGTTTAGAATTCCAAAATGCATTGAATTAATAATTTGAGTTCTTCCTGCATACGTTAAACTTCTCGACGACCAGTGATTAAGCACGTTCTGGACAGCACTAATAAGACCATTATAATGAACAAGTCGATTATTAACATCATTTAAAGGCAAACCCAAGTAACGACAAGGGAATTCTCCTTGCCTAAAGCCCGTAGCCTGTAGGATTTCCTGCTGGATCTCAGTCCGAACTCCTCCGAAGTAGATATCAGTTTTTTCACGATTGACATGGAGACCAGAAACACTTGCAAACCTGTCTAACTCCATAATCGCAGCATTGACTGAAGGCACATCACCTCTAACAAATATCATAAGGTCATCCGCGAAAATTAGATGGTTCAACCCTACCCTCTTGCATTTGGGATGATACGAAACTTGTGCTTTCCCTATCATACTCCTAAGGAATCTAGACAAAACTTCCATGCTCAAAACAAAAATGTAGGAGGATAATGGATCCCCTTGCCGAATTCCGCTCCTCCCCTTAAATAAACCATGAGAAGTTCCATTCATTTTAATTGTGAACCACGAACCTGTAATACATCCTTGTATCCAAGTGATAAGCTGAGTTGGAAAGTTAAATTCCAGTAGCATTGCCTCAATAAAGCCCCATTGTATCGAATCGAATGCCTTTCTCAGGTCGATTTTCATTAAGCACCTAGGCGTGATGTATTTCCTCCCATAGCCCTTAATTAGGAGCTGCTACAAAGCTATATTTTCGTGGATATTACGACCCTGCACAAACGCCGCTTGCTCCGGACCTACAATATCATGTATGACCAAATGCAGCCTATTAGTTAGAATTTTCGTTATTACTTTATATAGGACTGAGCAACACGAGATCGGCCTATAATCTAGCACTGATCGGCAAACTGTCTTCTTAGGAATTAAGGTGATTAAAGTAGCATTTGCTTGCTTTATCAATTTCCCTTTTCGGAAAAATTCATGCACAGCCGCAATAAAGTCCTTCCTAATTATTGACCATGAAGCCTGAAAAAATCCCGACGAGAAACCATCAGGACCCGGACTTCTATCTACTCCAATAGAATGTACTGCTCGTTTTATCTCCTCTTCATTCGGAATGCTTATAAGAGCTCCCCAATCTTCCACTTTTACTTTAGGACCTTGCAAATTCCTATGTTCTGAGAGTACAGTTTCCGCCCCCAATAGGTTAGTATAGTACTGAACAAACCCCTGTGCAACCTCTTTAGGCCCGCGACGTTGAACACCATTGCAGTCCTAAATTTCACCCACTACCTGCTGTTGCCGCTTTTCCTTTAACCTAGAATGAAAAAATCTGGACAAATCATCGTCCATAGCAATACTGTCCATCTTTGCTCGCTGCTTGAGAATACATATTTCAGCTTGCTTTAGAGTTTTCCCCTCCAATTGCAGCCTGTTCTCAGTCTGAATTAGTATTGCATTCATAGGATCCCTTTGTAGACTCAACTGACAGGCCTCCAAATCTGACTCCAGCTTCAGAATTCTGTCTCGAATGCTAGAGTAGTTTCTTCTATGCATCTCCTTGAGAGCCCGTTTTACTTGTTTTAGTTTACTGAATAAGCAGTAGCCTGCAGTACCATACACCCTTATATCCCAAGCCTCCTGTACTGTCTCTAGAAATTTTGGATGAGTAGTCCAACAATTAAGGAAACTAAACCTCCTTTGAACCTTTTCCTCAGAGATTATATTCACCAGAATTGGTGAGTGATCAGAAACGCCAGCCGCAAGATATTTAGCATTCGAATTAGGAAAGTCCATCACCCACTTATCATTAACCAAGGCTCGATCAGGCCTAGAATAAACCCTAGTTGTAGGATCTTGATTATTAGTCGAAGTGAACTCACAACCTTGACCACTTAGTTCCTATAATCCACAATTGAAGATACAAGAATTAAAATCTTCCATATCTGCATCATCCGGCAAAGTTCCTCCAATTTTCTCCTCAATATTCCGAATAATGTTAAAATCTCCAAGTACTATCCAGTTTGTGATTCCTCTATTAATTTGAACTAACTAATCCCATAGATCTTCCCTTCTTTTAGCTTCATTAAACCCATACACCATAGTAACAAAAGCTTCTGCTCCAGTGGCATATGAATCCACTTTACAGTGCATAAATTGGGCATGTTCCATAAGAACATAAACTCTAACAGTATTGTGATTCCAAATGGTCCAAATCCTTCCATTATAATGAT
Organism: Agrostemma githago; assembly: GCA_958450325.1. Classification (NCBI taxonomy): domain Eukaryota; kingdom Viridiplantae; phylum Streptophyta; class Magnoliopsida; order Caryophyllales; family Caryophyllaceae; genus Agrostemma; species Agrostemma githago. The sequence goes on along the minus strand of OY288252.1, from coordinate 58,954,292 downwards.
GCCTATAATTACATTGCACCGTATAATCTCTGAAAATGTTACTAATAATAGGTATCGCTTTATCCTCCTTTACTCTTGTTTCTAATAGTCCCATCATATCTATTCCTCTAGCCTTCATAATTTTAATAACCTCATTATGCTTATAAGGCTCATTCCCCCCTCTTATGTTCCATGTGCTGATAATCATTGTATATCCGGTGGTACTCCTTCCCCTACCGCAAAAAAAAATCTCCTCCACATTCATGTTTCTAGCTGGGTTCTCCTTTCCCGATTGCAAGATTGCATACCTATTTGGGGTTTGCAGTAAGAGCAGCTTCTCCATCCCCTCGTTTAACCCATAGCTTGAAGTGAAATCTTTCTTCTCTCCACGCCTCACATAGGTGAAACCGTCCACAGGTTCATGGTGACTTTGACCTGAACCTGTTCTTAGCACTGTTGGGATATCATTCATCTCTTTCCCATGTATATGTTTTTGCTCAGAGCCAGCGTGAACTTGCACCCATTGCTCTGAGATAACCATTTCAGAGTCGGCGTGATCTAGCACCCGTTGCTCTGAAGTATCTAGGTCCCTTTCTGAGCCGGCGTGACCTAGCACCAGTTGTTCAGAATGAACCAAGACACCACCCAATTCTATCCCAGGGGTTTTCTGTGGAATTTCAGAGCCGGCATGACCTAGCACCCGTTGCTCTGAAGTTCCCCCTATGTCCTTTGGGTCCCCCTTCTTCGGAGTATACCTTGTTTTAGGCAAGGTTCCTCCTCCATCAGCTGCTTTCTTTACTTTCTCTTTTTTGCAAGAGCTTTGAATATGGCCCAATTTTCCACACATATTACAGTAGAATGGCACCTATTCATAATCTATCCTCTGGACAGACTTCCCCAGTAATGGAATATTGAGCGTTACAAACTCAGGTAGATCCTTTGAGACATCTACTTCAACCATAACTTTTGCAAAAGACAATCGTTCCTTATAGGTTGTTGTTGTATCTGCATAAAGTGGGGAACCCACCTTGCTTGCCATCTTACTAAGAACCTGCTCCGACCATAGAAATGGGTCTAGATCAGGAAAAATCACCCATACAGGCACAATAGAGATCCTATCCATCTCAAGAGAGAAGAGAGGGCTCCATTGCTTCAATACTAATGTATTCCGCCCCATATGCCATGTTCCTCCCCGGAGAATTTGGTCCAATTCTTCCTTGTTTCTGAAACGGAAAGAGAACCACCCCTTTTTAAAATATTGAACCACAGGAAAAATGTTAGTCCCATACTTTTTGACAAAATCAGACATTTGCTTCAATGATGGTTTAGCTCCAATAAAATTTCCCATGAGCGTATGTTTCCAGAGTTTCAATTCATCTTCGAAATCTGCAAGCCCAATTTCAATCTCCTCAGAATTGGCACTAACTTCATCATAATACAGTCCCATTCCTTTCTTCTGCTCCTTGACTTTATTTGCCCAAGTGCTCTATTCTACCCCGATTTTAACAGTTCCAGGAATCTCCTCAGAGCCTAGTGTCCTCATCCCATCCCCTTGAATTACCAATCTAGGACAATTAGTATTCATAGTACTTGGAATGACATCATTACCTTTCTCAACGGTAGCGTGACCTTCACTAGCTTCTGATTTTGTTGCATTTTGACCTCCATTCGCCTTCTCACCTCCTAGATTCATCACTGATTGCAGTGCTAAGTATATAAGATCATTGACTTTGCAATAGCTCGGTTGCTGAGGTACCTGATTTTTCATCTGAATCTCATTGCTAACTTCTGTGTTAACAGAACCAGTACTAGCTGAATCACCATGATCAACCGCTTCAATAGCTTTGTTCTTACGTGGTCTCCCTCGCCTCCTTCCCGTTCCTGCAGTCGAAATCTGCATCGCGATCAATCGCTAGGAGAGGATTTTTCCTCTAGAGAGAGAGAGTAGAGAGAGAGAGAAAGTATTATTTCTATTATTATTATTATTATTATTTTTTGCAGGAAAATTTATCATTTCATTGATATAATGAAATTACATTTTGATGCAAAAGATATATCACAAAATCTCCTTTTAAACAAGGAGCTCAAGTTTTCCTATAATCCTAGTGAACTTAGGACTAGACTTGTACAAATCGAATCTCGAGATGACTAGAAACTGAATTTGTTGTACTAGAGCTAAAGCACTATTACTAGCATTAGAGAAGACCCTTTTGTTCCTTTCCTTCCATATGCAGTAGACTGTTGCAGCAAAACTTATAGAAATCCAAACATATTTCCAATGCTTCTTGTGCTTGGCAACCATCATCCACTTAATGACATCTCGAACTTTGGGTCCAACGTGTTCAACAGCTATCCAATCAAGAATAGCATTCCAAACATCTATGGAGTATGTACATGAGAAAAATAAATGTCCATGGTCTTCACCAGCCTCTAAACACAAGGGGCATCTAGAAGCAAGTTGAAACCCTTTTTGAATGTACAATTCTGCAGTGGGAAGTTTCTTCTAAATAGCCATATAGGAGATTACCTTGTGACTAGGAGCAATAACAGCTGACTTCAGGATGGAGCACCACTTAGTAGTCTGTCTGTTTGCAATAGTCACATACAGCTTACTCACCAGGAATTTGGACTCTGATGAGCATTCCTCCAAGATCCTCTTTGCTGTACTAATGGATCCAGCAAACTGAATTAATTTGTCACGAACTGATAAAACATTCCTAAACCCAATAGGTAAGCATTCTTTACTTTCAATAGCCCAGAAATCAGCAGCTTTAATGATGTAACTTTGGCACCATTTGGTCCAAATAGATGCAGGAGACACAGTAAATTTCCAGATCCATTTGGCCAGGAGAGCAATATTCCTGTTGTAGATGTCTTTAATTCCAAACCCACCAGCATTCCAAGGGACACAAACATCCTTCCATTTCTTAAACACCAATCTTTTTTACCTGCCTTAATACCCCAGAAGAAGTCCTTAGTAAGTCTTGTAAGTGACTTAGAGACAGCAGCAGGTAGTAACAGGCTAGAGCACCAAAAACTTTCAAGCCCAAAAAGAACAGAATTGATTAGTTGAGCCTTGCCAGCGTAAGACAATAGTTGGTTGGACCAATGTTGAGTCACATGCTGTACTTTGAGGATAAGAGAATCAAAAATTTGAATGGTAATTCTAGAAGTAGTAAGGGGAATACCCAAATACCTAAAAGGAAAATTTCCAGTAGTAAAACCAGTAGCATCAGTGATCTCTTGTTGAATTTCCGGCTTGACTCCCCCAAAATAGACACAGGTCTTGTCCACATTTGGATGCAAACCAGATAATAAGGCAAAAGAATCAAGATCTTGCTTTACTGGCACAACAGAAGGCACATCACCTCTTGTGAAGATCATGAGATCATCAGCAAAAATGAGGTGAGTTAACTGTAGTTTACAACATTTAGGATGAAAGGAAACCTGATCTTGTAGACAAATTCTCCTTAACTTTTGTGAAAGTACTTCCATACTAAGAACAAAAAGGTAAGGGGAGAGAGGATCTCCTTGCCTTATCCCACTTTTTCCCTGAAAATAACCAGAGATGCTCCCATTCAATTTGAAAGAATACCAAGGTCCAGTGAGGCAGCCCATGATCCACTTAACAAACTGAGTAGGAAACCCCATAGAAAGTAACATGCACTACAAGAAAAACTGTCCCTAGCGTCCACCTTTTTGGCGTCCTGGGCATACGGACGCCTACATGGCGTCCGAAAAGTCAAACGGGCGTCCACAGTCGGACGCTAAACTTGGCGTCCGACTGGATTTGGGGAGGACAAAATTGAACTTAAATGGCGTCCGCAGGCGGACGCCATTTAACCCAAATGACGTCCACTATCGGACGCCATATTCAGCAAATGGCGTGCGAAAGTGGCGTCCGATAGTGGACGCCCGTCGGGGTGAGTGTGGCGTCAAATACCCTCACCCCCCTCTCCCCCTTCATTCGTAAAAAAAGAAAATCTCTCTCTACCCTCTCCCTCTACGCTCGCCGACCCTATTCTCTCCCTTTTTTCATCCTTTATTCCTAATTTCGGTACGTTTTCTTAGTTTATTTCGTTTCTATTCATTATAATTAGTTCGTATTCTCCATTGTTAGCGTTATTTATTGATAATTTGTTAGTTAATTTCGTCTAGGTCTAAATTTCGATTAGGTTGATTAGTTTAGGCCAAGTTCGATTAGGTTGATTAGTTTATCCCAAATTCGCTTAGTTAGATTATTTTTGCCCATCGTTATTTTGACTAGGGTTTGATTAATTTGGTTGAATTGAGCTAGAATGACCTATAGGGTTTAGGGTGAAATTTTGTGTGACTTGAGACGGACCAAAAGGTGTCGTAATAATGCCGGATTTTCCCGAAACCACTTCTATCCTGATCGGGGTTGTAAATAGGTGTTAGCGGCGCTTTCGGAATTTTGATATCTGCATCCGAAAATTTGACCCTTTTTTGACCTGTTTAAGCTGCTTGTGTGTGACCTAAGGCATGAATTACTGTGTTTTGTTTGGTTGAATTGGGATTACATTGATAAATTAGCTAGGGTTTTTGTAAATTGGGATTAAATTGTGATTAAATTCGGTGACTAATTTTTGTAAGGTCAATTAATAATTAATAAGACATTTGCAAATTAGAAATTGGGTTTACTTAATACAAAATTCTTACATTTTCCCAAAAAAAAAAAAAAATTGGGTTTACGAAATTATGTTAAATGGTGATTAAATATTCGTTTAGTAAATTATAAATTAAAGTAGGGAAATTAAACTTTAATATGTTATATATATTTTTTGAACATAGAAAATGAAGAGAATTGAACGGAAATGGATGTACGAGGGAAGACTTGATAAGAAGAGATGTCCAACAGTCGAATTTTTGAGGGGTGTTGAGTCATTTGTCGAGGTCGCTAAAAAGTCGGTAGACTACGCATCGAGGGGGGAGGTTAGGTGTCCGTGTACTAAATGCAAGAACCTAAAATTTCTTGAGGTCCTTGTAGTGAAGGAACATGTCATCTATAGTGGTTTTTCACCCGATTACTATTATTGGATTTGTCATGGTGAGTCATCTCAGTCTGAGGGAACCGAAAACCATCAAGATGAGGGGGGATTGAGAGGTATGATAGTTGATGTTGTGGAGTGCAACTTGTTTAACTCACCTAACCCACGAGACTCACCAACCCACAAGATTCACCTAACCCACAAGAGCCTAACCGTCGAGCGAAGGCGTTTTTTGACATGTTGGAAGCTTCGGAGAAACCGTTATACGGAGGGTGCGATGTGACTTTGTTAGAAGTCGCGTCTATGGTAGTTAGCCTTAAATGTGAGTTCAACCTGCCCTTTGCTTGTGTCGATGGTATTGCTGCCTTGCTCGAGAGAGTTATTCCAAAAGACAATATCATGACCCGATCATTCTACACAACCAAAAAGGTTGCGAAGGGACTTCAACTCCCGCATCAAAAGATTGACGCTTGTCCAGATGGGTGCATGTTATTTTGGAAGGATGATGCGATGCTTGATGAATGTAGGAGATGTGGTAAGGGTAGGTATAAGATGGTCGAGGGGGATATTGTTTTGAGAGGTAGAAAAGGGAAAAGTAGTGTCAGGGGTAAGAAACCAATCCCAATAAGTCAGCTTACGTACTTCCCTATTGCACCTAGGCTTCAGAAATTGTACGCCACAAAAACCATAGCTGAGCAAATGCGGTGGCACAAGGAGGACATTAGGGTACTAGGGAAGATGTGTCATCCGAGTGATGGTGAGGAGTGGAAGCGTTTTGATAGACTACATCCCCACTTTGCGTTAGAACCCCGAAATGTAAGGCTTGGGTTGTGCACTAATGGATTTGCACCGTTCGGTCAATTTGGTAAATCGTACTCTTGCTGGCCAGTGATGATCACACCTTACAACCTACCTCCTTGGTTGTGTTTGAAGCAACCTTTCATCTTCCTATCTCTTATTGTTCCTGGACCCAAAAACCCGAAAAACCATTTGGATGTTTACTTGCAACCTGTTATTGAGGAACTGAAACAACTGTGGGAGGTAGGGGTGGAAACTTATGATGTCTCTCTGAGACAAAACTTTCAGTTGAAAGCAGCTTTGTTGTGGACTATAAGCGACTTTCCCGCGTACGGTATGCTCTCGGGGTGGTCTACTGCGGGTCAGAAAGCATGTCCGTGTTGTATGGGTGAGAGCAAAGCTTTTTATCTTCCAAATTCTAGTAAAATAAGTTGGTTTGACTGTCATCGGCAGTTCCTACCAGAAGGTCACCCATATAGGAAGAATAAGAAGGCGTTCAAGAAGGGTGAGGAGGTGCTTGACGACGCACCTGATCGACTCCCAGGAGATGAAATATGGGAGTTGATTTCTGATTACCCGTCTACTGTTGACGGAACCGAGCAGGAGTTCAAAGATCTCAAGAAGTTGAAAAATGGTTGGTTTAAACGTAGCATATTCTTCGAACTACCATATTGGAGGACTTTGTTAATTCGTCACAATTTAGATGTGATGCACATAGAGAAAAACTTCTTCGAGCAGTTGATTCACACGGTGATGGATGTGGAGGGGAAGAGTTGTGACACTACAGGCTCCCGGCGAGATGTAAAGAATTTTTGTGACCGTCCTCAACTGCACATAAAACGGGATGGGTCGAAACCAAGGGCCTTGTTCACACTTGACAAGGCTCAGAGAAAGGCGTTGTTGGAGTGGGTAGAGAAGTTGAAATTCCCTGATGGGTATGCCTCCGACTTCAAACGCTGTGTTGCTCTTAAGAACCTGAAGCTTCAAGGGTTAAAGAGTCACGACTGTCACGTTTTCATGGAGAGGTTGCTTCCGGTGTCACTAAAGCACCTTCTGCCACCGACGGTGTGGAATTCCATAACTGAGATATCTCAGTTCTTCCGAGATTTGTGTTCCTCTACAGTATCAGTTGAGGACATGTCTCGGCTCGAGGATCAAATTCCGCAGATAATGTGCAAACTTGAGATGATCTTTCCACCGTCATTCTTTAATTCCATGGAGCATCTACCTGTCCACTTGCCCTACGAGGCTAAGGTTGGAGGACCTGTCCAGTATAGATGGATGTATCCATTTGAAAGGTAAGTAACTATTAGTAACTTCGTTTAAAAAAAAATAAGCCTAAATAATTTGTATTGATTGAAATATATAACTTGTTTATTTAGGTTCCTGAACCATTTGAAGAAGAAAATTGGTAACAAGGCTAGAGTAGCAGGTTCTATTTGTAATGCATATTTGACAGAAGAGATTGCAAACTTCTGCTCCCTCTACTTCGATAAAGATGTGCAAACAAAAACCAAGAACCTGAACCTAGGACATTCGGTGTCCATTGACCCCACTATACCCGAATTTTTTCAAAAGAAGGACGATGAAGGAACTTCATCCGTTGAGGGTTCTAGGACACTAGATGAGAAAGAGTACAACCGAGCGCACCTTTACCTACTTTCGAATTGTGAGATCTTAGAGCCTTATGAGAAACAATTTGTAACTGAATATGTCGCTGCGAACCCTGCCGTGAACCCTGATGACGTTTGGAGTAAGCACGACGAACATTTCCCGAAGTGGCTCAAGGATCACGTAGTTGCCTTAGACATACGTGATGATTTGGTTAGAAGTTTGGCATTCGGTCCAGTGCGAGTGGTTAAAACCTGGAACCGGTACTCGGTGAACGGGTTCAATTTTCACACATTCAACTACGGGAAGAACAAGGCTAGATGCAATTTTGGCGTGAGTGTGTCATCTCTTGATGGTGATGAGTACTATGGTATTTTGGAGGATATTTTTGAGTTGTGTTACGCTGGCAAAGAACGAGGGTATAGAGCTGTAGTATTCAAGTGTGAGTGGAAAGACAGCTCCGTGAACGGGACCCGAGTGCATGAACGTTACAAGATTGTGGAAGTTAATCACACAAGGAAATATCCTACGTACGATCCGTTCATACTCGCGCATCAGGCGAAGCAAGTCTATTTTGCTCTTTCTCCTTACACGAGAAATGACAGAAATCAAAGTCAATGGTGGGCAGTCTTTACGACTAAACCACGGGGACAAATAGACAGTTCTCTGTTCCAGGAAGATGCGGCTTCAAGTGGTACACGCTTATCTTCTATTGAAGAGAACATATTCTCCGTACAAGATCAGAATGAAGGGGCAGAGGAAGATTTTGAGGATGACGATGATGATGGACAAGGAGAGTACATGGTCAGGGATGTTCCGGAGAACCTTGAGGAGGATAACGGACACGATGAAGAGAACTCAGAGGACGATCAAGTTGGGGGCTCGGAGACCGAGGAGGAGGATCAGACTGAGGAGGTTGAGGCTGAAGAAAATAACGACAGCGACGGTGACTACTAGAGTTGTTGTATGTTTAAATGTTTACATGGTTAAGTTATTTTGATGTTTACTATAGTAGGCTATTTTACTTGAATAAAGTTAGAATGAAATTGTTGATGACATGGCTAATTGTTGTTAACATTGTTTAATTTTTTGACAGGTTAATATAATGGCAGGCGGTAGATCGACTAGGAGACGTGGTGGGGGTAGTAGGTCTGCTCACACGTCCACCACTCAGCAGGAGGACGAGGAGGTGGTCCCCGAAACGGGACCGGAGCAGACCGCTGAGCAGGAGGAGGAGGAGCAGCAACAGGGGCCGGATGAGGTGCTGGAGAAGGACGAGGAGGGGCGGTATGTTCTCAAACCAACAGGCACATGGTAATATAATCTAACTTGTTGATTATTCTTTTGTAAATATTCATTTTTGTACTACATTTTGTATGATTGACTGCATATATGGTTTTCTCGACTCGGTGCAGGTTTCTGCACAAAGAGGTCGTCAAAGGCTATACCAACAGCTTCATGGTCGACAAAGGGCAAGGGTATGCTAATTGGTCTCAGGTACCGGCTGAGATACGAGAGTGGTGGTTCAACCAGTTCAAGGTACGTGGATTGTTTTTGCTCCCGAGTTTTTATTTTATAATCTGGACTTTGTAAATATTTTTCATACTACTTATTAATCTGTCTTGACTGTATAGTTCAAGTTCAGCTGGGCCTCAGAGTTTGATGGTAGGGTCTGGGAACGGTATAATGAAACGTGCACACGACGTTTCGCCTGTGTGATGAATAAACGACGTACACGGGGGACTCCGTTGAAGGACCTTAAAGGTGTTAGTTATTTTTTTTTGGGTAATCAATTTTAACAAATAAACAATCTAACTTCAATCTTTCACTGTATTAAATAATATATTGGGTCGTCATATTTTAGGGGAGGCGTTGGAGAGATGGATTGCCTACCACGATCAGAAAGAGTTTAAGGTGAGGTCCGAAATTGCCCAAAGGAACAAGTTGGCGAACTGTGACCGTGAGGGCCGTGCGAACCCGACACATCATCGGGGTTCTCAGTCTTCTTTCGCTCGTGTCAAGAGAGTATGATTTCTACTAATTAATACTGTACTCTTCCTTGAAAAATCGTAAACTACGTTTGCGTAATTTATATTTGCCTAACTTTCGTACTCATTTAATAGCTGCGTGCTGAGCTCGAGAGGGAGCTAACCGCGGCGGATATATTTTACGACATGCATGGACAGACCGATGAAACAGGGACTACCTTCAAGTCGAAAAAGGATCAGGCGACCTGGGTGAGTACTAAATCGACTGTAGGTGGTGGATAACTATCTTCAATAATTTCATCTAATAATAACTTAAATTGAAATCGTTCTTCTGTACGCAGGACGCCTACCAACAAGAGATGGAGAGACTCGAGGCTGATCCTGATGTTGAGGAAGTCAACCCGAACGAGACTTGGTTCAAGGTCGTCAAGGGTTACAGGAAAGGAAGTGTGTACGGTGTGGGAAATACACACGGTATGTACTTCAGACCTCCCACATCGCGTCTGAGCACCTCCACACAAATGGAGTACACGCCGACCGGATCTCAGCAGCCCGATCCGGAGAAGGAGCAAATGAAGGAGCAGCTGACAGCGCAGCAACAGCAACTGAAGGACCAGGCAGAACACATCAAGAGAATTGAGGAACAGATGGCCATGTTTCAGGCCGTGCTTCAGAAATGCAACCAAGGTCCTCCCCCACCCCCTCCAGACGACAGAGACCCCTTTAGCGGGGGTGGCGGTAACTCTGGTGCTGCAGCTAGCTTCACAGTTAGTTGATTGTTTGTTTGTTGTTGTTGTTTTAACTGTATCTTTGAACTACTTTACACTTTTATACCTTCAAACCGTACGTTAAATCTGTTTATATAAGTTTTTTCAGCATAAATGAGTCGAGAGATGAACTCTTTTGGTTGACTGAGCTGGAATGTGGTTGAGGTATTGTGGATAGTCGACATTTGTGGTTGAGTTGTGGTTTATTTTGCAGGTTTTGGCTAAACATTGAACGCATGTTTACGGTCATGCAACAGCGTAAATAGCGTCCGATAACGGACGTCATAGCAGACGCCAGGGGAACCTATACTGGCGTCCGACTGTTGACGCGAGATGTACGTGGGAGGCGTCCACAGTCGGTCGCCAACTTCAGGCCCCAGGCGTCCGACTATGGACGCCACTCAGAGACACATGGCGTCCACAGTCGGTCGCCACCTTGGCGTACACTGTCGGTCGCCATTTGTTCTGGCGTCCAATAGTGGACGCCCGTTTTAAAAAAGGGCGAGCAGGCGTGGCATCCGCTTTCTGGCGTCTGTTTGCGGACGCCCGTCGCCTTATAGCGTCCACTGTCGGTGCCCACCAGGTGGACGCCGAGGACAGTTATTCTTGTAGTGATGGAGGAGATAAAAGACCATTGAAGAGAATCAAAAGCCTTCCTAATATCCACCTTAACCATGCACCTGGGGGTAATGTATTTCCTGGTGTAGCCCTTAACCAATGCCTGAGAAAGAAGCACATTGTCAAAGACATTCCTCCCCTTAATGAAGGCTGCCTGCTCCTCCCCTATCAGAGTAGGAAGAATAGGTTTCATCCTGTTAGTCAGAATCTTAGATATGGCCTTATAGAAAATAGTGCAACAAGAGATAGGTCTGAATTCCTTGACAGATTGAGCATCATGCTTCTTAGGAATCAGAGTAACTAAAGTTGCATTAGCCTGTTTAGACATGATTCCTGTTTTAAAGAATGATTGAACAACAGAGTAAAAATCAGCACCAATAATACTCCAGCAGGCCTTAAAGAACCCAGCAGAAAAGCCATCAATCCCAGGACTGCTGTTATTATCCATCTTGAAAATGACTGCTTTCAGCTCATCAAGAGAAACAGGCTTACATAGCTGTTCTTGAACATCAGTAGGTAGTGGACCTTGATTATCAATGGTTCCTACAGTATAAGAGCTCTTCCCTAGAAGATTAGTATAGTAGTCTTGGAATGCTGCAGAAACAGCCTCAAGTCCAATACATATTACCCCCTCTTCATTTTTTATGGCACCCAACATTTGTTGTGTTTTCCTTTCAGCAATCTTAGAAAAGAAGTAGTTAGAGGAGCAATCACTCAACTGAATGTGCTTGACTTTGGCCCTTTGCTGAAGTAGACTCAGCTCAGCTCCTTTAAGTTGACAATAAGCAGTTAGCAATGTCTTTTCTTGAACAATAAGGGCTTCAGAGAAAGGATCCTGTCCCAATTTCTGTTGACAGGATTGGAGATCTTTCTTTGCTTGTTCCACAGAGGAAGAAAGGTGATAGAAGTTAGCTTTATGAAAAGATTTCAAAGCTTGTTTAACCTTTTTTAATTTTTGAAAGAATCTATACATTGGAGAACCATTAACCCTGCAGTTCCAAGCACTGGAGACAGTGGGGAGAAAATTCTAATGGGTAGTCCAACAGTTCAAAAAACTGAAGATCGTATTAGCTTTTCGATTTCTAGATACATCCACAATAATGGGAGAATGGTCAGAGATCCCAGGTTCACCAACCATAACAGCAGCACTAGGGAATGCAGTACACCAAGCCAGGTTTGCAAGAGCTCTATCCAGTTTTGAGCAAACTCTAGAACTTACATCCTGCTTGTTAGTCCAGGTTGTTTGCCCTCCACTACAAGGCAAATCATCCAAGTGACAACTAAGTAGACAAGAATTGAAATCATACATGTTTTCAAGTCAGGTGGGTTAGTCCCAATCTTCTCTTCAGCTGCCTCACCACATTGAAATCACCCAACACAAGCCAAGGTTGAGTAGTGTAGAGAGAACTCGGGTCATTCCATAAAGGAATCCTATCTTCTCCTTTATTTTTCCCATAAACCATAGAGATCCACATAGATTTATTAGACTCAAAATGATGAGCAAATCCAGTAATGTGTTGCTCAGTATTTCTAATGTTAGTTAAGGAGATAGTTTTGGGATTAAAGAATACCCAAATCCTACCTTTATGATGAGTACTATGATTAGTAATTATTGACCAATTGCTGAAATGTTTTCTAATGATCTTATTGGTATTACCCCATTTAACCCTAGTCTCAAGTAAACCAAAAACATCCACTTTATTAGTCAAGAGAAAATCCTTGACTTCAGTATGCTTGAAAGGTTTGTTGAAACCTCTAATGTTCCAAGATACCACTTTCATGAGCTTTGTCAGGGGGAACTTTCAGTTTATGCACCTCCTCACTAGTACAGTGAGAGATACTAAAAGGACATTCTTGATGCATTACAGGTTCAACCTCATCTACTTGAGACTCAAAGTCAGTCAAGTAGGGGGGGGGGGGGGGGGGGGCTGTGGTACCACCTAGTCCGGATAACATAGTAGACTCATTCGTCTGATCTAGCCTTTCAAATGAGTTAGCTAGGATCATTGGCTCTTTCACTATACTAGCCTTAACTTTTTGAGAAGAGGAATTCTTCTTACTAACAGGAGTGAACTTCTCACCATCTAAAGAGTATTCTGAGTGCTTTACAGCAGCATTGTGAGAAGACTTTCCATTAGGAATCCCCTCCTCTGAGTACTCATTCTTCTTCACAGGCTCTGAGGTACCACCTAACTCTTTATGATCACCAGAAATGCCAGGATCAATCACCTGCACTTCCAGCATCACATCTTTCCCAACAACTTCTTTAGCTTTCTGAGCAGCAGCTTTCTTCTTCTCCCATTTATAATTAGTGATTGTATGACCAAGTTTGCCACATCCCTTACAGTAATATGGGACCCATTCATACTGGATTCTTTGAACAGAATGATCACAGAAAGGGGGTATTTATCACAATATGTTCAGGCAACTCTTTGGAAACATCTATCTCAACCAAAATTCGAGCAAAGGAAAGCTTAGCCTTAGTGGTTGTGGCTAAATCAGCACATAGAGGCTTTCTAATTTTACTAGCCATCTTCCCTAAAACAACCTCAGACCACAGAAAAGGGTCCAAATCAGGAAATAGAACCCAGACAGGCACACAAGGAACCCTATCCATCTCCTGAGAGAAGGTGAGAATCCATTCCTTATGAACAAGTGTATACACCCCCATTTTCCAAGGACCACCTCTTAGAACACCTGCCATGGCTTCTTTCGAGTTAAATCTAAAAGAAAACCACCCCTTTTTGAAGTATTGCACAACAGGACATGCTATAGTACTCCATTTTTCCTGCACAAACTTCTTCATAGCTTGCAAATTAGGTCTAGATCCAATGACATTCCCCATTAGATTATTATCCCAAACCTTAAGTTCATCCTCAAAATCATGTAAATCAAAATCAAGTTCTGCTGAATCAATCACATCCTCACAGTAGGGTAAGGTCATTCCAAGCTGTTGAGTTTTAGCAGCAATTTTGGACCAGCTATGTTTAGCAGGCTCAAATACAGTCTTAAGACCATAATCAACAAGATTAACAGCATGATTATGATTCACAGTGCTAACATCATTAACTTGAACAGTAAAGTTATGAGTAGGAGTTTTGACACCAGTAGCATTAATGGCGTTCAGAATTAGTTCGTTAATCGAAGGAGTTCGCGAAGTACTCTGCTACGTAACCTCATGTAAATCCTCATTTCCCTGTGAACCCGAGCTTTTGGAGCTTTCTCGTGGTGGTAATGGCGGCACCTAATGCTTCTTAGGCAGCCTGCCAGGACCTCGTTTCACCTGAGAATCAGCCATGGGAGCTACGAGCTATGGAAGACGAAAATCGGTTGAGAGAAACTGTTATAGAGAGAGAAAGTGTTTCTCTCACTTCGCTGATGGTTATTATTATTATTATTATTATTATTATTATTATTATTATTATTATTATTATTATTATTATTATTATTATTATTATTATTATTATCATGATTATTATTATCATGATTATCATCATTATTGTTATTATTAGTATTACTACTACTACTGTTGCTGCTGCTACTGCTGCTACTGCTGCTACTGCTGCTATTATTATTATTATTATTATTATTATTATTATTATTATTATTATTTTTTATTTTTTGTAAAATAATAATTATTTTTTATTTTTTGCAAACTAACTACGACTATTATTATTATTATTTTTTATTTTTTGCAAAATAATAATTATTTTTTATTTTTTTGCAAACTAACTACTACTACTACTACTACTACTACTACTACTACTACTACTACTACTACTACTACTACTACTACTACTACTACTACTATTATTATTATTATTATTATTATTATTATTATTTTGCAAAAAATATATCATTTCATTTCATGATGAAAGGAAATTACAATGTTGCAAAAAGATCTATCACACTAGAAGGGAATTAAGCCCTAAGAAGAAGATTAGCTAGTATTCTACTATACTTGGGATTTGATTTATGATATGAGAACCTATTTACAACAATGAATCTGACATTACTATAAACCGTCTCAACAGTACTCTCTTGCTCCATGAAGATACGCTTGTTACGCTCTTTCCAAAGCAAACTGACCGTTGTGCTCAAAGAGACGCTCAAACCATACTTGTTTCCAGTGTGATTTGTGGGATTTTTGCAACAGCCATTTAGTAATTCCCTTCAAGCAGTACTTCCCATTAGTAATTGGCAACCATGAAAGAATAGCATTCATAACCCCTTCGAATAGGAGCATTGGAAAAAGAGATGATCATGAGTTTCCTCCTCTTCTTTGCATAATACACATCTGTTAACCATATGAAATCCTCTTTTCCTGAACATATCTACAGTAGGCAGTTGTTGTTGAATGGCAAATTAGAGAATAACCTTGCTGCTCGGCTGATGTACTGCAGATTTCAGCACCTTTGCCCAATGCATAGGTTGCCAAGCCTTCATATCCTGATATGCCTTGTGCACCTTGAATTTAGATCCTATGCAGCAGCTATCCACAAACATAGCAGCTTGAGGAAGACTCTTGTTTGCTATCAGCATATCCCTTACAGCCAGAATGTGCTTAATGCCTGTAGGGAAGTACTCCTTGCAACGAATAGACGATATTGATTCCTTCCCCAAAATATAAGCCTTGCACCACTTGCTCCAAATGGAATCAGATTCCTTAGAAAGCACCCAAATCCATTTAATCAAGAGGGCTTCATTCCAAACCTTTAAGTCTTTGATATTTATTCCACCCGCACTCCAAGGAGAACAAATATAACTCCATTTCTTAAACACCAGCCTTCTCTTGCCTTCTTCTATTCCCCAAAAAAATCCTTACTAATTTTATTAATATTCTTAGTTACTGCCCTAGGTAGAAGTATACTAGAGCACCAAAATTTTTCAACTCCAAACAAAACAGAATTAAGCAGCTGTGCCTTTCCTGCATATGAGAGAAAGTTGGTGGACCAGTGACTAACAGCATGTTGTATTTTAAGGAGGAGGGTGTCAAAGAGGTTCATGCTCATCCTGGTGTCAGTAAGCGGAATGCCAAGGTATCGAAAAGGAAAGGAACCCCTAACAAATCCCGTTTCCTGCAATATATTCTCCTGGATCTCCTTAGCCACACCCCCAAAGTAAATGAATGTTTTGTCCACATTAGCATGAAGGCCAGATAATGCAGCGAAATACTGAAGACATTTCTGAACAGCCACTACTGATGGCACATCTCCCCTAGTAAAAATCATAAGATCATCTGCAAATACTAAATGAGTTAACTGTAGGTTACAGCATTTGGGGTGATAAGAAACTTGCTTCTGATTGCAGATTGTTCTGAGACTCCTGGAAAGGATTTCCATGCTCATTACAAACAAATAAGGAGATAAGGGATCTCCTTGTCTAATCCCACTCATCCCTTCAAAAAACCCAGAAACTTCTACATTCATATTGAAAGAGTACCAAGGGCTCCTAATACATCCCATAATCCAATTACTGAATTTAGAAGGAAACCCAAAAGCATTGAGCATTTTTTCTATGAAATTCCATTGTAGAGAATCAAAAGCTTTCCTAATGTCTACCTTTACTAGACATCTAGGAGTGAGGAATTTTCTAGTATACCCCTTAACTAATGCTTGAGATAATAAAGTATTCTCAAAAATATTACGACCAGCTATGAAAGCAGCCTGCTCTTCTCCAATCAAATCAGGTAGTAACTTTTTTAGTCTACTAGCAATCAATTTAGATATAACTTTTTATATGACTGTGCAACAAGAGATAGGACGAAAGTCCATCACCGATCCTGCATCCTTTTTCTTAGGAATTAGGGTTATCAAAGTAGAGTTAGCCTGCTTAGGCATATTACCAGTCTTAAAAAAACTCTGAACAGCCTTACAGACATCAATCTCCACGATAGACCAAGCAGCTTTGAAAAAACCAGATGAGAACTCGTCAATACCCGGACTGCTATTAGAATCTATGCTAAAGATAACACTCTTAATGTCTGCAGAAGAGAAAGGTGTTGTGAGAAAATCAGCAGCCTCCTCTGATAAAGAACCAGATGCAATATCACCAGCAATTTGCTTACTTTCCCCTAAAAGGCCTTTGTAATAATCTTGAAATGCTGATGTGACAGCTTCAGGACCAACTCTAATGACACCAGATGAATCTTTAATAGCCCCCAAAACTTGTTGATCCCGTCTCTCAGCAATTTTAGAGAAATAATACTGTGAAGAGCAATCCGGAAGTTGAATATGTTTAATTTTTGTCCTTTGTTGTAGCATGCTCAGTTCAGCATTCTTCTTATCATAGTACACAGCTATAAGTCCCTTGTCTTCAACCATAAGAGAGGCAGAAAAAGGATGGAGTCTTAGATTCTCCTGACAATGCTTTAATGCTTCCTTAGTATCTGAAACTTGAGAAGAAATATTCAAAAAATGATGTTTATGAAAAGATTTCAGGGCAATTTTAACCCTCTTAAGTTTCTGGAATAAGCTAAACATTGGGGATCCAGGAACCCTAGCCTTCCACGCCTGATTTATGACATCAAGGAACTCTGGATGAGAAGCCCAGCTATGTAAGAAACAGAATCTCTTACAACTTTTCCTTTCTGCAGAAGCATGAACAATAATAGATGAGTGATCAGAAATCCCAGGTTCTCCATAAGCCACATATGCTGTAGGGAAAAGGGCCTTCCAAGAAGGAGTAGACAACGCTCTATCCAGCTTAGACCATACCCTATAGTCAGGGTCATGCTTATTATTCCATGTTAGACACCCACCAGCACTGGCAATATCATCCAACTGACAAGTGAACAAACATTTATTAAAATCCCACATATCCTTCAACGAGGGACGGTTATTGCCTAATTTCTCATCAGGATGTCTAATCACATTGAAATATCCCAAAGCTATCCTAGGAAACTGAGGAGAGACATTTACTAAATCCTCCCAAAGTGGAAGCCTAAGACTCCCTTCATTGAAAGCATAAACAGCACTGAGTATAAAGGTTTTATTTGTTTCAAAATGGGTGAACCTGCCAGTAATGTGTTGAGCTGCACTCAGTATAGGAGTGAAACCAACAATTTTTGGATTATAAAGAAGCCAAATCCGACCATTAAAGTGATGCTCATAGTTAGTAATAACCTTCAACAGGGGAAACCTGTTTCGAATGAGTTTACCAGCTTTTTTTCCTTTCACTCTAGTCTCTAGAACCGCAAGAATATCCAGATTATTTGAGTAGATAAACTGTTTAACCTCACTATGTTTCACAGTGTCATTAAACCCTCGAACATTCCATGAAGAAATCTTCATGTAGCTTTATCAGGAGGGATGGGAGGGTTGACCTTCTCCCAAAAACTGCTCTCCAATATACATTCTTGGTGTCTAACAGGGGAGGCATTGGTGCTATGCACCAACCCTTCTAACCCTGCACCTAGTATCTCTACTTGATTCAGATCAGCGTGGCCCTCATGAGGCTCAGAAATACAGTTAAAAGCATTCTTCAAAGGCATAGGCTCATATTCAACAGCCTTGATGGTCTTATTTGAGGAAGACTTCTTTTTAGACATAGAATAGAATGAATCATTCTGTGTAGTAGGTGAAGGGGATCCTGAGTGCTTTACAGCAGCATCAATGGAAGGGTTCAACACAGGCTGGAGAATTCCCTGATCCTTCAAGCATCCAGGGTCTCCATTGCCTGTCTAACTATCCCCATTGAGCTCTGAGGTACCACCTAGCCCCTTATTCACATTTATCACCTTAGCAGCCGGTATAACAAGCTTCTTTTTCTCCCATTTACAAGATGAAATGGAGTGACCCAGCTTACCACACCCCTTACAGTAGTAAGGAACCCATTCATATCTGATATGTTGTACTGAATGCTCACAAAAAGGAGTATTTATCACAACATGATCTGGAAGATCCTTTGATACATCAGCTTCTACCAAAACCCTTGCAAAAGAAAGCTTGGTCTTGCAAGTTGTTGCTAAATCAACACAAAGGGGTTGTCCAATCTTACTAGCCATTTTGCTAAGCACAACATCCGACCATAAGAAAGGATCAAGATCAGGAAACAACACTCAAATAGGAACAATTGCAATTTTGTCCATCTCTGAAGAGAAAGAAGGTGACCATTGTTTCAAAACAAGAGTGTACACCCCTAAATTCCATGGACCTCTCCTAAGAACATCCTCCATATCACCTTTAGACTTAAACCTAAAGGAGAACCATCCCTTTTTGTAGTAATGAACCATTGGTTCATCAAATTGACCCCAATTATCATGAACAAATTTCTTAATGACAGCCAAAGTAGGTTTGGATCCAATTACATTACCCATTAATGTATTGTCCCAAAGTTTCAATTCATCAGCAAAATCAGCAGTATCTATGTCGATTTCAGAAGCATCCGAAGACTCTTCACAGAAATGCAAATTCATACCCATAACAGTCGGTTTCTTAACTACTTTATTCCAAGCAGGTTTAGGTTTATCTATGCCAACATTTGGTAGAACAGGGTTTTCGTTATTCTGCAATTCCATATCTCCTGTAGTATTTGTTACTATCAGCTTGTCCGTATTAGCAGTAGAGTTAGCAGAGGAAGTGATTATACCAGAAGAAGCCATAGCTTCGAAGATTGCATCATTAAGTGTAGCTTGAGGCGGTAGACTCCGGGTTTCACTTTGCTCCATCTTTTCTTCACCATTTTCTCCAGAACCTGTAGTCGAGTGGACCTTTGGGTTTGGTAGCAATGGCGTATTGCTTTTCTTGGGTGGGCGTCCAGGACCTCGCTTGATCATGGCTAATCGTAAGAAAAACGGTTATGGAGGGAGAGAATTCTAGAGAGAGAAACAGTTTCTCTAATTACCGCGATTGATTTTTTTATTATGATTGTTGATATTATTATTATTATTATTATTATTATTATTATTATTATTATTATTATTATTATTATTATTATTATTATTATTATTATCCGGAGCTTGTATTAATAGCGAAACAAATTACAAGGAGTTAGTGGGTAGCCGAGATACTATCTGGGCACCCACTCCCTTAGCAATAGCGAAACTAAGTCTAGTGAAAATAAAGGCAGCTGCGCGAGCCCCCGAATCCTGAGCGATAGAGAACTTCTGAATCCGCTTGAGCAACGCAACAACCTCTGCATCAAGCTCCCCAAGTGAAGAGAAGGAGAAAGGCAGGAACCCATAACCAATCTTGGTGCACAAATCTCCGTACTTGGCGCACTTACGCTGAGCGGCGTCAACGACCGCACGACCAGGCAGGAAATCCATCATCGCAGACTGAGTCAATGGGGACGACCCTGTCAGATCGACACACACATCCCGCCCCCTATCCCAGGAATAAAGAAGCAAATCCGCCGGGCGTAGGGGCCTGTCTGCCCATCAATCAAACCGACATCTACCTCCTTACCGGCCGAAATACCAGATCGGAAGCAGATATCCAAAAGGGTGTCGCCAACCAGCTTATTATTATTATTATTATTATTATTATTATTATTTTTTATTATTATAAAAACAGAACTTGCATTAACATCAGAACAAATTACAAGAAGTTAGAGGGGAGCCGAGATACTATCTGGGCCCCCACTCCCTTAGCAATTGCAAAACTAATTCTAGTGAAAATAGGAACTGCGGCACGCGCTCCAGCATCCTGTGACATAGCAAATTTACGAATCCGCTGGAGCAGAGAGACAACCTCCGTGTCGAGCTCACCGAGAGACGAGAAGGAGAAAGGAAGGAAACCATACCCAATGGCCGCGCAGCGTGCCTGATACTTGGCACACTTACGGCGAGCAGCATCCACAACGACCCGTCCAGGCTCAAAAGCGGTAAGGCCAGACTGAGTCAAGGGCGAGGACCCAGTCAGATCAACACAAACATCACGCCCCCTGTCCCACGAGTAGAGTAGAAGATCGGCAGGTCGCAAGGGCTTGTCGTTATCGTCGCAAAGGCCAATGTCCACCACCTTGCCTGCAGAGATCCCCGTCCGGAAGCAAATATCCGACAGTGTGTCACGGACAAGAAATTATTATTATTATTATTAATTTTTTTTTTTTTTTTTTTTTTTATAAAAACCGGAGCTTGCATTAATAACGAAACAAATTACAAGAAGTTAGTGGGTAGCCGAGATACTATCTGGGCACCCACTCCCCTAGCAATGGCAAAACTAAGTTTAGTGAAAATAAAAGCAGCTGCACGAGCCCCCGCATCCTGAGCGATTGAGAATTTTTGAATCCGCTTGAGCAACGCCACAGCCTCTACATCAAGCTCCCCAAGTGAAGAGAAGGAGAAAGGTAGGAACCCATAACCAGTCTTAGTGCATAAATCTCCGTACTTGGCGCATTTACGCCGAGCTGCGTCAACGACCGCACGACCAGGAAGGAAATCCGACATCGCAGACTGAGTCAATGGGGACGACCCCGTCAGATCGACACACACATCACGCCCCCTATCCCAGGAATAAAGAAGCAAATCCGCCGGGCGTAGGGGCTTGTCATGCCCATCAATCAAACCGACATCCACCTCCTTACCGGCCGAAATACCAGATCGGAAGCAGATATCCAAAAGGGTGTCGCGAACCAGGTTATGTCTATGCTTAATACCAACGGTACCAGCACATGACACAGCATGGTCCCCAAAAAAGTCCCCAACAAAAACCCGAGAGCAGGCAGAACAAGGCTTAGGCACCGGGAACAGAGGGACACCCTACCGATAGATGGGTACAGCGCGCAACCAGTCAGATGTGTGAGCACCCTGCAGAGACTTCCACAATGCCATCTATCGCCGAGTCAAGGAGAAAACCGATTCTACGGAAGCAGCAACCTTCGTGAAATATATATCTGCCAATTTCTTCATGAGTTTGGGGGCAGTGATCTCACTAGGATTGCAGGAAAGGTCGAAACCGGTGGTCTCGTTAAACAGAGCCAAGGCCGTGTCAATGGTCGGCCCGGGGGCAGAGACAGCTGAAGGCCGAAGGAGCATAGCCTGCAACTCAAAGGACTGAAGGCGAGAAGCCAAAAAGGCATAGTGCAGGACATCCCCGGCACTATACACACCCAACCCTCCGAAATTAAAGGGTAGTGTGGAAAGACACCACTGCCAGTCTCCAAACCAGGGGCCGGACGCGGTGACAATGCGTTCCAGGCTAGATCGCAATGCCGCATCAAAGGTCATAGCCGAGTCGAAGACCGTAGGGGGACAGGTTCGCAGAGAGAAAGAAAGCTTAGAAATACCGGCACAAGCACGAAGTAACAACAGCTCGCACTGTGGGTCCTCAATCCTGGCAACCGAATCCATAAGCTCAATGGTTCTCGTAACTCTCTTCGCCACAAGCTCACTGCTGAAAGTACGACAGATACTGACGGGGCCACCAAGAACTTTGACACCACGTAGCGGTCGAGAAATATCAGGGGGGAAAAGACCCGGAAGTCGACTCCTAGGGTCTTCCTTAGGCCAAAAAACCTCGGTTTTTCCGACATTAAGGTGAAGACCCAATCGAGGACCATCCTCCATAATCAGCTCCAAAACCTTCCCCACGACCAAAGTATCGCCAACGATGGTGCCGGCGTCCAAGTACCAAGCTTGCAAGCTCAATGGAAAAGAGTTCCGGATTTTACAAATCAAGGGATGCAAGACCAAAGCAAAAAGAAGAGGGCCCAAAGGGTCACCCTGCTGGACCCCCTGACAAGACCAAAGGCTGTGCTCCCCGTAAAAAAGCCTGGCAGGCAGAGAGTAACAAAACTCGACCCAGCGGGAAGTCGACCAAAAGCATGGAAAGGTCCACATCACCCCCCACGATCCTCAACAAACAGATTCAAGGCGTGCAAAATGGCCTCACCCCCACCGGAAACTCCGACCCCAAACTGGAGTCCCTCAAAATAACCGCAAAGTGAAGGCTCAATCAAAACAGCCCCGACCTTAGAGACAATGCGTCTCCAAACCGTGCCCACTAAAATAGGACGGACCCCACCACCTAGTTTAACAAGCGGGGTGAGCGGAGCACTAGCGATTTACTCACTGAGAACCTGCGGGCATCTGCCCTCAAGAAACAGGTTAACCACCCTAGTGATAGAAGTGATCAGATCATCCGAGATAGCAACCGCGGCCCCGCTCAAACAATCCAGGAGATGCTGGGCACGAAAACCGTCCCGCCCACAAGAAGTGCCACGTGGAAAACTCCTGATCATATCCAAAACGACGGTCGTGGACGCGATGAGCTGAGGGTGAGCGGCAGGCAAAGGCGGCAGGGAAGGGGGCGGAACAGTGGGGTTCTTATCAATCAAAGCCTGCAGAGTATCGGCCGTATAAGGGGCAACGCCAGAGGAAGAAAGCACCCGGACAGCGGCAGCGTAATGACCATCACAAATCTTCCACCGACCCTGCCGCAAGTTAACCTCACTAGAGTCAAGGTCCTCCTCCAGACGAAGAGAATGACCCTCCTCAGCTAAGGTCTCCTGCAGAAGCTGAGAAATACCTCCAGGGGCACTCCAAGTACGAATGACACTGGTAATACATTCCTCCTGACGCTGGCGCTTCACGAAAGCTCTACACTCAAGGTTACTCCTGAGGGAAAAGGACTTAAGAATACAGAGAGGCAAAATAAGCAAGCTAACCCAGCGAGAAAGATCACCAGGGGAGTCAGCCACCGTATCGATGGCCCCCCTGAAAACCCTAGAAAACCCAAGGCGACATTTGGGAGAGATAGATTTCATAGTGCGCACCCCTAACGATAACAAGCGATCCGAAGAAGCCACGTCAAGATAACCCAATCCAACAGGCTCCACAACATCGCCAGGAAACGAAGATGGAGCGAGCGGCCGAGGGATGCCATAAATGAAAAAAACGAGCAACTCCATCACCGCAATCAGGGGGTGCAACAAAATCAGACCCCGGCCCGTGCCGACACTTGGCACAAAGAGAATGTGAGGTAAGGCAAACCCCACAAAGCGAAAGACTCATACGCTTAAGGGTGACCTCCGCCTCAGAAAAAATTGATAAACTAGAAGAAAGGGCTTGACGCGTAGTTACCTGATCATCTCCAAGGCAATGACGATTACGGAGGTGGAAGATCAAGGAGGTTTTAACCAGACCCTTCCCATTATTGTCACAACACCCAGAAAGACCAACGAAGGGGCAATGGAAACGCGCGATTCTCGGCATGAAGAAACACAAGGCACGAAAAGAGAGACGCGAGATCAAGCATAAAATCGACCACAAAACACACAAACCGTCACCAATCAACCCACCAACACCCGAACCAAAAACAACCGAACAAAAGAAACCAGAACAAAAAATACAGAGCAGCAAGCAAAAATCGACCCTGGAAAACATAAAATAAAAAAGAACCGCCCGACAAGGCAAGCCAGACAAAGACCCGCTGACACGGGCTTACCGGCGGCAGCACAGAACCACCAAGAGAAACCGGCAACAGAGACAGCAGCAAGTCGACCCGATTCAACAGAGACGGTGGAAGGAAAACGAAGGAAACAGAGAAACGGAAGAAAAAACAAAACAACCAACAGCAAAGGCAACCCACCAAGACCAGCAGCGACCGAAAAACCCGACCCACCACCAACAAAGAGACAGAAAGCCGGACTGAGGACCGACGACGAAGGCAGAGACCCGGCGATGGCAAGAGCAGCAATAGCAAGGACAACAGAACAACAGGGCAGTGAGAACAACAGCAGTAAACGGCAGAACCCCAACCGGAGCAGCAGACAGGGACGACGGGAGAGAAAGATGGACGGAGGAAGAAGAGAAAGAAGCCAGAGGAACGAGCGGCAGAGCACCGACGAATCTCCGGCGGCAGCGACAACCAGCAGGGCTGCAGCAGCAATCCGGCAGAAACCCGACCTGAAGAAAAGCCAGGAACAACGGGAGAGGGAAGTGGACGAAGAAAGAGGAGAAGGCAGACGGAGGAGCAGACGAGCGGCGGAGCTCCGGCGGCAGAACAGGAAGAAACGGCAAGGGCAGATCCTCAGAGGAGGAGACGACAGGGGTTAGGGAGGAGAAAACGGCGAGGGAGGGTTGGGCAGCCACGGGAAGGAGGTTGAAGACGGCGGAGGGAGGCAGGCCGCCGCCGCGGCGGCCGCCGGCGGCAAGAAGGACAGACGGCGCAGGGGATGGCTGAATCGCCTCTCATTATTATTAAAACGCTTATTATTAAAACGCTTATTATTATTATTATTATTATTATTATTATTATTATATTATCTTATTTTATTACTAGAGTTTGGTAAGTAATAGACTTACCTTAATTATTACCCGTATTCGACTACTATTAGTACTATAAATTATTAGTAGCTTTATTAATATTATTATTCTTCATATTATAGTTTAACGGGAGATTAGAATATCAAGAACCCTAGTTTTCTCAAGACCATGTGTAACTAATTCTTTCTACTCGGTTCAAGACATTAAAACGCTTAATTATCAATTGTGAGTTTGAAAGTTTTAGCCTTTATTCTTGATTATTGATTAATTGCTCAGTTTGATTATACGAATGTTGTTATTGATTTCTGGATCAATCTGTAGGGTTACAACCCTTAAACCCAAGGACCTGTTACGAGCATTAATCGAAAAGACAAAAGTAGAGGGATAACAATTATACCTTATTTGCAGTGGAACAGCGTATTAATAAGAAGTATAATAAACCCATAAATATATATAATCTCCACGGACAGAATAAATAATCTTCACGGACAGAATAAATAATTCCCACGGACAGAAGAAATAATCTTCACGGATAGAATAAAGCACCCCAAACGTGATGCCTCCTTTGGTATCCACACGGGTACAGAACTGCGACGTATATGCTAGTATAAAGGTACGTGAGACCGTCTCACAATTTCTCTCTATATCTATCTTATAACTCTTTATAAGAAGAACACTCCGTATATATATTATGAGTCAATACTCTTAATTCCATATCTTGGTTCATCATATGAGCCTCCTTATATAGGAGATGAGAAACTAGAATTAGGTTATTACTATAACCCTAATTACCATAATTAGATTATTGTATAACTCTAATTACCATAACCCGACAACGCAGCTGGGTCCGTATTATTACTGACCCGATATATTTAATATATCGATATATATTAATAATATCTCGTACATATTGTGTGTGACCCAATGGGCCCACTTAAGACTACCAGACACGTAACTCAATTACATGTCAACCCGACATCGACCTCTAGCTAGGCATATCGGATACATAGACTTAAGCGGGTTAATCCGTAGGACAGTGGACATAACTCTTTCAGTCTCCCACTTGTACATGTCCTCTCAAGAACGGCGTTAAGTCTCTTTGCTACTATTGTCTCCAATTGAGAATGAGGTAAGAAGAAGTGGCATCCTCGTATGTCTCAATCTTTTACTCGAATCTTTGAGTGGACTTGTTAAAAGAACAGATAGATGACAATCATTCTATCTGAGCGCGGCCACACATTTGCACAAGTCACACTCTTCGAGTGGCCAAGAAACAATAAATTCCTTTCAATAAAGGAAGAGCAAATCCCCTCTTGTCTAACCACATCCTATCACATGATCCATGCATGCCCAATAACCATCCATAGCCCCCTTTCACAGCTGATGAGGAATAGTATCAAAGCATACACATCACATGTACAGAATAGTCAAAGACTCAGGTCTAAAGACCGTACAAGTTCATAACTTGCAAAGAACTTTACTGACACTAAGCGAAATCTTAGTAAAATCCTTTTCGGCGGGTCTGTCTAATGTATGTTCTTAACATACACCCGTGTGCCTGGTTTAGTATCTCAATACCTATGACTCAAGGAACTTAGTCATCAACCAACTCACACACCAGTCATTTAAGGGTATTCAAATGTCCCAACGTAATACCCTGACTAGAGATAAAATAATTACATCATCCAAATAGAGTTCCAAGACTAAGTCACGTACTTAGTGATCTATTTCATCAATGTAAATTATTTGGGACAAAATTCAGTTACATTAACCAAATGACAATATGTCATACATATATCAATTATCGAAATAACTCCCACTAAACCAAACACCTCTAAAAGTACTAAGACCACTCGCCCATGCGTCTTATACCGATCATAACAATATGATCTTTATGTAGAGAGGGTTTCGGGACATACAACATTTGTATCGGTTAATTACAAGCATATGATCAATCTATCTTCTCTCAATTAAGATAGATTGTTAGTTTCATAAGCAACAATTGCTTCATAAACTTTAAAGTTGAGTGTGTGCTTGATTCGTAATCAAACGTCTATTTGCTTCAAAAGCATAGAACACTAACTTTAGTTATAATACTAGTCACAAAGTTGTCCTTTGGAACTATTCCAACACACAACTTCTCATCCAAAACAAAATATACTGAGATTACAATCTCATGTCATCTTTGTCTATTTGGAAATATGAATCGCTGTAACTTGTTTACAATAATTCGCTAATCACATTATGCGCATCTCTTAAATAATTCCTCTTTTTGCTTCTCAGGCGCCAAGAAACAATTCTTAGATAGCATTCTAGTGACACTCACCAGATTAGTATCAACTCGTCACACGAGCACATAATAAACACATTTCTTGCAAAGTCTCATAGACTAAAGCAATCAAATGTCGTTTAGTTAGAGAAGTATGTCACTCACATACCGAATCATAACGATAAATGCACTCCCACTAGCCTCTTGTACACACTGTCTTTCTTCGTCTCTAAGGAAAACAAACATCTTTGAATTACCACATTGAGAACGAAGATACTACTTCATAATACTTGCTCCAATCAAATTGGATCATTCACATTTGTCTAGCAATTTTGATAATATATGAACTTCATACGATGAGTCGCACACACATCATCATACGAGATGTCAAGAATTTCTGTCACCGTCCTCAACTGCACATAAAAAAGGATGGGTCAAAACCGAGAGCCTTGTTCCCACTTGACAAGGCTCAGAGAAAGGCGTTGTTGGAGTGGGTAGAGAAGTTGAAGTTCCCTGATGGGTACGCCTCCGACTTCAAACGTTGTGTTGATCTTAAGAACCTGAAGCTTCAAGGGTTAAAGAGTCACGACTGTCACGTTTTCATGGAGAGGTTGCTTCCGGTATCACTAAAGCACCTTCTGCCACCGACGGTGTGGAATTCTATAACTGAGATATCTCAGTTCTTCCGAGATTTGTGTTCCTCTACAGTATCAATTGAGGATATGTCTCGGCTCGAGGATCAAATTCCCCAGATACTATGCAAACTTGAGATGATCTTTCCACCGTCGTTTTTTAATTCCATGGAGCATCTACCTGTCCACTTGCCCTACGAGGCTAAGGTCGGACGGAGGACCTGTCCAGTATAGATGGATGTACCCATTTGAAAGGTACGTAACTTTTACTAACTTCATTTTAAAAAAAAATAAGAATAACTAATTTGTATTGATTGAAATATATAATTTGTTTATTTAGGTTCCTGAATCATTTGAAGAAGAAAATTGGTAACAAGGCTAGGGTAGAAGGTTCTATTTGTAATGCATATTTGACAGAAGAGATTGCAAACTTCTGCTCCCTCTACTTCGATAAAGATGTGCAAACAAAAACCAAGAACCTGAACCTAGGACATTCGGTGTCCATTGACCCCACTATACCCGAGTTTTTTCAAAAGAAGGACGATGAAGGAACTTCATCCGTTGAGGGTTCTAGGACTTTAGATGAGAAAGAGTACAACCGAGCGCACCTTTACCTACTCTCGAATTGTGAGATCTTAGAGCCTTATGAGAAACAATTTGTAACTGAACATGTCGCTGCGAACCCTTCCGTGAACCCTGATGACGTTTGGAGTAAGCACGACGAACATTTCCCGAAGTGGCTCAAGGATCACGTAGTCGCCTTAGACATACGTGATGATTTGGTTAGAAGTTTGGCATTTGGTCCAGTGCGAGTGGTTAAAATCTGGAACCGGTACTCGGTGAATGGGTTCAATTTTCACACGTTCAACTACGAGAAGAACAAGGCTAGATGCAATTTTGGTGTGAGTGTGTCATCTCTTGATGGTGATGAGTACTATGGTATTTTGGAGGATATTTTTGAGTTGTGTTATGCTGGCAAAGAACGAGGGTATAGAGCTGTGGTATTCAAGTGTGAGTGGAAAGACAGCTCCGTGAACAGGACCCGAGTGCATGAACGTTACAAGATTGTGGAAGTTAATCACAGAAGGAAATATCCTACGTACGATCCGTTCATACTCGTGCATCAGGCGAAGCAAGTCTATTTTGATCCTTCTCCTTACACGAAAAATGACAGAAATCAAAGTCAATGGTGGGCAGTCTTTACGACTAAATCACGGGGACAAATAGACAGTTCTATGTTCCAGGAAGATGTTGCTTCAACTGGTACACGCTTATCTTCTATTGAAGAGAACATATTCTCCGTACAAGATCAGAATGAAGGGGCAGATGAAGATTTTGAGGATAACGATGATAATGGACAAGGAGAGTACATGGTCAGGGATGTTCCGGAGAACCTTGAGGAGGATGACGGACACGATGAAGAGAATTCAGAGGACGATCAAGTTGGGGGCGAGGAGACCGAGAAGGAGGATCAGACTGAGGAGGATGAGGCTGAAGAAAATAACGACAGCGACAGTGACTACTAGAGTTGTTGTATGTTTAAATGTTTACATGGTTAAGTTATTTTGATGTTTACTATAGTAGGCTATTTTACTTGAATAAAGTTAGAATGAAATTGTTGATGGCATGGCTAATTGTTGTTAACATTGTTTAATTTTTTGGCAGGTTAATATAATGGCAGGCGGTAGATCGACTAGGAGACGTGGTGGGGGTAGTAGGTCTGCTCACACGTCCACCACTCAGCAGGAGGACGAGGAGATGGTCCCCGAAACGGGACCGGAGCAGACCGCTGAGCAGGAGGAGGAGGAGCAGCAACAGGGGCCAGATGAGGAGCTGGAGAAGGACGAGGAGGGGCGGTATGCTCTCAAACCAACAGGCACATGGTAATATAATCTAACATGTTGATTATTCTTTTGTAAATATTCATTTTTGTAGTACATTTTGTACGATTGACTACATATATGGTCTTCTCGACTCGGTGCAGGTTTCTGCACAAAGAGGTCGTCAAAGGCTGTACCAACAGCTTCATGGTCGACAAAGGGCAAGGGTATGCTAATTGGTCTCAGGTACCGGCTGAGATACGAGAGTGGTGGTTCAACCAATTCAAGGTACGTGGATTGTTTTTGCTCCCGAATTTTTATTTTATAATATGGACTTTGTACATATTTTTCATACTACTTATTAATCTGTCTTGACTGTATAGTTCAAGTTCAACTGGGCCTCAGAGTTTGATGGAAGGGTCTGGGAACGGTATAATGAAACGTGCACACGACGTTTCGCCTGCGTGATGAATAAACGACGTACGCGGGGGACTCCGTTGAAGGACCTTAAAGGTGTTAGTTATTTTTTTTTGGTAATCAATTTTAGCAAATAAACAATCTAACTTCAATCTTTCACTGTATTAAATAATATATTGGGTCGTCATATTTTAGGGGAGGCGTTGGAGAGATGGATTGCCTACCACGATCAGAAAGAGTTTAAGGTGAGGTCCGAAATTGCCCAAAGGAACAAGTTGGCGAACTGTGACCGTGAGGGCCGCGCGAACCCGACACATCATTGGGGTTCTCAATCTTCTTTCACTCGTGTCAAGAGAGTATGATTTCTACTAATTAATACCGTACTCTTCCTTGAATAATCGTAAACTACGTTTGCATAATTTATATTTGCCTAACTTTCGTACTAATTTAATAGCTGCGTGCTGAGCTTGGGAGGGAGCCAACCGCGGCGGACATATTTTTCGACATGCATGGGCAGACCGATGAAAAAGGGACTACCTTTAAATCGAAAAAGGATAAGGCGACCTGGGTGAGTACTAAATCGACTGTAGGAGGTGGATAACTATATTCAATGATTTCATCTAATAATAACTGAAATTGAAATCGTTCTTCTGTACGCAGGACGCCTACCAAGAAGAGATGGAGAGACTCGAGGCTGATCCTGATGTTGAGGAAGTCGACCCAAACGAGACTTGGTTCAAGGTCGTCAAGGGTTACAGGAAAGGAAGTGTGTACGGTGTGGGAAATGCACACGGTATGTACTTCAGACCTCCCACATCGCGTCTGAGCACCTCCACATAGATGGAGTACACGCCGGCCGGATCTCAGCAGCCCGATCCGGAGAAGGAGCAAATGAAGGAGCAGCTGACAGCGCAGCAACAGCAACTGAAGGACCAGGTAGAACACATCAAGAGAATTGTGGAACAGATGGCCATGTTTCAGGCCGTGCTTCAGAAATGCAACCAAGGTCGTCCTCCCTCACCCCCTCCAGACGACAGAGACCCCTTTAACGGGGATGGTGGTAACTCCGGTGCTGCAGCTAGCTTCACAGTTAGTTGATTGTTTTTTGTTGTTGTTGTTGTTTTAACTGTATATACGGATTATGTATCTTTGAACTAGTTTAGACTTGTGTACCTTCAAACCGTATGTTAAATCTTTTTATATAAGTTTTTTCAGCATAAATGAGTCGAGAGATGAAATCTTCGGTTGACTGAGCTTGAATGTGGTTGAGGTATTGTGGATAGTCGACATTTGTGGTTGGTTGAGAGGTGTGATTGTGGTTTATTTTGCAGGTTTTGGCTAAACATTGAACGCATGTTTACGGTCATGCAACAGCGTAAATAGCGTCCAATAACGGGTGCCATGGCGGACGCCAGAAGCAGCTGAAATGACGTCCGACTGTGGACGCGAAGTCTCCCTGGGCGGCGTCAACAGTCGGTCGCCAACTCGAGGAACATGGCGTCCGACTGTGGACGCCACCCAGGGACACCTGGCGTCCACAGTCAGTCGCCACCATGCCGTCCATTGTTGGTCGTCAATTCCCTTGGCGTCCAATAGTGGACGCCCGTTTCGAAAATGGGCGACCGGTCGTGGCTTCCGCTTTCTGACGTCTGTTTGTGGATGCCCGTCCCTTTATAGCGTCCATTATCGGTGCCCAATAGGTGGACGCCGGTGACTATTTTTCTTGTAGTGTGCATCTCTTTCAAGAAATGTATTTCACATATATATGTCCAAAACTCATCATATGAGTGATGACATTCAAAATGCTAAATCAATCCTAATAGACTTAAGCATAATGTTGTAAAAAGAATTTTTCCATAGTCACTACTATGAGATCATTCCTTAACTACCAACTATGCTTCATAGATACTCTTATATCAATCTACATCGTCTTTATATTGAAGACTATTCTTCACTATAAGACCCATTTAACCAAAGTCTATACTTGGTAGTTATGGAATATAGAATCTATTAGATTTTATGTGACTTTTGGAGTCGTTGCCCATTATTGTTTCATCATAGGTCAAACCTATGTAGGGTAATATTTCGCAGGTAAGATGATCATGACTTTTCATGGATTCATCAATATCCTCTTCAACAGTTGTAGAGAAATCCTGTTAATCTTGAACAATTCAAGGTCGATTCTACTCCCACTGTTTCTATTAGAAATCACATATTTTTAAAAGAAACATACCACTCCATGCAACAAAAAAGTTTTGTTCTTTGGATGGTTTGTAGAATTAACATAATATCCCTAATAAAACACATGTCATAATTAGTCTAAGTTCTAGAAAACAATTTTCTTTAAACTTAAGACTTGATAATTAAGAAAAGACTATTTTAGAACATTTCAATCCATATCTCATATGGTGTCTATTCTTCGACTTACATGGACAATCTCATCAACATTTGTACAAAGACTTTTATTGTGCATAGCTTTCTAAAGCGTAAATGAAATCTGCATAACTCATCATAGACAAAGTCATATCAAATATGGTTCGATGTAGTTTGAAACACTTTTCACTACTTCTAAGATGATTATAATCTTTTAGTTCAATTCCTCCCTGTTTCAATCATATCGAACGACTCGTACCAACTTATCAAGTTGATCTTGTACTTTCATCTGAATTTCCTTGAACAATTCAATACATTCAGTTTCAAATTTCATCAAATGAACAAAACCATACATGTTACCCATTTTTGCAATATCACTAGTTAAACTCACACGTATCTATATAGGTGTGATCCAACAAGTCTAAGTACCCTCCTATTACAAATAATAGGAGTTACTTCTAATGTCATTTATCCATCTTAACAAGATCCATTTACCTCAATTGATCCTTATCAATAAGGTTTATAATTTCATTATTATGAAACTTATTCTTATGTTTCTTGTCTCATGAATTAAGGACAATGTCATAATAGGTAAAACTTGAGTCGAGGGACTTGAACCTTTTGGTTGTTATGCTACAAATAAAAGCATTTACTACTAGGAATTATAGCTCAACAATCATGTTAGCTTTATTGTACCTCATATTCTTGCAAGATATAGAGCAACAATTGTTCTACTTTTATCAAAAATTTTCATGCCCATACATGAAACAGATTCAATGTCCTTGCTTATGACTAGTACAAGAATAACAATTATATTATTCAATCCCAGTATTAAGCTTTAAAATAAAATCAAGTGATTTCCTTTTATGAACCGAAACAACAACGTTTGTCCATTTCAATCACAAAATGCTCACTTAATTCATTATTCCATTCTCTTTGAGCCATCACATCTACAATGTAATAATCGCATTTGGTATCTTTATACCAAATCAGTAGAATGAAGGTAACAATTACTCTAGTAACATACATACCTGAAGTCATACTTCAATTGATTTGCAGAATTTCTAGACACTTCTAGAAAGTTATCTACCAATGTCAAATATTTGTCATTACATTAATGACTAATAAAATCGTACCTAATCTAAATTTGGCAACAAGTTTGGATATGATAACAATTATCCTTCCCTTACTTTAACCAACATCTTAGATTCATTAATCATTATCTCAAGCAATTTTCTTAATGAACTCATAGAACATCAGTATTATTTGCCTTCTTGATACAACGTTCATTCGTCTTTTAACATCTCATGCTAAAAGGTGAGAAACTTTATTAAGTCACTGCTTTATTTATAATAAAGTGACCTAAACTTAGGACTAATTGAAATGATTTCAATTCCTAATTGTTTAGAAAGAAGCATCCAAAATTTCCTGATTATCAAAATAATCATTCATCTTACGACATGGATTAATTGGATCATCTTTAACATTTTCTCACTGAATAGGAACGATTCCCTTTATTGAAACAATTGATTTTAGTACTTATAGCAGTCATCTCCATGACTCTAATTATACAGTCCATACTGTACATTAACACTGATTATAATTTGTCGAAATTATCCTTCCCAAGGACAAAATCCATATCTCTAATTTTGAAAACAATTCTCAAGATACCAATCGACAAGATTGAATAATTCAAACTCATCTTTAATAAATGTGATAAAGGTGACTAACTTACAACTACAACTATATATATGCAAAGTGAAACGATAATTAATATTAATATTATTAATAATCTAAAACAATTTTAAGATAAAATCATGAAAACTACCCTCAAGTTCTCATAATATTCCAAGATCCCAAACCTTTTTTCGCTCAAGTGAACTTGGGCTCACTGCTCAAGCTCCAAAAGTAAAGGTAGACAACAACATTGTCAATTACATCTCTATGTAATTCCTGGTTCGTCGGAATTAGTCATCATATGACACAAACTATTTGCCTCAAAGCCCAAGTCCGACTTGATAGAAATGTTAAGCAAACCACATTGAACCTGTAAGTAACCATTACCCACCTACTCAGTCCACACACATCGGCAAAGCACCGCTTAGGCAGTCACTTCAACCAATGATATGAAATTGTTGCAGTGGTCAATTCTGGAAAGGCAATACTTAATATTTTTGCGAGGGATTAAATGCATATGGGTCCTAACCATGTCACTAGGTCAACTTACAAGGCGACCTATTAGTTCTAAGCACACAAGTCACAAGTCTCAAACAATAAAATTCATGCATCGTATGACATAATAATCCAATTGTTACTAGTGATTTGTGCATAAAACAAGTTAAAAGATCCCATATTTTGATTCATAATCATATTACAATTCGTAATTGCTATTTGGTTTGAACAATTTCACAAATATCTTTCATTTTTCCAACTACGAGGAACAATTTCTCACCCGGAAAAATTGAACGGATATACAAAACTCGATTCACAATCGATCTGCAACTTATAATTGTCATATAGATGAACAATTCATCAAAATCAAATAAGACCCGAGAAACTCTTTTCCCGATCTATTTATGATAATATGATAATTAAAATGCATAATATTATTTAGCCGATTTAGAAAACTAATTTTTCATTGATTCGGAAAAATACAAGTATAATCCATTTTGATTCATAATCAACACACAAACGCAAGAAAACGATTTTCCTTAAAAGCGTCACCCGACCCGACACCATGTCGTCCGAGTAAATATTGTGTCGCCTTGGTCAAACCTTTGTCGTTTGGGTCATCCCGTTCCAACCGGGACATACCCGTGCCAACCGAGTCACACTCGTGCCCACCGAGTCATACTCGTGCTAACTGGGTTGGTCTCTTTTTGTTCCGTCTCCACTATAATTAAAACGAATTTTGTCCTAATCTTATTAGGTCTCATCGTCAACGATAAATTCTAATAATTTTACGTTCTCAATTTCAATCGAGTCTTGACTAATCTAATTAGCCTCATCGTCAATAAGGAAATTGAGGATTATAGTGGGTCAATTTAGAGCAATTGAATTAAAAAAAATCAATATTAGATCTTACATTAATTTTACGAGTCAATTTTAGAATTTAACCGATTAAATTCACAAATTAAAACAAACCCTAAACTCGATCGAAAATCTCATACAGTAGCCACAATATTAATGTAACTTTTACAAATTATTATTCAAATATGATATAAAATATTGTCAGGCTAATGATTATCTAATAATCAAACCAACTTACACAAATTATTATCAAATAATCGTAAATAGATACAAACATACGGAGTGGCATAGCGGCAAAACAATACAAACATTATCACAATACTAAACCAGCCATCAACTCAAAATAGCGGCAGTAATATAAGGCATGCGACAACATCATGAGGTCATCAATCTATTAATCTCACAGAATAATAAAGCAAGGAGAACAATTCTCGACACAAATATGTATATCAAATTAATACGCGGATGGGATCCCTCATAACCAATTATGAGACATAGATTCACGTCGATTTGATTAATACTACGTAACAGAGGCTCTGATACCACTGTAGGGTTACAACCCTTAAACCCAAGGACCTGTTACGAGTATTAATCGAAAAGACAAAAGTAGAGGGATAACAATTATACCTTATTTGTAGCGGAACAGCGTATTAATAACAAGTATAATAAACCCATAAATATATATAATCTCCACGGACAGAATAAATAATCTTCACGGACAGAATAAATAATTCCCACGGACAGAATAAATAATCTTCACGGATAGAATAAAGCACCCCAAACGTGATGCCTCCTTTGGTATCCACACGGGTACAGAACTGCGACGTATATGCTAGTATAAAGGTACGTGAGACCGTCTCACAATTTCTCTCTATATCTATCTTATAACTCTTTATAAGAAGAATACTCCGTATATATATTATGAGTCAATACTCTTAATTCCATATCTTGGTTCATCATATGAGCCTCCTTATATAGGAGATGAGAAACTAGAATTAAGTTATTACTATAACCCTAATTACCATAATTAGATTATTGTATAACTCTAATTACCATAACCCGACAACCCAGCTGGGTCCGTATTACTACTGACCCGATATATTTAATATATCGATATATATTAATAATATCCCGTACATATTGTGTGTGACCCAATGGGCCCACTTAAGACTACCAGACACGTAACTCATTTACATGTAAACCCGACATCGACCTCTAGCAAGGCATATCGGATACATAGACTTAAGCGGGTTAATCCGTAGGACAGTGGACATAACTCTTTCACGATCAACTAGTTATCTTTTGCATCGTTCTATTGTTAGTTTTGTTAATTGAACAGGATTTGTTGATTAACTAAACCTGAGTAACATTATCTAAGACTTAATTATTGAACGGGATTCGTTGATATTAAGACTTAGGAGCAATTATCATAGATTTATAGCACAACTGGATTGTATGTGTTTATTTATCTCTTTATCGAATTCTCTATTTATTAATGCTGCTGTTGAATTAAATCTAGAACTGGATTGTGTAGGTTGTTTAATAGTTAGATCTAATTAAGAACGGGATTCGTTTTAATTAGTTATTCTTAAGGAGGATTAGAATCTACGATTCAAGATAAAGTAGTGAAGAATAATAATTTGAACCAGATTTCGACGATCAATTGTGATTAAGTTGTGGATTTGTACTTAACCCGAGACCTTTTAATCATTTGATTTAGTTAAAGTTTTCATCTTTATTAGTTTTAGTTATTAGACAATTATTCAAAACCCCCCCTTTCTTATTGTTTAATTAATTAATTAATTATTTATTGTTCTACATTAATACGCAGTTATAATTAGTCCAATTCTCTGTGGGTTCAACCCTTATTTCCATTATACTATTGTTTTAGTTAGTTGGTCATAAGTGATTATAAATTAGTAATTTAAGGCATACGACTTTAGCTTGTCATGCTTGTAGACTTTAGTTGCATGAGTCTCCAACTTTAAAGGAGTCAAAGTTTGAGGCTATGAATTGTCACTCTCTCTGTCAAGAGACTTTTGATTGTATCTTTGTTGATCTATTGCACTTTGGAACCTCAACCAAAATTCCACAAGTGTTCCATGTATTCCTTCAAATCTCTTAAAGTAACTATTTTCACTTTCCGATCGCTGGGTTGTTCTCAACATGCAACCTAATGGAATATTTCTAAGGTAGACAGGTATCCATTGCTCCTTGACGCTATACATGTTGCTTAGCCAAGTGTTCCCCTCCAACTTGTATTCAGTAATGATTTTACTCCATTTCTCTTCAAACTCAAGAGGTTCTAGATGTATATCCCACACTACTACATTAATTTGATTCACGAATTTCTGTTTCCCTGCAGTTATTGAAGAATCAAAGTCAATCTATTATTATTATTATTATTATTATTATTCAGTTACTCTACTTCATTTATTCAGTTATTCAAATGCTTTTCAAGAGTTATTCCTATATTAGAAGACAGTTACTTCAACATGTTGCTATTTGAAGACATTTATTCTTAATAATTCCAATCTGAATCAATTAAGTTGCTCTAATGTGTTGTTATTCCAATGTTGTTATTCTGAGATTCATATACTCAAGTACTCCAATTACTCCAACATATATACTTAGTTACTCCAATACATATATTCAACTATTACAACACATATATTCAACTATTCCAACACTTATATTAAAGTACTCTATAAAATTTTGAGATTCATATAGTCAAGTACTCCAACTAGTCCAACATATATACTCAGTTACTCCAACACATATATTCAATTACTTCAACACATATATTCAATTCTATAGTCTTTCATGTTCAGCTATTCCATTCCAGAATCACAGTTACTCTAATGCTCATGTTCAGTTATTCCAATATTAGACATCAGTTACTCTAATGGTACTTGTTGGTACCATAAGTGGCATCGTAAGTTACAACGTCTCCGAACATAAAGTAATTCATCCTCGCTTGCCCATCTGCCAAAAATGCTCTGGAGAAATGATTGTCTTCATCATCATGGTAAGCAAATTAGAAGCTATCATCGATTTTGTTCTGGGTTACAAGATAATCAATGAACATATCCGCATTACGGTCACTAATGTAGAGCTTTATGTCTTTTAGAAAGTTCTTAAAATCTATGAGAGATTCTTTTACGGTCAATACATTTTCATACCCATTTGCACTGACACTCGTCAATCTAAATGTTTTTATAGCACCGATGTTCAATTTTGCATTGTTAACAATCATTTGCTAATGATAAAGCGTCATGTTTCTTGAAAGCTTTTGGAATTCTCTATTCTTCATCGGGCAAAGCATATGGTTATGTGCTTCAACAAACTGATCAATCTTGTATCCATTTTCAAAAGATACTAACCGTATCTTTGCCTTACAACCAACTCGATTAACCCTTCGCTTTTGTGGTGAACTAGTTTTGGTCTGAGAATGGCTCTTTATTTTGCCTTTTCACAATAGGGTTGGACAATTGTTCGTCTTGAACCTTTTCAACTGTAGATTCTGCAGAAATGTCTTTTTAGATACTTCTGTAGTCTTCTTTCGATCTTCTTTAAAACCTTGTAGGTTACACACTACAGTCTTTTTATATATTTTTTTACCACCACGGAACCATACTTGCGTATGCAACCTAGGATCAAAACCACACCTAAGAGAATACATCTTATAAAAATTAATCCATTCCTCAAGAGTTCGGAACCATCTCCCCATCTTAGGTGTGAGCTCATCTTCTACCGTCCTTGTCCAACTATCACTACCACCCGGAGTGTAAGTCAAGCTTAGAGAATTGGTGCTATTTTCACTATTTTCAATAGTTGGTGTTCTCATAATGGGAGCATTGTTGCTAACTTGAGTATAACTACTATCAATGGATTGTGTGTCTTCTGCAAACATATTCAAGTACTTCAATATTCAAATTCAATTACTCCAACACATACTCCCTCCTAGTTTTTTATTTCTTCCGCTTTTTTTTTGGCACAAAAATTAAGAAAGTATTAAAAAATTGATTAAAGTAAGAAAATGTGGGGTATAAAGTAGAAATATGGTGGGGTTTGTGAGTAAAGGAAAGAATAAAAAATTGAAGGAAGAATAAAAAATTAATTAAAGTACAATCCAAAAATGGAAAGAGGGAAGATAATCGAACTAGTGCCAAAAAGGAAAGAGAGAAAATAAAAAAACTAGGAGGGAGTATATTCAACTATTCCAACACTTATATTCAAGTACTCTACAAAATTCTGAGATTCATATACTCAAGTACTCTAATTACTTCAACATATATACTCAGTTACTCCAACACATATATTCAATTACTCCAACACATATATTCAAGATTTCAAAACTTATATTCAAGTACTCTATAAAATTCCGAGATTCATATACTTAAGTACTCTAATTACTCCAACATATATATTCAGTTACTCGAACACATATTCAATTACTCAAACACATATATTCAACTATTCACCACATATATACAATTCTGAGTTATACATGTTCAACTATTCCATTCCAGAATCACAGTTACTCTAGTGCTCATGTTCAACTATTCCAATATTAGACATCAGTTACTCCATGTTCATGTTCAGTTATACAACTTATACTCAAGCACTCCAATTAC
Organism: Agrostemma githago; assembly: GCA_958450325.1. Lineage (NCBI taxonomy): Eukaryota > Viridiplantae > Streptophyta > Magnoliopsida > Caryophyllales > Caryophyllaceae > Agrostemma > Agrostemma githago. The sequence continues at coordinate 58,914,135 of OY288252.1, read as the reverse complement.
TCCAACATATATACTCAGTTACTTCAACACATATATTCAATTATTCCAACATATATATATTCAACTATTTCAACACATATACTTGTTGTGTGCTAAATTTAGACCGTTTTTCCCTCCATTTAGACCCGTTTTTCCCTCGTTTTGCGAGTCTTGAGTGCGATTATCGCCATATTTTGCGTACTTCTCGCATTAGCGTCCCTCTTGTGCGTTTTACGTGTTTTTGGTAGTTTTTCTATCATTTTGATAGGATTTGGCACCGAAATCACGATTGAGCTTCCACGAGCACAAGAGAAGAGAAAATCGTCCAAAGAGTAAAGCACACAACTTAAAGTTTAAAGCCATCCAATCAAACAACGAAGAATGAGACAAGAAAGAGGCGAAAATATGACCAGGCGAAATTTCACCCGGTGAGACACCACCGGGCGAAATTTCACCCGACGGTAAAAATGCCTCCCGAAGATTTTTCGAGACCTCCCCACCGGGCGAAACTGACTGGGCGAAATTTTGCCAACCGGGTGAAATTTTGCCCGATGGAAAGAAGTGCCAAAAACGCCAAAAATGGAAGAAAATCTCACCGGGCGAAAATTTCACCCGGTGGGAATTATCGTCAAGTCCGCGGGCCAAAGGTTCACCCTATGAAGATGCTAAGGGAGATTGTCTCACTAATGGAGCATAAAGTGGATTTGGGCTTTAGGTTAAATACCCATTAAGGCTTTACTATATATATGTTACCCTAGTTTGTTGCCTAAGACACCTCTCCATTGTGCTAAGGAGGGAAGACATTACACCATTCCACCATTATATTACACCATCTCCTTAGTAGTAGTATTCTAGTGAAAATCCTCCATAATTCTAGTAGTTTACATAGTAATTAATATTAGATCTACATAGTTTCCATCAACAATTCTCTAGATTACAAGTTTGTAGAAGATTATTTCAAGTTTTATTTTGAAGATTTGGTGGGTTTATTGAAGGATTAGTGAAAAGTTCTTCATCTTCTTCATCAATGATTCAATCTTTAGATTATTATTCTAGTTTTATTTTGAAAATTTGTTGGGTTTATTGGAGGATTAGTGACAAGTTCTTCATTTTATTCATCAAAGATTCAATCTTTATTCATGCAACATTATTATTTCTTATAGATCTTCATAGTTGGTATATTTCTCTTCCACTCTCTAATCTTTAGTTTAGTTTTAATGTTATTTTCTCATCATTGTCTTGTTTAAATCATATTAGTGTTGTTAGTTTCCTTAGATCTAGTTAATATGCATGTTGTATTGACTTTCTCCGTAATGATTAGTGAGTAGATCTAGTTAATATCATGTTATTTTAATATCTTCCATAATGATTAGTGAGTAGATTGCTTGTTGGGGGGAGGGGGGGTTAGGGATGAGGACTTGGATTATTTGAATATAGGGATGTTGGTGGGTTGCTTGCATGTTGGTTTATCTTGTTTATGGTTGTTATGTCATTGTTGTTTTAGTCCGGCCAACTAGACCGACCTTGACTAGTTTCTATCAATATGGAGAAACTCGGGGTAGAAATTACCATAGCTTGAGACTTACCCTTATTCGCCGCGAAAGTGGGTTTTTAGGTGAGTTTACCAATGTTGCGACAAAAACTCGATTCCGACCTTCTTAGACTCCAAGTAACGAATCCCGACTTCCCCCTAACACCTTTCCCTAGATTGATTATCTCTATCTATCATCATAGACATTCCTCTAGTAAAGACTTGACCCTTATAAAACCCCCATCTAGACATCAAATACACCACTTTAAACTCGATTGTCAACACACCGTTCCCTGTGGACCGACCTCGACTTAACACGATTACTCTAGTAGTTTTTGTGTTATTTCGAGTCTATAAATATCGTTTGATCCCCCGTCCTTCGTTAACGACCGATCCGATTGGGAGGCGATCAAAATGGCGCCGTTGCCGGGGAACGGCGAGTAACTATTGTGTTTTTTGTTGTTGTGTTTGATTCTTTTCCCTTCTCTCTTTACCCTAGTACCGCGAGGTGCTAGGAGTCTTACCGTTTAATTGAGTTTTATGCCCAGGAACACGTCATCGCCCTTGTGGTTCGATCGGGAGCCGGAAAGGACTTTTAGAGCATTGCGTTTTCGAGGAAATAACTCAACCACCATCATTCCACATCCTTCATTATCACCTCCTAACCTTAATCCCATCCTACCACATCCACCTTTCTACACCTTCTACATCACACAACCCCATCTCAAATAATCCTTCCATACCTTCCACTTCACAAAATTCACCACCACCACCATCACCAAGAACACCACCACCAAATCCATCCCCTCCAAATTTTCTAAATTCACCAAATCCAAATCCACCATCACCACGAATCCAACAAATGGCGACCCTAGGTTCACATTCTCAATTGACACATGAAGAAACACCTGCTCTCGTCAATTTCGGAGAGATTCCCGAGAACTGTGAATTGAAAACCTCTTTGACAAATGCGGTCCAACAAGATACTTTTCACGGTTTTTCTCAAGAAGATGCTCAAGAGCACATCGCTTCTTTTAAAGAAAAATTAGTAGGAGCCCGTCTCAATGGATTAACTTCATGCCAATTGCATCGTTTATTATTTCCTAAATCCTTGAGATATGGATCTCGTAGATGGCTTCAAGACCATCCCGCTAATACATTCACAACATGGGCTCAATTATCTAATGCATTCTTGGAGAAATATTTTCCGCCGTCAAAGACTAACCAATATCGCATGGATATACAAACATTCAAACAAGATGAATTTGAAAGCCTAAGTGAGGCTTGGGAAAGATTTAGAGATTTGTTGCGCAAATGTCCACACCATGGAATACCCGATTGGCTAACCACCCAAACATTTTATAACACCCTTTCATCAAGAACCAAGGAAAACCTCAATTCGGCCGCCGGAGGAGACTTCTCTTCTCTCACCGATGAGGCATCTAAGAATCTTATTGAGAAGATGGCAAAGAGTGATTCTAGAATGGGTCAATCGAGGGATTCTAGAAAGAAAGTTGAAGTGAACTCATCTACGAGTTCTAATGAATTGAAATTCCAAACGGAACTTGAGGAATTGAAAAAGAGAATGGATGCCATGAGTTCGAAGCCTACTCCTAGAGGTATGTACCAAATTCAAGGGAGTGTTCCACCAAGGCAACCATCACCTCCAAAGCAATTAACATGGGAAGTTCAATGTGATCATTGTGGCAATTGTGGCCACGACTTTAGCTCTTGTATTCCTAATGAAGAAACATATATTGAAGAGCCAAATAAAGTCCAAGCTATACAAGTATATGGGCAAAGACCTCAATTTGATCCTTTTTCTAATACATACAATGCCGGCACAAGATTTCATCCTAATTTCTCTTATGGAAATCAAAATGTTCAAAACCCGATGCCACGTGCCCAAGGGAATCAAATGAGGCCATTCAATCAAAGTCAACAAAGGCCCTTTAACCAAGGTCCTCCGAAGATGCCCCCATCTATGCCTCCTCATCAAAGGAGCAACTTCAATCAACAAGGTAGTAACTTCCATGTTCCCAACAATTACAACAATTACCAAAATCAACATGGTAATCATTTCAATCATGGATACAATCAAGGGTTCCAAGGTAACTTTCAAGAAAATCAAGGTTACAATCAACCACCATTTAATCAACCCTCTCAATCTTATGGCCAACCAAACAATTCTCAAATTGGTCAAGGAGGAGTCCCATGGGAAAATTATAATGATTTGCAAAGAACCGTTAGCCAACTATGGAATGAACAACAAGATACCAAGGCAAGGCTAAAGGTTTGGGAATCACAAGAAGCAACAAAAGCCTTAGCCGCCCCAATTCATCCACCCCATGGTTTGCCCGGGCAACCCCAAAACCCAAGAGACTCCTCACACCAAGCAAATGCCGTCATTTTGAGAGGTGGCAAAGAACTTGAGGACCCATATAAGAACTTGAACTTGAACACCAAGAGTGTCCCATCCAAAGTGAATCAACCAAGTGCACCACAAGAATCATCTCCCACTTTCCCCAAACAAAACCGGGGAATACAAGCGGATTTTGATATCCTCGAAAATGCGGAGAATGAACTAAGAGAACAAAGAAAGAAGACAGAGCAAATGGAAGTGGAAGAAGCAAAAAGAAAAGAAGCGGAGCGATTAGCCGAAGAAGAAGAAGAATCTAATGTTCTACCGCCTCCCGCTTTTGTCCCTCCATAGCCTTTTCCCGAGCGAGCTAAGACACACAAAGAGAATGCTCAATTTAGCCGTTTCGTAGATATGTTGAAGAAAGTAGAGGTAGCTTTACCCTTCACCGAGGTAATTTCACAAATGCCCCTTTACTCTAGGTTTTTGAAAGATGTCTTGACTAAAAAGAGAACAATAGAGGATAAAGAATGTATCCCTCTCACGGGTCAATGTAGTGTCATTCTTATGAACCAAATGCCAAAGAAACTAGACGATCCCGGTAGTTTTTCCATCCCTTGTCGGGTAGGAAATGTTGTTGTTAATCATATCAAGCTTTATGCGACCTTGGGGCTAGTGTTAGTTTATTACCTTATTCAATTGCTAAGAGACTTAGTGTGGGAGAGATGAGACCCACTAGTATGTCGATTCAACTTGCGGATAGGTCCTTCAAGTACCCACTTGGGATACTTGAGGATGTACCCGTTCAAGTTGGTAAGTTCTTCATCCCCTCCGACTTTGTTGTCATGAATATGCCCGAAGACACTATTACCCCCATTATCTTAGGTCGACCTTTTATGGCTACCGGTGGTACCATAGTTGATGTTAAGAATGGAAAGTTGTCATTTAACATAGAGAACGAGTCGGTAAAGTTTTCCCTTTCTCAAGCTCTTAAACAACCAATGATTGAACAAATGCATTCCATTGAAGTTATTGATAGTTTGGTTGAGTATAGCTTGATAGATGATGATAAGCAAGAAGAGGAACCATTTGACTCTCCACCTCTTGAAGAAGAATGTTTGCATGATGAAAAGGTAAAACCACTACCGGTGGGTAAGAGTACGGTATCTTCTCCTCCTAATCTTGAACTTAAACCACTCCCCTCTTCCCTCAAATATGCTTTTCTTGAAGGAACTAATTATCCCTTTATCGTCAATACTACCCTCGATGGACCTCAATTGGAAAAACTTTTGATTGTTTTGAGAAAGCACAAAAAGGCCATCGGGTATAGCATTGCCGACCTCCAAGGAATAAGCCCAAATGTTTGTATGCATAGGATCATCCTTGATGATGACCACCGTCCTTCGGTTGAGGGTCAACGTAGGTTGAACCCCACCATGAAAGAGGTTGTCATGAAGGAAGTCCTCAAGTTGTATGAGGCTAACATTATATACCCAATAACCGGAAGTAAATGGGTTAGCCCCGTACAAGTTGTGCCGAAAAAAGGAGGAATGACGGTTGTTAAAGGAGAAAAGGGTGAGTCAATATCTACTAGGACTATTACCGGTTGGCGCATGTGTATAGACTATCGCAAATTGAACACGGCCACCATAAAAGACCATTTCCACCTTCCCTTTATTGATCAAATGCTTGAAAGATTGGCGCATCATTCTTATTTTTGTTTCCTCGATGGTCATTCCGGATTTCTTCAAATTCCCATTCATCCCGATGACCAAGAGAAAACCACTTTCACATGTCCCTATGGCACCTATGCTTATAGAAGGATGCCATTTGGATTGTGTAATGCGCCCAGAACGTTTCAAAGATGTATGATGGCTATTTTCTCCGATTTTATTGAGAAATCCATGGAAGTTTTTATGGATGAATTTAGTGTCCATGGTACATCTTTTGATTCTTGTCTTGATAATCTTGATCAAGTGTTAGCTCGATGTGAAGAGTATAGACTTGTTTTAAATTGGGAAAAGTGTCATTTTGTGGTTGAACAAGGTGTTGTCCTAGGTCATATTGTTTCTAATAGAGGAGTTGAAGTCGATAAGGCGAAAGTCTCCGTGATTGAGAACTTGCCACCACCAACAAGTGTCAAAGGGGTGGGGAGTTTTCTAGGTCACGCCGGTTTTTATAGACGATTTATTAAAGACTTTTCTAAGATTGCTAAGCCTTTGACTTCTTTGCTTATGAAAGATGCCCCTTTTGTTTTTGATGACTCGTGTCTTGAGGCCTTTTGCAGGATAAAGACCGCTCTCACTACTACACCAATTATCAAAGCTCCCGATTGGAATCTTCCATTTGAGATCATGTACGATGCATCCGATTTTGCCGTTGGTGCCGTTCTAGGACAACGGGTTGATAAGAAGATACATGTGATTTATTATGCAAGCAAGACCTTAGATGAAGCCCAATCGAGGTACACCACAACCGAAAAAGAGATGCTTACCGTTGTCTATGCCATGGAGAAATTTCGAAATTATGTTACCGGTTCCAAAGTCATTATTCACACCGATCATGCGGCCATTCGATACATAATGTCCAAAAAGGAGACAAAGTCCCGACTTTTTCGGTGGGTGCTCCTTTTACAAGAATTTGATATTGAGATTAAAGACAACGCCGAATCGGAGAACTTGGTAGCGGATCATCTTAGTAGACTAACTGTTGGTAAAGAAAGCAATGAAGATGATGGTATTCCCATAAATGAAGCTATGAGAGATGAGGTCTTGATGGCCGTTGAAAATGTTACACCTTGGTGTGCCGATATCGTCAATTTCTTAGTGTCTCAATTTATTCCTGACGATTATTCCAAGCAAGAGAGGAAGAAACTACGTTATGAAGCCCGACACTATTATTGGGACGAGCCCTATTTATTCTGCCGTTGTGTAGATGGAATTTACCGACGATGTGTTACGGCCGAAGAAGAATATAATATTGTGAAGCACCTTCACTCGACATCTTATGGTGGACACTTGGCCAATCAAAAGACAATTGCCAAGGTTCTCCAAAGCGGGTTTTGGTGGCCTTCCATGTTCAAAGACATTCGAGCTTTCATTCTCACATGCGATGCATGCTAAAGAAGTGGCAATATTACAAGAAGAAATGAGATGCCCCTTCAACCTATCATGGAGATTGAATTGTTCGATGTTTGGGGCATTGATTTCATGGGTCCGTTAACATCCTCTTTTGGTAACAAGTACATTCTAGTCGCGGTTGATTATGTCTCAAAATAGATCAAGGCCGTAGCTTCCCCCACCAATGACTCCAAGGTTGTAATCAAGCTTTTCAAGAATGTGATTTTCCCTAGATTGTAACACCCCTGATTTTATAAATTAAAATTTAATTAAAATTATGTTCGTATTTTATTTTTACGATTTAACTCGTAATACAAAAAATTTTATAAAACGAATTTATCGTTTAAACGTTTGAAACTCCTAAAATTATAGTTGACTCGGAAAGTCTTCTTATGTTTAAAACATATTTTTATTTCTGTTTCGATTCATTTTATACATTTAATTTAAATTTTATCGAAAGTTTATTTCGACGATTTAAATTCTAAATTCTTTTATTTATTTACGTTTAAGCTCGAATTTTCTATTTTTCGGGTCGAAGCTCATTTATTTTATGTTTCGTCAAAATATTTATTACATTTCCTCGAGAAATCAATTTAAGTAACTTGATCGAAGATTTATTATTTATCGGGAAATACTTTTCATCGTCTAATTATCTACTTCTATACGATTCGTTTCCATCTCGAATAATTTACTTGTTTTATTCGACGACCCGATTATTTAATAATTTTATTGACTCGATTTTAACTCGGTTTCGTGGATCAATTAACTTATCGTTACGGAGTTCTTCGACTAACCGATTCTTTTAATTAATCCTTCGATTCTTTTTCACTTGTCAACCTCTGACTCCTCCACTTGCCCTTGCATCCTTATCTGCTTTCAACCCCCTTTACGGTTTCATTCAACCGCTTCACCTCTTATCCCTTCGTTTCCCCTTCTTCTTTTCATTCTACTCAATCAACTCAATCAATCTCTTTCGTCTCCCTGCTTCTGCCGCTTCCTACTACCCCTCGTTCTCCTCTTTCTTCCCCTTCATCTGCTATCTTTCATCGTGCTGCTTTTCCGTCCTCTATTTTTCTCTGTTTTGTCCTTCGCTGGTGCCGCTGTGTTTCGTTGTTGCTGCTCTGTTTCGCTGCGTATTGCTACGGCTGCTGTTGCATCTTATACTGCTTCTGTCGGTGGCTCTTTTGCCTTCTCCGATCGCTGCTGTACGGTACTTCTTATGATTTCCGTTCCTTCTTTCATTCTTCCTCTTCTGTTTTCGTTCGTTGTTTGTTGTTCTCGCTGCTGCGTTTTCGTCGATTCGTTTGATGATTTCGGTTGTGCGTGTTGCTGCTGCCATTTTGTCTTTCTGTTTCTTCGTGCTTCTTCTGCTGTCCGTTCTCTTCTCCGTCTTCATCTTCTTTTCTTATACATCTGCCGCTTTTTGGTTTGTCCTTGCTCGCTCTTATTGCTCTCTTGTTGCTGCTGTTTTATCGCCGCCGATTGTTGCTTTTGTTGTTAATTTTGGTCGATGCTGTTGTTGTTGCGTCTTTCGTTGTTCTATCAGAGATGATTTAACATTTGTGCTGATGTTTCCCCTCCTCCTCGCTGTACATTGCTGCGCGATCGTTGTTGTGCTGTTATTTTGTTGTCTCGTGTTTTGTTCCTCTTGAATCGTCATTCGTTTCTGACCTTCGTTCACTTTCCGTTGTGTTCTTCCGTCTGGTGGTTTTGCTGCTTGTTTACTGCTGCTGTTCTCGTAGTATTGCTAGTGATTGGCTGCTGCAACGGTGGTTGATTTCCCGAACTCTTGTTTCGTTTGTTCGTCATGTCATGTATCTTTATGCTGCTGCTCTTCATTTTCCTTACCCCTACTCTTTTCGATTCCTCTAGTTCTTTGTCATTCATTCGTGTTACCCCTATTTCTTTTTCTTTTCGCGTTTTGTAGACGATTATCCATGTTTCCGGGTCACCTCTTTTCTCTTTCATCATTCCTTATTCCGATTTCTGTGTTTCCATTTCTTTTTGTCTCGAATTTCGTAGTGGAACATACTTGGAAGGGTAGAAACTCACGACACGAGGTTTAAGGCTTGCTATTGAAGATTTGAAGGTTGGACCATGCTAGTAGACATGTACGGGGTCAATTCGACTATAGACACAAGGTAACTTTAGGACGTTACTCGATTTTATATCGTATAGTTGAGTAGTAGTATGTAGTAAATATTTTTAACTTCTATTTTCTAATTTAGCTATTTATTATTTGCTAAAATATTATTTATTTTAAATCGTTTCCCTTATCAATATTTTTATAACTTTCGATATTATTCTATACATCGTTAGTAATTTTATTATTTATGATCGTTATAATATTTTGTTGGTTATCATGACACTAGTAACTAAATAATAACGATTTCATAATTTCGTCATATTTTGTTAAATTATAATTTTTAACTCAAAACCGTATTTTTATATTATATTCGAGATTTGTATATTTGTTCAATAAATTAATTTCGTTTCACGACTTATAATAATAAATGAGAAAGTAGTCGATTTTATTTTTAAATATATTTTTAGGTCGAGACTATTTTCACTAATAATTTCTTATTGGTTTACAATTGACTATTTTTAGTAAAACCCGTATTATTTATTAATGAACTATTTGCTAAAAAAATAATTTGTAACCTTTGTAAATCTCATTTCATTTTGTAAAGTTCGTCGACTCAATTAATTTTGATATCATTTTCTTAAAGCATCTCTTTTCTAAAATTTATAGTTTTAACTCGAGTTCCTAATTATTTATAAAATACTATAAAGTGACTTATTATATTTTATTTATATTTTGAGTAACGAATTTAGAAATATATTAAAGTTACGATGACGACAATAATAATAAAATGTCAATTTCATTAGAAATGTTGTTTTTATGCTATTTTCACTTATTTTAATAACTTACGTATTTTCTATAACAAAATTTCTGTTTTAAGTAAATTTCTAAAATTAGTAAGTTTCTAATTATAGAAAGTTTCTTTTTATATAAAAATGTTTATTCCTTTTATCCTCATATTATTTATATTGATTATATTTATTTTTGAATATCGATAATGACTTGGTTTTGGAGTTATGGAATGAGGACAAGTGTACGGGTAGAGTAATACAGTCTAGGGTATACGTTTTGCCATCAACTATAAAGCTGGTGTGTCTATGTTGAGACACATTGGTCGTTGAACTGAGCATGTTTGTGTTCAGGAGTGTGTATATTTTGATCTTAAACTTAGATATCGCATCGTGTAAGTCGCCGTCGGGTAGAACTGGATTACGGTTGGTGTCCAGGAAGGGTGTACATTACTTAAGCCAGGACCTCGCTGCACGCAGTCCTGTTATAGTTTGAGTTGTCTAGTTAGAGACCGACGTCTGATTTGTTTTGACTAAGTTCTCGAAGCTAGTTTAGTATGATCCTAGTGAAAGTCTATTCCGTTGCACTAATTGATTTCCATAACGCCATTTTGGATTTTATAATTATCGATTGGTTTTGACTTGCAGGTTGACAGTTTAAGTTTTGCTAAAAACTTATGTTACTATATTGTTTTAATCGTTTTCTATTTTACCTATTTTGATATAGTAATATTATTAATTTTCATATGATATAATATGGCTGGGAGAACGTCCGAGTTACTCCCCACTGATGTGGCTGTTATGTTTATAACATGACAGGTATTTGCTGCTGATTTTGGGTGTGAGCTAGCGAGTAGCATGGATCCTACTCTATCAATTATGTTACTTCTGGATTTTTGTAAACCCTTTTAAGGATGTTTATTTTAGCCCTTTTGTAAAAAGTGGCCTTTGTATTGACTTACCATTTCTTTTAATAAGATATAGTTTGTCAGTGTGTTTTAATCCCAACTCTACAGTGTTTCCGCCACTGTATTGCGTTAGAATTTCTAGGGGATTACAGTTGGTATCAGAGCATTGTTGCTCCCGACGCTTACACCTGATTTTAAAAAAAACATCAGTAAACGATATGAACATTATTAAAATATTAGTGAGAGATGGGTAGAAACCAAATTAAGGATTTAACTATTAGGTTCTACCTGTTCTTGTAACTCAATGGTTAGCATTGAATATTTGTTTCATTTTTCTCAAGACGAAGATGAATGAACAAGATGCTGACGTGATGTTGCTCCAGATCGAGACAAGACCTGCGTATAACTCTCAACACCTGCTGACTCGAGTGGACAATTTGGTGCTACAAGAAAGATAGTAGATTTCAGTTCCTCGATGGTGCAGTAGACCGAGATGCGACTTCACTTCACTTTGGATCCAAATGGAGCGACCAAGACTAGTGTGCTCATACCTCTACCAGAAGATAAAGATGTCTCGCGAGTTCTTTTGTGAAACTCTTGAATCTTGAAGATTCTCCTTCTGTTTTAGATTTTTGGTTATCTAGGATCATTGATCCCTTCCTTCCTCTACTTCTTCTAACTCTTCTCTTATAAATTCTTGTCTTCATTCTGGTGATAAATCTTTGATTAATTCCCTTATTTTACCATCTTTCCTCTTGAGATTCTTTGGTGTGACCGATTCTGTCTTAGTAAACCCCGTGAGAGTTAAGTTATAAATCTTTGAAGTTTAGTAAATCCTTGTTACCTGATTTGAGGATTGTGAGTCTACCCTATCTTCTAAGCAAGTAAGAAATTCTTGAGGATTGATTTGAACGTCAAATTGTCGATTGATGGAATTAGGATGATACTTTAGACACCGAACCTTTGGTTATAGGTTATTTTGATTATTTTGGAGTACTTAGAGTTGAATATATTTTGGAGTAGTAAGAGTATATTATATTTTATGGATGCCTAGTACCTAACCAAGAACCGAATTAAGAGTAAATGATAATATTACTTTAGGATTCTTACCTGATGCTTATTGGATGGATGCATCGCAAATATTTGGGATCATAGAGTACTGTTTAAAGTGTTAACCTGAGTGTTGTGGTACCATCGAAGGTTTTCATTAATATCGTTAGAAATTTTGGTTGACATTATTCGTGTTTCTTAAGGATTAGATCGTTGATCGTTGTTTAAGGTTGTAACCTATGAGCTTTGGAGTTGAGTGATCTAACTTGGATAAATTGTAGTTAGCCTTGATGAAGAGAAACATATTGTACAATTAAAAGTTTTGTTTATCGCGTTGTTTTGATAAATACTTAATGCGAATCATCTTGATGGATTTATAGTTCAGAACCTTAGACCAACGATATTGTGGCTTCGTTGAGGCATTAAATATTTTGTGGTTGCACCATGGTGATTAGAAATTTGATGGACTTCTCAAGAACCTTAGTTGAATGACATGTTTGAAGATGTGAGTGTTTGCGCCATTACCTACAGGTTTGAGCGTGTTCGAGGATTTATTGTACTTTCCCAACTTCTGTACTTGTGGCAGTATAAATACGTTGGTGATCATTTTTGAGGATTTTCGTGCCTGAGCATTGTTAAATTGGTGGACCTAGTTTAGTATCCCTACTCGAGAAATTTGGGGTGTACCTCGAGTTCAAACTTTATGAGCTTTGGATTTAGGAACCTTATCGATTGCGAGTTTCGGTGTGTTTCGATGACTGTTGGAATTTTAATGGATGAGATTAGATTGTAATACAATTGTGGATTAGTATCGTGTCGTTTGAATGATTGGAGGATCACGTGAGACATTTTTGGTGATTGTGACTGAGTAGTACCACCTAATGCCTAATATTGGACTTAAGGTTTTTGATGAAAATTAGGAACCGTGTTGTGGGAGTCGTACCGGGAATCTCGAGATGGTTAGTTTATTCTTCAATCCTTGAGAACTCTATTCGACTCTCAAATTCGTCCTCCCCTTAGCTTTTCTTGAATCCTGCTACTTCTTCTTCGGCCAATCCCTTTGACTTCTTTATCGGGTTTAAAGATTTCTGTTTCGATTAGTCATTGACTCTGACTCTATTTATCCGTTTGTTATTTTCCCCGAAATTATGTTAATGAAAAGTTTGGCTAATTTAAAATTTTGGATTTCCTTGAAATTTTAAATTTTGAGTTATGAATTTCAAAACTTTATACTTCATTTTTGTGTTATTTTGATTTTGATTGATATCTATATTTAAATCTATTTCAAAATGCCTTAATATTTTATCTTAAAGTATTTCGAAGTTGTTTCAATTTTCAAGCGTGTTTTAATTTTACGAAAACTTTCATAATCGCTAATATTTTTATTTCTATAAGATTATTATGTAAACGATTTAATATTTTCGAAAAACTTTGTATGTCTAAATTTTTATTTTTATTGTCGTTTTTGAAAATGTTTGTCAACTAATTCGATCTTTATTTACTATCTACAAAACTTGATTTCTCAAATTTTTGTTTGGTCTTAAACAAAGTATTGTCGAAGTTATTAATTAAAACGTTTTACTGTTGTTTTGAAAATATTTGGGTACTTTTTCCCCTCGAGTTCGTTTACAAATATTGTTTATCGTCATTGTTTTATAAAATAATTTTTAACTTGCGATTTTATTAATTTAAATGCTTTTAAACTTTGGGAATTGAGCCCAACTCCTCTTGAAATAAATTTTGTTTTCGATTTCGATTTCATATCACGTTTGAAGTTGTAAAATTTTTAAAAACCGAGATTATGATGCGAGTTAGGTATTCTCCTTTTTTGTTCAAATGATATAACTTTGTTTTCCATTCTATCCTTATATTTTTATAAGTTTCGAGGACGAAACTTCTTTTTAGTGGGGAAGATTGTAACACCCCTGATTTTATAAATTAAAATTTAATTAAAATTATGTTCGTATTTTATTTTTACGATTTAACTCGTAATACAAAAAATTTTATAAAACGAATTTATCATTTAATCGTTTGAAACTCCTAAAATTATAGTTGACTCGGAAAGTCTTCTTATGTTTAAAACATATTTTTATTTCTGTTTCAATTCAGTTTATACATTTAATTTAAATTTTATCGAAAGTTTATTTCGACGATTTAAATTCTAAATTCTTTTATTTATTTACGTTTAAGCTCGAATTTTCTATTTTTCGGGTCGAAGCTCATTTATTTTATGTTTCGTCAAAATATTTATTACATTTCCTCGAGAAATCAATATAAGTAACTTGATCGAAGATTTATTATTTATCGGGAAATACTTTTCATCGTCTAATTATCTACTTCTATACGATTCGTTTCCATCTCGAATAATTTACTTGTTTTATTCGACGACCCGATTATTTATTAATTTAATTGACTCGATTTTAACTCGGTTTCGTGGGTCAATTAACTTATCGTTACGGAGTTCTTCAACTAACCGATTCTTTTAATTAATCCTTCGATTCTTTTTCACTTGTCAACCTCTGACTCCTCCACTTGTGATGGTAAGGATTCGTCACGTCCCTAACCGTCAATAAACTACCGATTACACCTAGTGGGTAGCTAGGGTAAGTCGGGATCGTATCCACGAGGACGGTATTGTAGAGTTTAGACTAGGTCGGCCTACAACGAGACTATGCTACCAAACAAACACAAAGAAATGATAAATGGAAAACTATGATGGAGGAGAAGTATAACTAAGCTAATGATGAACTAATCAAGTAAACTAGAGTAAACGATGACTAACTAAGAGGATGAACTCAAATATGGAAGGAAGTGGGGTAGGTCGGGTTCATAGGAGTAGAAGGGTAATTGGGGTGATCAAGGGTATAGGTGTCTCCTAGTCACTAGAGTCGGTCCGGGCTCTCGCAACTTAGACCGATGTCAAGGTGGGTCCAGGCTCTCGCAACTTAGACCCTAGTCCGCGCTCTCGCGACTAAACTATTCTCAACATTTCCACATCATAGACAAACAATGAGAAGATGAGCACAAGTATGGGAAGCATGGCCACTACAACTCACACAAGCATATCAACAAACACATAGAGTGCCCACAATGTGACTAACAACAAAGTTTCACTCTTTTCCCTTAATCAACCCTAATCATCCATAATCTACCCCTAATCCCCCTACTAACCCCACAAGAAGACTACTCACTCATAATGAAGAATAAAACAACAATAACAAGAGAAAACATCATCACAAAACAAACATCCATAATGAATAACAAGAACAATAACAATAACAATATGAAAAGATTCAAACTAGATTAAATAAACAAGATTAAGAGTAGAAATGATTATACCAACACTAGGATGAAGAAAAGATGAAAACTTGTATTAATGAGAAACCCAAATAAAATCCCAAGGTTGTCAATCTTGGAACAATCTTCAAGAATCCCCTTAATCCAAGAACTAATTACAATCATTAACTAAGAATTAAAGAGAGATTAAAACTAATGAGAGTAGCACTAATCTAGGGTTTTGAATGTTAATGGAGGCTTAAACTAGTCTAGGGTATGATAAGATGTCTTAACATTACAAGAAGGGAGTATATATAGGGTTACAAGTGGAAAGGAATTGAAAGAAACAAGGCGGAGCTGTAACTGACCCTTCCCGGTCGGGAAGGCTTGGTCCCGATCGGGATGGGCCATCCTTCCCGGTCGGGAAGGACCTTCCCGATTGGGATGGGCTCACAGTAGCCGCGCTTCATGTTCACTTCATCCCGAACGGGATGAGGCCATCCCGAACGGGATGGGTCTTTGTAGGCCTCCCTTAAGAGCTCTTTGGTCCCTCCTTGCCTCTCATGGGTTTCTCGTCGATTCTCGGGACTCGAGATCGGGTCTCAGAGGCTCGGGATTGGGTCCCGAGGTCTCGGGGTCGATTCCAAGGCATCGAGTCATCGTTCCTCTACTCCGTTGGCTCCAAAATGTGTATGTATCGAGTCGGAATCGCTCCAACTCTTCCAAATCGGTCTCGGGAACCTGAAACGAACTAAAGGAAGCATAAGAAACCCATAAATCGCTCCCAAGGAGCGATTCCACAAGGAAATTGGGACCAAAATACAGTAAAATAGACACTACAAACTACACTTATCAACTCCCCCACACTTAACCCTTACTCGCCCTCGAGTAAGCACATACTAACTACTACACTAGCCTAATGGGTATTAGCGCACCCTACGCCCTTTCAACTCACACGAATGCACTTTGAGGAAAATTACACTCCGCAAGGCAAGTGGGGTCTTGCGACAAAATCGTGGATGCAACCGGACACAAAACACACAAACAAACAAACAAACACACGAACAAACGCTTAGACGGTTGCATCCAAAATAAAAGAAATACCGCTTCCCTCTAAAAGCGGTGAATGAAACACCGGTTTAGGACTCGAGGTAAGTGACAACGTTCCCAAGCTAGCAATACAAATCAAGGTGAACTAAACCCTAATAGTATGACGATCAAGCAATAAAAACGTTGGTAACTTACCTAGGTCCTCCTAACTTTCTAAAGACGTACTACGGGACGATCGGCAGAGTGGAAAAGTGAAGAACCACGGTGTTAGTCGACACTGTAGGTAAGTGAGACCCCGCCCCCTTTAGCGTGAGCCAAGAGGGTCGTCCCGTGTCCAAAACTGCCTAACTAGTCCAAGTAAAAAGATGGAAATATGCAAAATGAGGGAAGACCGACTAATGCCACTATCATCCTTCCTAGGGACTCGGTCCTTTGGTAGGCTCCTCATGGCAAAATTCAGAAAAAGGCTTATTTTGAGAGGTAGGGGTTATTTTTGTGAGTCAGGTTTTCTTTTGGCATTTTCTCTTTTCTTTTGCATTTTTGCTTTGTTTTGCCATGCCATTCTTTTTCTTCTTTTCTATTTTCTTTTTGGCTTTTGTGCCTTTTCTTTTTTTCTTCATTTCTTTTCTTTCTTTCATTTTTTTCTTTCTTTTTCTTTTCTTTGCCCTTTTGGCAAGATTTGGCATTTTTGGCATTTCCTTTGTATAACAAGAAAGGTAGAAATCATCAAATTGCGTTTTATTGTGTGGAGATGCGTAGGAGGTAGGTGAATGGGTAAGTCGGGACGGGCCCTTCCCTTCAAACCCACAAAAAGTGGAGAACTTGGACTAATCAAAATAATCCTAAACTCGGCCACCTAGGGGACGAGACTCGGTAACCAAGGCCTTTTCACACCGTGGGTGGTCATAATGGCCAAAGGTGCAAATCCCGTAGTAAATCCCTAGTAAGTTAGGTGGACTCAAGGTAAAGGACCAACGAACTCATTGATTTAGGGTCATTCTACTAGATTAAAGTCCAAAACTCGGTTTATACAACTAGGAAGGGAAAATAGACACTCACACACTAGCCTCTAAACCGGGTTTTCGAAAACGATTTACGCACAAGACACAACTGCACACACAAAACAGAGACTCAACGAAAACGAAAGAAAAAGAAGCAAAAGCAACAAAACAAAACAACACAAAACGAACACATACACAACACAAACACCACCCCGATCATCCAAACAAGCCACCAAGTCAACCACAACTTTACAAAGCTCCACCCGAGCACACAACATCACAATCTCCTCAAAACTCCGCAAGAGATAAAGAAGAAAAAGGGATAAAGATGTTACCGGAAGTCTTGAAAGCTCTCCAAAGCTATTGGTGATTTAAGCAACCTATAAGGAAAGAGGGAGGCAAAACACGCACACAAAACAAATATACGACATAACAACACAAAAGAAAAACACACAAAAAGAAAATCTTTTTGATTTTTGTGAAATTTTTCAAATTTTTAGGTATTTTTAAAGGTTCTTCGAAAAAGGGAAAAAATAAAACTAACTACGATAGAATATCGCTCCCCCACACTTAAACCGAGCAATGTCCTCATATGCTCAATCGTAGTGTGCGGAGAGACAAAAGAAAAGGAAAAGAAACTACGAAAATAAGGCTAAAAATCAAAGAATAAGGTGAAGAAAACGGTAGAAGGTGTCCGGCCGGGGTGTAGTCAAGTCACCATGGGCCGAGACAAGAAAAGATATGGATGGGGGAAGAAATAAAAAGAATGAAATAAAAGGAAATGGGAGGGGAGGGCTAGGTGTAATCAAGTCACCTAGCCCGGATTCCGTCCAAATCCAACTAACTACTAAAAAAGGGGTGAAAATCTTGTATATTGGATTTTTCGATTGACTCTCGACGCAATCACGTCGTCGAGAGTCGGGAGCAATCATACTATGGCCTCGAAGGCCACTAAGATACTATGACTCAAGGGAAGGGGGCAAACAATGAAAAACAAGCGATAAAAAGACGGGAAAGTAAGGATAGTTACCCAAATCGAGCGGCTAGTAACTCACTTGCTCCATCGTCTCAATGATCATTAGAGGCTCGTCGCTTGTCTTCTCGGTTGCCATCTCGCTTCATACTCAAGAAGGACTCACGGTCGGGGTAATTTATGTGGATTTCGGTGTAAGGTGAGGTGTACGGGTGATATGATAGGAGTAAGGAGGAGTAGGGAGGTTGGGAGGGGGTATAATGGATGGGTGGAGTCAAACGCCTAAGAAAAGGCTCAAAATGGAGAAAGGGGACCATCCCGGTCGGGATGGATGGTCCCGATCGGGTAGATAAACCCTTCCCGATCAGGAAGCTCTCGTCCCGGTCGGGAATGCACTCCAGTGAGTCCGATTTTCGGCACCTTCATCCCGATCGGGATGGCTCCTTCCCGGTCGGGATTCCTCATCCTTCGCGGTCGGGAAGCCCTCTTCCCGGTCGGGATGAGTCTTCTTGGCCTTCCCCAAACCCAAAAGCTTATCATAAGCTTCAAAAACCGACTTCCTCGCTCGCAAACCAAACTCCATCATCAACCATATCTTTCTAGGGATCACATGCAGTTCACCTATCAACAAAGCTCATATACACATAAAATTCTCTCCCTCACTACGCTCATCAATCATTCCAAACAACAAGAATATCACAAAACTCAAACTAACTACAAGTAAGAAATATATACAATGAGACGGTTCTTGTGGAACTCCGTCAAACCAAGGATGGTGTTCTCTTCATTCATTTTCAACAACCTTGATCAATTCCATCTCCATCAAGGGCACGTAAGAACAAGTCGAAGGCCCTAGCAAAGTCTTCAATCAAGTATGTCATATAACCAACCACATCCCAAGACTCTTCATGGCCTTGCTTTGACGTTCTCGGGGCATCCCGATCTTCCAAGTTCAACGGCTTGAACTTGTACTTTTGGTCTTTCGGGATATACCCAAATGTCCACCAGTCCTCATGTGGCTCCAAGGGAGGCTCATCTTTCTCCTTGCTTTTCAACTTGTCATCAAGCCCATGATTTGGGCACTCATCTTCCTCCGAATCGGAGTCATCATCCTCAAGTACATAAGAGTACTTCTTCAAGCTTTGTCCCGGATCTTTCCCTCGATCGATGTCTTCCGTGGCACGGATCATATTACATGTCTCGGTCATAGGCGAATTGTTGCCTTGGAGGTCGAACACTAACTCCTCGTCGCCTAGTTGAAAAGTAATCATATCCTTCTTCACATCGATCACGGCACCGGCGGTGTATAAAAATGGGCGTCCAAGGATGATGGGAGTGTTAGCATCCTCCGGCATGTCAACCACAATGAAGTCGACCGGAATGAAGAACTTCCCTACTCGTACCGGCACATCCTCTAACATTCCCAATGGTTGGTTAAGAGACTTATCGGCCATTTGGAGTGTAATGGACGTACATTTCAACTCCGTCATCCCTAATCGCTCACAAATGGTGTAGGGAATAATGCTCACACTCGCACCCAAATCACACATAGCTCTCTCGATCTTGTAATTTCCGATGGTGCATGGGATAGAGAAACTACCCGAGTCCTTCAACTTCGGAAGCGTGGAACCTTGAATAAGCTCGCTCACCACCCTTGTGAACGCTATTGTCTCTTCCGTGTCAATGGACCGCTTCCTAGCTAGGATCTCCCGCATGAATTTTCCATATGCCGGGATTTGGGTAAGTAACTGGGTGAATGGGACACTAACATCCAACTTCTTCACAATGTTAAGGAACTTGTCGTATTGAGTGTCCACCTTAGTCTTCATTTGCCTTGATGGGAAAGGCAACTTGATTTGGTACTTGTTTTGCTCAATAGGGGTGGACTCTTCAAAGGACACTTTCCTTTTTCCCTTATCTTTATCTTGAAGAGGGGGAGGGTTGTCTTCTTGGGGTTTCTCGACCTCCCACAAGACTTGCTCCTCAATTGGATTATCAAAGCTTGACTCTTCTTGATTTGGAGATGCCATTTCCATTGTCGGTTCTTGCGTTGGCTCTTGCTCATTAGGATATGGAGGGGGGTCATAAGAGGTACCTCTCCTTGTGGTGATAGCATTTACATGCTCAAATGTCGGTGTTTCACCTTGAGAAGGTAGTTGCCCCTTTTGCCTTGAGGAGCTCCCCGAAGCGAGTTGAGATACTTGAGTCTCAAGTATCTTCATACGAGTATCTCTCATCGCGTTTTCCCCTTGAATATAAGTGAAGAGCTCATGATGGTTTCTTGACATGTCCATTTGACATTGTTGCATATCTTGATTGCTCCTTTGTATTTCCATCAAAGTCTTTTGAATGTCAAAATCCCGAGGTGGGGATGATGGATTATGTGGAGTGTCGGTGATGGCGAGAGGAATGCCATAATCATGAGTAGGAGACCGGCTCCTAGGCTTGCTTTGTTGTTGTTGATTTTGATTTGCTTGTTGACGGTTCCCTTGGAACCCTTGAGAATTACCTTGTTGTTGATGATGGTTCCCTTGGAACCTATGAAAGTTGCCTTGATTATGGCCTTGATTGTTGCCATGGTTGTGGTTTTGATACCCTTGAAAATTTTTGCTTCCTTGGAAACCAACTTGATTGAAGTTCCCTTGTTGGAACCCTTGGTTGTTGTTGTGGAAGGTACCTTGGTTATTTTGCTTGAAGTTGTTGAAGGGTCTTTGGTTACCCACATAACCTTGGTAACCTTCATTGTTGTCCCGTAAGGGAGGTGGAACATAGGGACGATGTTGTTGTTGATGTTGAAGTGCTTGTTGTTGAGGGACTTGATTGGAATCTTGGTATTGATTAGAGTAGGAGGCACCTTGCTTGAACGCTTGAAAGGCGTTCACTTGCTCAATACTTCCTCTACAATTCATAGGGTCATGACCAACGATTCCACAAGTGTCACACATCCCAAAGTAAGGTGTAGGAGGTGCGAACCCCAAAGCATTCACTTCTTGAATCGGTTGATGGTGGGAGGAACTAGTGCCTTGGACTTGGTTGAGGTGGCTTTGGAGCTTCTTGTCAATAGCCTCCATGTGTGTCTTCAATTGAGCTCCAAGGTCAATGCTTAACTTGGTGATAGCATCGACCTCATGCATGCCTCCTCGATGTGCCTTCCTAGGCCTAGAGTATTGCGAATTATGCACCGCCATCTCTTCGATTCTCGCCCAAGTTTGGTCGTCATCGACCTTGGTAAACCTACCGTTGGAGCCCATGTTAAGAATAGCTCTCGAGTCCTCATAAAGACCATTCCAAAATTGTTGCACCAAGAACCATTGTGAGAGTCCATGATGAGGGCACGATCTTACCAAAGACTTAAACCGCTCCCAAGCTTCATATAGGCTCTCTTCATCCCTTTGTTGGAACCCGCTGATTGAGGCCCTAAGCAAATTCGTCTTTTCCGGAGGGTAAAACTTTTGGTAGAACGCCAAGGCAAGCTTTTTCCAAGTATCGATCCCCATGGTTGCCCTATCGAGACTCTTAATCCATTGCTTCGCTTTTCCAATAAGAGAGAACGGGAAAAGTACCCAACGAATTTGATCTTGAGTGACCCCGGTTTGAGATATAGCGTCACAATAATTGGAGAAAGTCTCCATGTGTTGGTGCGGGTCTTCGGTGGGAAACCCACTAAATTGGTTCCTCTCCACAAGTTGGATAAAATGAGTCTTCGCCACAAAATTCCCGGTATAAGTATCCGGTAATGCACTCGGTCCCGGCAAGACATCCTCGGTGAATGTGGAGTGAGAGGAAAACTTAGGCATTCTTGGATATAAGGGAGAAGATGGTGGTGTAGACGGTGTTGATGTAGATAAAGAGGGGGAACTAGGAGAAGAAGAATCACCAAAAGGATTTATGAAATTCCCTTCGGCCGTCTCTCGATGTGGATTGATCAAGCCGGCTCCTTGGGCTTGCCCTTGATGAGTATTGCTTGCACTCGGTTGAGAGATCCTAACCCGATTAATCGTCCGTTGGCGAAAGGTTCGAAAGAGTCTCTCCGGCTCTGGATTAAAGAGATAGAAGTCGCCTCCCCTCCTAGGCATACACTACACACTAGAACGAACGTAAGAACACCTAGTGCTTTATGGGCACTAGGCAACGACAATAAACAAGCACAACTAGAGACAAAGAGAAAAGAAAACTAAGAAGAGAAGAGAAACTAGAAAATATTCACAAGAGAAGATGGGAGAGCACAAAGAAGGGTAACTAAGTCTAGAAATAAGCAAACTAAGTCTAAACAATGCACCGTCCCCGGCAACGGCGCCAAATTGATGGTAAGGATTCGTCACGTCCCTAACCGTCAATAAACTACCGATTACACCTAGTGGGTAGCTAGGGTAAGTCAGGATCATATCCACGAGGACGGTATTGTAGAGTTTAGACTAGGTCGGCCTACAACGAGACTATGCTACCTAACAAACACAAAGAAATGATAAATGGAAAACTATGATGGAGGAGAAGTATAACTAAGCTAATGATGAACTAATCAAGTAAACTAGAGTAAACGATGACTAACTAAGAGGATGAACTCAAATATGGAAGGAAGTGGGGTAGGTCAGGTTCATAGGAGTATAAGGGTAATTGGGGTGATCAAGGGTATAGGTGTCTCCTAGTCACTAGAGTCGGTCCGGGCTCTCGCAACTTAGACCGATGTCAAGGTGGGTCCGGGCTCTCGCAACTTAGACCCTAGTCCGCGCTCTCGCGACTAAACTATTCTCAACATTTCCACATCATAGACAAACAATGAGAAGATGAGCACAAGTATGGGAAGCATGGCCACTACAACTCACACAAGCATATCAACAAACACATAGAGTGCCCACAATGTGACTAACAACAAAGATTCACCCTTTTCCCTTAATCAACCCTAATCATCCATAATCTACCCCTAATCCCCCTACTAACCCCACAAGAAGACTACTCACTCATAATGAAGAATAAAACAACAATAACAAGAGAAAACATCATCACAAAACAAACATCCATAATGAATAACAAGAACAATAACAATATGAAAAGATTCAAACTAGATTAAATAAACAAGATTAAGAGTAGAGATGATTATACCAACACTAGGATGAAGAAAAGATGAAAACTTGTATTAATGAGAAACCCAAATAAAATCCCAAGGTTGTCAATCTTCGAACAATCTTCAAGAATCCCCTTAATCCAAGAACTAATTACAATCATTAACTAAGAATTAAAGAGAGATTAAAACTAATGAGAGTAGCACTAATCTTGGGTTTTGAATGTTAATGGAGGCTTAAACTAGTCTAGGGTATGATAAGATGTCTTAACATTACAAGAAGAGAGTATATATAGGGTTACAAGTGGAAAGGAATTGAAAGAAACAAGGCGGAGCTGTAACTGACCCTTCCCGGTCGGGAAGGCTTGGTCCCGATCGGGATGGACCATCCTTACCGGTCGGGAAGGACCTTCCCGATCGGGATGGGCTCACAGTAGCCGCGCTTCATGTTCACTTCATCCCGAATGGGATGAGTCCATCCCGAACGGGATGGGTCTTTGTAGGCCTCCCTTAAGAGCTCTTTGGTCCCTCCTTGCCTCTCATGGGTTTCTTGTCGATTCTCGGGACTCGGGATCGAGTCTCGGAGGCTCGGGATTGGGTCTCGGGGTCGATTCCAAGGCATCGAGTCATCGTTCCTCTACTCCGTTGGCTCCAAAATGTGTATGTATCGAGTCGGAATCGCTCCAACTCTTCCAAATCGGTCTCGGGAACCTGAAACGAACTAAAGGAAGCATAAGAAACCCATAAATCGCTCCCAAGGAGCGATTCCACAAGGAAATTGGGACCAAAATACAGTAAAATAGACACTACAAACTACACTTATCAACTTGCCCTTGCATCCTCATCTGCTTTCAACCCCCTTTACGGTTTCATTCAACCGCTTCACCTCTTATCTCTTCGTTTCCCATTCTTCTCTTCATTCTACTCAATCAACTCAATCAATCTCTTTCGTCTCCCTGCTTCTGCCGCTTCATACTACCCCCTCGTTCTCCTCTTTCTTCCCCTTCATCTGCTATCTTTCATCGTGCTGCTTTTCCGTCCTCTGTTTTTCTCTGTTTTGTCCTTCGCTGCTGCCGCTGTGTTTCGCTGCAGCTGCTCTGTTTCGCTGTGTATTGCTACGGCTGCTGTTGCATCTTATACTGCTTCTGTCGGTGGCTCTTTTGCCTTCTCCGATCGCTGCTGTACGGTACTTCTTATGATTTCCGTTCCTTCTTTCATTCTTCCTCTTCTGTTTTCGTTCGTTGTTTGTCGTTCTCGCTGCTGCATTTTCGTCGATTCGTTTGATGATTTCGGTTGTGCGTGTTGCTGCTGCCATTTTGTCTTTCTGTTTCTTCGTGCTTCTGCTGCTGTCCGTTCTCTTCTCCGTCTTCATCTTCTTTTCTTATACATCTGCCGCTTTTTGGTTTGTCCTTGCTCGCTCTTATTGCTCTCTTGTTGCTGTTGTTTTATCGCCGCCGATTGTTGCTGCTGTTGTTGTTAATTTTGGTCGATGCTGTTGTTGTTGCGTCTTTCGTTGTTCTATCAGAGTTGATTTAACATTTGTGCTGATGTTTCCCCTCCTCCTCGCTGTACATTGTTGCGCGATCGTTGTTGTGCTGTTATTTTGTTGCCTCGTGTTTTCTTCCTCTTGAATCGTCATTCGTTTCTGACCTTCGTTCACTTTCCGTTGTGTTCTTCCGTCTGGTGGTTTTGCTGCTTGTTTACTGCTGCTGTTCTCGTAGTATTGCTGGTGATTGGCTGCTGCAACGGTGGTTGATTTCCCGAACTCTTGTTTAGTTTGTTCGTCATGTCATGTATCTTTATGCTGCTGTTCTTCGTTTTCCTTACCCCTACTCTTTTCGATTCCTCTAGTTCTTTGTCATTCATTCGTGTACCCCTATTTCTTTTTCTTTTCTCGTTTTGTAGACGATTATCCATGTTTCCGGGTCACCTCTTTTCTCTTTCAACATTCCTTATTCCGATTTCTGTGTTTCCATTTCTTTTTGTCTCGAATTTCGTAGTGGAGCATACTTGGAAGGCTAGAAACTCACGACACGAGGTTTAAGGCTTCCTATTGAAGATTTGAAGGTTGGACCATGCTAGTAGACATGTACAGGATCAATTCGACTATAGACACAAGGTAACTTTAGGACGTTACTCGATTTTATATCGTATGTTTGAGTAGTAGTATGTAGTAAATATTTTTAACTTCTATTTTCTAATTTAGCTATTTATTATTTGCTAAAATATTATTTATTTTAAATCTTTTCCCTTATCAATATTTTTATAACTTTCGATATCATTCTATACATCGTTAGTAATTTTATTATTTATGATCGTTATAATATTTTGTTGGTTATCGTGACACTAGTAACTAAATAATAATGATTTCATAATTTCGTCATATTTTGTTAAATTATAATTTTTAACTCAAAACCGTATTTTTATATTATATTCGAGATTTGTATATTTGTTCAATAAATTAATTTCGTTTCACGACTTATAATAATAAATGAGAAAGTAGTTGATTTTGTTTTTAAATATATTTTTAGGTCGAGACTATTTTCACTAATAATTTCTTATTGGTTTACAATTGACTATTTTTAGTAAAACCCGTATTATTTATTAATGAACTATTTGCTAAAAAAAATAATTTGTAACCTTTGTAAATCTCATTTCATTTTGTAAAGTTCGTCGACTCAATTAATTTTGATATCATTTTCTTAAAGCATCTCTTTTCTAAAATTTATAGTTTTAACTCGAGTTCCTAATTATTTATAAAATACTATAAAGTGACTTATTATATTTTATTTATATTTTGAGTAACGAATTTAGAAATATATTAAAGTTACGATGACGACAATAATAATAAAATGTCAATTTCATTAGAAATGTTGTTTTTATGCTATTTTCACTTATTTTAATAACTTACGTATTTTCTATAACAAAATTTCTATTTTAAGTAAATTTCTAAAATTAGTAAGTTTCTAATTATAGAAAGTTTCTTTTTATATAAAAATGTTTATTCCTTTTATCCTCATATTATTTATATTGATTATATTTATTTTTGAATATCGATAATGACTTGGTTTTGGAGTTATGGAATGAGGACAAGTGTACGGGTAGAGTAATACAGTCTAGGGTATACGTTTTGCCATCAACTATAAAGCTGGTGTGTCTATGTTGAGACACATTGGTCGTTGAACTGAGCATGTTTGTGTTCAGGAGTGTGTATATTTTGACCTTAAACTTAGATATCGCATCGTGTAAGTCGCCGTCGGGTAGAACTGGATTACGGTTGGTGTCCAGGAGGGGTGTACATTACTTAAGCCAGGACCTCGCTGCACGCAGTCCTGTTATAGTTTGAGTTGCCTAGTTAGAGACCGACGTCTGATTTGTTTTGACTAAGTTCTCGAAGCTAGTTTAGTATGATCCTAGTGAAAGTCTATTCCGTTGCACTAATTGATTTCCATAACGCCATTTTGGATTTTATAATTATCGATTGGTTTTGACTTGCAGGTTGACAGTCGCTTTAAGTTTTGCTAAAAACTTATGTTACTATATTGTTTTAATCGTTTTCTATTTTACCTATTTTGATATGGTAATATTATTATTTTTCATATGATTTATTATGACTGGGAGAACGTTCGAGTTACTCCCCACTGATGTGGCTGTTATGTTTATAACATGACAGGTATTTGCTGCTGATTTTGGGTGTGAGCTAGCGAGTAGCATGGATCCTACTCTATCAATTATGTTACTTCTGGATTTTTGTAAACCCTTTTAAGGATGTTTATTTTAGCCCTTTTGTAAAAAGTGGCCTTTGTATTGACTTACCATTTCTTTTAATAAGATATAGTTTGTCAGTGTGTTTTAATCCCAACTCTACAGTGTTTCCGCCACTGTATTGCGTTAGAATTTCTAGGGGATTACAGAGATTCGGTATGCCTAGAGCCATAATTAGTGATGGAGGCTCTCATTTTAGGAAGGATACTTTTGAACACCTTTTTAGGAAGTATGGTATCACTCACAAGATGTCCTTAGCCTACCACCCTCAATCAAAATGGCAAGCCGAGATCTCCAACCGTCAAATCAAGGGAATTTTAGAGAAAGTTGTAAATGCACACCGAAAGGAGTGGTCATTGAAATTAAATGACGCCCTTTGGGCATTGAGGACGGCTTACAAAGCGCCGATTGGAACCACTCCTTATCGTCTTGTGTATGGTAAAGCTTGTCATTTACCGGTGAAATGGGCAATCAAGGAGCTAAACTTCGATGAGAGTGTTGTAGGAGATAATCGCCTTCTCCAACAACAAGAATTGGATGAACTAAGATTTGAAGCCTACGAAAATTCGAAGATTTACAAAGAACGAACTCGCCAATGGCACGATTCTCGAATTCTTCGTAAGGACTTCTCCGTTGGTGATAAGGTATTACTCTTCAACTCTCGCTTTAAGCTCTTCCCCGGTAAGTTGAAATCAAAATGGTCGGGTCCATTCGAAGTGACCGGAGTGCAACCATATGGATCGATAGAGATATCTAGCCCGGAAACTGGGAAATTTATGGTTAATGGGCAACGTTTGAAGATTTATCATCCCGGTCATGTTCTTGAGACCTTTGCTACTATGAAGTTTGGTGAGCTCCCATCGGGGAGCGTTGTTTAACCCCCTCTCGAAATTGATGTAGGTCTGGTGGTATCCTCAACAACCACCTTGTATATATGTATCATATTCCTTTGAGTTTATTAGTTTTGTTAGCTTGAGAAGAATGGTTGAAATTGGATTTCGCAATGGAGCATAAATTTGGATGAAGATCAAGCTTTTGGAGAAGTTATGGAGCTTAAATTGAAGACCACAAGCATGTTTGTGGGAGATATTGTTTATGTAATATGAGTCGAGTCAATATTTGAATCTCTGGGTGATTATTGAAGAGCCATGAAATGGCAAGGCGGAAAAACGCAGCAAAGAAGACCGCCGGGCGAAACTTCGCCCGGTGAGACTCGACCGGGCGAAACTTCGCCCTACGGAAAGGTTGCCAGATTTGCCGGAATTGAAGAAAATACCACCAAAAACGATTTTCACGACGAAAAATCGTCGGGTGAAATTTCACCCGATGATGCCCGACCGCGTGAAATTTCACCCGGCAGTATGAGCTGGCCGGATCACCTATACCTTTTACTCACTCACTACATTTTCATTTCCCTCCTTCATACTTACCCCAACATAACTTTCCCTCTAAAAATTTTTACACCAAATTTTTACCACCAACTTTAAAACTTTTCATTTCCCTATCATCCACCATTATTTATATCACCTTTTTCACCTCACTTTTCATTTCACCCTTTCACCCACCATAACATCATTAAACCACCTTTCATACTACATTTAAACTTCCATCCATAGTTTCGTTTCCATACTTGGTGATTATTTATTTTGGGTTTTTGAAGAGGAGGAGCTAAAAGTTTTGGGAAATTTTCTTGCAAGCATTTCATCATGGAGACAAGAGCCCAACGAGCCGCGTGTAAACACGGTATGGCCTCGACTTCTAATCCTTCTAAATGTTCATCTTCTAGTAAGTCTGCTAAGCCAAAACTTTTACCTTGTCCTAATTCACCCCTCTCTCAAACCTTCTCTGAAAAAGCTTTTCAGAGTACGAGATGGCCTTGTCCATTCACGATGAAAACTCTAAGAATTAAGAACGATATTAGAGAGTTATCGTCTAGAATTAGTACTAGTAAATTCCTTGATTTCGTACCTTGCACAAACAAAGACTTGACTTGTGAGTTCTTAGGTACCTTTACAATCGATAACCCGACCACACCTAAAGAGTTCAAATTTAATTTGTTTGGTAGAAATCACTGTTTAAATATTTCCGACTTTTAGCTCTAGGTTTGCCCTCATCGGGTACCGGACTAAGTAGACCCCTATGTGATTCGCAAAGTAGTGCGACTAGGAGAGACTTGTGGAGGCGCATAGCGCTGGGTCAACGTGATTTCGAACCCAATTCTAGCTTTACCGCTGAAATCCGAAACCCAGCCATTCGTTATTTCGCTGAAATTCTTTCCCACTGTCTTTTGCCTTCTGCCGACAATATCATTAACCTCAATGTGTGTGTCCTACAATTGATTTGTGACTTTTTACTCGGTAACCGTTACCCCCTAGACCTACCTATTATCGTGGCGTTACACTTTCATCAAATTATTATTGACCAACGCCCTACCGTCGACTGTGGTGGTCTTGTGAATGTAATAGCAAGAAATTTGGGTTATGCGACCGACCATCTTAAACCACACCACCCCCGTGTCTGGCTTGACGAGGCTTACTTCCCTACTTGGATCTTTCACGTACCTGACCACCGCCTCGTCTCTCTTGGCCATGGCCATGCCTTAATTGTCCCCAACAAATACCGAACTAATATTTATAACCATCGCAACTGGGACCTACCTCTAGGTCCCTGTGAATTCTGACTGACCGAATCGGGGGAAATAGGAGTGTGGGAGTATGCTGGTGAAGGAACTCCGACAGCTTCTTTTGCGTCAAATGACTATTCGACCTAGACACCCCTACAAGAGTCGGTAGATTATGTGGTTTGTATGTGTTGTGGGTATATATGTGTAGAGTCGGTGAGTCTTAATCATCTACAATTGTATGTGAATTAATGTTGTTCCTTGTTCCCTGTCCCATCATTATAATCTTTGTGATTGCTTTATCTCGAAGAAAATTGCAAGCTGTCCCACCGTCCCATTGAATGATTTTTGTGGCCGTCGCGGCCTTGGTATTGCTCCCGATCTTTAGGCGATGTGATTACGCCATTGACCCTTTGAAAAATCCAAATTTCTAATCAAATTTCTCAATTTTTCTTAATCCGGGCTAGGTGACGTGACTACACCTACGCCCAATTTTTCACCCTTTCATTTTATTTTATTTCATTTTCATTTTCTTATCCACTTGGCTAGGGTCTAGGTGATGTTATTGCACCTAGGCCCGCCACTATTTTACCGCTTTTCTTATTTTATTTTTTCTTTTCTCTTCTCAAAGTTTTTGAAAAATCCAAAAACATTCAAAAATTAAAAAACCCAAAAACATTTGAAAAATCATAAAAATCTAAAAAGATTTTTCTCATTTTTCTTTTCCGTTTTTCTCGATCTTCCCCTACTTGTCCATTGAGGACAATGTACAGTTTTAGTGTGGGGGAGGAGTCTACTATCTTTTATTTTTCAAAAAAAAAATTCAAAAATCCATAAAAATTTGAAAAATTCGAAAAATCAAAAACATTTTCTTTTTTTTCTCTTTTCTCGTTATGTTTCGTGTCCCGTGTACGGTCTTGTTCTCTACTCTTACAGGTAACCACCACCTTAATAGGGCGATTTGAAGAGATTATGAAAGCACCCGCTTGGTAACTTCCTTTCTTCTTTCTTCTTTAATTTTGTAGAGGAGTTAGGTTGTTGCTATTGGAGGCTCTCGAAGTGAGCCTTTTGGTGTTGTGGTTGATTGTGTGCTTGTATGATGATGGAGTACTTGACTTTACTCGTGTTTTCTTTTATTTGCTTTTCATTTTCATATGTTTCTTTTGCTTTTGTATAGTGTGTCTAGGATTAAAAATTTTCGAAAACCCGATTACGAACTTATTACAAGAGTTTACATTCCATTGTAGATAACCCATTGTAGATTTTGGACCTTATTCTAGTAGAATGACTCTTAGGCAATGAATTTGTTGATCCTTTAGCTTTGAGTCCACCTTTTCTACTAGAGGTTTATTTCGGGGTTTGCATTTGACCACCTTGACCACCCATGGAGGAGTTAGGCCTTGGTTCCCGCATCCCGTTTTCTAGGTGACCTTGCTCGAATGACCAATGCACCTTTAGTCCAAATTTCTTCCATCTTTTGTGGGTTATCCGGGAATGGCGCGCGTTCTCGATTACCTATTTTTCCTCCACCTATACATCATCACAATAAGTTTACACCAAAATAACCTCAAAGCTTGGTTACAAACCACATCAAAAAGCCAAAAAGGGCAAACCAAAGCAAGAGAAAAAGGGCACAAAAACATGAAAAAGAAAAACAAAGGAGAAGAAAAGGAGCTTCAAATGAAAATCAAATTATCAAAAATGTCTCCTTTAAAAAAAAAAAGAAGAAAAGCCCTTTGATCGATTCGTCACCGTGAAGTGCCAACTAGAGGACCAAGTCCCGAGGTTGAAAGATAGCGGTGATGAGTCGATCAACCCCAATAATTGTAAACACTCCACTTTCTTATTTGGGCTAATATAGGAAATTCGAGTTTGGAACGACCCTCTTGGCTTAGCCAAAGAGAGCGGGACTGCACCTACCTACAGTGTCGAACGAATCCATGGTTCACTTTTTCCACTCCGTTATACGCCCCGTAGTACCCCTTTAGAAGATTAGACGGACCTAGGCTAAGTTATCAACTTCTATATTGCTTAATTGTCATAGTATTAGGCTTTGGTCCATGTTTACGTGGGTGATTTATCTTGGGAGTCTATTGTTGTTTTAGGTAAGTAATCGGTGTCTTTCCCTGCCGTCTCGATGAGGGATTCGGTGTTTTATTTTTGCTTTGGATGCGTCTATTCTTTCGTGTTATGTGTTTTTGTGTGTTTAGTCGCATCCACCATTTTGAGCAAGCCCCAACTTGCCTTGTATGGGACGGAGCGGGCCCGTTAATTGCCCCATATCGGCTTAGCATAGTCTAGCTAGTAGTAGTAGTTTTTAATTTCTTTTTGGGTCTTTGCTCGAGGACGAGCAACGGTTTAGTGTGGGAGAATTGTTGTGTGCTAAATTTAGACCGTTTTTCCCTCCATTTAGACACATTTTTCCCTCGTTTTGCAAGTCTTGAATGCGATTATCGCCATATTTTGCGTACTTCTCGCATTAGGGTCCCTCTTGTGCGTTTTACGTGTTTTTGGTAGTTTTTCTATCATTTTGATAGGATTTGGCACCGAAATCACGATTGAGCTTCCACGAGCACAAGAGAAGGGAAAATCGTCCAAAGAGTAAAGCACACAACTTAAAGTTTAAAGCCATCCAATCAAACGACGAAGAAAGAGATAAGAAAGAGGCCAAAATATGACCGGGCGAAATTTCCCCCGGTGAGACACCACCGGGCGAAATTTCACCCGGTGAGACACCACCGGGCGAAATTTCACCCGACGGTAAAAATGCCTCCCGAAGATTTTTCGAGACCTCCCCACCGGGCGAAACTGACCGGGCGAAATTTCGCCCACCGGGTGAAATTTCACCCGATGGAAAAAAGGGCCAAAAATGGAAGAAAATCTCACTGGGCGAAAATTTCACCCGGTGGAAATTATCGTCAAGTTCGTGGGGCAAAGTTTCACCCTATGAAGATGCTAAGGGAGATTGTCTCAGTAATGGAGCATAAAGTGGATTTGGGCTTTAGGCTTAATACCCATTAAGGCTTTACTATATATATGTTACCCTAGTTTGTTGCCTAAGACACCTCTCCATTGTGCTAAGGAGGGAAGACATTACACCATTCCACCATCATATTACACCATCTCCTTAGTAGTAGTATTCTAGTGAAAACCCTCCATAATTCTAGTAGTATACATAGTAATTAATATTAGATCTACATAGTTTTCATCAACAATTCTCTAGATTACAAGTTTGTAGAAGATTATTTCAAGTTTTATTTTGAAGATTTGGTGGGTTTATTGAAAGATTAGTGAAAAGTTCTTCATCTTCTTCATCAAATATTCAATCTTTAGATTATTATTCTAGTTTTATTTTGAAAATTTGTTGGGTTTATTGGAGGATTAGTGACAAGTTCTCCATTTTATTCATCAAAGATTCAATCTTTATTCATGCAACATTATTATTTCTTATAGATCTTCATAGTTGGTATATTTCTCTTCCACTGTCTAATCTTTAGTTTAGTTTTAATGTTATTTTCTCATCATTGTCTTGTTTAGATCATATTAGTGTTGTTAGTTTCCTTAGATCTAGTTAATATGCATGTTGTAGTGACTTTCTCCTTAGTTAATGTTTTAATATCTTCCATAATGATTAGTGAGTAGATTTCTTGTTGGGGGGTTTAGGGATGAGGACTTGGATTATTTGAATATAGGGATGTTGGTGGGTTGCTTGCATGTTGGTTTATCTTGTTTATGGTTGTTATGTCATTGTTGTTTTAGTCCGGCCAACTAGACCGACCTTGACTAGTTTCTATCAATATGGGGAAACTCGGGGTAGAAATTACCATAGCTAGAGACTTTTTAGGTGAGTTTACCAATGTTGCGACAAAAACTCGATTCCGACCTTCTTAGACTCCAAGTACCGAATCCCGACTTCCCCCTAACACCTTTCCCTAGATTGATTACCTCTAGCTATCATCATAGACATTCCTCTAGTAAAGACTCGACCCTTATAAAACCCCCATCTAGACATCAAACACACCGCTTTAAAATCGATTGTCAACACACCGTTCCCTGTGGACCGACCTCGACTTACCACGATTACTCTAGTAGTTTTTGTGTTATTCCGAGTCTATAAATATCGTTTGATCCCCCGTCCTTCGTTAACGACCGATCCGATTGGGAGGCGATCAATACTCAAGTACTCCAATTACTCCAACATATATACTCAGGTACTCCAACACTTATATCCAATTACTCCAGCACATATATTCAACTATTCCAATACACACACAGATATATATATATATATATATATATATATATATATATATATATATAGGTTCACATAAGGCCAACAACTCTTATAAGTTCATAAGTTCCAGTGTTAAAGTTACACAAAAGGTACTCCAACACTTATATCCAATTACTCCAGCACATATATTCAACTATTCCAATACACACACAGATATATATATATATATATATATATATATATATATATATATATATATATATATATATATATATATATATATATATATATATATATATATATATATATAGGTTCACATAAGGCCAACAACTCTTATAAGTTCATAAGTTCCAGTGTTAAAGTTACACAAAAGGTACTCCAACACTTATATCCAATTACTCCAGCACATATATTCAACTATTCCAATACACACACAGATATATATATATATATATATATATATATATATATAGGTTCACATAAGGCCAACAACTCTTATAAGTTCATAAGTTCCAGTGTTAAAGTTACACAAAAGGTGCTTAAAGTTACACGAGATGAATGTTAAAGTTGCACTTTATCACTTGAAGTGATAACAGTGCTGAATGTTATAGTTACATATCAATCTTGAACAAATGCAACTTCAACGTAGGTCAACTGTAACTTTAATATAGACTTAATTGCATGTGGTGAACTTATTTGATCCCTTATATATATATATATATATATATATATATATATATATATATATATATATATATATATATATATATAAGGGATCAAATAAGTTCACCACATGCAATTAAGTCTATATTAAAGTTACAGTTGACCTACGTTGAAGTTGCATTTGTTCAAGATTGATATGTAACTATAACATTCAGCACTGTTATCACTTCAAGTGATAAAGTGCAACTTTAACATTCATCTCGTGTAACTTTAAGCACTTTTTGTGTAACTTTAACTTATGAACTTATAAGAGTTGTTGGCCTTATGTGAACCTCTCTCTCTCTCTCTCTGGAAAATTGAATGAATTGAACGAATTTCTGAAAATTGAACGAATCTCGTATACATTTGAGCAATTTTCTGGTTAGTTAGGATGATAGGATGTATTTTTGAGAGGAAATTTGGGGGGTTTTGGGAGGAAAATTGACGTAAACCTAAACAGAAGAGAGAGAAAGAGAGGTAGGTTGAGAGGGTTTGGTTACCATCTGACGATTAATCTCAACCATTGATCATTATTAGATCAACGGTTCAGATTGTTAGGATATTTACACCAAAATTGGTGTTTATACCAGATCCCACCTATATATATATATATATATATATATATATATATATATATATATATATATATATATAGGTGAGTCTACCTTTTAAAATTGAGTTTGTGGATCCTCACCACATCTCTTGGATTAAAGAGAGAAGAATGATTGTGATTTGTTTGAATAATTAAAGCAAGTGACTATATTTGGTAATATCTCATTCACCTTCTCTCTCCTTAATTTACTCATCATTTAATCTTCCCCTTTCAAAAATAATTACCGTCTCTCTTCTCTTACACACGTTCCTTCACAATTATGATTTTCATTTAAAAAATTTTGAATTGTAATCATATAGAACTAAAAAATAAAAATTACCGAATCTCTTCTCATCTTCTTAATTTATTTTGTGTTATTCGTATTATATAGAACTGTTACTCTGTCTAAAGTTTAGTGTTACTCTAACGAACATCATGCAAATATGCTACATTGATTTCAGAGTTATATGCTCCCAGCATAGAACAAAATTATTATAACTCAACATATGAATAATGTTACTCCAACGTTACAAACGTGTTACTCAAATAGATACTTTGTGTTACTCCAACGTTACAAACGTTTACTCTAATAGATATTGTGTTACTCCAACGTTACAAATGTGTTACTCTAATAGATACTTTGTGTTACTCCAATCTTACAAACATGTTACTCTAATAGATACGTCTTACACATGAATATTGAATACTAATTGTGTTTCGTATTTTGTTGGATGTTACGTTCTTTCAAATTAGGAAATAAACAATATTTTTTTTATTTAATAAAAAATCTCAATACATCTCCTCCATGCATCAATTATATTATGGTATGAGGACTTAGGGACTCAAATAGATGAAGAGACTCATAAGAGTCTCCCTCTATATATACTAGTTGGAAAGCCCTTACGATGCACGGGCCGACTTTTAGTGACAATGATAATGAGACCAAGTTAGAGGATTGTAAAGGAATACTATACACATACGTGAATGTTTTTTGGGAGGTCATATATGCGCTAAACGTCAAATTAAATTATACGCGTGCATTATATTTAAAACTTGTAATATCTCTCTTTAAGACAATACTCGATAAATATTTGGGTTGATATCTAAGAAACAACAATGATTCGTAGACCAGGTCGACTGACTCTTTTTAAATATAAAGTATTTCTATATGGACCTTTCCTATTTCTTCTATGTCGCAGAGTTAAAACTAAAAAGTATTTATATCCTTCTTGATGTTTTCTCACGTTTTCAATAAAGCCTTCAATTTATAATCATAGGATCATCTCCTTAAGATAATCTTTCAATGTAGTAGAATTATACTACGGAGTACTTCCTCCTTCGTTCTATCTCCTTCCATATTCTATTTTATTTCGTCTTTCTATCTTCTTCTCATCAGAAATATTTTTTATTTGATTCTACCTTTTACTACATTAACCTCACTTTTTACTTATAATTAATTTATACATATAACGTTATTTTTTCAATGACATTATTCTTTTAATGTGAGATAATTTTACTTAATTTTATAGTATTAAAAGCTCGTTAATTTTTGTCAATATTTAATGACGAATTATATAATGAAAATTCATCGCCCTATCATATAATTTTTCGATGTAAGATAGAGTTTTTCAAAGACTCAAGATATTTGGTTAATATCTATGGGGGAATGATTACTCTTATTTATAATATAGATATTAATTAGCTCATCATAATTTTTTATTTTACTTAATAGAGATTAAGGATCAAAAGATTTTTTGTTGATATATAAGAACGAATGATTATTCTTATTTATAATATAGTAAAAATTTATCACCTTAATATAATTTTTTCGATGCGAGATGATTTTACTATTTCTATATGTAATGGATTCATTACTTTTTCGATGAAATAATATGAAATACATAACTTTACAAAAAAAAATTGATGTGGGAAAATTTCACACACGTTTATAGTCTTAAGAGATTTTTTAGGACTCAAAAGTGAAATTTTTACTTAATTTTATTATAGTTTAAGATCTTTTCTAAGACTCAAAAGATGTTTGGTTTATATCTATGAAATTCATGACTTTGTAATAATTTTTCGATGTGAGAAATTTTACTCAAATTTATAGTCTTAAGAGTTTTTTTAAGACTAAAAAATGTGGGATAATTTTACTTAATTAAGTTTATGGTCTTAAGAATTATTTTTAAGACCCAAAAGAGTTTGTTTTTCCATCTAAGTTATTAAGAACGAACGATTATTCTTGTTTATATAATAGAATTCGATCACCTTATTACGGAGTATACTTTTGGACAAATGATTATCTAAAACGAATGATTTCTCTTATTTATGATATCTCATCATAATTTTTCGATGTGTGATAATTCTACTTAAATTTATAGCTTTAAGAACTCTTTTTAGAACTCAAAAGATTTCTGATTGATATCTAAAGGCGATAATTACTTTTATTTATATGATTTTCGTCACTTTTTTGTAATTTTTCGATGTGGAATAATTTTTACTTCTAAAAACGAATAATTTCTCTTATTAATGATGTACAATTTCATCACCTCGTCATAATTTTTCGATGTGGATAATTTTACTTAAATTTATAGTCTTAAAAAGTTCTTTTAGGACTCAAAAGAGTTCTTATTGATATCTAAAGACGAATGATTGCTTTTACTCCCAGTGTGGACATGACATAGGTCCACCCCGACGCGGCCACGCGCGAGTTTGGGGAGGCAAATGAATCTCATGTGAGATGGATCGAATTGAAATTTTAAATCGAAGTGGAGTCGCCACCGAACTTTGTGGGAGTTTGGGCCCGTTCGAACCCACTCTATATCTTAGTGGGCTGTCCACAAACTACGGCCCATTCCGATTTCAGAGTTTATTGGGTTCATCCCTT
Organism: Agrostemma githago; assembly: GCA_958450325.1. Taxonomy (NCBI): domain Eukaryota; kingdom Viridiplantae; phylum Streptophyta; class Magnoliopsida; order Caryophyllales; family Caryophyllaceae; genus Agrostemma; species Agrostemma githago. Next base: position 58,876,159 of record OY288252.1, on the reverse strand, counting down.
TGCATTTTGATACCGATACCGACATTATCGGATACCGTGTATTGAATGACTCTCGTGCGCCAAGGGTTTCGGACATCCGGAAACCGAGGTTCTGAGTAAGGGGTGAGGGTACGTGTTGGGAAGTTCACAAAGAACACCCAACCCCGCCCGCACATTAGCGGCCTCTACTAAGATATCATTTGATTTTGAAATACGCGCGTTAGTAATTCGATGAATGATATGCAAACAGTATTTTCAACTAAACATGTGAGTTATGTTTGATCTACGTTGTTTAATGCATCTTCGAATTTATGTCGAAGTTGCATTTAGCATACGAGGTCCGTTTTAGTACAATAAAACAAACAACGAATAATAAGATACAAAGACAAAAACAAACGAGTTAGTAACGGTTTGTAAATTGAATAAATAATGTAAATATGATTCGATGCATGGTTTTGAAAAGATGAATCACGTGATAGACTTGACACGTGTTGACCAAAGTCATTAAAAATATTTTATCGGGACTCGAAAGATGCTGAAAGACTCACGCTTTTGATAAACCAGGAGCCACTCGATCGAGTCATTGAGGAACTCGATCGACTGGTCTCGATAAAAAGTTTCTGCCTCGGTTTTTAGGGTGCCACTCGATCGAGTGCCCCATGTACGGATTGCTGTCCGGTTTGATTTTGATTTTGAAATTGCTTTCGGTTTTGAGAATCCATAATTTGGTTAAGTCGCATAAAAATATGATGCGATTTATACTCGACTTAAATATTGATACTCGTAATATTCGATGCTTGATTATAGAATCAATATCGAATATTTAGAGTGAATTCTAAAACAAAAGTAGTTTAGAAATCGTTTTGAATGTTATTAAGACGAAATAATTCATCCACGTTGTAATGTCGTAATTAGTCTTTTCGAACTATGTGATCATTACTCGGCTTCAACGGGATTGCACTTAACATGATTTGATAATTGATTCCTTTAGATCTGATATTCGACTATAGAGTCGATATCGAATCCTAGGGATGACGCTTTATTGAAAATTAGGAACGAGAAAAGAAATAAAAAAAAGACGCAACGACGACCCGTAAATAGAAACGGACGGACAAGAGAAAGAGAAGAAAAGGAGAAGTCGGGATTTTGTAACACCCTCAACCTACATGCTTGATTATCTCAAAAACGGACTCGTAGTAGCAGCCTAGGCGCGGGAGCGTTAAGATGTATATAGCTAGGTGAGTTATGGTGTGTATGGTTAGGGAGGGGATTTGGCGAGTTTTGCTCTCGGGTTTGTATATGGCTTGCCTAAAATTGCCTAGAATTTCGGGTTGTGAATGGTCGGGAATCCAATAGGATTTCTAGAGGGAATGTCAGAATATAATATGCCTAGTATTGCTGAAATTCCGGGTTGTGAATCGTTTTATTGTCGGGAATTGTAATTGTAATTGCTATGAATGTGAGAATTGTAATTGTGCAAGGGGTGTATTTATAGGAGAGGTTCCCGGCTTTGGCTAGGAAAGGTAGTAGTCTTGGATGCAATAGGATTCCGTCTTTGGATATGAAAAGGTTGCTTGTAGGGGAAGAAAACACCCGGTTTAGAAGGAGTAGGATTCCGACTTTGGCTGATTTTATGAGGTATTTGGTTTCGAGTCGGATTCTCGAAAGCTGCGTGACAGATTTTTCCGCCTCGGAAATTTCTTTGACCAGGGTTTGACCCGGTCGCTAAAAGACGGTTTTGCCCTTGGTCTCAGTTTTGACCCAAATTAGTCTTATTTGACTGGAAACGACCCACTGGGCCTGAATTTGAGGTCGGTTTGGTGAGATTTTTACTCCGCTAAAAGCTCGTGCCAACTAATATTGATTCCGAGTCCGAAAATCGAGCGTATTAAGTCATGTTTACGTCCGATCATCATCGGGTGTTTTTTGGAAACTGCTATCGATTTTATGAGGTATTTGATTTCGAGTCGGATTCTCGAAAGCTGCGTGACAGATTTTTCCGCCTCGGAAATTTCTTTGACCAGGGTTTGACCCGGTCGCTAAAAGACGGTTTTGCCCTTGGTCTCAGTTTTGACCCAAATTAGTCTTATTTGACTGGAAACGACCCACTGGGCCTGAATTTGAGGTCGGTTTGGTGAGATTTTTACTCCGCTAAAAGCTCGTGCCAACTAATATTGATTCCGAGTCCGAAAATCGAGCGTATTAAGTCATGTTTACGTCCGATCATCATCGGGTGTTTTTTGAAAACTGCTATCGACACCTGGTGGTCAAAATGTGGGTGTCTACACCGTGTTTATATATAGTAGAATTTCATCACCTTATTATAATTTCTCGATGTAGCTACCAGGCCAATCGAGGATTAAGACCTTGCAGACTTCCGATCGGGTCGTTTATAGTCCATTAGACTTGCGTAAAAGGGCTCGCCAGCCATAAGATATAAATCATACCTGAGTTTTGTTAATAGCTCCGTGTGGACTTGCCTAAGAAGCCTTGGGTGTGCCCGTTTGCAGACACATCCCATCTTGGAGCTGCGCGGGAGCTTGCCTAGGAAGCTATGGGTGTGTCTGTTTGCAGACACATCCCGATTCAGAATTACGCGGGAGCTTGCATAGGAAGCCATGGGTGTGCCCGTTTGCATACACATCCCGATTCAGAATTACGCGGGGGCTTCCATAGGAAGCTATGGGTGCGTCCGTTCGCAGACACATCCCGATTCAGAATTACGTGTGAGCTTGCATAGGAACCTATGGGTGTGTCCGTTCGCAGACACATTCCGTGTTTCTTTAGTAGAAATGTCACCTGGGCTTTCCGCTGGAGAGTTTTTCCGTGTTTCTTTAGTCTTCCTTCTTGAGTCTGGGTGTACCTGTATGATGCCGACACATAGCAATTCGTATGTAACATTTCGGCGAAACACCGACTCAAGCTGGGGAAGTAAAAACTTGATGTTCCTTTGGGAAGCACAAGCTGGTACCTGAAATGTTAGATATATAGGCAGAAATAGCAAATATAGCAGATAGCAAGATAACATACAGGAAATGCAGTTAGCATCTATAGACTAACTTGCGCTGGTGAAAATGATTTTTGCTTCATTTTGAAATCGAAGTCCTGAAAGCAACTCACGTGCTAGGAGATAGGTTTTCAAAATTGAAAGAGGTAGAAATAGATTCGCAGTTTTTAAATAGACTGAAATTTGACCTTGTCGAAAAGGATTTTCTCAAATGGCTTAGATTTGCAAATTTTAAAATGAGAATTTGAAGAGAGAGGGCTACCGACAGACTCGACTCTGGACGTGACAGGACGAGTTGATAGACATGACTCGGACTCTTGGGGAGTTGGACCGCGACTTGGTAGGAGGGTTGGCCACCAAAGATAACAAGACTCTTAAGTTGCGCTATTCCATAGCCTAGGCGAGTGGTCGAATTATGGGAATGGGAAAGATATGCTATTCTAGGGATTGTAGTAGTCTGGAATGAGACTGTTTGTGCAGGACTCAGCAGTAGCAGTGCTGTAGACTAGTGCTCTTTTGAATCTTTTTGGTTTTGGGGTACTTTCCCAAAGTAGGTACATCTTCGAGTCCTGACAGATTCTCGTCTTCGACTGAGCCGAGTACTAGGACACACTATAGTAAGGAAGATAGGTTTTGAAAGTCTTTGGATTATGTGAGTGGATGGAGAACTTCTGCCTAGGAGAAGCCCCCAGGACGACAAAGCAGACTGTTGAGAACATGACAGTGTCGTGATAGGAATGACGGTGCTTTTTGAGTTTGTGTTAATGTGGGTGGTTGTGCCTCTGTTAAAAGGTTGCCTACGTATTCACGTGTAGTGAAATCAAACCAAGCCGTAGTTCACTGTTGAAAGATATATTGTAATGCCTAGTTTATTAGGGCTTTGTGTGTAACTAGCCATAGCGATGGTGTAGGCTAGGTGCATTCCCAATGATGTCTTGATCAAAGGGCTAAAATAGTTAGGATGTTGATCCTGTGACTGTGAGCATTCTCCGGGGTAGCTCTTAGAGTTGGTGTGAACTATTTGGGCATGTTCTATGCCGACTGCAGGTTGAGTTCCCGTGTTTGGGGCTGGTAACTGGTTTGGATAATTTTGGAAATGTGGTGCTAGGTCGTAAGTGGCTTTGATGTTTTGACATCTGGAGCTTGATTTTGTGGAGCTAAGGCTTCGAGGGTAAGGTATTGTAATGTGGTAGCAAAGGGGAAGTTGAGTAATAATGACTCGAACTTCGATCGGGGTAGGTTTGATAATTCGGGATCTAGTTTCCATATCTGGCCCTAATGGCTAGGGTGTATCCTATGGAGCTTGAATCCTCAAAATTCTAGGCTGTCTCTAGCCTAGGTCTCGAGAAGGTCTTGAGGGTTGTGATGTGGGAAGGCTAAGTGTGGTGTTAGCTGACCATCTTAATTGTTTCTCCCTTATTTGATGGTATGGGTATTGCTAATTGACCGTACCCTGGTCAAGGGACTTTCACTTGAGCTGACCATTGACCATGGTCATGGGTATTTGAATTTTTTTTCTTTTGGTTGGTTGACCTCTTAGCCTCGGTCATGGGATTCTTCATTTGAGTTGATCGTGCCCCGGTCAAGGGATTGACCGTATCTGATCGAGGGATGTTGATCGTGGCCAGCTCTTTTATTTCGGCCCTTTGCTTTTTCCTTGGACTTTGGATTTTTTTGTCCAGCTTTTTTTCGTTGGTCAGACTAACACCTAAGGTAGGGATTAGTCGATCTTTATTGGAGGGGTGTTTATTGTGGGAAATGGCCTTGCCTCCCGTCTTGAACCCAAACTAGGAGACTACCTAGATTTGTCATAGGATTCGATATCGCTCCTGCTAAGGGTAGTTATGTGGCCTTCTATGTCAGACATGGAACAAGTAAGGGAAAACACGGGTCTCGATTTCCTGCAATCATTATAGATGTGCCTAAATAGTCACGTGCATGTGCTCACAGTGTATGACGGTGTTCATCATGTTCTCGGAAACACATAAGGAAAGTATATATGGGGAATAGAAAAGTCGATTTTATTGAGTTTTGAAAAGAGGACAGAATACAAATGACTCCGATTCTGGCTTTGAAATTGAAAGAAATAGTACATCCTAAACTCGGACTCAAGCTAGGACTCAGATCAAATCCGGACTCTCGGATGCTCAGTTGGTTGTTTCTTTTTTTGGTAAGGTCTTTGATTGGAGAGAACGACATGTGTCACGACTCGCCTAAACTCGGCTTTGCGCAAATGTAAGAGAGGGAGTCAAACTAGACACGTCCCGGGGTGACGGGATGACAAAGACTCTTGGATCGGGAAACCCGAACGTTGACCTAGACAAAGTAACGACCGTGAATTTGACTCGAGCTGCAGGAGGGTGAGTCTGAAAATGGGGCGACCATGTTTGACCGTGTTACATGCTCGGACCAACCGTGGTGACCTAACCCTTGGTGACTCGAGTATTCGTAGCATAGGTACGACTCGAAGAAGGCATCATAAGGACGCCGGTGTACGTAGGATGGACGTAGGGAATCCTTAGAGCAACCGTGATCGATCGTTCTGCTGGAGGGTAGCCCACGAGTGGAATTAAAGGTTTTGGTAGGACTCAGATGGTGTGACATCTAAGTGCCTCAAAAGTGGGGTAGTACTTGAGACACGTGTAAGACATGACCCTTAGATTGAAGATTGATCGCTAAGTGACTCAATCGTGATTGATCGCTCTGCTGAAGGGTAGCCCCAAGTGGGATTGAAGATTTTGTTAAGACTCGAGTGTCGGACGAGTGACCCTTAGATGTAGGGATCATGAACCTTTTGTTATAGGGCTATGCCTTGTAAAAGGTTGACTCGACCTTGAGGAAAGGTAGACGGGGTAAGGGAAGAAACTTGCGATGTAAGATCGGTAGAGTTTCGACGCTAGAGACCCTCGACTCGACTCGAATAAGGATGACCCTGTGATTAGGGTAGACCCTTAAGTTAAAGGGTTCGCGAATTGGGATGACTCGACTAACGGATCGAAAGATGGGCGAAATTCCCTTAGGAAAGGTCGTGGGGACCGTCCTGCTAGAGGGAAAGGTCGCTGGGACTTTTTAGTTTGGACTCGAGTGTGTAGACGAACCTTCCATTTACGAGTTTATGACTCGTGTTGGTTGGTTATGCCTTTAGGATAAGGCGGACTAGGATGGGGAAGAAACCCGTGATGTAGGATCGATGGAGTTTCGACGCTAAAGACCTTCAACAACTTATGAAAAGACCCGACACCTCTAAATGCGGTAAGTCAAAGATAAGGAAGGTTTTTTTTTTTTTGAAAAGGATTGAATTCCAAGAAAATTGGAAGATGGTCCCGACTTTTGAAATTGGCAAAAATGCCGTTGGGCCCTAAGTTTTTGAATGTTTGAAAATTTTGAATTTTGAAATGGGCAGCATGCCGGCTAGAAATAGGCTATTTTGAGTAAAATCATAAGTCCTAATTTCGGTAGCTTTCCGGATTTTTTGAAAAGTTGAATATTTGAAATTTTGAATATCGAAAATAAATTTCCGAAAATTTTAAAATTTAAAATAAGATCCCGAATATTTGAATATCGAAAACGGCATCTCGGAGATTTGAAAATCGAGAATGGCATCTCGAAAATTTGAAATTTGAAATAGTATTTTGAAAATTTGAAAATTGAAATGAAAATTGAAATGGAATTTTGAAAATTCAAAAATCGAATGTGGATCGGAATTCGAATATTGAAATGGATAGCATGCCGGCTAGAAAATAGGCTTGTCTTGAATCAAATCTTAAATCTAAATTTCGGCAGCTTTACGGGTTTTTTGAAAATTGATATTTTTGAAAGATGCATTTTTGAAATGACGGTTTTTTTGAAAGATGACACGGAAACCAAGTAGCACATAGTCAAATAAGCAATATGACGGCAGCATATATGCTTTAAACTAAGTCTCGGTCGGTCGAAATCGGGTCTACAGCAACAACGACGACTTTCTCGTAAATCAGGACGGATTTCCTAAGCAGAATTGGACTTAGAACATGCCGTGAAACTCATACGAGTTCGGCCATAGAAGTCTTTAGCGCACCCATTTAGGAATGCACCGTGGTATAGTGGGACGTCGGTCACAAGTAACCGGCCCGGGAAAAATTTGGGTTATGCATGAACCATCGAACTAATGCGCATACATTATTAATCGAACGATTTCCTTCCGAGTCTCACCCTGAGAATCCCGATGACAAGTGGTACATTAGGAGTTCCCAGCGGAGTCGCCTAATTGTGGACATGACATAGGTCCACCCCGACGAGGCCACGCGCGGGTTTGGGGAGGCGAATGAATCTCATGTGAGATGGATCGAATTGAAATTTAAATCGAAGTGGAGTCGCCACCGAACTTTGTGGGAGTTCGAGCCCGTTCTAACCCACTCTATATCTTAGTGGGCCTTGCACAAAGTACGGCCCATTCCGATTTCAGAGTTTATTGGGTTCGTCCCTTTGCATTTTGATACCGATACCGACATTATCGGATACCGTGTATTGAATGACTCTCGTGCGCCAACGGTTTTGGACATCCGGAAATGGAGGTTCTGAGAAAAGGGTGAGGGTACGTGTTGGGAAGTTCACAAAGACACCAAACCCCGCCCGCACATTAACAGCCTCTACTAAGATATCGTTTGATTTTGAAATACACGCGTTAGTAATTCGATGAATGATATGCAAATAGTATTTTCGACTAAACATGTGAGTTATGTTTGATCTACGTCGTTTAATGCATCTTTGAATTTATGTCGAAGTTGCATTTGGCTTGCGAGGTCCGTTTTATTACAATAAAACAAACAACGAATAATAAGATACAAAGACAAAAACAAACGAGTTAGTAATGGTTTGTAAATTGAATAAATGATGTAAATATGATTCGATGCATGGTTTTGAAAAGATGAATCACGTGATAGACTTGACACATGTTAACCAATGTCATTAGAAATATTTTATCGGGACTCGAAAGATGCTGAAAGACTCACGGTTTTGATAAATCAGGAGCCACTCGATCGAGTCATTGAGGAACTCGATCGAGTGGTTTCAAAAAAAAAAGTTCCTGCCTCGGTTTTTAGGGTGCCACTCGATCGAGTGGGCTAGGCACTCGATCGAGTGGACTAGGCACTCGATCGAGTGCCCCTTGTACGGACTGCTGTCCGGTATGATTTTGATTTTGAAATTGCTTTCGGTTTTGAAAATCGATAATTTGGTTAAGTCGCATAAAAATATGATTCGATTTATACTCGACTTAAATATTGATACTCGTAATATTCGATGCTTGATTATAGAACCAATATCGAATATTTTGAGTGATTTTTGAAAAAAAAAGTTGTATAGAAATCGTTTTGAATGTTATTAAGACGAAATAATTCCTCCACGTTGTAATGTCGTAATTAGTCTTTTCGGACTATGTGATCATTACTCGGCTTCAACGGGATTGTGCTTAACATGATTTGATAATTGATTCCTTTAGGTCCGATATTCGACTATAGAGTCGATATCGAATCCTAAGGATGACGCTTTACTGAAAATTAGGAACGAGAAAAGAAATAAAAAAAAAGACGCAACGAAGACCCGTAAATAGAAACGGGCGGACAAGAGAAAGAGAAGAAAAGGGAGAAGTCGGGATTTTCTAACACCCTCAACCTACATGCTTGATTATCTCGAAAACGGACTCGTAGTAGCTGCCTAGGCGCGGGAGCGTTAAGATGTATATAGCTAGGTGAGTTATGGTGTGTATGATTTGGGAGGGGATTTGGCGAGTTTTGCTCTCGGGTTTGTATATGACTTGCCTAAAATTGCCTAGAATTTCAGGTTGTGAATGGTCGGGAATCCTATAGGATTTCTAGAGGGAATGTCGGAATATAATATGCCTAGTATTGCTGGAATTCCGGGTTGTGAATCGTTGTATTGTCGGGAATTGTAATTGTAATTGTTATGAATGTATGAATTGTAATTGTGCAACGGGGTGTATTTATAGGAGAGGTTCCCGCCTTTGGCTTGGAAAGGTAGTAGTTTTGGATGCAATAGGATTCCATCTTTGGATATGAAAAGGTTGCTTGTAGGGGAAGAAAACACCCGGTTTAGATGGAGTAGGATTCCGACTTTGGATGATTTTATGATGTATTTGATTTCGAATCGGATTCTCGAAAGCTGCGTGACAGATTTTTCCGCCTCGGAAATGTCTTTGACCAGGGTTTGACCCGGTCGCTAAAAGACGGTTTTGCCCTTGGTCTCGGTTTTGACCCAAATTAGTCTTATTTGACTGGAAACGACCCACTGGGCCTGAATTTGAGGTCGGTTTGGTGAGATTTTTACTCCGCTAAAAGCTCGTGCCAACTAATATTGATTCCGAGTCCGAAAATCGAGCGTATTAAGTCATGTTTACGTCCGATCATCATTGGGTGTTTTTTGGAAACTGCTATCGACACATGGCGGTCAAAATGTGGATGTCTACACCGTGTTTATATATAGTAGAATTTCATCACCTTATTATAATTTCTCGATGTGAGATAATTTTACATAAATTTATAGCTTTATGAGCTTTTATAAGACAATTTTTTTTGTTAATATCTAAAAACAAATGATGTCTCTTATTTGATAGAATTTCATCACCTCATCATAATTTATTGATGTCGGATAAATGTACTTAGTTTTATAGTCTTAAATGTTCTTTTAGGACTCAAAAGAGTCCATATATATTGACATATAAAGACGAATTATTACTCTTAATTATATACTCGTAATAGAATTCAATCAACTTATAATTTTTCAATATGGGATAATTCTACTTGAATTTAATTATAGTCTTAAGAATGATTTTTAGGACTCAAAAGATTTCTCGTTGATATCTATAGGCGAATGATAATTTTGTTTATATAATAGAATTTCATCATCTTATTATAAGAGTTATTATAAGATTCAAAAGATTTTTCAGGTTAATATCTAAAACGAATGATTTTTCTCTTATGTATAATATAATATAAAATTTCATCAGCTCATCATAATTTTTCGATGTTTGATAATCTTCTTTCTATAAAAGAAGACATCACTCCTAGCTAGGTGGCACAATGTGGGAGCCCCATTTGGGAATTAGTCCTTATTTTTAATGTTTTGGAATAGTTGTGTATATATTAAGTATATGGAAGTGAAATGAGATTGTTTAAGCAACAAGTAATCTCCACCTTCATTTAAAGCTACACCTTGAAAATGATGATGAGTAGTAGAAAATTGCATTTACAATAATGCACATTTACCCAACCCAACTAATACGATTTTTTGAAACAAGAAGCATTAACCAATCATTGAAAACTGATTCAACCAAAAAGCGTTAACCATAAGTAATTGAAAATTGTAATTCCTTTATTGTAATTCTTTCATCAGTACTCCTGCTAATTTGTAATAAATGCTGGCCAATTTCCACCGTTTCGTAAACATAAACAAGGCCCTTCATTTCTATCATTTCTATTTCCAACCAATTTGGAGCTTTTCCTAGGTCCTACAATTGAATGTTTTTTTTTGGTAAAGGGTAAGATAAATTAAATGGTGGAAACCTTACAAAAGGAATGACTACATCAGATTATGGAGCCATCGAGCGTCTCTAGCACATAACGGATATTTAATCTTACAAAAAATTCTACTTCTAACATCTAATTTAATCAACCTGGCAATATTCTCCGGCTGTTGGACTAGTCCTTCTATTCGACACACATTCCGTTGCCTCCATATGAGATAAATAGTCGCATTAGCTACAGCACGGAGAACATTACATTGTAATTTGGAACCCCTTATTTTAGTCGCCCAATCCAAGCTTCTAGTACTCGGAATCCTCTTCCTCGTCCAGACACTCAAAATATTAATAATCCGCACGCTCCAACAACATCCAAAAAAAATGTTCAAAAGTCTCAGCCTGCGCTTCACAAAAATAACAAAGGTCTGAATCTGCCACCCCAAACCTCAAGAGCTTTGATCTCGTGTTTAGAGCCCTCCAAAAAACTAGCCAAGAAATAAAGTTGTGTTTCGGAACACTCCAGTCATTCCAAACAAGCCGACTCCAAGCAACCTTCGGGACTCGATCACGAAGCTTCTCATAAGCCCTGAAGATCGAGTACGTAGTACAAGAGCCATGCCATAAACCATTCTCAAACATATCCTTGAGTTTTTCCTTCGCATGACAGATCTTCCTCCATGCCCACGTGACATCAGTCTGAGGTTGATAATCACGCCATGTCGTACCCTTCAAATAAATGCTATTCACCCAACGGACCCACAATCTATCAGGCTGATCAAAAACCCACGAAGCCAATTTTTCCACCGCTGCCTCGTTCCAAATCGTCAAGTCTCGTACCCCTAGGCCACCCTCTTCTTTAGGATGGCAAATTTTTTTCCCAGCTCACTAAAGCTCGATTGGTACCGTCCACTCCTCCATCCCAAAGGAAATTACGGCATAAAGACCCAATTCGAGCCATAACATACTTCGGTATGATAAAAACCATAGCCCAATAATTGTGCAGCTGAGACCGCACAGACCGAACCAAGGTCAATCGTCCCGCATAAGAAAGCTTACGAGCTCCAATACTAGAGATTCTTGATATAATTCGGGCTAACAAATTTTCACAGTCATTCTTACCAAGGCGAGTGCTCTGAATAGGCAATCCAAGATATCTAAAAGGCAATGCTCCTTCTACACACCCTGAGAATTGCAAAATAGCCGCTTTCCTATCTTCATCCACTCCAGCAAAATAGGCATGGGATTTACCCACACTAATACTCAGCCCAGACGACCTACTAAACGTAGCGAAGGCCCTCCACAACAACTCCATAGATTTCGTCTCCCCTTTACAAAAAAGAAGGAGGTCATCCGCAAAAAGCAAGTGGCTGAGCTTTAACGCTCCACATTTCGGATGATATTTAAAATTCCTCCCGATCATTCCAAATGTCATGATACGAGAGAAATACTCCATACAAATAGTAAATAAAAGCGGAGACATAGGATCACCTTGTCTAAGCCCTCTTTTCCCCCGGAAAAAACCGAAATTATCCCCATTAGCAGATAAAGAGTACGAGACTGACGTAACACACTCCATAATCAGCCTCCGAAAATGGTCCGGAAAATCCAAGGCACGGAGCATTTGATCCACAAACCTCCATTCCACGCTATCATAAGCCTTATGAATATCAACTTTAAAAAGGCATCTAGGCGAAATACGGCCCCTTTTATACATCCGGACTAAGTCCTAACATATAAGAACATTCTCCACAATACTTCTCCCCTCAATAAAATCACCTTGAGTAGGCAATATAATATGAGGCAAAATACGGCCAAGTCGAGCACAAATAATCATAGGAATACATTTGTACAGAACATTACAACATGCAATCGGCCGAAAATCTTTCACAGATTGAGGCATTTTCACCTTAGGAATCAAAGTGAAAATAGCACAATTCAGCTGTTTCAGAAGCTTACCTGTGACGAAGAAGTCTTGGGTAGCTTCCACAATATCATTCCCGATAATGTCCCACAAATCAATAAAAAATTGACTCGAGAACACAATTGAATGTTAGTGTTGTATAAATTTGTCACGAATCAATAAATTTGTCAACTTTGCTGCCCATGGTGGAGTAGACTTCAAAATCCACAAGTTTTTCCACTATTTTCTTCATAGCCGCATATACATTAATAGTGTCACTTTTTGCATGCACCAGATTAATTGCGTCACTACTATTTTCGCCCAATAGACTCTGATGTTACCTCTTTCTTTGGATGGCAGGGAATAGTCGCAGCCGAACTTCATCAACTAATATCAGCCAAAGGGGGTTCAACATCTACTCCCTCTACAAAGAAGACAAAATATGGACTGCAACTATCAACTGGTGGATGGTAAGTTTACATAATCATATTTAAGATGTTTGCAATACTATCGGGTAAGAATATACTAACAGTATTTGTCGTAAATCATGGACACTGGAGAGTCATGATGTTGTTTCATCAGAGCGTCTTTGAATGATGCCTATTTGATTTGCAGGTCAATCGACTAATCAAGACGACCATTCAGTGTGCTGTCCATTATAAACATGAGTCCTTCAACACCTGAAATCCATTCGTCACGCAAAGATTTCCACACTAAAATGGTTATTCAGTAATAGTGATTTCAATGTTTACGAGCCAATCAATTCAAATATAATGAAAGTTGTGTCGAAGAGCGTCTCCATAATGATTGTTTTATTTTAGTAAATTTATTAATTAATTTTAATTTGAAGTTGTAACTTTGCACTAATATTTACACAAAATTGACCCGTCTAGATAGTAGATCAATTGGGCAATTAGTACATCAACAATCACTGAATGAAGAGTTATACATTGCATTATATCCTTAAATCTGTTATTAACATTATCATGCACAAACCTGATCAAAGTATTAGGTAATTACTATATTACCTCTAACCATGAACGATCCAATTGACATTATATTCTCAATACCATGGCGCAAGAATATTTCTGACGTCAACCAAGTGAAAGTTCGATGTGGATCCCTTAATCATGATGACTAATTGTTAGTAATTTACTAATTTAGTATCATACTATCATTTATATCAAATTATCCATCATCAAAGTCAAAGATTCAACTGTTCAAGCTTTCAATCAACAGTTCAACACTCAACGTCTCAACCTATCTACTGTAAAATACAAGATGAAGAAATTTTAGATTTAGGGAGTGAAAAACTCTTACAATGGGAGTTAGTAAAAATTGAAATTTGATGGAGGACTATGACTCTCTGAGGGGGCGGGCGGCGGTGACTTGATGGCCACGACAATGGAGGAGTAGCAGCAAGGAAGATTGTAGGTTTGGCCTTTGGGTGAGATTTGAGGGAAGGGTTTTTGATTTTTTCCTAAAATTGGGGGTTTGACAAGTGAGAAGGAGTGTAACATTGGGGTTGCGTTTTGTTTTTCCTGATTTTTCAGATTTTTTTTTTGCTTGGTCACGGGCCCCCTTCTATTCTTCTAATTTACTTTTACTTTTATTCTCAGATATGTCTTACTTAATGTAAATATAATAAAGAAAAAAAATGTTGTTAAAAAAACAATGATTACTGTGCATATTATTTTATAATAACATTATTGCACAATATTATTGAACAATATAATAATAATAATAATAATAATATTCTACTGCACAATATTATTATTGCACAATATTATAATAATATTATTGCACAATAATAGTAATAATAATATTGCACAATATTATTGTATAATATTAATGTCGTTAAATATCATTGCACAATATTATTTTATCTTCAGGGCGCATATTTTATAATGACAAAAGTTAATAAACCGTTAAAAATGTCAGGTTTCGGGTTAAAAACCGTTAAAAAATGACGGGCTTCGGGTAAAAAATCGTTAAAAAAATGTCGTCTTTCGGGTTAAAAACAGTTAATAACACGTATGAAAAATGTTAATTGTCTTTACTTCTTTTTTTAAATGTAAATACATAATGAAAGAAAGTGAACTGGAATATTAAAAACAGTTAATAAAACGTTTGAAAAATGTTAATTGTCTTTACTTTTTTTTAAATGTAAATCATAATGAAAGCAAGTGAACTGGAATATTAAAAACAGTTAATAACACGTTTGAAAAATGTTAATTGTCTTTACTTTTTTAAATGTAAATACATAATTAATAAGGGTTGACTGGAATATGAATGAAAATGAAAGTGAAAAAAGAAAGTGGGATCACAAATAATAAGAACCACAAAAGACGTACTAAAAAGTAAAGTGAAAAAGTAATACTCCCTCCGAGTTCCTATCATGTACCCATTTGCTTTTGGGGTAAAAAATAAGAAAGGAAAAATGATTGGTTAAAAATGGAAGGAGGAAGAGAGAGAAATTGGTGGATAAATGTGAACCTTATAAAATACGAACCATTGCGACACATGAGTACTTCTACTAAGCTACGTATCAACCTTATAAAATACGAACTATTATGTCTTTCTCAATTGTGAAAATTGTAATACAGGTCGTTTCTATTTATCGCTTTTGTTATTTTACCACTTTTAAATCGACAAAAAAAAATTGATGTGAGTGGAGAGGATAGTGTAATGGTGTGAGTGGAGATTGTCGGTGTTGATGGACGGCACATTGGCACAAGTCGATGGAAAGGATACGGTGACAGGGATTATGGGACAATGCTTTCGTTTAATCACCACCAATTGAATTTCAATTATGATAATTGTATTTACACAATTACTTGATTGAAGAATTGATCATTTATTTTGTTTTTTCACTATTTTTTTATCTTTATTAGATTTGTAACTTAAAATTATAATGTACAACTCCTGACTATATCCAACCAGTAACTATATGCTTAACAATGTAGAACATAAGTTTACGTTTGCCGGTAATTACATATTGCTTAATTTTAACAATTTTTCACGGGTGTAATTGTAAAACTATTATGGAACCACTTGGCTAATTAGATAGTTAGTGTTGATGTAATAATCTCATGTTGAGTTAGTCTTCTAATCATTTCAAAATTAAATATAGTCAATGTGTCGAACAATAACAAAATATCATTTAACGTAACGAACTATTATCGGGTCACCAAATTATGATCAACCAATGGGCCAATTTTCTAAATAACGCCATTGAGAGACCATTTATCTGAAGTTTTTGAGATGAATTATATAATGTACGTTGATAAGCTAACGTTAATGGTTGTTAGGACACGTTAATGACTTAAACAATTCGACGCATTGTTAGGACAATCGATAAATGGTTGTTGGTATTAGTATATTCACAATCGGATTTCTAAATAACGCTATTGAGAGACTGTTTCTCTGAAGTTTATGAGACGAATTATATATTCTACGTTGATTTAGTAACTATAAAAATATTCTTTCATAACTCTGTGACGTGTCACGGGTTTTCTTTTCAAGGTTGTGTGTCGGGTTTATTAAATTACAAATACGTAACTTAACATCACAGGTGAACACCTTCGTTTATTATATGATTTTTTTCAAGTCGGTAATAACATTTGTGTTGTTACTACCAACCTACATCGAATATGCTTCAGTATTACTAACTTCCGATTATTTGAAAAAATAAATAATCACAACCCCGTGACGTGTCACGGGTATAACACTAGTTCTACCTAAATTTATAGTTTTAAGAATTCTTTTTAGAACTCAAAAGATTTCTGATTGATCTCTAACAACGATGATTACTATTATTTATATAATAGAATTTCATCACCTTATTGCGAATTTTCGATGTGGGGTAATTTTAATTCAATCTATAGCCTTAAGAGCTATTATAAGATTCCAAATATTTTTGATTAATATCTAAAAGCAAATCATTTCTCTTATTGATGAGGTAGAATTTTATCACACTACTACAAAACATCAGATAGACAACTGTTTTTTTTTGCCATAGACAACTGACTTACAACAGTTGAGTAGTTTGGAGTTGTATATTACTCTGAGCATAGACATCTGTTTTAGAACAGTTGTATATTGGTTAATAAACAACTGTTTTTTAAAAAACAACAGTTGTCTATTATGTATATAGACAACTGTTTTTTTAAAACAACAGTTGTCTTTATACATACTGAAATACGTATACATAGATATTATATACGTATACATATTTTATGTTTTGTTTCTGAAATATGTACATATTAACAAACCATAAAAAAAGAATACCATAGCGAATAATTGAACAAAAGAAGTTACATTTTTATAAAATCCAACATCCAAAATCTAAAAGATACATAAAAACATTATCCAACATCCAAAATCCAAAAGGTAAACATAAAATCATTATCCAATCTCCAAAAGTACCTAAAACCATAATCCAACACCTTGTCCACATAAGGTAATCCGATGCATCATATACGACTAATTATTAAGAAAATAATCCACGAACCTCGTCAATATCTTCTTGAGTATATGGCATCATATCGTTGAAATGCTACAAAATCAATAATATAAATGAACTAATTATTTTGTTTCAATTATGTGCATAAGACAAATGATTGAAACAATAGAAAGTGTGAAAACCCAAGTCTTACCTCATTGACGGTTCTCTTCAAATTAGAACGAGTGATAATTTCAATCATATATCTCATCACGTAATAACCGCACTCTGTTTTCCGAGCACGAGGAGCCGACTATATTGCAACAAGTATAACAAAGTGTAAGAGTCGTACAAATGAAAAAAGAAGTTTTTCGCGGGCATATCATACATTCTATATAAGATCCAAGGGGACTAGCTTTTTCATTTGAACGGAGTTTAATTCCTCACCAATATACTTGGTTATGCTCAACAATATCTATCAAAACAAGCATCCAATGTTCCCTATTAACATTAAAATCAACTTCCCTTAATCAAGTATATATGTATATATACTTGATTAAGACAGCCATATCAATACCATAGCAATAAGAATTGACAGGCAGTAACAATTCATTTAAAACCATGTTTGTAAACAATAGACAAGCCGCACGTCCCAAGTGCGAGGAGCAAACAAAGCAGGAAGCAAGACAGATTACCTGCGCACTGGCTCTTTCAGCCAGCACTGCTGTGTTTCCAGTAGGTGCTGATGGCAAATTGAGATCTTCCAGTGTATCGGGTTCAGACTGAAGATAAGAAGGAACTCCCTGACTCTCTGATTCCATTTCAAATTCTAGAGCGTCAAGCTCTGTGTAAAAGAGAACACTTTCAAAACAATGATGATTAGATTAGCAATATAATGTCTTTTTGATAACACAATTAGATGAGTATCAATCGTATACTTTGGAGCTTACCACCCATGAGATCGTCTTCGTCAATGTCATCTGGTACATTGTAGCTTCTTCCAAGAGTCTCTTGAATCTCATTACTCATATCCATCAAGTCCATCATGTCATCTTGCAGGTTCTACAAGTGAGAAAATACACGCACATATAAATAATCACATCAGTGGAATCGAAAATCCGTAAAAGTACACAATGGAAACTAAAGGGATAGAAATCAACTACTATCGATCTCTTCAAGTTTCACTGTCTTCATCATTCCTTTCAAATCCTTGTTTGCAGCTTTCATCGCCGTCATCTGGGAAAACAAAAAAAGGACATCACAATTCAAAGAAACAATTCTCAGCAAGACCAAACAAATGTAAGATCAACGAAACGATTTATAGCAATCGTCACAGGTCACCCACATACAAACAGCATAAACATGTCAAAATAAAAAGTTATTTTATTAGTATAATGTGTGGGAATCCAAATAATAATAGAATAGTCATTAAATAAATACAAATTAGGAATCTAAGTTAAGAAGAATAATACGTAGAGTACATAATGATGACATAAGTAGAAAAAGCAATGAGTGTAGTGTGTAGATGATGATTTTGTTAGAGAGAGAGAGAGTGAAGAGTGATGGAGTCTTCCATTCACATTCACATTCCCATTCACATGATGACATGCATGAATTCAGAGTAGTAATAACACTACACGTCTACACTACTGGGACAATAATAATGATGATACGAGTAATTCAGATGTTGGCAGGCATACATGAAGAATTCAACTTACTACTATACATTTGATACTCTTATACTCCTATATCTAACACATTGGAATTAAGCAGGCAGATACAGAAATTAAGATATACAGAATATACTCACGGATTACTAGTAGTAGTAGTAGTAGTAGTAGTAGTAGTAGTAGTAGTAGTAGTAGTAGTAGTAGAAGAAGATCAAATGAGGGAATTTCATCTCCTCTACTCCGGTGAATGGAATGGAATGGATGAAATAAAGGTAGGTAGCTAAGACGTCTGATCGTCAGTCAGAATCAACAAAACACCAACAAGATGGAGAAAACAAAGCTAGTAACATTGATCCAATTTGAATATATACCACCAAACTTAGCTTGCTTACTTACTTACTTACAGTAGTTAGTAGTAGTATATGAATTGAAATGGGAAGAAGGAAGGTTAATAGTAGTCCATTAGCTGCCTACCATGAATAAGCAGGTAATCAAGGATATATAACTAAGGCGACTACAATAATACCAAAGTAACACCAAGCCCAGGAACCAGAAATCAATCAATCAATCAAAATACTACCTTACTTCTTGCTCTTCTTCTTCTTCTTCTTCTTCTTCTTCTTCTTCTTCTTGTGTTGTCAAATAAAGTTATCTTACAGGGTAGGCAGAGCTTTCCAATTGAACAATCAGACGTTATTTGATGCAAATAATAGTAGAGTCATAGGGAGTCATACACTATCTGGGTTGCAAACAATTGAACAATAAGAACAAGAATCAAGAACAATTAAAATGAATTTATTCCATTTGAGCAAGCTTTCTCAAACAGCAAGCTTTGAACATAACACAAATATGAAAAACGCAGAACAAGGAAGAATACCGACGAACGGCGATGGTGAAATAAGAAGGATACTGAAATAAGAAGGAGAAGGAGACTGAAATAATACCAGAGGGAATGAATAGCTGCTGATAGCGGCGGTGCGGAGAAGCAACATCGGCGGTGCGGAGAACAAACGTCGGTGAGCAGCAGCGGCGGTGCAGAGACTGAAACAACGAACGTCGGTGCTGCTTCA
Organism: Agrostemma githago; assembly: GCA_958450325.1. NCBI lineage: Eukaryota > Viridiplantae > Streptophyta > Magnoliopsida > Caryophyllales > Caryophyllaceae > Agrostemma > Agrostemma githago. The sequence continues at coordinate 58,856,573 of OY288252.1, read as the reverse complement.
GCGTCGGTGAGCAACGAACGTCGGTGAAGAGAACGAAATTAAGGGAACAAAATTAGGGAACAAAATCATTGTGAAGAGAAGAAGTTGATGAAATCATGGATGAAATCAGAATTGAAGCTGATAGTGATCGATTGAAGAAGGACAGAAGTTGATAGCGGCAGTCGGGAATTTTAGGGTTAGATACGGGTGTGTTTTAGGATAGAAGCTGATAGCTGATAGTAGTATTTTGTTATGGGTGATATGGGTTATTAGTAGGGGTGAGCAAAATAAATCGAACTGGTTTTAAAAATTGAAATCGAACCGAAATTCGGTTTAAAAATTCGGGTTTTTGAAGTTGAAAATTAGTTCGGTTATCCGAACCGGTTTTTTTAGTGAAAAATCAGGTCGGGTTCGGTTCACAATTTTAAAAATTGGGTACCCGGTTTTGAACCGGTTTACACTTTTAAACGAAAAAAAATAAAAAATTGACATGCAAATTAGTGAAACCGGGTCAAAACCCGGTTTCTAACAAAGATAACAATATTTTTTAAAAACCGAGTCATAAAAACCGGTTCGGTTTCGGTTTACAATATGAAAAAAAATGGGTCGGTTTCAGTTCGAGAAAAAACGGTTTTCAAAACTGTTCGGGTATCCGGTTTTGCTCACCCCTAGTTATTAGATACTAAAAATTAGATTAAATTAGATACTAAAATTAGATTAAATTAGATACTAAAAAAAGGTGATATGGGTAGCTGGGTGCCAACCAATTTTTAGTGGTCCTGAAAACTAGAATAGGCAACTGAGTTTGAAAAAAACAGTTGTATAATATTTAGACAACTATTTTTATAAAACTCAGTTGTCTATTATCCTATAAAGACATCTGTTTTGTTGCCAACAAAACAGATGTGTAGATATTATACATCATTTTTTAACAACATCTTATGTCTATTAGGAGTTGTCTATTTGATGTTTTGTAGTAGTGGATCACCTCCATCATAATTAAGATTCCAGATTGACATATAAAGATGAATGGTTACTCTTAATTATATAGTAGAATTCAATCGATTTATAATTTTTCGATGTGAGATAATTTACTTAAGTTTAATTCCACCACTTTATTATAAGAGATTTTTTTACACAGTGTTCCTATGTTTTTAACTTTTCTATATGATATCCCTGCACTTTTATAATCACACATGGTACCCTCACTTTTAGTGTATTATGTCTCTATACCCTTAGTGACGTTTTCTGTCCCTAAAAGTGAGGGGTAACTTACGTGATTATAAAAATGCAGGGGTACCACATAGAAAAGCCAAAAACATGGGGTACCATGTAAAATATCTCTTATTATAATTTTTCGATGTGGGATTATTTTACATAAGTTTATAGTTTTCTGAGTTTTTTAGTGACATCTTATTATAGATATCGAAAAAATTTCGATGGGGTACCATCTTATTAAGAGTTGTTTTAAGATTAATTTTTTTTTTTTTGATATTTAAGAACGAATGATTGCTCTTCTTTATAATAAAGAATTTCATTACCTCATCATAATTTGGAGAATGATTACTTTTATTTGTACAATTAAATTTCATTGTCTTATTATATAATTAAGTACTCTTGTTTCTTATTTATAATATAGAGTTTCTTCGCACATACCTTGTTATAATTTTTCGATGTGAGATTATTTTACTTAAATTTGTAGTCTTAGTATGAAACTTTTTAAGACTCAAAAGTTTTTGTGAGTGATATTAAGAATAAATTATTATTCTTATTTATAATATTGAATTCCATTATCATAATTTTTTTGATGTTGAATAATTTACCGACTTAAGAGATCTTTTTAAGACCCAAAAGAACACGTGATTACTCTTATTTATAATATAGAATCTATCATCTTATTTTAATTTTTTCGATGTGGGATAATTTTAAGTTTGTAGTTTTATTAAGAGTTTTTTAAGATTTGAAAGTTTTTTTGGTCGATATTTAAAAACAATGATTATTCTTATTTATAGTATAAAATTTCATAACCTCATAACAATTTTTCGATGTAAGATAATTAGTTAAGATTTATAATCTTAATCTTAAGAGTTCTTCAAGACTCAAAAGATTTTTTGTGGATATCTAAGAACATATGATTACTCTTATTTATAATACAGAATTTCATCAACTTATTATAATTTGTCGAAGTGGGACAACTTTATTATTTTTATATGTAATAAATTCATCATTTTATCGAGCAAATAATATGAAACAAATAACATGAAATTTATACTCAAATGAAAGCATTTTCTACCAAGAACCTAATTATAGCTTTTTTATATTTTTTTTTACGATAATTTTTTGTTAAACAAAATTTAAAGGTTTTAAAATGAAAATTATAAAACATCACATTAATATGATAGATAAAATATATTACTATAACGATTAAAAGATTCTCTACTTGATTTTTTTTATTATTAATAATACTTTCCTAGGTTGAGTTTTGATGCAACAGACCAATCATATCACACTTAAGAACTCATTATATTTAGTAAAATAAATGTTATATATACACTCAATATTTTTCGGGAATTTTTTTTTTCGGAAAAAAAAATTTCTAATTTTTTTTTTTCTAATTTTTTTTTATTTTGGAAAAAAAAATTCCGAATTTTTTTTTATTTTTCAAAAATTTCCGATTTTTTTTATTTTTTTTTCCGAAAATTATTGATTTTTTTTTTCCCGAGAAATTTTTTAATGTATGAGTTTTTGTTTTAATGTTAGCCTTTAATTTGATTTTAATCTAATGGTTGAGATTGTGCCTCAATGGGTGCGGCGAGTTGAGCTGCCTCAGAGGACCCTTTGAGACAGCTCAACTCGCCGCATCCATTAAGACCAAATCTCAACAATTAGATTAAAATCAAATTAAAGGTTAAGATTAAAACAAAAACTAATACATAATTTTTTTCCCCCAAATTTTTTTCCCGGGGAAAAAAATCAATATTTTTCGGATTTTTTTTTTCCAAAAAAAAAAATCCGGGAAATAAAAAATTTCCAAAAAAAAATCAATTTTTTTTTTTCCAAAAAAAGAAACACATTTTTTTCCCAAAAGAAACAAATTCCAAAAAAAGAAACAATTTTTTTAATATTAAAATAAAATTGGTGTATACAAAAATAATTTCAGTGTACATAATAACTGTTTTAGGGTATATATATATATATATATATATATATATATATATATATATATATAACAATTCTACTATATCAAATAATTAAGTAGATATGACAATTATTTCAGTGTATATATGTTGATTAATGATGTACATAGTAACTATTTGAGTGTATATAACAATAACTATTTTACTATATATATATTGAGTTCTTAAGTGTATATATATATAATGAGTATAATAGCGTATATAATGAGTTTTTGTAGTGTATATAACAGATATTTTGATGTATGTTCCATTGTTTTAGGTTATTCCGGTGTATATTTATATATGTTGATTAACAGGGCCGGCCCTGGGCATAGTCTGGAGGGGCGACGGCCCAGGGCCCAAGTCAAAGAGGGGCCCAAAATTCTGAGTTATTGTTGTTTAACATACATATTGAGTGTAAATTGTATCACTACTTCTGCTTTGGTGTGATGGTAGTAGAGGCCCCTCTTGAGCAGGAGGTTAAGGGTTCAAATCTTGATCCACACACTTCTTAATTTAGATTGCCTATATTACTTCTTGTGTTTTTTTTTTCAAAAATGTCTAACAATATTTTTTTTAATAGTCACACGCAAAAAAAAAAAATAGTTGTTATATGAATTTTTAACACAAAAATTATTTCAAACTTTCAATTATAAAATTTGTCGGTGGTTTAATTTATTAACTTTATAAAGAACATCTTTAAAAAAATAATGAACATAGCTACAAATATTTTATTCATACAAGCGACTACGTTTTTTTTACGAGGATTTGTTTTATAATTTTTTAAGTAATTATTAATGAAATATTTACGGGGCGTAAATCTGAAAGAGTGTATGTAGGTATAATGTACTACATACTGTATCACTATCATCAAATCTACTCTTTAACATATTGTAAACAACTTCAAATTATTACAGCGCTTCCAAATAATGATTAATCCGTACTATATAACCTCTAAATACCATTTGATCACGGTCCAGTTTGACTCATTCATGAAATATTGTTACTACTATGCTTTTTTTTTTGCCAGCTTTGTTACTACTATGCTAGAACTATATTATTATACGAAAATCATAACAATTTATTATTGATAAATTTGTTCTTAATTAAACATGTAATTAGTGAAAATTTAATTATGTCCCCAAATGAAAGCGTTAAGATGATATAATAAGATAAAGAAAACAATCGATCATGACGATATTTTGAGGGCCCAATCACAATATTTTGCCTAGGGCCTCCGAAAGTTCAGGACCGCCCTATTGATTAATTGGTGTACATAGTAACCATTTGAGTGTATATATAACATTTAGTTTACTGTATATATTGAGTTTTTAAGTGTATATATATATATAGTGACTTTAATAGCGTATATAATGAGTTTTTAGTGTATATAAAAGTTATTTGGATGTATTTTCCATTGTTGATTAATTGGTGTACATAGTAAATATTTGGGTGTATATAACAATTATTTTACTGTATATATTGAGTTCTTAAGTGTATATATGTAGTGAGTTTAATAGCATATACTCCCTCCGGACACTATTTTTTTCCCCATTTCATTAAAATACTTCTCACAAATATTAGGGTAACGGGGCGAAAAATAATGTCCGGAGGGAGTATAATATATAATGAGTTTTTTAGTGTATAACAGTTATTTTGATGTATGTTTCATTGTTGATTAACTGGTGTACATAATAACTATTTGAGTTTATATATATATATATATATATATATATATATATATGTTCCATCTTAATCTAATGGTTCAATGGGTGTAAGGAGTTGCCCCCCCCCCCCCAGCTCTCTCTCTCTCTCTCTTTCCAGCATAATGTTGTCATTTGCAAAAGAAAAAATAACCAAATTTTATGCAACATTAAATAATTAAAATTAGTTCACCACACAGGTAAAAAAAACATGAGATAGGGAAAAGTTTAGTCTTTTGGAGCATCAAATAACTTAAAAATTAACATGCATGACATCTTCTTCTTTATATTTCAAGGACTTCAATATCTTCATTGGTAGTCTCATCAATAAATTCTGCACTTGTCCTTTTTCTGCCAAAGTTATTGACTCCACTATTTTGCACATCAACCATCTTTCAATTTGCAGCCATAATATCCCTAATAAAAACCCTTTGATCTGCGTTTCTGTGTTAAAATATATTCGTCAGCACCTTTCAGTCATAAAATAAATAAAATTTTAGCTACTGTTTATTTTATTTGGCTGACCTTGAAATGAATTCATTCACTTGTGGTATGTCTGGCATGATATGTATTTTTGTTGCTTCAGTTGATGATAACCTCATCTCTCCTATTACACATGATGAGTAGTTAGGTGTTTTTAGAGTCTGTTTCAAATAAGCACGAACATTATATAAATCATACCTAAGTATGGAGCTCTCTGCAGACACTGGAGTACAATTAATTATGGGCTTCTGTACTAAGAATCTGTCATCAGTTGCAATTGACCTGAGCTCATTTCCAATTTCTCCCCATATCCATACTGGCAAAGCTGTTCCCCTATGGTTATTTAAAAACAGTTATAAAAAATTTTGAATTGTTATTCAGAAGTTGAAAATGGTAAACATCAGAAGAAAATTACTTCAAATCTTGTAGTTCAAGAGTAGTACAATCGAAAATCCTATTTTCAAGGAGAACACTGTACTTTTCCACCTGCCCAATCACATCTGCATACATGTCTTTGTTAATAATAATATGAAATAGATACTCAAGTTATAACTTCTTCTAAAAGTACTAAATTTACCTATCAAGGATCTCCCCTTTAGGTTGTTGTCATTTACATCTTCAAAATCCACAAAATTGAAACCGAATTTTGGCATGGTTGCAATTTCTATTTCTTCAATAATAGTAGATGAGATAAATCTTATACTCCAATCTTTATTGGTAACAGCCTCACATGTAAAATTGGTTTGAAAGTGAAATTTACTTATTCTGTAGATCTGCCCTTCTTTTACCTTTCCCCCAAATTCTGATTTCAAGTCATGCACTATTCTTGCTTGCATTGTATCACCCTAAATTTAACCATTTTGCATATTGTTAGCATAATAATATTAAAAAAAAATTCTAACTGAATAAATGATATACAGTACTTACTTTTATGTTTATCATTAAGACCTCAATTGAGTTGTTAGCTTGATTGAACCTATCGAATAGATCTTCTTCTGCTTTCCAAACACGCACAACTCTAGCCTCAAAGTAAAATTCACTTCGAGAAGGCTGTAACTTATCAAAAGTAGAGAACTTTGGTTTGCTGATTACTGATTCTGCCATTTTTTCTGTTATCTATTCTTCAAGTGTTGTACTGTACATAAAGAATATTGTATTTCTGATGTATTTATAGTGCTGAAGCATTACACTATCATGCTAGTTGTGGGTAGTTTCATAGGAGAAGTTATACTTGGTTAAGAAGATAGTGGGTATTTTTGAGAGAAAACAGCTAATAACTATCTTCACAGGCCCGAATTTTAAAATTTTAGTAGAAGTTTAGAAGGAGTGGATTACTAACCTATCTTGATAGAGATGTGATTTATCATAATAAACTAATTTGATATACTATTTTGAGAAAAAAATCTGACAGTGTTAATGTGCATTGCTGATAATCAAGCTAATAAAATCTCCTGTATATATATTGGAACATCTGATCTTCACATAAACATGTTGAGGCATATTATCTTGATCTTAAAGTGTAATCGCGTCTAAAAACCTCAATGATGAGCAACTATAACTCAAGTATAAAGCATGAATACAACCTATTTACCTACTGAGCTCCTGGATTACAGATTTACACTCTTAGAATGAATGGGCATAATACACTCCCCTCATTCTTTTAATCCCTACTATTGTTCAATGTATGCGAATCATATGTTAATCAAATAGTAGGGCTAAGAGAATGGGAGTAGCAGTAGTTTGTCGACCTAATTGTAGTGATAACTCCTTAACTTCTACTTTGTGAGTAATTCACTCTTAGGATCGGACAGAGTTTGATTATTTGCCCATCTACCTAATTGAAGTGACTTTTGTATATGCTTGAATCTTAGGGCTTTTTATGCATGGAATAAAGTATCATGCTGAAAATAAGTTGCCTGAGGGTCACCATTCGGAGAATGGTGATTGTTTTTACATGCTAATTTCAGATATTATATCAAATAAACTACAACTAGTTCTTTTGCCCGTGGAATCACGGGGCTTTTATACCTTGCAATTTGGGGTCGTGTTCTGTTTGTTTATGGTTGGACGTAGACAGTGTGTTGATTATTTGAAGGAATGAGATGAGTACAGAATGAGTAAATATCGAGTCTTTGAACGTAAGTAAAGAATGTGGCAACAAAAAGTCTATGTGAGCTCGGAGAGGATAAAGTAAAACAAAACGTCCATATGTTTCTCGGTTGGTATGGGTGCTTTTAGTATTCTGCTGTTCAGATCGCTATGTCTCTATTGTTTCCGTTGTTTGTTTCTTCTTCGCAGTGGGGTCTCCACAGCTCGTGGCATTTTGTCAGGGTACGGCACTGCAAAAATTTAGTTCCCTTGTTCAGAATATAATTTTACATAGCTGACAGTGTGTAAATCATGGGTACAATTGAAATTGTATGTAACTTACTCTTGAGGTCCTTTTCGTGTTTCTTTCTTCTTGGGGGTTTTCAGGCTGTGCATTTCTGTATTCCGATGTTGCTCATGGTTGTGTCTTTGTTCCTGCATATTTTTCGGTTTTTAATTTTTTGTCCGCAACCTGTGTTCAGTATCATGATTGGGTTATTGTTGGTTGGCATACCTTGCCATCTCCGTCCATCCCGAAGTCTTGAAGGTCGTTGTAGTTGAATGTTTTCTGATACTTCAACTCTTGGATAGGCCCAAATTTGTTGAGTCCAACTTTAACCTTGAATGTGTATTCTTTCCCAATACATTGCTGTAATATGTCAAATACTTGTGCTTTCCCGTTTTCCTGAGAAATAGAGGGAAGACTTTTAACTCGTGTACGGTTAATGGGTCAGGATGGTTGATGAGACGCATTTTGTATGGGGTAAGATGATATAATTTGTGCTAGTTTCGGTTCTTGGAGAAGGTGTTTGAAGAGCTTTATTGTATATCTTATTTTCAACGGTGTTTATATCGAGTTATGTGTTATTTTGAGATAATGTGTAACTTGTATTAGACTAGTGAAGTAACGTGAAGTTGTGATAGTTGACAAGGGCCAAGAGAAGCATAAGGAGTTGTATTTGATGGAAGAGTCAAGGCCCAAACACCATAGGTCAAGGCACGAGTCAAGCAAGGAAGCAAACACGGAAGAAAAATGAGAGCCGCTTTTAGCGACTGGATCCGCTCGCCAAGAAGAATGGAGATGGGGGAGCCGCTACGAGTAGCTGAATCCGCTTATAGCGGCTGGACTGCACCATGTCTCTTCAGATTCTCTTATTTGATGTTACACTTGGTTTTACTACATTAACTTAGTACTTTATGAGAATAATTAGACATTAGTTTTTATCTCATCATTTTTCCATTACTACTAGAACTCAACACACATTAGATTATTATTCATCATTTTCCACATAGAAATTCATATTTTTCATTGCTTTTTCTCAACATTCAAGGAAGGCTAAATTCCCAATTCTCGGAATAGGAGATTGAAACCTTCAAACTAAGTTGATTGTAAGACTTTAATCTCTATTTTGTCTTTTGAATATCAAGTATTGTTTTATATAATTGTTTGATTGTTAATTTATTTCTAGTTTGATCACCATGAATTATTTTGATAATCAATTGCTAGTTTGGGTAATAGAATCCGATTGTTCATGTTACCTAGATATTTGTAGCGAATATATTTCATCAATTTGTATGCCGATTCATCGTTTGTGATTTATAAATAAACAATACTTGTGTGAATCGAATTGTATGACCGCTTGTGTATGCAATCGTTTATCTTTGTCAATTCCTATGATTTATTCAACGTTGTGATTGAACTTAGATGCTTGGACTAGGTTATCATTTTCGTAAGGGCTATTTGTGTACGCTTTCGTAGTAAATGGCTAGACTTAATTGGAATGGTAAATTGTGATTTTACATGACAAAGTATTCAAAGATAATTTAGCGTAAATGAGTCAATGATCAATCTTTAGTTTGTTGGTAGAAATCGATTATTCCAAGATTCGTTTTATAATATTTTCATTATCATAATATTGCATTTTACTTTTAGTAGACTTAGAATTAAAAAAGTCAAAACACCCCCCAATTGGTTACTTTAGTTACAATCTCTACACACATTTGATCGACGTTACACTTTCCTCGTGGGTTCGACACCTACTTACACTTGCTATTAGTTTGAGTTGGTAGTGGATAAAATTACTAATTTGGAGACTCGCGACAAGTCTAGCCAAATTTTGGCGCCGTTGCCGGGGAAGGCAATTTTTATTCGTAGATTGTTTGTGTGTTGTGTAAATATTTCTTTGTTTTGGTGTTCGGCATATGCCGGACACTCGTTCTACTAATAAGAAATTGTTAGATTTTGATCCAGAATTGGAGAAAACTCTATTTCAGATAAGAAGAGAAATTAGGAGGAAGCTTCAATTTGACAATCAAGATAAGAAGGAAGAGAAACAAGAAATCGAAATGGCACGAGAGACTAGAACTTTAAGGGAGCTCACCACTCCCGACCTTAATCTGCAACCTCTTTGTATTACCTTTCCGGCTTTGGCGGAAAATGCAACATTCGAGTTGAAGTCGGGTTTGATCCATTTATTACCCTCATTCCATGGGTTAAGTGGAGATGATCCGAACAAGCATTTATCGGATTTCATGTTGTATGCACAAGTATGAAGCCGAATGGGGTGACCAAGGAGCAAATAAAGCTACGAGCTTTTCCATTTTCACTAAAGGATTCCGCTCGGGATTGGTTATACTACCTTCCACCGCGTAGTATCACAACATGGGGACATATGAAAAAAGCTTTTCTAGAGAAATATTTCCCCGCTTCCAAGTCTTCACATATCAAGAAGGAGATCTCTAATGTTGAACAAAAAGATGATGAGACACTCTATGACTATTGGGAGCGTTTTAAGAAGCTTTGTGCAAGTTGTCCTTACCATGGTTATAGTGAACAAGACCTTATCCTCTATTTTGTTAAAGGGTTAACCTCGGAGGATGCTCGCATGGTACATTCTTCTAGTGGAGGCGGTATTATCAACAAAAATCTGGGTGATGCAATTGCCTTGATTAGTGAGCTTGCCGAAAGTCACGTCACTTTATTGTGAGATCCAATACAAGAAGAGTGAGTATGGCTAACACAAGCTCTAGCACTTCATTGGAAAATAAGGTGGAAGATTTGACCACTTTGATGAAAGAAATGATGATGGCAAATAGACAACAAGTGAAAGCTTGTAGCATTTGCTCTTCTAATGGGCACGTTGCTGATAGATGCCCACTCATGCAAGAAGATACAATGGAAGAAGTTAATGCGGCGGGAGTCTTTGGCCAATCTCAAAAGAGGTTTGATCCTTATTATAATTCTATGAGAAGAGATCATCCCGGTTTCCAATATGGGAATCCACATGGGGGTTTACAACCTTTGGGTCAACAATTTTAAGGGTCCTCTTCCTTTGGTCAACAAGCTTCATCTCAACAATTTGGTCAAGTCCGACCTCATTTTATCCCTAGACCGCAATTTGGTCAACAAGCTTCATCCCAACAATTTGGTCAACAATTTGGTCAACAAGTTCCTACTCCACAACAATTTGGTCAACAAGTTCCTACTACTACTCCTACTCCCACTCCTACACAAGGACAATCTTCTTCTACTCCATCTATGTCCACGGAGGACATGATTCGGGCTCTCACTTCTAATGTTGCTACTATGCAAGCTAACCAAGTTCAATTCCAACAAGAGACAAAATCTAGCTTTCAAAACTTGGAGAATCAATTTGGACAAATGTCTAGCACTCTCGGAAGACTTGAAGCACGGGATTCTGGGAAGTTACCTTCTCAAACCATTCCCAATCCCAAGCCAAATGCAAGTGCTATTACCTTGAGAAGTGGTAAGGAGTTACCCGGACCGGAATCAAAGCTTAAGGATATTATTGAGCAAGCGGAAGAAGAGTTGATGGTTGAGCCTAGTTTCACCCCATCAATAGTTCAAAAGAAGGAAACAACACCCATTTCAACACCCGTCTATGAGGATGTTCCACCATTTCCCGAAGCTTTAAAGAGAAAGAGTCGTCCTATGCAAGATAAGGATGTCTATGAAACTTTTCGGAAGTGTGAGGTAAACATTCCTTTGTTAGATTTGTTGAAAAATGTTCCTAGGTATGCTAAATTTCTTAAGGAGTTATGCACCATCAAAAGGAAGCAAAAGTTGAAAGGTTTCCAAAAGGTAAAGGTTAGCGAGCATGTGTCCGCAGTGTTCCAACGTAAATTACCCCTCAAATGTAGTGACCATGGAATCGGATGGTCAAGTGGTTAAGTTCAACATTTATGATTCCATGAAGTATCCACATGATGATTACTCTTGCTTTTCCATTGATGTGTTTGAACCTATAGTGCAGGATGTTTTCAACTTGGATGGTGAAGATGAGTTGCAAGTTGCTTTGGATAATAGCTTGGTTTGTGATGATTTGGATTTTTCTGAGTACTAACTTGCAGGAAGTTGTTGCTGCTTTAACCGAGCATGAGAAATTTTCAATTACGCCTCATTTTTCTAAACCAATTTCACTAACCTTGTCCAGTGAAAAGTTGTTACCTTCAGTTGTGCAGGGACCAGTTGTGGAGTTAAAACCTTTGTCGAGTCATTTGAAATATGCATTTCTTGGTGATGGAGATACATTGCCCTTCATTATCTCTAGTAAACTCACCAAGGACCAAGAGGGATGGTTGCTTGAAGTTCTAAAAGAGCACAAACTTGCCATTGGGTGGACTATTGCCGATATCAAGGGCATTAGTCCTACCATGTTTATGCATCGTATCTTGTTAGAAGATAATTCTAAGACCGTGAGACAACCACAGCGGAGGTTGAATCCACCTATGATGCAGGTGGTTAAGAAAGAGATCTTGAAACTTTTGCAAGTGGGTATGATATACCCTATTTCCGATAGTAAATGAGTGAGTCCAACCCAAGTGGTTCCTAAGAAGTGCGGTGTGACGGTCGTTGAAAATAATCAAGGAGAGTTGGTCACCACCCGAGTGCAAAATGGGTGGAGAGTGTGCATTGACTACCGTAGGCTAAATGCGGTGACTAGAAAGGATCATTTTCCTTTGCCATTCATTGATCAGATGCTTGAAAGACTTGCCGGTAAGGCTTATTATTGCTTTCTAGATGGTTATTCGGGCTACTTTCAAGTAGCAATTGCTCCTGAGGATCAGGAGAAGAGCACTTTTACTTGCCCATTTCGCACATTTGCGTATCGTCGCATGCCTTTCGGGTTATGTAATGCCCCAGGGACTTTTCAACGATGCATGATTAGTATTTTTTCTGAATATGTGAAGAACTTCATTGAAGTTTTCATGGATGATTTTACGGTGCATGGTGATTCTTTTGATCATTGCTTGTCGCATTTGTCTCTTGTTCTTAAGAGATGTGTTGATACTAACCTTGTTCTAAATTCTGAAAAATGCCATTTTATGGTTGAACAAGGTATTGTGTTAGGGCATGTGGTCTCATCTAAAGGCATTGAAGTCAATAAAGCTAAAATCGATACAATTCAATCTATCCCTTACCCCACTAATGTGCGTGAAGTGCGTTCTTTCCTTGGACATGCAGGTTTTTATCGAAGGTTTATCAAAGATTTTTCCAAGGTTGCTTCACCGTTGTGCAAGTTATTGCAAAAGGATGTGGATTTTGAGTTTGATTTGGCTTGCAAGGAAGTGTTTGATCTTTTGAAGATGAAGTTAACTTCAGCTCCAATCATACAAGCACCGGATTGGTCCCTTCCATTTGAGCTCATGTGTGATGCTAGTGACTATGCATTAGGCACCGTTTTGGGTCGAAAAGTTGGGAGAGTGCCTCATGTGATTAAATATGCCTCCATGACTTTTAATGAAGCTTAAAAGAACTACTCTACTACCGAGAAGGAGATTTTGGCGGTAGTTTTTGCCTTAGAGAAGTTCTGATCTTACATACTTGGTACCAAAGTCGTGGTGTACACTGATCACGCCGCTCATAGGTATTTGATGGCTAAGAAAGAGGCAAGACTGAGGTTGATTCTTTGGATTCTATTGTTGAGTAAATTTGACATTGAGGTCAAAGACAAGAAGGGAGCAGAAAATGTGGTAGCTGACCACTTGAGTCGTTTGGTGCATGATGAGGAGAGAGCTATCGAGCCAATTCGGGGCACATTTCCCGATGAAACTTTATTTGCTCTTTCTTCAGTTTCTCCTTGGTATGCTAATCTTTTGAATGTTTCAAACGAATTTCCTACAGGTTTTTCAAAGTCACAAAAAGAGAAGATTAGGAGTGATGCCAAGTATTATGTATGGGACGATCCTTATTTATGGAAGCATTGCTCGGATCAAGTTGTTAGAAGATGTATCCCAGAGAGTGAGGTAGGCTCTACCCTTGCTTTTTGTCACTCCTATGCTTGCGGGGGACATTTTGGAGCAAGGCGGACGGCTCGCAAGGTACTTGATTGTGGATTTTATTGGCCGAGCTTATTTCGAGATGCTCATGGCTTTGTTCAATCTTGTGATAATTCTCAACGTAGTGGTAACATTTCTCGCCGTAACGAGATGCCTCAAACTCCTATGATATATTGTGAAATTTTTTATGTATGGGGAATCAATTTTTATGGGTTCATTCCCCATGTCTCATGGTTTCTTGTATATTCTCCTTGCGGTCGATTATGTATCAAAGTGGGTTGAAGCTAAACCCCCTAGGACTGATGATGCTAAAGTTGTTGCAGATTTTGTGAAGTCAAACATCTTTTGTAGGTTTGGGATTCCGAGAGCATTGATAAGTGATAGAGGCACTCATTTTTGTAATCGGACGGTAGGTGCGTTATTGAAGAAATATTTTGTCACTCACAAAGTCTCCACCGCTTACCATCCTCAAACAAATGGACAAGTTGAGGTGTCCAATAGAGAAGTGAAGTCCATCTTGGAGAAAACGGTGAATCCGAACCGCAAAGATTGGAGCTTGAGGCTTGAGGATGCGTTGTGGGCCTACCGTACCGCCTAAAAGACTCCAATTGGGATGTCACCGTATCTGTTGGTATTTGGTAAGACATGTCATCTTCCCGTTGAGCTAGAGCACAAAGTTTATTGGGCGGTAAAAAATTTAAATATGAAGATGGATGAGCCAGGTGAGTACCGGAAGCTCCAATTGCAAGAGTTGGAGGAGATTCGGAATGAATCGTATGAAAATGCGGTGATTTTCAAGGAGCGTACTAAGGCGTGGCACGATAAAATGATTTCACGGAAAAATTTTAGTGTTGGCCAAAAGGTGTTGCTCTATCAATCCCATCTCAGGTTATTTCCGGGTAAGCTTCGGTCCCGATGGGAGGGACCGTTTGTTGTCACTCAAGTTTTTCCACATGGAGCGGTGGAAATCCGTAGTCTCGCTACGGACAAGATATTTAAAGTCAATGGGCAACGACTTTAACCGTATTTAGAAGGATTTCAAGTGGAAGCCGTTGAGCATATTGATCTTTTCAATCCAATTTACGTGGATTAATCTCATTCTCTGTCGAGCCGCGACGTTAAATAAGGCGCTTATCGGGAGGCAACCCGATCCTTTTTTTATTTTATTTATTTTTGGTATTTTTGTTTTGTTTTCGTAGTATAGCGATTTAATTTTTCTTTTTAGTTTATAGATTCGGACATCATATTTATTAATATAGTTTTATTTGTCTTAGGAAAAAAATATATAAAAGAAAAAAAATCGAATAAGCGGTCAAGAATTGAAAGACGGAAACTCAAGGGTGTCCACTTGAAGCGGACACAGCCACTTGAAGCGGACAAATCAGGCCGTCCCGTCAATTGTTTCAATTTCGCCTCTTAAAGCGGCTATAACCGCTTCGAGCGGTCCAAGTCTCTCGTGAGGTACTGTTTCTATCCCTAAACATCTCTTCTTCTTCCCCTGGTGTTACGTGTTTACATTTAAAAATAAAATAAAAATAACTAAACACATTACAGCAGCAGCCCGCAGCAGCCATCATCATCAATCATCTTCTTCCCTTCTTCATTTCCATCTTCTTCTTACTCCTTCCTCCTTTCTTCTCAATTAAAAATTTTAAAAAAAAATAAGAATAGAGCTCACGCACATCCACAGGCGGAATCCCCCAATTTTCGTCACCCAGTTCGATTTCCACGAACAGAATTTGATGATTCTGAACTTAGAAATCTGAGTCGGACCTTGGTTCAATTGAACATGACTGTTCAATTTCCAGTTCGCGGGTGCGTTTTCTGAGGAATCTACGAGTTCGATTTTTCTTCATGAACTTGTTTGATCGAACCTTGCTGCCCTAACTTCGACTCACGCCTCGAATCCTGTGCCTGCTCGAATTCTGTGGGGTTGGGTTCATTCCGTTTTCTTGAACCCCAACGTAATCCCGTGCCTACTCGAATCTACGGAACCTAGTAATTCATTCCGTTTTCTTGAATTCTGCGTGAGATTTCTACCCATTTCTGCCCGAAATTTCTTGCGGTTCTGGCGTCTCTGTTCGCAATTTTGCGGGTTCGAAAACTCTGAATCTCCATTTCTGACTCGGAAATCGGTGTGTTTTGTTTCGGCATCAGGTCAGAATTCTAAGCTTGTTTCTCCTGTAATTCTAAGCTTCTACTTCGGTTTTTGTTTTGAATTTGGAGATTCTTGTTGGAATTCGTTTGTTATCTTTGACGGTTGAAGTTGTCGCTGCTGTGTGTCGATTTTGGGTCTTCCGAATTGTTGGTATTTGACTCTTTGTCGTGTGTTCATCGCAACGTCAATCGAGGGAGTGTGTGAGGGCTTTTTTGGGTGTCATATTGCCTTGTTTGTGTGTCTTGTTGGGTGGTCTGGGTGAGTTATAGTGTTTGTGAAGAGTGAGTGAGCTTGTGAGCCCTGTGAGGTGTCATTAAGTTGCGTAGTGAGTGTGTTAAGAAGTGTTTTAGTGTGGGTTGTGTGTCACTACAAGGGTCGTGTTGAGTCATCATTGTTGATATTGTGTCCCTCATGGCTCGAGCCAAAAGAAAAACCGTGTCTAGCCCTACACCTAAAACCCCCGCTAAATCCCGAAAAATCACAAAACCCTCAACCAAAAATCCCACTAAAGCCACTAAAGCCACTAACCGCATTCCTATATCTAAACCTGCTCATTTGACCGATGATCAAGGAGTAATATGGGACGATTTGCATAATAGGGCGATGTCGGAGACTAAGTTTCTTAGTATTCCGACTTTGGAGGAGTTGGGTTTGTTTAGGCTGATGGAGGCTTTGTTGAAAAATGTTGGGTTGGAGGGATTCATGACGAAGGGAGTACCCACCTACCGTCGATACACTTTGGAGTTCTTGTCTACTTTGACGGTGGTGCGAGTAAAAGATGTGGTGACAAAGATTAAGTTTAAGTTGAAGGGGAAGGTGTGTGAGATGACGATGGATGATTTGAGAGTAGCCTTTGGCGTTGTAGAGAAGAATTGAGAGATATATGAGGGTCTTAATGGCTATACCACACCGAAATGGTGGTTTGAGGTGACCGAGAAACAAGCTATTAACAAGAAGGGTGAGGTGAGATCCACCATCCCTCATCCGTGTCTTCGCCTCGCCCACCGACATCTTGCTAATTCATTTCTTTGTCGAGGAGAGCCTACTAAGGTTCCTAAGCCTCATTTTGGATATTTGTGGGCAATGACCCCCGAGGGTAAGGGAGTTCCGGATTGGATAAATCTTTTTGTGTCGGCTTGTGAATCTCAACGCAAGCCCGGAGGTTGTAGAATTGGTGGCGGGGGAATGGTATCACTCATTATGAAGCATTTAGGGATTAATATTACGGCAAATGATCTTCCCTTGGGAGATCATTATCTTATGGATGTGAATTGCTTGGTGGGCACGGATATGTTGAGACATCGTGAGACAGTTGGCACTTATGATTGGTGTTGGGGACCGGATCATGCGCGTTACTTGACTTTGCCTGGATCGAATGATAAAGCTCTTACCTATGGTAAGACGGCGGTGGATTATTTTATCCCACCCGATGTGGGGATTGATACAACGATTGATCCGAGTACTCCACATGTCGAGAAGAGTGCCGCTAGTGAGAGTGATGGTGAGGGGAGTAATACTAATGAGGTGAGTGGTAGTGATGATGAGGAATCGGGTGATGTTGAAAGGGCGCAACCTAGTTCACTCACTTCTAGACTCCTATCTTTTCAAGCTTTGAAGGACATGGTTGATAGTTGGGTGGAGCGGTCCGACGCTTGGAGGATGGAGACAGATGCTAAGCTTAAGACACTTACTGATGTGCTTTTGGCGACCCATGAGCTTGTTCGATCTTTGAAGAATGATGTTGAGGCTCGAGTTGCTAGCGAGGAGGTGGACACCTCCACGAATGTTGATATCGGGGATCCCTCCGATCCTTGATTTCCTTTGGTACGTATTCTTTCCTTTCTCCATGTCTTACTTTTTGTTGTTTCTCACATTGAGGGCAATGTGAAGCTTAAGCATGGGGGGAGGGAATTTCACTTGTATATATCGTAAAAAAAAGAAAAAAAAATTTTAAAAGAAAAAAAAATTAAAAAAAATGAAAGAATAATGACCCGGCTAGGTGAAAACCCGCAAGGGCGGGCGCCTAGGCAAGATTGGGCTAATGGCCGAGGACGGAGTGAAAACCCGAAAGGGCGCTCCGGGTAAAAAGAAGAATTGAGAAGCGTTCCATGAGAGTAGTGTAAGGAATAATAGCTAGATCGAAAACCCGCAAGGGCGGACGATCTAGGAAAAATGAGGGATTTAAGAAAAAAAAAAGGAAAAAAAAGTTACTTGGTTACTTGTTCTTTATCGGAGATGGCGGCATAAGGAGGCTTGAAGGGAGATTCGGGTTAGGATTATTGTTGATTTGGAGAAGGGGGGTATGGGTGGAGATTGGTCATGAAACGAGGCAATAGACTACATTGTGCTTTTCATTTTCATATTGACGTAGTTGTTGTTGAGAGTTGGCTTATGATGAAGTTGAGTGTTTTGTTATGGTCATTACGTTGTGATGTCGTGTGTATCGTTGGATTGTCCATATACTTTTTAGAGGGAGGACATAAGAAGGGAGAGTGTGAGCTTGAGAGTTGGAAGATTGGTTAGGAATTGGAGACCCTTAGAATGTAATTATTTGGTTGTGGTGTTTAATTAGAGCAAGCTACTCATGCTTCATTGTTTAGACCTCGGTGTGGGTTTCTTAGCTTCGTTCTCGGGTTTACTCGAGGACGCGTAAAGGTCTAAGCATGGGGGAGTTTGATGAGACGCATTTTGTATGGGGTAAGATGATATAATTTGTGCTAGTTTTGGTGCTTGGAGAAGGTGTTTGAAGAGCTTTATTGTATATCTTATTTTCAACGGTGTTTATATCGAGTTATGTGTTATTTTGAGATAATGTGTAACTTGTATTAGACTAGTGAAGTAAGGTGAAGTTGTGATAGTTGACAAGGGCCAAAAGAAGCATAAGGAGTTGTATTTGATGGAAGAGTCAAGGCCCAAACACCATAGGTCAAGGCACGAGTCAAGCAAGGAAGCGAACACGGAAGAAAAATGAGATCCGCTTTAAGCGGTTGGATCCACTCTAAGCGGATAGATCAGCCCGCCAAGAAGAATGGAGAAGGGGGAGCCGCTACGAGTGGCTGAATCCGCTTATAGCGGCTGGACTGCACCATGTCTCTTCGGATTCTCTTATTTGATGTTACACTTGTTTTTACTACATTAACTTAATACTTTATGAGAATAATTAGACATTAGTTTTTATCTCATCATTTTTCCATTACTACTAGAACTCAACACACATTAGATTATTATTCATCATTTTCCACATAGAAATTCATATTTTTCATTGCTTTTTCTCAACATTCATGGAAGGCTAAATTACCAATTCTTGGAATAGGAGATTGAAACCTTCAAACTAAGTTGATTGTAAGACTTTAATCTCTATTTTGTCTTTTGAATATCAAGTATTGTTTTATATAATTGTTTGATTGTTAATTTATTTCTAGTTTGATCACCTAGAATTATTTTGATAATCAATTGCTAGTTTGGGTAATAGAATCCGATTGTTCATGTTACCTAGATATTTGTAGCGAATATATTTCATCAATTTGTATGCCGATTCTTCGTTGGTGATTTATAAATAAACAATACTTGTGTGAATCGAATTGTATGACCCCTTGTGTATGCAATCGTTTATCTTTGTCAATTCATATGATTTATTCTACGTTGTGATTGAACTTAGATGCTTGGATTAGGTTATCATTTTCGTAAGGGCTATTTGTGTATGCTTCCGTAGTAAATGGCTAAACTTAATTGGAATGGTAAATTGTGATTTTACATGACAAAGTATTCAAAGACAATTTAGAGTAATTGAGTCAATGATCAATCTTTAGTTTGTTGGTGGAAATTGATTGTTCCTAGATCCGTTTTATAATATTTTCTTTATCATAATATTGCATTTTACTTTTAGTAGACTTAGAATTAAAAAAGTCAAAACCCCAATTGGTTACTTTAGTTACAATCTCTACTTACATTTGATCGACGTTACACCTTCCTCGTCGGTTCGACCCCTACTTACACTTGCTTTTAGTTTGAGTTGGTAGTGGATAAAATTACTAATTTGGAGACTCGCGACAAGTCTAGCCAATGGTTATCTGAAAGTAGTTCATTACCATTTCGCAGAGGTCTAGCGTTTTAGTAATTGGCCTTCCGATTATCTTCTTAGCTTCTTTGTCGAAGATGACAATGCTTCCGTTAGTTATGCCGTCCGATATGGTCGCCATGAGTCTATACCTATGTAGATGGAAAAACCACCCAAGATTTGGAGTTGTTAAATTGTTTGAGCATTACAGGTGTCCAAGTAGTTGAGATCAAGCAGAAGGTAACTAGTTCAAATTATGGTTGGTGTCTGTTGATACTGGCTTGACTTGTCGCGAGTCTCCAAATTAGTAATTTTATCCACTACAAACTCAAACTAATAGTAAGTGTAAGTAGGGGTCGAACCCACGAGGAAGGTGTAACGTCGATCGAATGTGCGTAGAGATTGTAACTAAAGTAACCAATTGGGGGGTGTTTTGATTTTGATTCTAAGTCTACTAAAAATGAAATGCAATATTGTGATGATAAAAATATTATAAAACAAATCTTGGAATAATCGATTTCTACCAACAAACTAAAGACTGATCATTGACTCATTTACGATAAATTATCGTTGAATACTTTGTCGTGTAAAATCACATTTACCATTCCAATTAAGTCTAGCCATTTACTACGAAAGCGTACACAAATAGCCCTTACGAAAATGATAACCTAGTTCAAGCGTCTAAGTTCAATCACAACGTAGAATAAATCATAGGAATTGACAAAGATAAACGATTGCATACACAAGCGGTCATACAATTCGATTCACACAAGTATTGTTTATTTATAAATCACCAACGATGAATTGAATCGGCATACAAATTGATGAAATATATTCGCTACAAATATCTAGGTAACATGAACAATCGGATTCTATTACCCAAACTAGCAATTGATTATCAAAATATATTCTAGGTGATCAAACTAGAAATAAATTAACAATCAAACAATTATATAAAACAATACTTGATATTCAAAGGACAAAATAAAGATTAAAGTCTTACAATCAACTTAGTTTGAAAGTTTCAATCTCCTATTCCAAGAGTATGGAGATTAGCCCTCCATGAATAATTCGAGCATACAAAGACGATTCTTGAAAATTGAAAACTAAAAAGATGAAGATTATTTTTTTTTTGTTATTTTTTTCTAAAGAACTAAGATGTATCTAGCCTAAGATTCTCTCTAAAATTCTCATTTTTTGT
Organism: Agrostemma githago; assembly: GCA_958450325.1. NCBI lineage: Eukaryota > Viridiplantae > Streptophyta > Magnoliopsida > Caryophyllales > Caryophyllaceae > Agrostemma > Agrostemma githago. The sequence goes on along the minus strand of OY288252.1, from coordinate 58,835,428 downwards.
CTCTAATAAAATGTTGTAACTAAAGAATGAATTCCAAGAGTCGAGAATATTGCAATCAGCTTCATAGTGCGGCCATAGCTGCGTGATGCGGCCGTTGAATCGGCGGACTGATCTGTCCTCATTATGCGGCTCCTGCCGCATAGTGCGGTTATGTTCTACTTCATGGTTGACTCCATTATTTGACTCCGTTGCTTTGGGCCTTGATTTTTCTCTATAACCAACTCCTCATGCACTCCTTAGCCCATCATAAACATTAATAAAACTCCTTCACATTTCACTAACCCAACACAAAATACATATCTTATCCAAATAACACATAATTCAAACTAAATAACATCAAGACAAGATATGCAATAAAACTCGCAAACAACTCTTCCAAACGATTAAATTAACACACAAATATATCGCATTACACCATGGCAACTACGTCTCATCAAACTCCCCCATGCTTAGACCTTTACTCGTCCTCGAGTAAACCCGACAATGAAGCTAAGAAACCCACACCGAGGTCTAAACAATGACGCATGAGTTGCTTGCTCCAATTCAACACCACAACCAAATAATTACATTCTAAGGGTCTCCAATTCCAAACCAATCTTCCAACTCTCAAGCTCACACTCTCCCTTCTTATATCCTCCCTCTAAAAAGTATATGGTCAACCCAATGATACACACGACATCACAACGTAATGACCATAAGAAAACACGCAACTTCATCATAAACCAACTCTCAACAACAACTACATGTCATATACGAAAATGAAAAGCACAATGTAGTCTATTGCCTCGTTTCATGACCAATCTCTATCCATACCCCCCTTATTTCTCCAAAATAACAATAATCCTAACCCGAATCTCCCTTCAAACCTCCTTATGCCGCCATCTCTGATAAATAACAAGTAACCAAGTGACTTTTTTTTCTCTTTTTTTTGTTTTTTTTTCTTAAATCCCTCATTTTGCCTAGATCGCTCGCCCTTGCGGGTTTTCGATCTAGCTATTATTCCTAACACTACTCTCATGGAACGCTTCTCAATTCTTCTTTTTACCCGGAGCGCCCTTTCGGGTTTTCACTCCGTCCTTGGCCATTCGCCCAATCTTGCCTTGCGCCCGCCCTTGCGGGTTTTCACCTAGCCGGGTCATTATTCTTTCATTTTTTTTTATTATTTTTTTCTTTTAATTTTAATTTTTTTTTTTTTACGATATATACAAGTGAAATTCCCTCACCCCATGCTTAAGCTTCACATTGCCCTCAATGTGAGAATCAACAAAAAGTAAGACATGGAGAAAGGAAAGAATACGTACCAAAACAAATCAAGGACCGGAGGGATCTCCGGTATCAACATTCGTGGAAGTGCCCGCCTCCTCGCTAGCAACCCGAGCCGTAGCATCATTCTTCAAAGATCGAACAAGCTCATGGGTTTCCAAAAGCACATCAGTAAGTGTCTTAAGCTTATCATTTGTCTCCATCCTCCAAGCTTTGGACCGCTCCACCCAACTATCAACCGTGTCCTTCAAACTTGAAAAGATAGGAGTCTAGAAGTGAGTGAACTAGGTTGCACTCTTTCGACAACATCACCCGATTCCTCATCATCATTACCACTCGCCTCATTAGCATTACTCTCTTCACCATCATTGTCACTAGCAGCACTTTTCTCGACATGTAGAGTATTCAGATCAATTGTTTTATCAACATCGGCATCGGGTGGGATAAAATAATCCACCGCCGTTTTACCATAGGTAAGAGCTTTATCTTTAGGCCGAGGCAAACATAAGTAACGCTCATGATCCGTCCCCCAACACCAATCATAAATACCGACTGTCTCACGATTTCGCAACATATCCATGCCCACCAAACAATTCACATCCATAAGATAATGATCCCCCAAAGGAAGATCACTCGTCGTAGCCTTAATCTCTAAATGTTACATAATTAGTGACACCATGCCCCCACCACCAATTCTCCCACCTCCAGGCTTGCGTTGAGATTCACAAGCCGACACAAAAAGATTTATCCAATCCGGAACTCCCTTGCCCTCGGGGGTCATTGCCCACAAATATCCAAAAGGAGGCCTAGGAACCTTAGTGGGCTCTCCTCGACAAAGAAATGAATTAGCAAGAAGTCGGTGGGCGAGGCGAAGACACGGATGAGGAATGGTTGAGCTCACCTCTCCTTGTTTATTAGTAGCATATTTTTCGGTCACCTCAAACCACCATTTCGGCGTGGTAGAGCTATTAAGACCCTCATATTTCTCCCCACTCCTCTCTACAACGCCAAAGGCGATTCTCAAATCATCCATTGTCATCTCACACACCTTCCCCTTCAACTTAAACTTAATCTTTGTCACCACATCTTTTGTTCGCACCACCGTCAAAGTAGACAAGAACTCCAAAGTGTATCGACGGAAGGTGGGTACTCCCTTCGTCATGAATCCCTCCAACCCAACATTAGTCAACAAAGCCTTCATCACATCAAACAAACCCAAATCCTCCAAAGTCGGAATACTAAGAAACTTAGTCTCCAACATTGCCCTTTTATGCAAATCGTCCCATATTACACCTTGGTCATCGGTCAAATGAGCGGGTTTAGATATAGGAATGCGGCTAGTAGCTTTAGTGGGTTTTTTGGTTGAAGATTTGGTGATTTTTCGGGATTTAGCGGGGGTTTTAGGTGTAGGGCAAGACACGGTTTTTCTTTTTGCTCGAGCCATGATTGACACAAAATCGATAATGATGACTCAACACGACTCTTGTATTGACGCACAACCCACAATAAGAAACTCAATTAACACACTCACTTGACCACTCAAAATGACAACACACAAAATCGTCATCACAAACTATAAACTGACACACACAACCTCACACACTCATTAAATCACGACCTCAATCTCACAAATTCTTACCAAAAACACACAACACTCTCCTCTCTCACCTACTCTCACACGCCTACAACAATAACAGCAGGACACAACAGCCCTCATAAACTCAAAGGCAACAAAGAATTCCAACAAAAATCCCCAAATTCAAAGCAAAAACCAAAATTGAAGCTGAGAATGAAAGGAGAATTGTGAAGAAATTCGTACCTAATGCTGAACTGGCATACTCGCCAAAGTTCAGAAGCTAAACGCACCGATTTCCGAGTTTTCGAACCCGCCAAATTGCGGACTGAAATGGCAGAAATTAACCGACGCAGAAACGCCAGAAACGCACAGAAATGGACGGAAATCTCACGCAGAAATTTACCCAACCCCATCAGATTTCGAGCAAGGAAATTAGTAATTTTGTAATTACACAGAAATTCGTTTCTAGGGTCGAAGCTAGAAACGCACAGAAATGACTTTTGATGAAATTCAATTTTGGGTCGAAGCTAGGGCAGCGAGATTCGAACTGGGTGGGGTAATTTGGGGAATTTCGACTATGGATGTGCGTTGGGGTCTGTCCTTGATTGTTTCTATTTTTTTTTTAAAATGAGAAGAAAGGAGGAAGAAGAAGACGGTGATGATGAAGGGAAGAAGAAGAAGATGAAAATTGAATGTTGATTTATGAAGAAGGCTGCTGCTATTTATTTTTATTTTTTTAAATGTAACGTAACAGCAGGGGAAGAAGAAAGGATGTAGGGATAGAAACAGTACCTCACATTGAGATTCGGGCCGCATGAAGCGGTTATAGCCACTTTAAGAGGCGAAATTGAAACAATTGACGGGACGGCCTGATTTGTCCGCTTCAAGGGGTTGTGTCCGCTTCAAGTGGACACCCTCGAGTTTCCGTCTTTCAATCCTTGACCGCTTATTCGATTTTTTTCTTTTATCTTTTTTTTCCTAAGACAAATAAAACTATATTAATAAATATGATGTCCGAATCTATAAACTAAAAAGAAAAATTAAATCGCTATACTACAAAAATAAAACAAAAATACCGAAAAAAAAATAAATAAATAAAAAAGGATCGGGTTGCCTCCCGATAAGCGCCTTATTTAACGTCGCGGCTCGACAGAGAAGGAGATTAATCCACGTAAATTGGATTGAAAAGATCAATATGCTCAACCGCTTCCACTTGAAATCCTTCTAAATACGGTTTAAGTCGTTGCCCATTGACTTTAAATATCTTGTCCGTAGTGAGACTACGGATTTCCACTGCTCCATGTGGAAAAACTTGAGTGACAACAAACGGTCCCTCCCATCGGGACCGAAGCTTACCCGAAAATAACCTGAGACGGGATTGATAGAGCAACACCTTTTGGCCAACACTAAATTTTTTTCGTGAAATCATTTTATCGTGCCACGCCTTAGTACGCTCCTTGAAAATCACCGCATTTTCATACGATTCATTCCGAATCTCCTCCAACTCTTGCAATTGGAGCTTCCGGTACTCAGCCGACTCATCCATCTTCATATTTTAATTTTTTACTGCCCAATAAGCTTTGTGCTCTAACTCAACGGGAAGATGACACGTCTTACCAAATACAAACCGATACGGTGACATCCTAATTGGAGTCTTGTAGGCGGTACGGTAGGCCCATAATGCATCCTCAAGCCTCAAGCTCCAATCTTTGCGGTTCGGATTCACCGTTTTCTCTAAGATGGACTTCACTTTTCTATTAGACACCTCAGCTTGTCCGTTTGTTTGAGGATGGTAAGCGGTGGAGACTTTGTGAGTGACAAAGTATTTTTTCAATAACGCTCCTACCGTCCGATTACAAAAATGTGTGCCTCTATCACTTATTAAAGCTCTCGGAATCCCAAACCTACAATAGATGTTCGACTTCACAAAATCTGCAACAACCTTAGCATCATCAGTCCTAGCGGGTTTAGCTTCAACCCACTTTGATACATAATCGACCGAAGGAGAATATACAAGAAACCATGAGACATGGGGAATGGACCCATAAAATCGATTCCCCATACATCAAAATTTTCACAATATATCATAGGAGTTTGAGGCATCTCATTAAGGCGAGAAATGTTACCACTACGTTGACAATTTTCACAAGATTGATCAAAACATGAGCATCTCGAAACAAGCTCGGCCAATAAAATCCACAATCAAGTACCTTCCGAGCCGTCCGCCTTGCTCCAAAATACCCCCCACAAGCATAGGAGTGAGAAAAAGAAAGGATAGAGCCTACCTCACTCTCCGGGATACATCTCCTAACAAATTGATCCGAGTAATGCTTCCATAGATAAGGATCGTCCCATACATAGTACTTGGCATCACTCCTAATCTTCTCTTTTTGTGAATTTGAAAAACCTGCAGGAAATTCGTTAGAGACAAGAAAATTCACAAGATTAGCATACCAAGGAGAAACTGAAGAAAGAGCAAATAAAGTTTCATCGGGAAATGTGACCCGAATTGGCTCGATAGCTCTCTCATCATCATGCACCAAACGACTCAAGTGGTCAGCTACCACATTTTCTGCTCCCTTCTTGTCTTTGACCTCAATGTCAAATTCACTCTGTAAACACCCACATTTTGAACGCCAGGTGTATATAGCAGTTTCCGACAAACACCCGATGATGATCGGTCGCAAACATGCTTTAACATACTCGAAAACGGGCTCAAAATCATTGGCATTTGGCTTGGGCTTTTTACGGAGTACAACTCTCACAAAACCAACCTCAAATTCAGGCCCAGTGGGTCGTTTCGAGTCAAATAAGAATAATTTGGGTCGAATCCGACACCAGGGGTAAAACCGTCTTTTAGCGACCGAGTCAAAACCCGGTCAAAGATATTCTCGAAACTCACGAGTCAGCCGTGTCACCCCACGTGGCTGATTCGAGCTCAAACGCTACAAAAAATCAGCAACACAAAATATTAAACAAATCCATTTATGGATAGAATTCGATCTCAAGTAGGAATTCTATCCGAATACCGAATCAAACACTCGACCGAGCATCAAATACTCGGCCGAGCAGCTTGTTTTCAGCCGAGTTCCTTGCTTCTTCACCAACTAAACGGAATTCTCGTTATTCTCAGCTTCTTACGTTTCCTATCCTAAGCGGTGGTTCTCACCCAAACACTTCTCCTAGCCAAGGTCGAGAATTTTCCTATAAATAGGCCCCTTGCACAGCACATCTAAGGACATCTAAGATTCAGAAAAATCATCAACTTTTTTACACATCTACGATTCATACACTTAGCATCGAAAAACCGATAGTAGAACCGGAGATCCCGCCGCTCTAGCCTGACGAAACCGGCCTCCTACCCGACACTTTACACGTCCCACCAAACCACCATAACTCACCGACATTAACTCGACGCTCCCATGCCCTAGCCACATTCCGACGAGCCCCGATCCGAGTAAACAAAACCATGTAGGTTGAGGGTGTAAAAATCAAACCCGACTTCTCCTTTCTCTCTTTCTCTCTTCCTCTCCTTCTCGTCTTTTCCTCTTTTTTGTTGTCGTCGGTCGTTTTTTTTTACGGGTCGTTCGTCGCATATTTTTTTATTATTTCTAATATCGATACTACAAATTATTTTAATATAAAACAAAACGTTCTAAAAATACGATATCGATTCTCTATAGTCGAATATTGTATCAAAAAGAACTAAATTAATCTCGTTGACGCTAAAAAATCGTTACATAATTTTCTTAAAACAAAGTACAACGATTTTAACGCGGAGAGAATCAAACATCGTTTTTTTAGTTTAATTTTACAAAACGAATTTCAAAAAACTTTGTTTATCTTTTCCTAAAAAAAAAACTATTCTGAGTATTTAATATCGATTTCATAATCGAATTTTGGATATAACGAATATCGCGAAATTAAACCGAGTATAAATCATGTAATATTTATACGCGGTTTAATAAAGCAATAAATTTTCCGAAAAACAATTTCGAAAACAGTCCGGGACGCGAGTCGCCTTCTCGCGCGAGTCGCCCCCCCTCCCGGGCGAGTCGCGTGGTCCCCTGGAAAACGCGACGCAAATAATCGATTTCGCTCTATTTTTTTTTATTATTCTTCGAACATCGTTTTTTAGACAAAACAGCCGGTCTTTAGGCATATTTCAGATCTCGATATTTTTTTCCTTGACCTCGGTCAGCGCGTGTTAATCCATCACGTGTCGTAAACTTTTCAAAATCATGCATATTATCGTATTTATATTTCTTATTCAATCGTTTGTTCATCTTTTTAGCAATCTCTTTTCATCTTTTGTTTTATTATACTAAAACGAATCTCACATGCTAAATTCAACTTTGACGTTAATTTTCGTGCATTAAACCGACTTAGCAACCCATTCAATTCCTCGCATGTTTAGGAAAAACAATGTTTGCATATCATTCATCGAATTACTAACGCGCGTATTTTAAAATCAAACGATATCTTAGTAGAGGCCGCTAAGTGCGGGCGGGGTTGGGTGTTCTTTGTGAACTTCTCAACACGTACCTTCACCCCTTACTCAGAACCTCGGTTTCCGGATGTCCCAAACCATTGGCAGCGAGAGTCATTCAATACACGATATCCGATAACGTCGGTATCGATATCAAATGTAAAGGGACGAACCCGATAAACTCTGACATCGGGATGGGCCATACTTTGTGCATGGCCCACTACGACATAGAGTGGGTTCGAACGGGCCCGAACTCCCACAAAGTTCGGTGGCGACTCCACTTCGATTTAAATTTCAATTCGATCCATTCTCATATGGAGATTCATTCGCCTCCCAAACCCGCGCGTGGCCGCGTCGGGGTGGACCTATGTCATGTCTACAATTTGGCGACTCCGCTGGGGATTAACTGATGCGTGACTTACCATCGGCATCCTCAGGGTGAGACTCGAATAAAAATCATTTGACTAGTACAATACGCGTTTTAGTATTACGTTTCATGCATAACCCCATATTTTCCCGGGCCGGTACTGGTGACCGGCGTCCCACTATACTATTGATGTAGTCCAAATTGGATATGTTAAAGGTGTCCATAGTCGACTCGTATGGGTTTTACGGCATGTTCTAAGCTCAACTCGACTTAGGAAGTCCGCCCCGATTCTCGGATAGGCTATGTACACTGGTATAGACCCTTTATAGACCGACCGAGACTTATTATAGAGCATACATATTGTCGTTATAATGCTTGCGTGAATATATGCTACTTGGTGTCCGTGTCGTTTTCAAAAACCGTCTTTTTTTCAAAATACATCCTTCCGAAAATATTCAATTTTCAAAAATTCGGAAAGCTGCCGAAATTTAGACTTAAGATTTGACTCAAAACAAGCCCATTTTCTAGCCGACATGCTATCCATTTCAAAATTCGAATTTCTGATCCACCATTCGGTTTTTCGAATTTTCAAAATTCTATTTCAATTTTCAAATCTTCGAGATGCCGTTTTCGATTTTCAAATCTTCGGGATCTCATCTTCAATCTTCAAATTGTCGGAAATTCTTTTTTCGATATTCAAATTTTCAAAGTTTCAAATATTCAACTTTTCAAAAACCCGGTCCTATTGGCCCACATCCAATTTCAGGACCATCTTCTCAATTTTCAAGCTTCAATCATTTTTCAAAACCCGGGAAGTATACCAAATTTAGGACTTATGATTTTACTCAAAATAGCCTATTTCTAGCCGGTATACTGCTCATTTGAAAACTTAAAAAAAAAAAAATTCGAAACTTCAAAATCGCGGCCCGATGACACTTTTCCGATTCCCGAAAATCGGGCCATCCACCGTTTTCTCGGGGTTTTCTCCAAAACTCTTTTTCGAAAACTTTCCTCTTCTTAGGTCTTCCCATATTTAGCAGTGTCAGGTCCTGTCATAAATCGTCGAAGGTCTTTACCGTCGAAACTCCGTCGATCTTACATCACGGGTTTCCTCCCTATCCTAGTCTGCTTTATTTGACTAAGGCATGGCCTACCTACGTAGGACATACTCCTACAAAGGAAAGCCCGCTTACACGCTCGAGTCCAAACTAGAAAGTCTCACGCGACCTTTCCCTCTAACAGGACGGTCCCCACGATCTTTCCTAAGGGAATTTCGCCCGTTTTTCAATCCGTTAGTCGAGTCGTCCCAATTCGAAAGTCCTTTAACTTAATGGTCTACCCTAATCACAGGGTCCATCCTTATTCGAGTCAAGTCGAGGGTCTCTAGCGTCGAAACTCTGTCGATCTTACATCAAGAGTTTCTTCCCTTACCCCGTCTGCCTTTCCTCGAGGCTAAGTCAACCTTTTACAAGGCATAGCCCTATAACAAAAGGTTCGTGATCCTTACGTCTAAGGGTCACTCGTCCAACACTCGAGTCACCTAGGCTTAGGTCACCACGGTTGGTCCGAGCACGTGGCACGGTAAAACACGGTCACCACATTTTCGGATTCACTCTTCCGCAGCTTAAGTCTAATTCGCGGTCGTTACTTGGTCTAGGTCAACGTCTGGGTTTCCCGATTAGAGAGTCTTAGTCGTTTCTGTCACCCCGGGCCATGTCTAGTTTGACTCATCCTCTTGCATGCATGCAAAACCGAGCTTAGGCGAGTTCTAACACCTGTCATCTCTTCCGATCAGGGACCCTAAGAGTGAGGCGCTACCAAACCACAACAAATCTCGCGCCGTCGAGAAAGGGGATATCCAGGGGAGTATGCTTACGCTGTTTTGCTCCATTAACAATATCTTCTCAAAAATCAATACCGCCCTAGATAACCTAAATGCCAGGGTAAGCACCCTCGAAGAAGATCTTGTAAGAACTCGATCCCGTCTAACACAACTAGAGCGGGTAAGGCAGCCAATCACCCAACCGACCCATTTGAAGGGTGAACACTCTTACGAAACCGTCCGATACCCTCAAGATGGCAGGACCGAGAGAGGTAACCCTCAAGTCACCTCTCCAAAAATCAAGAACTAGTCAAAGGAAAGGACATTTACCCACTTGGATATGTCCTACACCGTCGCTTTCCAGAGGTTGGTTCCGAAGGGCCTAATACTACCTATAGGCCCAACAGCCGACCCACCTATGGAAAAACGCTCCAAAGCATGGAACACCGAGCATTACTGAAAATTCCACAGAGGGAGGGGACACGATACAGAGCAGTGCTGGAAACTGAAACACCTCATTCAAGACTTCCTCGATGCCGGGAGGACACCCGTCATGGAAACATTATCACTTGCAAAGCCCCTCATGGACTATACAGGGCCCGATGACCAAAGCATCCAATCTACCTCTCATGCATCCAAGAGTCCGGATTTGGTTTAAGTCCGAGTCTGAGTCTGAGTCTAGGATATACTATTATTCCAATGTCAAAGTCAGAGTCAGTTGTATTCTGTCCTCTTTTTTCAAATTCAATAAAATCAGCTTTTCTATTTCTCATATATACTTTCCTTATGTGTTTCCGAGAACATGATGAACACCGTCATACACTGTGACCACATGCACGTGACTTTTATAGGCATATCTATAATGACTGCAGGATATTGAGACCTGTGTTTTCCCTTTACCTGTTCCATGTCTGACATAGAAAGCCACAAAACTACACTTAGCAGGAGCGGTATCGAATCCTATGACGAATCTAGGTAGTCTCCTAGTTTGGGTTCAAGACGGGAGGCAAGCCCATTTCCCACAATAAACACCCCTCCAATAAGACTGACCATCCTACCTTAGTGTTAGTCTGACAAACCGAACAAAAAAAAACAAAACAAAAAAAATCTGGACAAAAAAAAAACAAAAGTCCAAGAAAAAGCAAAAGCCGAAATAAAAAGCAGGCAAAAGAAGCTCCCATGACCAGGACTAAAAGGCCAAAAAAAAAAAAGCAAAAGGCCCAAAACAAAAGAGTTGGCCATGATCAAAAAGAACTCCCGAAAACCCATGACCATGATCAACTGTCAATTCAAGTGAAAGCCCCATGACCAGGGTACGGTCAAGATTCATACCATCAAATAAAGGAGAGATAATCGAGCTGGTCAACTAACACCACATTTAGCCTTCCCACATTACAACCCTCAAGACCTTCCCGAGACCCAGGCTAGAGGCAGCCCGAAATTTCGAGGATTCAAGCTCCATAGGATACCCCTAACCATTAGGGCCAGACATGGAAACCAGATCCCCCATCATCAAACATATCCCGATCAAAGTTCGAGCCATTTTACTCGACTTCCCCTTTACATAACAGAATTCACAATCACCACACGCAAACCCGAGATCAAAACTCGTTAAAGACCCGAGATCAAAACTCGTCAAAGACCCGAGAGCAAAACTCGTCAAATTCCTTACCTAATCATGCACAGTCCCCAAGAGAAAAACTCGTCAAATCCCCGAGAGCAGAACTCGTCAAATCCCCGAGAGCAGAACTCATCAAATCCCCGAGAGCAAAACTCGTCAAATCCCCGAGAGCAAAACTCGTCAAATCCCCGAGAGCAAAACTCGTCAAATCCCTGAGAGCAGAACTCATCAAATCCCATCCCAATTCTTCTTATCCAAACCAGTTACCAACCCCAAACACGGGTACTCAACTTGCGGTCGGCATAGAACATGCCTAAATAGTGCACACCACCTCTAAGGGCTATCCCGGAGAACGCTCACAGTCACAGGATCAATATCCTAACCATTCTAGCCCTTTGATCAAGACATCATTGGGAATGCACCTAGCCTGAACCATTGTTATGGCTAGTTACACACAAAGTCCTATTAGACTAGGCACCATAATATATCTTCCAATCCACTGAATTACGGCATGGTTTGATTTCACTACACGTGAATACGTAGGCAGCCTTTCAACAGAGGCACAACCACCCACATTGACACACATTCAAAAAGCACCATCATTCCACGACACTGTCATGTTCTCAGCAGCTAGCTTTGTCATCTTGGGGGCTTCTCTTAGGCAGAAGTTCTCCATCCACTCGCATAATCTAAATACTTTCAAAATCTAGTCTCCTTTCTATAGTATGTCCTAGTACTCGGCTTAGTCGAAGACAAGAATCCGTCAGGAATTCGAAGCAATACCCACTTTGGAAATGTACCATAAAATCAAAAATCCAGAAGAGCACTAGACTACAACATTCTCATTACAGACTACTGCAATCCCCAGAATAGCATATCATTCTTAATCCGAGGATTCGACCGTGTTGCCACTCGCCTAGGCTACGGAATAGCGCAACTTAAGAGTCTTGTCATCTTAGGTGGCCCACCCTTTTACCGAGTCACGGTTCAACCCCTCGAGAGTTCAGTCATGTCTGTCAACTCGTCCTGTCGCGTCCAGAGTCGAGTTACTCGGTAGGCCTCTCTTTTCAAATTCTCATTTTAAAATTTGCAAAACTTAGCCATTTGAGAAAATTCTTTTCAAATAGGCCTCTCATTTCAAATTTCAGTCTATTTAAACTGCAAATTTCTTCTCTACCCCTTTCAATTTTGAAAACCTATCTCCTAGCACGTGAGTTGCTTTCAGGATTTCGATTTCAAAATGAAGCGAAAATCATTTTCCCCAGCGCAAGTCAGTATATAGATGCTAACTGCATTTCATGTATGCTATCTTGCTATTTGTTATTTCTGCCTGTATATCTAACATTTCAGGTACCAACTTGGCTTCCTAAAGGAACATCATGTTTTTTCCCTTGCGCGAGACGTCTTTTACCTACATGTTACCTGCAAAATTTTATGTAACTTATATAGGTACGATTCAAGACCGTGCAGCTCACATATCTCCCCAGCGGAAGGCCCAAGGCGGCAATTTTCACGGGATGGGCCCACATATAGGCGCACCCGGGACTTACACGACAAAGTCCAAATTCCCCACGGAGCTACTCCTGACAAGAGAACTCAGGTATGATTCCTATCTTATGGTTGGCGAGCCCTTTCACGCAAGTCTAGTGGACTATAAATGACCCGATCGGAAGTCTGCCAGGTCTTAATCTTTGATTGGCCTGGTAGCTACTCTGACTTTCGCCTTGTCCAAGCCTCTGTCAGAGTGGGGGCACTGTAGACACCCACATTTTGACCGCCAGGTGTCTATAGCAGTTTCCGACAAACACCCGATGATGATCGGACGCAAACATGCTTTAACATACTCGAAAACGGGCTCAAAATCATTGGCATTTGGCTTGGGCTTTTTACGGAGTACAAATCTCACAAAACCAACCTCAAATTCAGGCCCAGTGGGTCGTTTCGAGTCAAATAAGACTAATTTGGGTCGAATCCGACAACAGGGGTAAAACCGTCTTTTAGCGACCGAGTCAAAACCCGGTCAAAGATATTCTCGAAACTCACGAGTCAGCCGTGTCACCCCACGTGGCTGATTCGAGCTCAAACGCTACAAAAAATCAGCAACACAAAATATTAAACAAATCCATTTATGGATAGAATTCGATCTCAAGTAGGAATTCTATCCGAATACCGAATCAAACACTCGACCGAGCATCAAATACTCGGCCGAGCAGCTTGTTTTCAGCCGAGTTCCTTGCTTCTTCACCAACTAAACGGAATTCTCGTTCTTCTCAGCTTCTTACGTTTCCTATCCTAAGCGGTGGTTCTCACCCAAACACTTCTCCTAGCCAAGGTCGAGAATTTTCCTATAAATAGGCCCCTTGCACAACACATCTAAGGACATCTAAGATTCAGAAAAATCATCAACTTTTTTACACATCTACGATTCATAAACTTAGCATCGAAAAACCGATAGTAGAACCGGAGATCCCGCCGCTCTAGCCCGACGAAACCGGCCTCCTACCCGACACTTTACACGTCCCACCAAACCACCATAACTCACCAACATTAACTCGACGCTCCCATGCCCTAGCCACATTCCGACGAGCCCCGATCCGAGTAAACAAAACCATGTAGGTTGAGGGTGTAAAAATCAAACCCGACTTCTCCTTTCTCTCTTTCTCTCTTCCTCTCCTTCTCGTCTTTTCCTCTTTTTTGTTGTCGTCGGTCGTTTTTTTTTCCGGGTCGTTCGTCGCATATTTTTTTATTATTTCTAATATCGATACTACAAATTATTTTAATATAAAACAAAAAGTTCTAAAAATACGATATCGATTCTCTATAGTCGAATATTGTATCAAAAAGAACTAAATTAATCTCGTTGACGCTAAAAAATCGTTACATAATTTTCTTAAAACAAAGTACAACGATTTTAACGCGGAGAGAATCAAACATCGTTTTTTAGTTTAATTTTACAAAACGAATTTCAAAAAACTTTGTTTATCTTTTCCTAAAAAAAAAAATATTCCGAGTATTTAATATCGATTTCATAATCGAATATTGGATATAACGAATATCGCGAAATTAAATCGAGTATTAATCATGTAATACTTATACACGATTTAATAAAGCAATAAATTTTCCGAAAAACAATTTCGAAAACAGTCCGGGACGCGAGTCGCGTGCGTCCCGGGCGAGTCGCGTGGTCCCCTGGAAAACGCGACGCAAAAAATCGATTTCGCTCTATTTATTTTATTATTCTTCGAACATCGTTTTTTAGACAAAAAAGCGGGTCTTTAAGCATATTTCAGATCTCGATATTTTTTTCCTTGACCTCGGTCAGCGCGTGTTAATCCATCACGTGTCGTAAGCTTTTCAAAATCATGCATATTATCGTATTTATATTTCTTATTCAATCGTTTGTTCATCTTTTTAGCAATCTCTTTTCATCTTTTGTTTTATTATACTAAAACGAATCTCACATGCTAAATTCAACTTTGACGTTAATTTTCATGCATTAAACCGACTTAGCAACCCATTCAATTCCTTGCATGTTTAGGGAAAACAATGTTTGCATATCATTCATCGAATTACTAACGCGCATATTTTAAAATCAAACAATATCTTAGTAGAGGCCGCTAAGTGCGGGCGGGGTTGGGTGTTCTTTGTGAACTTCCCAACACGTACCCTCACCCCTTACTTAGAACCTCGGTTTCCGGATGTCCGAAACCATTGGCAACGAGAGTCATTCAATACACGATATCCGATAACGTCGGTATCGGTATCAAATGCAAAGGGACGAACCCGATAAACTCTGACATCGGGATGGGCCATATTTTATGCATGGCCCACTGCGACATAGAGTGGGTTCGAACGGGCCCGAACTCCCACAATGTTCGGTGGCGACTCCACTTCGATTTAAATTTCAATTCGATCCATTCTCGTATGGAGATTCATTCGCCTCCTCAAACCCGCGCGTGGCCGCGTCGGGGTGGACCTATGTCATGTCCACACACTCAACAATAGAATCCAACGAATCAACCTCGGTTTTGTCAATTTCTTAGCCATCAAATACCTAAGGGCGGCGTGATCAGTGTACACCACAACTTTGGTACCAAGTAAGTATGATCGGAACTTCTCTAAGGCAAAAACTACTGCCAACATCTCCTTCTCGGTAGTAGAGTAGTTCTTTTGAGCTCCATTAAGAGTCATGGAGGCATAGTAAATCACATGAGGCACTCTCCCAACTTTATGAGCCAAAACGGTGCCTAGCGCATAGTCACTAGCATCACACATGAGCTCAAATGGAAGGGACCAATCCGGCACTTGTATGATTGGAGCCGAGGTTAACTTCATCTTCAAAAGATCAAATGCTTCCTTGCAAGCCAAATCAAACTCAAAATCCACATCCTTTTGCAATAACTTGCACAACGGTGAAGCAACCTTGGAAAAATCTTTGATAAACCTACAGTAAAAACCTGCATGTCCAAGGAAAGAACGCACTTCACGCACATTAGTGGGGTAAGGAAGAGATTGAATTGTATCAGTTTTAGCTTTATCGACTTCAATGCCTTTAGATGATACCACATGCCCTAACACAATACCATGTTCAACCATAAAATGACATTTTTCAGAATTTAGAACAAGGTTAGTATCAACACATCTCTTAAGAACAAGAGACAAAATGCGACAAGCAATGATCGAAAGAATCGCCATGCACAGTAAAATCATCCATGAAAACCTCAATGAAGTTCTCCACATATTCAGAGAAAATACTAACCATGCATCGTTGAAAAGTCGTTGGGGCATTACATAACCCGAAAGGCATGCGACGATACACAAACGTGCCAAATAGGCAAGTAGAAGTGGTTTTCTCCTGATCCTCAGGAGCAATTGCTACTTGAAAGTAGCCAGAATAACCATCTAGAAAGCAATAATAAGCCTTACCGGCAAATCTTTCAAGCATCTGATCAATGAATGGCAAAGGAAAATGATCCTTTCTAGTCACCGTATTTAGCCTACGGTAGTCAATGCACACTCTTCACCCATTTTGCACTCGGGTGGGAACCAATTCTCCTTGATTATTTTCAACGACCGTCACACCGCACTTCTTAGGAACAACTTGGGTTGGACTCACCCATTTGCTATCGGAAATAGGGTATATCATACCCACTTGCAAAAGTTTCAAGATCTCTTTCTTAACCACCTGCATCATAGGTGGATTCAACCTCCGCTGCGGTTGTCTCACGGGTTAGAATTATCTTCTAACAAGATACGATGCATACACATGGTAGCACTTATGCCCTTGATATCGGAAATAGTCCACCAAATGGCAAGTTTGTGCTCTTTTAGAACTTCAAGCAACCTTCCCTCTTAGGATAGGCATTAGAACGATCGGCCAATTGTATCACCACCCCCGTTTTATGTAATGGACCTAGTTTCAAAGATTGATACAAAGAGTATGGCATCACATTAATTGAGGCCCCTAGGTCTAACATAACATTTGGGAATGTAGTGTCTCCTACGGTACAAGGTACGGTGAACATACCCGGATCACTACATTTGGGGGGTAATTTACGTTGGAACACTGCCGACACATGCTCACTAACCTTTACCTTTTGGACACCCTTCAACTTTTAGTTCCTTTTGATTGTGCATAACTCCTTAAGAAATTTAGCATACCTAGGAACAATTTTCAACAAATCTAACAAAGGAATGTTTACCACACACTTCCGAAAAGTTTCTTAGACATCCTTATCTTGCATAGGATGACTCTTCCTCTTTAAAGCTTCGGGAAATGGTGGGACATCCTCATAGACATGTGTTGAAATGGGTGTTGTTTCCTCCTTTTGAACTATTGATGGGGTGACACTAGGCTCAACCACCAACTCTTCTTCCTCTTGCTCAATAATATCCTTAAGCTTTGATTCCGGCCCGGGTAACTTCTTACCACTTCTCAAGGTAATAGCACTTGCATTTGGCTTAGGATTAGGAATGGTTTGAGAAGGTAACTTCCCAGAATCTCAAGCTTCTAGTCTCCCAAGAGTGCTAGACATTTGCCCAAATTGATTCTCCAAGTTTTGATTGCTAGATTTTGTCTCTTGTTGGAATTGAACTTGGTTAGCTTGCATAGTAGCAACATTAGAAGTGAGAGCCCGAATCATGTACTCCGTGGACATAGATGGAGTAGAAGAAGATTGTCCTTGTGTAGGAGTGGAAGTAGGAGTAGGAGCTTGTTGACCAAATTGTTGGGATGAAGCTTGTTGACCAAATTGTTGACCAAATTGCGGTCTAGGGTTAAAATGAGGTCGGACTTGACCAAATTGTTGAGATGAAGCTTGTTGACCAAAGGAAGAGGACCCTTGAAATTGTTGACCGGGAGGTTGTAAACCCCCATGTGGATTCCTATATTGGAAACCGGGATGATCTCTTCTCATAGAATTATAATAAGGATCAAACCTCTTTTGAGATTGGCCAAAGACTCCCGCCGCATTAACTTCTTCCATTGTATCTTCTTGCATAAGTGGGCATCTATCAGCAACGTGCCCATTAGAAGAGCAAATGCTACAAGCTTTCACTTGTTGTCTATTTGCCATCATCATTTCTTTCATCAAAGTGGTCAAATCCTCCACCTTATTTTCCAATGAAGTGCTAGAGCTTGTGTTAGCCATACTCACTCTTCTTGTATTGGATCTCACATTAAAGTGACGTGAACTTTCGGCAAGCTCACTAATCAAGGCAATTGCATCACCCGGATTTGTATTGATAATACCGCCTCCACTAGAGGAATGTACCATGGGAGCATCCTTCGAGGTCAACCCTCCAACAAAATAGAGGATAAGATCTTGTTCACTATAACCATGGTAGGGACAACTTGCACAAAGCCTCTTAAAACGCTCCCAATAGTCATAGAGTGTCTCATCATCTTTTTGTTCAACATTAGAGATCTCCTTCTTGATATGTGAAGACTTGGAAGCGGGGAAATATTTCTCTAGAAAAGCTTTTTTCATATGTCCCCATGTTTTGATACTACGCGGTGGAAGGTAGTATAACCAATCCCCAGCGGAATCCTTTAGTGAAAATGGAAAAGCTCGTAGCTTTATATGCTCCTCGGTCACCCCATTTGGTTTCATACTTGTGCATACAACATGAAATTCTGATAAATGCTTGTTTGGATCTTCTCCACTTAACCCATGGAATGAGGGTAATAAATGGATCAAACCAGACTTCAGCTCGAATGTTGCATTTTCTGCCAAAGCCGGAAAGGTAATACAAAGAGGCTGCTGAGTAAGATTGGGAGCGGTGAGCTCCCTCAAAGTTCTAGTCTCCCGTGCCATCTTGATCTCTTATTTCTCTTCTTTCTTATCTTGATTGTCAAATTGAAGCTTCCTCCTAATTTCTCTTCTTATCTGAAATAGAGTTTTCTCCAATTCTGGATCAAAATCTAACAATTTCTTATTAGTAGATCGAGTGTCCGGCATATGCCGAACACCAAAACAAAGAAATACTTACACAACACACACAAACAATCAACACACACAAAATTTAGCTAGACTTGTCGCGAGTCTCCAAATTAGTAATTTTATCCACTACAAACTCAAACTAATAGCAAATGTAAGTAGGGGTCGAACCCACGAGGAAGGTGCAAACGTTAATCGAATGTGTGTAGAGTTTGTAATTCAAGTAACCAATTGGGGGGGTTTTGATTTTCGATTCTAAGTCTACTAAAAATGAAATGCAATATTATGATAATGAAAATATTATAAAACGAATCTTGGAACAATCGATTTCTACCAACAAACTAAAGATTGATCATTGACTCAATCACTCTAAATTGTCTTTGAATACTTTGTCATGTAAAATCACAATTTACCATTCCAATTAAGTTTAGCCATTTACTACGGAAGCGTAAACAAATAGCCCTTACGAAAATGATAAACTAGTCCAAGCGTCTAAGTTCAATCACAACGTAGAATAAATCACAGGAATTGACAAAGATAAACAATTGCAAACAAAAGCGGTCATACAATTCGATTCACACAAGTATTGTTTATTTATAAATCACCAACGATGAATCGTCGTACAAATTGATGAAATATACTCGCTACAAATATCTAGGTAACATGAACAATCGGATTCTATTACCCAAACTAGCAATTGATTATCAAAATAATTCTAGGTGATTAAACTAGAAATAAATTAACAATCAAACAATTATATAAAACAATACTTGATATTGAACAGATAAAATAGAGATTAAAGTCTTACAATCAACTTAGTTTAAAGATTTCAATCTTCTATTTCAAGAATTGAGAAATTAACCTTCAATGGATGTTGAAAAAAAAAAAGCAATGTAAAGAATGAAGTTCCATGTGGAAGATCATGAATAAAAATCTAATGTGTTCTAACTTCTAGTAGTAATGGAAAAATGATAGACTAAAACTAATGTCTCCTTATTCTCATAAAGTTCTAAGTTAATGTTGTAAAAACAAGTGTAACATCAAATTAGAGAATCCGAAGAGACATGGTGCAGTCTAGACGCTATAAGCGGATTCAGCCACTCGTAGCGGCTCCCCCATCTCAATTCTTCTTGGCGGGCTGATCTATCCGCTTAGAGCGGATCCAACCGCTTAAAGTGGCTCTCATTTTCTTCCGTGTTTGCTTCCTTGCTTGACTTGTGCCTTGACCTATAGTGTTTGGACCTTGACTCATGTTTAAACTACAAGATTTTAACTTTTCTTAGCCCATTATTTGGCATGTGTTTGTTCTAAGAGTTGAGTGTAAATATATCCAAGTTTCTTTCCGAATCTCGAAATGCGATCCTCCGGGACAACACCTACACAATAAATTGAAAATGCGCAGAAACACATCCATATAACATAACCGCTACTCTAATGCATAAGTGAGCTAAAATAACTATAAATAATAAAACTAAGGGCTAAAGTAGCTAAGAATTGGGTTGGTAAAGACAGTATAAATCCGTTACATCAAATTCCCCCACACTTAGATCTTACTCGCCCTCGAGTAAGCTCACTTAAGCCAAGGGCACCCTCACACTTTCAATCGCAAGTTAAAAAAATTCTAATGAAGAAATGCAAGTTCAAATGAATGATTTAGTAAACCGTAACAAATGCATGAGATACTCAAAGCAAACTCTAACAAGCATCAAGTTCCAGAATAAGTGTCTCGTCATGCCCAATGGGTTAGCAAGCACAAAGACCATCACAAGTATCACTCAAACATGAATTGATCAACAAAGGGTTATGAAAAGAAAGGATGTATATTTTTTTTTGGTGGGATTATTATTTCGAGAGCAAAATCTTCAATTTGGGTAATTTGAAACATTTGAATCCATTTGGCTACATTCGAAACTCCACATTTTTGGAACATATGCCTCTTCATTCCCAATTCGCTAAAAATCACCCTTTATTCCACCTCCGGACTCGGTCCTTTGGATCCAAACTCTAGGTGACAACAACGAATCAAGCTCCATACTAGTTATCCTTTAGTTTACCAAGGGACTCGGTCCTTAGCAAACGTAATAACAAGCATGGGATGCCAACATGTAAAGATTTGAGTTTCAACTTGGTGGACATTTTGTACTTTAACACAACTTTTATACAATAAAGCTAAAATAACATGGCTCTTGGATATGTAGCTTCTTATACCCATTTCACAACACGAGAAGAATCCACTTTTATTTGTGATTTTTTTGTATAAAGGGAAATATGTTGATCAATCTACATCTTTGTGATAATCATGATGATCGAAGACATTTTCACGCCACCAGGATTCCAAGGTGAACTTCAATGTGAACTCAACTCGTCAAAATAGACTCAAGTATCTTCCATATAAATGTTAAAACTCTTAATTCAAATATGTGAACTACATTTCTAAACTAGAAAATATCAACTAAATTCATGAAACAGTGAGGTATATATTTCCCTTTTTTTTTACATTTTTTTTAAAAATACAATTATAAAACACCATCATGAGATACAATCATTCCCCCACACTTAAACATGACATTGTCCTCAATGACAGAATAAGAGACAAAGGAAATAGAAAAAGGTTGGGCATGAGAATTACCGTACAAAAGAGAGCATCCAAATTTGAAAAATATGTTTCCATCATCACCCATAGCATCACATGGTGGATTAAAACTACCTTATTCTGAATCAAAGCAAATGCATCAAATAAAAAAAAGGTGGGTTGCCTCCCGTAAGCGCTGGTTTAACGTCCCGCACGACGCATATTCAAGCCTTGTAGCACTTTTAATTGGGTCACTAGAAGAACCCCTTTAGAATGGGAACCCTTTATCGATCATATCAAGATCGTAAAATGTTAAAGACCTCAATAGACGATCAAATAACCTTGCAAAAGAGTTAGCAAAAATATTATAGTAGCTTATAATGTAATGAAACCATACACACTTCAAAATCATGCAAGCATGTAAGAAATTCTTATCCGAATCAATTGATAGTTCGAAAATAACCACGAACTTATTGCAATGGTCTTTATGATCATACGGAGTCATCTCTATTGATTTTGTGTTTTTCTCACTTTGTACGATAGTTTCATTCGAATCCCATAAGAAATCATCTGAATCACCACCCAAAGAATCATCATCGAAGCAAGGTGGTAATGTGAAATCTATTTCGGATTCTATATATGTAAACAAAGACGAGTCACAAACTCCTTCCTCATCATCACGTAGAACATTAGTTTCAAGAGTAAAGGAAGTAGGATGGTCTTTTCCTATTATTACATCATCACTAAGGCTTAACCCATGGCTCGTAGAGGTCTCTAAGCATTATTGAGGATCAAGAGTTGAAGCGGTCAATTCTAACTGGCGGGCATTGTCAACCGCAAGATCAATTAAATTCCATTTATCCTCATGATTTAACTCAAAAAATCTACCCTCTCTTTGAACTTGGATATCTATTTGAGTCTCTAGATTAAAGTTGTAGAAAATCCCGACCCAAAGTCCCGGACCATTTCCTATATAAGAATGATTTGTTAAGTACTCGGTAAGCCTTTCAAAGTAGTGATGGAGTAACTCATGCTCGTGTTGAGGTAAGGAAAAATACATTTTTATTAATTTAAAAAAAAATAAAACAAGACCCTTATTTAAAAATAATATTTACAAAAAAAATACATATAAAAGAACACACACAGAGACAAATGATTGCCTTTCCCGGCAACGGCGCCAAAATTGGGCTTGACTTGTCGCGAGTCTCCAAATTAGTAATTTTATCCACAACAAACTCAAACTAATAGCAAGTGTAAGTAGGGGTCGAACCCACAAGGAAGGTGTAACGTCGATCGAATGTGATTAGATATTGTAACTGAACTAACCAATTGGGGGGTGTTTGGATTTTGATTCTAAGTCTACTAAAAATGAAATGCAATATTGTGATGATAAAAATATTATAAAAAGAATCTTGGAATAATCGATTTCCACCAACAAACTAAAGATTGATCATTGACTCATTTACTCTAAATTATCTTTGAATACTTTATCATGTAAAATCACAATTTACCATTCCAATTAAGTCTAGCCATTTACTACAGAAGCGTAAACAAATAGCCCTTACGAAAATGATAACCTAGTCCAAGCGTCTAAGTTCAATCACAACGTAGAATAAATCACAGGAATTGGCAAAGATAAACGATTGCAAACACAAGCGGTCATACAATTCGATTCACACAAGTATTGTTTATTTATAAATCACCAACGATGAATCGGCATACAAATTGATGAAATATATTCGCTACAAATATCTAGGTAACATGAACAATCGGATTCTATTACCCAAACTAGCAATTGATTATCAAAATAATTCTAGGTGATTAAACTAGAAATAAATTAACAATCAAACAATTATATAAAACAATACTTGATATTCAACAGATAAAATAGAGATTAAAGTCTTACAATCAACTTAGTTTAAAGATTTCAATCTTCTATTCCAAGAATTGAGAAATTAACCTTCCATGGATGTTGAAAAAAAAAAAGCAATGTAAAGAATGAAGTTCCATGTGGAAG
Organism: Agrostemma githago; assembly: GCA_958450325.1. Taxonomy (NCBI): domain Eukaryota; kingdom Viridiplantae; phylum Streptophyta; class Magnoliopsida; order Caryophyllales; family Caryophyllaceae; genus Agrostemma; species Agrostemma githago. Next base: position 58,812,262 of record OY288252.1, on the reverse strand, counting down.
ATCATGAATAAAAATCTAATGTGTTCTAACTTCTAGTAGTAATGGAAAAATGATAAACTAAAACTAATGTCTCCTTATTCTCATAAAGTTCTAAGTTAATGTTGTAAAAACAAGTGTAACATCAAATTAGAGAATCCGAAGAGACATGGTGCAGTCTAGCCGCTATAAGCGGATTCAGCCACTCGTAGCGGCTCCCCCATCTCAATTCTTCTTGGCGGGCTGATCTATCCGCTTAGAGCGGATCCAACCGCTTAAAGTGGCTCTCATTTTCTTCCGTGTTTGCTTCCTTGCTTGACTTGTGCCTTGACCTATAGTGTTTGGACCTTGACTCATGTTTAAACTACAAGATTTTAACTTTTCTTAGCCCATTATTTGGCATGTGTTTGTTCTAAGAGTTGAGTGTAAATATATCCAAGTTTCTTTCCGAATCTCGAAATGCGATCCTCCGCGACAACACCTACACAATAAATCGAAAATGCGCAGAAACACATCCATATAACATAACCGCTACTCTAATGCATAAGTGAGCTAAAATAACTATAAATAATAAAACTAAGGGCTAAAGTAGCTAAGAATTGGGTTGGTAAAGACAGTATAAATCCGTTACATCAAATTCCCCCACACTTAGATCTTACTCGCCCTCGAGTAAGCTCACTTAAGCCAAGGGCACCCTCACACTTTCAATCGCAAGTTAAAAAAAATTCTAATGAAGAAATGCAAGTTCAAATGAATGATTTAGTAAACCGTAACAAATGCATGAGATACTCAAAGCAAACTCTAACAAGCATCAAGTTCCAGAATAAGTGTCTCGTCATGCCCAATGGGTTAGCAAGCACAAAGACCATCACAAGTATCACTCAAACATGAATTGATCAACAAAGGGTTGTGAAAAGAAAGGATGTATATTTTTTTTGGTGGGATTATTATTTCGAGAGCAAAATCTTCAGTTTGGGTAATTTGAAACATTTGAATCCATTTGGCTACATTCGAAACTCCACATTTTTGGAACATATGCCTCTTCATTCCCAATTCGCTAAAAAACACCCTTTATTCCACCTCCGGACTCGGTCCTTTGGATCCAAACTCTAGGTGACAACAACAAATCAAGCTCCATACTAGTTATCCTTTAGTTTACCACGGGACTCGGTCCTTAGCAAACGTAATAACAAGCATGGGATGCCAACATGTAAAGATTTGAGTTTCAACTTGGTGGACATTTTGTACTTTAACACAACTTTTATACAATAAAGCTAAAATAACATGGCTCTTGGACATGTAGCTTCTCATACCCATTTCACAACACGAGAAGAATCCACTTTTATTTGTGATTTTTTTTTGTGATTTTTTTGTATAAAGGGAAATATGTTGATCAATCTACATCTTTGTGATAATCATGATGATCGAAGACATTTTCACGCCACCGGGATTCCAAGGTGAACTTCAATGTGAACTCAACTCGTCAAAATAGACTCAAGTATCTTCCATACAAATGTTAAAACTCTTAATTCAAATATGTGAACTACATTTCTAAACTAGAAAATATCAACTAAATTCATGAAAAAGTGAGGTATATATTTCCCTTTTTTTTACATTTTTTTTAAAAATACAATTATAAAACACCATCATGAGATACAATCATTCCCCCACACTTAAACATGACATTGTCCTCTATGACAGAATAAGAGACAAAGGAAATAGAAAAAGGTTGGGCATGAGAATTACCGTACAAAAGAGAGCATCCAAATTTGAAAAATATGTTTCCACCATCACCCATAGCATCACATGGTGGATTAAAACTACCTTATTCTGAATCAAAAGCAAATGCATCAAATAAAAAAAAGGCGGGTTGCCTCCCGTAAGCGCTGGTTTAACGTCCCGCACGACGCATATTCAAGCCTTGTAGCACTTTTAATTGGGTCACTAGAAGAACCCCTTTAGAATGGGAACCCTTTATCGATCATATCAAGATCGGAACATGTTAAAGACCTCAATAGACGATCAAATAACCTTGCAAAAGAGTTAGCAAAAATATTATAGTAGCTTATAATGTAATGAAACCATACACACTTCAAAATCATGCAAGCATGTAAGACATTCTTATCTGAATCAATTGATAGTTCGAAAATAACCACGAACTTATTGCAATGGTCTTTATGATCATACGGAGTCATATCTATTGATTTTGTGTTTTTCTCACTTTGTACGAAAGTTTCATTCGAATCCCATAAGATATCATCTGAATCACCACCCAAAGAATCATCATCGAAGCAAGGTGGTAATGTGAAATCTATTTCGGATTCTATATATGTAAACAAAGATGAGTCACAAACTCCTTCCTCATCATCACGTAGAACATTAGTTTCAAGAGTAAAGGAAGTAGGATAGTCTTTTCTTATTATTACATCATCACTAAGGCTTAACCCATGGCTCGTAGAGGTCTCTAAGCATTATTGAGGATCAAGAGTTGAAGCGGTCAATTCTAACTGGCGGGCATTGTCAACCGCAAGATCAATTAAATTCCATTTATCCTCATGATTTAACTCAAAAAATCTACCCTCACTTTGAACTTGGATATCTATTTGAGTCTCTAGATTAAAGTTGTAGAAAATCGCGACCCAAAGTCCCGGACCATTTCCTATATAAGAATGATTTGTTAAGTACTCGGTAAGCCTTTCAAAGTAGTGATGGAGTAACTCATGCTCGTGTTGAGGAAAGTAAAAATACATTTTTATTAATTTAAAAAAAAATAAAACAAGACCCTTATTTAAAAAAAAAAATTACAAAAAAAATACATATAAAAGAACACACAGAGACAAATGATTGCCTTTCCCGACAACGGCGCCAAAATTTGGCTTGACTTGTCGCGAGTCTCCAAATTAGTAATTTTATCCAATACAAACTCAAACTAATAGCAAGTGTAAGTAGGGGTCGAACCCACAAGGAAGGTGTAACGTCGATCGAATGTGCGTAGATATTGTAACTGAACTAACCAATTGGGGGGGTGTTTGATTTTGATTCTAAGTCTACTAAAAATGAAATGCAATATTGTGATGATAAAAATATTATAAAAAGAATTTTGGAATAATCGATTTCTACCAACAAACTAAAGATTGATCATTGACTCATTTACTCTAAATTATCTTTGAATACTTTATCATGTAAAACCACAATTTACCATTCCTATTAAGTCTAGCCATTTACTACAGAAGCGTAAACAAATATCCCTTACGAAAATGATAACCTAGTCCAAGCGTCTAAGTTCAATCACAACGTAGAATAAATCACAGGAATTGGCAAAGATAAACGATTGCAAACACAAGCGGTCATACAATTCGATTCACACAAGTATTGTTTATTTATAAATCACCAACGATGAATCGGCATACAAATTGATGAAATATATTCGCTACAAATATCTAGGTAACATGAACAATCGGATTCTATTACCCAAACTAGCAATTGATTATCAAAATAATTCTAGGTGATTAAACTAGAAATAAATTAACAATCAAACAATTATATAAAAAAATACTTGATATTCAACAGATAAAATAGAGATTAAAGTCTTACAATCAACTTAGTTTAAAGATTTCAATCTTCTATTCCAAGAATTGAGAAATTAACCTTCCATGGATGTTGAAAAAAAAAACAATGTAAAGAATGAAGTTCCATGTGGAAGATCATGAATAAAAATCTAATGTGTTCTAACTTCTAGTAGTAATGGAAAAATGATAGACTAAAACTAATGTCTCCTTATTCTCATAAAGTTCTAAGTTAATGTTGTAAAAACAAGTGTAACATCAAATTAGAGAATCCGAAGAGACATGGTGCAGTCTAGCCGCTATAAGCGGATTCAGCCACTCGTAGCGGCTCCCCCATCTCAATTCTTCTTGGCGGGCTGATCTATCCGCTTAGAGCGGATCCAACCGCTTAAAGTGGCTCTCATTTTCTTCCGTGTTTGCTTCCTTGCTTGACTTGTGCCTTGACCTATAGTGTTTGGACCTTGACTCATGTTTAAACTACAAGATTTTAACTTTTCTTAGCCCATTATTTGGCATGTGTTTGTTCTAAGAGTTGAGTGTAAATATATCCAAGTTTCTTTCCGAATCTCGAAATGCGATCCTCCGCGACAACACCTACACAATAAATCGAAAATGCGCAGAAACACATCCATATAACATAACCGCTACTCTAATGCATAAGTGAGCTAAAATAACTATAAATAATAAAACTAAGGGCTAAAGTAGCTAAGAATTGGGTTGGTAAAGACAGTATAAATCCGTTACATCAAATTCCCCCACACTTAGATCTTACTCGCCCTCGAGTAAGCTCACTTAAGCCAAGGGCACCCTCACACTTTCAATCGCAAGTTAAAAAAAATTCTAATGAAGAAATTCAAGTTCAAATGAATGATTTAGTAAACCGTAACAAATGCATGAGATACTCAAAGCAAACTCTAACAAGCATCAAGTAACAGAATAAGTGTCTCGTCATGCCCAATGGGTTAGCAAGCACAAAGACCATCACAAATATCACTCAAACATGAATTGATCAACAAAGGGTTGTGAAAAGAAAGGATGTATATTTTTTTTGGTGGGATTATTATTTTGAGAGAAAAATCTTCAATTTGGGTAACTTGAAACATTCAAATCCATATGGCTACATTCGAAACTCCACATTTTTGGAACATATGCCTCTTCATTCCCAATTCGCTAAAAATCACCCTTTATTCCACCTCCGGACTCGGTCCTTTGGATCCAAACTCTAGGTGACAACAACAAATCAAGCTCCATACTAGTTATCCTTTAGTTTACCACGGGACTCGGTCCTTAGCAAACGTAATAACAAGCATGGGATGCCAACATGTAAAGATTTGAGTTTCAACTTGGTGGACATTTTGTACTTTAACACAACTTTTATACAATAAAGCTAAAATAACATGGCTCTTGGACATGTAGCTTCTCATACCCATTTCACAACACGAGAAGAATCCACTTTTATTTGTGATTTTTTTGTGATTTTTTTGTATAAAGGGAAATATGTTGATCAATCTACATCTTTGTGATAATCATGATGATCGAAGACATTTTCACGCCACCGGGATTCCAAGGTGAACTTCAATGTGAACTCAACTCGTCAAAATAGACTCAAGTATCTTCCATACAAATGTTAAAACTCTTAATTCAAATATGTGAACTACATTTCTAAACTAGAAAATATCAACTAAATTCATGAAAAAGTGAGGTATATATTTCCCTTTTTTTTACATTTTTTTAAAAAATACAATTATAAAACACCATCATGAGATACAATCATTTCCCCACACTTAAATATGACATTGTCCTCAAGGACAGAATAAGAGACAAAGGAAATAGAAAAAGGTTGGGCATGAGAATTACCGTACAAAAGAGAGCATCCAAATTTGAAAAATATGTTTCCATCATCACCCATAGCATCACATGGTGGATTAAAACTACCTTATTCTGAATCAAAAGCAAATGCATCAAATAAAAAAAAGGCGGGTTGCCTCCCGTAAGCGCTGGTTTAACGTCCCGCACGACGCATATTCAAGCCTTGTAGCACTTTTAATTGGGTCACTAGAAGAACCCCTTTAGAATGGGAACCCTTTATCGATCATATCAAGATCGGAACATGTTAAAGACCTCAATAGACGATCAAATAACCTTGCAAAAGAGTTAGCAAAAATATTATAGTAGCTTATAATGTAATGAAACCATACACACTTCAAAATCATGCAAGCATGTAAGAAATTCTTATCCGAATCAATTGATAGTTCGAAAATAACCACGAACTTATTGCAATGGTCTTTATGATCATACGGAGTCATCTCTATTGATTTTGTTTTTTTCTCACTTTGTACGATAGTTTCATTCGAATCCCATAAGAAATCATCTGAATCACCACCCAAAGAATCATCATCGAAGCAAGGTGGTAATGTGAAATCTATTTTGGATTCTATATATGTAAACAAAGATGAGTCACAAACTCCTTCCTCATCATCACGTAGAACATTAGTTTCAAGAGTAAAGGAAGTAGGATAGTCTTTTCCTATTATTACATCATCACTAAGGCTTAACCCATGGCTCGTAGAGGTCTCTAAGCATTATTGAGGATCAAGAGTTGAAGCGGTCAATTCTAACTGGCGGGCATTGTCAACCGCAAGATCAATTAAATTCCATTTATCCTCATGATTTAACTCAAAAAATCTACCCTCGCTTTGAACTTGGATATCTATTTGAGTCTCTAGATTAAAGTTGTAGAAAATTGCGACCCAAAGTCCCGGACCATTTCCTATATAAGAATGATTTGTTAAGTACTCGGTAAGCCTTTCAAAGTAGTGATGGAGTAACTCATGCTCGTGTTGAGGAAAGTAAAAATACATTTTTCTTAATTTAAAAAAAAATAAAACAAGACCCTTATTTAAAAATAATATTTACAAAAAAAATACATATAAAAGAACACACACAGAGACAAATGATTGCCTTTCCCGGCAACGGCGCCAAAATTTGGCTTGACTTGTCGCGAGTCTCCAAATTAGTAATTTTATCCACTACAAACTCAAACTAATAGCAAGTGTAAGTAGGGGTCGAACCCACAAGGAAGGTGTAACGTCGATCGAATGTGATTAGATATTGTAACTGAACTAACCAATTGGGGGGTGTTTGGATTTTGATTCTAAGTCTACTAAAAATGAAATGCAATATTGTGATGATAAAAATATTATAAAAAGAATCTTGGAATAATCGATTTCCACCAACAAACTAAAGATTGATCATTGACTCATTTACTCTAAATTATCTTTGAATACTTTATCATGTAAAATCACAATTTACCATTCCAATTAAGTCTAGCCATTTACTACAGAAGTGTAAACAAATAGCCCTTACGAAAATGATAACCTAGTCCAAGCGTCTAAGTTCAATCACAACGTAGAATAAATCACAGGAATTGGCAAAGATAAACGATTGCAAACACAAGCGGTCATACAATTCGATTCACACAAGTATTGTTTATTTATAAATCACCAACGATGAATCGGCATACAAATTGATGAAATATATTCGCTACAAATATCTAGGTAACATGAACAATCGGATTCTATTACCCAAACTAGCAATTGATTATCAAAATAATTCATGGTGATCAAACTAGAAATAAATTAACAATCAAACAATTATATAAAACAATACTTGATATTCAACAGATAAAATAGAGATTAAAGTCTTACAATCAACTTAGTTTAAAGATTTCAATCTTCTATTCCAAGAATTGAGAAATTAACCTTCCATGGATGTTGAAAAAAAAAAAGCAATGTAAAGAATGAAGTTCCATGTGGAAGATCATGAATAAAAATCTAATGTGTTCTAACTTCTAGTAGTAATGGAAAAATGATAGACTAAAACTAATGTCTCCTTATTCTCATAAAGTTCTAAGTTAATGTTGTAAAAACAAGTGTAACATCAAATTAGAGAATCCGAAGAGACATGGTGCAGTCTAGCCGCTATAAGCGGATTCAGCCACTCGTAGCGGCTCCCCCATCTCAATTCTTCTTGGCGGGCTGATCTATCCGCTTAGAGCGGATCCAACCGCTTAAAGTGGCTCTCATTTTCTTCCGTGTTTGCTTCCTTGCTTGACTTGTGCCTTGACCTATAGTGTTTGGACCTTGACTCATGTTTAAACTACAAGATTTTAACTTTTCTTAGCCCATTATTTGGCATGTGTTTGTTCTAAGAGTTGAGTGTAAATATATCCAAGTTTCTTTCCGAATCTCGAAATGCGATCCTCCGCGACAACACCTACACAATAAATCGAAAATGCGCAGAAACACATCCATACAACATAACCGCTACTCTAATGCATAGGTGAGCTAAAATAATTATAAATAATAAAACTAAGGGCTAAAGTAGCTAAGAATTGGGTTGGTAAAGACAGTATAAATCCGTTACATCAAATTCCCACACACTTAGATCTTACTCGCCCTCGAGTAAGCTCACTTAAGCCAAGGGCACCCTCACACTTTCAATCGCAAGTTAAAAAAAATTCTAATGAAGAAATGCAAGTTCAAATGAATGATTTAGTAAACCGGAACAAATGCATGAGATACTCAAAGTAAACTCTAACAAGCATCAAGTTCCAGAATAAGTGTCTCGTCATGCCCAATGGGTTAGCAAGCACAAAGACCATCACAAGTGTCACTCAAACATGAATTGATCAACAAAGGGTTGTGAAAAGAAAGGATGTATATTTTTTTTTTGGTGGGATTATTATTTTGAGAGAAAAATCTTCAATTTGGGTAACTTGAAACATTCGAATCCATTTGGCTACATTCGAAACTCCACATTTTTGGAACATATGCCTCTTCATTCCCAATTCGCTAAAAATCACCCTTTATTCCACCTCCGGACTCGGTCCTTTGGATCCAAACTCTAGGTGACAACAACGAATCAAGCTCCATACTAGTTATCCTTTAGTTTACCAAGGGACTCGGTCCTTAGCAAACGTAATAACAAGCATGGGATGCCAACATGTAAAGATTTGAGTTTCAAATTGAGTTCCCGTCGGGTCTAACCCCGGAGGAAGAGGCTAAGTCAGATCTCCCCCCCTATCCTACCATCCGTCCCTCCGGACGACGGACTAAAAGAAAGAGCGCGAGCGCGAGACATACTATTTCGTGAAGAAGTATGAGAAAAAGGAAGAAAAACGAAGAGTTGGAATCAAGATTCTAACCTAGAAAGATGACCGTCGCTGAAGAAAATCCGAAGTTAGGCGTTCCTCAAAGTCTTGAAAGGGTTATCAGCAGCAAGGAGAGTGAGGAAGTAGCAAAGGTTTGAGTTTCGAAAATGTTAAAAAGGGAATTAGGGGGAGGAGAATGGGCTTATATAGGTCTGGGCAACTGAAGGGTCACCTTTCTTTGCAAAGCTTCCCTCGCAAATTACCCCCCACGTGTCACACTTTTAACAAACCAACCACTCACCTCTTCCCAAGAAGAGCCTCGAGAAGGCAAATAGGCGTCAGGAAGATTTACCCTCTCAGTGATGTCATTCTCCCTCAAAAAAAAAACGCAAACAAATGATAATAATAAACCGCCTGATCTTTTCATTAAAAAAAAACCAAAAATGGGCAAGTTACAAGGCATGGCCATATTACAAAAAGAGCCAAGGAGCCTGGCTCAACCTGCCTGCCTGACAAAGGCAAGCCTAGTCATCGTCAAAACCTGGGCTATTATACCCCCCTGCGTCGGAGCCCCAATTCCAGTCATCTGAGTCTTTAAAGGGGTCCGCAGACTCGTCATCCAAATTCCAGCCAGAAGAGTAGCCCTGGCCGTCGCTGTCTCCGGAGTCACAACTGCTAACATCCCAATCCCTGCCATAGGGGACTGTCCGAGCATTATCGCAGGAACCACAGCCGACCTTCGTTAAGGAAGAGGAAGGGCCCGATTCCGGAGAAGAAGTTAGCTTCGAGCAGTTGGGGTCAAACTGCTCAGGATGCAGCCAGGGGAAGCACTCATGGCATCCCCTGTCAAAGCAGCCCCCTCCCTGGGGGCAACGCTTGAACTTAGAAACAGCCGGCGAAGCCCTCTTGGGACGCTTACCTGCCCTAACACGCGCCTTCCTCCCGAGTTTCCTACGAAGTCGGGTGCTGAATTGCCGGCTACGGCGAAGGGCAAGGAAGGACACCCTGTGATACCTTAGTCTCCAACATCCCTTCCAGCGGTGGGTCACCACCCGGGCCCCGCGATGGAGGAGAATTTTTGTAGTCCATGACATGTTTTCTTTGGGGAATAAGAAAGCTAAGAATGAATTATGAAGAATGGCAAGAGGAACGGAATTTATACAAGGAGCTAAGTCTGTGTATTAATGGCACTCCAACCACCCTTGTAAGAGGGAGCGACCAATCATAGGATCTGCGCGTTACCCGAGAATCCGCTTTGCGAGAAGTAATCATTACTAGAAGAACATTCCAGCCTTCTTTGTCATAACCAATGCGCTTGGGCCTCCCACCTCGAGAACAAGCAACGCATTAAATGCAAGGGAGTCCAAACGTCAACTGCATCCCATCCCGTGAGACGCCTGCCAAGAGGAAGACCCTGCCTCCCTCTGGCCGACGTGGGCCAATTGATGGGAGTTGATTAAGTGCCACGGGTCGCCCGCCTGTGGCACCCTGGAATAATTCGCCCCCAGGGCGAACTGAGGGTTGCCCAGCAGGCCCGCCCTACAAAAGACTACTGAAAGCACTCCAAGGCTTACGCCTGCTCGGCAGGGTCTTGCTGCCGGCCGAGCAGGGCCACCAAGTCCCCTGCGTGCTGGTTTCCAGGGTGCCCAAACCCCCAGTAAGAGCAGGGGAAACCAAGGGCCCATCCGTCATTCCGCCTCAGGTAAGGGAAAGTGGGTGGATGAGGCGAGGCCACGTGTCGTCCTCATGTCCACCCATTCTCCCGCCTTTTTCCCTCTCCTCCTCTCTCTCTTGTGGGAAGGTATAAATATCCAACCATTTCCCTCTTGAAGGGGGTTGGATTTTCTCTCTCTAGACCCTCACTCCTAAAAACGTCGCCTAGTTCCTCACGAGCTAGGTTCATCAAGGCATTTCACGGACTAACTTAGGCATCGGAGAGGGTTCCCTCGGACAACCTTCGGGGCCCTGTGCGTTCATTGTGCAGGGAGCAGGCCAACTCCGCCGGGAAGGTCCGGTCATAGGAGAAGGAGAAAGGAGAGGTTGAAGGAAATCAAACGATCCACTACTCACCAACATTCTGATTACACGACCCGGATTCAAGACTGGGTTAATTGTTTCCGTGACCGGAACAGCAGGCATTCAGACGTTATGTTGAAATAATTGCCTGGCTGCATGAAAATAACAAATAAAACACCAAATACTAAACAAAAACATTCCATGTAGAATTCAAAGTAAACGCAACAACAAACAAAATAAAATACTTTATGCTAAATGAAACCCTTGAACAGATCGATACTCAAAAAAAAAAAAAGATATTGTCTTTCGTAAGCAAATATTCTGAAGATAAAATAGGGAGCACTCAGATTATGTTGAAAACAATTGCCTGAGAGATTATCTGGTTGCATGGTAGTAAGAAGTAAAACACCTAATTTCTGATAAAAGCATTCCAATTAAAAGCCAAATTGAATCATACAAAAACAAAATATAATCCTCTAAGACAAACCAAAACATGAAATAGTATGTTATAAGTGAATAATCTGAGCATGAAATAGTAGATGTCTTTAGTTAATACTTAGTTCCCATGAGAACGCTTCCTTAACCTTGACGCTGGCTTGATGGTTTCTGATGGCTCCCCAGTCATCGAACTATCACTTGGAAGAGCCTGGTTTAAGTAGCATTATGGAATACGTCAGTTGTCACCCAATAGAAATTAATTGAAAGTGTAAATTAAATCATGGTTGTCTCAATGCTTAGGCGTCCTACTGATTACGTAAACAGAATATCTACCCGATTAGCTGCATCTTCCCCTATGGTATTTTCAGCTGTAATTGAATGTGACCTATGTAGATGATCAACGCATTTTATATCGTATTTTATTGTCCCCCGACAACCGTTTTTTAGCTTTTCTTCTTCCATAATTATATGTTTGATGTCGATTTCTATTAGAAAGTCGATACTATCGGTCCTCGTGCTATTTTGTAGGTTAAGTGCAATTTTGAGCATATTTTGGAGTAATAACCCGGATAGCCGAGACGAGGACGGAAGACGAGGAAGAAAACGAAAAAAGCTAAGAAGCAAAGGAATAGCTCAATTACGAGCCCAGCAGCACCCACTCGATCGAGTGGTGCTAAGCACTCGATCGAGTGCCTATTTCCATGATCAACCAGACTGCAGATACGGATCCACTCGATCGAGTGCACGCATGTACTCGATTGAGAGCAAGTGCTCTCAGGCCGCGGATTGGATTTTCTTTTAATTAGAATTAGGGGCCTGTTTTGTAAGTCCAACTGATTTCTTTTAAATCAGTTGGAGGAGGATTGTCAGACTACTGGGGACTTATCACTTTTTCATTCTTTTTTTACACACTTTACGTACATTAGCTTAGGGCAAAAAAAGTCACGTTCGTTCTTCGCGAGATTCATCGTATTCCGTTCTTCCTTTTTCAGATCTCAAATTGTTCGGTATCGCTACTTTAATTTTAATTTTTATTCTAATTTCAATTCTCTAGTTTAATTCTTGTCTTAATTCCCTAGTTTAATTCTTGTCTTAATTCGTTCTTAGTTTTCATAGTTATCTGATTTCAGTCTCGTAGTTTAATTTAATTCATATTCATCATGTTCAATTGCAATTCATATTTTGTTAATTTAATTATAATCATTATGAGTAGCTAATTTTTATCTAGGGTTTAAGGGGATCGATGAGTGTTAATTGGGTTATAGAAAATTGACCTGTCTCTGATTATATGAACTGTCGCCTGAATGCTGTTTTTAATTCTGATTGATTAATTACTGGCCAGGATTAATTAGTTAGTATCACAATTAGGACTTTTCGCCGACCGGGTTAAGGACTAATTAGGTCACGATATTTTGGGTAGACTAGCTTAATTCTAGCGACCGCAGGTTAAGTTTAGTTCTAAAGTTTGTAGTAGTACCGACCGGACCTACACCTTAGACAGTTCGATTAGTGACCTGTTAGTTGACTCCCTGACCCGATTGACATTCATTGTGAACCTGAGACCCTAGACCTTTTTATTATTGATTTACCTTATAGCAATTAGTTGATAGTCCACTCAAACAAATAGAAAAACAGTGACCCGTAATCTTTAGTCTAGACCTTAGAACGAGTAATTGAGTCACGTTTCCTTGTGGTTCGACCCCTACTTCACTATCTACATTAGTTAGTGGACCTTAGGGTATCTTTGATTAGGGATACGACTACCCCTATCAAATTTTGGCGCCGTTGCCGGGGAGACGGTGTTATTTATTTGCTTGTTTTGTGTTTTAGTCTTTAGATTGCTTGTCTCGAGGAACTTCAGTTCCTTGAGACCGTTTCTCACATTTTTTTGTAGTTTCCTCGTATGCCCAGGTCCTCTCGAATTTCAGGCTACGTACCACCATTCGATCCTGAACCAGAGAGAACTCTCCGCAGGTCTAGGAAATTCTACAAGGAGATTGCTGAGACAGAAAGATCAGAATCAGTGGAACATTCGGACGACGAGCATATATCCGAAGCACTGTCCTTTGAAGAGGATAATTCCACTACTGCCCCCGAGACACCGCTAGTCAAGATGCCTCCCAAACTTGCTAGTCATTCCGAGCCGGAGCAAAGTGCCCTACCGAAACCATTGAAGAGGCCCACGGCCACTACAGGTACGTTTGAGATTCGCCCCGCTTTCATTACGTTGGTGGAGCGAAATCAATTCGGTGGAGGTCATGATGAAGACCCGGCGAAGCACATGAAGCTCTTCACCGATTATTGCTCAACTATACCACTCCCCGCGGGAGTGACACAAGAAGAGGTGATGGAAATGTTATTCATGTTCTCCCTACGCGATAACGCGAGAGACTGGATCACGGATCTAGACAAAGAGACCGAGGGAATCACGGACTGGAACTCCTTAGCCTTAGCTTTTTACAAGCACTACTACACGCCGCAGAAGACCAACATGTTGAGGAGTCAGATTACTAACTTCCGACAGACATCTCACGAGAATATCTACGAGGCGTGGGTAAGATTTAAAAAGCTAGTCAAGGAGTGCCCACATCATGGATTCGAGGTATGGTTTTTGTGCAATCAATTCTATAATGGTTTATATGACGATTGCCGAGCTACGCTCGATTCTGCAGCTAATGGAAGGTTCCAAAACAACGTTGATGATGATAAAGCATGGAAATTGATTGAAGATATGGCTACTCATCACTCACGTTGGGGAAATCCACGAGGTAACACCCGGGGAAATAGTGGTGACTCCGAGTCATCAAATGCCATAGTTAGCCACCTAGCCGCTTTAACTAAGCGGATTGACTCCATGGAGCTTGCTAGAACCCAAAACCAACAACAACACGGCGGTATGTACCAAGTTAATGCAATGTCTGAGGTTGTTTGTGAGAACTGTGGGAATATGGGTCATTATACCCAAGAGTGTGTGAGTTTAGAAACGGCGAATGCATTTCAATCCATGAGACCACACCAACCCTACATGAACCAACCGGGCTATGACAAGTCCTTGTTGTCCTATAGGAGTCAAAACGTGCTCAACCCACCACCACCCGGCGATAACAAAACCGTCCCATATGTAGCACCCCATAACCGACCCTCCCAAAGCCATAGCAATAACCGACAACAATTCCAAGGAGGGCAACAAAATTGGGGTAACCAACAAGGATGGGGCAACCCAACAACAGTGGGGTAATAACCAACCATGGGGTAACCAACCTTGGGGTAACCAACAAGGGTGGGGGAACCAACAACAATTTCAGCTGATCCCACAAAACCAAAACCAAAGCCAAGCTCAAGCTCAAGCTCCAACCAACACCGAGTTTGCGGAGATTAAAGCATTGTTGATGCAAGGCATCCAAAGTCATAATAAGCTAGAAACTCAAGTCAACCAGATACTTGCCCATAACAAGATGCTAGATACCCAAGTAGCACAACTTGCCGCCCAAAAGCAAGCTAGGCCACCGGGTACTTTACCTCCTCAAGGCGAACAATCACACGAGCAAGCCAATGCGATCACATTGAGAAGCGGAACCCAATATGACGGTCCGAAGATGCCCGAGGAGTATGTTGTGGTTGATGAGACCGAGTTGGAGAAGCAAGAGCTAGCCGAGGAAGCGTTGAGCAGGCCACGAATTGAGGCTACTCGATCGAGTAACACCACCTCACTCGATCGAGTAGACCCCAAAATACCTGGCAGAGAGCAGTCAAGTGTACCACTCGACCGAGTCACTTGTCCTCGTTTATATATATATTAGTTGTTTGCTTGAGGACAAGCAAGGGTTTGGTTTGGGGGAGTTTGATCAACGCATTTTATATCGTATTTTATTGTCCCCCGACAACCGTTTTTGAGCTTTTCTTCTTCCATAATTATATGTTTGATGTCGATTTCTATTAGAAAGTCGATACTGTCGGTCCTCGTGCTATTTTGTAGGTTAAGTGCAATTTTGAGCATATTTTGGAGTAATAACCCGGATAGCCGAGACGAGGACGGAAGACGAGGAAGAAAACAAAAAAAGCCAAGAAGCAAAGGAATACGGGTTATTTTGGATGAAGCCCAGCAGCACCCACTCGATCGAGTGGTGCTAAGCACTCGATCGAGTGCCTATTTCCATGATCAACCAGACTGCAGATACGGATCCACTCGATCGAGTGCACGCATGTACTCGATCGAGTGCCTTGCTCTCAGGCCGCGGATTGGATTTTCTTTTAATTAGAATTAGGGGCCTGTTTTGTAAGTCCAACTGATTTCTTTTAAATCAGTTGGAGGGGGATTGTCAGACTACTGGGGACTTATCACTTTTTCATTCTTTTTTTACACACTTTACGTACATTAGCTTAGGGCAAAAAAAGTCACGTTCGTTCTTCGCGAGATTCATCGTATTCCGTTCTTCCTTTTTCAGATCTCAAATTGTTCGGTATCGCTACTTTAATTTTAATTTTTATTCTAATTTCAATTCTCTAGTTTAATTCTTGTCTTAATTCCCTAGTTTAATTCTTGTCTTAATTCGTTCTTAGTTTTCATAGTTATCTGATTTCAGTCTCGTAGTTTAATTTAATTCATATTCATCATGTTCAATTGCAATTCATATTTTGTTAATTTAATTATAATCATTATGAGTAGCTAATTTTTATCTAGGGTTTAAGGGGATCGATGAGTGTTAATTGGGTTATAGAAAATTGACCTGTCTCTGATTATATGAACTGTCGCCTGAATGCTGTTTTTAATTCTGATTGATTAATTACTGGCCAGGATTAATTAGTTAGTATCACAATTAGGACTTTTTGCCGACCGGGTTAAGGACTAATTAGGTCACGATATTTTGGGTAGACTAGCTTAATTCTAGCGACCGCAGGTTAAGTTTAGTTCTAAAGTTTGTAGTAGTACCGACCGGACCTACACCTTAGACAGTTCGATTAGTGACCTGTTAGTTGACTCCGTGACAGTCTCTAACTAGGCAACTTAACTGTAACAGGACTGCGTGCAGCGATGTCCTGGTTTAAGTAGTGCATCTCCCTCCTAGACAACAAATATGTCTAGTTCAGCTGACGGCGACTAACACGATGCGATATCTAGCTTAAGGTCAAAACATACACTCTCCTGGGCGAAACTACGCCCAGTTCAACGACCAAATGTGTCCCAAACAGACACACCGGCTTTATAGCTGATGGCATAAACGTACATCCCAGACTATATTACTCTAACCCCACACTTGTCTTTATTCCATAACTCCAAAACAAGTCATTATCGATATTCAAAGGATATAATCATTATGAGAATAAAAGGAATAAACATTGTATATTAAAATGGAAACTTTTTATAATTAGAAACTTACTATTTTTAGAAACTTACTTAAAATAGAAATATTGTTATAGAAAATTCGTAAGTTATTAAAAGAAGTGAAATGTATAAACATAGCATTTCTAACAAAATTAACATTTTATTATTATCGTCGTTATCGTAACTTTATTATACATCTCAATTTGTTACTCAAATATAAATAAAATTTAATTTCAGAAAGGAGATATTTTAAGAAAAACGATATCAAAGTTAATTGAGTAACGAGTTTTATAAATAAAATGAGAGTTACAAAAATTTCAAATTATTTTTAATAAATAGCTTTTATTAATAAATAATACGGATTTTAATAAAAATAGTCAATCGAAAATAATTAGTGCAAATAGTCTGGACTAAAAATATATTTAAAACTAAATCGACTATTTTCTCATTTATTAATATAAACCGGAAAACGAAAATTAATTTATTCAACAAGTATACAAATCTCGATTATAATAGAAAAATACGACTCTGAGTTAAATTATAAATTAACGAAATATGACAAAAATATGAAATCGATACTATTTAGTTACTAGTGTCACGATAACCAACAAAATATTATGAACGATCATAAATAATAAAATTACTAACGATTTATAAAACGATATCAAAAGTCGTAAAATATTTATAAAACGCACGATTTAAAGATATATTTTAGCAAATAATAAATAGCTAAAATTAGAAAACCGGAGTTAAAATATTTACTACATACTACTACTCAAACATACGATATAAAATCGAGTAACGTCCTAAAGTTACCTCAAGTCGATACCCGAAACGAACTCGTACTCGTCTTCTTGATCAATCCAGTAGAAATGTCGTCTTTAAGCTCCAAGTTGTAGAACCGCTAGACTTTCGTTAGCATGAGTCACCACGACAATCGAGTAGAGAAAAAAAATTAAATAAAAGGATGAGACAGGGGTAATCGACACAAGACGGAAAGAAGAAAGGACATAAGATGGATATAAAATGAGTTGGAGGGAAGAATAGAGTCCAAAGTCGAGCTGAAAACGACAACATTCCGACAACCGCAACATCGACAATGAGGACAACAAAACGAAGAACAAGAAGAGAAATAAGAACGAGAACGAGCAGGAATTTATCGAATCAACAAGAATGAACTAAGAAGAGGAAGGACAAACGGAACAGAGTAGCAGCAGTAACGTTAATAGCATCAGCAGCAGCGTTGAACGTGGACAGCAATAACAAGCAATAACGACGCGATCAGCAGTAGCAGCGTAAGACAAACAGCAATAGTAGCGACAAGGGTGACAGCAAGACAAACACGATCTACATCAGACGGAACAAGAAGTAACA
The DNA here is from genome assembly GCA_958450325.1 of Agrostemma githago. NCBI lineage: Eukaryota > Viridiplantae > Streptophyta > Magnoliopsida > Caryophyllales > Caryophyllaceae > Agrostemma > Agrostemma githago. The sequence continues at coordinate 58,794,417 of OY288252.1, read as the reverse complement.
GCAGGTACTGTACAGCAGGTGTCGTAACAAAAGAACGAAAAACAGTAGATGAAGCCCACGGAAACAGAACGATCAAGAGAACGATAAACAAATCGCAAACAAGGACCAAAAAACGCAGCAGCAAGAGCTGCAAAAGACGGAGAAGAAGAAGAATAATAAATGGCAACATGGTCGAGGATGAATTGATAGAAGGCGGACAACAAACAACAACAAAATGCTGCCACTTATGACGCTTAAAAAAAAGTATTAGCATCGTCATACAGCAGCAAGAATGCCAAAAATGACATCGACGTTAGAGAAGAAGGAACAGAAGACAGATACAGACCGAGCACATCAATGGCACACAACACGGCAGCGGCAACAACAGATGAATAACCATCAAACAAGGAGGAGAAAGGCGAGACACAGAAGAAGAAGAAGAAGGGACTACCTTTCGTTAACCCCGGGTCACGTCATCACCGTTGCTGAATAGGAGGACTGATGCACAAAAAAACAGGTACGAGGGATACGAAAAACGAACAGGATCGATAGCAGCAACAGAAGAAAATAGCAGCAGCCGCGAGCAGAGGACGGAAATAGGGGCTCGAAAGATAGTACGACGACGAACAATTGTCGATTGGCGAAGATGACAGTGAAAGTGGTGATGATTGATGAAGGGATGAAAAAAATGGAGGAGGAGATAGAGATATGGTGAAGCGGGGAATAAAAAGAAGGAGGACGGTGGAGTAAGAAGAAAAGACAAAGGGGACGAATGTTATAATAACTGAGATTGAAAGATGAATCGGTGGAGGAAAAATGAAGGGGGTGTAATTTAATTAGTGGGAAAGTGGGAAAAGAAGTGGTCCACCGTCCACTAAATAAAAAAATTATGATAGGAAAACGGATTGATTAAATGAATCGGTTTAGAATACAAATTAAATGAATCCCGTAACGATAAGTTGACTGATCCACGAAAATGAATTAAAATCGAGTCAATAGAATTAAAAAATAATCGGGCCGTCAAATAAAATGAGTAAATAAAGTATTCGAGATGAAAACGAAGTTGATAGAAATAAATAATTAGATGATAAAAATATATTTCCCGGTAAATAATAAATTTTCGTCGAAGTGAATTAAATTGATTTCTCAAGGAAAGGTAATAAATGTTTTGACGAAATTTAATATAAATGAACTTCGAGCTGAAAATAGAAATTCGAGCTTAAATATAAATAAATAAACAGGATTTAGAATTTAAATCGTCGAAATAGATTTTCGATAAGAATTAAATTTAATGTATAAAATAAATCGAAATATAAATAAAATTATGTTTTAAATATAAGAAGAGTTCCCGTGATAAATAGAATTTTAGAAGTTTGAAACGATTAAACGATAAATTCGCTTTATAATAATTTTAAGAATTACGAGTTAAATCGTAAAAATAAAAATGCGAACATAATTTTAATTTAATTTAATTTATAAAAATTAGGGGTGTTACATTAGTCATGTCCAACGATTCTTAAAATAAATGAAACTAAACACATAAATTGAAAAAATAAAAAGCAATTACCTCCTGCTCTTCTAAAATTTATGTTGATGACTTTGACAGTAGCTTTCTCATATCTTCATCCCATATTATGATTTCAGCAAACTTACATGCGTCATCCATAATCAAAAACTTTGCCTGGAATCTGTTAACGGTAAACCATGCTGTTAGTGTACTGTATTTCGTTTGAACTAGGGGGGATGATAAATGATTAGTGGTGACCTGATTTTTGGCTCTCGCTTAGCGACGTCGTATTGTTTGCACATCTCTTTCTTGCAGTACCACATATTGTTGTCACTTTATATAATCTTGGATCTGCATTCTTCACATGAATTGTAGCACCACTCCTTCGACGTGTCCATTTCGTAAAATATTGTTAAGGTTACAAAGACTCTGGGCTTTTAATTGAACGATTAAATGGTAGTGAAATAAGTTAGTTGTTTACAGTAGTGGACGGTAATGAAGTTAGAAATGATAATGATATCAACGGATAATGAAGCTACGGTAATATGTTTCAGTGCTGAAATAGGTAACTGTACCTTCTTGCTGCTCTTAATCTCTTTCAAAGAAAGACATTTACTTCAATTCAGTATACTGGCTGATTCGGGAGTTAGGGTCGGTGGGTGGTGTAACTTCCACCGATCTGGGCTCTTGCTAGGAGTGTTACCTAATAAAGTATCATTGTAGTGTCATTAATTTTGGAGTTAGGGTACTATGTTGTTTCATGTGGAATCAGTCATACACTGAACTTACATGCTATATTAAAACGCTCTACCTCTTCCATTTCTGGATTAACAATAATCAATGTTGCATCCCTTGTCACAATGCTGATTTTGTCTTTGTAAATGAGATAACAGTAGTTCGTGTTAGGGTAGAAGAATAACAGTATGAATGTGATGTAAATGAAAAAGGTTAAACATACCTCTCCATTCATTTCTCTTGACGTGTCGCAACACTAACACGGGTCTAGCCTTGTTAATGTAGATGTTAACAACGCATACAATGTCTGATATGAATTCACCAAATATGGAACAGCATAGCTGCTCTTTCCTGTACGAATGTGTAAAACAGACTAAGAAATATATTCTTATATATGGTTGTAGGTCATTAGTAGATGAAAGCAGAATTCTTACTGTGCATTTTCGAGGGTAATAGTTGTCTAGTGAAAGCCTTTTGCAGATTTCTGAATTGCTTGATACTCTACGAACTTGCCTATCACATCTGTAAATTACAATCAAAACTGTAAATTTTTGGCCATGCAGACTGTAATCTGTTATTATTTTTGGATCTGCCATATATGTACTTACCAAAATATACATTAGCGTCAACATTGACGTGTATTATATCCTGGAAATCGATAAAGTTGTACACACATAAAGGAATGTTCGGGTCAGGATGCATCTTCATCAATTTTGTGCTATATTCGAACCAAATACGACACTTGTGAGAGGTTGCTTTTTCTTCCGCAACATTTGATGAAGTTGAAAATTTAGAAATTGTATAGATTTCACCCTCTATGAAACCCGAATTGTATAACTTGACCAATTTTTGTCTGACTGTCCCTTGAATCGTTGCTCCCTGAACATCAAAAAAATCGAAATCAATAACGATGTTCAAATATTATGTAAAAATTGCATTGCTTATTTGTATGATATTTTTACTGAGCTATCAACAAAAATAAGCTCGATGCCAAATATTATATCATTAGATTTAGCATTCTGGTTGACGTTCTGTGGCTGCTTCTTCTTTCAGATCCACTTTCGCATAACCCTAACCGTAATGGAAACTGCATTCATGCGTTCGGTAATCTCGGCGATAGATTTTGGTTGAAATTGGAACGCCATAATGAAACGGTGACAAAGAGATATATTGAATTGAATTTATTTGTGAATTTGTTGAAATCAATAAACAAAGAAAATAAACAATTACAGAAACCTGTAATACATATATAATATGTATTATGGAGGAGTTAAATGAAGTTGGAAGTTAATTAGATGTGGGAAGTTAACGTGAAGTTGGAAGTTGAATTTAAGTGGAGAGGTAACTGCTGTTGGTTTGCAAGCAGTTTTTTTTTTTTTAAAGTAACAGCCACGTTGGATCCAGTGTGGCGCCAAATAGGACGATGACTTGGAAGCTGACGTGGGTGAATGTGGTGCGAGTATTTTCTTCAGCATTAATATATATATAAGAGATAGTTACGTAAAATCAGATAACATTATTATATAGTTAATTATATTTGAATTCCATCTCAATACAATTACACGAGTTACAATAACTGAGATTCTACATTGGAATAACTACGTAACATTAGATAACATTATTCTAAAATTTATTATATTTGAGTTCATCTCAATACAATAACACAAGTTATTCAATACAATAACTGACTTTCTACATTGAAATCATTACATATCTACATTGAAATAACCTGATAACATTATTCTCAGTAAACAATTGAGTTAACTATAAAATAACTATGTTACTTCATTAAAATAATCTTGTATGTACATCGAAATAACTAAAAAAATCTGAGAAAAAAATGGTTTGGGAATTTTGAGAGTTTTAATTTCAGCTCTTGATCATGTGAGATGACCACAATTAAGAGATAAATTGTACCAAATATGATAAATGTACCAGATCTTGCCTCTCTCTCTCTCTGTATATATATATATATATATATATATATATATATATATATATATATATATATATATATATATATATATATATATATATATATATATATATATATATAAGAGGGATATATATCAACTATATATAGATAGGTTCACTTAAGGTCAACAACTCTTATAAGTTCATAAGTTCCAGTGTTAAAGTTACACAAAAAGTGCTTAAAGTTACACGAGATGAGTGATAAAGTTGAAGTTGTAGGGTTACAACCCTTAAACCCAAGGACCTGTTACGAGTATTAACCGAAAAGACAAAAGAAGAGGGATAACAATTATACCTTATTTGCAGCGGAACAGCGTATTAATAAGAAGTATAATAAACCCAGAAATATATATAATCTCCACGGACAGAATAAATAATCTTCACGGACAAGAATAAATAATCTCCACGGACAGAATAAATAATCTCCACGGACAGAATAAAGCACCCCAAACGTGATGCCTCCTTTGGTATCCACACGGGTACGGAACTGCGGTGTATATGCTCGTATAAGGGTTTTGTGAGACGGTCTCACAAAATTCTCTCTCTAATAATATATGGAATAATACTCTGAATTGTATTATTTGGTTCATCATATGAACCTCCTTATATATATGAGAGCTAGAGAAGGTAGAATTAGGTTATTCCCATAACTCTAATTACCATAGTTAGATTATTAGTATAACTCTAATTACCATAACCCGACAACGCAGCTGGGTCCGTATTACTACTGACCCGATATATTTAATGTATCGATATATATTAATAATATCCCGTACACTTTGTGTGTGACCCAATGGGCCCACTTAAGACTACCAGACACGTAACCTATTTACGTGTCAACCCGACATCGACCTCTAGCAAGGCATATTGGATACATAGACTTAAGCGGGTTAATCCGTAGGACAGTGGACATAACTCCTTCAGTCTCCCACTTGTACATGTCCTCTCAAGAACGGCGTTAAGTCTCTTTGCTACTATTGTCTCCAATTGAAAATGAGGTAAGAAAAAGTGTCATCCTCACATATCTCAATCTTTTACTCGAATCTTTGAGTTGACTTGTTAAAAGAGCAGATAGATGACAATCATCCTATCTGAGCGCGGCCACGCATTTGTACAAGTCACACTCTCCGAGTGGCCAAGAAACAATAAATTCCCTTCAATAAAGGAAGAGCAAATCCCCTCTTGTCTAACCACATCCTATCACATGATCCATCCATGCCCAATAACCATCCATAGCCCCCTTTCACAGCTGACGAGGAATAGTATCAAAGCATACACATCACATGTACAGAATAGTCAAAGACTCAGGTCTAAAGACCGTACAAGTTCATAACTTGCAAAGAACTTTACTGACACTAAGCGAAATCTTAGTAAAATCCTTTTCGACGGGTCTGTCTAATGCATGTTCTTAACATACACCCGTGTGCCTGGTTTAGTATCTCAATACCTATGACTCAAGGAACTTAGTCATCAACCAACTCACACACCAGTCATTTAAGGGTATTCAAATGTCCCAACACAATACCTTGACTAGAGACAAAATAATTACATCATCCAAATAGAGTTCCAAGACTAAGTCACGTACTTAGTGATCTATTTCATCAATGTAAATTATTAAGGGACAAAACTTGGTTACACTAATAACCAAATGACAATATGTCATACATATATCAATTATCGAAATAACTCCCACTAAACCAAACACCTCTAAAAGTACTAAGACCACTCGCCCATGCGTCTTATACCAATCATAACAATATGATCTTTATGTAGAGGAGGTTTCGAGACATACAACATTTGTATCGGTTATTTACAAACATATAATCAATCTACCTTCTCTCGATTAAGGTAAACTGTTAGTTTCATAAGCAACAAATTGCTTCATAAACTTTAAAGTTGAGTGTGTGTTTATTTCGTAATCAAACGTCTATTTGCTTCAGAAGCAATAGAACACTAACTTTAGTTATAATATTAGTCATAAAGTTGTTCTTTGGAACCGTTCCAACACACAACTTCTCATCCAAAACAAAATATACTGAGATTACAATCTCACGTCATCTTTGTCTATTTGGAAATATGAATCGTTGTAACTTGTTTACAATAATTCGCTTATCACATCATGCGCATCTCTTAAATAATATCCCTTTTGCTTCTTAAGCGCAAAGGAACAATTCTTAGATAGCATTCTAGTGACACTCACTAGATTAGTATCTACTCGTCACACGAGCACATAATAACCACATTTCTTGCAAAGCAATCAAATGTCGTTTAGTTAGAGAAGTATGTCACTTACATACCAAATCATAACAATAAATGCACTCCCACTAGCCTCTTGTACACAGTCTTTCTTCGTCTCAAAGGAAAACAAACATCTTTGAATTACCACATTGAGAACGAAGATACTATTCCATAATACTTGCTCCAATCGAATTGGATCACTCACATTTGTCTAGCAATTTTAATAATATGAAATTCATACGATGTGTCGCACATACATCATATTGCATCCCTTTCAAGAAATGTATTTCACATATATATGTCAAAAACTCATCAAATGAGTGATGATAATCAAAATGCTAAATCGTTCCTAATAGACTCAAGCATAATGTTGTAAAAAGGGTTTTCCCATAGTCATTACTATGAGATCAATCCTTAACTATCAACTATGTTTCATAGATACTCTTATATCAATCTACATCGTCTTTATATTGAAAACTATTCTTCACTATAAGACCCATTTAACCAAAGTCTATACCTGGTAGTTATGGTATATAGAATCTATTAGATTTTATGTGACTTTTGAAGTCTTTGCCCATTATTGTTTCATTATAGGTCAAACCTATGTAGGGTAATATTTTACAGCTAAGATGATCATGACTTTTCATGGATGCATCAATATCCTCTTCAACAGTTGTAGAGAATTGCTGTTAATTTTGAACAATTCAAGGTCGATTCTACTCCCACTGTTTCCATTAGAAATCACATATTTTAAAAGAAACATACCACTCCATTCAACAAAACAGTTTTGTTCTTTGGTTGGTTTGTAGAATTAACATAATACCCCTAATAAAACACATGCCATAATTGAGTCTAAGTTCTAGAAAACAATTTTCTTTAAACTTAACTTGATAATTAAGAAAAGACTTTTAAGAACATTTTCAATCCATATCTCATATGGTGTCTATTCTCCGACTTACATGGACAATCTCATCAACATTCGTACAAAGACTTTTATAGTGCATAACTTTCTAAACAGTCAATAAAATCTGCATAACTCATCATAGACCAAATCATATCAAATATGGTTCGATGTAGTTTGAAACACTTTTCACTACTTCTAAGATGATCACAATCTTTTAGTTCAATTCCTCCCTGTTTCAATCATATCGAACGACTCGTATCAACTTATCAAGTTGATCTTGTACTTTTATCTGAATTTCCTTGAACAATTCAAAGCATTCAGTTTCAAAATTCATCAAATGAATAAAACCATACATGTTACCCATTTTTCCAACACTACTAGTTAAACTCACATGTATCTGTATATGTGTGATCCAACAAGTCTAAGTACCCTCCCATTACAAATAATAGGAGTCACTTCTAATGTCATTTATCCATCTTAACAAGATCCATTTACCTCAAATGATCCTTATCAATAAGGTTTATAATTTCATCATTATGAAACTATTCTTATGTTTCTTGTCTCATGGATTAAGGACAATGTCATAATAGGTAAAATTTGAGTCGAGTGACTTGAACCTTTTGATCGTTATGTTACAAATAAAACATTCACTACTAGGAATGTAGAGTCCAACAATCATGTTAGCCTTATTATTGTACTTCATATTCTTGCAAGATATAGAGCAACAATTGTTCTATTTTTATTAAAACTTTTCATGCCCATACATGAAACAGAATCAATATTCTTGCTAATTTAATGACTAGTACAAGGATAACAATTATTCAATTCCAGTAGTCAGCTTTATGGTAAAATTAAGTGATTTTCCTTTTATATATGAAACAACAACGTTTGTCCATTTCAAAAACACTTCACTTATATACCATTATTTCACCCTCCTCGAGCCATCACATCCACAATGTAATAGTTGCATTTGGTATCTTATACCAAAACAGTAGAATGAAAGTAACAATTACTTTAGTAACATACACACCAAAAGTCATACTTCAATTGATTTGCAGATTTTCTAGACACTTCTAGAAACTGTCTACCAATGTCTTATATTTGTCATTACATTAATGACTAATAAAATCGTACCTAATCTAAATTTGGCAACAAGTTTGGGTATGACAACGATTGTCCTTTCCTTACTTTAACCAATGTCTTAGATTCATTAATCTTTATCTCAAGCAATTTTCTTAATGAACTCATAGAACATTAGTATTATTTGCCTTCTTGATACAATGTTCAATTGCCTTTTAACATCTCATGCTAAAAGGTGAGAAACTTTATTGAATCACATGTTTATTCATAATAAAGTGACTTAAACTTATGACTAATTGAAACGATTTCAATTCCTAATTCTTTAGAAAGAAGCATCCAAAATTTCCTGACTGTCATCATATGACATATGGATTAATTAGATCATCTTCAACATTTTCTCACTTAATGAGAACGATTCCCTTATTGAAACAATTGATTTTGGTACTTATAGTAATCATCTCCATAACTCTAATTATACAGTCTATACTGTACATTAGCACTGGTTATAATTTGTCGAAATTATCCTTCACAAGGAAAAAATCCATATCTCTAATTTTGAGAACTATTCTCAAGATACCAATCGACGAGGTTGAACAATTCAAACTCATCTTTAATAAATGTGATAAAGGGACTAAATTACAACTACAATTATATGCAAAGTAAAACGATAATTAATATTTATAATCTTAAACAATTTTAAGATAAAATCATGAAAACTACCCTCAAGTTCGCATAATATTCCAAGATCCAAAACCTTTTGTCGCTTAAGTGAACTTGGGCTCACTGCTCAAGCTCCAAAAGTAAAGGTAGACAACAAACTTGTCAATTACATCTCTATGTAATTCCTGGTTCGTCGGAATTAGTCATCATATGACACCAACTATTTGCCTCAAAGCCCAAGTCCGACTTGATAGCAATGTTAAGCAAACCACACTGAACCTGTGGGTAACGGTTACCCACCTACTCAATCCACACACATCGGCAAAGCACCGCTTAGGCAGTCACTTCAACCAATGATATGAAATTGTTGTAGTGGTCAATTCTGGAAAGGCAATACTTAATATTTGTGCGAGGGATTAAATGCATTATGGGTCCTAAACATGCTGCTATGTCAACTTACAAGGCAACCTAATCACACAAGTCACAAGTCTCAAACAATAAAAGCATGCATCATATGACATAATAATTCAATTGTTACTGGTGATTTGCGTATAAAACAAGTTAAAAGATCCCATATTTTGATTCATAATCATATTATGATTCATAATTGCTATTTGGTTTGAACAATTTCACCAATATCTTTCATTTTTCCAACTACGAGAAACAATTTCCCACTCGGAAAAATTGAACAGATATACAAAACTCGATTCACAATCGATCCGCAACTTATAATTGTCATATAGATGAACAATTCATCAAAATCAAATAAGTGTCGAGAAACTCTTTTCCCGATCTATATATGATAATATGATAATTAAAAAGCATAAAATTATTTAGCCGATTTAGAAAACTAATTTTTCACTGATTCGGAAAAATAAAAGTATAATCCATGTTTGATTCATAATCAACACACAAACGCAAGAAAACGATTTTTCTTAAAAGCGTCGCTCGACCCGACACCATGTCGTCCGAGTAAATATTGTGTCGTCTTGGTCAAACCTTGGCCTCTCGGGTCATCCTGTTCCAATCGGGACACATCCGTGCCTACCGAGTCATACTCGTGCCAACCGAGTCACACCCGTTCCGACCGAGTCAAACTCGTGTCGACCGGGTTGACCTTGTTTCGTTCCGTCTCCACCATAATTAAAATGGGTCTTGTCCTAATCTTATTAGGACTCATCGTCAACATTAAATTCTAGTAATTTTACGTTCTCAATTTCAATCGAGTCTTGACTAATCTAATTAATCTCATCGTCAACAAGGAAATTTGAGATTATAGTGGGTCAATTTAGGGTAAATTAAATTAAAACATAATCTATATTAAATTTTAAATTAATTTTAATATATAATCAATTTTAGAATTTAACAATTTAAACTCATAAATTATAACAAACCCTAAATATGAAACGATAATAACTCGATCGATTAGCCGCAATGGAATGAAACCAAACTTCATGACATATACTTCATACGACCAAGTACGTACGTAAGGTTTATGCATGAAAACTCAAAACAAGAAAAATCACATGACAATGCAACATGTAACATCATGGTAAGAAGAATTTGGTGCAACTCATCAAAGGATTAAGCGGCAGTAACACGTACTTAGAATCAATCGAGAACAATTCTCGCGAGATAAAATCAAATTAATACGCGGACGAATCTTTTGTAACCAATTACGAGACATAGATTCACGTCAATTAGATTAATATTACGTAACAGAGGCTCTGATACCACTGTAGGGTTACAACCCTTAAACCCAAGGACCTGTTACGAGTATTAACCGAAAAGACAAAAGAAGAGGGTTAACAATTATACCTTATTTGCAGCGGAACAGCGTATTAATAAGAAGTATAATAAACCCAGAAATATAAATAATCTTCACGGACAAGAATAAATAATCTCCACGGACAGAATAAATAATCTCCACGGACAGAATAAAGCACCCCAAACGTGATGCCTCCTTTGGTATCCACACGGGTACGGAACTGCGGTGTATATGCTAGTATAAGGGTTTTGTGAGACGGTCTCACAAAATTCTCTCTCTAATAATATATGGAATAATACTCTGAATTGTATTATTTGGTTCATCATATGAACCTCCTTATATATATGAGAGCTAGAGAAGGTAGAATTAGGTTATTCCCATAACTCTAATTACCATAATTAGATTATTAGTATAACTCTAATTACCATAACCCGACAGCGCAGCTGGGTCCGTATTACTACTGACCCGATATATTTAATGTATCGATATATATTAATAATATCCCGTACACTTTGTGTGTGACCCAATGGGCCCACTTAAGACTACCAGACACGTAACCTATTTACGTGTCAACCCGACATCGACCTCTAGCAAGGCATATTGGATACATAGACTTAAGCGGGTTAATCCGTAGGACAGTGGACATAACTCCTTCAGAAGTGATAAAAGAGTTAAATGTTATTAATTACATATGGTGAACTTATTTGATCTCTTATCTTTCTCTCTCCCTCCCTCCCTCTATATATATATATAATGAGGGTCGGTAGCCTACCATGGGTCGCCCGTCAAATGGGCACCTAGGGTGGCCTATCCCAAGAACAAAAGGGGGTCTGCCTTATAGGCCATCCTGCGAGTTCACTGCACTCTCAAGTATGCAACCCGTCACCTGCTATCCGGCAGGCCATGCCATCGGCCGAGCAGGGTAAGTACGTCTCACGTCTCTTTGTCCCTGGGGCGTTCTTCCCCTTGGCAGGGCCAGGGGAAACCAGGGGCCCCTCCGTCATTCTGCCTAAGGTATATGGAAATGGGTGGACATAACGGATCCACGTGTCGCTTTACTGACCACCCATCTTCTTTCTCTCTCTTTCGCATTTCTCTCTCTTGGAGGATGGTATAAATACTTTCCTTCCTCCCACATACAAAAGATTGGATTTTCTCTCTCTAGATTCTCACTCTAAAAACGCCACCTATCTCCTCACGAACTAGGTTCATCAAGGCATTCCACGGACTGACTTAGGCATCGGAGAGGGTTCCCTCGGACACCTCCGAGGCCCTATGCGTTCATTGTGCAGGGAGCAGGCCATCTTCGCCGGGAATGTCCGATCGACGGAGTGAGGAGAAGGAGAGGTTGAAGGAAGTCAAACGATTATCACATTTGTAATACCACATCCTAGGACCTGAATTCAAATTCGGGTTAATTGATTCCTTAGTCGGAACAATTTGGCGCCGTCTGTGGGGAAGAATTCGGTTGTGCTCACGAGTTACCCACCAGAAATCAACCAGTTAAAACAATCATGCCTGAAATTGTTGACGCTAGTTCGGGGGCAGGTCCGACGGTCCCACCGGAGGCCCCCCTGTATGGCATGCCGTTGCCAGAGAAAATGCCCGCCGCCACAAGTCCAGGAGTAGGGCGGGCCAGTCTTCAGAAAGCACCCGGCAGGGACGCCGCTGTCATAGCAGGGCAGACTGGACATCAGAGGCACAATTTGAACCTCACTCCTGCTCAGATGGCGCAAACAGCGGCCTTCTTCTCGGCAATGCTCAACCAAGAGTTCACTCTAGAGGACCTGGTAGGCAGGGTCACGACGACCCCCAGGCAGCTCCACTTTGAAAGTGGGGAAGGAACTGGGGGCACGAAGCGGACCGCCGCCAGAAAAATCCAAAGGAAAGCAAAGAAAACGGCTCAAGCGTATGCGCAAGTGCAGAAGTGTATTACAGCAGACAACCAGGAGCAGCCTGTTCAACAGCAGGCATTCTCAATACATACCACTGAATCCACAGCTGCCCTCGAGAAAAGGGGTTTGTCCCAAGATCTGAGAGATCGAATGAGGCACAGAGAGCCCACGTCCAAACGCCTGGGGGATAGGCAGGGTGATGTCTTCTCCAGGCTGACACCTATGGCAGAGTCGCAGCCAGCGCCAGGGCTGTCTCAAAGCCTCCAGTCAAGACTCAACCAGGGGCAGCCCATTAAGTCAAGGCATCGTCAGGGCGACAATCTCGAGCCTGCCCAGAAAAAACGCTCACGATATCTCTCCCCTGCCAGAGATGACGAAGCAATCAGTAGGCAGCCGCCCAGACACCGCTCCCCCGACAGTAGGAAACCGACCCCTGACAGATGGGATGATCACGGTTACCACTCCGTCGGGAGCAGGTCAAGGATGGGAGGCAGACCTACCAGGACCCCACTTCACCCGGAAGTGCAGGGGTATCCCATTCCAAAAATCAAAATGCCGTCTGTTAAGTTCGATGGCACGACCGACCCAGAAGATCATTTGGCTGCATATGAAAGTCACATGGGTATGTACGACGCCGACGATGCAGTATGGTGTAAAATCTTTCCCACCACCCTGGTGGGTCTGGCCCAGGGGTGGTTTAGGGATTTGCCACAAGGTTCAATCAGCTATTTCATCGAACTAGCCGAAGCTTTTCTAGACCAGTATGTTGGGAACAAGAGACGCCGTCTCACCCGATTCGACCTAATGACCCTTAGACAGAAGAAGGGCGAAACTGTCAGGGAATACCTGAAGAGATTTGATCTGTCCTTCCAGCAGGTCAAGGAGATAGATGACCCAACAGCAGCATATGCGCTGACCAACTCCCTGCTCCCTGGAGAAATGAAGAATCAAATGATCAGAGCTCAGCCGGAAACTCTGGTCAAGGCTCGAAAAATTGCTGAAGGTTTCAAGCTGCAGGAGGAATTCCACAGCCTGCCGGATACCCCCGTAGGCCCTGCCAGGCCGCAGGGGGGCCGCAGGGTGGGCGCGGTAGAGCCGAGGCAGGGAAGCAGAGAGCTGAGGAGGGAGACACCCCCAGGAAAGAACGCGTAGCTTACCAGCCCAGATTTGACAGCTATACGGCTCTCAACATATCCAGGGCAGGAATTTTCGAGCTAGAAAAAGAAACAGCTAAATGGAATCGCCCGAGTAAGCCGCACAGCCGGAAGGGAGACTCGAAGAAATTTTGTACGTTCCGTGACTGTGTAGGGCATACCACCGAAGAATGCCGCCACCTGAAAGACGAGATCGAAAAACTCATCAGGAATGGCTGGCTGAGTAGCTATGCAGCAAGGAACAAAGCCCAGAAAGAAACAGTGGAAAAACCTGAGGGCTCGGTGCAAAACCGCCTGATAATCCATGTGATATCAGGAGATGCAGAGGGTCAGACAAGCAAGAGAGGCCAGAAAAGGCAAATCCGCGAATTGAGAAACCAAATCTGCTACGCTGAAAGAGCAGGAAGTCCAAAGGGTATGACCCTGAGCATCACCCCTGAGGATGCAGGGCGAGTAATATACCCCCACAGTGACCCCTTGGTACTGTCCCTCGAAATCAGCAATCACATTGTAAGAAGATGCATGGTGGATACTGGTGCCTACACGAACTTAATGTACAAGGACGCCTTCGAGAAAATGGGTCTGGAGAAAAGACACCTGAAACCTGCCCCTAGATCGTTGTACGGGTTCAGCGGGGCAGGCGTACTTCCCATGGGAATTATAGATCTGCCAGTAACATTTGGGGAGGGGACCTCCGCCAGGAATGTCAGGGCATCATTCGTTGTGGTAGACGCGAAGTCTGCGTACAACGCCCTGATAGGCAAAGCCACCCTGGACGAAATTGAAGCTGCCATATCAATCAGGGCCCTAACCATAGCCTATGTGACAGACTTCGGCATGGAGGGAAAGGTACACGGGGACCAGGAGTCGGCCAGGCAGTGCTACTCCGTGGCCCTGCAAACCCACGAAATCGAGAGAAAAGGGAAAACAAAAGCTGACAGTTCCCCCAGAAGGGAGGGAGAGATTCCAGCTGGCCAGCAGGCAGCTGACCACCTCGAACCTGGTGGGGAAAGCATGCTGGTGGACCTGGAACCAGGAAGACAAGTCCTCATTGGAGCTGACCTGGAAGAGTCCTACCAAGCAGAGCTGATCAAGGTCCTAAGGGACAACAGGGACGTGTTCGCCTATTCACATCGTTCACAGGCTGAACGTAAGTCCGGAGGCTCGCCCTGTGAAGCAGAAGAAGAGAAATATGTCTGCAGAGAAGGACCTGGCCATCAAAGAGGAAATAGAAAAACTTTTGAAGGCGGATTTCATAGAAATCTGCGACTACCCTGAATGGCTAGAGAATGTCGTAATGGTTAAGAAGTCCTCGGGTGCATGGAGGATGTGTGTGGACTTCACAAACCTCAATAAGGCCTGCCTGAAGGAGTGCTACCCCCTTCCAAGAATAGACCAGCTGGTAGACGCCACTAGTGGGTAATCCATGCTGAGTTTTCTGGATGCTTTTTCAGGGTACCATCAGGTGTATCTTTGGCAGCCTGACAGGGTGAAGTGTGCCTTCATCACCAGCTCTGGCACTTATATGTATAAAATAATGCCATTCGGACTGAAGAACGCAGGTGCCACCTACCAACGGTTAGTCGACAAAGTCTTCGAAGACTAGAAAGGAAGGAATCTAGAGGCTTACGTCGACGACGCTATCGTGAAAAGTAAAGGGGACAATGAACACCTGATGGATTTGCAGGAGACTTTCTCCTCCCTGCGTATCTACAAAATGACACTCAATCCAAAAAAGTGTACGTTTGGAGTTCGTTCTGGTAAGTTCCTGGGCTTTCTGGTTAGCTCCAGAGGGATAGACGCCAACCCAGAAAAGGTTCAGGCTGTCTAGGATCTCCCAGAACCCAAAACCATAAGAGACATCCAGCGCCTGACGGGCAGGATGGCTGCCCTGGCACGCTTCATCGCCAGGTCAGCAGACAAATCAACCCCATTCTTCAAAGTGTTAAAAGGAAACAAGCAGTTCAAATGGGAAGACGAACAACGAGAAGCTTTTGAGAAACTAAAGGAGCATTTGAAGAAACTCCCTACCCTGGCAAGACCAGTAGCAGGGGAGAAGCTTTTCCTCTATATCGCCGTAACTAATTCAACGGTGAGCGCGATTATCTTGAGGGAAGAAGCAGTCTCCCAGCAGCCTATATATTTCGTAAGTCATGCCCTGGGGACAGCAGAAAAGAACTATCCAGTGGTAGAAAAGGCAGCCTACACAGTCGTCATCGCGGCCAGAAAGCTCAGGCCATACTTTGACGCACACCCGGCCGTGGTACTGACGGACCAACCACTGGAGAAGGTACTGGAAAAATTTGAGAAGTCTGGGAGACTGCTGAAATGGGCTATCGAATTGAGCGGGTTGGGAATATCATACAAGTCCAGGACCGCCATCAAGGCGCAGGCTTTGGCGGATTTCCTAGCCGAGTGTTCCCACTCAGAAGAAGATGACTTCCCTGCCGGAGAATGGGTGGTATACACAGATGGGTCCTCCACGGCCAATGGTGCGGGGGTAGGGGTTGTGCTGACCAGCCCCGAAGGAGTGGACTTCGAGCATGCACTCAGGTTCACCTTCCATGCATCGAACAATGAGGACGACTATGAGCCCGTCCTTGCAGGGATTAAGCTGGCCAGAGCCACAAGGGCAGAGCGAGTTATCTTAGCAATAGACTCCCAGCTCATTGCTAACCAGATTAATGGAGAATACGAGGCTAGGGATCAGGCCATGGCTGCGTATCTGGAGAAGGTAAAGCTGGAATTATCAGGTTTGAAATCCTACGAAGTCAAGCAGATCCCCCGGTCCCAGAATAACCGGGCGGACGCCCTGTCAAAGCTTGCCAGCTCCAGCCTGCAAGACATAAGAAGGTCAGTCTGGGTGGACGTTGTCCAAGAAAAGTCCACCACCTGTCAGACGATCAATGCAATTGAAGAGGCAGGGCCCGAAGACTGGATGACCCCCATCATCCAGTTTAAGAAATATGGAACCCTTCCCTCTGATCCTGCACAAAAAAGAAGGATGCCAGCAAAAGCAGCATGGTTCATACTAATCGGGGAGGAGTTGTACAAGAAGTCATTCTCCTCACCCCTACTCAAATGCCTGGGGGCAGGGCAGGCTGCAGAGGTTTTAGATGACATTCACTCGAGAATCTGCGGTCATCACATAGGAGGGAGGTCACTAGGCCACAAGGCCCTAAGGGCAGGCTACTACTGGCCAACCATGCTAGCCGATGCGAGAGACCTAACCAGGAGATGCAGGAAATGCCAGTTATTCGCCCCAGCAATCCATGCCCCGGCCCAGGAACTCAGGCCAATTTTGTCTCCCATCCCTTTCGCACAGTGGGGAATGGATATTTTGGGACCCTTTGCTGTGTCAACGGGGGGCCGAAAGTTTTTAATAGTAGGAATCGATTACTTTACCAAGTGGATCGAAGCCGAGGCAGTTCCGAACATCACCAAGCCTGCAGTCAGGAAGGTGATTTGGAGGAATATCATAACCAGATTTGGCCTGCCGAAAGTGCTAGTATTCGACCACGGAAGACAATTTGTCAACGACCTCCTGAGAACCTGGCTGGAAGGCCATGGCATAGCAGTCGCCTACTCTGCTGTCTGCCATCCCCAAACCAACGGGCAGGCTGAAGCCGCCAACAAGCAAATCCTGAATGGGCTTAAAAAGATGGTGGATGAGCTTAAAGGCAGGTGGGCAGATGAATTGCCAAGCATCCTTTGGTCAATCAGGACTACCCGGAAAGAGTCCACAGGTCAGACCCCCTTCGGCCTGGTTTACGGGGCGGAGGCCCTGCTGCTCATTGAGGCAAGGATCCCCACCCTGCGGTCCCAGCAGTATAACAGGGCGGATAATGAAGCAGCAATGACCGAGGCCTTGGACCTGGTCAGGTAAGTAAGGTAGGAGGCTGGCGTTAACATAGCCGCCTACCAGCAGCGAATGAGGAAAGCATACAACAAGAAGGTGAATGAAAGGAGTTTCCAAGTATGGGACTTAGTCTTGAGAAAAACACAGACGGTGGGAAGGTCAAGAGAGCATGGAAAGCTGAGCGCCAATTGGGAAGGCCCGTATGAGGTAACCCGGATTATGGGGCCAGGTACCTACAGAATTACTGATCTTGAAGGCCAGGAGTTGGCTGCCCACTAGAACGCAGACACTCTAAAGAAGTACTATGTCTGACCACAAGAAGATTAAGGGATTTTCTTTCTTTTTGCTATTTCCCAAAAATTGGCGGAGAACGGTCAGAATAGAATGTCGACGGCTCCGACCACGAATATGTTAAAGATATTTTTTGAAATGAAAAGGTCTGAAGTTTATACTCGTTGTCTGTTCAATCTCGCATTTTCACACACAAACGAGCAGGGGGCAATAGGGGGAAGCCCCCCTGTTGCCAGAACCAAGAAAAATGGACACCTCAACAAAATCCCAAGTCCTCCTACCTACCTCTAGGGCAAGCAGAGGGCAGGCCCCCTAGACTTCGACCAGAAGCCAGGGTCAGGCCGGGCCCCACATGTCAAATGAACAAGGACTTGGGGCATTCCCCAACCTTGTATAAAAAACGCTAAGTCCTCCCACCTGCCTCTGGGCACGCAGGGGGCAGGCCCCCTGGACTTCGACCAGAAGCCAGGGCAGGCCGGGCCCCACGTGCCGAATGAACAAGGACTGGGGGCATTCCCCAACCTTGTATAAAAAATGCCAAGTCCTCCTGCCTGTCTCTGGGCAGGCAGGGGGCAGCCCCCCTGGACTTCGACCAGAAGCCAGGGCTGGACATGACTTTGAAAGAAAAGCAGGCAAAATAGAAAACAAAAAGGATACATTCATAAACAAATAAAAGAGTTTGACAAAGGGACGATAAAGTCTGTGAACAGAAGAGTTAAAGTATTACAACAAATAGGCAGCCGGCCACATCAGGGCCCGGCGCGCAAAAAGATCAAAATATCAGCAAAAGAGCGAAGGCGCGGCAGGGTAAGGACAAGAGCCCTCAGAGGACGACTGCCCCGCATGTTAAGCAGGGGGGCACCATGGTCAGGGCCAGCAGCCTCCTCAGGTGTTCTAGTTGCCCGAGCGTCATTCTTGACACCATAAAGATCTCTGAAGGCATCCTCATTAAAGTCAGGAAACATTTCCCTAATAACTTTCATGACAAACTGCGAGGAGGAGGCACCATCATTAAAACCCATTTCCACCGCAGGCTCAGCCTCCTGAACTATGGCATCTTTCTCCTGCTGCCATTCCTCACTCTTCGCCTTCAAGTCATCCTGGGCCCTCTGGAAGTCTGAGTCAGCTTTGGACAGACGCTCCTCTAGGTCAATCACCTTTCTTTTGGTGTGCTCCAACTCAGCCACCGCTTTCTTAGCCTGCTCTAGCTCAACAGCAGCCTGCCTTGCCTTTTTCAGCTCCTCCTCCAGGTTGGACGCTTCCCTTATAGCTCTTTCGCCCTGGGCCACCTGACCCTTAGCTTCCTCCAAATCACCCTCCTTCTTCGCCAGCTGGTCCTTCAAGCTGGCAATGAGAGTAATGTCCTTCTCAATCAGGGCCAGACGGTCAGAAAGAGGAAGCCTAGGAGTAACAGCTAGTTCTTCATCGCTCAGGCGGCTAAGCACTGCCAACTCCGTAGAGGCCTGAAGTACCCGGGAAGTACGCTGGATGTACTGGAGAATCTGGTTAGTAGTGGAGGTTACAGACTTGGTGAGGTGGTCCGCCAAAACGGCACTGGAGTCAGAGAGCAGGGCAGAGACGTCAAGGCTGTCGCCAGCAGTATAGTGAAACTCAGTGTTCTCCTCTGAAAAGAGGGCGCCTGGGGTACCATGAGCAGGGCGCTTGGGGTCCGGTGTGTCTGCCTCTAAATTAACCACATGCGCAGCGCCTGTGGGCTCCCTGTTCCTTTTTCTCCTGCTCTCCAGAGGAACACTCTCCCCAGTCTCCTCAGAGTCAGCAGGTTGCGGTCCCAGGGGAGTACGAATCGCTGCAGGGGAACCCCCCTGCTTGCTGGCGGGAGAGAGGGTGGCCTCCGAGGTAGCCTCCGTCTCCACGCCGCGGGCAGCAGAGGGGGAAGCCGCCGGTTTCGCAGGCGGTAGCCTAGGAGGGAGAGGAAGTCTCGCTCGATTGGCAGGGATACCCTTCAAGTACTTCATCAAATTTTTCTCACCCTTCTTGAAGTTGGAAGGAAGGGAGGGGCGCTTTGCAACGATGGTGAAGTCGTCGTCCAGAGCGAGGTTCCTCACCTCTCTCCTTGTCCAGGTTCGAGTGGCAAGATCTGCAGGGCAAAAGAAGAATCAGTTAGAAAACTATAGGAAGGGATGAAGTAAGACAAGGCCAGTAATGTCCCTGAACTACCTCTATCAAGACCGGGATTCATGCCCACTTGATAAGTGTAGTTTGTAGTGCCTATTTGTTGTGTTTTGGTCCCTTTTTCCTTGTGGAATCGCTCCTTTGGAGTGATTCATGGGCGATCCTATGCATTGTAGAGGGAGTATTGAGCAAGTGAACGCCTTTCAAGCGTTCAAGCAAGGTGCCTCCTACTCTAATCAATACCAAGCTTCCAATCAAGTCCCTCAACAACAAGCCTTTCAACATCAACAACAACATCGTCCCTATGTTCCACCTCCTTTACGGGACAACAATGAAAGTTACCAAGGTTATGTGGGTAATCAAAGACCCTTTAACAACTTCAAGCAAAATAACCAAGGTAACTTCAACAACAAGCAAGGGTTCCAACAAGGGAACTTCAATCATGGTGGTTTCCAAGGAAACCAAAATCTCCAAGGAAACCGGAACTTTCAACAACAACAAAACCACAATCAAGGCCTTAATCAAGGCAATTCTCATGGGTTCCAAGGGAACCATCAACAACAAGCAAATCAAAGTCATCAACAACAAAGCAAGCCTAGGAGTCGGTCTCCTATCCATGACTATGGTACTCCGTTAGCCCTCACCGATACTCCACATAATCCATCATCTCCACCACGGGATTTCGACGTACAAAAGTATATGATGGATATGCAAAGGAGTAATCAAGAGATGGCAAGAAATCAACAAGAGTTCTTTGCTTACGTTCAAAAGGACAACCAAGCAAGAGATGCTCATGCGAAGTCGATGGAAACCCGAATATCTCAACTTGCTTCGGAGATCTCTACAAGACAAAAGGGGCAACTACCTCCTCAAGGCGAAACACCAAAATTTGAGCATGTAAATGCTATTACTACGAGGAGTGGTACATCCTATGAACTCCCTTTTTCACCTAGTGAGCAAGAACCAAGACAAGAAGTCATACCCCCCTCTCAAGATAATGCAAGCTTTGACATTCCAATTGAGGAGAAAGTCTTATGGGAGGCCGAGAAACCCCAAGAAGACACTCCTCCCCCACTTCAAGCACAAGAAAAGGGTAAAGGGAAAGTGTCAAGTGAAGAGTCCACCCCAATTGATCAAAACAAGTACCAAATCAAGTTGCCTTACCCATCAAGGCAAATAAAGACTAAGGTGGACACTCATTACGACATGTTCCTTAGTATTGTGAAGAAATTGGATGTTAGTGTCCCGTTCACCGAATTACTTACCCAAATCCCGGCATATGGAAGATTTATGAGAGAAATTTTGGCTAGGAAGAGATCCGTCGACAAGGAAGAACCGTAGCGTTCACGAGGGTGTTGAGCGAGCTTATCCAAGGTTCCACGCTTCCGAAGTTGAAGGATCCGGGTAGTTTTTCGATCCCTTGCACCATAGGCAACTTCTTGATCAAGAATGCGTTATGTGACTTGGGCGCGAGTGTGAGCATCATTCCATATTCTATTTGTTGCCGACTCGGAATGAAAGAGTTGAAATGTACGTCCCTCACCCTCCAAATGGCCGATAAATCATTCAATCGACCATTAGGAATGTTAGAGGACGTACCGGTACGAGTAGGGAAATACTTCATTCCGGTCGACTTCATTGTGCTTGACATGCCGGAGGATGCCAATACTCCCATTATTCTTGGGCGCCCATTTATACACACCACGGGTGCCATGATCGATGTGAAGAAAGGTAGGATCACATTTGAGTTGGGCGAGGAAAAGATAGTGTTCGACCTTCAAGGCAACACTTCGCCTACTAGCGATGAGACATGCAATATGATCCAAGCCAAGAAAGACATCGATCTAGGGGGTGAACCAGAACAAAGCTTGAAGAAGTACTCTTATGTACTTGAGGATAACGACTCCGATATGGAGGAAGATGAGTGCCCAATTCATGGGCTTGATGACAAGTTGAAATGCAATGACAAGGAAGAAGATGAGCCTCCCTTGGGGCCGCATGAGGACCGGTGGACGTTTGGGTATGTCCCCAAGGACCAAAAGTACAAGTTCAAGTCCTTGAACTTGGAAGAGCGGGATGCCCGGGGAACGTCAAGGCAAGGTCATGAGGAGCCTTGGGATATGATCGGTTATGTGACATGCTTGATCGAAGACTTCTCTAGGGCCTTCGACTTGTTCTTACGTGCCCTTGATGGAGAAGGAACTAGTTTTGGTTGTTGAAAAAGATTGAAGAAAGCACCACCTTGGTTTGACGGAGTTCCACAAGAACCGTCTCATTGTATATATCTCTTTCTTGTAGCTAGTTGAATTTTTGTGAATTCTTGTTATTTGGGTCGATTGATGAGCGTTGTGAGGGAGAGAGTTTGATGTGTGTTTGAGTATTGCTTGATAGGTGAAGTGAGAACGCTCCTAGAGAGGATTGGCTATGCTATACTTTGGGTTGTTGGCACAAGGATCGGGTTTTTGAAGCTTAGAGCAAGCTTTTGGGGCCTTGGAAGTTGAAGAAGGCCCATCCCGGCCGGGATGAGGCGTCCCGACCGGGAAGGGTGAGCAAACCCGATCGGGAAGGGTGCCTTCCCGATCGGGATGGGTGCGCTGGATTTTGAGCTTACTATGGGCTCGTCCCGATCAGGATGAGGGCGTCCCGACCGGGACGGGTGAGCAAACCCGATCGGGAACAACCTTCCCGATCGGGAAGGTCCTCTGCTCCCCCTTTGTGATTCTTCTTCGCAAATCGAGTCCACCCAACCGTTTTATGCCCCCTCCCAACCTCCCTAACTACCCTAGCCTTATCATATGCCCCTCGTACTTCATTGTCATGCCCTCACTCCATTTCCTATCCGCTTTACACCGACTCTCACATCAAATCCCACTCCCTACCATTACTACCTATACCGTGAGCTCTCTTCAAGTGTGAAGTGAGATGGCAACCGAGAACACAAGCGACGAGCCTCTACTGATCAACGAGACGATGGAGCAAGTGAGTTACTAGCCGCTCGGTTTGGGTAACTATCCTTACTTTTCCGTCTTTTTATCGCTTCTTTTTCATTGTTTGCCCCCTTCCCTTGAGTCTTGGGATCTTAGTGGCCTTCGAGGCCATAGTATGGTTGCTCCCGACTCCCGACGACGTGATTACGTCGAGAGTCAATCGATTAATCCAAATTACAAGATTTTCACCCCTTTTTAGGAGTTAGTCGGATTTGGACGGAATCCGGGCTAGGTGACTTGATTACACCTAGCCCTCCCCTCCCATTTCCTTTTTGTTTCTTTCTTTTTATTTTTCTTCCCCGTTCCATATCTTTTTCTCGTCTCGGCCCATGGTGACTTGACTACACCCCGGCCGGACACCTTCTACCTTTTTCTCCACTTTGTTTTTAATTTTAGCTTTATTTTCGTAGTTTATTTCCTTTTCTTTTGGCTCTCTGCAAACTACGATTGAGCATATGAGGACATTGCTCGATTTAAGTGTGGGGGAGCGATATTCTATCGTAGTAGTTTTATTTTCATAGTTTTTCGAAAAACCTTTAAAAATCCTAAAAATTTGAAAAAATTTCACAAAAATCAAAAAGATTTTCTCTTTTGTGTTTTCATTTTGTGTCTTTGTGTCGTATATTTGTTTGTGTGCGTGTTTTGCCTCCCTTTTTCCTTATAGGTCGCTTAATCACCGCTAGCTTTGGAGAGTTTTCAAGACACCCGGTAACATCTTTTCAACCCTTATTCCTCTTTGTTTCTTGTGGAGTTTGGAGGAGTTATGTGTTGTGGTGTGCTCGGGTGGAGCTTTGTAAAGTTTGATGTTGGTTGGTTGCTCATTTGGAAGCTAGGGGTGGTGTTTGTGTTATGTATGTGTTCGTTTTGTGTTGTTCTTGTTTTGTTGCTTTTGTTTCTTTTTATTTCGTTTTCGTTTTGTCTTCATTGTGTGTTGTGTTTGTTGAGTCTTGTGTGTAAACCATTTTCGAAATCCCGGTTTAGAGGCTAGTGTGTGAGTGCTTACTTTCCCTTCCTAGTAGTATAAATCGAGTCTTGGACTTTAATCTAGTAGAATGACCCTAAATCAATGAATTCGTTGGTCCTTTACCTTGAGTCCACCTAGCTTACTAGGAATTTACTACGGGATTTGCACTTTTGACCATTATGACCACCCACGGTATGAAAAGGCCTTGGTTACCGAGTCTCGTTCCCTAGGTGACCGTGTTTAGGATCGGTTGATTAGTCCAAGTTCTCCACTTTTTGTGGGTTTGAAGGGTCTTGGCCCGTCCCGACTTACCCATTCACCTACCTCCTACACAAATCCACTCAATAAGATTGCAAATTGTTGAATTCTCTCTTTCTCGTTATACAATGAAAATGCCAAGAATGCCAAATCTTGCCAAAAAAGGCAAAGAAAAGAAAAGAAAAATGAAAGAAAGAAAAGAATGAAGAAAAGAAAAGGCACAAAAGCCAAAAAGAAAATAGAAAAGAAGAAAAAAAGAAATGGCATGGCAACAAACAAATCAAAATGTCGAAAAGAAAGAAAATGCCAAAAGAAAACCCGTCTCACAAAAAGAAATCCTCACAAAAATAAGCCTTTTTCCGACTTTTGCCGTGAAGAGCCTACCAAAGGACCGAGTCCCGAGGAAGGATGATAGCGGCATTAGTCGGTCTTCCCTCATTTTTGCACGTTTTCCACCTTTTTACTTGGACTAGTTAGGCGGTTCTGGACCCGGGACGACCCTCTTGGCTCACGCTAAAGGGGGCGGGGTCTCACTTACCTACAGTGTCGACTAACACCGTGGTTCTTCACTTTTCCACTCCGCCGATCGTCCCGTAGTACGTTTTTAAAAAGTTAGGAGGACCTAGGTAAGTTACCAACGTTTTTGTTGCTTTATCGTCATACTATTAGGGTTTAGTCCACCTTAGTTTGTATTGCTAGCTTGGGAACGTTGTCGCTTACCTCGAGTCCTAAGCCGGTGTTTCATTCACCGCTTTTAGAGGGAAGCGGTATTTCTTTTGTTTCGGGTGCAACCGTCTATGTGTTTGTTTGTTTGTTTGTTTGTTTATGTGTTTTGTGTCCGGTTGCATCCACAGTTTTGTCGCAAGACACAACTTGCCTTGCGGAGTGCACTTGTCCTCTAAGTGCACTCGCGTGAGTTGAAGGGGCGTAGGGTGCGCTAATACCCATTCGGCTAGTGTAGTAGTTAGTTTGTGCTTACTTGAGGGCGAGTAAGGGTTAAGTGTGGGGGAGTTGATAAGTGTAGTTTGTAGTGCCTATTTTTTGTGTTTTGGTCCCTTTTTCCTTGTGGAATCGCTCCTTTGGAGTGATTCATGGTCTTCTTATGCTTCCTTTAGTTCGTTTGAGGTTCCCGAGACCAATTTGGAAGAGTTGGAGCGATTCCGACTCAATACATACACATTTTGGAGCCAACGAGATAAAGGAACGATGACTCGAGACCTTGGAATCGACCCCGAGACCTTGGGACCCAATCCCGAGCCTCCGAGACCCGATCCCGAGTCCCGAGAATCGGTGGGAAGCCCATGAGAGGCAAGGACCAGAGAGCGTTTAAGAAAGGCAAACAAGACCCTTCCCGGTCGGGATGGTAGCCTTCCCGATCGGGAAGGGATGCACGTTTAGGAGCGCCACTGTGGGTCCTTCCCGGTCGGGTTGAGCCCTTCCCGATCGGGATGGCAGAACCCTTCCCGATCGGGATGATCCGTCCCGATCGGGATGGGCTACAGCTCACCCGCACTTCTTCTTTTCTTCTCCTTCATTCTTGTACCCATATATATACTCCCTTCTTGTAATATTAAGATATCTTATCTTACCCTACATTAGTTTAAGCCTCCAAAACCCTAGATTTACTCTCACTCATTAGCTTTAATCTTCCCTTAATCTTAGTTAATCTTTAGATAATTATTGTAATTAGTCTTGGATTAAGGGATTCTTGAAGATTGTTCCAAGCTTGACAACCTTGGGATTTTATTTGGGTTTCTCATTAATGCAAGTTTTCATCTTTTTCATCATAGTGTTGTTGGTATAATCTTCTCTACTCTAATCCTTGTTTATTCATTCTAGTTTCAATCTTTTTATATTGTTCTTATCATTGTTCTCATTGTTCATAATGGATGTTTGGTTTATGAGTTTGTTTTCTCTTGTGATTGTTAGTTTCTCATTGATAATGAGTGAGTAGTTTCTTTGTGAGGTTAGTAGGGGGATTAGGGGTCGATTATGGATGATTAAGGTTGATTAAGGGGAAAAGGTTGTATCTTTGTTGTTAGTCACATTGTAGGCACTCTATGTGTTTGTTGATATGCTTGTGTGAGTTGTAGTGGCCATGCTTCCCATGCTTGTGTTCATCTTCTCATTGATTGCTTATTTTGTGGAAATGTTGAGAATAGTCATAGTCACGAGAGTGCCGACTAGGGTCTAAGTTGCGAGAGCCCGGACTCACCTTGACATCGGTCTAAGTTGCGAGAGCCCGGATCGACTCTAGCGATTAGGAGACACCTATACCCTTGATCACCCCAATTATCCTTCTACCTCTATGAACCCGACCTACCCCACTTCTTTCCATATTTGAGTTCATCTTCTTAGTTAGACATCGTTTACTCTAGTTTATTTGTTAGATCGATCATTAGCATTGTTTAGCATTGATAGTCTAGTTCTTATTCCTCCTCCTCAATAGTTTTCCATTTATCGCTTCTTCGTGTTTGTTGGTAATCTAGTCTCGTCGTAAGCCAACCTAGTCTAAACCTTGATTTACCGTCCTCGTGGATACGATCCCGACTTACCCTAGCTACTCACTAGGTTAGTCGGTGTTATATTGATTGGCTAGGGACGTGACGAATCCCTACCATCACCACTCGAGTCAGATAGTTATCAGTAGCAATGAGCTCCGCATTAGGGAGCCAGAAACCATGGCCACATACGCCTGATTTGTCCACAAGAGCGACGAATTTCTCCACCAGCTCCTCGTCTTTTCTATTCAATTTCACCTCAAGAGCCCTCCCCCCGACACCAGGGTGGTATTCCTGGCGAGTCTCCAGTCTCGTATGAACGTGGTTCCTGAAGTGCCGAGGAATCTTCCACCCTGTAGCGCTGTGCACATACAAGAAATTGTTCTTCCAGTCTTTCAAGCTATCTAAAACCGGCCAGACCAGAGTGTACCCCCTCTGCCTTTGGATAGACCAATATCCAGGGGAGCCCTCACCCCTAGAAGAAGCCACCATCTGCAAGCCGACCATGAACCTCAGAGCGTCAATTGAAGGCTCCTCACCATGGAACAGGCAGGTCCACGTATAAGATATCAGCGACCTAACTGCCATGGCGGTCAACTGAGCGATGGCCACGTTCATTCGCCTAAATGCCTCCTCCAAAAAGGGATGCTAGGGGAAACGCAAGCCAAATTCTAGGCACTTGTGCTAGACAGCAATACAGCCGTCAGGGCAATACAGCCGTCAGGAGGGCAGCAAACAGTGTCCCTCTCCCCAGGGACAACGATTGTATACCCTTCCCCAAAATTGTAAAAACGCTCAAGGGCCTCAGCAGCGTTTTTCTCTAAAATCAAATCCCGGTTCTTGGTCTCAGGATAGGTTTTTAGAGGAACGTGGTACTTGGCCTTGTCCAAATAATAGGTCCTCCCTTTCTCCCTAGGGACAAGTGGACCGGCGATGGTTGAAGGGTCAATCTCCCTCGCCTCATCATCAGAGTCAATAACATCGAAGGGGACGGGGTCAGGAGAGTTGGCATCCCCATCCAGGCAATCCTCCTCGGTCATCCTAGCACTAGGCCCCCCAGAGGAGGAGGCAAGGTCAGCCCCAACCCTATCCCTACCCTCCGCCCTTTCAGCCGAGGATTCAGTAAAATCCAGGATGCGAATACGATGGCCGCTCATGATGACTAAGGAGAATAAAAACGAATAAATGAAAAAATGAAGCTTGAGGAGAAGATTCTGACCTAAATTGATGGCCGATCAGACGAAGGCGCAAGAAAGCAGTTCTTCAGTCTTGAGTGTTTTTAGTAGAGAAAGATTGTGAAAAGGGGTTGCTTGGGTTTGCAAAAGTATAGAAGGGGGAGCAGGAAGAGAGGGGATGCTTTTATAGGAAAGGGCAGATGAAGAGTCGCCCATCCTGAAGACCTTCCCAAGAAAAGCCCCTACGTTTCACACTTTCAAAAACCCAACCACTCATCACTTCCCGAGAAGCCTCGAAAAGGCAACAGAAGTCAAGAGGGTAATCATTGCATGACGTCATTCGTCCATCCATTCATTCGTTCAAAAAAAACAACAAAACAAGCACATAAAAACGAATAAAAAAGCCTGCCTGATTTTCCATTAGAAAAAGCCCAAGAATGGCCAAGAGTTACAAACTAGACAGGGAAAGTAGATTACAAAAAGAGCCTGACGATTAGGCTCAACCAGCCTGTATATGCAGGGCAAAGCTTAATCATCATCGAAACCTGAAGAGTAGTCCCCAGGGCTGTCATGGCCTGGCAACCAGCATCAGATCCCCAGTCCCAATCGTCGGAGTCTTTGAAAGGGTCATCAGGGCCATCATCTTCGTTCCTACCAGAGGAGTAACTCTGGCCTTCACTATCCCCGGAGTCGTGACTGCTAATGTCCCAGTCCCTGCCATAGGGGACTACCTTGGCATTGTCACAGGAGCCACAACCCACCTTCCTCATCAGAGGAGAGGAAGGGCCTGACTCAGAAGAAGAGTTCATTTCAGGGCAGCTGGGGTCAAACTGCTCTGGATGCAGCCAGGGGAAGCACTTGTGGCATCCCCGATAGAAACAACCTCCCGCCTAGGAGCAACGCCTAGGCATGGGCCCAGCCGGAGGTGAGGCTTTTGCAGGGCGCTTGCCTGCCCTGGCAGAACCTTTCCTCCTGGCACTCTGAGAGGAGCGAGACTGAAGCCGCCTGCTGCGACGCAGGGCCAGAAAAGCTGCTCTGGAGTACTTCAACCTCCAGCGCCCCCTGAAACAATGAACGACCACACGGACCCCACAATGAAAAACTGTTTTCTTAATCCAAGACATGCTTCTTTGAAAAGGGAGTGGGAAAAAATGGAGACGGGTTATGAAAATGGTGGGGAGGGTCAAAATTTATACAAAAGCAAGCATGGCATTAATGGCATCCCAACCACCTCTGTGAGAAGGAAAGCCAATCACCGGCCTGGCACGCTGCTCAAAGAGGCCACTTGACGAGGAATGTAATCATGAGGAAGGACATTCCAACTCTTCGCATGCCCAATGCGGTTGTGTTCTCTCCCTCGGGAACGCGCGGTGCATTTAATGCAAAGTTGGAGCCTAGAAAGTCAACCTCCCCCCCATCCAGAACAAGATGTCGCCTGCCGAGAGGAAGCCCTGCTTCCCCCCAGCCGGCGAGGGCCAATTGATGAGGGTCGATAGCCTACCACGGGTCGCCCGTCAAATGGCCACCCAGGGTGGCCTGTCCCAAGAACAAAAGGGGGTCTGCCTTACAGACCATCCTGCGAGTTCACTGCACTCTCAAGTATGCAACCCGTCACCTGCTATCCGGCAGGCCATGCCATCGGCCGAGCAGGGTAAGCACGTCCCACGCCTGTCTGTCCCTGGGGTGTTCTTCCTCTTGGCAGGGCCAGGGGAAACCAGGGGCCCCTCCGTCATTCTGCCTAAGGTATATGGAAATGGGTGGACATAACGGATCCACGTGTCGCTTTACTGACCACCCATCTTCTTTCTCTCTCTTTCGCATTTCTCTCTCTTGGAGGAAGGTATAAATACTTTCCTTCCTCCCACATACAAAAGATTGGATTTTCTCTCTCTAGATTCTCACTCTAAAAACGCCACCTAGCTCCTCACGAACTAGGTTCATCAAGGCATTCCACGGACTGACTTAGGCATCGGAGAGGGTTCCCTCAGACACCTCTGAGGCCCTGTGCGTTCATTGTGCAGGGAGCAGGCCATCTTCGCCGGGATGGTCTGATCGACGGAGTGAGGAGAAGGAGAGGTTGAAGGAAGTCAAACGATTATCACATTAGTAATACCACATCCTCGGACCCGAATTCGAATTCGGGTTAATTGATTCCTTAGTCGGAACAATATATATATATATATATATATATATATATATATATATATATATATATATATATATATATATATATATATATATATATATATATATATATATATATATATATATATATATAGGAGGGCTCCGGTGAGGCAGGGCAACTCCTTTCACCCATAGAGGCAGCATCTGGACCATTAGATTAAGATCTGATCTAACGATCCAGATTAAAAGATTAAAAAACACGCGCTGCTCCTCTCCACCTTCTAAAACCCTATCATTTGAACACTACTACTTTCTCTCTCTACTCTGAAATTCTAAAAAACACGCGCTTCTCCCCTGCACTTCAATGGCTAGTAACTCTGCATCTTTAATGGCGACCGATTCTTCATCAAAGCGTCGAAAATTAGATACAAATGAAAAACTTTCAATTTCACCTTCAATTACTTCAGATTTAGGTCAGAAAATTTCTATTTATTTTAAAATTCAATTTCAGATTTTAAGTCTGATTCTTAATTTATTTATGTCGTGATTCGTTTTTTTAATACATTAAATAGTCAAGAAACAACTGCAACATGTTCAATGATGGGCGATTCTAATATATTAGGTAAAATATGTCATTAATTCATCTATTTTTCAATTTTAGTTTATATTACTTCATCAATTCAATTTTTCAAGTTTTCATAGAGACGTATCTTATATTGTTTGGTTCATATTTAAAGCAGTTGCTGCTTTGATGTACACAAGTTAATATCTGTTGTACATGTTGATAATGTTCATAATTAAAGCAGTTGCTGCTTTGGTGTAGATAACTGAGTATTTGTTGTACATGTTGAGAATTGTTCATAGTTAAAGCAGTTGCTGCTTTGGTGTAGATAACTGAGTATCTGTTGTACATGTTGATAATTGTTCATAATTAAAGCAGTTGCTGCTTTGGTGTAGATAACTGAGTATCTGTTGTACATGTTGATAATTGTTCATAATTAAAGCAGTTGCCGCTTTGGTGTAGATAACTGAGTATCTGTTGTACATGTTTAGAATTGTTCATAATTAAAGCAGTTGCTGCTTTTGTGTAGATAACTGAGTATCTGTTGTACTTGTTGATAATGTTCATAGTTAAAGCAGTTGCTGCTTTGGTGTAGATAACTGAGTATCTGTTGTACAT
This sequence comes from Agrostemma githago, assembly GCA_958450325.1. Taxonomy (NCBI): domain Eukaryota; kingdom Viridiplantae; phylum Streptophyta; class Magnoliopsida; order Caryophyllales; family Caryophyllaceae; genus Agrostemma; species Agrostemma githago. Next base: position 58,763,051 of record OY288252.1, on the reverse strand, counting down.
GTTGATAATTGTTCATAATTAAAGCAGTTGCTGCTTTGGTGTAGATAACTGAGTATCTGTTGTACATGTTTAAAATTGTTCATAGTTAAAGCAGTTGTTGCTTTGATGTACATAACTTAATATTTGTTGTACATGTTGTGAATTGTTCATAGTTAAAGCAGTTGCTGCTTTGATGTATATAACTTAATATCTGTTGTACATGTTTAGAATTGTTCATAATTTTGATGTAGAATTTAATATTATGTGTTAAATTTACATAGATACTCCCGAACCTAAGCAAGATTTGAAGATGCCAAGTTGTTCGAAATACTTGAAACCTTATGTGGGTCAAATTTTTAAGGATTTGGAAGAAGCATTTCAATTTTATTCCAAGTACGCAACTGCTGGTGGCTTCATTCCTAGGAAGAGTACTGGACGCACTAGTCGTGGTATTGTTAAAAAAAGTACATTGTCTGTAATAAAGAAGGTGATTATGAACATAAGGGACAACAGCAAAGAAGGGAGATAACAAGAATTCTTTGTATGGCCAGAATCATCTTGGACAGAACATCTGATGGGAAATATAAAATCACAGAATTTATTGAAGGACATAACCATCCTTTGAACACACCTTCCACGATGATGCACCTTAAAAAGGCAAGGAAACTCACCATTTTGCACAAAAAGATGATCATTGACAACTCCATGGTGAACCAAGGTGCCGTTAAAACATTCAGAATGTTCAAGCAGTTCGTAAAGGGTTATAAGTATGTAGGTGCATCAAAGGTTGATTTTAAAAATTTTGGTAGAGATATAAAGAAGTTTATCAAGGACTCTGATGGACAGATGTTCATTGAGATCCTTATGAAAAAGAAATCCTTCTGTGACTCTTTTTATTTCGACTTTGATGTTGATGATGAACAAAGGATCACTCGTTTATTTTGGGCTAACCCTATAATGATAAAGAACTACATGTTATTTGGTGATATGGTGTCTTTCGACACTACGTACAAAATGAATAAGTACAACATGATCTTTGCTCCCTTCACGGGTATAGATCATCACAAAAAATGTGTCACATTTGCTGCTGGCCTTGTTGAGAGAGAGAATGGTGAGAGCATTTCTTATTGCTATCTTTGTCATTTTTTTGTTTTGAAGATAATACGTGATGCACATAAGCAATTTTATAATACTCTCTCCTCAATGCACATGCAGGTAACAGCTTTGCTTGGCTGTTTGAAAACTTTATAAAGGCAATGGGAGGTACTTTTCCTTCATTCATTATCACTGATCAGGATTTGGGAATTAAAGCTGGGGTGAAGGAGGTTTTTGGAAGCCACACATTTCACAGATTGTGCATGTGACACATCATGAAGAAAGTAACAGATAAAGTGGGTTCAAAAATATGCACTGAAACAGATTTTCTCAAGGATCTAAATGCTGCTGTTTGGGGTGAGGATGTAAACCCAACTCAGTTTGAACAGATGTGGCAGGATCTTATTACTAAGTACAATCTTGAGGAAAATGAGTGGCTTCAGGATATATTTGATATGCGAGAGAAGTGGATACCAGCTTACCACCGTGACCTGTTTCTTTCAGGGTTGATGAGGACAACTTCAAGGTCTGAGTCTGAGAATAACTTCTTCAACAACTTCACGAATCCTCATCTGACACTTGTTGAGTTTTACATGAGGTTTGACAGTGCCATTGATGCCCAAAGATGGGAGCAGTCCAAGCTGATTGCTGAATCTAAGAGCACTTCTGCTGCTTTGATCAGTCTATTTTCTCTTGAAAAACATGCTTCTGAAATCTACACACGAACTGTCTTCTATGACTTGCAGGAAGAGTTAAAGGCATCCATGTACAATTGTGGTGTTGATGAGATTATAAAGGAGGATGGTGTTGAACATATATCTATACAGGACAACATCAAAAATAGGGTATATGTAGTTGACTATACACCTGCAGAAGAGAAAATTGTTTGTGCCTACAAGATGTTCGAGCAGCGTGGATTGTTGTGTCGTCATGCTCTTTGGGTCCTGAAAGAAAGAGGTGCCAAAAGGATACCTAATTCATATCTACTTCCTCGTTGGAACAAGTTCGCAATATCCAAGGAAATGTTTGATGCAAATGGCACACTTCTTTCTGATTATCGGTCATCAGATGGAATAAAAACAAAGATTGCAGAATTATGGACTGAAATTTTTGATTGTGTGACTGTGGTTGAGAACAAGGAAGAGAAGGTGGATGAACTCTTAGAAGTAGTGAGAGCATTCAAAGAGAAGGTTGTCGAAGAAGGAACAAACCGGCGAAATGACAAGAGGTCTGAGATTGAGTTTTTGATGGGTGCCACTATTCCCACTGACATTAAGATCTTGCCTCCAAAACAGTGTAAAACTAAAGGTTCTGGAAGGCGACTTATTTTGTCTAAAGAAAAAGCCATGAAAGAACATAAGAAGCCTCCTCGGAAGTGCAATGCTTGTGGAGAGATGGGATACCATGATTCAAGAAATTGTCCTGGCAAAGTTTAATCATAATCCATTCTCTTAATTTTACTCAATTTTAATATATACTAAATATAATAAATTGAAAATTGAAAATGATTTATTATATGAACATCTGTTTTGACGTACATCTGTTTATACAACAATTCTGTTTATACCATGGTTTAAATTTATGTTCAGCAATTCTACTTATACAACAGATATAGATGATTAAAACAGTGTCTGTTTTGACGTACATCTGTTTATACATATCGATATTTTTACATAGGTAAAACAGTGTCTGAATTGATGTACATAAGTTGATATCCATTGCACATATTCACAATTAGTACATTGTCAAAGCACTGTCTGTTTTGATATATATAACTTGATATCTGTTGCACATGTTCAAAATCTGTAATAGTTAAAGCACCGTCTATTTTGATGTACATAACTTGGTATCTATTGCACATGTTCAAAATCTGTAAATAATTAAAGCACCGTCTGTTTTGATGTACATAACTTGATATCTGTTGTACATGTTGATATTTTTAGATAGTAAAAATAGTGTCTGTTTTGATGTACATAAGTAGATATCAGTTGTACATATTGATATTCTTACATAGTAAAAATAATGTCTATTTTGATGTACATAAGTTGATATCTGTTGCACATGTTTACAATTTATGCATAGTTATAACAGTATATGTTTTGATGTACATAACTTGGTATCTATTGCACATGTTCAAAATCTGTAAATAGTTAAAGTACCGTCTGTTTTGATGTACATAACTTGATATCTGTTGTACATGTTGATATTTTTAGATAGTAAAAATAGTGTCTGTTTTGATGTACATAAGTAGATATCAGTTGTACATATTGATATTCTTACATAGTAAAAATAGTGTCTATTTTGATGTACATAAGTTGATATCTGTTGCACATGTTTACAATTTATGCATAGTTATAACAGTATATGTTTTGATGTACATAACTTGGTATCTATAGCACATGTTCAAAATCTGTAAATAGTTAAAGTACCGTCTGTTTTGATGTACATAACTTGATATCTGTTGTACATGTTGATATTTTTAGATAGTAAAAATAGTGTCTGTTTTGATGTACATAAGTAGATATCAGTTGTACATATTGATATTCTTACATAGTAAAAATAGTGTCTATTTTGATGTACATAAGTTGATATCAGTTGCACATGTTTACAATTTATGCATAGTTATAACAGTATATGTTTTGATGTACATAACTTGGTATCTATTGCACATGTTCAAAATCTATAAATAGTAAAAGCACCGTCTGTTTTGATGTACATAACTTGATATCTGTTGTACATGTTGATATTTTTAGATAGTAAAAATAGTGTCTATTTTTACATAACTTTGTTATTATGGGAAATGATGCTTTTAACGCGTGGAGCATTTAATGACATACCTTCCCCAAAAAGTACCTTCCCCAGTACAAATTAATTACAGTATAACGCATGGAGCATTTCAAATTAATGACAGTTTTCAAATTAACAGTATAAAAACACATCCACACACACGCAAATACATCCATAATCCTTCCGTCCCCTACTACAACCCTACAACTATCAAAATATTATCATCTAATTTATAAATATTATATTCTACAATATTTTATAATTCAAATATTATCATAATCGTTAAAAAGTACTATTTATTATTAAATTTAATTACTAATGAGAATTGAAGATATTCATGGAGTTATTTCATCACGCACTATTCCAAAAAAATCTTTAGTTGATTTGTCTTTAGTACCTCAGATCAATTGGTGCAAGTTCAAGTCCTGTGTTGATCTGTTATCAACATAGGGTTATGTGATACCGTTATAGTCCCTTGAATGGTACAAAGCCGTGAGGGTATAACGTGTCGAAACTAGAGACGACATTCTTCGGTTTCATCAAGGGTACAACTTCAAGATCTGTTGGAGAATTGGGTTTGACATCTTACCACACCCTTAAACTGATTCCTAAATGTCTTAACCAATTGACGATACTCATCAGATTTGTCATCATATTCAGCGAGAACCACGTCAATGTGTCCCATAGTGATTTTTGTTTTCATCATGGGATTCATTGACGTGGTTCTCGCTGAATATCATGATAAATCTAATGAGTATCGTCATTTGGTTAAGACATTTAAGGATCAATTTAAGTTTATATCTGTTAGCTCAATTCCTAGCTTAAAAATTTGTACATTGTCAAAGCACCGTCTTTTTTGATGTACATAAGTTTATATCTGTTGTACATGTTTATATTTTTACATATTTAAAGTAGTGTCTATTTTGATGTACATAAGTAGATATCTGTTGTAAATATTGATATTTTTACATACTTAAAACAGTGTCTGAATTGATGTACATAAGTTGATATCTGTTGCACATGTTCACAATTTATGCATAGTTATAACAGTATATGTTTTGATGTATATAACTTAATATCTGTTGCACATGTTCAAAATCTATAAATAGTTAAAGCACCGTCTGTTTTTATGTACATAACTTGATATCTGTTGTACATGTTGATATTTTTACATAGTAAAAATAGTGTCTGTTTTGTTGTACCTTCCCGAAAAAGTACATAATGACATACCTTCCCCAGTACAAATTAATTACAGTATAACGCGTGGAGCATTTCAAATTAATGACAGTTTTCACATTCACAGTATAAAAACACATCCACACATACGCAAACACATCCATAATCCATCCGTCGCCTACTACAACTATCAAAATATTATCATAAGCGTTTAAAAGTATTTTTATTAATGAGAAATAAAGATGCTCATTGAGTTATTTCATTACGCACTATTCAAAAAAAATCTTTAGTTGATTCGTCTTTAGTACCTCAGATGAATTTGTGCAAGTTCAAGTTATCCATTTTTCGACTTGATTTCTACTAGCAACTCTCCCTTCGTCCTTCACAGGGAATGCCTGTCTCCACATATAATACTGGCATTTCTCTTCAGGCCCATCCAGCTTATCCTTCATAGATAGATGCACAACCCGTGAGTCAGCATCTTTATCTCTTGAAACAATGTGATTCGTTTCATTGACGATTGATATAAAAGTCAAATTGTCGGCACTCTTTGACGTTGCACTATCTGCGTCTACATAAAGTTGTTTCAGCTTGTTTAGGAATAGAAGTATCTTGGAATGACGTTGCACTATCTGTACGAAGGAGGCACTATTGAATTCACCTTTCCTTCCTCGGAGTAATATGTATAACTAGTTGAGATATGTACATCTAATATGGAGATATGTACATGTAATATTTACATATATACATTACGTACTAGAAATATTACCTTAATTTTTTTATTAATTTGCATGTTTTGTTGTATATAAGTTACTTTGTACTGAACATAAGAAATGTATATAAGTTGATAAACGGGTGTACATAAGTTACTTTCTGAATAAACGGGAGTTCCTACCACAACCATAAGGAGACATTCCTAAAACAGTCCTTATGAAGTAAAATCCCAAAACATACAAATGGTTGGCTAAGTAATCATAGAATAAGTCATTCAATCATGAAAATTTCTTCTTGGCTGTAGAGAATTTTACTTAATCTACATCCTTTTAAATAATCTCTTAATGAAAAATGTGATCTGTAATCTTCCTCTTCCGTAGATTCAATAATCTTCAAATGTTCATTTTCTTCAGATCCAAGTTGAAAGCTGTGCAATAATTTTCTAGCATGCATATTGTTCGTCAAATAACATCTACATCTCTTGGAAACTTCAATTCTATCTCTACGAACAGTAGTCATTCCTTTAATATGAGTTGTTCCCAATCTTCTATTATAATCTATATTCCATTTAGGTGCATCGGACCGTAATAGAAACATTTGGGACCACCTCTTGCAAACAATAGCCATGTTCGCTTTGTCATAATCAGAGGGAAGCCTTTGAAAGATTTTTTCCATGAAATCTTCATTGCACATTACTTCAATTGTTGATGAAAATCGTCTTCCATGTATTTCAACTTCATGATGATGATTATAAATGAAAGATAGATGATTAATTTTCTGTTCCTTGCTCTTATTAATAGTTTTTACTCTATCTTCAATTTCATTATTCTTCGCCCATCCCTTACACAATATTTTCATGGTGTTATTAATGAGATGAAGAGAAAAAGGTGAAATATAAAAATGTATAAACAAGTACTGTAAAAGATAGGGTACTGCAGAAGTCTTTGAATTTACTGAATAGTCTTCGTATTAATTGCCTACCCCATCTTGCTTTTTTACGCGTGGACATACATTACTTTACCAACTCCATCTCATACCTACCCCAGTTATACCTTCCCCACCTAGACTTTATTATGTCTTTAGATGGAATATGAATATATACATTACGTAGTGTAATATATACATTACGTAGTGGAATATACTGTATGTCTTTTGATGTAAAGTGTGATGTAAATTGGAATATAAATTTAAATTTTAAAATACATAGTTAAAATAGTGTTTGTTTTGGTGTACATAAGTAGATATCTGTTGTACGTATTGATATTTTTACATAGTAAAAATAGTGTCTATTTTGATGTACATAAGTTGATCTCTGTTGCACATGTTTGCAATTTATGCATAGTTATAACAGTGTATGTTTTGATGTACATAACATAATATCTGTTGCACATATGTTCAAAGTTATAACAGTGTATAAAACAATGTACACTGTTATCTAGGAATTGGGGTCCGGGTAAGATACAATGTACAGTGAAGCATTTAATGACAGAGCTATTCCTTGTCGTCGGCGTTTCAACTGGATCGTCGGTGCTTTATAACGTGAATTGACGCATTTGCCCCTCTTTTAACTTACCTCATTAACATTACTAATTACATTTTGAATAATGTTACTAATTATACTAACATTACTAATTACTCGATAATGTGACGGTTTTTATTTTTTCTAAAACCGTCTTCTCCGCAAATTTTAGAGTTATTTTGGAGCATTGTTTTAGTAGAATTATAACTATCGCAGATCGGTAAAACGTGACTTTCCCACATTTTGCAGATCGGTGAAACGTGACATTCCCACGTTTTGCAGATCGGTAAAACGTGACATTCCGAGGTCCATGGGAAACATGTCACATAAACCGTTCAATTTACGTGACAAATCTATATATAAAGTTAAAAGGGTTATTTGAGTATTTAATTTTTTGCCACGTGGCAGATATTAAATGCTCAAACAACCCTTTATTATTATTATTGTTGTTGTTGTTGTTGTTTATAATTTCGTTTTTGAATTTCTTCGTTTTTGTCAAATTTAGTCTTATTAATTTTTTTCCGCATATATATGTGTCATCAAGTTTTGGCTTTATACGATGGCAAATTTATTCTTTTTCTTTTAATTATAGATGTGTTATATAGTTTCGGTTTTATATAATTATTAAATTTAGATGTTTTCAGAAGCCTTTTATATCTAATGTTTTTTTTACAATTTCTTGCATTTTGCTCTAATTTATTCTTATTACATTTTGTTTTCTTGCTTATATATATGTGTTGTTTTCTCATATTATAGATATGTTATAAAGTTTTAGTTTTGTTATTAAATTAATAGATAATCACATTAGTAAGCGTCACGTACTTTTTGGTTGGCCTTGCTAATTGCTTATATATAATACTGAATTTTTAATAATTCGCAATTTTAGTTTGTGGGAATAATTTTTTGAGTTTGTTGTTTTATTTCTATTGCATTTTCAATGTGTTACATTATTACTTTTATTTAATAATTTGTTGTATTATTATATGTTATGTTAAGTTTTCTATTTATTAAATTTGTAATTAATTATATGAGCACTTGATCACAATCTTTTCGGTTACCCTTATTTAATTAATTAAATTAAATACTCAAATAACCCTTTTAACTTTATATATAGATAACCAAATAGAAAATAATATTCATTCGTAAAGAATGGAAGATTTCAAATTTCATTGCGTTTAAGTTACTCCATTTTTTACTTTGTTTTTATACTTTTCGACAAATATGATTCATTTTATCTATATTTATATATATAGTTAAAAGATTTATTTGAACATTAATTTTTTTTGTCACGTGACGTATATTTAATGTTTAAACAATCTTTTGTATTAAAAGTTTTTGTTTGTGCAATTTTTGCCTTTTGATCAAATTTATTCATATAAAATTATTTTTTATTACTTATATATGTGTAATAAAGTTTTAGTTTTATACAAGGTCAAATTTATTCTTATTAAATTTTGTTTTCTTAATTATATACTGTATGTGTTTTAAAGTTGTAGTTTTATATATTTATTAAATTTAAATGTTTACACAACCCTTTTACATTTAATGTATTTGTCTTTACAATTTCTTGCATTTTGCTCAAATTTATTCTTAGTACATTTTGTTTTATTGATTATATATATATGCTATAAGGTTTTAGTTTTATTATTAAATTTATAGATAACATTACTGGGGGTTACAAACTTTTCAGTTGCCCTTTTTTTTTTAGGAAATGGAAAATAAATCTTAATATATATTTCATTTAAAGTATAAATTTATTGTTAGTATTAAAACTAAATGGTTTTGAAGAAAATATTAATTAGTCATTTAATTTAGGTGTTACATCTTTTCATCTACTTTTGTATTAATGTTCAATCAAATTTAATATTATTAATTATATTTTATATTATTAAGAACATCATATTATACCTATAAAAGTAATATAATAGAGAGATGAGAAAAACCATTTTTATTTTGTGAAATCTTATTCACATTTTAATCGCTTTATTTCATGTATACTCAATTCAATTTTGTAAGAAATGAATTTACATTGTTATTTGTTGATTCTATTTTTATTTCTAATTTTATCTTTTGCATTTGTTTTTGTTTAGAGAACTTGTACGAAACCAATAATCAAGTCTTCAATTTCTCATTTTTCAGGTATAGTAATCTTATTTCAATAGATTTTTATATTGATTGTTTTATAAATAAATTTCGAGTAACTTTAAATCCCATGGGTTTTGTGTTCATAACGGTGAAATTTTATTTATGTTCAAAGTTGAAATAATTTACAAAATATGCATGATTGAGAAGAGTTTGCAATATTTTAAGTGTTAATCAAAGTAACATACTAATGATAGATAATTATTTTGGTGTATTTAATATTTGGTTTTAAAGATAAATCATCAATAAATAAAAAAATAGTAAAAAATGACAAACAAAACTTAATATTTCACTTAAAGCATAATTTATTATTCTTGAGAAAGCTTAATATTTTTCTAAAATAATTTTTGATAATTTGGTTGTTTAACCATTTAATCCACTTCTGTCGTAATGATCAACCAATCAAATTTAATATAAATACTTACCAAAAAAATTATGTAAAGCAATGAAGAGATAAAAAAATTGATGATTTCGTATTTACATTTATTCACTTTATTTTTAGACATTACCTGTAGTTTTGTAAGACATCAATTTGCATTGTCGTTTATTGATTCTAATTTAGTTCTAATTTTACCTTTGCATTTTCTTTAGATAATTTATGCGAAACCAGTAGTCAACTCCGCAATTTGCCCTTTTTTAGGAATAATATTATATTTTTTTTATTTATCTTTATATTGATTGATTTTATAAATACATTTTACAGTTAACTTTAAATCACATTGACTTTCTGTTGATAAATGTAAACTTTTATTTATCTTTAAAGTTGTCGTATTTTACAAAATATGATTGAGAAAAGTTTCAATATTTTGAGTGTTAGTTTAAAGTAAAATACCAATGACTAACAATTATTTGGGGCAAACAAAACTCAATATTTCACTTAAAACATAAATTTATTGTTATTAAGAAAGTTTAATGGTTTTCTAAAAAATGAACCTTAATAATCTGGTTGGTTTACCTTATCATTTTATTTTGTCTTGATAATCAATTAAAGTTAATATTAATCATTATATTATCCTGCATTAAGAATTTCGTATTATAACTAAAAAAATAATATATTATATTTTCATCTATTTCGTCTTAAAGATTAATCAAGGTTAATATTAAATAAACATCATAGTGTAACTTAAAAAAGAATATATAAAGTGAGATGATAAAAAACATTTGGGAGTTTGTATTCACATTTCGATCACTTTATTTCATGAATATGACCACCAGTTTTTAATATATGATACTTCGTATGAATTTGCATTGTTGTTCATCGATTCTAATTTTAGTTCAAAATTTTATCTCCGGGATTTATTTTATTTACTGAAATTAAACGAAGCCACTGACTGCATGTCAAATCCATAATTTTTTTTTTCAAGTATAATATTATATTTTTATTGATCTTTATATTCATTATTATGTTTATAGACACACTTCAAGATAACATTAAACTTTTCTTTTTCTTATAAGAGTGAACATTTAATTATATTCAAAGTGAAAGTAATATAAAAAAATGATTGAGAATAAATTACAATATTTTGAGTATTAATTTAAAGTAACATTTTAAAGAGTACACGTTATTTGGGTAATGTATTTACTATTTACTAAGTCTCAAGGTGATGAACATTATTATATATTTTAATCACCAAAACAAAATACATGTATGAAAATGGGAAAAGTGATCGAATATAGTAATTTAACAAACAAAGTATAGAGTTAATATAAATTAAAAAAGTGAAAATGAATATCTCAATGATTTTCACGGGATTAAAAAACTAGGTCCCATTTGTTGAAGGAACGTGTATAAATCCATGTTTAGTGATACTTTTACAAAAAAAAAATATTAAGGTTATAGTAAATAAAATACATATCACTGGAATCGAGTTTAAAAAAAAAAGACATATCATTGAAATTGGTCGATGTATAAGTTCTGTAATATAGTGACATTGTTGAATTGGTGAGATTGATTGTATAATATTGACGATCTACAATTTTGGACCCAATTATTGAAATTGAAACTAAATTCAAAATGTTTACTATCCGCTTAGGTATGCAAAAATTGATCGACACATATTTTCGAACCAACATATACAATGAATGAAAGACTTGGTCATGATTATCAAGAATCCGTGCATTAAATTTTGGAACAGATAAACCCGTGAATTTCACGGGTCACATACCTAGTTAATACTCCGAAACGTAAGATTAGATTTATATACAAAACCAATTAATTATATTAACGATTATTATATAAGGGCAATACGGTAAAATCACGTATAAAGCGCCGACGATCCAGCTAAAACGCCGACGACCCAAATGAATTGCTCCAAAAAATTACCTTTCCCAGTACAAATTAATGATAGTTTTCACATTGACGATATAAAAACATACAATTGTACTTGGACACGTTTGTCATTTTGGGAAATGATGCTCTTGACCATCAACATTTATATTCTTTCATACTATACCTACACCAGTTATACCTTCCCCATGTATACCTTCTTTTTTTTCTAATTAATGACTTTTTGCCATTTACAGTATAAATTGACGAAAGCACACCCACACCCACACCCACAATACATTCCTCTTTGCATTATTTAATTAGAAATAATTATAATTATTCATCAAGTATCATGCAAATAAATTCTTTAGCTGATTTGTCTTTAGTACCTTAGATGAATTAGTGCAAGTTAATGAACATATAATTTGCACCAATTCATCTGAGGTACTAAGGAAAAATTTGCTAAAGATTTTATTTGAAATGGAGTTGGGGTATTAAATACTCACAAAGGGAGTTTAGTCTTCTATGTTTTGTTTTTTTACTGTACATAATAGGTATAGCACTGTCAAAGTATAGAGTAAGAGTATTATTTTAACCATAAAAAACTAATTTTAATATTCTAAAGTAATCATGACTTTTTCATACTCAACTACCCCAGGCGACTTTTCATTTCAAAGTATTGATTATGGTATACTCTATTAAGTTGTAGTACATATTGAATTAAAGTAATGTTACATAACTTACGATTTGTTGTATATAAGTTGTACTGCACATATTCAAAGGTATAGCACTGTCGATTCTATATTTAAACTATTATTAATGGTGTGTTTTAAAATTGTTTTAATGTTAATGTAATTTATGTATATTAAAACAGTAAATATACTATGTACATAAAGTTATACTGTGTTGTACATAAACTTATACTGTGTTTTGGTGTACATAAGTAAATGTGCGTTGTACATGATACATGTCTGAAAGCAGTGTTTCTTTTAAAGGATATATGTACATATAAAATGCTATACTTGAAGTACATATAGAGTATACCCATTCCGAAGTACAGTAATGATGACTGCAAAGTAATAATGAATTTTTCATCCTCGAGTACCACAGCCGACTTGTCATTTCAGAGTAAAGATGATTTTTGCATCTACTAACGTCAGTTGCATATACAAGACTATTCAAATTTTGTTTATATAAGGCAATATATATATTAAATTAGAGACTTTTTTATTGTACATAACATACGACATAATTTATACGAGTACTGCACATAACTTTTTTGTATTACTTGATTATATTGATTATATTTACTTGATTATATTTTCAGACATATAGACATTTTTTTTATTGCACATATTCATATACATAATTTATACGAGTACTGCACATAACTTTTTTGTATTACTTGATTATATTGATTATATTTACTTGATTATATTTTCAGACATATAGACATTTTTTTTATTGCACATATTCATATATATATATAACTGTCTCTTTAGGGTTATTAAAATTATGTGTATCAAATCTGATGGGAGTCGACCAAGTACCACGGGTCATCCCCAGGGTGAATCCGGTCTCATCCGTCAACCCTCCCTGCGAAGGATTACGGGGAGTCCCTAAGGGCCTGCGCCTTCCGAGCAGGGCCTTCTGCCAGCCAAGCAGGGCCTCCAGGTTCTCCTCATGCTTTCTTCCAGGGCGCCCTAACCCCCGGCACGGGCAGGGGAGTCCGAGGACCCATCCGTCATTTCGCCTCAGGTAATGGGAAGTGGGTGGACGAGGGGAAGCCACGTGTTGTCCTCTCGTCCACGCATTCTCCTTCTCTTCTCTTTCCCCCCCCCCCCCCCCTCTCTCTCATGTGGGAAGGTATAAATACCCACCCATTTCCCACATAGAGGAGGTCGGATTTTCTCTCTCTAGACTCTCACTCTACAAAAACGCCACCTAGCTCCTCACGAACTAGGTTCATCAAGGCACTTCACAGACTGACTTAGGCATCGGAGAGGGTTCCCTCGGACAACCTCCGAGGCCCTGTGCGTTCACTGTGCAGGGAGCAGGCTCAATCCGCCGGGGAGGTCTGATCACCAGAGTGGGAGAAAGGAGAGACTAAAGGAAATCGGGCGAGCAATTATCAAGTAACATATTGAACATACGACCCGAATCCGAAGTCGGATTAATTGATTCCTTAACAGGAACAATTTGGCGCCGTCTGTGGGGAAGATCTAGGTTGTGCTCACGAGATTACCCACAAAATCAACCATTCCAAAAACACAAATTAACCATCCACAATCGAATATGCCTGAGATTTTCGATACCAGTTCGGTGGCAAACCCACCCAAAGCCCCCCAGTATGGCATGCCCCCCGAAATGACGCCTGCCGCCACAATTCCGGGTGTGGGGCGGGCCAGTCTGCAGGGGGCAGCAGGCCAAGGAGCAGCTACCATGGCTGGGCAGGGGAGTCAATCGAGACCCGTCTTAAACCTCACCTCTGCCCAGATGGTACAGACTGCGGCTTTCTTCTCAGCCATGCTGGACCAGGAATTTACCCCTGATGACCTGATAGGCAGGGTCGCGACGACCCCCAGGTTGCTCCACTTTGAAAGTGGAGAAGGAACCGGGGGCACAAAGCGAACCGCCGTCAGAAACGCTCAGAAAAAAGCCAGAAGGACAGCTCATGCTTATGCACAAGTGCAAAGGCGAATTTCAGAAGCTCGTCAGGAGCCGCCTGCACGGCCAGAAGTAGCTGGTCCGGAGGGCGCATTCTCCATCCATACTACGGAATCCACCGCTGCTCATGAAAGAAGAGGCCTATCCCAAGGCCTGAGGGACCGCATGAGGCACAAAGAGCCAGTATCCAAGCGCCTGGGAGAAAAGCAGGATGTGTTCTCCAGGTTGACGCCAGCTGAGGGATTGCAGCCACCCCCTGGGCTGTCTCAAGGCCTGCAATCCAGGCTCAACAACGGCCAACCCATGAGGCCCAGGTACCGTCAGGGCGATAACCTCGAGTCCGCCCAGAAGAAGCGCTCGCGGTATCACTCCCCCTCTCAGGACGACGAGGCGATTAGCAGGCCGAGGCCCCCACCAAGGCACCGCTCCCCTGAGGGCAGGCGACCGACCCCTGATAATTGGGATGACTACGGTCGCTACTCAGATGCGGGCAGGTCAAAAATGGTGGGTAGGCCAACTAAGACCCCGCTTCACCCTGAAGTCCAGGCGTACCCGATCCCGAAGATTAAAATGCCAACTGTAAAGTTCGACGGAACTACAGACCCGGAAGATCACCTGGCTGCGTACGAAAGCCACATGGGCATGTACGACGCCGACGACGCAGTCTGGTGTAAGATCTTCCCCACCACCCTGGTAGGCCTAGCCCAAGGTTGGTTCAGGGATCTCCCGCAAGGATCAATCTCCTTCTTCATCGAGCTGGCGGAGATGTTCCTAGACCAGTATGCCGGAAACAAACGACGACGTCTCACCCGCTTTGACCTGATGACCCTCAGGCAGAAGAAGGGTGAAACTGTCAGGGAATATCTGAAAAGGTTCGATTTGTCATTCCAACAGGTGAAGGAAATTGACGACCCAACAGCGGCATATGCACTAACCAACTCCCTGCTGCCCGGCGAAATGAAGAACCAGATGATCAGAGCCCAACCAGAGACCCTGGCCAAGGCCAGAAAAATCGCAGAGGGGTTTATGTTGCAGGAGGAATTCCACAGCCTGCCGGAGACCCCTGCAGGCCCCACGAGGCAGCAAGGGGGACCGCAGGGTGGACGCGGAAGAAGCGACTCCGGAAGACATAGACCCGAGGAAGGGGATACCCCCAAAAAGGAGCGCACTGCTTATCAGCCCAGATTCGACAGTTACACTACCCTTAATAAGTCCAGGTCAGAAATCTTCGAGCTGGAAAAAGAAACCGCAAAGTGGAATCGCCCGAGCAAGCCGCGCAGTCCAAAAGGGGACCCCAAGAAATTCTGCACTTTCCACGACTGCGTAGGCCACACCACCGAGGAATGTCGTCATCTGAAAGACGAGATCGAAAAGTTGATCAGGAACGGCTGGTTGGCCAACTATGCAGCCAGGAACAAGTCCCAGAAAGAGACACCTGAAAAACCCGAGGGCTCGGTACAGAATCGCCTGGTAATCCATGTGATATCAGGAGATGCAGAAGGTCCAATCAGTCGGAGGGGGCAGAAAAGGCAGATTCGTGAGCTAAGAAACCAAATCTGCTACGCTGAAAGAGCAGGAAGCCCAAAGGGAGTAACGCTGAGCATTACCCCCGAGGATGCAGGGCAGGTGATATACCCCCACAGTGATCCCTTGGTACTATCCTTGGTAATTAGCAACCACATTGTCCGGAGATGCATGGTAGACACGGGCGCCTACACGAATCTGCTGTACAAAGACGCCTTCGACAAAATGGGTCTGGAGAAGCGGCACCTACGACCTGCCCCGGGGTCATTATATGGGTTCAGCGGAGCAGGCGTCTTGCCCGTCGGAATCATAGACCTGCCGGTAACGTTCGGGGAAGGAGCTACCGCCAGGAATATCAGGGCGTCATTCGTTGTGGTAGACGCGAAGTCCGCCTACAACGCCCTGATCGGCAGAGTCACCCTGGACGAAATTGAAGCAGCCATATCAATCCGGGCTCTCACCATAGCCTACGTCACTGACTTCGGCCTAGAAGGCAAAATACGCGGGGACCAAGAGTCGGCCAGACAGTGCTACTCCGTGGCCCTGCAGGCTCATGAGAGCGAAAGAAAAGGGAAAAGAAAAGCCGACAGCTCCCCCAGCAGAGAGGGCGAGATCCCAGCCGGTAACCAAACGTCAAACCACCTGGAACCTGGGGGAGAAAGCATGCTGGTGGACCTGGAGCCGGGGAGACAAGTCCTTGTAGGGGTTGACCTGGAAGAGTCCTACCAGGCTGAGCTGGTCGAGCTACTGAGGGAGAACAAGGATGTATTCGCCTACTCGGCGGATGAAATGCCAGGGGTCGATCCGGCGTGTATCGTTCACAAGCTGAACGTAAACGCGGACGCCCGCCCTGTAAAGCAGAAAAAGCGGAACATGTCCGCAGAAAAAGATTTGGCAATCAAGGAAGAAATCGAAAAACTTTTGAAGGCAGACTTTGTAGAAGTTTGTGACTACCCTGAGTGGCTGGCGAATGTGGTCATGGTCAAGAAATCGTCAGGCGCGTGGAGGATGTGCGTGGATTTTACGAACCTCAACAAGGCCTGCCCAAAAGACTGCTACCCACTCCCCAGAATCGATCAACTGGTGGACGCCACCAGTGGGTATACAATGCTAAGCTTCATGGATGCCTTCTCAGGATATCATCAGGTGTACTTGTGGCAGCCGGACAGAGTCAAGTGCGCATTTATCACCAGTTCAGGCACCTACATGTACAAGATGATGCCATTCGGATTGAAAAACGCAGGGGCCACGTACCAGCGCCTGGTCGACAAGGTGTTCGAAAATCAGAAAGGCAGAAACATAGAAGCCTATGTCGATGACGCTATTGTAAAGAGTAAGGGAGACAAGGAACACCTGGAAGACCTGCGGGAGACCTTTTCCTCCCTGCGCGCCTACAAAATGAAGCTCAATCCGAAGAAATGCACGTTTGGGGTGCGCTCTGGAAAATTCTTGGGTTTCTTGGTAAGTTCCCGAGGGATAGACGCCAATCCCGAGAAAGTTCAGGCTGTTCTAGACCTCCCCGAGCCAAAGACCATCAGGGACATCCAACGTCTAACAGGTCGCATGGCCGCCCTGGCACGGTTCATCGCCAGGTCAGCAGACAAGTCAACCCCGTTTTTCAAGGTGCTGAAAGGCAATAAACAGTTCAAATGGGAAGACGAGTAGAAAGAAGCGTTCGGACAATTAAAGGAACACTTAAAGAAACTCCCCACCCTGGCAAGACCGGTGGCAGGAGAGAAGCTTTTTCTGTACATCGCTGTAACCAACGCTACAGTCAGCGCAGTCATCCTAAGGGAAGAAGCAGGCGCTCAACAGCCCATATACTTCGTAAGCCACGCCCTGGGGACAGCAGAGAAGAACTACCCCATGGTCGAGAAGGCGGCCTACGCGGTTGTTATAGCAGCCAGGAAATTGAGGCCATACTTCGATGCACACCCTGTCGTGGTGCTAACAGACCAGCCCCTGGAAAAGGTGTTAGAAAAATTTGAAAAATCGGGCAGATTGCTGAAGTGGGCCATCGAGTTGAGTGGACTGGGGATAACATACCAGTCAAGAACGGCCATCAAGGCCCAAGCATTGGCCGACTTTCTGGCAGAATGCTCCCACTCCGAAGACGATAGCCCAACCTCTGGCGAATGGGTCGTATACACCGATGGATCCTCAACGACCAACGGAGCAGGGGCGGGGGTAGTGTTGACCAGTCCGGAAGGGACCGATTTTGAGCATGCTCTCAGATTTGTCTTCCCCGCCTCAAATAATGAAGCCGAGTATGAAGCAGTACTTGCAGGCATCAACCTGGCCAAAGCTGCAGGCGCAGAACGGGTCGTTCTGGCCACAGACTCCCAGCTCATCGCCAACCAAATTAATGGAGAGTACGAAGCTAGGGACCAAACAATGGCCGCGTACCTGGAGGTGGTAAAAAGGGAACTATCAGGTTTAAAGTCATACGAAATCAGACAGATCCCACGATCTCAGAATCACAGAGCGGATGCCCTGTCAAAGCTAGCCAGCTCCAGCCTGCAGGATATAAGAAGGTCAGTATGGGTGGACGTCGTCCAAGAGAAATCTACCGCCCCCTGTCCAACCGTTGGTGCGGTAGAAGAAGCGGGGCCTGAAGACTGGAGGACCCCCGTCATCCTGTTCAAAAAACACGGAGTCCTACCGACCGACCCCGCACAGAAAAGAAAAACGCTAGTAAGGGCAGCATGGTTCGTCATGATAGGCGAAGACCTGTACAAAAAATCTTTCTCGTCCCCCCTGCTCAGGTGCCTGGGGGCAGATCACGCGGCGGAAGTGCTGGACGACATCCACTCCGGGATATGTGGCCATCACATAGGAGGGAAATCACTAGCACACAAGGCCTTGAGGGCCGGATACTATTGGCCGACCTTGCTGGCCGACGCAAAGGACTTAACCCAGAAGTGCAGAAAGTGTCAGCTTTTCGCCCCCTCTATCCATGCCCCGGCTCAGGAGCTCAGGCCGATCCTGTCCCCCATCCCCTTCGCTCAGTGGGGGATGGACATATTGGGCCCCTTCGCGGCAGCCACCGGGGGCAGAAAATTTTTGATCGTAGCCATTGATTACTTTACCAAATGGGTGGAAGCTGAGGCAGTGCCTAACATCACCGAGCCTGCGGTCAGGAAAGTGATTTGGCGGAACATTATCACCCGGTTTGGCTTGCCAAAAATGTTAGTGTTTGACCATGGAAGACAATTCGATAATGACCCCCTGAGATTATGGCTGGAAGGTCACGGCGTTGCGGTGGCTTATTCTGCCGTCTGCCACCCTCAAACCAACGGGCAGGCAGAAGCAGCCAACAAACAAATTTTGAATGGCCTAAAGAAAATGGTGGATGACCTCAAGGGCAGATGGGCCGACGAACTCCCCAGCATACTCTGGTCCATCCGGACCACCCGTAAGGAGTCTACGGGCCAGACCCCGTTCGGCCTGGTATATGGCGCAGAGGCTTTATTACCAATTGAGGCCAGAATCCCCTCCCTGCGCTCCTTACAATACGACCATGCTGAGAATGAGGTAGCAATGGCAGAAGCTTTAGATCTGGTCGGTGAGGTAAGGGAGGAAGCCAGCGCCAATATCGTCGCCTACCAGCAACGAATGAGGAAGGCGTACAACAAAAGAGTGCATCAGCGAAATTTCCAGGTGGGTGATCTAGTCCTCAGAAAGACACAGGCCGTGGGAAGATCAAGAGAGCACGGCAAACTTAGCGCTAATTGGGAGGGTCCATACCAGGTAACTCAAATCTTAGGGCCGGGCACGTATAAGATCGCCAATCTAGAGGGCCAGGAGTTGAGTGCTCACTGGAATGCAGACACCTTGAAGAAATATTATGTTTAAAGCAGAATCTTAAAGTAGTCTTCGTTTCTTTAAAATTGGCGGAGAACGGTCAAAGAATGTCGACGGCTCCGACCACCCTTGTGATAGATTTTTACGAAGAAATGAAAAGATCCTCAAAGTCTATACTCGTTGCCTGTTCAAACTCGCGTTTTCACACACAAACGAGCAGGGGGCAATAGGGGGAGGCCCCCCTGTTGCCAGAACTAAGGAAAATAGCCCCCCCAACAAAAATTCAAACGCCTCCCTGCAGGCAGGGAGCAGGCCCCTTGGACTCTGACCAAGAGCCAGGAACAGGCCAAACGAACAAGGACTGGGGGCAAACCCCCCAACCTTGTATAAAAAACGCATAATGCCACCCTGCCAGCCTCTGGGCAGGCAGGGGGCAGGCCCCCTGGACTCTGACCAAGAGCCAGGAACAGGCCAAACGAACAAGGACCGGGGGGCAAGCCCCCCAACCTTGTATAAAAAACGCATAATGCCACCCTGCCAGCCTCTGGGCAGGCAGGGGGCAGGCCCCCTGGACTCTGACCAAGAGCCAGGGACAGGCCAAACGAACAAGGACTGGGGGCAAGCCCCCCAACCTTGTATAAAAAAAAAACGCATAATGCCACCCTGCCAGCGTCTGGGCAGGCAGGGGGCAGGCCTCCTGGACTCTGACCCAAGAGCCAGGAACAGGCCAAACAAGGACTGGGGGCAAGCCCCCCAACCTTGTATAAAATCTCAGCCAAACTCTGGAAAACAAAGAAAGTAAAAGAAAAGGCGAACACTCAAGGATTAATCCAGGGAAAAGTAGAACGGTTTTAACAAAAGCCCAAAATAAAAATCCGGAAATGTCAAAGTATTACAAACAAAACTGGCCATTCTAAGGCTCAGCACAAAAATTATCAACAAAAAGGCCTAGGCATCAGGCGCACCATGGTCAGGACCGGCAGGCTCCTTGGGGGTTCCAGCTGCCAAAGCTTCATTCTTGGCAGCATATAGGTTCCGAAATGCGTCCTCGTCAAAGACGGGAAACATTTCCCTGATTACCTCCATAACAAGCTCCAGGGAGGAAGTAGCCCCATTTTCAAAACTCAAGTCCGAGGCAGCTTCAGCTTCCTTCAGGATGGCACTTTTCTCATCTTGCCACCCAGCCTGAGCCAGTTTGAAGTCTGAGCTGGTTTTGGACAGTTCTTCCTCCAGATCAGCTGCTTTCTTCTTGAGATGCTCCACCTCAGCCAGGGACTTTTCAGCATGCTCCACTGCCAGGCGGCTCTCCCTCAATTCCACCTCGAGCTTGGATGTCTCCCTCACAGCCTGCTCCCCCTGAAGCCTCCAGTGGTTGGCCTGCCCCTTCACTTCCTCCAGCTCGCTCTCTTGTTTGGACAGCTGGTCCTTCAAGCCCCCAATCAGGGTCACGTCCCTTTCAACCACGGCCAGGCGATCAGGGGGAGGGGCCCCAGGGGTGATAGTCAGCTCCTCGTCACTTAGGCGACTGAGGGCCGCCAGCTCGGCAGAAGCCTGCAACACCCTGGAAGTACGCTGTATATACTGGATCACCTGGTGAGAAGTGCTGGTTACCGACTTAATGAGGCGATCTGCCAAAACAGTACTAGAGTCCGCAAGCAAGCCTGATACGTCAACACTGTCGCCCGCAGCATAGTGGAGCTCGGCATTTCCCTCTAGAAGAGAAGTGCCCGGGACGTCGTGAGCAGGGCGCTTCGCCTCCGGAGTCTCCACATCGGCCTCTAAGTCAACCATGGGCACAGCCCCCGGAGTTTCCCTACTCCTCTTTCTCCTACGAATCAGGGGAACGCTCTCTCCAGTTTGTTCAGACTCCGCAGGGTGAGACCCCGGGGAAGCATGTGCCCTGGCAGGGGAATCATCCTGGCGGCCAGCATGGGAGGGGGTCGCCACAGAAGTAACTTCAGCCTCCCCGCCCTGAGCATTGGGAGAGGGAGCTGCCGGTTTCAGCCGAGGAGGAAAGGGGAGCCGTCGACCAGAAGCGAGCTCCTTCACAAACCTCATCAAGTTCTTCTCTCCTTTCTTGAAGTTGGAAGGAAGAAGGGGGACTCTCCGAGTGACGAAGAACTCCTCAGTCAGACCAAGCCTCCTCACCTGCTTCCTGCTCCAAAGGCGAGAAGCCTCACCTGCAAGACAGGTAAAAAGGGCCAGCTAAGAAAACGGATGAAAACCTCAGAAAAAATCACCAGGCCAATTCAAGCCCCTGAACTACCTTCAAGGCCGGGAATCAGACCCAGCGGGAGCAGATATTCATCCGTAGTGATAAGGTCTGCATGAGGAAGCCAGAAAGCAGGCACATTGGGAGGAGCCCCCTCAGTAACCTTAAATTTCTTAATCAGTTCTTCATCCGCCTGACTCAGCTTCACCTTCAAGTCTTTTCCCCCAACACCCGGGTGATATTCCTCACGGGTCTCCAGGCGGGTATGTACGTGGTTCCTAAAATGCCTAGGGATCCGCCACCCTGAAGCACTATGTACGTACAAGAAATTATCTTTCCAGTCTTTAAGGCTGTTTAAGGCCGGCCAGACCAGAGCGTGTTTTTTCGACTTCAGGATGGACCAGTACCCAGGGGAGTCATCCCCCCTTGATGAGGATACCATTTGCAGCCAAGCCATGGCACGAAAGGCATCAATGGAAGGCCCCTCCCCATGGAAGAGGCAGGTCCAGGTGTAAGCCACCAGGGTCCTGATTGCTGAGGCGGTCAAATGGGCAATGGCCACATTCATCCTCTGGAAAGCCTCCTCCAAGAAAGGGTGAAGAGGGAATCGTAGGCCAAATTCCAAACTTTTGTGGTAGACAGCCACGCAGCCGTCAGGAGGGCAACACACCGTATCTTTTTCCCCTGGGACTATAACGGTGTACCCCTCCCCGAAATTATAGAACTTTTCAATTTCCCCGGCAGCATTACTCTCCAAGATTAGGTCTCGGTTTTTGGTCTCAGGGTAGGTTCTCAAAGGAACCAGATATTTGTGTTTGTCCAAGAAATATTTTCTTCCCTTTTCCCTGGGAGCAAGGCCGGCGACGGTGGAAGGGTCAATCTCCAACGCACCATCGTCGGAATCGACGACGTCAAAGGACGCGGGTTCGGGTGAGTTTGCACCCCCATCTTCCTCGGGGCGGTTTTCCTCGCCGGGCCTAACCCCAGAGGAAGAGGCAAAGTCAGATCTCCCCCCTCTTCTGTCCTCCGTCCCCCCAGACGACGGACTAAAGGTAAGAGCGCGGGCACGAGACATTCTATTTCTCGAAAGAATATGAGGAAAAAGAAGAAAAACTAAGAGTTGGAATCAAGATTCTAACCTAGAAAGGTGATCGTCGCCGAGAGAGGTCCGGAGTTAGACACCCTTCGAAATCTTGAAAGAAGTTCGCAGCAGCAAAGAGAGTGAAGAAGTGGAGGTACGGATTTTGAAAAACGCTAAAAAGAGAGTTAGGGGGAAGGAACGGGCTTATATAGGTCTGGGCAGTCGAAGGGTCGCCTTTTTCTGCAGAGCTCACCCCGCAAGTCATCCCCCACGTGTCACAGCTCTAACAGGTAGTCTCCTCATCCCAAGAAAGCCTCGAGAAGGCAAAAAGACGCCAGGAACATTCATCCCCTCGATGACGTCACTCTCCCCCCAGATAATAATGGTAAAAACAAAAAGCAAATAATAGCAAATAATAAAAGTGCCACATGTGAACCGAGTCGCCTGATCTTTTCATTAAAATTAAAGAAAACCCGAAAAAATGGGCAAGTTACATAGCATGCAAGTCAGGAATACAAAAGGAGCCCCTATTTCCGGCTCATCATGCCTGCACCCCTCAGGCAGGCCTAGTCATCGTCAAAGCCCGGGGAGTAGTCCCCGGGGCTATCACGCCCTCCAAAGTCGGATCCCCAGTCCCAATCGTCGGAATCTTTGAAGGGATCTGCCGAGTCATCATCATCCCCACGACCAGAGTAGCCCTGGCCGTCGCTGTCGCCGGACTCCCGGCTGCTGACATCCCAGTCCCTACCATAAGGGACTGTCTCGGTGTCGTCACAGGAGCCGCAGCCAACCTTCTTCCTCAAGGGAGAAGAAGGGCCCGACTCAGAAGAGGACAGACTCGAGCAATCAGGGTCGAATTGCTCGGGGTGCAGCCATGGAAAGCATTCATGGCACCCCCTGTCGAAGCAACCCCCACCCTGGGGGCAGCGCCTGAACCTTGGAGCAGCTAGAGGAGCCCTCTGTGGACGTTTGCCCGCTTTGATAAGAGCCCTCCTGAACTTTCGGGGATGTCGAACGCGGGATCGCCGGCTACGACGCAAAATTAGAAAAGACGCCCGGGGATACCTAAGCTTCCAACGCCCCGCAAAGCGGCGGCCCACTACGCGAGCTCCACGGCAGAAAAGCACTCTAGTAATCCACGACATTTTCTCTGAAGGAAGAAGAGAAGGTTGAAGAGGGGTTGCGAAAACAGCAAGGAAACCGCAATTTATACGGAAGGTAGCCAAAGCATTAAATGGCGCCGCAACCACTTTGATAGGGGGCGCGGCCAATCAGCGCACCCGCACACTGCCCAAAAATCCGCTGGGAATAGAAAGCAATCATCACTAAAAGAACATTCCAACCTCGGGAACAAGCAGTGCATTAAATGCCCGAGTTCAAGAGTCAACTGCACCCCATCTCAAGAGACGCCTGCCAAGAGGAAGGCCCCGCCTCCCTCTGACCGGCGTGGGCCAATTGATGGGAGTCGACCAAGTACCACGGGTCATCCCCAGGGTGAATCCGGTCTCATCCGTCAACCCTCCCTGCGAAGGATTACGGGGAGTCCCTAAGGGCCTGCGCCTTTCGAGCAGGGCCTTCTGCCAGCCAAGCAGGGCCTCCAGGTTCTCCTCATGCTTTCTTCCAGGGCGCCCTAACCCCCGGCACGGGCAGGGGAGTCCGAGGACCCATCCGTCATTTCGCCTCAGGTAATGGGAAGTGGGTGGACGAGGGGAAGCCACGTGTTGTCCTCTCGTCCACGCATTCTCCTTCTCTTCTCTTCCCCCCCCCCCCCCCCCCTCTCTCTCATGTGGGAAGGTATAAATACCCACCCATTTCCCACATAGAGGAGGTCGGATTTTCTCTCTCTAGACTCTCACTCTACAAAAACGCCACCTAGCTCCTCACGAACTAGGTTCATCAAGGCACTTCACAGACTGACTTAGGCATCGGAGAGGGTTCCCTCGGACAACCTCCGAGGCCCTGTGCGTTCACTGTGCAGGGAGCAGGCTCAATCCGCCGGGGAGGTCTGATCACCAGAGTGGGAGAAAGGAGAGACTAAAGGAAATCGGGCGAGCAATTATCAAGTAACATATTGAACATACGACCCGAATCCGAAGTCGGATTAATTGATTCCTTAACAGGAACAAAATCTTTAGATAATGACAAGCTTTGAACTACAATTCAGCCGAATACGTAACAAGTTCAAGGAGTAGCAAGCCAAGAAACACGTCAGCCCAAGTGAGCATCAATGGCCTCGAGGGTACATAAAAGAAATCAGACAAAGAAAACTAAGTACAATACATCATTAATGCAAACTTGAGTACAAATCAGATTTGTCCCCTTAGGCGTGCTTCTCTTTAATTGTAATTGTCCTCAGGTGTTGACCCATACATGTGACCCTCAAAGGAGGAAATGTGCTTTTGTTGCTGCATTTATGGGCCAAGGAATTGTGCCTAATCGGACAATGTCTTTTCTCCTTGAATATGCACACCTCAAACTTGCAACCTGTTTTGCTCCCAATTCACTTAACTTTTAACAAAGTTGTCTTAAACTTATTTATAGATAATCAGTAGTAGATTAAAAGTCCAAAAATAAAATGAATTTGTATTACTTGATTAATTTCTTTATGTACAACATATAATACCCTATGTACACTGAAAATTACTTTATGTACACTTCAAATTTTAATATCCTATGATGGTTAAAGCAATGTCCGTTTTGATGCACATAAGTTAATATTTGTTGTACATGGTGAAATTTGTACATGGATAACTAGTTGAGATATGTACCATCTCATTTGGAATTATGTAAAATTGATAATCACCATTTCCATTCTTTACCACATCTACTCCTTTCTCTATGAACCTTAACAAATTGGGGGTATTGATCATATCGACTAATGTTTTAATGAATAGAGCATACTAATCATATCGACTGAACTGGAAGTTATTCACCAAAAATTGCATGCATACTCAGTACAGATCAGTACTACCAAGAACACATACGTCAAATATGTAATTAACATTCATACTATAATCAGTTCATTCCAAAATGTAAGTGATCAATAATTGCAGTACAATACATCCAAAGTAGGATTAGAATTACAATCCGAGTTAACAGTAACTGCATATGCACAAAAATTCATATGCTTGCAAAATAACATCCATATCCTAGGGTTCCTCGATCACTTACCTAGATCATCTTTTCAAGGGTAGAAGTTTGGGTAAATCTGCCACAAGGCCTCCAGGCAGATCTCATAGTGGCAGATTTCCGTCATGTCCGCCAAATATCCACCCTCTCCCCTCAACGTCAGGGGAACCATCCTGTAGTCCGTGTCCCTGGACAGATATTGGTCATCCATCCAAGAGGCAACCCAACAGCGAGGTCCGTCGTATGGATGAATCTGCATCCCCATTTCAGGTTTGCCTTTTCCGAAGTCTTCAAAGGCCCGTTGCAGCTTATACGCGTGGAGGTAGTTCTGATAACCGCTCTTGAAACAAATGACTGCAGCTCTGGTGAAGATCGGGCCATTTGGACTGGAAATCCACTTTAGCATAATCTTCTCCACCGGATAACCCAAGGCAGTTAACCTGTTCCTTAAACCAGTTAGTGATCTACTAGTATGTAAATATGTACAGTATATACTAATCTATGTACAACAAAACTACCAGTTATTTAATACAGTATGTAAATATTGTACATAATACACTATGTATTAATCTATCCCAACAATTTATGTAACATTAAAACAGTATAGATTTATCTATTAGTTATGTACAAAAACACAATTTATCTAATAAAAGCTTTGTATATGATTTCTTATTCAATGCATGTAAGTTTTTATTACACAAATTAACCTATTCCTTAAACCAGTTAGTGATCTACTGGTAACCTTGTTATCAACCACCTCAAATGGTAAATTTGCAATAATGTATTTAGGAGGGTACATCAGTTCTACATACATTTTTTTGGGTTTTTTTTTAAAAAAAAATTCAAAGTTTAACTACTCTCAATCTTAATTTGAGGAGTATATATATAACTGATTGAAAGTCCACTCAACCCCCTTTGTAATTATTACTTATGCAATTTTGAGAAATTTATTTATTGCATGATAGATACGTTTTAATTCACCCATGAAATACCTCATTTACCAAAGTTAATAATTGTGTCTAATAGAATCCAGAATTTATGTGTGTACAGACTATTCACCTTTACTTCAATTTTAATTTATGTACTACATTTAACGCATTTTATACATTGGTAAATCACTGCCTTATACATTAATAAGTTTCTTTGTACATAATCTGTCTTATGTATTTTATACGGAGTACATTTTATACAATGGTCAATTCTTTGCTCTATACATTTTATACACATTTCACTCTCTTATACATTGAAATTTATGTACTATGAACCTTCTGTTTTGGTGCACATAATCTGTCTCAGAACATTAAAAAATTAAAAACTTGTGCTATAAAATCCCACATTCTCAACAAATTCTCAATTTGTCTCTCTGTTTCCCTCTCTTTTTGTGTGTCTCTCTCTGTATCCCTTTTTCTCTCTTCCTTTCTCAACAAAAGATGAATATTACATGTGATGGAAAGATATACGATATTAGGCAACAATATAAACTGTGGTTTGCTTCTCAAAAGAAGGAGAAGTTGCCTTTTATATTTACCGATTCTCATGGACCTATCCATATGTTGAATCACTTGAAAAGGTTTTTGAAAATGAAAATATAATGGAAATAATTTTCAGAAAGGTCAACCCTACTTTTAGAAAGAAAGAGTTTGCAAAATTGAGTCTTGTTTGCAAGAGATGGGCTCAAATATTTTTGGCACATCCTCATTCTCTTCTCTTAGAAATGGAGTACAGTATGAGTGTGCATGCAAGCATTAACAATGGATTACTTTCTCTTCATAGGAATGGTGTCTTGTTGTTAAAGGAATGCAGATGCTATCCGACTAAAGATCTGCTTTGTAGAGATATGCTACACTATATGCAACTTCGACTTGCATCTCCAGAAGATGTAGTTCATCTTCATGGTTCTTCTCCTGAAGATTTTCGTCGATCATCTACCTTTGCTGAATATCTGTTTGAGCCAACAAATTTTTATCCAGATATATAAGTGTATTTTGTTTTTTCCTTATATATGTAATGTTTGAACTATATGAAAGATGAATCTCAAGTTAATTTGAACTTATGTACACTTGTTATAAAATTATTTACTTATCACGCGTTTTTATATGTATTTGTACATAAGGCTATGTTTGACGGATTATGAGTGCTTCAGTAAACATAAATCTAATTAGAATAACTTATGTACAACAATTATAGAAATATGTACACCATGTTCACGGTTATTACTATGACTAATATGTAAAGCTGATGTGTAAGTATGTACATTATGTATTGATCTGTATACTATGCAGAAACTACCCATATAAGAATAAATAAGGTTAAGGGTTTCATGACCCGTTCACCAATGACACAAACACAAACGGGATACAACCTGATCTATTTGCTGGGTCTAAATGCATGTAAAAGTTTATTACACATATAGTGTATATAATAGATATGATATACATAGTTTATATAAATGACATACTTTATATACATAGTGTATATAATTGTGTTCAACTGCCCCATAAATTTAATTAGAATAACTTATGATTTGATTCCAGTAATATGTAAGTAGATAAGTTATATACAACAATTATAGAAATATGTACAACCTTGGTTCTTGGTTATTATTATGACTAATATGTACAGTTGATATTTAAATATGTACATTATGTATTGATCACTAATATGTACTTGTTTCAATATGTACATTATTTTTAATATAACCGTGTAAAAGCTTTTTATATATATATACAACCGTGCCTTTTTCGATGTACATAAGTTACTATATGTTGCACATGTTGGAATTTGTACATGGTTATAGAAATGTTTGCTTTGATGTACATATGTACATTATGTATTGACAAGACTACCCGTATAAAAGCTTTTTGTATGATTTCTTATTCAATGCATAGATACATTGTATATAATAGATACGTAGGAAATACATAGTTTAAAATACAGTGTATAAAATATTAACGTTAATAATAATAATAATAATAATAATAATAATAATAATAATAATAATAATAATAATAATAATAATAATAATAATAATAATAATAATAATAAAGTAGTACTCGGTATTATACACATTATTTTGAAATATAGTAATTGCTCATCATATAACATAATATCTGTTGCATAGTTTAAACAGGATCTGTTTTGATGTACATAACATAATATCTGTTGTATTTGTCAATATTTTACATAGTTAAAACAGTGTCTGAATTGATGTACATAAGTTAACATATATTGTACATGTCGTTATTTTTACATAGTTAAAACAGTGTCTGAATTGATGTGCATAAGTTAACATATATTGTACATATCGATATTTTTACATAGTTAAAACAGTGTCTGAATTGATGTACATAAGTTGATATCTGTTGCACATGTTCACAATTTGTACATTGTCAAAGCACCGTATAATAATAATTAATTAATAATAATAATAATAATAATAAAGTACTCCGTATTAGACACATTATTTTGAAATATAGTACTAGTACTCAGTATTCCACTACTCTAGGACGTATTTATGACGTATTAGAACTTTTTGAAAATGACGTATTATTAAGAGTTTGGAAATAACTATTGAGAATTCCTATAATCACTTCAACAGTCATTTGACAACTACTAGTATTGCATAATTTGAACTATTTCACTTCAACTACTGAAAATTCCTATAATCACTTCAACTATTTCAAAAAGTGCATCACTTCACAACAATTTGAAAAATCAAGTACAGAGTAATTTTTGAAGTACTGTAATTTATATCGATCATCTTCAACGATTATTTGGTGAGTGATATGTTCTTGATTCTTTGCATGCCATAATACTGGTTTTTCGAACGATTTTGTGAAATTTACAGTAAAGTAAATTTGCAATCTTTTATTCTTTGGAGATTAGGTCTTTTATTCGCGTTATTTATAAAGTACATATATGCAGTTTTGTTTGTTATGTTTTTGATTTTTAGAGTGATTTTGTTGAAAATTAGGGTTAAGTAATTCACGAGACAAGATGAAATCAAACCTGGAGAAGACTGCACCAAAAAGGAAAACTGATAAAAAGGAGAAAGGTACAATTTAAATTATGTACAATTTAAGGTATTTGTGTACAATTTAAATTATGTACAATGAAATTATACTGATTTTGTGTTCTTTATTCGTAGCTGAATGTAAAAGGAGGCGGACTTAGGAAAAGAATATAGACTCTGATAATTATGAAGAAACATCAGACAAACAATTATGTTTGATAACAGACGCAGATAAAGGTATATTCATTAAATAGACTACTATGTTTCAATATTGTTTGAAAAGAACTTTTTTTATTTAGTATAGCTTTAAAAATTTACATACAATTTGTGTTTGAAGTTATGTGCATTGTGTAATGCGTTATGAACATACAATTTACAGGTATTGCTCCTAAAACTACAAAGAATAGGAGGAAGAGAGTTCTACATGCAACGAACGAACTGCCATCATTGAAGACACGCATGTCCCCTGATGGTTTGGTTGAATTTCTAAATGATTTGTCAGAGAAACAGACTGCAGATATTAAAGAATTAGGGTTTCGGGATTTAATTGATCTGAAAGTAAAAGAAGTCCCGTGCAAGCTTGCTCATTGGCTTGTTACAAATTTCATTCCTGATTCAGCCACATTTAAATATAATACATTTGATGTGACAAATCTTGATGTACATATTGCAACTGGGTTTCCTATGGGACCAAACAAGATTGTCCTTGCATCATTTGATGACTAAGACATGGAATACAGAAAACTTCTTAATGAATGTAAGAATCAATTTGAAGGGTCAAAGGTTACGGCCCCTGCATTGAAATCCATCCTTAGTAATCAAAAGGATGGAGGTGATCTATTCAAAAGGAACTTTATAGTTTATATCTGTTCTTATTTTATACATGGTACCAGTTCTGCAACTCCAGGTCTTAGGATATTGAAGTCTTTAATTGACTTGTCATTGGTACCTACATATAATTGGTGCGAATTTTGCCTTAATGCCTTCATTGAGGCTGTTGATATGTGGAAGATGAACACATCAGAGAAGGAGAAGTTTTTTGATGGACCTATAATGGTCTTTGTGTTCATATATTTGCAAAGAATGCGGTACAGAAACAGCACACCAGTCCGTGCTTTCCCAACAATGTTGTTCTGGACACAACAGTCCATTTCAAAGAGAATAATGGACGAAGCAAAAAATCGGGTACGTTTGGTAATGGTCTGGTTATCCCATTAGAGTCCCTTGATTGGTGCAAGGGGAAGGAAGTAAAGGAAAGTATGAACAAAGAGGGAAAGGAAGAAGGAGATTGGTTACAAAGTTTAATGCTGAAATCTGTTGAATTCACAAAAAATTTCAAGGTGTTCAAAGATGCTATAAATCTTGCAAAGTTTGCCTCCCCTCAATGCAAACCAATAACAAAATTGGAAATGTTGACCAGTGATTTTGTTGAAAAACTTGTGGCAATAACAGAACATGAAGAATTTGGTAAGAATTTTTCTTCAATTGGTTTTATCCCCATTCATTTGTTATAATATGTCGAATATAGTACTTATGTTTCATCTTTTGCTTCAAAATAGGTGAGGAGGAACAAAATGAGAAGAATCCAGAAATACTGCATATGATACATAAGATGGCAAAAGATCTTACTTTTGTGAAAAAGACTGATCTTGAAAAGGACAAGATAGATGAAATGAATACTGTACTACTTCTGGAAAATGTTGATACTGCAGAAGACATCAATATTCATGATGATCCTATTTCTAGTCCTGTCAAGAATGACAGTGAAGATGTGTTGAATGTTGATGCTGCAGAAGACATCTGTACAAATGCTCCTATTTCTAGTCCTGTCAAAAATGACAGTGAAATTATTTCCGAGGAAAATGAAGATGTGTTCGATGCGGACACTGTGGAAAATGTTGATGCTGCAGAAAACATCTGTACAGATGCTCCTATTTCTAGTCTTGTCAAAAATGACAGTGAAATTATTTCCGAAGAAAATGAAGATGTGTTCGATGTGGACACTATGGAAAATGTTAATGCTGCAGAAGACATCTGTACAGATGCTCGTATTTCTACTCCTGTCAAGAATGACAGTGAAATTATTTCCGAGGAAAATGAAGATGTGTTCGATGCGGACAATGTGGAGAATGTTGATGCTGCAGAAGACATCTGTACAGATGTTCGTATTTCTACTCCTGTCAAAAATGACAGTGAAATTATTTCTGTAGAACACAAAGATTTTTTGAATGCACATACTGTGGAAAGTGTTGATGTGGATTTGGAAACTTCTGTTGTAAATGTGCATTTGGAATCTCTTACAAATCAAAACAAGGAAATTGATACACTTAAAAAAAAAAGATTGAAGCACAGCAAAAGGGAAAACAAGGAGATGTAGCAGTTTTCAAATCTTCTTTTATTAATAGGAACATCAGCTGTTTGATCTCTCTCAAAGCTCAACAGAAATATGTGTCAGACTATGTATTTGCACCAGGAAAGTCTTTGCAGTAAGTCTCATTAATCTTTTAAACAAGTTTCATATCTGTTCCTGTTTTGATGTACATAAGTTGATATCTATTGCACATATTCACAATTTGTACATTGTCAAAGCACCGTCTGTTTTGATGTACATAACTTGATCAATTTGTGCATGGTTATAGCAGTGTCTGTTTTGTTGTACATAAATTAATATATTTTGTACATAAGATTCATACCAGGTATAGCAAAACTAGTACACTAAATAATTTAATTTTTCAGGGATATTCTGTTTAAGTTTGGAAACATTGAATTTTCAAGGGGGGACCTGTCGATGATGGCAACCTGTGATACCCGAATCAATGAGTTAATTTTAAATTTCTGGTGCCTATTGATGAATGATTTGGAAAAACTATCACCGACATCATCTATCAAACGTGTGTATATGTCTCCTTTTCAAGAATATCAGGTAATGTTATGTATTCCATTCACATATGATAAAAACTGTTTTCACTCATGATTCTCTTCTAAACAATCACTACAATGTTTCAAGTTCCCACAAGTGAAATGGACGTTAATGATGTGCAACTGGTAATCAAAAAGATATTCTTTATAACTCTTATTTATTTATTTATTTAATCATTCATTCATTGTGAGAACTAATAATGTGATTTTCTTCAAGGCACTTTTCTGCTTTAGATATTCAGCAGGTTATGTTGTTTACTGTGCAAACTCAATCTCGAAGAAATTTGAGATGATTCATTTTGGGTTTCATGAAGGAATTAACAGCAAAGAGATTGGTCTTGGAGCTAAAGAGATTTATGTGAGCATACTCTAGGCATTAACATTACACATTCTATGTTTGTGTTTTTTCGTTCATTAAAATTTTAGGCATTTATATATAAGTCTGTGCTCTTTTGTACATTAAAATTTATGTTATCTGGCCAGAATAATTGGCTTATATTTTCAGAGTGGTTATTTGAAGGAACATTTCGAACATAAAATCGAATGGGTGAATGAGTTTGATACCTATGAGTTGATCGAATATATTCCAGATTTCTCTAAAGATTTG
This sequence comes from Agrostemma githago, assembly GCA_958450325.1. Taxonomy (NCBI): domain Eukaryota; kingdom Viridiplantae; phylum Streptophyta; class Magnoliopsida; order Caryophyllales; family Caryophyllaceae; genus Agrostemma; species Agrostemma githago. The sequence goes on along the minus strand of OY288252.1, from coordinate 58,729,418 downwards.
GAAAGTAACAATGGCATTCTTTCAATGAGAATCATTGAAACATACAAAGGCAATAAAGACAATTATGCCGAAGTGTTCAAACCAGTAAGTTAAAAATCACAACACATTCATCACTGATACTAATCTATATGTTATTATTTTCCAATATACTAATGTTATCATGTGTAATGATTATGTATATGTGCAGTCCACCATTTCATACAATGATTACGTAAAGATGATGACAGTGTCGTATTGCCACAGAATACTAACTTCAGACAGGAATGAGCTGAAGAATACTGTGTTGAAGGAGGCAAAAAAAATGTTGTATGTATCTGATAGCTTGCTGTTGATAAGTCATAATTTGACATACATAAATTATTACTCCCTCTGTTTCTTTGATATCTTCCACATTTTCTTTTTCAATCATTTCTTTGATTTCTTCCACTTTCCTTTTTTCTATCACACTTCTCTCTTACCTAGGTGGCCCACTTACTTTACCCCCTCTCTACTTTTACTTATTTTATTGTTTTTCTTAAGAAATGTGCCACTTTTAAGGTGGAAGAAATCATAGAAACGGAGGGAGTATATATTGTTTCGATTACAAAGTCATATTCTGTTCTATGACTTTTATCAACTTGGAAGTGGAAAATTTAACAACAAAAAAATACAGCGATTCTCATATAGTTGAAAATTTCTTGAAAAAAGTAACAAAAAAGAATTTTGCTGGAAAGGGATTAGAGGACAAGCAGAAAGAATACGATGACATGCTAAAATCGTATAATAGGTAATATATTCTACCCTTTCCATTGTTTTTGAAATCATTCATCATAATTAATTAATTTTAAGGTTATTACTCCCACGTTGTGTGTTATTTTACAGCGAAATCATTATACAAACTGAATGGATGTGTTTAAGCCGCATAGATATACAAGCATTGTTATTTGCAGATGAGGAATTATTTGATATGGTAAGAAAATGTCTAACAAGTTTTAATCTTATAAATTCAAATGCTTCTAAATAAATCTAACAAGTTCCATTTTAATAGGCGATAGATTTGTATGGAATTTATATTACATTAGGAAGGAAGGATGTCGTATTCTTTCCAACAAAGGCAGGGGTAAGTATTTCAAATTGGTGTACTTATTTTTGGTATTTAAGGTTACAGTTGTTTATTTGATGCTTATCTTTTGTTTCAGGAATTAGACCCATAGAGCACTACTACTCTTAATACTCCGTACTGTACTGTATCATACATGCCTCATGATACGAAATCTATGAGAAAGGTACACCCAATGATTAAAGTATTAAAAGTTGACGATAATTAACTATAAAAAAACTATGTTTATGACTGTGAAATGTGTAAATTTTCAGATCTTTGTTCCAATTCACACCAAAGACCCGAATCATTGGATTTTACTTGTCTGTGATCTAGAAGATAAAAGGAATTACGTCCTTGATTCATGCAAGACGAAGTTTTACAGAAAAAGGAACAAGCAAGTTGAAAAAGTAGTGTATAATGTTTCAAACATTTTACAAAACTACCCTGGCTATGAACAAATTTCCAAACAAATGGGAAAATTTCAAGTGGAAGCGTTTAAAAATGCAGCGAAGCAAAACAATGAAGTTGATTGTGGTGTCTTTGTTATGAAATGGATAAATGCATTGCATGACAAGAAGAAATGGACAAGTGAATCATACTTTAGAAATAACAAAGAATTTAGGCGTGAAACATGCTTGGATCTTTTGAAGTGGGAAAAGAACTATGTGACAAATTTCAGTGTTAAGGAAAAATATGAGATCTTATTTTAATTGTATGTAGAATTAGTTATATTACTGTAATAGACGATCTATTAATATGAAAATGGCAATCAATGGATTATTTGTTTATCATTGGATATGTTATGTACGCATCAAAATACAAATATGTACAAGGAACATCTCTAAGATAACCTTGGACGAAATATGTCTTGTAGATAGTAAACTTCACACAAGAAGCATACAAAACGTTGTTTTGTGGAAGGAGTGTTTACCGGTAAAGTTGATCTTTCCCTTATTTTGTGCATCATAAATCTAGTTTGAAGATCATCAAGGCAGCCAATTATGTTGAACTGATCCCTATATATGCTAAAGTTTATGTTATGTACATTTAAACTACTTGTATTAAGTTGAACTGACAAAATACATTTAAAGTATTATGTATGGTTGAAATAGTCATGTCTTATGTTTTTGTATAATGTTTAAATAAGCTTGATATTTGACTTATGTTCTCTAAATTCTATATTATGTACACTAAAAGTATTTATCTCTTACTGTATGTTTTCCAGTACACTTATGTACAAAATATAATATCTTATATACTTAGAATCTGTCTTATTTTCAATGAACATAACAGCATTATAAATCGAACATAGTACTCCGTATCTTAACAGGAGCCCGTTTATTATTTAATTAAAACCCAAAAAAGAATACTCAAAATTGGTATCTGACCTACTTCATAGCCACAAAAGAAAAAGAAAAAAAAAGAAAGCGATCTCTTAAGATCTTCCCTGAATTATCTTCAACAATTCAGCGATTTCTGTAAGTTTATTCTAGATTATCTTTTCCGATTACCTTCGACATTGCGGTATATTGTTGTTTTTTGAAACGATTTTTTGAAGATTGGTATAAAATAATAGGCAGTATGCAATTACTTCCGATTGTGTATAAAACGATTTCTTCTGACAGATTATTCAACTTGTGCAAATTAGGTTAACAAAAAAGATGAAAACAAATCGGGAGAAAAGCGGAACAAAGAGGGAAGCTGCTCATAAGATCGAAGGTATATAAACTTATACAGTACTCCGTATTGAACCCCATACTCTCAATGTAAATGATGCATATTGATTTTTCGTTAATTATGTATAGTTGCATGTAAAAAGAGACGGGTAGAAGTAAACGATGATTCTAAGGATGATTCTAAGGATGCTCCTGATGATTCTAAGGATGATTCTAAGGATGATTCTAAGGATAATTCTGATGATTCTAAGGATTGTATTTTTCAAACACCGAAATCACAATTACACTTACTCTCAGATGCAATTGTAGGTATGTACATTTGTTGTTTTAATTATCTGTTCTTAGAACTTGAACTTGTTACATATGCCCTCTATACATATCATTTAAATCTGTTTTGCTCACTCAAATTTACAGCTGTCATTAATAAGCCTACAAAACCTACAAAAAATAGAAGGAAGAGGGTTCTACATGCAGTGAATGAACTCTCATCATTGACCACAAGGATGTCCCTTGAAAGTTTGTTTAAATTTGTAAGAAATCTGTCAGACAAGCAAATTGAAGATATTAAGGAATTGGGGTTCGGGGATATAATTTCTTTAAATGTAAGAGAAGTCCCAGCCAAACTTGGTCATTGGCTTGTTTCCAATTTTGAACCTGATTCATCATCATATAAAGGTCAGACACTTCAGGTTACGAATTTGGATGTACACATAGCAACCGGGCTTCCTATGGGATCAAATGATATTGTATTAGCATCCTATGATGACAAGGATGTTGAATATAATCAATTAGTTGATGAGTTCAAGGAACAGTTTAAAGGTTCCAAGATAACAAACAATGTGTTACAATACGTGCTAACAACACAGACAGATGGGGGGATCAATTCAAGAGGAACTTCATTGTTTATCTTTGCTCTATTTTTATAGCGGGTAGCTGTTCTACAACCCCAAGCTTAAAGATATTGATGTCTTTAGTCGACTTATCATTGGTACCCACCTTTAATTGGTGCAAATTTTGCCTTGATGCTTTCATTGAGGCCGTTGATATGTGGAAGATGAACACAGCAGAGAGAAACAAATGCTTTGATGGACCTATAATGGTCTTTGTGTTCATATATCTACAAAGAATGTGCTACAGAAACAGCACACCTGTTCGTTGTTTCCCGACAATGTTGTTTTGGACACAAGAGTCCATTTCAAAGAGAATAATGGACGAAGCGAAGAAATCGGGTACATTCGGTAACGGCTTTGTCTTGCGATTACAACCGGTTGATTGGTACAAGGTGGATAACTCTAAAACCTGTACTGCAAATGTTTCTTCCGTAATGGAAAAAGAGAAGCTAGTGAAAGTGGAGGAGGAAATAAAAGATGAGAATGATGAGCCAAAGGAAGCAATACACTGGGTGCAGAATTTAATCAACAAATCTTCTCAGTTCTCAAAGTCTTTCAGGGGGCTGAAAGATGCGATAAAAGTTGCAAAAGTTGCCTCCCCCCAATGCAAACCACTACTAGACTTTGAAAATTTGGCAAATGAATTTATAAACAAACTTTCAGAAACGAGAAGAGAACAGCCATCAAAAGAGAATGGTAATATTTTTTTTATAATTAATTTTCTATCTGTTTATACATGTTTATAGAACTGTCTGTTTTGACGTACATAAGTTGATATATGTTGCATAAGTTACTATGTGTTGCACATTTTGGAATTTGTACATGGTTAAAACAGTGTCTGTTCTTATGTATATAAATTACTATTTGTTGCACATATTGAAATTTGTACATGGTTAAAACAGTGTCTGTTTTGATGTAGATAAGTTACTATGTGTTGCACATATTGAAATTTATACATGGTTAAAACAGTGTCTGTTTTGATGTACGTAAGTTACTATGTGTTGGACATGTTGGAATTTGTACATGATTATAGAAGTGTCTGTTTTGATGTACATAAGTTACTATGTGTTGTATAATTATAACTTATATACAGTATTTATTTTTCATCTTTTACTGCTTAGAATCTGGAGATAAATGGAAGGATGTTACTAATATTGCATCACAAGTTGTCAATGATGACAACACAAAAGAAGAACGCAAAATACCTTCTACTTGTCAAAAGGACTTCCCTACCTTCTCAGATGCAAACTTTGGTCTAGAAGAACTGACTCCACACGTATTAGAGATGTTAGATCAGATAGTAGAAGAAGCTGTTTCTGCCAAAAAGAATGAGGTACCAAAGATGAAGAAGAAGAAGAAGGAGAGAGACCCAATGATGCCAAGATACAGTTTGTTGAACTCAGATGAGAGCTATCAACTCAGTCAAGATATTAACCTTGACATGTATTCTGACCCTCAAGATACACCTCAAATAAATGAAGATGTGGAAAATGTGGATAAAGAAAAAACTCCCACCATAAATGAACAAGTGTTCAATTACAAGAGTGTGCCAAATGTGGATATGAAGAATGTGGATGTGGAAGCTACTACTGAACAAATGTTCAATAACAAGCTTGTGGAGTTTGTGGAGAACATGGAATCTACTTCCTGCACATGCAGTAGAAAAAGTTAACTTAGAAACTCCTTATGCTGTGAAAAATATCATTCGAAAGAGCCCAGATATTGTTGAAAACTTGGTCACTCCACAAATAGTGGGGAATGCATCTCAGCAAGATGATGAAATGAATGAAAAAGAAATTGAAGTGCAATACAAGAGGAAACAAGCAATACCAGCTATTTTCAAATCTCCTTTCATACAAAGGAACATCAGCTTTTTAACCAATCTGAGTGCCGAAGAGAAATATGTGACAGACTATGCTTTGCATTAGATATCTCTCCAAGGTAAACAACTAATTTACATAGCTAAAGCACTGTCTGTTTTAATGTACGTAAGATACTATGTGATGCACATGTGTGAAATTTGCACATTATTAGACCAGTGTCTGTTTTGATGTAGATAAGTTACAACTTATTGTATATAACTCATACAACAGATGTACATAAGTAAAGCACTGAGAAGGTAGGGAAATGTGTTTAAATGCTAATAGTTTGAAAGTCATAGTTAAAATTGTTTCATATGAGTGATTGTTATACCAAAACTAATACACTAATTACTTTTTAATTTTACAGTGAACCTCTCTTTAAGTTTGAAACGATTCAGATTTCAAGGAGGCAGATGTTGATGATATCACAGTCTGGAAGTAATGTTGAGGAACCAATTTTAAATCTTTGATGATTATTGATGAATGATTTGGAAAAGCTATCATCTCCATCATCCATAAAGCGTGTTTATATGTCTCCATTTAATAAATATGCGGTAATGTTATATATTCCATCAACAATGTCAACAGTGTAAATATATTTTTGCTCATGAATCTCTTCTAAACACTTCTTTAATGTTTCAGATTCCTACAAGTGAAATGCAGTTGGATAATGTGCAATTGGTTAACAAATAGATACTCCTTATAACCTCCATTCTTTCATTCATTCATTCATTCATTCATTCATTCTGTAAACTAATAGTGCAATCTTCTTCAAGGTCTTTTTCTGGACAACAGAATTACCATCTATTGTTCTTTACTGTTTAAACTCAATGACAAAGTCATTTGAAATAATTCACTTTGGGTATCCTGAAGAACGTGACAGCCAACTGAACAGTTCTGAAGCTAAAGATAAACATGTGAGGACACTGATGTATTGTTTTTACTTTTTTGTACATTGAAAATTATTTCACCTTTGTTGAATACTTTGTTATATTTGCAGTGTAATTATTTCTCTGAAAAATTCAAGAATAAGATCAAATGGGCCAATCAAGTGACAGACTATGAAATAGTGGAATTTATTTCAGATTTTAGTCGTCATTTGGAAATTGACAATGGTATTTTGTCAATGAGGCTCATGGAAATGTACAATGGGGATAAAAATTATTTTGCCCAAGTGTTCAAACCGGTAAACTTAATTATTCTACTTATATCATTGATACTATTTTATATTTGATTATATTTCCATATATAAATGTTATTGATTGATGTATATGTTCAGAACAATGTTACATATGATAAGTATGTAAGGATGATGAAGGTGCGGTATTGTCACAAAATACTAACCTCCACCAGGAATCAGATGAAACATACTATTCTGAAAGATGCAAGAAAAATGTCAAGGAAACTTTTGTATGTTATAGACTTGCACTATGCTATCATATGACTACCATATATTGCACATAAAGCATAAATCATTAACATTTACTGTTCTATAACTTTTCTCAGTAGGGCAGCGGAACTCCATGTGGAAAAAATATTCAGTGATGAAGAAATTATTCAAAAATTCTTAAAAGAAACAAAGAAGAAGACCTTTGCAGGAAAGGCAAATGAGAAAAAGAAGGACTCATATGAAAATATTTTAATTTCATATAACATGTAATATATTCTATCCTGTCCAATGTTTTTTAATTCTTTCATCATAATTAATTTTAAAATTATTGATTATTTGAACTATGTTATCTTGCAGGTAAGAGGTTATGGAAACACAATGGATGAATGTAAGCCGAAAGGCGATGCAATCCTTGTTATTACCAAAAGAACAACTATATGATATGGAAATGTTACACTAATATTATAAATTCAAATGCTGCCAATGCAAATCAATCTAACAAGTGTTCTTTTAATAGGCAATCGATATAGCTGGAATATATGCAACATTCAAGAGGAACGATATACTATTCATTCCTACAAAATCAGGGGTAAAATATGTCAAAATTCCTGTACTTAAGTACTTTTTTGGTACATAATCATACAGTTGTTTACCTATTGTGTATCCATTGTTACAGGAATTAAACCCATAAGTATTCTCTTCTCTGACAACGCCATACTGTACTGTATCATACTTGCCTGAAGATGGTAAATTCTTGAGAAAGGTATAACCATCTAATCTATATACTCCTATACCATTAACACAGTTGAATTTTGTACATGGTTATAGAAGTGTCTATTTTGATGTACTTAAGTTAATATGTGTTGAAAATATGTATTACAATAATTGTGAAATGTATACTTTTTCAGATCTTTATCCCAGTTCATATTGACACACCATTACACTGGATTTTGATTGTGTGTGATTTTGAAGACAAGAAGAATTACATCTTGGATTCAAGTAAAAGGAAGGGTAACAAAGCACGAATTGATGTTTGCCACAAAATAATGACAAATATCGCAATCATCATTCAAAACTACTCGGGCTATGAATACATCTCCAAAAAAATGATGACAAATCCAATGGAGTATGTCAAAAATGCAGCTCAACAAAGTAATGGATTTGATTGTGGTGTTTTTGTCTTGAAGTGGATAAATGCATTTCACGACAAGGAGAAATGGACAGACAAAGATTATTTTAATGACATCAATGACTTTCGTCGTCAAACATGCATAAATCTTATGAGGTGGGATAAGAACTTTGTTAAGGATTTTACAGTTGGCAGAAAATGTAAAATTCTATTTTAGCTGTGTGTATGTAAACAGTCAGTGATGTAAACATTACTCCATGACAAGAATTTATATAAACATCAACGTTTTTATAATCATTCTCAGGTGAGTTATGTACAGCTATATGTACATATGTACATTACATAATGACCTATATACTGTACTTTGTAAATTGTTAAACGTAAAACAAAATTAACCTATAACGTTCTTCTGTAAATAGTCAAAAACATAAAATGTATAGAGTAATCTAAACCTATAAAATTAACCTATAAAAGTAGTCAAAAACCATGTTTATAGAACTGTCTGTTTTGACGTACATAAGTTGATATCTGTTGAATAAGTTACTATGTGTTGCACATTTTGGAATTTGTACATGCTTAAAACAATGTCTGTTTTGATGTACATAAGTTACTATGGTTAAAACAGTATCTGTTTGATGCACATATTGAAATTTATCAAGGAACTGAACCTTAAGAGTGGGGTACCGCATAAGACGGGACGGAAAAGGGTTTAGGGTTAGATTAGGCGGACCCGCTTCGCGGATCCGCCTAATCCAACCCTAAACCCTTTTCCTTATTCAAGGTCACTAAACCCGCAAGAAACTGAACCCTAAGAGGATATTGGTGAACCCTGTCGTGGATGTGATTCAAAGATGGGACACTGAACCTTAAGAGTAGGGTACCGCATAAGACGGGACGGAAAAGGGTTTAGGGTTGCATTAGGCGGACCCGCTTCGCGGATCCGCCTAATCCAACACTAAACCCTTTTCCTTATTCAAGGTCACTAAACCCGCAAGAAACTGAACCCTAAGAGGGTATTGGTGAACCCTGTCGTGGATGTGATTCAAAGATGGGACACTGAACCTTAAGAGTAGGGTACCGCATAAGACGGGACGGAAAAGGGTTTAGGGTTGGATTATGTACATAATATAATGACCCTACGTCCTGTACATAATAATGAATACAGTGTACATAATTATTTAGGAAGATATACAGTTTGCATTGTGTTTTTTAATTAAAAATATGATATACATAATTATGAATACAGTGTATATAACTAATTATTTAGTATCTGTACATTTTCAGCCTAAGATGTAAATAGATGAGTTATGTACAACTAATATAGAATTATGTACAATGATGTCCTCAGATAAATTATGTACAGCTGATATAGAATTATGTACAGCTGATATAGAAATATGTACAATGATGTCCTCAAATGGGTTATGTACAGCTGATATAGAATTATGTACCTTATATAATGACCCTACGTCCTGTACATAATAATGAATACAGTGTACATAATTATTTAGGAAGATATACAGTTTGCATTGTGTTTTTTAATTAAAAATATGATATACATAATTATGAATACAGTGTATATAACTAATTTTTTAGTATCTGTACATTTTCAGTCTAAGATGTAAATAAATGAGTTATGTACAACTAATATAGAATTATGTACAATGATGTCCTCAGATAAATTATGTACAGCTGATATAGAATTATGTACAGCTGATATAGAAATATGTACAATGATGTCCTCAAATGGGTTATATACAGCTGATATAGAATTATGTACCTTATATAATGACCCTACGTCCTGTACATAATTATGAATACAGTGTACATAATTATTTAGGAAGATATACAGTTTGCATTGTGTTTTTTAATTAAAAATATGATATACATAATTATGAATACAGTGTATATAACTAATTTTTTAGTATCTGTACATTTTCAGTCTAAGATGTAAATAAATGAGTTATGTACAACTAATATAGAATTATGTACAATGATGTCCTCAGATAAATTATGTACAGCTGATATAGAATTATGTACAGATGATATAGAAATATGTACAATGATGTCCTCAAATTAAAGCTGATCAAATGGCCCAAGCCCGACGGCCCAACCCGACCCGGCCCGATTTTTTCAAGGGCTTGGGCCATCGTGTTGGCCCAAAAAAGCCCGAAGCCCGACCCGATCTTAGCCCGATACAAATTTTGGGCCGGGTATGGGCCGACCTTAAAGCCCGAATTTTGGCCCGGCCCGGCCCGAATTTAAAAAAAATATATAACATGATTTATGTTTTTAAACTTTTAAACTTCTTTTATGTGGAAATTCATGTGTTTTTTATCACAATTTTTTTAACAAAAAAAAGTCGTGCAATTTTTGTATAGAAGTTTATGTTTTTTATGTGTTCATAGTTATTATACACGGACACTAATACCGTATATATGTGTGTGCGTGTGCGCGTGTGTGTATTTGTACTGTGATATGTTAGTGTGGCACATAATAATACGAAAAATTGTCCAACACCAAAACGGAGTATTAATATATCATTATGTACTCTAGTCGTCTGATTAATTTCGAGTAAGTTTTAGTAAAAAAAGGGTTTGTTTATTAGTCGGGTCGACTGCGAGCAAAACACTCGATTAAATGTCGGTTAATGTGTGGTAATAAATATTTTTTTTAAGGTGACGTAAAAAAAATTTAACTTAATCCCGAACAATCGTTGTGACCCGATTGGGCCCGAAATGCCCGCAAGCCCGAAAAAGCCCGAACGGGTTGGGCTTGGGCCTTACAAATTGGCCCGTTTGGGGGGCCCGGCCCGACCCGACCCGCTAGACGGGCTGTAATTTTATGGTGAAACCCGGCCCAACCTGGCCCATGATCACCTCTACCTCAAATGGGTTATGTACAGCTGATATAGAATTATGTACCTTATATAATGACCCTACGTCCTGTACATAATAATGAATACAGTGTACATAATTATTTAGGAAGATATACAGTTTGTAAATTGTTACAAGCGCAACAAAATTTCTACTTTAAGATGTAACTAGATGAGTTATGTACAACTAATATAGAATTATGTACAATGATGTCCTCAGATAAATTATGTACAACTGATATAGAAATATGTACAATGATGTCCTCAAATGGGTTATGTACAGCTGATATAGAATTATGTACCTTATATAATGACCCTACGTCCTGTACATAATAATGAATACAGTGTACATAATTATTTAGGAAGATATACAGTTTGCATTGTGTTTTTTAATTAAAAATATGATATACATAATTATGAATACAGTGTATATAACTAATTTTTTAGTATCTGTACATTTTCAGTCTAAGATGTAAATAGATGAGTTATGTACAACTAATATAGAATTATGTACAATGATGTCCTCAGATAAATTATATACAGCTGATATCAAAATATCAACATTATTCAGTGACAAATATGTACATCATAAGTTATCAAAATAATTCAGCAGAGAATCAGTACAGAATCTACGTAATTCTTGATAATCGATTGTCAACTTGGATCAGCAGGTTCATAATCAGTTTTCTCTAAACGAATTGTTCAGGATTACAATCAAATCTGCAAGTGAAAATGACGACAATCAAATCAAGAACAGAAATCGTTGATAATCAAGCATAGAATTCCTTGATAATCAAGAACAGAATTCCTTGATATACGAACGAATTTACAAAGTGAACAAAATGAAATCTGCAACTTAAATGATGATAATCGAATGATGAAGATCTGCAATTGAAATGATGAAGACGCTCGATTTTACGAGTGAGCACAATTAAATCTGCAAGTAAAAATGATGAAGATTAAACGATGAAGATCTGCAACGGAACTGATGAAGATGATCGAATGATTTGAATGAAAAAATAAACAAATTTCTAGAGAGAGAAAGTCGACTAATTCAAAAGGAAAGGAAGGAGATGGCGCGCGTTTGTTTTTGTGCTTTGAATTTTGATCAAGCCTGGTCCGTTGATCTCAATCAGATCTAACGGCCCAGATGCTGCCTCAACGGTTGCAGGGAGTTAGGCTGCCTCAATGGATCCCGAATCTATATATATATTAATTACGGAGTATTTTACAAACATTTTATTACTAAATGATATAGAAATAATACTCCGTATATTTTTCTTTTTTTAAAACTAATTTTTCAAACATGTTAAATTTAATAAATGATTTTTTTAATTATTATTTCAAATATAATATATTAATTGTTCAAGTCTCAATCTTAAATTAGTGGGTTATTTCAGTTCGGGTCAAACAAGTCGCATGTCAAATATTTTGAGTTTTGACCCTAAAACGAGTAGGTCGAGTTTATGAACAAATTGAAATTTAATAGGTCTAATAGTGAGGATGGTGATGCTGAGGTAATGAAAATCTAAACCCCATGGGGTGGGGATATGAAAATAGAGGAGTTTGAGGTTTTGGAGAGGAATGAAATAGGGGATAGGAAATGGAAAAATATTAAAACAAACAAGAACAAAGGGAATGCACAAGTTGATTCATTTTCCCTTTTCTATAAACCTCAAACCAAACCGCCCCTTAACTATTCTCCCTATTTTTCTAGGCAAAAACTTTGGAGATACTTCATAATAGAGTACCCTCTCCGTGACTCCGTCTAAATGATTTGTTTACGGATTAACAAATGGCTGAGAGCCTGAGACAGAGGGTATAAAGCAGACTCAAAATCAGAAAGACCAAAGAGAAAAATTGGTAGAAACACAAAGTAAATGCAGCAGCAGCCATGGTAGCCAAAGTGAAAAGCCACGTGAATCATATCCTTCATGAATAAGCAGCGAAGTAAAAAGAACCACCTATTCATTCAGTAACTCAAAAGGAGGGGAGTTGCGGTCTGTGTTTCGCAATATAACAGCTAACAAAGTACAGTATGATTGCTAAACGAATACATTTGAATAAGGAATCATCTATTTCTTCTGTGGGTTCATAGCAAACCGGTAACCCCCAGGTAATATCTGATGCTCACTTCACCCAATCGTTTCGCTATCAATGTTGAAGAGTTGTCGCTCGTTGCTAGCTAGCCAGTTAAAAGTGAGACACGCTGTATACTAGAATCCACGCAAGCTGTAATAAGGGGTGACAAACAACATGGTTTCAGTAACTCATTAATCCATCAATATATAATCCAGGAGTCAGAACTCAGAACGGAATGAGGACATAAATTTGATCTAGAGACAAAAGTGTGACGCTCATTGCTCAAACCAAGTACTCGATATATAAACAAAGGGTTTACCAAAAAGAGTGTGATGGAGGCAAAAAGCCCTTCTTGGAGGAGAGCTCCATGACCGCCATAATCTTCCTCATCAACTTTGAGTATCAATGCATAGTAAGCATATGCGATAGCTGTTGACATCCCCAAGTAACTGCAGTAAACAACAAGAAACCCAATCATTACTCAACCCCAAGACTTATATACCGACAACATACTACAACATTACCCAATATCTCATGAGACTTAAGCTCATGCCTTGTATTCATCACATGAGACTAAAGCTCAAGACATAACAGCATAATAGCAAAGTTAGTCTTTACTTCAACATAGTTCACATACAGAGAACATCAAAATCTTTGGGTTAATCGATCTGAAACGTCTATTATGCATGATGCATCATAAATTAGCGCTTAGTGTATAAGAGTAGATGAAAGAGTGTACTTTTCATTTAGTATGCCCATGGCCCATGCATACAACAACTTCCACGATAAATTTTCAATCTCAATCGATCTTAAGATATGAGGAATTTATAAACATAGTAAATACGAGTAAGAAATATGGAAGCGGAAGTGTTATCACGAATAAGGAAACAGAAAAGATGAATAAACTTACAGAATGAGCCAGAAGCCTCCAACCAAAGGAATTGCACCCCAAGTTAAGCCGCAAACAAGAGCGAGCAGTTGTCGCATCCAATGTAGAACATCTCCTAGTTGATCCTGGAACAAAACCATTGACCGAGCAAAAATGTACTCCTATTGTCAGTCGTATGTGAATTACCTACCACATTCAACTCCAACTGAAAGCTCTCTCGTCCCCTCTCACCCAATAATACTTCAACATATAGTTTTATACATTCCTGTATGATACTAAAGAGAAATTAGTTTACTTCTAGCATCAATGCAACTTCAGATAGTGCAAACAGAATTCATGACTAGACTGGATTCCCAAAACATAACAAGTCGATTCCTTTGTTAAATCAAATCAAATTAATAATAATAGGTTCCAATTAGTGGAGTAGATTACAATTTCCATTGCCCACCCACAAATTTGAAACCGTCTCCTAATAAATTAGATTGTAAAATCGTCTTGTATTGAGACTAAAGTGATTAACTTGCACTCCTCACGGACGATTCTAAAATTAGATTAGATTAGCTGCAGTGAGCAAATAAGGGTCAAATGATTCAATCTTCTTATTCTTCTATCACAATTAGTAACAGTTTCTAACCAACCCGGATGCTAATTGAATGATACAGTATCAACCCATCATTACAATTCTAATTTATACTGGTTCGTAGTATTTAAACAGTAATTGTAATTGATGGAGTGTTAAATGAATACCTTATCCCAGGAAGCATCGGGATCAAACAAGTTTCCCAATTTAAAAGGAGTAGAGTGGCCATTGTGGTGGTGAAGCTGCAACTGTTGCAATTTCTTCGACTTTTTATCCTTCATCCCAATAAAAAATCAACTAATCTGGGGACTAACAAATCTATGTAGTAATCTACAGTAGGGTTTTGTCTGGGAAGTCACCAAGATTGGATCTTTTGAGCCTTTTGTCAACCAACTCTGATTGTAATCCCTATTATTCGAACAAAATAGGGTGATATGATTAGTCTTAAGTTTTAATATATATTTTAATTTAATTTAAATAAAAATTATACAAAATTGTGTAGGAAAAAAAAAACAATCCTACCCACTTACGACTCAGGTGATACTAAATTTGTATAAAAACCAATCCTACTTTGTCCTCTGACGGAAAGAAATTAACACTATTTAAACAGTCAATTGAACAGAAATCGCGTGGAATGCATAGTCAATTTTGTTTAATATTTTTTTTAAAATATTTATCACCTCTAAGAATATTAGATTTTTTAGAATATAAAAATAAAATTTTAAATAATTAATAATAAAAATAAAATTATTATTTTAAGTTCTAAAAAGAGTTTTTTTTAGTTCTAAAAAAGAGTTTTAAGACTATAAATTTAAATAGACCACATCAAAAAATTAATGAAATTATATATCATCAATAAGAAAAATTATTTGTCTTTAGATTTCAATCAAAAATCTTTTGATTCTTATATATAATAGCTCTACAGACTATAAATTAAAGTAATTATCCAACGTCGAGAAATTCTAATAAAGTAATGAATTTCTATTATATACGTACTACTCCCTCCGATTTCGAAAGATCTTTCATTTGTTTAATATATTTATATATGTGAGATATATTTTAATTAAAGGAGGAGATCTTTCGAAATCGGAGTTAATATGTACTAACGATAAGAGTAATCATTTTTTTTTTGCTAGAGGGTAGCTTATTTTTATTTGTCCATCGAGGGAAAAAACAAAAGTAACAATTGTAAAACCCCGAAATTTTCATAGGCATAATAAATACACGTTACGATAGGATATGTGTATAATAAAACTCGTGATTAGATCTAACTATTTATAAGTCAAACTATGACACTTTATTACACCACAAATAAACTATTTCAAGTTATTTCGAAAACGATCGTATTTCAGATTTAGAAAACTTAGGTAAAAACGAGTCAGTTACAAAACAGACTCAACTTCTACAAATTATTCAGAGCTCATCTATATTACTCCCTATTAAGCTTACCTTTCTCCTCCACCTTTTTCTGTCCACTTCACGTGGCTTTTTCTCCCTCTCTCACCTTTTCTCCCTCTCTCACCTAATGAGTCATTTCTTCTTTCATCAAAAACTTACCACCTGGCACCTACCCATCTTTATCTCATTTCCACTGCACCTTTCAAAATTACCTTTTCACTACTTCCTTCATCCTTAACTTTCAGACTTTGTAAGTTCAAAACAATAAAAAAATAATAACCAAAATCAAAGAATAGAAAGATGTTTATCAAAAGGGAAAAGATTAAGCCAAACTTAGATTAAAGTCATTTCCTTCTACGTAAGGTACATTTTTCTTTCTTTCTTCAAAAATTTCTTATTTCAATTTGAACAAGAGGAGGAAAGAAGAATTCATCTAACTATATATATATATATTCACATATTATTTTGTTAAAAAAAATTTTTTTTAAAAAAACTTCTGAATCTTGGTGGAATAATTAAAATTTTGTATGTTGTATTGTCATGGTGGTGAAGAAGAGGAGGTCGAAGAAAACATCGGAACCGAGGTCGAAGAAGCCTAGCTGCTCTATCTCGTTTTTGGACCGAAAATCTAAATTAGGGTGGGTAAATAAGTATTTATAAGCATGGTCAACCGGTTCGGGTATAATATTGTAGAAACCCACATTTTGACCGTCAGCTGTCTATAACATTTTCCAAAGAACACCCGATGATTATCGGACGTAAACATGACTTAATACACTCGATTTTGGACTCAGAATCAATAGTAGTTGGCACGAGCTTTTAGCGGAGTAAAAATCTCACCAAACCGACCTCAAATTCAGGCCCAATGGATCATTTCCAGTCAAATGAGACTAATTTGGGTCAAAACCGTCATCAAGGGCAAAACCGTCTTTTAGCAACCGGGTCAAACCCTGATCAAAGACATTTCCGAGGCGGAAAAATCTGGCACACCCACCGCGAAAATCCAACTCGAAGTCAAACACTTACAAAAAATCAGCAATGAAGAAGAGTTAAGCAACTAAAACTCTCCCAAAATGACAAAACTCGAACTCTAAGAAGGTCCCCCACCCGGCTAGACCCACTCGATCGAGTGGACCAGCTCACTCGATCGAGTGGACTCATAAATTCAGCCAAAACCGGGTATTTCTTCCCATGCAAGCAAGTCTCTCCTATCCACAAACGGAATCCTACTTCTCCTTAACCGCTTGTTTCTTTCTCCCGAAGCAAGTCATTTCCTATCCGAAACAGGAGTTTCTTCCCATCCAAGCCAGGAAACCTCCCCTATAAATACACCCTCCTACACAACACAATTCACAACATCCACGATACAAGACAGTTACAACAATTACAAACCCCGACACATATTCATCAACAATACACAACACAACACAACAATTCCAATCCCGACATACACAAATTACAACCCGGAATTCCAGCAATACTAGGCATATTATATTCCGATCTTTTCTCTAGAAATCCTATAGGATTCCCGACCATTCACAACCCGAAATTCTAGGCAATTTTAGACAAACCATATACAAACCTGAGAGCAAAACTCGCCAAATCCCCTCCCTAACCATACACACCATAACTCACCTATATACATCTTAATGCTCCCGGCCTAGGCCGCTACTACGAGCCCGTTTTCGAGATAATCAAGCATGTAGGTTGAGGGTGTTACAAATCCCGACTTCTCCCTTTTCTTCTCTTTCTCTCGTCCGTCCGTCTTTTTATACGGGTCATCGTCGTGTCTTTTTTTTTTTTTTTTTTTTTCTCGTTCCTAATATCGATATTATCGTGCTATTTTCAATGAAGAGTCGTCTCTAAGGATTCGATATCGACTCTATAGTCGAATATCGGATCTAAAAGGAATCAATCATTAAAATTATTTTAAGCATAATCTCGTTGATGCCGAAATAATCGTCACATAGTCCTAAAAAGCCTAATTATGACATTACGACGCGGAGAGATTTATTTCAATTCAAAACAATTTCTAGACGTCTTTTTTCCTAAAACTTGCTCCAAGTATTGGATACTAGATGAAAGCCCGTGCGCTGCACGGGTTAATTGTCTTAATTACATTGATAAAGTACATTCGTTAAATAAGAAACTTAATCAATCTATATCATTATGATAAATAAGACGATCACATGATATTAATAATCAAACTTAATTTCAGCTAATTTTATAGTCTTAAAAGTTCATTTTAAAACTCAAAAAAATACATGATTACTCTTATTTATAATATAAGATTTTGCTTCATCATAAATTTTCGATATAAGGATAATTTCATCAAGGTTTATTGTCTTAAGATATGCTTTGAAGACCAGAAAAATGCACGATTCTTTTATTTATAATATAGAATCATCACCTTATTTTCTTCGATGTGGGATAATTTTAGGTTTGTAGTCTTTTTAAAAGTTTTTTAAGACTCAAAACTCAAAAGATTGTTGGTTGATATCTAAAACCGAAAGATTACTCATTTATGATATAAAATTTCATTACCTCATCATAATTTACTTAACTAAGTGTTAGTTTTAAGACTTAAAAGAGTTTTTTCTATATCTAAGTTAAAGGATAGACGATTACTCTTTATTTATACAATCGAATTTGATCATATTATTGGAGCATATATTTTTGATGAATGATTACTCTTATTTATATAATAAAAAAAATCACATTATTATAATTTTTCGTTGTGGGATAGTATTACTTAGGTTTATTTAAGTTAGATATAGTCTAATTAAAAACTTTTATTTATACACGAATGATTACTCTTATTTATAATATATAGAATTCCATCACCCCATCTTAATTTTTCGATGTAGGATAATTTTACTTTAACTACATGTAGTCTTAGTCTTATTTATAATATAGAAATCTATCACCTTATTATAATTTGTCGATGTGGGATAATTTAACTAAAATTTGTAGTCTTCTTATTTGTAATATAGAAACATCATTGTACCTTATTTTAATTGTTTCGATGTGGGATAATTTTAACTTTGTAGTCGTATTAAGACCTTTTTAATTTAAACTCAATATATTATTGGTTGATATTTAAATACAATGATTACTACTCCTATCATAATTTTTCAATATGGGAGACCTCATCATAAGACTTTTAAGTTTGTACTCTTATTAAGACCTTATTTTAACTCAAAATTTTTTTAAAAATAAGACTACAAATTCATGATCTCATCATGATTTAAAAAAACAATTATATAGAATTCCATCATAGTTTTTCAAAAAAACAAAAGTTTTTTGTTGGTTGATATTTAAAAACAATGATTACACTACAGATGTTTAAGGAATTTTTTTATTAGTTTTATTTATAATAAATAATTTCATCACCTTATTATAATTTTTTACTTAATTGTATAATCTTAACAACTTTATTAAGACTCAAAAGATTTATGTTTGATGAAACTTTATAATTTTTCAAATGTGAGATAATTTTACTTAAGTTTATAGTCTTAATATATATTTTAAGACTCAAAAAAATTTTTGGTTAATATCTAAGAGGACATGATTACTACGGAGTATTATTTATAATATAAAGTTTCAACACCTTATTATAATTTTTCGATGTGAAATTATTTTTACTTAAGTTTGTAGTCTTATTAAGAGACTTTTTAAGACGTAAAAGTTTTTTTTTAAAATATTTAAGAACGAAGGATAATTTTTCGATGTGGATAATTTATTTAAGTTTATAGTCAACCATCAGCTCTTTTTAAGACTAAAAAAATACATCTTACTCTTGTTTATAATATAGAATTTATCACCTCACTATATGTGGACATGACATAGGTCCACCCGACGCGGCCACGCGCGAGTTTGGGGAGGCGAATGAATCTTCATATGAGAATGGATCGAATTGAAATTTAAATCGAAGTGGAGTCGCCACCGAACTTTGTGAGAGTTCGAGCCCGTTCGAACCCACTCTATGTCGTAGTGGGCCGTATACAAAATACGGCTCATTTCCGATGTCAGAGTTTATTGGGCTCGTCTCTTTGCATTGCGATACCGATACCGTCACTACCGGTTATCGTGTATTGAATGACTCTCGTGCGCCAACGGTTTCGGGCATCCGGAAACCGAGGTTCTGAGTAAGGGGTGAGGGTACGTGTTGGGAAGCCCACTAAGGACACCCAACCCCGCCCGCACATTAGCGACCTCTACTAAGGTATCAAATGATTTTTGAATACGCGCGTTAGTTAAACGATGAAAATGCTTATGCAGACATTGTTTTCTCTAAACATGCGAGAAATTGAAAAGAGTTTCTAAGTCGATTTAATGCAATTAATTCTAACTTCAAAGTTGATTTAGCATGTGGGTTCATTTTAGTACAATAAAATAAACAAGATAAATCGACAAGAGAACAAACGGTTAGCAACGATATAACGATTCGCAAAGTTGTAGAATGAAATGGAATGATGCATGATTTTGAAAAAAAAAAGTGATATTTCACATGATTGATTTGACACGTGTTGACCCAAGTCAGAAAAAGAATATTACCGAAACTAGAAGACGGTGTAGGACTCACGATTTTGTCGTGATAAAGGGCCACTCGACCGAGTCATTGAAGGACTCGACCGAGTGGACCCCTGAAAACGCTTCTGTCCCGTATTTTAGACCCTACTCGATCGAGTTATTGACCAACTCGACCGAGTACGTTGCCACTCGACCGAGTTACTGTGAGACTCGACCGAGTGGAGGTCGAAAAAGCATTTTGTTTCGGTTTTTAGGGTGCCACTCGACCGAGTGGGCTAGGCACTCGACCGAGTGGCCCTTGTACGAACTAGGGTTCGCTTGCAATTTTGTTATCGATTTCGAAATTGCTTTTTGATTTTGATAATTTGATGACTTTGTTGAATCGGGCATAAATATTGCTTAATTTATGCTCGATTCGTGTATATGATACTCGTCATATCCAACGTGCGATTATTAAATCGACGTCGGATATTAGAGCGAGATAAAAAAAAATGCTATAAGTCGTTTGAGTTAACTAAAATGGTATAGGTTTTTCTCCGCGTTTATTAATGTCGCATTAATTCTATTGAATTAGATTACATCAATATTAGCATCAACGAAACAACCGCGTTAATTAACTTATTTGACTAGACCGTTCGAATTCGACATCCAACTATTAAGTTGGTATCGAATCTACTAGATTGACACTTTACTTGAATTGAAAGACTTGATTCCCTCGGCTTTCCCAACATCGTAATGAATCCCTAAGGATTATGTGATGTCAGGTCGGCGTCAACGGGTTTCGACCCTTAAAAGAGTATGTTTCGAAAATAGTTTTTAGAAAATCGATGAAATATGCGATTGAATGATGATGCGAACGAAATAAAAAAAATTATTATTTTGGTTGACTTGTTTCAATAATCAAGTGATCGAGGTGATGGGATAAGCGACCGGCAACGCTGAGTGCAATACTCTTGTATATTCCGGTTTCCTTATCCCACCATCACTCACACTCAACACAAATCCGCAAGTATTTTAATGCTTTTTAATACTAGTGATATTAACGATATTATAACACGATAATGACGATAAAATAAAAAAAACGACCACTATGACGACGGACGACGACACGAGGAAGAGAAAGGGAAAAAGGGAAGAGCGGGGCTATTGCACCCTCAACCTACATGTTCTTGTTCTCGGACGGGACTCGTAGTTGTGGCTAGCACGGGAGTAATCGAGATGTAGGCTAAGTTGTGGTGGTTTAGGGTTTGTCTCCTAAGCTAGGGTTAGGGTTTGCAAGTGTAGTATTAGGGTTTGATTGGGGTAAAATTAGGGTTCAAAAAGATGATAAAAAAGTGTGTGCATGGGGGTGTATATATAGGCATGGCCATGGACCCCAGGCTAGGGTTACTCGACCGAGTAGCCCCTTGACTCGGTCGAGTGGCCCATTCAAACGCAGTCGGGCTCGAATGAGGGCCCACTTGATCGAGTGGGTGGAGCACTCGATCGAGTGGATCGGCTGGGTCGCGCGAGTCCAATGTTTTGGACCTCGAGATGGGCTTTGTATTTGGGCAGAGTTTTTGATGTTTGTATGGTTGTTTTTATGTGTCTCGGAAATGGCTTCGACCGGGGTTGACCCAATCGCTAAAAGTCGGTTTTACTTCCGGTGTCGGTTTTTACCCAAATTAGTCTTGTTTGATTGGAAACGACCCACTGGGCCTGAATTTGAGGTTGGTTTTGTGAGATTTGTACTCCGTAAGTGCATTAGCCAGCAACTAATGGTTTTGAGCCCATATCTGAGCGCGTAGAAACACGTTAGCGTCCGATCATCATCGAGTGTTTTTTAGAAACTGCTATAGACACCTGGCAGTCAAAATGTGGGTGTCTACAGAGCCCCCACTCTGACTGAGGCTTGGACAGGGCGAAAGTCAGAGTAGCTACCAAGCCAATTAAGACCTGGTAGACTTCCGATCGGGTCACTTATAGTCCACTGGACTTGCGTGAAGGGCTCGCCAGCCATAAGATAGAAGTCATACCTTAGCTGATGATGATACCTCCGTGGGGAATTTGGACTTAGCTTGTCGCGTAAGTCCTGGGTGTGCCTATATGTGGGCCCATCCCATGAAAAATGCCGCCTTGTGATTTCCGCTGGGGAGGTATGTGAATTGCGCGGTCCTAAATTGTACCTGTATAGGTTACATAAAATTTGCATGCAACACGTAGGTGAAACAAATATGACTCGCGCTGGAGAAAAATGAATTTTGAAATTTTGAAAATTTTCGAGATTTTCGAAATTTTTGAATTTCGAATCTTGAGAAATTTGAATCCTTGAAAATCTTTGACTCCTAAAGAAATTTAGGAAAGTTCGGGATGACTAAATCCGTGCTAGTATCAGGACTAGGCTTGTGTGCTTAAGCCCGTTGAAATTAGGAAACTTTTGTGTGGGAAAGATATGGAAAGAGAGTTGTGGGGTTAATACTATAAATACCCCCCCTTGTCTTTGATTTTCCTCATAATTTCCTCACAAATCATCCCTTCTCAAAAAGAAAGCTCCTTATTCCTCTCAAGAATTTTAACCATGGTTATTGATCGATTAACCGTGATGCTGCAAGAATGGTCCCGACGCTTTAGGGACACGGATAGGGTGGCTCTCAATCAGACGGGTATTACTAAGTTGTATCCTTTCCGTCAGATGCAAGTTGATCGCTATTTTCTGGATGCTTGTTTGTCCTATTGGGACGACATATATCATGTCTTTACCTTTCCTCGGGGCGAAGTCTGCCCTTTACCTGAGGAGATTGCTGCTGTGGGAGGATGAAACTCGATACTCCGTCCTACCGTCCCATATTCGGTTTATGACCCGAGGAGGAAGCTTCGAGAATTTTTAGGGCTTTCCCACAATGAAGTATCTCGCATGATGGAGGACGGTAATATTTCTCTGATCGACTTGACTGAGAAATTTATGAATCCTCACGATGTCTGGGTCAGACCGGTTCACAGACGTAGGGCTTTTTCTTTATGTATGCTCCATGTTTATGCTTTCGAGGGTCACATGGATTTATTGTCATGCATGGGAAACGCTCGCCTCTTAACCGTGGTTGATTTGATGGAGACGGAACACAGCCCGGCCTGGCTGATTACAGGTGAGATTATCCAGAGTTTAGACAACCGTAAGAGGGATCCGTCGGTTCCTCTTTCCGAAAGCATTCGTTTATTGCAGGTATATTACCTCGAATTTTCCTGATTTCTTGATTTTTGATTTTATTTCGCGATTTTCTGCTGTAGTGGGCACTCGATCGAGTCACCATGGCACTCGATCGAGTGCCCTCGTAAAAAGCCCTCTGTCCACGTTTAGAGGTACCACTCGATCGAGTGACCCCTAGTCACTCGATCGAGTGACCCCTAGTCACTCGATCGAGTGCCCTTAGGCGGACGCCTATTTTGCCTCGGAAACTCATATTTTGTTTCCTTTTTCAGATTTGGCTATATGAGAGGTTATCAGTGATAGATCCTCCCCTTAACGCGAGCAACTATTGTCACAATCAAGTGATGACAAGGAGGCGGGCTATCGGTTTTTCTCGCCAAATTACTCAAAAGTATTGGGACGAGGTGTTATCATTCCATGGGGGTCTGCTGATTCGATGGGTAGTGTCGTGGTGGCCCATCTATGTTTGGACAGGTTTGGACCCGAGGGATAAGACTCGTTACCAAGTAATCTTGTCTTTTCGGCAGATAATCCATCTTTATCCCGACCGCATACTAAGGCAGTATGGTTGGACTCAAAGAATCCCGGAGGTCGAAGCAGTTGTGAGTGATCCTACCCAACTGACCGATGTGATGTGTGACACTTGGATGCAAAGGTGGTACACCCGGCACACCTGGCCTATTCCCAAATCTCGCCACTCAATTTGGGTCTCGAACTCCTATGTGAAGTGGACTAAAGCAGGTGATGCCAAAGCCCGGGCTACTCTGAAGGTTGATGAAACTTTCGACCTGCTGCTAAGGGAGCAAGCTAAAGGCAATAGGGGCTTCTTTGATGAAGGTGACACCCCGGCTACTCTGGTCCGACTAATGTCAGGTCAGAAAAAGAAAACTAAGACTCAAGCTGAAGGGTCTAGTGCTAGAGGTGCTTGGGGGAAAGTGAGCCCCCAAACGAACTTGGAAAGGAGATTTGGCCCAAGACTGGCAGTTCAGGACCGACTTGACCCACGAGATAGACTACCTGAGCATGTGCGGGCTCGACTTGGACCAAAGACAATAGCAGAAGACCCGTTGTCGAAGAAACGGGTTCGAGCTAAGGAAGTTCCCCTCGTGATTCAGGAACGCTCGCCCCCGCCCCGGCGACCTCGGGCTCCCCGCGACCCAAAGGACAAAGGGAACGGCAAGATGCTCGATTATTAGTCTCCTTTGCTTTATTATTTGAGTATTATTATTTATTTTTTGTGGTGTGTTTTTTTTTGTTTTGCCGTTTCCGGCGTTTTTTTTTTTTTTTTAATTCCCGAGTTTATCGAGATTTTAATAAAAGACATATTATTGAATACCGTTCCCGTCTTTTCTTTATTGCAGTGGTTGTACTCTTTTGGAGAGGTTGTCTACGTATCCACAATTAGCGGAATCAAACCAAACGTAGTTCAAAATTGATTTTTTTTTGCAATTTTCGAAATACATCAAGATTATTAATTCGAGATGTGCGACGGTAGAATAATTAATTCTAACTCATTGACTTGTCTAAATTTTTTTTGAAAATCTATAAAAAGACAAATTTTTATAAACTTTTGCAAATGACATTGAGATAGGGTTGGTAGTAGCGCTTCAGCTGGTCCAAGTTGGTCGGGTTGACGAACTTGTTCCCGTCCAGGTCTATCAACATCACCGCTCCTCCTGATAGGACTTTCTTGACTAAGTATGGCCCAGCCCAATTGGGTTTAAATTTTCCTCTTGGGTCAACCGGTAGTAAGGAACGAACCGAATTTAGGACTAGATCCCCTTCTTTGATGTTTCTGGGCCTAACTCTTTTGTTGAAAGCCCGTTGGATCCTCTTTTGATATATTTGAATATTGTTGAGGGTCCGGGATCGCCGTTCGTCTAGAAGGACTAGCGAATCATATCGGGCCTGGACCCAATGTGCTTCAGGTACTTGGCTTTCAAGTAAAATCCTGAGGGACGGCACTTCTAGCTCGACTGGTTGGACCGCCTCCATTCCATATGTTAGATAATATGGAGTTGCTCCGGTCGCGGTGCGAATTGAAGTTCGGTACCCCCATAGGACAAAAAGTATTTTGTTGGGCCAGTCCCGATAATTCTCAGCCATCTTTTTAAGTATGGTGACAATTGTTTTATTAGCTGCTTCTACCGCTCCATTTGTTTGGGGTCGGTAAGGTGAAGATGTATGCCTCTGAATTTTGTATTTTGCTAGCAACGCAGCGGTTTCAGCTTGGAAGAGGGTCCCGTGATCACTGATAAATTCGTGTGGGATCCCATATCGGCAAATGATCTTATTCTGGATGAATTTGGCCACGTGCTTGGCATTCAAGACACGATATGACTCGACTTCGACCCATTTGGTGAAATAGTCGATGGCCACCAAAATGAAGCAATGACCTCCCGTCCCGGAAGGGTGCACCTTTCCAATTATGTCAATACCCCATGTCGAAAATGGCCATGGTGATGTCATGGTATATAATAGGGAAGATGGCATATGCTGTACGTTAGCAAAGATCTGACAGTTATGGCAGTGCTTGACATATAACTGACAGTCTGTTTCCATGGTGTTCCAATAGTATCCAAGCCGCATGATTTTCCGGGCTAACATATGGGCATTCATATGTGGACCATTTTCACCATCGTGTACCTCGGCCATAACCTTTTCAGCTTGTATTTTATCGATGCACTGGAGGAGAGCCCCCTGTGTCGTCTTTTTGTACAACTGTCCGTCGTCCGTACGAACAAATTGGGTCGCCAATCTTCGCAAGGCCTTCTTGGCCCGGTTTTCAGTTCCCGGGGGATGTTCTCCCGTTGGTAAGTAGGTTAGGATGGCCTGATACCAAGGTTCTGGGTCAGTTATCTCGATATCCTGGATGGCGTGGATGTAGGCCGGCTCGGACCGTCTTTCAACGCAGATTGGCATGCTAGTTAGGTGCTTCGGGATATTCAGTAAAGATGCTAATTTGGAAAGTGCATCTGCAAATTGGTTTTCTTCCCGGGGTAGATAGATATATTCTACCTTCTGGAATTGTTTCTCTAGAACCCTTACTCGTGCTTGGTAAGCCACGAGATTGGCGTTCCGAGTTTTTCATTTTTGGAGCGCTTGATTGATGACCAATGATGAGTCACCGTGGACCCGGAGATTTGTTACTCCTAAATCAGCGGCGGCTTGCAGCCCGTGAATGCATGCTTCATATTCGGCTGCGTTATTGGTCACGTCAAAGTCCAAGATGGATAACGGGGTGTGTTCCCCTTGTGGTGAGATTAACAGAATCCCGACCCCAAATCCTCGGAAGTTGGATGCCCCATCAAAGTACAAATCCCATATCTCGGTATCGGTATGGAATATGTCTTCATCAGGAAAGGCCCAAGTATCGGTATGCCCTTCTTCAGATATCGGGCTATCGACGAGGAACTCGGCTACTACCCGGCCTTTGATGACTTTTAATAGTACAAACTTGAGGTCAAACTCAGCTAACATTAAAGTCCATCTGGACATCCTGCCATTAAGGATGGGCTTCTCGAACAGGTACTTGATAGTATCCATTTTGGATAATACATGTACTTCGTGACTGAGCATGTAGTGTCGGAGCTTTTTAGTGGCCCAAACCAGAGCTAGGCACCTCTTTTCTAGCATTGTGTATTTGCACTCGTATTCTAGGAACTTCTTACTGATGTAGTAAATAGCCCGTTCTTCCGAATCGACTGTCTGGGCCAGCATAGCCCCCATGGCTGTCTCGGTCGTTGTCAGGTATAACGACAAAGGCAAACCGGGTTGAGGTGGCATTAATACTGGCGGAGCAGAGAGAATCTCCTTGATTTTGTCAAAAGCCGTTTGATATTTATCGTCCCATAGTACCCGCTCTCCTATCTTCAGTTTCTTGAAAATGGGCTCGCATACCATGGTTAACTTTGAGATAAACCGGCTGATGTATTGGACTTTCCCGAGAAACCCTCTTATTTCTTTTTCGGTCTTGGGTGGTTGCATCTCGGTGATGGCTTTGATTTTAGCTGGGTCGACCTCGATGCCGCGTTGGCTAACGATATGGCCCAGTAATTTGCCCGACGTTACCCCAAAACTGCACTTTTGAGGGTTCAGCCTCATATTGTACTTACGCTGTCTGGTGAAGAACTTTCTTAGGGTCGAGATGTGCCCGCTTCGGTCCTTGGACTTGACGATCATGTCGTCCACATAAACCCCCACTTCCTTATGCATCATATCGTGTAATAAGGTGGTGGCGGTCCGTTGATAAGTGGCCCCGGCGTTGATAAGCCCAAATGGCATAACAGTGTAGCAGTAAGTACCTCAAGGTGTAATGAAGGTGGTCTTACTCATATCTTCTTCTGCCATTTTGATTTGATTGTATCCGGCATACCCGTCCATGAATGTAGAAGGGCATGATCGGCCGTGTTACCCACCAGTATGTCGATGTGTGGTAACGGAAAATCGTCTTTAAGGCTGGCCTTGTTAAGGTCCCGGAAGTCCACACATACCCGCACCTTGCCATCCTTCTTGGGTACCGGCATGATGTTCGTGACCCAGTCTAGATATTCAGACACTTGTATAAAACCCGCTTTGAATTGTTTGTCTACTTCCTCTTTGACTTTGAGAGACCATTCACGCTTCATTCTTCAGAGCTTCTGTTTTACCGGCTTACACCCATCTTTGATGGGTATACGGTGCTCAGCTATTTCCCGATCTATTCCCGGCATGTCCTTGTAGGACCATGCGAAGACGTCTTTGAACTCTTGGAGGAGGTCTGCGAATTGTTTTCTCTCCTCTGGTTCTAAAGATAGGCCCAACTTAAGTATCTGGGGCTCTAAAGTGATTCCCACGTTGATGGACTCGGTTTCTTCAATTACCGGATCTCGGGATTCCCTTTGCTCGAGTTGCTCGATCAGATGCGGAGGCAGAGGTACCTGTTTGTCGGGTTTCTCAATGTCATTGCATATAAAATTTTTGAAATTGAAGGAATTTTGAAAATAAGACAAGTCGTAAGCAGAACGGTTTTCGTTATTATTATTAATGGTAAATTTTGAGAAAAGCTCGAATAGAGCGGCCATCTGATCATTGGTCAGTGGCGAGATTGGGAATGCTCTCGGGACAGGCCCCGAGACTCCAGTGGCTAAGGGAAGAGGGGTTACAGATTGGACTCTAGCACCAGACCCTCTAGACTTGGACTCAGACTCCGACTCTGACTCTGACTCTGACTCGGACTCGGACTCGGTATCCGGTATGTCTCCCTCGCTGGTGGTCAGCTTATAGACCCGTCCTTGACCGTCGGTCCACTTGATGGTCTTCCTCCAGGCCCTTTTCCCGGTGTCCGTGCTGACTTCGGAGATTAGCTTGGTTGGGTCAAACCGATTGCTGCGAAGGATTAGGTTGACCAAATCATCCTTTGGAGCAGGGACAGCTTTGTCTTCTCCAAATAGGAGCCCCAGCACGGGTTCGGAGTTGCTTTCACCTTTCTCGGACTCGGCCTGGACAATGGTGAATATATCATCGGGGATGAAGTTGCATTCCCGAGCCGTTTTGCTCTCGGGATATGTGATTGTGGGTTGGTAGGGGCCCACTTAAATAGCTCCGAAAACTGGGGTAACAAAGTAGTCGGTTAGTTTCGGGCTATAAGGGCCTAAGTAAGTACCCTTGAGGATGTTGGTGGCCCTGTGAATACCGGCCCGGACCACGTTCTCCGGATTTATGGCATACCCCAATCCGAACTGTGACTCACCATCGTTTAGGACCTCGATAATCTTCCCAGCTGGAAGATATGGCCTTGAGGTAGCCCCCGGTAAGTAGCCCAAATTTTGTAGCATCGTGTCGATGCTAGTGGTGAAGTAAGGCCTGAAGAGATATTCCTCTTCGATCATACCCATGAAATCGAATCCTCATGGTTCGGTTCGGCTTGTAGCATTGCAGCTAGCCACGGTCATGGGGTCGCCTCCAATGTGATGATACCGTCTTGAAGTGGCATCTTGACTTTTCGGTGGAGGGTAGAGGTCACGGCTCTGACCGCATGGATCCAAGGCCTCCCGAGCAACAGGTTGAAGGACGAGGTGACATCGATCACCTGAAACTCCAATTCTTTTTCGATTGGGCCCGTTATTATTGTCAGTTTAACGGCCCCAGCAACCGGTTTTGGGCTTCCGTCGAAAGCCTGGATAGTCTGCACCGTCGAGAGATAATTGGCATCAGTGATGCCGAGGGCTTTAGCGGTCCTTAGAGGTAGGACATTCACGGCGGATCCATCGTCAATTAGGGTCATCGGAAGGTACTTCCCTCGGCAAATGACCGTGATGTAGAGGGCCAGGTTATGGGCGGCCCCAAATGGTGGAAGATCGGACTCAGAGAAGGTTATGAGTGGGCCTTCTTTCTTTGATTTGCCCTTGAGATAGGGCATGATAGTGGCTACCATGTCAGCGGGGGTAACCTGTGAGTCGACCTTAATTTCATCGAGAGCCTTAGTCAGTGCTTCCCGATGTGCTTGTGAGCTAACCAGAAGTTGCCATATGGTCAGGTCAGCTCGAACCCTCTTCAGTTGTTGGATCAAGGCCGTGTCGTTGCTTGGTTCCTCGGGGGTAGGACCCGTCCTGGCAGGTTCAGTGACGGTTGTTGTGGTAGAGCGCCCGACGGTGGCGAGGTGGTTGGTGGCTAAGGCCTTGGACTTAGGCTTTTGAACCTCTTCACTAGTGATGGGGACAGCTTCCCCTTTTGCTAAGTATACATCTTCCTCATCATCAAACCATATCCCGTTAATTTGTGGGATATAGGGGGAAATGAGGTGTGAGCAATCGATTACTTCCCCGGTAAATAAAGCATGGGCACTGAACGGGCTTTCCTTGTTGCTCGGCTTGTCTCCGGGCAACGGTATTTTCCCACTTTCGATCAGATCTTGGATCAGATGCTTCAGTTTCCAGCATTTCTCTGTGTCATGCACATTACCTCGGTGATACTGGCAATAGGCTTGGACATTGTAGCTCTTGGGCCTTTTCTCCACTGGAAGCTCGGGAGTCGGGCCAATTGGTTGGATAATGCCTTTCGAAGATAGCCTTTGTAAGGCGTAGGTATAAGTAGTCCCTATATCCGTGAATACCCGATTTGGCGTATTTTTTTTGGATGAGGTGTCAAGCAGATTAACCTCATTGTAGACACCCAAATTTTGACCGCCGGGTGTCTATAGTAGTTTCCAAAAAACACCCGATGATGATCGGACGCTAACGTGCTCTAACGCGCTCGGATACGGGCTCGAAATTAATAATGTCCGGCATGGGCTTTTAACGGGATACAAATCTCACAAAACCAACCTCAAAACCAGGCCCAGTGGGTCGTTCCGAGCAAAATAAGACTAATTTGGGTCAAAACCGACACCAGAGATAAAACCCGTCTTTTAGCGACCGGGTCAAAACCCGGTCAAGACGAACTCGACACACGAAAAACGACCTGATACATCCTCAAAAGTGGCGCCCAAATTCAAAAAACCAAAATCAATCAAGATCAAATCAAGGCCAATCATTCCTAAAATGGCACGTCCTAATTGATCCACTCGGTCGAGTGGATTGACCCACTCGATCGAGTGGAGCCTCAAAAAAACAGTCCATATTCATTTGCCAGGGCACTCGACCGAGTGTACTAGGGCCACTTGGTCGAGTGACCCTATGTCGTGGGTTTTCCTATATAAACCCCATCAACCATCAACTAACAACTATCAACTATGAACATACAACTTTTCAATCATAATTTCAGCCAACTTTATACATCCAAAACCTCTCATTTTCAGCCATAATCCAACCCTCAAGCATCATCACGCTTATACACACTTCGAGAGCAAAACTCGTTAAAATCCGTCTCCATACAAAACCTCATACATACACACCATCAACTCCTCCTACATATCTCGACGATTCCCGCGCCATTGCCGCCATTTGACGAACCGTATCCCGAGAAGCAAGAGCATGTAGGTTGAGGGTGTAACATTCAACACCGATTTCTCCTTCTTCCTTTTCTTTTCATTCTTTTTTATGTACATTTATGTTTATGTATTAGTATTATAATTAGTCGATAATAACGACATGACTATTAACATCTAACATTTACTTATCGTACACTAACATCTAACCGCTAACATTTATTTATCGCATCTAACAATCTAACATTTAATTTTCGTTATTTACATTTTGTCATAATATCACTACCGCGTATATATGTATTTACGTATTATCTAAATTCGGATTTAACTCGTTTAACTATGACTATTGCCCAAAGTCCGTTTAACCCCTTTACGAGACGCAGTAGTGGTGGCGCCCTTTCGAGGAGCACCGCCCTACGCACTCAAGGGCATAATGTGATCGTGATAGTACGTAGTTGAACGGGCTTAATTCCATTTTCAAGGATCGGTACAAAACCCGTTGACGCTAAATCGAGCATCGCATAATCCGTAAGGATTATTAAAGATGACGTAACGCAGAGGGAATTAATTTTGTCTCGGTCCAATCTAAAACGATTTTTATATAATCTTTTCTAAAATCTCCGATGACGGTCTCATAATCATAATATACGTATTATGAGTGCCGAAGATCGAATTGCATATAAATCGTGCCATATTTATATGTGATTCGGTTAATTATCGATTTTAAAACGCATAAAACGAGACGAGTTATACCTCGTACAGGTGCCACTCGACCGAGTACATAGGCTACTCGATCGAGTAGCACCCCAAATTATGGGCAGTAGCTTCTTTCAGGACGCACTCGACCGAGTCAGGCCATGACTCGACCAAGTGGGTCCTGTAGCCCAGAAATCCGAGTGCTTTTCTTATCATCCGAGCCTCGTCTTTTAAAAAGCGACTTAGTCGACACGTGTAAAGTCAATCACGTGATCTCCTTTTCAAAATACATGCATATCATCGCACATAAACAATTTTGATCGACGGTCTCACTATTAATTTTGTGTTGACGACTCCGTAGTCGTATCCGACGCATAATTAATTTAGACTCCAATTTATCGACATGATAAATTGGGACAAGGCATCGGGATTTGGGATCGGGCTAGCACCACGCCTAGGTCCTATATCCCCGTCCTTCGATTAATACATAAAATAATATGTATTTAATTGAAGTTCGTCCACCTACATAATTCGCGGTCTAGTTTATACGGGTCCGTTTATAATTATTGCTTGCCATTTCAACTATATATATTTCGATTATTCTTCTTTTATTGCTCGTTGTATTGTGAATTCCGGGTTGTATTCCGCTCGTGTAATTTGTAACCGATTTATTATTGCTTTGCTTTATTTACTTACGTTTTACCGTTTATAAATGAACCCTCGCATGCTAAATCACTTCGACAATAAATTGGATGCATTAAAATGACGTAGCTCACATTTAATTCGCATGCTTAGCTAAAAACGCTACTTGCATATCATTTCACCGAATCACTAATGCGCATATTAGAAAGTCAAACGATGTCTTAGTAGAGGCCGCTAAGTGCGGGCGGGGTTGGGTGTCCTTAGTGGGCTTCCCAACACGTACCCTCACCCCTTACTCAGAACCTCGGTTTCCGGATGCCCGAAGCCGTTGGCGCACGAGAGTCATTCTTTACACGATTACCGGTATAGATGGTATCGGTATCGCAATGCAAAGGGACGAGCCCAATAAACTCTAAAACCGAAATGGGCCATACTTTGTGTATGATCCATAGCGATATAGAGTGGGCTCGAACGGTTCCGAATAACCATAAAATTCGGTGGCGACTCCATTTCGACTTAAATTTCAATTCGATCCATTCTCACATGGAGATGCATTCGCCTACCCAAACCCGCGCGTGGCCGCGTCGGGGTGGACCTACGTCATGTCCACACTCATCGAAGATGCTGCGAGTTGCAGCTGCAGGTGTGGGCTTGCTCGAAGATGAACTAGGCCCTTGATATCCTTTGGTAGAGGCATTAGTCAGGCTCTCTAACCTTAAGTCATCCTCGATTCTTGTGCCCATTTCGGTAAGGGCGGCAAAATTGGGGATGATGGCATACCGGAGATGAACCCGGTAGGATGGGAGGAGATTCTTGACGAAAGCCTCCACTAGCACTTTTTCGCTGGGCTTATCAACCAGCTTCACACTCTCGGCCCGCCATCTTTGGAGATATTTTGTGAACCCTTCTTTGGGCTCTTGGGCCATTACTCCTAGAGTACGCATTGTAGTCTGGATCTCGGTATTATCGGCGTAATTCCGAGCAAATTCAGTCGCCACATCATCCCAAGTCTTGTACTTCTTGGAATCGAGCCTGTAGTACCAGGCCTTGGGATGCTTTTCAAGGGAGGAAGGGAATAAGTGCTTAAACATGGTGGACTTCACCACTTTTACCGCCATGAAATCTTTGAAAGCCCGGATGTGGTGGACCGGGTCTTCAGTACCCTCAAACATTGGGATTCCCGTAAGTTTGAGGTTAGCAGGTAGCTCGTCGTTCAAAGGTGAGTAGGAACGAGCATTTTCAGTGTGGATCGAGTTGTTCGTTGACAGGTGAACCTGTTCTTCGAGCCTGCGAACAACGCTAATTAGTTCAGCTATGGGCCTAGTGGGCTCGGATCCTTCAACAGGGGACGCCTTCTCTACGGCACTCACGCGGGTGGCTAAGGTTGCTTGGTTAGCCTGGATGGTAGTCTGTTGAGTCTCGATCTTGGCCAACGCGTTTTTCAGTTCGTCCATCTTGCGTTGATATCTAGTTTCGGGTGGCCTATCTGTAAGAACACCGCGTAATCAGAAACTAGCCCAGATCCCGGAATAGAAAGTACATCCCGAACAAGACTAAAAAAGGAAGTGACTCGGAAAAGACACCTAGACGGGTGACTTGTGAAAGGTGGGCCTTCCTTAGGAATCGGCGGGTGGGCCGAGTCCTGTTCGAAAGAAGGTTCACGTGAGACATCCCCAGACTTTGAACTCGATTGTGTAAACGGGCCCTCCTTTGTAGGAGTATGTCCTACGTAGGTTGGCCTTACCTTAGTCTAATAAGGCGGACTGGGATAGGGAAGAAACTCGTGATGTAAGATCGACAGAGTTTCGACGCTAGAGACTTCGACGACTTAAGACACGACCCGACACTGCTAAATACGGGAAGTCCTAAGGAGAGGAAGGTTTTGAAAATGGATTATTTTTGGAAAGTCCGAGAAAACTCGGGAAAGGGCCCGATTTTTCGAAAAAAATCGAAAAGTGTATCTGGCCGCAAATTTGAAAGTTCGAAAATATTTTCGAGTCTTGAAATGAGCAGAATACCGGCTAGAAATAAGATGTTTTGAGTAAAATCATAAGTCCTAAATTCGGTATACGTCCCGGGTTTTGAAATTGGATAGTTTGAAAAGATGCAATTTTTTGAAAAAGACGGTTTTGAAAACGACTCGGAAACCAAGTAGCACATAGTCACGCAAGCATTTTAACGACGCTATGTATGCTTTACACTATGTCTCGGTCGGTCTATAGAGGGTCTATACTAGTGCACATAGTCTAGACGTTGATCGGGACAGACTTTCTAAGTCGAGTTGAGCTTAGAACATGCCGCGAAACCCACTCGAATCGACTATGGACACCTTTGACATATCCATATTGGAGTACATCATGGTATAGTGGGACGTCGGTCGCGAGTACCGGCCCGGAAAAATATGGGTTATGCATGAACCGTAAAACTAAAACGCGTATTGTACTAGTCAAACGATTTCTATTCGAGTCTCACCCTGAGGATGCCGATGGTAAGTCACACATCAGCTAATTCCCCAGCGGAGTCGCCAAATTGTGGACATGACATAGGTCCACCCCAACGCGGCCACGCGCGGGTTTGGGGAGGCGAATGAATCTCCATATGAGAATGGATCGAATTGAAATTTAAATCGAAGTGGAGTCGCCACCGAACTTTGTGGGAGTTCGGGCCCGTTCGAACCCACTCTATGTCGTAGTGGGCCGTATACAAAATACGGCCCATTTTCGATGTCAGAGTTTATTGGGCTCGTCCCTTTGCATTGCGATACCGATACCGTCACTACCGGTTATCGTGTATTGAATGACTCTCGTGCGCCAACGGTTTCGGGCATCCGGAAACCGAGGTTCTGAGTAAGGGGTGAGGGTACGTGTTGGGAAGCCCACTAAGGACACCCAACCCCGCCCGCATATTAGCAGCCTCTACTAAGATATCGAATGATTTTTGAATACGCGCGTTAGTTAAACGATGAAAATGATTATGCAGACATTGTTTTCCCTAAACATGCGAGAAATTGAAAAGGGTTTCTAAGTCAATTTAATGCAATTATTTCTAACGTCAAAGTTGAATTTAGCATGTGGGTTCATTTTAGTACAATAAAATAAACAAGGTAAATCGAGAAGAGAACAAACGGTTAGCAACGATATAACGATAATAACTGTTCGCAAAGTTGTAGAATGAAATGGAATGATGCATGATTTTGAAAAAAAAGTGATATTTCACATGATTGATTTGACACGTGTTGACCCAAGTCAGAAAAAGAATATTACCGAAACTAGAAGACGGTGTAGGACTCACGATTTTGTCGTGATAAAGGGCCACTCGACCGAGTCATTGAAGGACTCGACCGAGTGGACCCCTGAAAACGCTTATGTCCCGTATTTTAGACCCTACTCGATCGAGTTATTGACCAACTCAACCGAGTACGTTGCCACTCGACCGAGTTACTGTGAGACTCGACCGAGTGGAGGTCGAAAAAAGCATTTTGTTTCGGTTTTTAGGGTGCCACTCGACCGAGTGGGCTAGACACTCGACCGAGTGGCCCCTGTACGAACTAGGGTTCGCTTGCAATTTTGTTATCGATTTCGAAATTGCTACCCCCACCACCTCCGGCGACGTCGCGCCGACAGACAACCAGCCCAATCGGCCCAACACTCGTCTGTCCAATAACATTAGGAAACCAAACCCTAAATATGCCCTCCTAGCCAGCCTCACCCCACCCTCCCAATTACCCAACACTACTAAACATGCTCTTGTTGTTTCCCATTGGCGGGCCGCTATGTTAGCCGAATACGAAGCTCTTTGCAAAAACAATACGTGGACCCTTGTCCCCCGTGAATCCCATTTCAATGTTATAAGCTGCAAGTGGATTTTTTGCATTAATTACAAACCGGATAACACTATCGAACGCTACAAGGCCCACCTTGTTGCAAAAGGTTTTCTCCAAAGACCCGGTGTTGACTACTCCGACACGTTTATTCCTGTAGTTAAACCCACCACCGTCCGTCTACTATTAATTCTTGCTCTCACCAATAACTGGAAACTCCGCCAACTTGATATAAATAACGCCTTTCTTCAAGGCAATTTAACTGAAATTGTCTACATGTCACAACCACCCGAGTTTGTGGACTCCCACAATCCCTCCCACGTCTGTAAACTCACAAAGGCCATCTACGGCCTCAAACAAGCCCCCCGAGCTTGGTATAACACCCTCAAGCAATACCTTCTCGAAAATGGCTTTAAAGGATCAATTGTTGACCCGCCTCTATTTATCACCACGACACCACACGACAAAATTTATTTATTGGTCTATGTCGATGACATATTATCACCGGTCCCAACTCGAGTCTGGTCACTCCCTTTGTCTCAAAACTCGCGTCCCGATTTGCACTCAAAGATCTTGGTGCATTATCATACTTTTTAGGGGTCGAAGTCACACCTACTAAATCGGGACTACTACTCACACAATCCAAGTATATACATGATCTATTGCACTGTCACCACATGCTTGAGGCAAAACCCACTAACACTCCCATGTCACTCTTCCCACCACTTCATAAGGACAACACGTCCCCAATACAGAAAGAAATTGACTATCGTGCCACTATAGGCGGACTACAATACTTATCTTTTACCAGACCAGACTTAGCTTTCACAGTTAATCGGTTGGCCCAATTTATGCAACATCCCATCGATCTACACTGGACTGCTCTTAAACATTTGCTTCGGTACTTTCAAGGTACGACCCATTATTTAGGTATTCTTTTTCACCGTGATTCACCCCCAAGTCTACATGCTTACAGCGATGCGGACTTGGCCGGAGACAAAAACACATACTTATCCACCACTGGGTTCGTAACTTACCTAGGCCGCAACCCAATATCTTGGTCCTCCAAGAAACAATCGGCCATATCCCAATCATCCACCGAGGCCGAATTTCGTGCTATTGCAACCACCGCCTCAGAATTACTTTGGCTACAAAACCTTCTTACTGAACTAAACTTTCCAATTAAACACCCACCCGTCATTTTTTGTGACAATCTTAGTGCTAAAAACTACTCCGCTAACCCTGTCTTTCATTCCCGAATGAAACACCTGGCACCGGCTTTTCACTTTGTTCGGGAACTGGTTACCAATGGAGCTCTTCCCGTACAACACATCGCAGGTGACGATCAACTCGCTGACGCTCTCACCAAACCCCTCCCTCGTGCACAATTCTCGGATTTAGCACTCAAGATCGGACTATTCGGAGGATCGTCCGTCTTGCGGGAGCATGTTAAGAATATTCCATAAGAATATTCCATATTCTCATATAAAGTTAACAGTAACATATATTGCTCACTTTGTACATTGGCTTACTTAATTGATTGCTTTTTTTTATCTTGGTTTCCTTAGTTTACAGATCACAATCTTTTGTACAATAGGCTAGGTACATTCTTTGCATGTATTTATACTCCTCTCATTATAATGATGTATATACACATAATCAATAATAATCAATCCTTGAGACAAAGAAAAACCCTAGCCTCCTCCTCCCAAAAAAACCCTAGCCTTCATCTTTAATCTGGGGCTTCCATCGATAATTAATCGATGGTAAGCCCCAAAAACTGATAATTTTTCATTTTCTAGTTTGAATCAATATGTTATTCAATCAAAGTCTCTCTTTTTATGGGAGTTTAGTTCTTTATTTCAAGGTTTTTGTCCTTTTGTTCAAGGCTTCGGTCCCTTACGTTGTTATGGGGCTTAGTTTTATTCTTATTGACAAGGGTAGTTTGTTGATGGTTGGTCGCACGTCTATTCAATGTCTACAAGTAATTTGTCAACGATCTTTGAGGCCAATAGAAGGTAAGCTTTCTCAAGTTCTGAATCAAACGAAGGATCCCCTCAACAAAAGCTGCAAAAAGATAGCGATACGAGGTCATGCCGAATTGTCAGATCATATCTTGAGATCCTTAGTTTATAAGAGAAATTACTTTCTTTGGTTTTTATTGGATTTGATTGCAATTATAGATATACGTTGTAAGTGTCGTTTGGCGTTCTATTAATGAATTATTCTTCTCGTTCAAAATAATAATCAATCCTTAATTCAATCTTCATTAGTAGCAACATCAATTGTCCTTCGTAAATTTGTAAATCCACTTATCGCACAACTAATAAATTAGCAATAAATATCAGAACGTGACATTTCCCTGCTTCATTCTCAATGTTTTGTCACTACTTTAGATTTGAACCCAATATGTGTGCGGCCAAATCGATGTCTACTTTGGAAACTCAATGTGACATCACGTGTCCTTCCCATACTTTGGAAACCCAATATGCTTGCTACGCTTTGTCAAAATTTCTGTTACAACGGTCCTTCATATTATACCAAATATTGTGGTTCGCTTACGTATTACTCCCTCTATTTTTTATGTTTCTTTCCGCTTTTTATGATTTGTGAGAAATATTTAATTGAAATGGGAAGAAACATAAAAAAAACGGAGGGAGTATAAATATCACACCGTAATATTAGTGAAACGATACTACGGACACCTACTCACCAATTATGTCCCTTATCAATCATTATACTCTTTCGCATAATCCACAAATAATCTTTCGTTTTCCTTTTTTTTCCGAGAAAACGAATCAACCCCGTCAATTTTCACGGATATATTTCACCAATGTTCGGATAAGTTAAATCCAAAGGCATGAAATTGGATAGATCATAGGA
Source organism: Agrostemma githago (assembly GCA_958450325.1). Classification (NCBI taxonomy): domain Eukaryota; kingdom Viridiplantae; phylum Streptophyta; class Magnoliopsida; order Caryophyllales; family Caryophyllaceae; genus Agrostemma; species Agrostemma githago. The sequence continues at coordinate 58,689,902 of OY288252.1, read as the reverse complement.
GTCAAAATGGTTGTTTAATTCTTGAAGGTGTTACTATTTAAAAAGAAGGAATTCAAAATGTTGGTGCAAAATAATGAGAGGATGAATGAATGGACCTTTGAAAAAAGCGGAACATTTCGAGGAAGCCGCCATCTCTCTCAAAACATAACATGCTCGCGCTTCCCTAATCTCTCCTCTTCTCCATCGTTTGAAATTATTCCATCCATTAATTAGGGGTTCTCACCTCCATCATCATCATCATCATCATCTCCAATTCAATTCAATTCAATCCAATCCAATCAATTTTATTTTCATTTTTCACATCGATTTATCATAATCAAGATGCCGAGCCCTAAGAAGAATTTGGAGAGCAAAGGATTCTTCGCTTCCGTATCCTCTGGATTCTCCATGTTCAGTAACGCCATGCATAGATCTGTTAACGGGTGGGTGATTCATCTTTTATATGCTGGATCATATTGTTTGCGAATTACGTTTCGTGGAAATTATTTTGGATTTCTAGTTTGTTTTGCATATTTTTGCTGATTTGTTTTAGTTAAGTGCTTGAAATTGGTTTTTAATCGCTGATTTTAGTGAATTCGAGCTTAATTCTCATCGTTTTTCTCTATTTGTATAATTCGCTTGAATTCGTTGTTTATCGCCCATATTAGTTATATGGAAGATTTGAGGGGAATTCATATATCGATTGACTTGCATGCTGTGGGCAAATCATACTATCCCCAGTTCCGAATTGCGATTCTCTCATCGGTTTTGATGAAATTGATCTCAATCGGTGTCCAAGCAGCTGATAATGTGTACAATTAAGGAGTTATGTTTGCATTTTATCGATTGACGTTGCTGTAGCTGAATTGGATTTTTATTGTGGTTTGTAATACTTCAAGCTTAATTCGCATCGTGGTTGCTGATTTTGAGGTTTTTATTTATTTATTTATTTGCAACCATGTTGAGCATGATTCACCTTGTCGTAATTTTTGTAGGAAATCTGTATTCAGTTTTGATATATGGTCTGTAATACAGTATGAATGATTGATGTAATTCTATTATGGCTGGACAGTTTACTTGGATATGAAAATCTGGAAGTAATAAATCCCGAGGGAGGAAAGGAAGACGCTGAAGAAGAGGCGCAGAGAGGACGGTGGAGGCAAGAGGTCCGTTTTCGTTTTTACCTTATACATGTTTTCAGTTAGCTATGAAACTGCATGCATACTCGCCAACTGCTATCTGTAAGATCGTATACTTCATGCACCAGTTTCACTTAACTTGTCACAAATGCTCCCTATTCCCTAATTGCTTGTTTGGATGGAAAGGAAGGGGAGAGGAAGCTGGGGAGTTGGATTCACTTGTTTGGATCTCAAATAAGGGTGGAGGGAAATGGAGATGGATGAATTTGGAGGATCCATTTCCGTTCATACCCCATTTCCCCTACCTTTCCTTTCCCTCTAACCCCTTTCTCATATTTTGCTTTCCAAAAAAAGCCTTAAGGCTCGTGACTTGCTTTGACGTTTTGTGCCAAAGGTAATGATTTGATATTAATTCACGTGGGATTTATTAACGTCTCTGTTGTCACCTCATTGAAAATAAGTTCTTGTGTAGATGTAGTGAATTGTCCCCCGCCCAACGCTATCCATAAAGTATGTTACATGTTAGGAATATCAGAAGATGATTCTACTATGAGTCTCTCTACTTACTAGTAAAGGATGATGGTTTTATTTTGTTTGAATTAATCTATGACGCCTTAAAAAACTCCCTTTGTTGAACAAGCTAATCATTCATACTCAAGTTATCCTTTTGTGAAGAGGAAAGGAAATATTTAGGTAGGTTTAACAATACCTTCTTTCAAAAGGTAAAGGAGAAAAACGAAAGAGGGCACCTGAAAAGTACGGAATAGTTAAAAGGGAAATCGAAATTGGGCTGCCAGTGGTGGATTTCCCTGTTGTTTGCCATATGGAATCATTTTGGTTGGTTACACAATTCCTGCAAAGTGAATCTACCCTTTTAGACATGTATTCATGTAAACATTGTCACCAATGTGATTAGTCGGAGACCTGGAGCTGGACGGCTGCTTAATGCTGCAACTGGAGTCAGCGGCCATGTAGTAATTTGTGTCGATTTATTTGTTACAGGACAGAGACAGTTATTGGAGAATGATGCAGAAATATATTGGAGCAGATGTTACGTCAATGGTGACACTACCCGTTGTGATTTTTGAGCCAATGACTATGCTCCAGAAAATGGCTGAGGTTTGTGCACTTTCATCATGAGTGTTGGTAAAACCGTAGAATCAGCTTAAGTTGGATACTTTGTTGGACTTGCACTAATATCCAAATCTGATCTATGGCTCTAACAGCTAATGGAATATTGCTATCTGTTAGATCAAGCCGATGAATGTGAAGATCCTTATATGCGACTTGTGTATTCTGGTGAGTATGGATTATTGATGGAGTTTGAGTCCGATCCTTTATCATTTGATTGTAAACTTGATGTTCCTTTTATGATCTGCAGCATCCTGGGCAATCTCTGTGTACTATGCCTATCAACGCACTTGGAAACCTTTTAATCCCATCCTTGGTGAAACCTATGAAATGGTAAATCACCATGGGATTTCTTTTATATCAGAACAGGTATATTATACTTTCATCGCTTTGTTTGGGACTACTATTTTTTTCGTTCAACCCTGAATGTACCTTTCTGTTGTTTATATAATGGGAGTTAAGTCTGAATTTTTTATTGTTTTACTTTCTCCATTTTTTTAATCTTCCCACATCCTTTTCCACATATTTAAGAAACGAGATCGAAAGACAATCGTTTCCCTCATTACTGTCCATTAATCAAAAGACAATGGATTTGATAGACCTGGCAAACATATTATGTCATGTCGTGTTCGTGTCAGTGTCAATGTTAAATGGATTTAGCATCCTTCCAACCCAAACCTTACCCAATTACAACGTATATAATAGTGTCAACTGTGTCAACCCTAACCCCACCTGTTCAATTTTATATAACCCAACCAGACTTATTAACCCATTTATCTTTAACCAAGTCATTTTCAACCCACTTAACTTGTATAACCCATTAAATTCGCTGTCCTAACCAACTTGTATCACCCATTAACCAAAAGTATAAAATTAAATACAATATTTTCAAATTGTTTAAGTAGGTTATTGACTCAACCAACCAATTTATTACTTATTTATATAATTATATAATTAATGGGTTATTCGTGCGAAAAGACTTCAACCCTAACCCAACCCAACCCAACTAAATTTTGTGTCGTGTTCGCGTCAACTCAAATTACTTAAATGGGTTACATAATCTCAACCTCAACCCTAACTCCCTAACCCACTAACTTTGTGCGGGTTCATGTCATGTCAATGATTTCCACCTCTGGGATTTGATAAGGTTAGTTTACCATGTTTCTAGATATAGCTTGCTGGAAAGGGAAGGAAAGACAGGTGGGAAGATAAAAAAAAAAGCCAAAGTATGAAGATAATAGGCAAATGGAGGAAGTACTTTTTTTGCTTATATTTTGTATCTATAACTTAATGGGGCTGTATAATCATTATCTTTGTGTGCTTGCCATTGCTCAGACCTCAGAGGGTTTTAATGTTCTGTATTTTGTTACTTAGGTGAGTCATCATCCTCCTATGAGTGCTGGGCATTGTGAAAATGATCATTTTGCATATGATGTTACGTCAAAGCTGAAAACTAAATTTCTGGGAAATTCTGTTGACGTCTATCCTGTTGGAAGGTAAATACGGTTTGAAAGGATTTGTAATCTTTTACTTGTATTGGTGTTTGTTAACATGAACTAGCTAATAATCAGGCTTTGTTACGTTTGTGTATATGGTAACTCTTCTAAGCTAGCAGTTTTCTACTGTATTAACATCTCATGCTCTTCACATGAATCAAGGGCAGACTTAGGGGGCTACCGGGTGGGCAAGTGCCCCCTATCGATCTGAAAATGTATCATAAGTATATAACAGTTTAGAAATATTTCAGTTGGTTGGTGTTAGTCTAATGGTAAAGTCTCTGGCATTCTACGTGAATGCCACAGATTCGATCCTTGGTTAAGGCAACTTTGTCAAATTTTGTAAGTGTTGTATTTTTTTTTATAAAATAAGTACAGTTAGAGGGATTCAAAACCAGGTCGTTTGTGTGAAATATTAATGACTTAACCACTCTTACCACTTACAATTTGATGAGAAAGAAGATTTAAAATATATTTAAACCATTTCTATAAACCAGTAATTTGTATTTTGTCTTTTATTTATAGATATTGTCCTAAGTTTGACTAGATGAGAGATATAAATATGATTTATGTCATCAAATACATTTTTTTTATAGATATTGTCTTAATTTTTCGGTAGATTATTAGCGTTATTACCTTTAATAAATCTGTCATTATTCATGCACCGTATAGATAAAAAAGATTGATTGCAATATAATAATTCGAGAACATTGAAAAACAAGTGAGCCCCCTACATCAAGATTCCTAGGTCCGCCACTGATATGAATCCCAGGCTGAATCTGACCATGAAAAATCAAAAGATAATTTGTTTGTTTGTGGTGATAGATTCATGTTTAATTGTGGTAATGATGTATACAGGACACGTGTGACGCTTAAAAAAGATGGTGTAGTTCTGGAATTGGTTCCACCGCCTACTAAAGTCAACAACTTGATATTTGGCCGAACATGGGTTGATTCTCCTGGCGAGATGATAATGACTAATTTAACTACAGGGGATAAAGTCGTGCTTTATTTCCAACCGTGTGGCTGGTTTGGGTAGGTTTAACCTTTTGCCTTCAAACTTCTGTTGATTTACAAGCCCGTTGCCATCAAGTTTCTTTTCTTTTTGTTGATTTGACACTGACATAAATCCGTTCTGAGTATTTGCTAAGAAAAGATGGTGTTTTGCAACCTGTATTTTCATCACATTTGACAATAGTTTCAAGGCATTTTCTCATGCTTATTCATTTCGGCTTACTTTTGCTTACATTCCATGCAGGGCTGGTCGTTATGAAGTGGATGGCTATGTGTATGACACTAACGAGGAACCTAAAATTTTGATGACTGGTAAATGGAACGAGTCAATGAGTTATCAGCCTTGTGATGCAGAAGGGGAGCCTCTTCCTGGCACAGAATTGAAAGAGGTTAATATTTACAAAATACCTATTGTTGTTTCTTCATGTATTTATTATGGGATTTTCTATGGTGTACCCTCCAACTTTTAGTTTTCTATGGTTTACTCTTATTTTTTGACAATCATTTTGACCGTCCGTAACTTTTGGCTCCAAGATCAAAATTTGGTAAAAAAAAAAAAAATCAAATTGGAGATGTTCTAAAGATTGTGATTTTGGAGAAAAAAAAACCACCTTCTGAACTTTTAGTTGGAAGTTATTGTTATGTGAAGTTTTTTCGTTCAAAAAACTTTGACTGAATGTAACTCTTGGCTACGAGTTCGGAAATTGTAGTCTCTACACGATATAAAACTGATTTCCGAACTCGTAGCCAAGAGTTATGCATCGTCCATGTTTTTTTTTGGCGAAAAAGTAGGGCTATACCTTAGTATAACAAAAAGTTGGGGGGTACACCATAGAAAATCCCATTTAGTATTCTTCGAATGAGAAAAAATTTTAACCCCTTATCTGGCTTAAAATTTGAAGACCACTTTTTTATGGTCTAGATGTCTCAGAAGTGGTCACTTGAATTATTTTTTTTTCTCAACAATCTACTTAACGTGATATTGTTTTTATTACTGTTGTTTTTTTACATGTATTTAATGTACTCCATACATGTTTAATTGTTAATCCAAGTATACCAGGTAGCTTCGTCTCATAGCCAGTTGTGTGTGTGGGTGGGTGAGTCGTGGTGGGGGACCTCATAATTTGGAGTGTGAAATGTTAGCTTCTTTACACCTTAATCTTCTCTAAGTTTAAATATCTTTCACCCGCCATATCGCGTGTGATTAATTCGCTTTGCAGGTTTGGCATGTGGCAGATACCCCCAAAAATGACAAATTTCAATATACTTACTTTGCTCACAAGATAAACAGTTTTGACACAGCTCCCAAGAAGCTATTGCCATCGGACTCACGTTTACGGCCAGATAGATATGCTCTTGAGATGGGTGATCTGTCCAAGGCCGGTACAGAGAAGACCAGGTATCTTGCCTTGCTATTCATCTTTGTAATACAGTTCAAAAGATTATCCAAATTTGAAGGCTTTGGGGTGTTTGGTTCGTGCATAGGTATGGATTCGGAATGAGGAAACATACCAAGGTGATATGGGGTTGGAACTTGATTCCTCATACCTTGTGCTTGTTTCGATTCTAGTTGGTATCGGGTTAATATTAACTAGTGTCAATAATCTTCCAAAAAAGCCATTTAAAATATTTATTTTTTAATTATTTAATTAATTTCATGTATATTATGCTTTAATCAAATATATTTTTTCATAACATTTCAAACAAATATCATTTTTGTTGTTAAATTGATTCCCATAGGTATCAAATCTCATACCCAAGGAAGGGGTTGGGTATGGGAAACCCATACCTCATGGGTTTGAGGTATGGGTATGAAAGCAGTTTTTTTCACAAACAAACACAAGGTATGGGGTTAGATGATTCCAAACCCATACCTTATACCCAAATTTGATCAACCAAACGCTAAGTGTTGTGATGTATGATGTATCACATTGTTCTCATGCTTGATTCCTTTGGTTCTTTTATCACACATGCATATTGAAACAAACTTCTTGAGATACAAACTTTGGTTGACTGCCAGTTACTTCTTGAATGAGACCTGTTCCATGAAATCTATATTTTTTTTTACTGTATTCTTGTTTTTTTCCCCATTTTTTAGTTTGGAGGAGAGGCAGAGAGCAGAAAAGAGAATTCGAGAAGCCAAGGGTGACAAGTTTAGCCCAAAATGGTTTGACTTAACCGAAGAAGTTACAACTACCCCGTGGGGTGAGTTGGAAATCTATCAGTTTAATGGAAAGTATGCTGAGCATCGTGCAGCTGTAGATAGCGCGGACAATGTCGAGGTGGAAGATGCTCGTAACAAGGAGTTCAGCCCATGGCAGTATAGTGATTCATCTGCTGCTTGAGGTGAATTTTCTCTGCAACTACTACAAGATTATTTATGATAGCATTTATTATTCTTTGTATAGTACCTTTATATTCCCATCTTTGTTGAGCACTAAGCTTGTAGCGAACCAACTTCAAAAAGAGCCTCGGAGGTTAGAATTATTTAGCCTCCCATCTTCCAAACCCGCTCGGTCAAATCAAAGTTGCAAGACGAGAACACTTTTGCAATACCGAATTGGTTATTTTATGGTACCTCACTCCATCCCAAATTTGCAGACCTGATTTGACTTTATAGTCTATAGGTCAGCATTACTGCTATTTCCTCCTAGAAACTAGCTATATGAGACGATTTTACATGTTTGAGAGTGAGATGCGTGAGACTAACCCATCAACAACGTAGTTCAATGAGATGTGTCTTTGAATGTCTCAAATCTGTGACAGTTATAACACATGAATCACTTGCGACTTATTTTTTGCAAACAATTCTCTTCTTGGCAGCGGCTGCCGGCTGAGCTTCAAATCTGAAAATTGTACATTGAAGAGCCAGATCATGATCTATCGCCCTTGTGACTTGCTGCTCATTCAAGGTCGAAGCGTGACATGCATATTCAAATTTGTATAGTCCATATTACAGTATTACACACTGAGGATGATTGCTTTTATATATCTCCTTATCTCTAATGCTCTGTTCGTCATTTTTCCGACTTGGCTAATTGTATTACAGACATTTCCATCTACTTACTACTAGTTGCTAGGCTAGTTCTTTTCCTTTTTTTGGGCATATTGCTTACGACTTTTTAGTATCTCCCAGTTTTTAAGATATTTCTAGGTCGTGACACACGAGAATGAAAATGTTTCACCACAATCAAAGATGGCCTACATGTTTAGAAGAAAATTTAGGAGAATTTTGTAGTATTTTCATTTTATTATAATGATTATTGAAACGATTAGGGCATACAGATTACAGAGTACAATATTGTTTAATACTCATTTGGCCAAATGTTATAACAATAGTACAGGTGCTGCAAATTTGTTTTTACACCATGTTCATTCAAGTTAGTTACTTACTATCAAACACTTAACCAAACATAATTTAGTTGAAAAGTTTGTAAGAGATGAAATGTTGAAAAATGTTGAAAGTAGAAAGTGAAGTTGAAACGAGGAATTGCAATGGTTGACATGCATGAAATGGAATATGAAATCATTTCAACATTTCAAGAAGATGAATTCATGTTTGGCCTTGCTTATGTGCAAGTGTTTTTCCTTTTTAAAAGGAGTTTATTGATAAGCTACTTCTCGAAAAAATTACATCTGTTTAGTTATCGTTTTACAGAATAGTTTCTCTAAAAAAGCTTTTTTTACTTACCAACATGAAAAAATGAAAAATTATGTTTTAAAAGTATATCAAGATGGATCTCTATTTGTAGAGAATGCAAAAATGTGAATGAATAACTATTTTTATTATTTTTATTAAAAAATTTACAAGATGCAAATTTGTTATTTGTGCATTAAATGACATTGAAACAAAAAAAAGTAGAAGTAGAAGCATCAATTTGATGCTTCTACTTTTGAGGGCAAAAAACTCATTTTAAGCTTCTAAAAACTAGTTTTTTGGACACAAAAAAAATGTGTTTGGCCAAGTTTAAGTTTTTTAGAAGTAAAAGCTAATAAAAAAGCTAGGCCAAACACCACCGAAATGTTGAAAAGGTATCGTTTTCATCCATGTTCTTGTCAGAGTCAGCATGTGCGAATTAAAAAAGATTGTCTTCATCTTGTTTGGTAGATTGCAGGTGTGGAATACCCTCAGATTGGAATTGCAGTTCTCCTCAAAGATATCTTTGTTGAATGTTCTTTCTTTCATTGTATTTCTCTTGTGTATATTCCCCGATCCCTTAACTTAACTGCACATAACCTAGCGGTACATGCATTGAGAATGTAAGTGATTAGGATCCTCATTTACGACATTGGCAAAAAAAATGTTGAAAAGAGGAGAGAGGTTTGAAAAGAAGGGTGTAGAAGGAGAGAATTGACGCTGGACAAGCTAGAAAAAGGACGACACTTTTCATTTTTTCGCTAGCTGAAAGCTATTAAGTTCGTTGACAAGCTAGCTGAGAACATTAAAAGTGTTTGACAGAATAGCTGAAAAGCTAATTGATATTTAAATGACTAAACACATGGCCATCTTAGAGTTTTTTTTTTTTTTTTTTTTTTTTTTTTTTTTTTTTTCAAAGGAAAGAACAGGGAAGACTCACGGAACACTAAGAGCCAAAGATGCTAGTCTATGGGCTTCCGTGTTTCGTGTTCTAGGGATAAAGGAGATGGTGCAGCAGTGAAACCATGCACAATCAACTATAATGTCTTCAATCAAGGATGCGGAAGAGGCATAGTGTAAGCCGGGATTATCTATCTGCATTACCAAGGCCAAGCAGTCAGTCTTGAAATGTAGGTGAAGGAACCCTTCTTTCTTAGCCCACCTTATCGCCTTGTGGAGCGCCAAAGCTTCCGCTTGAAAGGCCGAATCTGCATAGAATTTATCTTGCCTTTCCTCAAAGGTTCCATTTTCGTCCTTGCATACCCAGCCCCCAGCAGCCGAAAAGGAAGGGAGCCACCCTGCATCTACTTCTATAGAAATTCTAGCACAAGGAGAGTTAGAACCCAAGTCCGTAGTAATGAGGACATCCTTGGACTTGTGCAGAAGAGGGCTCCGATTATGGTGATCATTCATAGATGTTGTAACTTTCTTAGAGCAGTTACGAGGGAGCTGCTTATCCTTAGCTGTAGGAGAGAGACAAGAGTTCTTCTTGGGAAGGAACATGTTAAGGTCATTACAAGAGGCTTCATATCTTTTCCAAAAACCATAAGTAGAATTATTCCATTTGCCAAAGATGATACCATTCCGAAAAAGCCAAATAGAATAAATCATGTTAATGAAACTCAGCGTTCTGAATTCCGAGTCTTAAGCTTTTGCAAGGTAAGACAACCAATTCAGCATCCAGCTTTTGAAATTTATACCGGAGTCATTATCCACCCGAATACCCAAGGAGCAGGTAGCCCAAAGCCTGGAGGTGATAGCACAATCTCTGAAGAGATGTTCAAAGGTTTCGACGACACAAGTCGGTCCTGAGTGATTAAAATCCTTGCAGAGGACACAATCATAGGAGCCCGGGAGGTTTCGTTTCATTCTTTCACTTCCAACCGGGAGGGCAGATGCCAGGATCTTCCAGACGAAAATTTTCCAGGTTTGAGGCCCCGGTAATTTCCATAAAACTTTTTTTGAATAAAAACCAGGAAGAACTTGAACACCCTTGAGAGCTTTAATCCTATGTTTAATGAATTTCACATCATTATTCAAACCTTCTCTATATCCACTCTTTGCGTTGTAGCAACCATCCTTCGTTTTAGTCCAGCAAGGGGTAATGTCAGATCTTGTTCTTGGATGATGGATAGACTGAATTTTGTTGCACCAATCATCATCAAATACATATTGTAGTTTCAGTCGATTCCAAGAGAAATCCCTATTGACAAAATCAATAATCTTCCACGGATTACCATTTTCTTTTGAGAGACAGTTAATACCTGTTTTTGGAACAGGTATACATCCCTGAACCCATCGGTCTTGAAAGACATTGATCATGTTAGAGTTCTCCAACATGTTGCTCCCAAGATTCCAGTTAAGGGAGGCCCGGAGCGAAACTAAATAATGAGGCCCTTTAGCTATAGGCGGTCCGCAGTCTATCAAAATTTTACTCCGTATTAGTTAAACCAATATGTTATTTGTAACTATGTTGTGCTAATTTCAACCTCCGAAAACTGGATATCTGACTATAAAATGTCGAGAAAAGGAAAGATTAATTAGTTGATTTCATTAACAAATACTAGTACCACGTAATTATCAATTTAAAATGGACTTGTAAGATGGTAAAATTCCAAGTCAAAATTCAAATAATTAATTTACAATCGTTGATGAAGTATTATTTTAATAACGACGGATACTATAAAAATATGAAAAAGAAACTTTTTATCTATTAGTCTATTAGATTCAATATATTAAAAAATTATAAAGAAAAACAACAAAAATTGACAATAGCTAACTTCTTTAGAAAATTGGAGAGTAAATAAAAAGGTTCAAACTTTTTATTATAATGAGTTAATATTTTTTATTACTTACAAACAGTGAAAATATATACATAAATGATAGGTTAGAATTGCACGTGGGAGGAATCTAACCGGAGTAGTCTCACTAATGGGCCAAGGAGTCTGCCACTCAGCAACTGGAGTTCATCTGATTATAAATACTGCGTTTATTACTTGATTTATTACAACCATCAACTTCAGACTTGAGGCCCAAAAAAAATGGAGGCCCGGTTCACTTGCGTCTACTGCACCGCCCCTGGGACGGGCCTGACTAAACAATTGTATTCCCTCCGATTTTTACAAATTTCTACATTAGTCTTTTTTGGAATATTCAATTGCATTGTTACATTTATTGAGTGAACATGTTTTTGTTAGTGGTCAGTAGGGATACAATGCGTCCAGGACCATACACAGACACATCGGATCTTGTCGTAACATTGGGACGAATCTGGATCCCATAGGACACTAGTCCACTACTCATTGTCATCCCAAGTGGCGAGACTTTTACTTTATTGGTGAGACTCTCACCTTCCACTCACAACTTTATTCACAAAAGATGATTCGTAAGAATTCGATTTACGAGTACTTCATAACTTTTTATTTGAGCTCCCTTGTCAAACACCGAAACAAAAATAAAATTGTTGAAATTTTGATCAAATAACTAGCCGAAAACGTGATCCAAACAGAAGCTTGCCTTGAGTAGCCTCGATTCTACAAAGGTAGCCGAAACAAGGTCAGGGGATGATGTCACGATGGTTAGTCCATGTTCTTATCACTTGTCATATACTCCTCATCTAAATTACATACTCCATCCGTTCCAATCATTTCCATGTATTTGGATATTATGCACTATTCATAGATGAGAAGAATTATCGATATAACTTTTAATATATACGATAAAATATAGTCATGTGAGATCTTGTTTAAATTGTCTAATCGAATGCATTATGAATATCAATTTTTTATAATTTTTAGAAATACGTAACTAAAGATATATACAAAAGAAAACGTGCATCGGCAAGTGTGAAAAAGCAAACGTATGGAATTGATTGGAACGGAGGGAGTAATAAATTACGTATACTCATCCAAATTACTATAACACCGTAGCAAATTCTTGTAATAAGAATATTCGTTGTAAATATATGATGGATCAATTAGTTAAAAAAAAAAAGACAAAAATAAAAAGCTTAGGGAGGACTAAAAGTAGTGTCTTAGGACTCTTATGTAAAATACGAATATTATTTTACTCGTTATAAACTTAAGATCGGATAATCCGTCTTTAAGGGAGACCTACTCTACCACTAGTCCACTATACTTTAATAATGCTACATTGATTAGTACTCCATTAATTTATAGCAGTATAATTAATTATGCTGGCGGATTATTAATGGTTTTGGCCTTTTCCCTTTTGGGTTTCCACAAATTATACTATACAACCGTTATACCGTACGACTTTTCAGGTGTCCATCACCTTCCTTTGAAGTTTCATCATAATCTTCAATTTTTGACTTCCATCCAAATATTAATTCTTCTATTTGAGTCGAATCTTCTCTCTCTCTTTTTTTTTTAATAGAAATATTTTATGTAAATATATACTCCCTCCACTTCTCTATAATCTTCCACATTTCCTTAACTTCTTTATTATCTTCCACTTTTCTTTATTGTACATCTAGGGGTGTTCACTTCGTGGTCCGGACCGAAAACCGGACCGGACCGTTGCACTTTGGTCCGGACCGAATATTATATGGTCCGGTCCACGGTCCACATGATATTGATTATTTGGTCTTTCCGGCCATGGACCGAACCGATTGGACCGCGGACCGAATAAAGGACCGAATGGGACCGTATTATAAAACAATACAATATAAATAGTTTGCACAAAATCATCCGCATAATTGAAAAATCGAATAAAAATTCTTAAATCCTAATCTACAATAAATGAAAAACGAAATATAAGTCATATAGAGTTTGATTATTCACTTATCGTTGTTTTTTAAAGTTATTATTATATAAAAAAATTTTGGTAGTAATTTATTTCGGGTTCTTTGGTCCATTATGGTCCATTACGGTCCGGTCCACATTTTATTACGGTCCAACCCGGACCGGACCGACATAAATATGGTCCGGTCCATGGTCCAACTTTTTAAACAATTATGGTCTTCGGTCCAGGGTAAACGGTCCGGTCCGGTCCGATCCTGGACCGACGAACACCCCTATGTACATCTTTTGTGGTTATTATTCTTTGTGACCCCACTTTCTTTTCCCAACTTCATTTTCATCCACATATTTCACCCTTCCTAAATATCTTCTCAAATCCAACGTGGAAGATATAAAAGAAGTGGAGGGAGTAGTGGAGTACTGCTCCTAAGATTTAAGTACAATATTTATTTAATATTAAAATAATAATTAAAATAAAAATGAAAATGTTGGAATTGAACCTGAAAAAAAGAATAAAGAAAGGTTCGACCTTAACTGACGGAGTACTTCTTACTTCTTGACTGTCTCACATTCCATGTTCATTGTATCCTTCGAATTCTCTCTGTTTTCTTACTACATCAATCTTCCCTCACATAACTCAGAAACTTAAGATTCCCACAAAATTGCTTTTTCTTACTGGGTTTCTACTCTTTACTCCATTTCTTGTTTCTTTTTCTATGCACACCACTTGCTTGATCTATTGCCTGAGAGAAAATAACGATGTACAACCCTGATTTACTGTCCAACTTTTCTACTCACCAAAACTTGGCCAGTGAAACTGGGAATGGTGAGTTGTTGGATCAGAAACCATATTTTGTTGACCAAAACCAAAGCTGGAGTACAAGTACAGGTGCAGATTCAGTTAAAATCCCTGATTTTTCTGATGCTTGCATCAAGTTCTTGGGTGATATTCTGCTGGAAGAGGGTTTGGATGAGACTCCTGTGAGTGTGGAGGACTACAGCGCCCTGCAGGCTACTGAGAAATCTCTGTATGATGCTCTTGGAGAGCAGTACACACCGCCTGATTACGGTTCAGTCGAGTACCAGGTTGATGGGTTTGATGGGAGTTTTGCTCATGTTGATGCTGATGCTGTTGCTGTTGGGTTTCATTCAAACGGTCACGAAACACGGGTAGAGGCGTTTCTGAGTTTGGATGACCTTTCTAATTCCTTGTTTCAGTTGAATTCGCAGTCATCTGGGTCCAGCAATAGTGAGGATTCAAAGGACAGGGTCGCCACCTCCCCTGTTAGCACACTTACATCCCACGACAACAAACCGGTGGTTCGTCCAACAAGAAAGAAAAACCGTCAAAGGGATGAAGCTGGTTTCGAAGGTGGTGGTAGGGGTAACAAGCACCAAGCATCCTCAAATGAAGATTATGTTGAAATGGAGGAATTCGATGATATACTGTTATGCAAGGAAGGCAAGGTTAATGATACCCCCAAGAGTGGCTTCTCATGTAATGAAGTCAAAGGTCGAACCAGCGCACGAGGCAAGAAGTCGAGTGATTTGGTGGAGGAGGTTGATCTTCGTGATCTACTCAGTCATTGTGCTCAAGCAGTTTCAAGCTTTGATCTCAGGACTGCAAATGAGAGGCTTAAGCAAATAAGGCAGCATTCTACTCAGTATGGAGATAGCATTCAGAGGGTTGCCCACTACTTTGCTAATGCTCTCGAGGCTCGCATAGCCGGGACTGGCTCAACCTTTACGACTAACATCGTTGATGCACGCATCTCCTCATCCGAGTTTCTAAAGGCTTATAGGGTCTATGTTACAGCGATTCCTTACCAGAGGATGGCATACTTTCTTGCCAATAGTACAATCATGAAGTGGGCTGGGACTGCTAAGAAAATCCACATCATTGATTTTGGCATATTCTTGGGCCTGCAATGGCCTTGCCTGATCCAGGCCCTTTCAAAGCGGGCCGGTGGCCCACCGGAGCTCCGCATCACTGGGATCGATTTCCCCCAGCAAGGCTTTCGACCAGCGGAGAAAGTTGAGGCGACAGGTCGTCGTTTGTGTGGATATTGCGAGAGATTTAAGGTGCCTTTCAAATATCAAGCCATTGCGCAGAACTGGAATAGCATTAAGCCGCAGGATCTTAAATCCGCGAATGATGAACTAGTAATAGTCAACAGTATGTGTCGGTCTGGAACCCTACTCGATGAGACAGTTGAGGCGGATAGCTCAAAAGACGCTTTCTTGAGGTTGGTTAGACAGTTAAATCCGAAGCTCTTCGTTCACGGGGTGCTCAATGGGACCTTCAATGCTCCGTTTTTCCTAACCCGGTTTAGAGAGGCACTGTTCCATTTCTCGTCCCTTTACGATGTCTACGAAGCGACCATTCCTCGGAACGAACATGCCAGGCAGCTGATTGAGAGTGAGATCACGGGGAAAGAGCTTCTGAATGTGGTGGCGTGTGAAGGTGTCGAGAGGATTCAGAGGCCTGAAACGTACAAGCAGTGGCAGGTGCGGTCAGCAAGGGCCGGGCTTAAGCAGCTGCCGCTGGACCGAGAGTTTTTTAAGGCGGCCAAGGCTACGGCTAAGGCTAACTACCTTGAGGACTTTGTGGTGGATGAGGATAGGAACTGGATGCTCCAGGGTTGGAAAGGGAGGATCTTTTGTGCCCTCTCCTTTTGGCAACCTACCTAACTCTTTTTAAGTGTTATCCTTCCTCTTTGTCTTTGTCTTTGTCTGTATACTTTGATGTACTGTATAATGTAGGAATGTTTTGAGGAACTTGCTCTCTTTTCTTGATCGCATAATTCGACTGGCTTAATCATTTGTTTGTTGGTAATGACTGACTAGTGATGGTGATTGGCGGATACAAAAACTTGACACTAACACCATGAAGTCGAAGACATCAAATGTCTAAATTTTGGAACGAACATGAATACATGATACGGAGAGGGAGTAGTAGCTAATCATGTGAAAGGGATAGAATATAGACCATAGAGTGTGAGTATACACCCTGAAAAGATCCAAACTTGTTTTTAGAAATGTTGTCTGCGTTCTTGTTTCAAGCCAACAAAAGTGATGATTCATGGGCGGTCATACTTCAAGTAAATAAATGAATAAAACGGATGGAATATGTTTGAACATAAAATGATTGCACCGTTTTCATATGATATCAATCATCAGTAAACATCGTCTTACAAGATCGGACGTCCTATAAAAAATAGCAGAAACACTAAACCTTAAGGGTGCGTTTGGATAAGGGGAAATGGAAGGAAAGGGAGGGATGAACTATCCTTTATTTGGATACCATTTAGGAAGGGAGGGAAATGGAGGGGAAGGAAATGGAGGGATGAGATTGATTCATTTTTGTGTAAAACAAAATCTTGTCAAAATAGGCAAGATTTGGAAGGAAAATGGATTGTCTTCAGTTAATCATACAATTACAATTTATACTATTTACTAGACAAATATTTTTACACTCATTTTATTTTCTTATTTTTTTTTTTACTTTTTTCTTCCGCGCCTTACAGGTGAGTCGAGTTAGGATAAAAAACGTATAAAAAAATTACGATGACTTATTTTTTCAGTTATGGGTGAGAATAAAAAATTACGACGACTTGTTTTTTTACCAATACGTGTAAATCGGGCTAGTATAAAAAAATTATTACTTTTTTTTTTCCGATACGGGTGAGTCAGGTGAGAATAAAAAAATTACGACGATATTTTTTTTCCCGTTACGGGTGAGTCGGGCTAGGATAAATTACGACGATTTTTTTCCTAATACTTGTGAGCCAGATTAGAACAAAAAAATTACAACGATTTTTTTTCCCGTTACGGGTGAGTCGAGTTAGAATAAATTACGACGACTTTTTTTTCCACTGATACGTGTGAGTTGGGATAGGATAAGAAAATGTATAAAAAAAATTATGACGCCTTTTTTCATTACGGTTAAGTCAAGTTAGGATAAAAAAATTATGACGCCTTGTTTTTTACCGTTATGGCCCTTACGGGTGAGTCGGGTTAAGATAATGCCCTGTTCTTGTAGACTTATATTCAGACACTTTTCGTTCACTCCAGTTAGACGGATTCAGTTTAGTTTAGTTCAGACACATTCAATTTAGTTTTTTTTATGTCATATTTTTTTTTCATCGCGGACGAGTCGGTTAGGATAATAAAGCGAATAAAAAAAATTACGAGTGAGTCACTGAGTTGAGTTGATTAAAAACATTAATTTTTTTTAATCAATTTTTAAGTCTTTTTTTTTTTTATATTTAAATGAATCAAAAATTAATAATCGTAATTACAAAAGTTATGATTAATAATCGTAATACATTCGTTTCTCCCTAATAAAAATACTTTTATCAATTCTTCTCTCTCTCCCTTCCCTCGTTCATGTTATCCAAACGATCATCGTTCTCCCTCCCCTCCTTCTTCGTCCCCTCCTTTTCCCTCCTATTTTGTTATCCAAATAGACCTAAGAGCATCCCCATCCAAGAATGATTTTTTCATTCTTGGATGGGACCCACCTCATCCAGCTCATTACTTTTATCCTATTTTTTTCGTTATAAAATAATTGCTCCATCAAAAAATAAAGTTTCTATTCTCTAGTGGGTCCCAACGTATTTCATTACTCCAATCTTATTTACACATCTCTTTAATTTATTTTAATATTAATATTTTTATTATGAGGACCCACGATTTTCATTATCCACTCCATTCGTTTGAAAGAATGAATATCTTTCTCCATGAATGGAGGAACCATTTTTCTCCATTTTCCTCCAAGAATGAAGAATGGATGATGGATGGGGATGCTCGTTTTGGATCCCTTTCAAATTTGAATTAGGTGATTTATCCGATCCAATTCAGTTTAGTGCGATTCTAAACCAGTAAACACCAGGCTCACATGCATACGTATGACAAAAATAGGTGACATGGAGAGACTAATATTCAAACAAAGTACAGCAGTCCAATAGTATGAGTCTTTGATTACGTGAGCTGTGGTTGGCCTCACATGCGAATTACTATATCAGATCTTTGATATATTGAGGAGTATGTAGTCACCTTAATCAATGTTACTGTAGGAAAATAAGACAAATCTTTGTGTGGAAGGGATCAGATCATTGTGCTCCCTAATTGTCTACTGTCATGTAATCGTATCTCCCATCTAGAGTTTGTATATATTGTATACTAGTTGGAAAGGCCGTGCGATCCACGGACCGATTTTTAGTATCATTGATAGTAATACTTAGTTTGATGAATACGTAAATTGGTGAGACTACACAACAGTAGATAGAAAGTCGAAGGTAAAAATATGCCTAATAGTAAGTGAATGTGTTTCTACTGAAGTATATGCGGTGAACCTCAAATCAAATTATAGAAATTATGATGCATTGTAGTTAGAAAGACTAATGAAAGTACCTTACATATACAAAGTGTACATAGATATAAATATTATCTCTCTTATTTATGATATAAAATTTCATTCTCTCATTATAATTTTCGATGTGAGATAAATCTATTTAAGTCTTAAAAAAACTCTTTTTAGAATTCAAAATATTTAAGGTTAATATCTAAAGACGGATGATTACTCTTAATTACTAAAATCCCATCAACTTATTACCTCCTCTGAGTTCCTATATTCTTTCTTATTTTTTTTGGACTGAATTTGATTTTTTCCCCTATTTTCATTTATTTATGGAAAACTCTTTCACACAACTTTATCATCTTTAATATAAAATCTCTCTCATACTTTTCTAATCCACTTTTTCTCTTTACTTTTATTTGTTGAATAAAATTTTATTACCTTATTATAATTTCTCGACGTGGAATATTTTTACTTCAATTTATAGCCTTAAGAGCTCTTATAAGATTCAAAATTTTTTGGTCTCTAAGACGAATTATTACTCTTTATTATACTACGTATTACGGAGTATATTTTTTCGATGTGGGATAACATTATTTAACTTTAGTTTGAAGAGCTCATTTTAAGACCCGGAATTTTTGGTTGATATTTTAAGGACGAATGATTACTCTTATTTATATTGTAATCAATCAATATATATATATATAAAGGAGGAAGTTTTCGAGCGATATGATTGGTCCGTTGAAAAAAAGCTCAATTTAGGTAAGTATCATTAATAATAATAATAAATAAAATAGAGAATCTTTTAATTATTACAATAATACATTTAATCTATTATATTAATGTGATGTTTTATAATTTTTCATCTAAAAAACTTTAAATTTCGTTTAACAAAAAGTTATCGTAAATAAAATCATAGAAATGAATTAATTAGATTCGTGGTAGAAAATGCTTTCATTAGAGTATAAATTTCATATTATTTGTTTCATATTATTTTCTCGAAAAAAGTGATGAATTTACTACATATAAAGATATTAAAGTTATCCCACATCGACAAATTATAATAAGGTGATGAAATTCTATATTATAAATAATAGTAATCACACATCGACAAATTATAAGAAGGTGATAAAATTCTATATATTATAAATAATACGGATTAGTAATCACCCGTCCTTAGATTTCCACCAATTTAAGTCATAAAGAAGTCTTAAGATTATAACCTTAAGATCCCACATTGAAAAATTATGATGGGATTATGAAATTCTATAATATAAATAAGATGAATTATTGATTTTGAATATCGAAACAAAAACTTTTGAGTCTTAAAAAAATGATTATTCTATATTATAAATAAGAGTAATCCCACATCAACAAAATTATGATAATAGAATTCTATATTATTATAAATAAGACTAATTATTCGTTATTAAATATCAATAAAAAAAAATTTGAGTCTTAGAAAATATCTTAATAAGAGTACAAGCTGAAGTAACAAGGTAATGAAACTCTATCTATATTATAAAATAATCATTCCTCCAAATTATGATGAAGTGATGGAATTCTATATTGTAAATAAGTGTAATTTTTTGTCCTTAAGTATGACCAATCAATATTAGATATCTTCAAAAACTCAATTAAGTGTTAAAACCTCTTAAGACTATAAACTCAAGTAATGACGAAGTACCAGAGTTCTTAAGACTATCTAAATTTAAATCAAAATTATTCATTCTATATCAAAAAATTATGAGCTGATGGAATTTGATATAAAAAAATTAGACTTACATTTGAGATTATAAACTTAGGTAAGATTATCTTACATAAAAAAATTATAATAAGGTGATCGAATTTTATTATATAAATACGAGTAATAGCTTATTCTTAAGTCGTTAGATATAAAAAAAACTCGTTTATTATTATAATTATCCTAACGTTGTCTCACATCGAAAAATTATGATGAACTGATGAAATTCTATATATTATAAATAATAATCATTTGTCCTTTGATATCAGCTAAAAAAATTTGAGTCTTAAAAATATTCTTAGAACCATAAGTTGATGGAAAGGAGAAATCATTTGTGTTTAGATATTAACCAAAAATGAGTTCTAAAAAGAGTTTTTAAGACTATAAACCTAAGTAGAATTATCACATATCGAAAAACTATGATGAGGTGATGAAATTCTATATCACAAATAAGAGACATCATTCATTTTTAGATATTAACAAAAAAAATTGTCTTATAAAAAGCAACTATAAATTAAAGTAAAATTACACCACATCGAGAAATTATAATAAGGTGATAGAATTCTATTATATAAATACGGAGTAAAAGCAATTATTCATCTTTAGATATTAACGAGAAATCTTTTGAGTCCTAAAAGAACTTTTTAAGACTAAAAACTTAAATAAAATTATCGCACATCGAAGAATTATGATAAGGTGATGAAATTCTACATCAAGAGAAATTATTCGGTTTTAGATATTAATCAAAAATCTTTTGAATTTTATAATATTCCTCTTAAGGGTACAAATTGAAGTAAAAATTGTCCCACATCGAAATATTACAAAAAAGTGATGAAATTTTATTACATAAATAAAGTAACCATCGTCTTTAGATATCAAATAGAAATTTTTTGAGTCCTAAAAAGAGTTCTTAAAACTATGACGATATCAAGCAGAAATCTTTTGAGTCCTAAAAAGAGTTCGTAAAACTATAAATTTAAGTGGAATTATCACACATCGAAAAATTACGATAAGATATCATAAATAAGAGAAATCATTCATTTTAGATAATCATTTGTCCAAAAGTATATTCCGTAATAAGGTGATCGAATTATATTATATAAATAAGAGTAATTGTTTGTCCTTAATAACTTACATGAAAAACAAAATCTTTTGGATCTTAAAAAAAATATTAAGACCATAAACTTAATTAAGTAAATATATTTCACACTTTCGAGTCTTAAAAAAACTTTTAATTAAGACTATAAACTTGAGTAAAATTTCTCACATCAATTTTTTTTTTACAAAGTCATGAATTTCATAGATATAAACCAAACATCTTTTGAATTTTAGAAAAGCTCTTAGGGCTATAATAAACTTTAAAAATTTATTTTTTGAGTCTTAAACAAACTCTTAAGACTATAAACGTGTGTGAAATTCTACATCATCAATAATAGAAATTATTCGTTTTTAGATATTAATAAAAAAATCTTTTGAGTCTTATAATAACTCTAAAGGCTATAGATTGAATTAAAATTATCCCACATCGAAAAATTGCATGAAGGTGATGAAATTCTATTATATAAATAAAAGTAATCATCGTCTGTAAGTATTAATCAAATATCTTTTGACTTTTTGAGTCCTAAAAATAGTTCTTAAAATCATAAATATAAGTAGAATTATCACATCGAAAAATTATGATGAGCTAACTTAGAAAAATCTTTTAATTATGATGAGCTGACTTAGAAAAATCTTTTGAGTCTTATAGCAACTCTTAAAGCTATAAATTAAAGTAAATTATACCACATCAAGAAAATTTAATAATACGATGAAATTATATTATATAAATAAAAGTTTGTCAACCAATAATTTCACAAATTTATGCAATCCCCTAACCTGGTATTATTATCATTTTCATTAAAAATAGGCCCGTGCATCGCACGGGCTTTCCAACTAGTATAATATACAAAGTATCAACTTATTGTAATTTTTCGTTGTGCCATAATTTTACTTATTAAATTAATAGTGTTGAGCATTTAGAATAACTCTCAATTATTATAATTTTTCTATGTGGGATAACTTTAATTAAGTTTATAATATTTTTAAGAGCATTTTTAAGATTCAAAGTTTTTTGATGGATAACTAAGGGCGGAATATTACTATTTATGATATAAAATTTCATCACCTCATCATAACTCTTCGATGTGGAATAATTTTAATTAACTCATCATTTTTTTTGTTGATATCAATGACGAATGATTACTATTTATAGTACAGAGTAGAATTTCATCACCTCATTGCTCTTATTTATATGAGTTTTGTTATATACACCCTACGGGTTGTATTTAAGAAATTAAAATCTTCCAAATTTAGTCTAAACATAGAATTTGAAGCCCAAATTAAACTTACATCTATGCAATTAATACATGTATTGAAAAATTATTTTCTCTTATGGTGTCTTAAATGCAGCTCTTAGGATTGTATAACTGTATTTATCATTTTCCTATTTATATTATAATATTTCATCGCCCTATTAGATATGAGATAGTTTTATTTAAATTTATAGATTTAAGAACTTTGTTACCGAAAAAGAGTTCCTTTAAAGGTAACTTTTATTTATAATACAAAATTTTCACCGCCTTACTTAAATGTTAGATTTGGGATAATTTTACCTTATTTATTTGTAATATATTCATCATTTGTTCAAACAAATAATATGAATTTTATGTTAATAAATGCATTTTCTATCACGATATTGTCAAATTTACGATAATAGTTATAGACCTATTTTTTTTTTTTTTTTTATATTTAAGAACCAATGATGACTCTTATTTATAATTATAGATACACATTATGTTATTATAATTTTTTTATATGACTTTTATATTATATTATATATATGTAATATTGAATATCTACATTATTTCTTCAACATAGGAAAAGCAAAATTACGATAACTTTTTTGTGAGACAAAATGTAATAATTTTACATAAAACTATAATTTCTCAGAAATTATTTTATTAAAAATGTAAATCTAATTCTATTAGGATAATTTTATCATAATAAAATATATGTACTTATATTAGAATAATAATTTATTTATTTGATTTTTTAATTATTATTTAAAAAAAAATTATATGCTTAGAGTTTGTAAAATTTTTAAAGGGTTAATAAATAAATATTAAAAAAAAGTCATCAAGCCGAACTGACTATGTGTTCCACGCGGTCTCTATTGAATTTTTGTTTTCTTCCTAAGAGATAATTGACTGTTTATATAATTGTAAGTTTTTTTTAATCTTACGTGTAGTAGGATTATTTTTTTTCCTATACGAACTTTATATCGCTTGAGCCTTAGGTGTAGTAGGATTGATGTTTTTCCTATACAAATTCTTATACTATTATTTAAATTAAAAAATATATTAAATTTATTTAAAAAATTTGGTAGACTATTAATTAGTTTAAAAAATTTGGACCAATCATATCACTCTAAAAGTTCCTGCTTATATATTGATTTGTCTGGTAGACTATCTCTCTTAGTAGTCTAATTTTTTCCATTATATTGTCTCACAAAGAGACCTTTTAATATGAGAATTAAACCCAAATTAATTCACAACTAGATTAAAGTCCGCCCGCTGCAGGGGTTAATTGGCTTAATTACATTGATGATGTATATTCGTTAAATAAGAAACTTGATCAATCTATATCATTATAATAAATAAGACGATCACATGATATTAGTAATCAAACTTAATTTCAACTAAGTTTATAGTCTTATGAGCTTATTTTAAAACTCAAAAGAATGTGTCGTGCTTTTTCCTAACGAGCGTTTACTCAATCTTAACGACATTTTACCTATTTGCCCCCGTCATTTCCCAACGCTCTCAAAGGTGATGTTGATTTTCTCTCTAAAAAAATCCCAAATTTGACCTAATCGAATTCGACCACCCAACCCGCCTACCACCGCCATCACCTCTAATTCGTTCCCTAAACCCTAATTTACTTCACCAATTACAATTAAACAATAAGGAAAAAAATGTAATAAACCCTAATTTAATCTTTCAATTTTAATAAAATTTTGATTAGACAAAGTAATTAATGTAACCAAACAATTGATTTAGGGAAAACGGCAATTAGTTTATCATTAATTGAATTAGGGCTAATGATCGATCCCCTAATTTACCCCACCAATTTCAATTAAACAATAATTAGAAGAAAAAAGTATCAAAACCCTAATTTAATTATTCAACTTCAACTAAAGAGTAATTAGAAAAAGTACTTACCGTAATCAAACAAGTAATTTAGGAAAAACGGTGATTACTTCATCACTAATTGAATTAGTTTTCATAATCGATTTGTAATTGTGGTTTGAATAGTTGTATGCAAATGAGAGAAAAGTTGTTCTTGGTTGTGAGAACTGTGAATTATGAGAAGGGTAAATTTGGAAATGTTGAGAAAAATTCGTTAGGATCGAGTAAAGTTGCGTTAGGAAAAAGTAATTTTCTATCGCCTCATCATAATATCATATATCACATTAAATTGAGCAATTGAATAGATATTTAGTTTCACGTGAGAACCGTGAGAACTATAATATGAGCCCTTAGATCATAGTGTGTTGAATCCGATTAATCCCATCAAAATTCTTCCTTCAAAATTTTTCAATCCCATCAATTAATCACAATTGCTTGAACCTTCAACCCGTAAGGTCGTAACTCCTTCTCCTTCTACAAAATTCTTCGACCCGTAATCCTTTAATCCATAACTAGTTGGAAAGTCTGTGCGATGCACGAGCCGATTTTTAGTGACAATGACAATGACATCAAGTTAGAAGATTGTATAAATTGGTGAGACTACGCAACAGTAGAAATTAAGTCGAAGGTAAAAGTATGTCTAACAGTAAAGGAATACTACTCACATACATGCATGTGTTTTTTGAGAGGTCATATATGCGGGGTTTTTTTTGTCAAAAGGCACCTAACATTTAGGGCTTTTGTAAATATGGCACCTATAATTGTTTTTTGCCCAAAAGCACCTTAAATGTTCAATTTTTTGTTAAAAGGCACCAAATGCCAATTTCCGTCAAAAAAATAGAAAGAACCGTTAAAGTTGACAGCTTTAATCATCTTAAACTCTTGTTATGCTCTCCTCTCTTAAATAACCAAATCAGCTCATTCAAGCCCCCATTCTTCCTCTTCACTTATCTTGCTTCTCGAATTTTCAATCAAACCCTCAATTGGTAAATTTTTTATTATGATTTTTCATTCTTTAAGTAAATTACAAGTAAATTAATAACCTAAATCATCAACAACAAATTTAATTGCCCTAATTTTGAGTTCAATTTCGTTTTTTATGTTAGTTACCCTAATTTTCGAGTATAACTTTGAAGTATGTGTTAATTATTGTTAATTTTCGAGTATCAACTGTAAAAGTATTTGCTTGAATGAGTAATTTCATTAATTGAGAACAAGTATATAAATACAACTTGTGAACATAAGACTAACTACAAGGCTAGCCGTAACCTAGTATCTTTACAATTATACGGTTACCTAAATAGTAAGATAGCAATCTTTACAACTAAGGAAAATATAACAATATTATCCTATATCGTTAGTATCTTTATCTCTAATATGCTTCCTCAAGGAGGACGATCTGGAGAGTCCGATCTTGGAGAGAATAGGTTCGAGAATTGGGCGCGGAAGCGGCTTGGTGAGAGCATCAGCAAGTTGATCTTCAGCGGAAATATGCTGAACTCGAATACGACTATTATGAACATGCTCCCTCACGAAATAGAAGGCTAACGCCATATGTTTCATTTTGGAGTGAAACACTGGATTAGCTGCGTAAGTTGTAGCACCTAAATTAGCACAATGGATAGCTGGAGGAGAAGTAATCACGAGCTGGAGCTCGAAAAGTAAGGAGCGAACCCAGATGAGTTCCATGGTGGCAGTGGCAACTGCGCGGAACTCTGCTTCAGTGGTGGACATAGCAACTGCTTGTTGCTTTCGAGAGGACCATGAAATGGGATTTCGACCAAGATAAATAATGAATCCGGTGGTAGAGACATAAGAGTTCCTATCACCTGCCCAATCTGCATCACAAAACGCATGAAGAGACAAAGGAGAAGAGCGAAATAAATTAATACCAACCTGGAGAGTGCCTTTGAGATAACGCAGAAGTCGTTTCAAGGCCAGTCAATGAGACTCTTGAGGATCCTGCATGAATTGCGCAAGCCTATTGACACTGAAAGCAATGTCAGGACGGGTAAGGGATAGATATTGTAAGCTGCCAATTAAGGTACGGTAGTCAGAAGGTTGAGCAATTGGCGAATCACTGCTTTGAAGGAGCGGAGGGTAGGCTGTCATGGGTGTGGCTGCAGATTTGCAGTCAAGCATAGAGGAGCGGGTTAGAATGTCGTGAATGTATTTAGTTTGAGTTAAAGTGAGGCCGGACGGGGTAGGGGTAACTTCAACACCTAGAAAGTATGACGGGGAACCTAGATCCTTTAATGAAAAGCGACAGGAAAAGGCATTTAGGAACATGGAGAGGGTGGGTGACGTAGGACCCGTGACAATTATATCATCTACATAAACTAATAAGTAGATGAGATTTTGTGTGTGATGAAATAGAAAAAGAGAATGGTAAGATTTTGATTGAGAGAAGCCATATGATGTGAGATAATTTTTAAGTTCAGTGTACCAAGCACGGGGCGCTTGTTTAGGGCCATAAATGGCCCTAGTAAGACGACACATGTGATCGGGATGTGAGGAATTAATAATACACCCAGGGGGTTGAGTTATATAAACGGTTTCAGTTAACGTACCTTGGAGAAATACGTTGTTGATGTCGAGCTGTCTGAGGGACCAACCACGAGCAAGAGCTAGGGCGAGGATCAACCGAACTGTAATGGGCTTGACGAATGGGCTGAAAGTTTCCGAGTAATCTACCCTTGGACATTGGTGGAATTCTTTGGCAACAAGACGGGCTTTGTATTTATCAATGGTATTGTCAGGCTTATATTTAATAGGAAAAACCCAACGACATCCAACAACATTGTAAGACGAATTAGGTGGGACAAGAGTCCAAGTTTGATTAGAAAGGAGGGCAGAGTACTCGGCTTCCATTGTCGAGCGCCAGTTCGGGTCAGCCAAGGCTGCCTTGACGGTGATGGGTGGGGAGGAAGTGGTGGAAACGTGAGTAACTGCAGCGTACTTGGGATTAGGTACCCGAATTTGGTTCATCGACCGAGTAGTGGGTCGAGAAACAACAGGGGCCGTGATAGTTGTAGACGCGAGGGGAGGGGATTGGTCCGTGGTGGAGGGACCAGGGGTGATCCGAGGGGGAGACGGGGCCTGATCAGCCGGGGGAGTGGGAACAGACGCGACAGTGGGCTGGGTGAGGAGAGTGCGAGGCCAACGGGTGTAGACTCTAAGGGGACTAGGGGAAGGTGGGGTGACAGGGGGAGGGGTAGGGGAAAGGGGGACCGTGGCAGGGGGAGGGGGTATAATTGTGAGGGAAACAGTACACCATTCATCAGGAGAGGGTGTAGGTGTGGAAGACGGACCAGACGCAAAGGGAAAAATGTCCTCGACAAATTTAACATGTTGAGAGGTGTAGATACGTTTAGTTGAAGGGTCAAGATAGTGATAGGCACTCTGGGTCGGGGAATATCCAATAAAGACACAAGGTTTGGATTTGGGTTCTAATTTGTTTTTCGTGTAGGGTTGTAGCAATGGATAACAAAGACATCCAAAGCTACGAAGTTTATTATAGTTTGGACTATGTCCAAAAAGTTTGGTGAAGGGAGACTCGTTCTTAAGAACGGGTGTGGGCATGCGGTTTATGAGGTAAACCGCGGTAGTGAAGGCATATGACCAATAGGAGGTGGGCATGTGAGCATGAGTGAGAAGTGCAAGGCCGGTCTCGACAATGTGACGATGACGTCGTTCGGCAAGACCGTTGTGTTCGGGTGTGTGTGGGGGTGAGGTCAGATGAGTGATACCTTCAGACGTGATAGATGGTGTGAGTTTGAGATACTCACCTCCATTATCCGAGAAAATTTGAATAATAGGTAAATTAATTTTTTTTTCAACGAGAGCACGAAAACGATTAAATATGAGAAAGGTGTCCGATTTATTTTTCAAGGGATAAATCCATGTATAACGAGTAAAGTGATCAACGAAAACCACATAATATTTAAAACCATCGATTGAAAAGGAAGGAGAGGTCCAAACATCAGAATAAAGAAGTTTAAGCGGCTTATTAGAAATTAGAGTATTAGTAGCGAAAGGAAGTTTATGACTCTTATGAGTCAAACACGCGTTACAATGCGAAAATTTATTAGAAACTTTTAAATTAGCTAAATTAAAAATAGTATTAATAATAGTAGACGAGGGGTGACCGAGCTTGTGATGCTATAGATGGGAATGATCCGTGGTGGTAAGGAACGCCGCTGGTGGTGGTGAAGATAATCTCGGTCTTACCCACTTGTACAAGCCCAATTTAAGGTGTCCCCGTAAAAGCTCCTGACCCGTTAGCTGGTCCTGCTAAACACACAAATCATGAGTAAATTTAGCTATGACATTATTTTCAAGACAGAATTGAGAGACGGAGATTATATTTTTTGAGATAAACGGTGCGTGAAGAACATTATTAAATTTGACAGATTTATTAGAAGACAGAGGAATAGAAAAGGAACCAATATTTGAGATGTGAATAGGTGACCCGTCACCAACTAAAAGATCATTAGTCCCGTCATAAGGTGCATGAAGGGCAAGGTTATTAAGGTCGTGGGTGATATGGTGGGTTGCCCCACTATCTATTATCCAAGGAGCAGGGGTGTGGATATCCGGTTGGGTCGAGGGAACGCCTGAGACAAGGGTGGGCACGAGGTGGGTTTCGATTGGTAGGTGGTGGTGGGCGTGGAGGAACAACAATATTAGGGTAAAGTGACTTGAACGAAGAACAGTTGAGAAGGTAATGTCCCGGGGCATGACACCATTGACACTTGCCCTTAAAGGGGGGGTAAGGTGGAGTTGGTTGGGGTGGATAGGAGGGGTGGTTCGGTTGAGGGACGTGGTGGTAGGCGGGATGGTTGGTTGTATGTGACGTGCGGGGAGGCAGGGGCGTGGTGATGGCTAAGGGGAGATGTATGTTTGAGGGATAAATCATATTGAATCAGACGCTCGTGAAGACGTCGAAAGAGATAGTAGTGTCCCGGTGCTTTACGCGCAATGAGCGAGCGATATTTGACAGAATCGAGTCCATTGAGAACCCTAGAAATAATGTCTTAGTCATCCATGGCCTTCCCAGTTGACTTAATTCATCCACACTTGAGCTAATAGCCTGCATGTATTCAGTAGCGGAGAGATCGCCCTTGGAAATAGAATTAAGACGATCTTTAATCTGCATAATATGTCCACGAGATGGGTTAGCATAAGTTGTGCTAAGGTATTTCCAAATTGCAGCAGAAGTAGTATAGGAATTAAGGAGAGGCGCGATTGTGGACGAAACAGAGCCACGACGAGTCGCATTAAGGAGAGAATCCTGACGCATCCAAGCAACGTATGCTGGATTCGTAGTGGTGACAGATTTGTTGTCTTCAGTGGAGGTAACCGTCTCATCAGGACATGGGAAAGTTCCATCGAGATACTTCATAAGATCGTACCCAAATAATAGGTCGGAGAGGGTGCTGGACCAGGCACGATAAGTGAGGGGTGTGAGTTTGGTAATACCGGCCACTTTGATGGAGCTAGATGAAGGGGCTGGGGGCATTGTGAGGGTTGGGAAAGATTGTTGTCGAGCCGGTCATGGTGGCAGGGAGGACGAGGTGATTTTTCGAGAAAGTGATTAGAGTTTTGGTGGTGGAGCGTTTTGCTCTGATACCATGTAAAAGTATTTGCTTGAATGAGTAATTTCATTAATTGAGAACAAGGATATAAATACAACTTGTGAACATAAGACTAACTACAAGGCTAGCCGTAACCTAGTATCTTTACAATTATACGGTTACCTAAATACTACGATAGCAATCTTTACAACTAAGGAAAATATAACAATATTATCCTATATCGTTAGTATCTTTATCTCTAATATCAACAACAAATCCTTGTTTCACTTGATTAATCTCATTCTTGAGCAACTTATTTTCCTTTATCAAGTTGTTAATCACACTCCTTTTGCAAATGGGTCATACCGACATCAACCCACTTAAAAAACGAATATCCACGCAAACCCGTTTCTCCATTATAAAACTTGCATGTCATAAATCTTCTACCCGGATTTTGTTATGTGCAGGATGTTTTCATGGTCACTGGAATGACACAACAACATTTAATTGTTTGTTGAGAGGAAAAATTTGAAGTTGACATGTTGATTGAGAAGATGCAAAAGTGAAAAAATCAATAAATGTTGGGCTTAATTAAGGGGAATAAATGGGGTATTTTGGGAGAATAAAGTTTTTGGGAGGGAAAATAAAGTATTTTGAGAGAATAAAGAGGATGAGAAAGAAAGATAATTTGTGTGAAGGAAGAGAGATGAAAGAGTTGATTGAGTTTGATTAAAGGGAGGAGGGTTCATTAAGGATGAGTGAAGATGATTTAAGAGTAAAGCCGTTAACTCTAACGGGTATTTCTATTTTTTTGACGGAAATTGGCAATTGGTGCCTTTTAACAAAGAATTGAATGAAGGAGTTATGTCTATTGTCCACTGTCCACTGTCCTACGGATTAACCCACTTGACAAAAAAAAACTATAGGTGCCATATTTACAAAAGCCTTAAATGTTAGGTGCATTTTGACAAAAAACCCATAATTTTACTACTTCTAGGAGTGCATATGTAATAAATTCTATCATTTTTTTCGAGAAAATAGTACTCTCTCCGTTTTTTATAAGACTTTCTAGTGAATTAGTATTTTTTCACTTAAGATGACGTTTTGTTGTTACCCATGTTTTGTGTTTTCCATGAATAATTATTCCAGTACCTCATTAATAGCTCTACACCTTTTTACTACTCCAAAAACTCATTATTGTTGCAAATAGTACTCACTTAAAACTAGTGGGTTAGATTTAAAAAAAAAAAAACTAGTGGGTTAAGGTAGAGTATTGTTTATACGTAAATTCCTTGTTTCGTTACTCTATACATTCATATTCTTTCAACAGGTGGTCTTTTACTCCTATTTTACGGAAAGCATACGAGTGTTATTGTGTCGTTTCATTGTTTTATTTTACGTAAACTAATTGAACACAAGATTAACACGGAAGATAGAAAAAATTCTGAAAAGGATAAAAAGTGAAACAATATTTCATCGACAAAAATCAATTGATCATGAGTCTAATTGATTTCTTACATTTTGGACTAAGATGGGATCACATGAAATTTCATTCGGAAGAACACCTAATCGCTCCATTCTTGCCTTATTTACGTGCGGGATTTGTAGCGATTTGATCCTCCATTTTTCATTATTTCAATCGTACATAATTGCAAAGTTATCCATGTTCGATTTATCTTGGTTGTTGAATACTCCTCAAATGACTTCTCCACGGCTTCGATGAGTTCATCAACGGACGTTGATTTCTTTTTTTGTTGTAATGATTGAATGACACTAAAAAAACCAAGGTCTAAAATATTCAAATCTGGGGAGTTTGAGGATTGGCACATTAGTCTAATATCGAAACCATTATGTGAAGCAACCCTTCGAAATTTGTCATCATTTGGATCAATATGCGTTCTTGCATTATCTTGTTGTATCCATATGGTATTTCTTGCATCCTCAATTGGCCATATAGCTTGAATACTTGGAATTACCTTTTCAATGAAAAACTTTCTTATAACTTCTCTTGTGATAGATGGTATCGGTTTTGTCACCAACGTACCCGCTTCTCTATTTCGACTCCTTATAGCTGGTTCTTTAGTGACAAGAGGAAACACTCCCATTTCACCGGAGAAAATTTCATTTCCTTCGGTATCAAATCTAGGACGAGCCATAGCAACTAAAAACATGACTTTTCCGATAAAATTCTTACTTTGACATGTTCGGAGAGGGTCACTTTCCATTGGATGTAGGTAATATTTTTCGACTTTCTTTGTGAGATAGAACCATTTTTCATTGATATGTACAACATTATACATACCCATAAATTTTGGCTCGTAAATGACACTATTCGGTTCTAACATAGATAAGCAAAACCTCAAGCGAGCATGCTTATTCGCATCTTTTAAAAGTGGTTTTATGGAGTTAGAGTGACACCGAATAACACCCTCCTTAAAAAATCTAAATAGTGCGGAGTGACTAATACCCAAAGACTCGGATAGTGACCTTAATGTGGTTCTTTTGGTCAAATCTATTTCCATGAGACGCTGAGGATCCAAATGAATTTTTCGATTACCACAATTTTTATTTTTCCGATGTTTAACGTCACCTCCGTTAGTTTGTCCTAATTTCCAAATTCGTTGAACGGTACGTATAGGTATCGAAAATAAATGAGAAACCTCGGTTCACTACTACAATTCTAGCATGTAATGACGCTTATAAGATGACGGTTACACACGGAACCACGCTCTAGGTGTTTGGCGCCATTATAAAATATCAATTAGGACGGTTTTGTGAGAAAAGTGAGATCTTATTTTTAACAAAGAGGTCGTTTGGTCAAATTAACCGTACTCTTTTATGAAAGAAAACGGTTTGATATCATAAACGTCCTCTATGATAAGAGAAAGATGACGTTTTATATCCTAAACCGACATAAAAATTAATACGAGTAATATTTTATTTACCCCAAGCACGCCTCTTCCTATTCCTATTATCATCCTATTCTAACAAAACCTAATAAACCGACTTCGTTCCTTCATACTCCATCACCATCCAAACTCCATCACCATCCACGCACGCACCACCCTCCATCCACGTCGCGCCTTCAGTAGCACCACGCACGCCGTCGCCCGCTTGCTGTCGTCTTCATCGTGAGTCGCATTCGCCATTATCTTCCACTTTCTTGTTAATCGCCATCATCACCATGCATATATTGTATTCTAATTGTATGTTACTGCAGGGAATCGAGTTCAACACCTTCGTTTTGTTGCTGCAGTTCGTAGTTATTCATCATCGTTTGACGCCATTGTTAGGGTTTAACCACCACATTTCTTCAAACTCAAGTTCTCCCGTCACTCTCTCTCTAATTTTTTTTTCATTTATCAGATTTATTATAATTAATTTCGAGTTTAATTGGTTACATGAATTTTTCTGTAAATTGATAGATTAGGGGTTTTTTTATTATAGATTTATTGATTGGGTTTGATCAGGTATGAATTTATTGTGTAAATTGATAAATTTGGGTTTTCTTCTGTAGATTGATCGATTGAGTTTAATTAGTGATGAATTTATGTTGTAAATTGATTGATTAGGGTTTTTCTTTAGTAGATTGAATGATTGATTGAGTTTGATTAATTATGAATTAGCTGCTATGGATTCTAAGATTGAGCCATGATTTAGGGTTTTTCCTCTAATGATTCAAGTTGGTTAGTTTCAGTTTAAACAACTCCAATACATTTTTACCCACATCAGACTGTTGGTTCATGGTATGGTCGTTTGTTTATGCATAATACCTGATGTAATACAGGTTGTGTTTCGGATAGATGCAATCAGGATCTGCGATTGATGAGGCTGCCGGTTCCTCGATTTCGTTTGAAAATAGAGGCTCATTTCTTCTTTTGAGTTGATGAATTATTATTCATTCGATGCAAAATTCGTTAGTCATGAATAAAGTTTATACACAACCTTAATGCCCGAAACAGGTTGCGGGTTTTGGAGTTCGATTTACTACGTTGTTTGCTGTTTGTTGAACAGATTGTGACTTGGCGGAGTCAAGGATGCTTACATGTTGCGATTGAAGTGACGGCTTTGTTCATCGAAAATCAACAGAGAGATCATCACTTTAGGTGATCACTCTGTATTTATCGATTATTTATGTACGAGTACTAATTTCAAGGTAGCTTGTTAATTTTGATATTGTTAGCGTTTGTTGTTTGATGGTGTTATATAGGCGTATTGTCTTCAATTCAATTTTTTCAAGGTTCTTTAGGTTGTCTCTCTATTGACTTTTCTAGTAATGTTTTGTTTCATTTCATTTCATTTCGTTTGCAACTATGCTTCTTGTCTGGGATGATTATTTAATAGTTTTTCTTACTGCATCTTCTTTAACAGTTCACCCTCATCTGTTGACATTTCTACTGTTGACAATAGTAGTAATACATGCAAGTTGTGAAGAACCCAGAAGTGAAGTGGAATGAGATACCATCTTCACCCTCATCTGCCTACTCTCTTCTTAATTCCAAGTTCCTGCCTTTGTCTTCTTCCCTTCATTCCGTCTCCCATTCTACTGATGTTGTCACCTATAAGCTTCTCATCAAGCTTCAGGTTTTTACTTTTTCCATATTGTTATTGCTATTATTCTCAGTAGGTATCTCATGAGTTATGAATGGATGATGAAATTAGGCTTCTGACATGGCATGAGAGTTTGTTGTATGGACTTTTCTCGTTACTGTCATATATGAGTTTTTGTTGTTTCCCATAGGCGGGTTTTTAGGGAAAACCGCCTTGCTCTTAAGATCTTGCGAGCGAGTTTGTAATGCCGCAGTTATTTTGTATCTCAGGTGTTCTTGAGTGTGGCAGAATCTTTATTTTTAGGTTTAGCTGATCAATTTATTAAATCGCTTGTTTATTCAGTTTATAAGTGATCAGTGATCTGCCCTCCTTGATAGCTGATTTTCCTTTTTTATTTTTAGTAGTGATTCTACGAGTAATGCATTTGGATGAGCCGCTCAATAGATGCTGGATTACCGTTTCATATATTATAATGGGTTGGTGATCATTACGTCCTACACAAGATACATAAATGTAGTACAGTTAACCAATATATGTGATTCGTTTGGGGTTGAGGTTGAAAAATAAGCATGATTTTCTCACAGCTGAATAAATTCAGTAATCCAAGTGCAGAATGATCACATAATTCAATTAAATGGTGAACTTTGTGAATGATGCATATTTCAATCAACATGATTGTTGTAATATTGCTTCATTTTCTTATGAATTTGTAGTTGTGTTATAATGGTGGGTTAACTCATCAATTGTGGGGATCTTTGCTGCTTATGGTGTACTGCGTAGTCCTTTTCCATATTTTAGTAAAAAAATCAGTTGTACTTGAATGAATTATCGTAAACATACTGCTATTCCTCTTTCAGTGAGTTACTATCCTACTAGAATGAATACCTTCATCAATTTGCTATTGATTTAGTATTTCATTGAAAATGACAAGGTCACTAAATAGTACGTAGTATTAACTTAAATTACTAGTTTGATTTGATTTTTTTGTTACATTTATTTGCTGAACATGAGAAAGTGACTAAATATATATGATTAATGTTTTTTCAAAATAAGAGTAACGTGTAGCTATAATTGACACACATAGTAACTTAACTTGCTCATTTACTAGGTAGAATTGATAAAATAATGTTGTATAGGTAGCTCTTTGGATTGATAAACATAAATGTCTTGTTTTTTTGTTTCAGTGTCATCAACCATTATCTTCATTACGTAATCTCTCCTTCACAACTGATAAACATATGTAGCTATAATTGACACACCAATTCTATTCATAATTCATGTTTTAGTGATTAAATTTGTCTTATGGTGGATTAATAGTTGTGTGTTCAAATCTATTACTTGTAGTTTAGTGATGTTTATTTAGTACTTTCAAGTGGAACTTATAAAAATCATATGGGTAGTTAATAACAAGCATTCATTCTTGGTTTTACGTCATTCTCCAGCGTATCCGCAATGTCTACACAAAGTCATCAGGCACTTGGAGTGGATGGACTTGGCTAGGATTCACTGATTTGCAAAGACCATGCAATTACAAGTTGCTTTTATGATGTATTTTGGTTTGTTTATGCAAGAATATGTATTTAATTTGTAAATATTGATGTTCTTGCAATCTTCATGTGTGTGAAGTTTCTTTTGTCGAATTCCTACTCTTTGTAATATATTGAAGTTCATGGAATCGTTCCTACTGTTTGTAATATATTGAAGTTCATGGAACTGGTGTTCCTTTAGTAGCTTTATTTGTCGGAATGTAATGTTATGTTGGGTTCTATTCGATTGTAGGATGTATTGAAAACAAAATATGTAACAAAGTTGCGGTAGAGTTCTTTTTTGATACTGACCAACCGTGATTTTTGTTACATATTTTTTTTACAAAGATGACGGTTTTAACAAGAAAGCATGCTTCTTCATAAGTGTAACAAAGATCACGGTTTTATCAAGAAAATGTGCCCTTCCAGAGGAATAATCATGCAATAACCTCAATGACGGTCCTCAATGACGGTCCTATAGCTCGACCGTGCTCTACAAAAGAGTAACAACAATGACGGTCCTTTATCCAACCGTGCTCCACAAAAATAACAACAATGACGGTCGTGTAGCTTAACCGTCCTCTGAAAATTTAACAACAATGACGGTTTTGTTGCTCAACCGTCCTCTACAGAAATAACAACGATGACAGTTTGACTTTCTTTAAACCGTGATTGATTATCAACGATCATGGTGACCTATATGACGGTTATTACCTTATTTTAGGACGGTTTTCAACCGTAATGTTTTGTATGTTTTGTAGTAGTGGTTGTAGTAGTTTTTTTCAATTTTCCTTCGTGACTTCTTTCTAAGAGGGCAAGATAAACTTTCTCTCGTTGATCATTTGTCAAGAAATGTCTTCTACGAGTATTTGCCAATGGAATACCTATAACACACAAAAAAGAAAATTAACGTTAAACTACTGTACTAAGTAAACAATAAATTTGTAAGTAAATTTTTTTACTCCGTATAAACTTAGAATCACACAACCATCTTCCTCCATATGATCATCATCATTGGTTTGGTATCCTCTTTCTCCTTGCTCATCATCAACTAAATCTTCATCGACAAACGGTGTATTCAAATCCAATAGTCCGCTTCTCACATCGTCATTCTCGTCAATATTAAGATCTTCGTCACCTCGAGATTCTTCCCATCGTCGATCAACTTCATTTTCAATATCGTCCTCATCCCAAGGGAATTGGTTAAGATCAAACAATGGAGTGCCCATATTATTTTGTTGATTGTATTTTTGATAAACAAACTCCTATATATAGAACATGGTTGAATTTGGCTCATTGTGATGTTTTTTGAATTTGGCTCAATATGAATTTTCGTAGATTTTTTTTTTCAAGTTTTGGCTCCAATTCTCTTTACTTGAATTTTTTTACTCACAAAATTTGGCTCCAATTCTCTTTACTTGAATTTTTTTTACTCACAAAATTTGGCTCCAAATTTGTATGAGTACGTATGTGCATTGGTAGAGTTAAAGAATTGGAGTATTAGGTGGTGTAGGAGTATAGGAATAATTGCTAGATAGGGTAGGATTAGATAGGGTAGGAGTAGTAGTTAATTAATGCTTGCTCACCAATTCATTTTTCTCGGCTTCCAAGGTGTAAAATCAAAGTCCAAGAATGTTTCTTAATTCTTGTGCTTTTCCTCCAAACATCTTATAAAAAAAACGGAGGGAGTATGAAATCTTGTTTATAATATAGAATTTCATCCAATTATAATTTGACGAACGACTACTCTTATTTATATTATAAAATTTCATAACCTCATCATAATTTTTCGATGTGGGATAATTTACTTAAGTTTAATTCTACCACTTTATTATAATTTTTAAATGAAATTTCATCATCTCATCATAATTATGACGAAATATTAACTGGGTTTTTGGGAGGGAGGACGAGATACCAGCACAAGCTCACTTCTTCCTACATCAACGGATTTAGGAAATTAAAAAGGCGGAAGAATCAGCAAAGTTTCTAGACACAAGGAAAATTGAACGGAGGGAAGAGAATTTTATTAAGTGGGTTGCACCACCAATAGATTGGATTTCACTTAATATCGATGGGGCATCGAAAGGTAACCCGGGAATGTCGGAGTCAGGAGGTATTTTTCGTGATGGGACAGGTCGAATGCCCCTAGCCTTCTCTGAAAAATTGGGGGTAGCAACAGTTACGAGGGCTGAAATCGTGGCAATGAAGCGGGGCTTGATCCTAGCACGAGAGCAAGGTTTTGCGAAATTATTGCTACAAACTGACTCAAAAGTGGTCGAACTTCTCATGCTCAACAAAGATTTGACTTCTTCGGCACATTCATATGCTAGTCTTTAGCCAAGGTGTAGACACCCGTATTTTGACTGCCAGGTGTCTATGGCAGTTTCCAAAAAACACCCGATGATGATCGGACGCTAACGTGTTTCTACGCGCTCGGATATGGGCTCAAAACCATTAGTTGCTGGCTAATGCACTTACGGAGTACAAATCTCACAAAACGGACCTCGAATTCAGGCCCAGTGGGTCGTTTCCAGTCAAACAAGACTAATTTGGGTCAAAACCGACACCGGAAATAAAACCGACTTTTAACGATTAGGTCAACCCCGGTCAAAGTCGTCTCCGAAACATACAAAACAGCCATATAAGCATCAAAAGTCCAAGTCAAACTCAAAACCCACAAAATATCCAACTCAAGGTCCAAAACAACGGACCCGCGCGACCCAGTTGAGCCACTCGATCGAGTGCTCAACCCACTCGGTCGAGTGGGCCTTATTCAGGCCCGACTGCAGGCACACCGGGGCACTCGACCGAGTCAGCTGGCTACTCGGTCGAGTAACCCTAGCCGGGGGTCCTAGGCAAAGCCTATATATACACCCCCATGCACAACCTTGTTTACAACTTTTTGCAACCCTAATTCTACTCTAATTCTACAACAATCAAACCCTAACCCTAGTACTAGGAATCGAAACCCTAACCACCACAACTCAATTTACATACTCGATACTCTACCCTAATTCTACCCTAATTCAACAACAATCGAACCCTAACCCTAGTACTAGGAATCGAAACCCTAACCACCACAACTCAATTTACATACTCGATACTTCCGTGCAAGCCGTCACTACGAGTCTCGTCCGAGCATAAGAAACATGTAGGTTGAGGGTGCCAATTCCCGCTCTTCTTCTTTCTCCTTTTTCTCGCGTCACGTCGTCGTTGTCGTCGTAGGTGTCTCGTTTTTTTCTTTATTTTATTCGCGTCCTAATGTCATTAATAAAGTTATTACTAAAAGATATTAAAATACTTGTCGATTTGTGTCGAGTATGAGGGATGTCGGAATAAGGAAACCCGAATATACAAGTGTACCGCACACAGCATTGCCGGTCGCTTATTCCGACACCCCGATTACTTGATTATTGAAACAAGTCAATTTAAATAATAATTCGTTTATTTTCTTTTTCATCATCATTAATCGCATATTCCATTGATTTTTTAAAAGCTATTTTCAAAACAAGCACTTTTCTTTATAAGGGTGGAAACCCGTTGACGTGGATCCGACATCTCACAATCCCTAGGGATTTATTTCGATGTCGGATAAGTCGAGGGAATCAAGTCTTTCAATTCAAGTAAACCGTCGATCTTTTAGATTCGATACCAATTTCGTAATTGGATGTCGAATCTAACGATCTAGTCAAACAAATTAATAAATGCGATTTTTCGTTGATGCTAAAATAATTGTCATACAATTCGTCAGAATTACGACATTATTAAACGCGGAGAAATCTATTCATATCGCGATAGTTAATTTAAGACGACTTAAAGCAATATTCTTTTATTTTCACTCTAGTATTCCATATCGATTCAATAATCGAATATGGGATACAACGAGTATCCAAATCTAGAATCGAGTATGAACCCCATAATATTTATATACGATTCAACAAAATCAATGATTTATAAAATTCGAATCGAGCATAAATTGTACAATATTTATGTCCGATTCGGCAGAATCATCGAATTATCAAAAATCAAAAAGCGATTTCGAAAATCAATAATAAATTGTAAAGCGAATTATAATTCGTACAGGGGGCACTCGACCGAGTGCCTAGCCCACTCGGTCGAGTGGCACCCCAAAAACCGAAACAGGAGGTTCTGACGACCTCCACTCGGTCGAGTTTCATGTTGACTCGGTCGAGTGGCAATGTACTCGGTCGAGTTGGTCAATAACTCGACCGAGTAGGGTCTAAAAACATGGGACAGAAGCGTTTTCAGAGGTCCACTCGGTCGAGTCCTTCAATGACTCGGTCGAGTGGCCCTTTATCACGTCAAAATTGTGAGTCCTACATTGTCTTTTAGTTTCGGTAATATTTTTTATGACCTAGGTCAACATGTGTTAATCAATCACGTGGAATATCTTTCCAAAACCATACATCATCTCGTTTACATCATTCAACATCATTCAATAATTTACAAATCGTTATTATCATTACATCGTTACTAACCGTTTGTTCTTTTGTCGATTTACCTTGTTTGTTTTATCCTACTAAAATGAACCCACATGCTAAAATTCAACTTTGACGTTAGAATTAATTGCATTAAATCGACATAGAAACCCTTTTCAATTTCTCACATGCTTAGGGAAACAATGTTTGCATAAGCATTTTCATCGTTCAACTAACGCGCGTATTAGAAAGTAATTCGAGATCTTAGTAGAGGCCGCTAGTGCGGGCGGGGTTGGGTGTTCTTTGTGGGCTTCCCAACACGTACCCTCACCCCTTACTCAGAACCTCGGTTTCCGGATGCCCGAAACCGTTGGCGCACGAGAGTCATTCAATACACGATATCCGATAATGTCGGTATCGGTATCAAATGCAAAGGGACGAGCCCAATAAACTCTGACATCGGAAATGGGCCGTATTTTGTATACGGCCCACTACGACATAGAGTGGGTTCGAACGGGCCCAAACTCCCACAAAGTTCGGTGGCGACTCCACTTCGATTTAAATTTCAATTCGATCCATTCTCATATGGAGATTCATTTGCCTCCCCAAACCCGCGCGTGGCCGCGTCGGGGTGGACCTACGTCATGTCCACAATTTGGCGACTCCGCTGGGGATTAACTGATGCGTGACTTACCATCGGCATCCTCAGGGTGAGACTCGAATAGAAATCGTTTGACTAGTACAATACGAGTTTTAGTTTTACGGTTCATGCATAACCCATATTTTCCCGGGCCGGTACTCGCGACCGACGTCCCACTATACCGTGATGTACTCCAATATGGATATGTCAAAGGTGTCCATAGTCGATTCGAGTGGGTTTCGCGGCATGTTCTAAGATCAACTCGACTTAGGAAGTCCGTCCCGATCAACGTCTAGACTATGTACACTGGTATAGACCCCCTATAGACCGACCGAGACTTAGTGTAAAGCATACATGGCGTCGTTATAATGCTTGCCTGACTACATCCTACTTGGTTTCCGAGTCGTTTTCAAAAACCATTTTTTTTCAAAGATTGCATCTTTTTTCAAACTATCCAATTTCAAAACCCGGGACACATACCGAATTTAGGACTTATGATTTTACTCAAAATAGCCTATTTTCTAGCCGGTATGCTGCCCAATTAAAAACTCGAAAATATTTTCGAACTTTCAAAACCGAGGCCCGATACACTTTCCGATTTTCTCGAAAAATCGGGCCTTTCCCCGAATTTTCTCGGGTTTTCCCAAAACAATCCATTTTCGAAACCTTCCTCTTCTTAAGACTTCCTGTATTTAGCAGTGTCGGGTCGGGTCTTAAGTCGTCAAGGTCTCTAGCGTCGAAACACCGTCGATCTTACATCACAAGTTTCTTCCCTATCTCAGTCCGCCTTATTAGACTAAGGCAAGGCCCACCTACGTAGGACATACTCCTACAAAAGAGGGCCCGTTTACATAATCGAGTCCAAAGTCTGGGGATGTCTCACGTGAATCTTCCTTCGAACAAGACTCGGCCCACCCGCCGATTCCTAAGGAAGGCCCACTTTTCACGAGTCACCCGTCTAGGTGTCTTTTCCGAGTCATTTCCCTTTTCAGTCTTGTCCGGGATGTACTTTCTATTCCGGGATTTGGGCTAGTTTCTGATCATGCGGTGTTCTTACAGACAGGCCACCCGAGACTAGATACCAACGCAAGATGGATGAATTGAAAGACGCTCTGACCAAGATCGAGACTCAACTGACTACCATCCAGGCTAGCCAAGCAACGTTAGCCACTCGCCTAAGCGCCGTAGAGAAAACGGCCCCCGTTGAAGGAGCTGAGCCCACTGGGCCCATAGCTGAATTGATCAGCGTTGTCTGCAGGCTCGAAGAGCAGGTTCACCTATCAACGAACAACTTGATCCACACTGAAAATGCTCGTTCCTATGCACCTTTGAATGACGAGCTACCGGCTAACCTCAACCTTACGGGAATTCCTATGTTTGAGGGTACCGAAGACCCGGTCCACCACATCCGGGCTTTCAAGGATTTCATGGCGGTCAAAGGGGTAAAGTCCACCATGTTCAACCACCTATTCCCTTCCTCCCTCGAAAAGCATCCTAAGGCCTGGTTCTACAGGCTCGATTCGAAGAAGTATAAGACTGGGATGATGTGGCGACCGAATTTGCTCGGAATTACGCCGACAATACCAAGATCCAAACTACAATGTGTACTCTGGAAGTCATGGCCCAAGAGCCCAAAGAAGGGTTCAAAAAATATTTGCAAAGATGGAGGGCCGAGAGTGTGAAGCTGGTCGACAAACCCAGTGAGAAGGTCCTCGTGGAGGCTTTTGTCAAGAACCTCCTCCCATCCTACCGGGTTCATCTCCGGTATGCTATCATCCCCAATTTTGTTGTCCTTACTGAAATGGGCACAAGGATCGAGGATGACTTAAGGTTAGAGAGCCTGACTAAGGCCTCTACCAAAGGCTATCAAGGGGCTAGTTCATTTGCAAACAAGCCCACACCTGCAGCTGCAACCCGCAGCATTTTCGATGAGGTTAACTTGCTGGATACCTCGTCCAAGAAGAATATTCCAAATCGGGTATTCACAGATATAGGGACTACCTGTACCTATGCCTTACAGAGGCTATCTTCAAAGGGCC
This sequence comes from Agrostemma githago, assembly GCA_958450325.1. NCBI lineage: Eukaryota > Viridiplantae > Streptophyta > Magnoliopsida > Caryophyllales > Caryophyllaceae > Agrostemma > Agrostemma githago. The sequence continues at coordinate 58,646,646 of OY288252.1, read as the reverse complement.
TTATCTAACCCATAGGCCCAACTCCCGAGCTTCCAGTGGAGAAAAGGCCCAAGAGCTACATTATTCAAGCCTATTGCCAGTATCACCGGGGCAATGGGCATGCCACGGAAAAATGTTGGAAGCTGAAACATCTGATCCAAGATTTGATTGAAAGCGGGAAAATACCGTTGCCCGGGGACAAGCCGAGCAACAAGGAAAACCCGTTCAGTGCCCATGCTATATTCACGGGAGAGGTAATCGACTGTTCTCATTTCATTTCCCCTCATATCCCACAAATCAACGGGATATGGTTCGACGACGAGGACGACGTTTACCTAGCCAAGGGGGAAGTTGTCCTCGTCACCAGAGAGGAGGTCCGAAAGGCTAAATCCAAAGCTTTAGCCACCAACCACCTCGCCATCGTTGGGCGCTCTACTCCAACACCCGTCACTGAACCTGCCAGGACGGGATCTACCCTCGAAGAACCAAGTAATGACACGGCTCTGGTCAAACAGTTGAAGAGGGTTCGAGCTGACTTAACCATATGGCAAGTTCTGGTTAGCTCACAAGCACATCGGAAAGCACTGACTAAGGTTCTCGATGAAATTAAGGTCGACTCACAAGCTACCCCTGCTGAAATGGTAGCCACCATCATGCCCTATCTCAAGGGCAAGTCCAAGAATGAAGGCCCACTCATAACCTTCTCTGAGTCCGATCTACCGCCATTTGGGCCCAATCATAATCTGGCCCTGTACATCACGGTCATCTGCCGAGGCAAGTACCTCCGGATGACGCTTATCGACGACGGATCTGCCGTAAATGTCCTTCCCCTAAGGACCGCTAGGGCCCTCGGCATCACCGATGCCGACTATCTCCCGACAGCACAAACTATCCAGGCTTTCGACGGAAGCCCAAAACCGGTAGCCGGGGCCGTTAAACTGACAATCATAACGGGCCCAATTGAAAAAGAGTTGGAGTTTCAGGTGATCGATGTCACCTCATCCTTTAACTTACTACTAGGAAGGCCTTGGATCCATGCAGTCAAGGCCGTATCATCTACCCTCCACCGAAAGGTCAAGATGCCACTCAAAGACGGTGTCATCACATTGGAGGCGACCCTTATGACCGTGGCTAGCTGCAATGCCACAAGCCGTGCCGAACCACGAGGATTCGATTTCGTGGGTATGATGGAGGAAGAATATCTCTTCAGGCCCTACTTCACTACTAGCATCGACACGATGCTACAAAATTTGGGCTACTTACCGGGGGCTACCTCGAGACCACATCTTCCAGCTGGGAAGATTATCGAAGTCCTAAATGATGGCGAATCACAGTTCGGATTGGGGTATGCTATAACCCCGGAAAATGTGGTCCGGGCCGGTATTCACAAGGCCACCAACATCCTCAAGGGTACTTACATAGGCCCTTATAGCCCGAAGTTAACTGATTACTTCGTCACTCCTATATTCGGAGCTATTCGAGTGGGCCTCTACCAGCCCACCATCACATATCCCGAGACCAAAACGGCTCGGGAATGCAACTTCATCCCCGATGAAATATCCACCATCGTCCAGGCCGAGTCCGAGAAAGGTGAAAATGATGCTGAGCCCATGCTGGGGCTCTTATTCAGGGAAGACAAGGCCATCCCCGCTCCAAAAGATGATTTGGTCAACCTGATCCTCTGCAGCGATCGGTTTGACCCAACTAAGCTGATCACCGAAGTCGGTGCCAACACTGAGAAAAGGGCCTGGAGGAAGACCATAAAATGGACCGACAGTCAAGGACGGGTCTACAAGCTGACCACCGGCGAGGATGACATGCCGGATACTGAGTCCGAGTTTGAGTCAGAGTCAGAGTCGGAGTCTGAGTCCAAGTCTAGAGTTCTGGTGCTGGAGTCGAGTCTGTAACCCCTCTTCCCTTAGCCACTTCCACTGAGGTCTCGGGGCCTGTCCCAAGACCTCTCCCTATCCCGCCACTAACCAATGATCAGATGGCCGCTCTTTTCGAGCTTTTCTCAAAATTTACCATTAATAATAATAACGAAAACCGTTCTGCTTACGACTTGTCTTATTTCCAAAACTCTTGCAATTTCAAAAATTTTATATGCAATGACATTGAGAAACCCGACGAACAGGTACCTCTGCCTCCACATCTGATCGAGCAGCTCAAACAAAGGGAATCCCGAGATCCGGTAATCGAAGAAACCGAGTCCATCAATGTGGGAACCACTTTAGAGCCCCAGATGCTTAAGTTGGGCCTATCTTTAGATCCCGAGGAGAGAAAAGAATTCACAGACCTCCTCCAAGAATTTAAAGACGTCTTCGCATGTTCCTACAAGGACATACCGGGGATAGACCGGGAAATAGCTGAACACCGAATACCCATCAAATATGGGTGCAAACCGGTAAATCAGAAACTCCGAAGGATGAAGCCCGAATGGTCCCTCAAAGTCAAAGAGGAAGCAGACAAACAATTCAAAGCGGGCTTTATACAAGTGTCTAAATATCCAAACTGGGTTGCAAACATCGTGCCGGTACCCAAGAAGGACGGCAAGGTGCGGGTATGTGTGGACTTTCGGGACCTAAACAAGGCCAGCCCAAAAGACGATTTTCCGTTACCACATATCGACATATTGGTGGATAACACGGCCAATCATGCCCTTCTATCATTCATGGACGGGTATGTCGGATACAATCAGATTAAAATGGCAGAAGAGGATATGAGTAAGACCACCTTCATTACACCATGGGGGACTTACTGTTACACCGTTATGCCGTTTGGGCTTATCAATGCCGGAGCCACTTATCAACGGACTGCCACTACTTTGCTACATGACATGATGCATAAGGAAGTGGAGGTCTATGTGGACGACATGATCGTCAAGTCCAAGGACAAAAACGGGCACATTTCGGCCCTAAGAAAGTTCTTCACCAGACTGCGTAAATACAACATGAGACTGAACCCACAGAAATGCAGTATCGGGGTAACGTCAGGCAAATTACTGGGCCATATCTTTAGCCAACGCGGCATCAAGGTCGACCCAGCTAAAATCAAAGCCATCACCGAGATGCAACCACCCAAGACCGAAAAAGAAATAAGGGGGTTTCTCGAGTAAGTCCAATACATCATCCGGTTCATTTCAAAACTAACCATGGTATGTGAGCCCATTTTCAAGAAACTGAAGATCGGAGAACGGGTGCTATGGGACGACAAATGTCAAGCGACTTTCGACAAAACCAAGGAGATTCTGTCTGCTCCGCCGGTACTAATGCCACCTCAACCCGGTCTGCCTTTGTCGTTATACCTAACAACGACCGAGACAACCATGGGGGCTATACTGGCTCAGACAGTTGACTCAGAAGAACGGGCTATTTACTATATCAGTAAAAATTTCCTCGAATACGAATGCAAGTATACGATGCTCGAGAAGACGTGCTTATCATTGGTTTGGGCCACTAAAAAGCTCCGACATTACATGCTCAGTCACGAGGTACATGTGTTATCCAAAATGGATCCTATCAAGTACCTGTTCGAGAAGCCCATCCTTAATGGCAGGATGTCCAGATGGACTTTAATGTTATCTGAGTTCGATCTCAAGTTTGTACCATTAAAAGCCATCAAGGGCCGGGTAGTAGCCGAGTTCCTCGCCGATAGCCCGATATCTGAAGAAGGCCACACCGATACTTGGGCCTTTCCTGATGAAGATATATTTCATACCGATACGGAGACCTGGGATCTGTATTTTGATGGGGCATCCAACTTCCGAGGATTTGGGGTCGGAATCCTGTTGATCTCACCCCGAGGGGAACACACTCCTTTATCCATCAAATTGGACTTTGACGTGACCAATAACGCAGCCGAGTACGAAGCATGCATTCACGGGTTGCAAGCCGCCGCTGATTTAGGAGTAACAAACCTCCGGGTCCACGGTGACTCATCATTGGTCATCAATCAAGCACTCCATAAATGGAAAACTCGGAACGCCAATCTCGTGGCTTACCAAGCACGGGTAAGGGTTCTAGAGAAAATAATTCCAGAAGGTGGAATATATCTACCTGCCCCGGGAAGAAAATCAGTTTGCAGATGCACTTTCCAAATTAGCATCCCTGCTAAATATACTGGACCATCTCACCAGCATGCCGATCTGCGTCGAAAGGCGGTCCGAGCTGGCGTATATCCATGCCATCCACAATATCGAGATAACTGACCCAGAACCTTGGTATCAACCCGTCCTAACCTACTTGGCAACGGGAGAATATCCCCCGGGGACTGAAAATCGGGCCAAGAAGGCCTTGCGAAGATTGGCGACCCAATTTGTCCGTACAGACGACGGGCAATTGTACAAAAAGACGACACAGGGGGCTCTCCTCCTGTGTATCGACAAAATACAGTCCGAAAAGGTCATGGCCGAGGTACACGATGGTGAGAAAGGTCCGCATATAAACGCCCATATGCTAGCCCGAAAAATCATGAGGCTCGGATATTACTGGAACACCATGGAAACAGACTGTCAGTTATATGTCAAACACTGCCATAACTGTCAGATCTTTGCCAATGTACAGCATATGTCATCTTCCCTATTATATACCATGACATCACCATGGCCATTTTCGACATGGGGTATTGAAATAATTGGAAAGGTGCATCCTTCCGGGACGGGAGGTCATTGCTTCATTTTAGTGGCCATCGACTACTTCACCAAATAGGTCGAAGCCGAGTCATACCGTGTCTTGAACGCCAAGCACGTGGCCAAATTCATCCAGAATAAGATCATCTGCCGATATGGGATCCCATACGAGCTCATCAGTGATCACGGGACCCACTTTCAAGCTGAAACCGCTACTTTTCTAGCGAAATATAAAATTCAGAGGCATACATCTTCACCCTACCGACCCCAAACAAATGGAGCGGTAGAAGCGGCTAATAAAACAATTGTCACCATACTTAAAAAGATGGCTGAGAATTATCGGGACTGGCCCGAGAAAAACCCTTTGCCTTATGGGGGTATCGAACTTCAATTCGCACTGCGACCAGAGCAACTCCATATTACCTGACATATGGAATGGAAGCGGTCCAACCAGTCGAGCTAGAGGTGCCATCCCTCAGGATTTTACTTGAAAGCCAAGTACCTGAAGCAGATCGGGTCCAAGCCCGATACGATTCGCTAGTCCTTTTAGACGAACGGCGATCCCGGGCCCTCAACAATATTCAAATATATCTAAAGAGGATCCAACGGGCTTTCAACAAAAGGGTTAAGCCCAGGAACATCAAAGAAGGGGATCTGGTCCTAAAATCGGTTCGTGCCTTACTACCGGTTTACCCAAGAGGAAAATTTAAACCCAATTGGGTTGGACCATACTTAGTCAAGAAGGTCCTATCAGGAGGAGCGGTAATGCTGACAGACCTGGATGGGAATGAGTTCGTCAACCCGACCAACATGGACCAGCTGAAGCGTTATTACCCATAAACCCTATCTCAATGTCATTTGCAAAAATTTATAAAAATCTGTCTTTTTATAAATTTTCAAAATTATAGACAAGTCAATAAGTTAGAATTAATTATTCTACTATCCCACATCTCGAATTAATAATCTTGATGTATTTCGAAAAATTGCAAAAATCAATCAAGTTTTGAATTACGTTTGGTTTGATTCCGCTAATTGTGGATACGTAGGCAACCCCTCAAAAGGGTACAACCACTCCAATAAACGAAAAGACGGGAACGGTATTCAATAATATACTCCCTCCGAGTTCCTATTATTGTCCCACTTTCTTTTTTGGGCTGAGTTTGATTTTTGTCCCACTTTCCTTTTTAGACCATCAATGTGTGGTTCACAATTACTCTCCTATTTCTCTCTCTTCCTTCTTCTTTTTTAAACCACTCATTTTCTCTTCCCTATTTTCCACCCCAAATCCCTTTGGGACAATAATAGGAACTCGGAGGGAGTATCTTTTATTAAAGTCTCGATAAACTCGGGAATTACAAAAAAAAAAAAACGCCGAAATCGGCACACACACAAAAAAATCACACCAAAAAATAATAATAATACTCAAATAATAAACTAAGGAGACTAATATCCGGGCATTTTACACTTCCCTTTGTCCTTTGGGTCACGTGGAGCTCGAGGTCGCCGGGGTGGGGGCGAGCGTTCCCGAATCACTAGGGGAACCTCCTTAGCACGAACCCGTTTCTTTGACAACGGGTCTTCTGTAACAGTCTTCGGCCCAAGGCGGGCCCGCACATGCTCGAGTACTCTATCCCGTGGGCCAAGTTGGTCCTGCACGGCTAATTTTGGGCCCAGTCTCCTCTCCAAGTCAGTTTGGGGGCTCACTTTCCCCCGCGCACTTTTAGCACTAGACCCTTCAGCTTGAGTCTTAGTCTTCTTTTTCTGACCTGATCTGACATTAGGCGAACTAGGGTGACCGGAGTGTCTCCTTCATCAATGAAGCCCCTGTTGTCTTTAGCCTGCTCCCTTCGCAGCAAATCGAAAGCCTCGTCAACCTTCAGAGCAGCTCGGGCTTTGGCATCACCTGCTTTAGTCCACTTCACATAGGAGTCTGAAACCCAGATCGAGTGGCGAGATTTGGGGATAGGCCAAGTATGCCGGGTATACCATCTTTGTATCCAGGTATCACACATCACATCAGTCAGTTGGGTAGGGTCACTCACAACTGCTTCAATTTCTGGGATTCACTGGGTCCGTCCGTACTGCCTTAGTATGCGATCCGGGTAGAGATGAATCGTTTGCCTGAAAGACAGGACTACTTGGTAACGAGCTCTGTCCCTCGGGTCCAAGCCGGTCCAAACGTAGATGGGCCACCACGGCACTACCCATCGAATTTGCCGAACACCATGGAGCGATAGCACCTCATCCCAATACTTCTGAGTAATCTGGCGAGAAAAATCAATAGCCCGTCTCCTCGTCATCAATTGGTTGTGACGGTAGTTGCTGGCATCAAGGGGAGGATCTATCACTGATAGCCTCTCGTAAAGCCAAATCTGAAAAAGGAAGCAAAAACATGAGTTTCCAAGACGAAATAGGCATCCGCCTAAGGGCACTCAATCGAGTGCCAAAGTGACTCGATCGAGTGGTACCTCTGAAAACAGATCAGGAGGCTTTTTACGAGGGCACTCGAACGAGTGTCAGGGTGACTCGATCGAGTGCCCCTACAGCAAGAAAAATCGCGACAAAAAAAATCAAAAAAATCGAGAAGTTGGGAAATAAAAAATCTGACATACTTGCAATAAACGGGTGCTTCCAGTCAGGCGTACTGAAGAACCCCTCTTACGGTTGTCCAAGCCCTAGATAATCTCGCCTGTAATCAGCCAAGCCGGGCTGTGCTCCGTCTCCATCAAATCAACCACGGTCAAGAGACGGATGTTTCCCATGCATGATAATAAATCCATGTGACCTTCAAAAGCGTAAACATGGAGCATACAGAAAGAGAAAGCCCTACGGCTATGAATCAACCTGACCCAGACATCATGCGGGTTCATAAATTTCTCAGCCAAGTCAATTAAGGAGACTGTGTTGTCGTCTCCGGCCATTCGGGATACCTCGTTGTGAGAAATCCCTAAAAATTCTCGAAGCTTCCTCCTTGGGTCGTAGATCGAATAAGGTATGGCAGGTCAAAGTATCGGATCCCATCCTCCCACCGCAACAATCTCCTCAGGTAAAGGGCAGACTTCGCCCCGAGGAAAGGCAAAGACATGATATATGTCGTCCCAGTAAGACAAGCATGCATCCAGAAAGTAGCGATCAACTTGCATCTAACGGAATGCATACAGCTGGGCAATACCCGTCTGGTTCAAAGCCACCCTATCGGCATCCCTAAAACGTCGGGACCATTCCTGCAACATCACAGTCAACCTGTCGATTCTCATGGCTAATTTTCTTGAAAGGAGTAGGGAGACTTTCTTTTGAGAAGGGATAATTGTGGAGGAGATTATGAGAAAAATCAAGGACAAGGGAGGGCTATTTATAGCACTAATGCTACAACCCTCTTTCCAAATCACTTTTCTATGAAAAGTTTCCTAATCCTAAACGGAATCAACCCGCAAGCCTAGTCCCGATACTAGCACGGAAATATTCATCCCGAACTTTCCTAATTTCTTTAGGAGTCAAAAATTGCAAATTTCAAAAATTCAAAAATTCAAAAAAAATTCAAAAATTCAAAAGTCAAAAATTCAAAAAAAATCATTTTTCCCCCAGCGCGAGTCATTTTACTACCTACGTGTTGCATGCAAATTTTATGTGACTTATACAGGTACGGCTCAAGCAGTGACATGCAACCCACTGTATCTCCCCAACGAAAAGCCCAAGACGGAATCTTCTCTCGAATCAACACGGGATGGGCCCATATACAGGCGCACCCGGGACTTATACGACAAGTCCGATTCCCCAGCTGAAAGCCCGAGGCGGCATTTTCCCTAGAATAGCACGGGATGAGCCCACATAAAGGTGCACCCAGACTTACGCAACAAGTCCAAATTCCACACGGAGGTATTATCGTCAACTCAGGTATGATTTCTATCTTATGGCTGGCGAGCCCTTTTACGCAAGTCTAATGGATTATAAACGACCCGACCGGAAGGCTACCAGATCTTAATTGGTTTGGTAGCTACTCTGACTTTCGCCCTGTCCAAGCCTCAGTCAGAGTGAGGGCTCTGTAGACACCCGCATTTTGACTGCCAGGTGTCTATGGCAAGTTCCAAAAAACACCCGATGATGATCGGACGCTAACGTGTTTCTACGCGCTCGGATATGGGCTCAAAACCATTAGTTGTTGGCTAATGCACTTACGGAGTACAAATCTCACAAAACTGACCTCGAATTCAGGCCCAGTGGGTCATTTCCAGTCAAACAAGACTAATTTGGGTCAAAACCGACACCGGAAATAAAACCGACTTTTAACGATTGGATCGACCCCGATCAAAGTCATCTCCGAAACATACAAAACAGCCATATAAGCATCAAAAGTCCAAGTCAAACTCAAAACCCACAAAATATCCAACTCAAGGTCCAAAACAACGGACCCGCGCGACCCAGTTGAGCCACTCGATCGAGTGCTCAACCCACTCGATCGAGTGGGCCTTATTCAAGCCCGACTGCAGGCACACCGGGCCACTCGACCGAGTCAGCTGGCTACTCGGTCGAGTACCCTAGCCGGGGGTCCTAAGCAAAGCCTATATATACACCCCCATGCACAACCTTTTTTACAACTTTTTGCAACCCTAATTCTACCCTAATTCAACAACAATCAAACCCTAACCCTAGTACTAGGAATCGAAACCCTAACCACCACAACTCAATTTACATACTCGATACTCCCGTGCAAGCCGTCACTACGAGTCCCGTCCGAGCATAAGAAACATGTAGGTTGAGGGTGCCAATTCCCGCTCTTCTTTCTCCTTTTTCTCGCGTCACGTCGTCGTTGTCGTCGTAGGTGTCTCATTTTTTTCTAATGTCATTAATAAAGTTATTACTAAAAGATGTTAAAATACTTATCGATTTGTGTCGAGTATGAGGGATGTCGGAATAAGGAAACCCGAATATACAAGTGTACCGCACACAGCATTGCCGGTCGCTTATTCCGACACCCCGATTACTTGATTATTGAAACAAGTCAATTTAAATAATAATTCGTTTATTTTCTTTTTCATCATCATTAATCGCATATTCCATTGATTTTTTAAAAGCTATTTTCAAAACAAGCACTTTTCTTTATAAGGGTGGAAACCCGTTGACGTGGATCCGACATCTCACAATCCCTAGGGATTTATTTCGATGTCGGATAAGTCGAGGGAATCAAGTCTTTCAATTCAAGTAAACCGTCGATCTTTTAGATTCGATACCAATTTCGTAATTGGATGTCGAATCTAACGATCTAGTCAAACAAATTAATAAATGCGATTTTTCGTTGATGCTAAAATAATTGTCATACAATTCGTCAGAATTACGACATTATTAAACGCGGAGAAATCTATTCATATCGCGATAGTTAATTTAAGACGACTTAAAGCAATATTCTTTTATTTTCACTCTAGTATTCCATATCGATTCAATAATCGAATATGGGATACAACGAGTATCCAAATCTAGAATCGAGTATGAACCCCATAATATTTATATACGATTCAACAAAATCAATGATTTATAAAATTCGAATCGAGCATAAATTGTACAATATTTATGTCCGATTCGGCAGAATCATCGAATTATCAAAAATCAAAAAGCGATTTCGAAAATCAATAATAAATTGTAAAGCGAATTATAATTCGTACAGGGGGCACTCGACCGAGTGCCTAGCCCACTCGGTCGAGTGGCACCCCAAAAACCGAAACAGGAGGTTCTGACGACCTCCACTCGGTCGAGTTTCATGTTGACTCGGTCGAGTGGCAATGTAGTCGGTCGAGTTGGTCAATAACTCGACCGAGTAGGGTCTAAAAACATGGGACAGAAGCGTTTTCAGAGGTCCACTCGGTCGAGTCCTTCAATGACTCGGTCGAGTGGCCCTTTATCACGTCAAAATTGTGAGTCCTACATTGTCTTTTAGTTTCGGTAATATTTTTTATGACCTAGGTCAACATGTGTTAATCAATCACGTGGAATATCTTTCCAAAACCATACATCATCTCGTTTACATCATTCAACATCATTCAATAATTTACAAATCGTTATTATCATTACATCGTTACTAACCGTTTGTTCTTTTGTCGATTTACCTTGTTTGTTTTATCCTACTAAAATGAACCCACATGCTAAAATTCAACTTTGACGTTAGAATTAATTGCATTAAATCGACATAGAAACCCTTTTCAATTTCTCACATGCTTAGGGAAACAATGTTTGCATAAGCATTTTCATCGTTCAACTAACGCGCGTATTAGAAAGTAATTCGAGATCTTAGTAGAGGCCGCTAGTGCGGGCGGGGTTGGGTGTTCTTTGTGGGCTTCCCAACACGTACCCTCACCCCTTACTCAGAACCTCGGTTTCCGGATGCCCGAAACCGTTGGCGCACGAGAGTCATTCAATACACGATATCCGATAATGTCGGTATCGGTATCAAATGCAAAGGGACGAGCCCAATAAACTCTGACATCGGAAATGGGCCGTATTTTGTATACGGCCCACTACGACATAGAGTGGGTTCGAACGGGCCCGAACTCCCACAAAGTTCGGTGGCGACTCCACTTCGATTTAAATTTCAATTCGATCCATTCTCATATGGAGATTCATTTGCCTCCCCAAACCCGCGCGTGGCCGCGTCGGGGTGGACCTATGTCATGTCCACACAAGGATCACGAGTGGACGATCAAGCTGAAACACATCTATAGGGAGGCGAATTGTTGTGCCGATTGGTTGGCTAACCGAGGAGTACAGCAGAGTATGCAACTGAATATCTTTAAAGAAGAAGGCATGCCAGGCAGGTTGTTCGAGCATATTCAAGAGGACTTAGGCGGAATCTCAAGGCCTCGAATTATACCCTTTTATGTCTTTTAATTTCTCTTCTTATAATTTTTGGGTTTAGTCCCACTTCTTGTTACCAAAAAAAATATGTACTCGTATGAAAAATGAAAGAAGAATAAGATCTTAGAGAGAAGGATGAAGTTGAAGATGAAATATTTGCCCCATTAGTTGAAATTATGGAAAATGAAGATGAAAAGATGTAAAGATTTCAACAAGTTGAAATGTTGAAATGGAAGAGAGAGGGTGGGGTAGTACCCTTTTGTGTCAGCATATTTGTGTAAACTGAACAAAAAGGACGTCCACTATTTTGTGTAAAACATTCATTTTATTTAAGGAAAATTTAACGGGAATAACCTGAATTATGATGGTCATTCTTATATTATTCTCAAATTAAATATTGTTTAACTCAAAAAATCCTATCTATCCCACCCTTTAACTTTCATTGCTCCCCTCCAATGTTTACCTGCTACAATAGGTAAACCAACCTTTCAACCTTTACTCTTATTTCATCTTCTTCTTTCCAAATTGCTCTTCATCTTCTTCATCTCCATTTTTTCACCTCTTCCATGAATGTACCTATCTTATTATCCTCCAAAAATTGCTATCTACAATGAAAGGGAGATTATCTTTTACATCTTCATCCAATTCGTGGTATTCGAATGTGAGAAATGAAGTTTCATGCAAACATTAATTGAATGTTGTCTTGAGAACTGCAACGAAGGGTGCTCGAATCAGGAAAAAAAATTACGGTTGTCCTTTATGGCCATTATGTTGTTCGATTTGGATGATTTAGTGAATCTTTTACTTATAGTTTGTTTTTTCTTCTTATTTTTCAATCTTCTACTGCAATAGCACAATGGATATGGATTTTTTCAATTGGAAGAGGAGATAAACTTGGATAAGAATCAAGTAGACGTGTGCCAACAATTGGAGAAATACGAGATCCGGAAATTAGAAGAAAAATTGAAGAAACTCAAGCTGAATAAAGAGAAGATGAAATATTAAATTTTGGAGTTAAAAAATGAAATCCAAAAACATCGTAAAGGCGAGAAATTAGCTATGATTGGGTTGATAATTTCTTGGATTTTTTTCCGGTTTACTGGGTGGTTAAGAATGATGGTTAAGATATGAAAGTAATTAAGAAATAAAATGAAATCATCTAAAATGAATCCTAAGAGACTTGGAAGCAGTAGTAGTGGTTCTCTGCTTAATAATTGTATCAGTCTCTCCTAGGGTTTCCTGTATGAGGGTTTTAACCTAGGCGACGTCCGAGTTTTTTCCTTGTGACTGAAGGTTCTTTCCTCCGCCTTAGTACGGGGCAAAGAGGGTACGCTGATCATTATGACGAAGAGTATTGCATTGAATACGGGAGAATCATCGAGGAATAAGGGGAAGGAAAAGGTGGGGGAGGAGTTGATTGAATGGCGCGTGAATGATGGAGAGGAGGATGACCAGGGGGTGCAAAACATACTGGTAGGGAAGATCTGGGCGTCTAAACCAATCAACGCACGTGCAGCAATTGAGACTATGATTAGACTATGGAATCCAAAAGGTAAAGTTCTTGGTAACTTGATTGATCCAAAAGAACGTGTGTTTGTGTTTCGATTTGCTGACTTACGTGACAAGATAAAAACCCTCGAAGGCCAGCCATGGCATTTCGATAAGTTTGTGTGGTGTTTAGATGAACCTAAAAACAATGGAAAAATGACGGAAACCCCACTGTTTCATGTGCCTTTGTGGACAAGAATCTATGATCTGCCCTTACGGGGGAGATCAAATGTCGAGAATTTGCGTAAGATTGGTTCACTGTTAGGGGATTTCGTGGGTGTGGAGGAGGCGCCGATGCCTGAGATTGAACGATCGGTGCGTATTCGTGTCCTGCATGATGTTCGTGTTCCGCTTAAGAAGAATGTCTCCATTAAATTGCCTACCAACCGTGTTGAGAGTTTTGTGGTCAAATATGAACGTTTGCATATGTACTGCTATGGGTGTGGAGTGTTGGGTCATGGGGAGAAGGATTGTGAGCATGGACCTTATGAGGATGGCGAATTACAGTTTACTGACCAACTTCGTGCTTCACCGTGGAAGGTTTACAAAACTGAGGGGTTGGGAATATCTACGGGCGCTCGGTCTTTGGAAAAGGAGATGGAGAAAGAGGCTGCGAGGGTGGAAGAGCAGGAAACAGTAACTAAACTTATTGAGAAGCTTCAAGGGATTGCACTAAGGATGAAGGAGGGGCAACGGAGGAGGACAGAGCAAGAGGAGGGGACAAGGAGGGTGGGATTTGTGACCACAGATGGGGGAGGAGTTGTGAGTGAGGAGGGAGCGGATATGCCTATATCTAAGAGGGTGGGGGATACGCTGACTGAATATTTGGATTGGGACGAGGATTCTATTGTTAGGGGGGAGGATATGGCCATTGAGATGCACAGTGGGAAGGTGGCTGAGCAGGTTGGTGGGGGGAAGAAAGGGGGGAAATGGAGGAGGATGCCACGGGCTCAGCAATCTGCTGACCTTGGGCAGGCTGAGGGGGTCCAGGAGAAGCGTCCAAGGGAGGAGGAAAATGAAATACTGGAGGGTGAAGGGAAGAAACAGCGAGTCATTATGGGTGTAATGTCACCTGAGGCGGAGGTTGAGGAAGCTCAGCCCCGCCGGGCATTATGAATCTGTTGAGCCTTAACTGCCGGGGCTTGGGCCACCCCGGAGCAGTAGGCGGATTACGAAACCTCGTTAGGAGGGAGGCCCCCGCTTTAGTTTTTTTGTGTGAGACGAAACTAAGCGGTGTAGAGATGGGGGGATAAGAGGAAGCTTTCGGGATTATGATGGGAAGGAGGTGGATAGTGTTGGGCGGTCTGGGGGGTTGGCTTTTTGGTGGCATAAGGAGATTGATTGTGAGTTCAGGGGTGGGTCTGTGCATCATATGGACTTTATTGTCAAATATGAAGGGATTGAATGGAGAGTTACGGGTTTCTATGGGTGGCCGGCTGTGGCGGATAGACACCTCTCATGGGAACTCCTAAGGCTTCTTAGGGATGACTACGAGGGGCCGTGGGTGTGTATAGGGGACTTCAATGAGGTCCTTTACTCTAATGAGATGAAAGGGGGGCAGAGGGCGCATTGGCAAATGTCGAACTTTAGGGAGGCGATCGATGATTGTGGTTTGAGGGAGGTGCGATATGAGGGATATATGTACACATTCGATAATGGTCAGATGGAGAGTGCGAATAGGCAATGTTGACTTGACCGAGCACTTGCAAATGACGTCTGGCTGGATTTGTTCCCGCATGCGATGTTGACACATCTTGATAGGGAATGGTCTGACCATGCCCCAATTCGACTGACTCTTAAAGCGACGACGGAAAATGAGGGGGGGAGAAAAAAGCTATTTCGGTTTGAACAGGTTTGGGTGGGAGAGGATGGTTGTGAGGAGGCCATTAAACGGGCCTGGGATGGGTCATGTGGGGACGTTGGTGTGGCTTTGGGAGAGTGTGCGAAGGAATTAAGGGTGTGGAAATCTATTAGTATTGGGAAAATTTTGCGTGAGTTGAAAAGAAAAAGAAGGAGGTTAGCTTGGTTAAATGAAGGGGAGCGCACGCGGAATTTTGTACATGAAAGAAGAAGGTTGGTTAAGGATATTGCTAAATTACTGAGGCAGGAAGAAATTTTTTGGAAACAACGATCGAGAGCTTTGTGGTTGAAGGAGAGGGATAAGAACACTAGTTTCTTTCATCGTAAGGCGAGCCAACGAAAACAACGTAATTTTATTGGCAAGCTTATTGATGATGAGGGGAGGGTCTGTGAGGGGGAGAGGGAGGTTCAGCGTGTTGTGGTGGGGTATTTTGAAGAGATTTTCAAAGCTGGCCAGATATATAATGTGGAGGAGGAATTGTCGGGTATTGAGGGGAGGGTGACAAGCAGGATGAATGCTGTTCTCAGAAGCGAATACACGGAGGGCGAGGTGGTAGCGGCCCTGAATCAGATGCATCCTTTGAAGGCGCCGGGTCCGGATGGGATGAATGCTTTGTTCTACCAAACCTATTGGGGGACTGTTGGGAAGCTGGTCACTGAGACAGTGCTGCGTGTTCTTCGTGGTGGAAATTTCCCACTTGGTGTTAATAAGACCCATATTGTCCTAATCCCGAAAAAAAAAGGGCCTGAAAGAATAGGAAATTACCGACCCATTAGTCTTTGTAACGTTGTGTATAAGTTAGTCTCAAAAGTGTTAGCTAATCGTTTGAAATGTTTTCTTGGTGATATTATAAGTGTGAATCAAAGTGCTTTTACGCCGGGAAGATTAATTACAGACAATATTCTGGTCGCTTTTGAGATGTTTCATTATATGAAAAATTCGAGGAGGGGCGACGGACATCTTGCGTTAAAATTGGATATGGCAAAGGCTTACGATCAGGTTGAATGGTACTTTTTGGAGCGGGTTTTGATTCGGATGGGATTTGATCAAGGATGGGTCTTGCGGGTAATGAACTGCGTGACTTCTATCTCGTTTGCTGTTCTTGTTAATGGGGTTCCGACTCGGGAGTTTTCACCAACACGGGGTCTTCGACAGGGGGACCCCTTATCTCCATATCTCTTCCTATTATGTGCTGAAGTTCTTTCCAGCCTTATGAGACGGGCGGCGGAATGTAGGAGTATCCGGGGCATTCGCGTGGCCTCGTCGGCACCTGAGGTAACCCATTTACTTTTCGCGGATGATAGTATCTTTTTTACTAGAGCAAGAGCTGGCGAAGTAGCGGAGATTAAGCGGGTTCTTACAGCATATGAGAGGGTGTCTGGACAAATGGTCAATTTATCTAAAACGACGGTTTCGTTCAGCTACTGTACGAGGGAGGAGAAGAGGGTCGAGCTGGCTAGACTGCTAGGTGTGCGAGTTGTCGATGTGCAAGACAAGTATTTGGGTCTCCCTACAGTGGTGGGCAGGTCTAAGAGAGCTATTACGGATGGGATTAGAGATAAGATCTACAAAAAGTTATATGGATGGAAGAGGATGTTACTATCGAAGGCGGGGAAGGAAGTGTTGATAAAGGCCGTTGCCCAATCTATTCCTACCTATGCAATGAGCGTCTTCAAGCTGCCTCGACATTTTTTTTTGACGATTTGCGATCAATTGTTTCGAGATTTTGGTGGGGATGGGAGCGGGGAAAGAAGAAAATTCCTTGGGTAGCGTGGAATAAGATGTGTAGGCCGAAGTGTGTTGGGGGGCTCGGTTTTCGGGAGTATCATGATTTTAACAGAGCAATGCTTGGAAAGCAGGCGTGGCGTCTTTTGACGATCGGTGATTGTTTAGCGGGAAGAATTTTGAAAGCTAAATATTTTCCGAATACTTCGTTTATGAGGGCTAATCTTGGTCACAACCCGAGTTACACATGGAGGAGTATTTGGGAAGCTCGGGATGTTATTAAGTTGGGTGCGAGGAGAAGCATTGGTGATGGACTGGGTACTTTTGTGTGGAGGGACCCTTGGATACCGAACACTCAAACGCATATGATCTTGTCGCCACGGCCGCCGGGGAGGGACGATATGATGGTAGGAGAGCTGATGGGTAGTGATGGAAGAAGTTGGGACGATCGTAAATTACGGGAATTTTTTCTTCCTTTTGAGCAGGATAGAATCCGTAGTATTCGACTTAGTTTGGGCCCGAGGGAGGACGGGTGGTGTTGGGATTTGGAGAAAGATGGAATTTATTCGGTGCGCTCAGCTTATAGGGCGATAGCAGGGGGTAATTGGAATGACAATGAAGGATCCACACTGAATCGAGAAGAATATCTTTGGAAGCAGATTTGGAATACCAACACTTTACCTCGAATAAAGATTTTCTTTTGGCAGTTCTGTAACGATGTGTTAGCTACCAAGGTAAATCTTGCGAGGCGGGTGAAGGAGGTCGACCCGGTGTGTCCAATTTGTCAATACTACGGGGAGACGTGTCTCCATTTGGTTAGGGGTTGTGGGTGGGCGGGAAGGGTTTGGGATGAGTTGGATATTGAGGTCATACCGGAGGGGGGCTTTGAGAGGGTGAGGGAGTGGGTGGAGGTAGTGTGGAGGGAGATGGAGGTAGAGGAGAGAGGGAAGTTTATGAGTGGGTGCTGGGCGATCTGGGAAGCAAGGAATAGATTGGTCTTTGAAGGGAAAGAGGTGATGGTGGAAAATGTGGTTCGTAGGGTTGCTGATTTGGAGAGGGAGATGAGAGCGAAGGAGCGTGATGAGGAGTTTCTTCAGAAGCCGAGGGGGCGACCTACTAAGTGGAAGGCTCCGGAGGTGGGGGTGCTTAAAATTAATTGTGATGCGGGTGTTGGGTCGGAAGGAGGGGTTGGGTTTGGGGTGGTTTGTCTGGAACATGAGGGGAACGTGGTGTGGGTGTTGCTAAGGGGGAGAGGGTGTCGAGGGAGGTTCGTATGGCGGAGGGGGAAGCTGTTCTTGTGGGTCTACGATTGGCGGCACAACGTGGGCATAGGCGAGTTATTGTGGAGAGTGATTCACAAGTCTTGATCAATGCTTTACAGCAACGACGGGATGGCCGACATGAATTCCATGCTCTTATCGATGACATTCTGCATTTAGCAACTCAGTTCGAATTCTTAGCCTGGTCTTTTGTTCATCGAGAGTCGAACAAAGTTGCTCATGAGCTTGCTAGTCGGGGTCTTCGTAGCTTAAGTTCTGAATTTTGGTTTGATGCTTTACCGGCGACGGTTATGCACTTTGTTGATGCTGATTTATTAAATGATAATTGACCCCATGTGGGTATTCAAAAAAAAAAAAAAAGAATGATGGTTAAGAGTAGGATTGTGATTGTAATTTTAAGTTGGTGAATCTTGAAAAATTATGTTTGTGGTTGAAATTTCGACTTGTTGGGGCTGTATTTCATTTTGGTGTACTAGTTATGAACGATGTATGAAACAAGATTTTGATTCGGTATTAACGAAAAATGTTCAAAGTAAGAAAATGCATAAATTCTGGATGATACAGGTAGCTGACTATATTACACAGTACATTAAGATTGCTGAAAAAATATTACTGTACATTACAGTTACAGCCAACAAAAGGCATCAAGAAGCCATGCCAAATTAGTGAAGGTAAAGAAGACGTAACTTAAAACTCATTATCCAAAAATGTAAAGGTCAAAAAGTGATGGCGAAGGAGATTTGAACAACCTTCATGATCAAAGGTAAAGAAGCCAAGCTAATAATCAAATACCTGCAACATATACTAACAAACGACGAGACTTTTCGGACACAAACACATTAATTTCATCGTCTAAATCACTCCACAAAGCAAACGAGAACCAAATCTTTCCAAATGAACTTAATTCAATGTTCAAGCATCCTACAATTTCTGCAACTGAACTGTACAATCAAGCAAAACAAAGTAGAGTTTGATGCGGTTTCTGAACTACGTTACATTACAGTTGCTGAAATTTCCAAAAAAAAAAACATCTTGATGTGATCCTTGTGAAGATCACTGGTTCACTGTCGACACTTGGGTTGATGGTTGGATGCTAGTTTCACCAACCGAGACGCTTCTCGGTCCACCAACACTACCTGGAACCTATTACGACAACATTTAATGGTGACTAACATTACTAAAATAATGGTTGATGGCTAAAATAAAATTGAAAGTATGACTAACATTGGAGAAAACATTTCCTTGGTCGTCAAATAGGACTCTGAATCCTTGTGGTACCTGCAAATAACATAAATGAATTGAGAACTTGTTGCATGCTGAGTTTTATCCAAATCTAGTACACTAACTTAGAAATGTGAAAATTGTATTGAAAATGTAATAACTTACCTGTGACCTTCCACTTCTTCCTCCTCTTCTTCCCCCTATCCTTCTTCTACCGGTTTTTATTACTCTTCCACCCCTACCAAGCCTTGTGGCGTTTGCTGTTGCATCATGATGATTGTGAGAGGTTGCTTCAACTGCTTCCCTACTAGGAGCATTGTTGCCACTAGATCTTGGTCTTCCCTTAACTCTTTTTGGAGGTGCTTCTATCACTTTATTCTTATTTGGACATTTTCTTTTGTTGTGGGTCTTGGACTTGCAAACAAAGCATGTCATTTCAATGCCATGTTTGGTTAGTTTTCCACTTTCTTTGGATCCTCAAATGGATCCCTTCTTTTTTTCTTCCTAGGCCTTCCAGGACGTATCTTAATAGGTGGCGGGATCAAGAGTTTGTCAATTTTTGGTCAATGTCTTTCCCCAACACAAGGACTATTGAGGAATTGTAAGCCGTAAGATAAACTTCCCTTTTGTACATTTCAAATGCATCAATGTTTAAACGGGTCAAAACGTTTTAGACGTTTCAAATGTGTCAATGGTTAAACGGGTCAATCATTTCAAACATTAAACGTGTCAAATGTTTCAAATGTGTCAAGGGTTAAATGGGTCAAACGTGTCAAACATTTTAGACGTTTCAAATGTGTCAATGGTTAAACGGGTCAACCGTTTCAAACGGATCAAATATTAAACGGGTCAAATGTGTCAAACGTTTCAAATGTGTCAAGGGTTAAACGGATCAAAACGTTTTAGACGTTTCAAATATGTCAACTAGTTTTGTGACCCGTGCAATGCACGGAATTTCTATAATATTTATTATTGGGAACAATTGTATGTTTACATTTTTGCCTGTTACCCGTGAAAATCACGGGTGTTGATAAGCTAGTCGAGTACCTATCAGAAATAACCAACTACGGTCCAACTAAAAATATAGCTAGGGAAGTCGGGATCGATTTCACAGGGAGACAAATAAATTCTACTTGCAATTAAAGTCTATCTACGAAACAATCGGGGGTTTTATGTTTTGTTTTTATCTAACTAAAGTAGTGAAGGAAAGAAAATTAAAAGAGAAGAAATAACTAAAATAAAATAAGACGAATAACGATGAATAAATATATGAAGAGAAAACTAGGATTGTCGGTTCACTACGAATCTTATATGGTCACGGTCTAAGTCACAGGTCTGTCGCAGATATTGGTCTAAGAGGTTTTGAAAAGATCCTTCCGGTCCGCTATTCACCCTAGGATGCGTCTAAAGGCTTCCGATCTTATTAGGGCAAACTAATGTGTTGTAGCAGGTCTAACTTTTACCAAGCTTCCGATCTTAGGTTCAAGTTTACCGAATTCAATTAATCAATCATGCGCATTAACTGACTAATCGAGATTATATGCTACAATTGACAACTCAGACACAATATTATTGACAGATCTATGAATTATTTAGCGACCACATTCAATTCGTAGATCCCCTAAATCCTAGCGAGGGAAATTAGCTACTCATGATTAATTCAATAACAACAAGATTAATAAAAGAATTTAATAGATTAAACATCACTAATAATAATAAATTTACGACAAGTATAAAACAACGATTAAGAATAATTAAATATGTAGAAGAAAAACAATCAGGAACGAAGAAGAAGGAAGAAAGATTAATAAAATTATCAAAGGAATGAAGGCGATTCGAATCCGAAAGTTTTACAATAACTCAGTTTAAAGGAAGAAAGTAGACTAAAGTATAAGGAGAGGAAAAGTATTGAGAGAAAAGTAAAAAGTTGTGAAAAGTAGTCTAAGAATAAATGAAGAGGTTCCCCTAAATTCTAGTCTAATAGTTTCTTAAATACTAAATCAAAACAAAAGTTCAAAAAGTCTTATTAACCCTAAACATCAAATTAGGAAAGTCTCGATCTTCGTCCAGTCTCGAGAATAGTCGGTCGACTATTTTGATAGTCGTTCTCAGCACTGCGCGCTCAACTTCAAACGCTTGTCATTTATTCGTTACTTCTTCAAATAGGGCGTGTAATATACCGTTGGAAAGCTAAGAGAAAGAGCTTTCCAACACAACTAGAATCAGATAAATTGGAGTTGTAGAACTCAAGATATTCACGTTTTAATTTGACTTGTCTGGAAACAATCATTCTCTTTTCTTATTTCGCAAAAGATTTCACCTTTAAGCACGATTTTTGCCTTGTTTATGCGTCCACGGGTTCAAACCTACATAAGATGCAACATGACCACAAAGTATCAAATTCGGGGGAAAATGGTAGACAATGCTACTCGATATGCATGGAAATGCGTGCCTAAAAGATGGAATAATCATATATAAATAGCACGCATCAAACCTCCCCAACCGAACCCTTGCTTGTCCTCAAGCAAGCACAAAACGATGAACTCAATCCTAATGGAATGTATATAACTCATAGCGGAATATGCTCCAAAGTTACCCAAACTAATGCAACGATTAAAATTAATGTAAACAACCACATACAACAAGCTTGACCAATGACAACAATACTGAACCTTCAACCTTGCAAGACTCGTCTATTTCGGACTCTCGCGGATCGCTCATCACACAAAACGGGTGATATTGTGAGTTTATGTAAAAACGGAAAGACAAAGCACTCACCTAAACTGCGACCTACAAGAACGGGCACGCAATCTAACATGAAATCAATCTCTAATAACCGTACATACGCATTCTATCGGGTAATGACAAGTGCCAAGGACTTACATATAGTATAAAGTGAGGCTAATCGGGTAAGAAGGGGCAAAATGATATGGATATGAGGAGGTAAAAGTCAAGCTAGTACAACTACAATCAACATAAAATTCATTCCGTTCTCACCAAACTCTAGTCGAAGAAATTAGGCATAATAACAAGCGCCTTATAAAAATCGCTTCTCACCAATAACTATGAAATTAGAGAGATCAATTCTTTTTTCATAGCAAAAACACATTCTTCTTCTAGTTTCACTTCATTTTTTTTTCTTTTCTTCTTTCCTTTCTTTTTTTTCATTCAAGATTTTTTTTTCTCATTGATTTTTTTCTTTTCAACTTTTTTTTTTCAATTCCCTTTTTTTCCAATCAACCCGGAAAAAACAATTTCGTTCAACTAATCTACTAGCTTGACTAGGGTAGGCAATATATAGCATGTAGTTGAAAAACGGGTCAAACAGGTCAATTTGGCTATGTGAGGCTCATGGGGATTAATTAAAAGAAATGAATTGCCTTTTTTTCGCACATGTCAAAACCACAAGTCAAAAACGTACAGGTACCTAAGAGACGAATGTCATGCTTATGCAGTTTGATATTACATGTCTCATAAGGAGTACTACTCTCAACCTAAAGGAAACTGATCATGAATGTCATCAGTTTAAGGCTCTAATTCCTTACAAATCTGAGTAGTTTGCCAACAATGAGTCAAGTTTATTCGTTCAGTACTGTTAACCAAAGATGCGAGAATGCCGCATGTAATTATATACAAAAATTCTAATGGCGCACTAGCATAAGCAACTAAATAAAGACATAGAAGCATTATCATCATCGCTACATAGCATTCCGACTCAACTAAGACTCGACTAAATGCAAAAACATATTTTTGAAGATTTTTTTGATTTTTTTTGCATGCGGAAATGCAAGAAATATGCAGATGGATGAAAACAACAGATGCATACCCTCCCCAAACCAAATCGCACAATGCCCTCGTTGTGTACATCAAACAATAAGAGGCAACAATAAATACGGGGAAGGAATGCGAAACGATGGAAGTGCAAAAAGAAAAAGAAGAACTACTTACAAGATATATACAAATGGAGACCTCCCCAAATCGTCCTACTCGGAGCTCTCGTCACCGCTCTCCTCCTGATCACCACTTCCACTATCGTCATCTCCATCATCGTCATCTCCCTCTTCATTCCTGGCAGTGTTACCATAGCCTCCCTCGGGGTAGGTGTAGTAAGTCGGATGCCAACCCGTAGGAGAGATCAGGTCGATCTGCACTCCATTGTTGTAACATGGAAAGTCGGTAAGTGCCTGATTTAACTGTACTGTTGCCATCCGGTGGCACAACTCATTAAGCATTCCAGAGACCGCCGCTTGATCGAGGACCGCAGGTGTAACATATGGCGGAGGAGGCACAAAGTGGGCAGGAAATGCAGGCACATTAGAATAATCAGTATATGGATATGCATAAGGAGGCCGTGGTGGGCCCGAAGGTCCAGCCGCAAAAGATGGTGTATGTGATGCATGGATAGTCGATCGGCCACCCCCTCGAGATTGTCGAGGAGGTCGAGACGGTCCACCCGTCTCGGGTGCGAAGTGGGTCGGGGTCTGAAGATCCCTCCTAAGTGGTAGCAAATAGGTGGGATACGGTGGAGGGTCCCGTTCATGACTAAAGGGGAGATATGGGAAGGGGGTAAGAGGTGGTAGATTGTAAGGAAGTATAACCGACTCATCCTTAGCTATGCGCCAACGCAAATCGGGACCTAGCCAATGAAGACTCCTAAGGACAGAAAAGTTCAAAAGACGACTCTCGAGTAGCGTCGCAGGTAGAAGATCGTGTCCTATAGGTTCTTCCCCGTACGGGAAGTCCGGAAATAGCCTACGACCGATGTGGGAAACGAGACCCCCACAATGAATGACAGAAATAAGCCCATTTCCGATATGTTGGAAATGGTGGGCAACAAGGGCGGCCACATTCATGACATATGGCCGCTCGCTATCAATGTTTAGATAGCCCGCTAGACTCTCTAACTCATCAGCATTAACATTGTTCGGCTCAGTCCGTCCGTAAATGGTGCACCCTATCAGACGAAGCCAGTATCGGATGGCCGGGTGATGGACTTCGTTGCCCCGCTTACGACCCGTATTACGATTAGTAATGCAAGACCAGATTTCATTGGCTAGACGGCGAGGGGGATGTATTGAGTCCCCTTCGCTAGTGACACCTAAAAGCTGACCGAACTCGCGAACAGTCCTAGAAAAACTCGTGTTAAAGAGTCTGAAAAATATGCATGGTGTGTCCCAGTTCATGTCACTAAAAAAATTGAAACTACTAAAAAATTCTAGAGTAAGACCCTTATACGTGAATTCAAGTATATAAATTAGTCCACTCATACCAGTGCCATTAAGTAAGTCAACAACAGGCTGATAAATGCCTAACCTACCCAAAAGCTCACGGTCTAGGAACCGTGTCGGGGTTACCTTAAGAGCTGCCAACTGGACAAAGCGCTCCCTCTGATCAGCCGAGGCAAACTGAATGTTAGGGTATTCCGGTATGCTCTCCTCGGGAAATGGAACGAGGTCCTGAGTTGGCGCTGACTCCCGGCTAATGTCGGTCCGACGCCTTGTGCTCCCCCGGCGTTGTCTTTTTGCATCCATTTTGACCTGAAATAGGAAAAATCAGACTACTGTACTACTCACACAAAAAACCCCAAATCAACTGAAATCAAAACCCTAATTTCATAACTGAAATTTGGGTAAAAACACTATAATGCGGATGAAATCAACAAATTTGGGTAAATAATATGAGTAATAGCATAATTCTGAGACAAACTAAATCGATAATCTGTAATCAGGCCTGAAAACACATTCTGAACAACCTCGGCAGAAACCCAGCAATCGCGAAACAGAATCGCCCGACTATCGCAATAGTCGTCCGACTATTGAAATAGTCGCCCGACTATTCCGATAGTCGGCGACTCCGGCGAACAGCAGAGAACGCACAGTGCAGCAGTTAGACGGAAAAAAAAATGAAAATCAACACAAGAAAACTTACTTGAATGGCTGGAAAGTAGTTACAATTTCAATAGAGACAAGAAAATAGCAAGGATGAAGAGATTAAAGGAGATAGTGATGGGGAGAAGAAGATGGGTAGAGGTTGAAGATGAAGATTTGAATGAAGAGGGTGAAAGTAAGGATGGAGGTAGGTCGGAGGGGTAAGAAAATAGGGTTTAGGAGTTTATTTCTAAGTAAAATAACTGAAGTAGAGTAAAGAGAGGAAAAACTTATTTGACGGAATTTGTCAGCCAAGGTGCGCGACTTTTGCCAGAATAGTCGGCCGACTATAGGAATAGTCGGCCGACTATTAAAAATTAGTCGGTCAACTATTGTTGTCCAGTTCCAGTTTTCCGTCAGCAGCCTGTTCTCTGCAAAACTCAATTCAAACCTTTAGACCCTCGTTCTCACCCTCACAAAATCTATAATGCAGAAAATTAAATATGCTCTAACTAACTAAATGCAGGTACAATTGTTTTACATGTGTCTTCTATCATAGGCTTAGCTAATGTGTTAGCCAAGTTAAAGGTCACTTTATCGTTCCCCACCTCTAGAGTCAAGCGTCCGTGCTTGACATCTATGAGGGTCCCCGCAGTATGTGAAAACGGCCTACCCAAAATTATAGGAATTTGAGTATCCTCAGCCATATCTAGAACAATAAAATCGACAGGTATAAAGAATTTACCTATCCTAACGGGGACATCCTCTAAGATTCCTAGAGGACGTTTGACCGACCTATCAGCCATCTGAAGAGTCACACTTGTGACTTTAAGCTGACCCATATTTAGTTTCTCGCAAACTGAATAGGGCATGACACTGACACTTGCACCCAAATCACATAAAGCTTTATCGATTACATGGGTGCCTATGGTGCATGGTATGGAAAAACTACCCGGGTCTTTCAGTTTGGGTGGAGACTTATTTTGAATTAGAGCACTACACTCAGCAGTAAAAGCAATAGTCTCATGTTCATTAAAGTTCCTCTTACGAGTCAGAATATCTTTCATAAATTTTGCGTAAGAGGGTACCTGGGTAATTAATTCCGTGAAGGGAACGGTTACCTGGAGATTTTTGACGGCCTCCATAAACTTACTGAACTGGTTCTCGACCTTCTTATTCTTCAACCGTCTAGGAAAAGGAACTTGAATTTTGACCGGTTCAGCAGCTTTTTCTCGTAGAACACCCGTTTCCACTTCAGCATCAGACGGCTTATCAGCAGCAACCGTCTCGGATCTGGATCTGGCCTCTGGAATAGTCGGCCGACTATCAGGGATAGTCGGTCGACTATTATTAATAGTCGGTCGACTATCAGGGATAGTCGGTCGATTATTTTCCTCCTCACCTGCAGTTTCTGTTAATCTGTCAATGATAGTCGGCCGACTATCTGGGATAGTCGGTCGACTATCATTGACCAGTTCGTCATTCACAGCAGTTTTTAACGATACATCATCATCTATTACATCCTCAATTACATCATCCACAATAACAGAATTATGGTAACTAGGCATCTTGGGCTCGTCATAAGTAAGGCCGCTACGAAGTTGAATCGCGTTGGCCGTATCGTGCGGTTTTTCCGGCTGTGACGGTAGTGTGCCCGGTTGCCTAGCAGACTGATTTGTGGCAAGTTGCGCCACCTGCGTCTCCAACGTCTTGATCTGTGCATCTTTGGATTGGTCACTTTTCTGCATCTGGATCATAAGAGATTGCATCATACTCTTCAATTCCTGATATTCACTAGGAACTGGAGCCGGAGTCACGGGCGGTGGAGGAAGAATAGCAAGAGGTTGAGTCGGCGGTGGAAGAGCTAGAGGCTTTTGGAAGCCTTGTTGTTATCCGCGATGAGGCGGAACATAAGCTTGTTGCTTCGGCTGAGGAACTGGGTTCAACACATTCTGACTCGTCCAACTGAAGTTCGAATGCTCCCTAGTCCTCTCATTGTAGTAATTAGAATAGGGATTACCTTGCTTGAAGTGTTGAAAAGCTAGAACTTGTTCCATCCCGGTCATACATTCCCCTGCGCTATGGCCTTCGATACCACATCGCTCACACATTGCCTCCTGTTTGATCATGGCATGGACAGTTTGCTGATTCGACTCGTTTCTATGAGGCGGATTCTGAATTTTGTCGAGACGGGTATGAAGATGATCAAATTGAGCCATAATCTCACTGGTTTCTGCCGCGGCTACCCGAACACTACCCCTCGGATTTCCATATTCGGCTCTATGCGTGGCCATCTCCTCGATCAATTTCCAACCCTTGTCATCATCAACATTGTTTTGGAAACGTCCGTTAGCTGCACCATCAAGAATAGCACAATTATCATCAAATAAACCGTTATGAAATTGATTACATAAAAACCATGGTTCAAATCCGTGGTGAGGAATAGAACGGACTAGATCCTTATATCTAGTTCATGTTTCGTTAAGATCTTCCAATGGTCCTTGCTTAAAACTGGTTATCTGACTCCGTATCTGATTAGTGCGCTGAGGAGGGTAGTAATGCTTATAAAAAGCAAGCGCCAACGAGTTCCAGTCATTAATATTGGCTGCTGCTTTATCCAAGTCTCGATACCATCTACGGGCTGGACCTGCAAGAGAAAATGGAAATAAGGCCTCCATTACTTGTTCCTGTGTTACCCCGGGAGCAATTGGAATCGAACAACAATAATCAGTAAATGTTTCCATATGCTGTCCGGGGTCTTCGTTTTTATTGCCCGAGAAGGTATTTCGCTCCACTAAATTGATATAAGTAGGGCGAATCTCGAAAGAGCCTGTGGTAGGAGTCGGTAGCTTCCATCCTTTCGGGATGTTAGCCTGAGTCGGCTCGGAGTGAGTGGAAAGCTTCGGCGGCATGATTGTAATTGAGATATCTGACTCCGCGTCTGATTGGGTACTTGAGTCGTCCTCTTCGTGAAACGAATATTCCACTTTTAGGTTAGTGGAAACTGGGTCAAGCAAATTAGATTTCTCTGCTTGACGTATTTCCCTCCACAAACTCCGTCTAGCTCGTAAAGTCTTCTCGGGTTCGGGATCAAAAGGATGAATCTCGGATCTGTTAGACCTGAGCATACACAGAACTAAGAAGGAAAATATGAGAACCGTCTCAAGGAACGAAAGTTCCCTGAGACAAAAGATAAACTAAAAAGACAAGTAAAATTAACCGTCTCCCCGGCAACGGCGCCAAAATTTGATAAGCTAGTCGTGTACCTATCAAAAATAACCAACTACGGTCCAACTAAAAATATAGCTAGGGAAGTCGAGATCGATTTCACAGGGAGACAAATAAATTCTACTTGCAATTAAAGTCTATCTACGAAACAATCGGGGGTTTTATGTTTTGTTTATATCTAACTAAAGTAGTGAAGGAAAGAAAATTAAAAGAGAAGAAATAACTAAAATAAAATAAGACGAATAACGATGAATAAATATATGAAGAGAAAACTAGGATTGTCGGTTCACTACGAATCTTATATGGTCACGGTCTAAGTCACAGGTCTGTCGCAGATATTGGTCTAAGGGGTTTTGAAAAGATCCTTCCGGTCCGCTATTCACCCTAGCATGCGTCTAAAGGCTTCCGATCTTATTAGGGCAAACTAATGTGTTGTAGCAGGTCTAACTTTTACCAAGCTTCCGATCTTAGGTTCAAGTTTACCGAATTCAATTAATCAATCATGCGCATTAACTGACTAATCGCGATTATATGCTACAATTGACAACTCAGACACAATATTATTGACAGATCTATGAATTATTTAGCGACCACATTCAATTCGTAGATCCCCTAAATCCTAGCGAGGGAAATTAGCTACTCATGATTAATTCAATAACAACAAGATTAATAAAAGAATTTAATAGATTAAACATCACTAATAATAATAAATTTACGACAAGTATAAAACAACGATTAAGAATAATTAAATATGTAGAAGAAAAACAATCAGGAACGAAGAATAAGGAAGAAAGATTAATAAAATTACCAAAGAAATGAAGGCGATTCGAATCCGAAAGTTTTACAATAACTCAGTTTAAAGGAAGAAAGTAGACTAAAGTATAAGGAGAGGAAAAGTATTGAGAGAAAAGTAAAAAGTTGTGAAAAGTAGTCTAAGAATAAATGAAGAGGTTCCCCTAAATTCTAGTCTAATAGTTTCTTAAATACTAAATCAAAACAAAAGCCCAAAAAGTCTTATTAACCCTAAACATCAAATTAGGAAAGTCTCGATCTTCGTCCAGTCTTGAGAATAGTCGGTCGACTATTTTGAATAGTCGGTCGACTATTTTGAATAGTCGGTCGACTATTTTGATAGTCGTTCTCAGCACTGCACGCTCAACTTCAAACGCTTGCCATTTATTCGTCACTTCTTCAAATCGGACGTGTAATATACCGTTGGAAAGATAAGAGAAATATCTTTCCAACGCAACTAGAATCAGCTCAATTAGAGTTTTAGAACTCAATATATTCACGTTTTAATTTGACTCGTCTGGAAACGATCATTCTCTTTTCTTATTTCGCAAAAGATTTCACCTTTAAGCACGATTTTTGCCTTGTTTATGCGTCCACAGGTTCAAACCTACATAATATGCAACATGACCACAAAGTATCAAATTCGGGGGAAAATAGTAGACAATGCTACTCGATATGCATGGAAATGCGTGCCTAAAAGATGGAATAATCATATATAAATAGCACGCATCAGGTGTATTGTAAATAAGTTGTATAAGTTCACACTTAAACACGATCTAATTTTCTTAAGAACTTTTTGGTATAGGAATGTCATTTGCACCAACATGCAACAACATATGACGTGAATTCTTATTTATTAGTTTCAGTATATAAACAGACCGCATGTTGGTATCAATTTTTTCGTAAACCAAGATATTCATGTAATATAGGTTTAACAATTAAAGTATAAAAAACGTGAATTAGTTAATTGAACATTGAGTATTTTTTTTCCAAAATTAACTATATGTCAACAGTACATTCAATACTTCTATTAAACTTTTCCATCATGAACATTTTTTTAGTTAAACACTATTGTTAGAAATTGTTACACTCTTGTAAATAAAAGTTTTACGTGGAAAAAGTTTTGTCATTGTGTTAACCATTATGATGTCACAATTTTAATACCATATTGCTTAAATTTTGGAGATCTAAATGAATACAACATTTTGAATATAAAGTTATTAGGTTCTTTTATTAGAAGAAACAATTTTTTTTTTTATTTTCTTACGTTTTTTTTTATCGAATTTATTTTGAGTTTGCTTTTGTGAGAGGTAGTTGTATATATTGGAGTTTGGGTGGAGGGTATGTTATTGCCTCATTGATGGTAATATGAGTTGGGGTTGATTTTTGGTTGTTATGTGTGAAGGGGCGTGTCGTTAGAAGGGTTGATGGACGTTAACTCTTTATGTTATCTTTAAAGTACTATATTAGGTTGGTTAGTCACAGTAGTCCATATGTATTACGTAGTATAATGTTGTATAAAATCATACAAATTGTCAACGCATCGCAATTATTATAATAAATATAAAGTGACAAAATAATGTTGGTGATTGTTGTAACTAATAATGAATCGATAGAGGTTTTGATTTTAGAGTATGGAGAACATATATATATATATATATATATATATATATATATATATATATATATATATATATATATATATATATAGTAAGGCTCTTATGAGTCCTTCTCTATATATGAGTCCATAAGTCCTCATCCCATCCATTGGATGAGATGAGGATGGATGGACAGGATTCATTCTACAATTTGCATTAAAAAAAAAAGAAAAACAGAAAAAGAAGGGAGATACTGCTTTCCTAAAATAACTCTCATAATTTTAGGAAGCAATAATATCACATTCATTCATTCATTCATTCACGTTACCACGTTCATCAAACCTAAAAAAAACGCTTCCAACATCACGTTCATCTATCCATTCATTCAAAATCTGTGTTCGACATCACGTTACTATGGATTCAATGATCGCGAGATCATCATCAACTGTTGATAAGCAATTCGTGGAGTACAACAATGGTGAGTTTCGATATTACTTTCATGTTTTGCGTTAATTTTTATTCATTTCATTCATCATATATTCATATAAACGATTCATTGCTCTTGTGTTAGTATAGATTGCAGATTGTTAGGTTTATTATTTAGGTTTTTTTCATAATCTTCAATGATTATTATTTAGGTTTTTCATAATCTTCATCAATTGTTATGCTTTCATTGCCATGGAAGTCATTAAGATGCTCCATATTATTGGATTTTACGTTCATAGTATGATTTTTTAAAGATCTGATCATTATATGATTTTTTTCGCACAAACATATATATGGAGTTATTGTAATGCACATAATGTGTTACTTTAATATAGACCATCTGTTATTTTAATGTCTAACCCTGTGTATAGACATCTTCTGTTAATTGAATCTCGTGTTATTTTAATGCACTTCATCTGTTACTTTAATTCTTGTCATCTGTTACTGTAATGCGTTGGAGTAACAAAGGATTTAGAATACTGCCATATTAAAAAAATACTGCTTCCTATAATGATGGAAAATGATTGCCATCAAAATAGGAAACAATATCAAAGTATAACGTTCTCATTCATACTCTTATTCATAGCACTATACATGTTTATACTGTCATTCATACTCTCATTCATACCTAATGTATTACAGTAACACGTTTGAAGCATTAGAGTAACATGTCATTGGATTTAGTTATTAATGTTTTGGTTAGAATACCGCCATATTTCAAGTTCTGATTGTTTGTTTGTCGCCACGTTGTTCTTGTTTTTGTAGTAGACGTAAAAGCAGAGGAATGGTGTAAGGATGTGGGTGAGAGTTTCACTCCATACATAGAGCAGATCTTCAAAGATGTAGATGATAAGAAGAAGAAGAAGAAGAAGAAGAAGAAGAAGAAAGAATCATTCGGAAGCGTCATGTAAGTCATCGTTTGACGATGAAGAAGGAGAAGAAGAAGAAGAAAAAGAAGAAGAAGCACAATTCTGAGTAGGACAATATATTATTAGAGTAACATACATTATTCATTAGAGTAACATACTGAATAAGTTACAGTAATACAGTTTATGAGTTTGATTGATTTTCCAATATCTAGTCCTTAGAGTAACATCCTTTATTGGAGTAAAATGAGTTAGAATAACACACATTATGCGTTAGAGTAACATACTTAATGAGTTACAGTAACACAGTTTATGAGTGTAATTTGATTTCCAATATCCAGTTCTTAGAGTAACATGTGTGAAACATTGGAATTATAATGGAGTTTTTATAATTTTTGTTTTGGAGTACCCTTAATAGAAACATACATTATTCTTTTGGTTGATTGGAAGTCATGTTTTTGCAAAAGACTATTATGCAACGTAACAGATTTTATGAGTTAAAGTAACACAGTTCATGAATTAGAGTAACACATTATATGAGTTAAAGTAACAGTTTTTGCAAGAGACTATTATACAACGTAACAGATTTTATGAGTTAAAGTAACACAGTTTTATGAGTTAAAGTAACACAGTTCATGAGTTAAAGTAACACATTGTATGAGTTAAAGTAACATAGTTTATGGATTATGGCAGTAACATAGTAACATACGTACAATGACAGTAGAAAAATGATGATTTTTTGGTGAAGATGAAAAAAACTTAATTTTGAAGAAACTTGTTGTGTGAGAGAAAGAGGCAATTACAAGATTGAGATGAGAGAGAAAAGATATGCATTGAGATAATTAAGGAAGGGAGAGAAATGATATATTTACCAAGATTTGTTATTTATTTCCTTATTTCACCTCAAGCAATCACAACCATCCATCTTCCACTTGATCAATAGTCCAAGATTGGACTCATGGACTCAATCTATATAGGAGGACTCACTTGATCCTTCCTCTATATATATATATATATATATATATATATATATATATATATATATATATATATATATATATATATATATATATATATATATATATATATATATATAAAGTCTCTCACATTTTATACAAAAAATATCCAATTTATAAAGATCGATGAAAGTTTCTAGTAGAGCAATCAACGTTAATATGTAATTTATAAATTATAATATAAATTATTGTTGTTTAAATTAATTTAATAATAACATGTCTTAATTTACTTTAACGATAACAATTAATAACGTACTATTTAGTATGCACTTATTTGCTTTTAATTTAAAAGGTATACACATTTTCTCATTGAATATTGAATGATGATGATGTGGCTTTCTCATATGCACTTAAGAATGATGATGTGGCTTTCTCATATTCACTTAAGAATGAATAGTGTAAAGGGATGTAAAAAGGTTTGCCTTTTTATTATATATATAGATATATATAGATAGATATAAATTATTGTTGTTTAAATTAATTTAATAATAACATGTCTTAATTTACTTTAACGATAACAATTAATAACGTACTATTTAGTATGCACTTATTTGCTTTTAATTTAAAAGGTATACATACACATTTTCTCATTGAATATTGAATGATGATGATGTGGCTTTCTCATATGCACTTAAGAATGATGATGTGGCTTTCTCATATTCACTTAAGAATGAATAGTGTAAAGGGATGTAAAAAGGCTTGCCTTTTTATTATATATATAGATATAGATATATAGATGGTTAAACGAGTCAATCGTTTCAAACATTAAACGTGTCAAACGTTTCAAATGTGTCAATGGTTAAATGGTCAAACGTGTCGAACGTTTTAGACATTTCGAATGTGTCAATGGTTAAACTGGTCAATCGTTTCAAACATTAAACGGGTCAAATGGATCAAATGTTTCAAATGTTTTGAATGTGTCAAGAGTCAAACGGGGCAAACGTGTCAAACATTTTAGACGTTTCAAATGTGTCAAGGATTAAACGGGTCAAACGTGTTACTAAAACCCACATAGAAACCAAATCAACAACTTGTTCATGAGTTATTCAACAGCAGGTTTGGTTGAATAAAAAACAATAAGGAACATTAAAATACAACGAACAAACACAATATTTCTTAGATTAGTTCCCATACCTGATGCTCGTCTGAAATGATTGTCCAACAATCACCATTTTCTTCCCCCCCAATGTTATCTTAAGCTGTTAAAAAAATCATGCCTAACTGTCGTTGTTCTCACCCTCAACGATAGCCCAAGCCAAAGGAAACATTTGCTCGTTTCCATCCCTCCCAATGGCACTAATTAATTGCCCACCAAAGAATGTTTTCAATATACAAGCATCAACACAAATTATCTTCCTACACCCTTGCAACAAACCCTGTTTTAGAGCATCAAAGCATATGAAAAATCTCAGGAAAACAGGCACCGAATCTACCACATCAGGCTTTGTGGTCAAAGTGAAGAAGCTACTTGGATTACCACGTGCAAGTGCTTCTGTGTAACTTCCAATTTTGCTATAATGTTCCTTCATAGACCCATGTAATAATCTATGAGCATAATACTTGATCTTGTAAGCAAACCCCTTCTTAATTATGATTTTGTAGGCCCTTCTAACCGTCTCTATAATCTCAGAAGCAGACCAATGGGGTTTAGCTTTGAATACCTCAAGGAACTGTTTTGCTAACCAACTAGACTTCAGTTGTCGGTTACTCTCCATGGTCCTTTGACAGGTGTGCGTAGGTATAACACTCTTTATCTTGAAGCATGTTGTCTTGTTATCCCAACTACCATAAAGATTGAATGGACACCCAGATTTACACCATACTCTAAGTCTTCTACCTCTAGCTTTATCATTAGCAACAAAGATGAGATTCCTACCTTGAGCTACTGCATACCTAGTAACACATTCCCTATAGAAAATTCAATTAGAAAATCTGATTCCTATACACCATCTAATTTTTGAAAAATCTGAACTTTCATTAATCACAGGAATTGTGGATTTTTTTCTCTTACCCGATACTTCTTCTTCATCGCTTTCTCCTGGTGTTTCAACTTCATCACCACTCTTGTCGTAGTCACTGTTAAAGTCATTTTCAGCCGATACTTCTCCTGTAACTTCCCCTTCTTGCCTAGGCGACAAACTAGAAGTGGCTTCTATTTGTATTTGCTTTGCAATTTTGAGTGCATTTGCATTCCACTCTTTCACTCTACCCCTTGCCTGCTTCAATTCTCCATCATCAGAGTTGTGATCTGAGTTAATATTTTGCTCAAGTATTTTCTCCTCCACCTCATCTAACTTCACATTCAAGTTGTCCTCTACATCGTCTAACTCCTCATCATCACCACTTAAACCATCATCGGGTTGGTATCCAGGATTCTCTCCTTCGCTCTCATTAGAAAACTCTACGTCTGTATCATCATTTATATAAGCATGTTAAATATGTGTCGTCTTCAATTGTTTTAAAAAAAATAAGAAATTCTCACATCATTGAGATTGTAAGTGCTTTCAGGGATCTCACACTCAATATGAATTGGTCTAAATCTGGGTGATGTTCTTTGAACAAGAGTACTTTCTTGGTTGCTCTTCTGATATTTTTGAGAAAGTGGTTTTTTTTTGTTTTTAGTGGTCAAAGCATTTACAGAGATGAAGGTGAGGGAGCACTCAATGTTTTGGGACTCTTTTCAACAGGTTTTTTAAAGAGTTGGGGAGGTGGTCCATGCTTTTGAGGACTTTGAATCTTTTTTCTTGGGGTTAATTTTGAGCATTAAACAACAGGATGTGTATTTCTTCCTTCTAACCTATTACTCTCTACTAACTTCAATAATTTACAAACATCACCACCATCAACTAGGAACATTCAACCATTCTTTCACTTACCGCCAAATCAAACATTAACTTATCTCCTACATCATCCTCAACTCTCTGTAATCCAACATTAGGGTTTAGAAAAAATATTGCATCAACCTCCCTCCTAAGAGTACCACATTTTCATCCACTTCTACTATTGTAAACCAACAAAACTCGTCGACATCAATTCCGACAGTCGTAAATAACCTACTCATGTAAACCAAACATTATCATTCTTAAAATAACCTCCGAACTATAGTTTCAAGGTCACAGAATTTTGACAAGGATTTCCCTAAAAGCAAATGAAAAACGTAGTAGTCAGTAATAATATCATTTAAATTTGAAGAGGAATTTACTAACTTAGACTCCAATTTTTTACCCTAAAAATTTCAACTTTCACCGTCAAATAGAGAAGGTTCAATTACTGATTTCAAACAACAATAATAAAGAAAATGCATGACAAAAATAAAAACCTGGTCCATGTCGATTAGTCTGATTGCAGTTGAATATAGAGTCCGATTTTAGGGAGCTTCGTGATGGCTGGTGTAGACACCCACATTTGACCGTTAGGTGTCTATAGCAGTTTCCGACAAACACCCGATGATGATCGGACGCAAACATGCTTTAACATACTCGAATATGGGCTCGAAATCATAGGCATTTGGCTTGGGCTTTTTATGGAGTACAAATCTCACAAAACCAACATCAAATTCAGGCCCAGTGGGTCATTTCAAGTCAGATAAGACTAATTTGGGTCGAATCCGACATCAAGGGCAAAACCGTCTTTTAGCGACCGAGTCAACCCTGGTCAAAGATATTTCCGAGGCATAAAAAATCTGTCGTGTCACCCCACAAATCCGACTTGAAGTCGAAAACTACAAAAAATCAGCTACAAAAAATATTAAACAATTCCGTTAAAGATAGAATTCGATCTCCAGCAGGAATTCTACCCGAGCACTCGATCGAGTACTGAGCATACTCGGCCGAGTACTCCTTTTTCCAGCCGGGTTCGATGCCTTTCCCACCAAGAAACGGAATCCTCATTCCTCTCAACTGTCTTACTTTTCCTATCCAAAGCGGTATTTCTTATCACCCAAGTTAAGTTACCTCTCCTAGCTTCAATCGGGGACCTCTCCTATAAATAGACCCCCTTGCACAACACAATATGGATACACATCATCATTCACATACAACATCTAAAATACACATACACATTCATTAAGCTACAACGATTAACCATACACACGTCCATAGCATAGAATAAACCGATAGTACAACCCGAGATCGCGCCGCCTTAACCCGAGATCCGGCCACCTCCACCCGGCACCCTACACGACAAAACCACCATAACTCACCGACATTATCTCGATGCTCCCGTGTCCAAGCCACATTCTGACGAGCCCCGTTCCGAGAATACGAAGCATCACTTTATTGTTTGTTTTATTATACTAAACCGAACTTCGCATGCTAAAACAACTTTGACGTTAATTTTAGATGCATTAAATCGACCTAGCAACCCATTCAATTATTCGCATGTTTAGGCAAAACAATGTTTTCATATCATTTATCGTATTACTAATGCGCGTATTTCAAAATCAAACGATATCTTAGTAGAGGCCGCTAATGTGCGGGCGGGGTTGGGTGTTCTTTGTGAACTTCCCAACACGTACCCTCACCCCTTACTCAGAACCTCGGTTTCCGGATGTTCGAAACCGTTGGCACACGAGAGTCATTCAATACACGGTATCCGATAATGTTGGTATCGGTATCAAAATGCAAAGGGACAAACCCAATAAACTCGGATATCGGAATGGGCCATACTTTGTGCATGGCCAACTACGACATAGAGTGGGTTCGAACGGGCCCGAACTCCCACAAAGTTCGGTGGCGACTCCACTTCGATTTAAATTTCAATTCGATCCATTCTCATATGGAGATTCATTCGCCTCCCCAAACCCGCGCGTGGCCGCGTCGGGGTGGACCTATGTCATGTCCACAATTTGGCGACTCCGCTGGGGATTAACCGATGCATGACTTACCGTCGGCATCCTCGGGGTGAGACTCGAATAGAAATCGTTTGACTAGTACAATACGCGTTTTAGTTTTACGGTTCATGCATAACCCATGTTTTCCCGGGCCGGTACTGGTGACCGACGTCCCACTATACCATTGATGTAGTCCAAATTGGATATGTCAAAAAGTGTTCATAGCAGATTCGTATGGGTTTTACGGCATGTTATAAGCTCAACTCGACTTAGGAAGTCCGCCCCGATTCTCGGATAGGCTATGTACACTGGTATAGACCCTTTATAGACCAACCGAGACTTAGTTTAAGAGCATACATAGTGTCGTTATACTGCTTCCATGACTACATGCTACTTGATCTACATCTTTTTTTTTCAAAAAACCGTCATTTTCAAAAATTGCATCCTTTTCAAAATATCCAATTTCAAAACACGGGACATATACCGAATTTAGGATTTACGATTTTACTCAAAAAATAGCCTATTTCTAGCCGGTATTCTGCCCATTTCAAAACTCGAAAATACTTTCGAACTTTCAAAACCGTCACTCGGCTCGCCTTTTCGTTTTTTTTCGAAATAAGCCCGGGCTCCCCCTCCCCCACCCCCCACCCCCCCCCCCCCCCCCAATTTTTTCGGGCTTTAAAAAAAGATCCTATTTCAAAAACTTCCTCTTCTTAGGACTTCCCGTATTTAGCAGTGTCGGGTCGCGTCGTAAGTCACCGAGGTCTCTAGCGTCGGAACTCCGTCGATCTTACATCACGGGTTTCTTCCCTATCCCAGTCCGCCTTACTTAACTAAGGCAAGGCCCACCTACGTAGGACATACTCCTACAAAGGATGGCCCGTTTACACAATCGAGCCCAAAGTCTGGGGAATGTCTCACGTGAACCTCCCTTCAAACAGGACCCGGCCCACACAGCTGGATCCTAAAGGAGGCCCACCTTTCACAAGTCACCCGTCTAGGTGTCTTTTCCGAGTCGTTTCCTTCCTAGTCTTCTTTTCCCTTGCTCGGGATGTACTTTTGTTATAAGGATTTGGGTTAGTTGCTGATTACGCGGTATTCTTACAGACAGGCCGCCCTTCACCCGAACCATGACGAAAGAAGCCATTGATGAGTTGACAGCCTCGTTAGTTAAGCTAGAGGAACAATTGACTAGGATGAGGGAGGACTAGATCGCCATCCTTACCCGTGTAAGCGTCGTAGAACAAGGAACTCCTAACAGTGGAGTTGAGACTAATGGGCCTCTAGCTGAATTGGCCAGCGCGGTCCGCAAGCTGCAGGAGCATGTCCACTTAACAACCAACAATACCATCCACACAGAGAATGCCCGTGCATATTCGCCCATGACTGATGAGTTACCCGCCAACCTCAACCTGACGGGCCTGCCAATGTTTGATGGGACTGAAGACCCGGTACTCCACATCCGGGCTTTCAAAGAGTTTATGGTCGTTAAGGGGGTTAAGTCGACTATGTTCAAGCATATCTTTGCTTCTTTCCTTGAGAAGCACCCGAAAGCCTGGTACTACAGGCTTGATTCCAAGAAATACAAAACTTGGGAGGACGTGGCGACAGAATTCGCTCGAAACTACGCAGATAACACTGAGATCCAGACTACTATGCGTACTTTGGAAGTCATGGCCCAAGAGCCCAAGGAAGGTTTCACCAAGTACCTTCAAAGGTGGAGGGCCGAAAGTGTGAAGCTGGTTGATAAGCCCAGCGAGAAAGTCTTAGTGGAGGCCTTTGTTAAGAACCTCCTCTGTTCTTACCGGGTCCATCTCCGGTACGCTGTCATACCCAATTTCGCCACCTTAACCAAAATGGGTACAAGAATCGAAGACGATTTGAGGCTAGAGAGCCTTACTAAGGCCTCTGCTAAAGGATATCAAGGGGCCAGTTCGTCCTACAGCAAGCCCGCAACTACAACTGTGGCCTGTAGCATCTTTGACGAGGTCAATCTACTAGATACCTCGACCAAAAAGAGTACTCCGACTCGGGTATTCACTTACATAGGGACTACCTATACTCACGCCTTACAAAGGTTATCTTCAAAGGCCTGATCCAACCGATAGGCCCGATTCCGGAAGTCCCGGTCGAAAAACGGTCTAAAAGCTATAACATCCAAGCCTATTGCCATTATCACCGAGGCAACGGGCACGATACAGAAAAGTGCTAGAAGTTGAAACATCTCATCCAGGACTTGATTCGAAAGCGGGAAAATACCATTGCCCGGAGACAAGCCGAGCAATAAGGAAAACCCGTTCAGCACTCACGCCATCTTTTCCGGAGACATAATCGACTTTTCCCATCTAATTTCACCTTTCGTCCCACAAATTAACGGGATATGGAATGATGATGAAGACGATGTATACTTACCCAAAGGGGAAGCTGTCCCTACCACCCCTAAGGAAGTCAGGAAGGCTAAATGCAAAGCCTTGGCCAGCAACCACCACGTCACCGCCGGCCGTCCCGCCCCGGAAATCGTCACCGAGCCTGCCAAGACCGAATCAACCCTTGAAGAGCCAAATACTGACACGACTCTGGTCAAACAGCTAAAAAGGGCTCGAGTGGATC
Source organism: Agrostemma githago (assembly GCA_958450325.1). Classification (NCBI taxonomy): domain Eukaryota; kingdom Viridiplantae; phylum Streptophyta; class Magnoliopsida; order Caryophyllales; family Caryophyllaceae; genus Agrostemma; species Agrostemma githago. The sequence continues at coordinate 58,606,268 of OY288252.1, read as the reverse complement.
TCACCATATGGCAGCTTTTGGTTAGTTCCCAAGTACATCGGAAGGCGCTTACTAAGACCCTCGATCAGATCAAGGTCGAGTCGTTGGTTACACTAACTGAAATGGTAGCCACCATCATGCCCCATCTCAAGGGCAAATCTAAGGAAGAAGGCCCACTCATCACCTTCTCAGAGTCCGACTTGCCATCGTTCGGGACGACCCACAACTTAGCTCTCTACATCACGGTGATCTGCCGGGGCAAATATCTCCCGATGACCCTGATCGATGACGGGTCCGCTGTAAATGTCCTTCCCTTAAAAACTGCTAAGGCCCTCGGCATCACCGAGGCCGATTATCTCCCAACGGCGCAAACCATCCAGGCTTTCGACGGAAGCCCGAAATCGGTTGATGGGGCCGTCAAACTAACAATTATAACCGGCCCGATAGAGAAAGAGCTAGAATTTCAGGTGATCGATGTCACCTTATATTTCAATCTGCTACTCGGGAGACCATGTATTCATGCGGTCAAAGCCGTGTCCTCCACTCTCCATAGAAAATTCAAGATGCCTCTGCGAGACGGCATCGTCACTCTCGAAGCAACCCCCATAACCGTGGCAAGCTGCAACACGATGGGCCGGACCGACCCACGGGGATTCGATTTCGTGGGAATGATTGAAGAGGAGTATCTCTTCAAGCCTTATTTCACCACTAGCATCGATACGATGCTACATAACTTGGGCTACCTACCAGGGGCTACTTCCAGGCCATATCTCCCGGCTGGGAAGATTATCGAGCTCCTGAATGACGGAGGGTCTCGGTTCGGTTTGGGTTACACCATGACCCAGAGAGATGTGAACCGAACAAATGCAATCAGGTTTGTCACTCCAGTGTTCGGAGCTATTCAAGTGGGCCTCTTTCAGCCTACCATCTCGTATCCCGAGACCAAATTGGCTCGGGAATGCAATTTCATCCCGGATGACATCTTTGCCCTCATCCAGGCCGAGTCAAAGGAAGATTCAAGCAATACCGAGCCCATGCTGGGGCTCCTATTCGGGGAAGATAAGATCATCCCGACCCCCAAAGAAGAGCTAGTGAACCTAATCCTTCGCAACAGCAAGTTCGATCCAACCAAGCTGATCTCTAAAGTTGGTACTGACACCGGAAAAAGGGCTTGGAGAAAGACTATCAAGTGGACCGACAGCCAGGGTCGAGTCTACAAGCTGACTACCGGTGAAAGAGACATGCCGGATACTGAGTCTGAGTCCGAGTCCGAGTCAGAGTCAGAGTCGGGGTCTGAGTCCAAGTCTAGAGGCTCCAGTACTAGATCGAGTCTGTAACCCCCCTTCCTTTAGTCACAACTATCGGAGTCTCGAAGTCTGTCCCGAGAGCACTCCCTATCCCGCCTCTGACCAACGATCAGATGGCCGCTCTCTTTGAGCTATTTTCAAAATTCACTATCAATAATAACGATAACCGTTCTGCTTACGACTTGTCTTATTTTCAAAACATTTTCAAAAATCTTACTTGCAATGACATTGAGAAACCCAACGAACAGGTACCACTACCTCTGCATCTAATCGAGCAACTCGAACAAAGGAAATCCCGAGATCCGGTAATTGAGGAAACTGATTCCATCAATGTAGGAACCCCTTTAGAGCCTCAGATGCTTAAGTTAGGTTTATCCTTAGATCCCGAGGAGAGACAACAATTCACGGATTTCCTCCAACAATTCAAAGACGTATTCGCATGGTCCTACAAGGACATGCCGGGAATAGACCGGGAGATACCCGAACAACGTATACCCATCAAAGACAGGTGTAAGCCGGTAAAACAAAAACTCCGAAGAATGAGGCCCGAATGGTCTCTCAAAGTCAAAGAAGAAGTCGACAAGCAATTCAAAGCGGGTTTTATTCAAGTATCTGAATATCCAAATTGGGTTGCGGACATCGTGCCGGTACCCAAGAAAGACGGCAAAGTACGGGTATGTGTAGACTTCTGGGACCTTAACAAGGCCAGCCCAAAAGATGATTTCCCGTTACCACACATCGATATACTGGTGGATAACACGACCGATCATGCCCTTCTATCCTTTATGGACGGGTATGCCGGGTACAATCAAATCAAAATGGCGGAAGAGGACATGAGTAAGACCACCTTCACTACACCTTGGGGTACTTACTGTTACACCGTCATGCCATTTGGGCTTCTCAATGCCGGGGCCACTTGTCAACGAACCGCCACTACCTTATTACACGATATGATGCATAACGAAGTAGAGGTTTACGTGGACGACATGATCGTTAAGTCCAAAGACCGAAATGGGCACATTTCAGCTCTAAAGAAATTCTTCATCCGATTACGCAAGTACAACATGAGGCTAAACCCTCAAAAATGCAGTTTTCGGGTAACATCGGGCAAACTACTGGGCCATATCGTTAGCCAACGCGGCATCAAGGTTGACCCAGCCAAAATCAAAGCCATTATCGAGATGCAGCCACCTAAAACCGAAAAGAAGATAAGGGGGTTTCTCGGGAAAGTCCAATATATCAGCCGGTTTATTTCGAAGCTAACCATGGTATGTGAGCCCATTTTCACGAAACTGAAATAGGAGAACGAGTATTGTGGGACGATAAATGTCAAATGGCTTTCGATAAAATCAAGGAGATTTTGTCTGCACCGCCGGTATTAATGCCACCTCAACCCGGTCTACCTTTGTCGTTATACCTAACAACAACCGAGACAGGCATGGGGGCTATGCTGGCCCAGACAGTCAATTCAGAAGAACGGGCTATATACTACATCAGTAAGAAGTTCCTGGAATTCGAGTGCAAGTATACGATGCTCGAAAAGACGTGCCTAGCTTTAGTTTGGGCCACTAAAAAGCTCTGACACTATATGCTCAGTCACGAGGAACATGTTCTGTCCAAAATGGATCCCATCAAGTACTTGTTCGAGAAGCCCATCCTTAACGACCGGATATCTAGATGGACTTTGACGCTAGCAGAGTTTGACCTCAAGTTCGTACCATTAAAGGCCATCAAAGGCCGGGTAGTAGCAGAGTTCCTTGCCGATAGTCCGATATCCGAGGAGGGACACACCGATACTTGGGCCTTCCCAGACGAAGATATATTCCATACTGACACCGAAACATGGGATTTATATTTTGATGGGGCGTCCAACTTCCGAGGATTTGGGGTCGGGATTCTGCTAATATCACTAAAAGGGGAACACACCCCGTTATCCATTAAGCTAGATTTCGACGTGACTAAAAACGCAGCCGAGTATGAAGCATGCATTCACGGGTTGCAAGCCGCCGCTGATTTGGGAGTAACAAACCTTCGGGTCCACGGTGACTCATCTTTAGTCATCAATCAAGCTCTCCAAAAATGAAAAACTCGGAACGCCAATCTCGTAGCTTACCAAGCGCGAGTAAGGGTTCTCGAAAAGCAGTTCCAAAGAGTAAAATACATCTATTTACCTCAGGAAGAAAACCAGTTTGCAGATGCACTTTCCAAATTAGCATCTTTACTAAATATCCCGGAACACCTGACCAGCACGCCGATTTGCGTCGAGAGACGATCCGAGCCGGCATATATCCACGCTATCCAAGACATCGAAATAACTGATCCAGAACCATGGTACCAGGCCATTCTAAACTACTTAACATCGGGAGAATATCCCCCGGGAGCTTAAAACCGGGCCAAGAAAGCCCTGGGAAGGTGGGCCACCCAGTTCATCCGCACAGACGATGGACAGTTATACAAGAAGACGGCACAGGGGGCTTTACTCCTATGCATCGACAAAACGCAAGCCGAAAAGGTCATGGTCGAGGTACACGATGGTGAAAACGGTCCGCACATGAACGCCCATATGCTAGCCCGAAAAATCGTGAGAGTCGGATATTATTGGAATAGCATGGAAACCGACTGCCAGTTATATGTCAAACACTGTCATAACTATCAGATTTTCGCCAACGTACAGCATATGCCGTCATCCCTATTATATACTATGACATCACCATGGCCATTTTCGACATGGGGAATTGATATAATTGGGAAGGTGAACCCTTCCGGGACGGGGGGTCACTGTTTCATTTTAGTGGCTATTGACTATTTCACCAAATGGGTCGAAGCCGAGTCATACCAGATTTTGAATGCCAAGCATGTGGCCAAGTTCATCCAAAATAAGATTATATGCCGATACGGGATCCCGCACGAATTTATTAGTGATCACGGGACCCATTTCCAAGCTGAAACTGCTACTTTGTTAGCAAAATATAAGATTCAAAGGCATACATCTTCGCCTTACCGTCCCCAAACAAATGGAGCTGTAGAGGCAGCTAATAAAACAATTGTCACCATACTTAAAAAGATGGCTGATAATTACCGGGATTGTCCCGATAATATTCCATTTGCCCTATGGGGGTACCGAACATCAATTCGCACTGCAATCGGAGCAACTCCATATTATCTGACGTATGGAATGGAAGCGGTCCAACCGGTCGAGCTAGAAGTACCATCCCTCAGGATTTTACTCGAGAGTCAGGTACCTGAGGCAGATTGGGTCCAAGCTCGATATGACTCGCTAGTTCTTTTGGACGAACGGCAATCCCGGGCCCTTAACAATATTCAGATATATCAAAAGAGGATACAACGGGCTTTCAACAAAAGAGTTAGGCCTTGAAATATCAAAGAAGGGGATATAGTCCTAAAATCCGTCCGGGCCTTACTACCAGTCGACCCAAGAGGAAAATGTAAACCCAATTGGGCCGGGCCGTATTTAGTAAAGAAGGTCCTATTAGGAGGAGAGGTGATGCTGACAAACTTGGACGGGAACGAATTCGTCAACTCGACCAACTTGGACCAGTTGAAACGCTACTACCCCTAAACCTTATGTCATTTGCTAAAAGTTTATGAAAATTTGTCTTTTTATAGATTTTCAAAAAATGTAAAGCAAGTCAATAGCTTAGGATTACTTATCCTACTGTCGCACATCTCGAACTAATAGTCTTCATGTATTTCGAAAATTGCAAAAAAATCTGTTTTTGAACTACGTTTGGTTTGATTCCACTAATTGTGGATACGTAGGCAACCCCTCAAAAGGGTACAACCGCTACAATAACGAAAAGACGGGAACGGTATTCACTAATATGTCATTTATTAAAAAAACCGATAAACTCGGGAATTTAAAAAAAAATACATCACACAGAAAAACAAACAACAACAAAATCACACCACAAAAATAGTAGTAGTACTTAAATAATAAAATTTAGGAGACTAGTGCTCATGCATTTTGCTTTTCCCCTTGTCTTTTGGGTCACGCGGAGCCCGAGCTCGACGGGGCGGGGGCGAACGTTCCCGGATCACAAGTGGAACCTCTTTAGCTCGAACCTGTTTCTTCAATAGCGGATCTTCAGTCATTATCACTGGTGTAAGCCGATCCCGTACGTGCTCGGGTAGTCTGTCTCGAGGACCAAGTCGGTCCTGGTCCGCCAGTCTTGGGCCAAGTCTCCTTTCCAGGTCTGTCTGGGGGCTCACTTTCCCCCGTGTACCTTTAGTACTGGACCCTTCAGCTTGAGTCCTAATCTTTCCTTTCTGACCTGACATCAGTCGAACCAAGGTAGCCGGAGTGTCACCCTCGTCAAAAAAGCCTTTGTTATCTTTGGCTTGTTCTCGTCGCAGCAGGTCAAAAGCCTCATCAGTCTTCAGAGCAGCTCGAGTTTTAGCAGAATCCGCCTTCGTCCAGTTCACATAAGAATCTGATACCCAGATTGAGTGAAGAGTCTTGGAAACAGACCAAGTAGCCCGGGTGTACCACCGCTGCATCCAGGTGTCACACATCACATCCGTCAGCTGAGTAGATTCACTCACAACCGCCTCAATTTCCGGGATTCTTTGGGCCCGACCATATTGCCTAAGTATGCGATCGGGGTAAAGGTGAATTGTCTGCCTAAAAGATAGGATCACCTGATATCGTGCCCTATCTCTCGATTCCAAACCGGTCTGAACATAAATGGGCCACCATGGCACGGTCCATCGGATCAATGGGCCTCCATGGAAAGACAGCACTTCGTCCCAGTATTTTTGAGTAATGTGGCGAGAAAAGTCAATGGTCCGTCTCCTCGTCATCACTTGATTGGGGCGATATCGGCTCACGTCAAGGGGAGGATCCACGATTGATAGCCTCTCAAATAGCCAAAGCTGGAAAAAAAATCGCGAAAAATCGAAAATCGCGGGAAAAAAATTCGAAAATTGAGGACAAATCGAGAAAATCGCAGAAATTTTCGAAAAGGCGAGAAATCAAAAAACGGAAAAAAAAAAAAAAAAAAAAAAAAACCGAGGCAATATACCTGTAGAAGGCGGGTACTCCCAGTCAACCGGATCGACGGATCCCTCTTACGATTATCCAAACCTTGGATAATTTATCTCGTAATCAGCCAAGCCGAACTGTGCTCCGTTTCCATCAGGTCAACCATAGTGAAAAATCGGACATGGCCCATGCACGATAACAGATCCATATGACCTTCGAAGGCATAAACATGGAGCATACAAAAAGCAAAGGCCCTACGACTATGGACCGGCCTGACCCGGACATCATGTGGATTCATGAACTTTTCAGCTAGATCAATCAAAGAAACAGTATCACCTTCCGCCATACGAGATACCTCCATGTGAGAAAGTCATAAAAATTCCCGGAGCTTCCTCCTAGGATCGTGAACGGAAAACGGGATAGCAGGGGGAAGTATGGGATTTCATCCTCCTACGGCAGCAATTTCCTCAGGGATAGGACAGATTTCACCTCGGGGGAAGCCAAAAACGTGATAAGTATCGTCCCAATAGGACAAACAAGCATCCAGAAAGTGACGATCCACTTGCATTTGGCGGATTGTGAACAATTGAGTAATACCATTCTGGTTCAGAATAACTTTATCTGCGTCTCTAAAGTATCGGGACCAATCCTGCAGCATTCCGATTAAACGGTCGATTCCCATAGTTGAATTTCTTAAAAAAAGAATAAGATTCTCGGGGCTTGTTTCTTTTTAAGAAGGAAGGGAATTATGAGAATTATGAGGAAAACTAAGAGCAGGGATGGGTATTTATAGCATTAAACCCAGACTTCCCTCCTTACTTTAGGATTCCTAATCGTAGAGGATTTAGCATACAGGCCTTATCTCAGAGTCTAGCTAAGTCATCCCGAGCATTCCTATTCCTTTTCAGAGTCAGATTTTCAAAAATCCAATTTTCTTAAAAATTTCCATTCCCCAGCGTGAGTCATTCCTTTTTTCCTAAATGTTGCATGCAAAGCTTTGCATAATCATGTACAGGGACGATTCAAGCAGGGCCTGCGACTAACTCCCCAGCGGAAAGCCCAAGGCGACATTTTTCACCGGATGGGCCCACACATAGGCGCATCCTGGACTTACGCGACATGTCTAAATCCCCACGGATTTATCATCATCAGCTCAGGTATGATTTCTATCTTATGGCTGGCGAGCCCTTTTACGCAAGTCTAATGGACTATAACCGACCTGATCGGAAGTCTGCCAGGTCTTTAAACTTTGATTGACCTGGTAGCTACTCTGACTTTCACCCTGTCCAAGCCTCAGTCAGAGTGGGGGCTCTGTAGACACTCACATTTGACCGTTAGGTGTCTACAACAGTTTCCGACAAACACCTGATGATGATCGGACGCAAACATGCTTTAACGTACTCGAATATAGGCTCGAAATCATTGGCATTTGGCTTGGGCTTTTTAAGGAGTACAAATCTCACAAAACCAACCTCAAATTCAGGCCCAGTGGGTCATTTCGAGTCAGATAAGACTAATTGGTCGAATCCGACACCAATGGCAAAACTGTCTTTTAGCGACCGAGTCGAACCCCGGTCAAAGATATTTCCGAGGCATAAAAAATCTGCCGTGTCATCCCACAAATCCGACTTGAAGTCGAAAACTACAAAAAATCAGTTACAAAAAATATCAAACAATTTCGTTAAAGATAGAATTCAATCTCCAGCAGGAATTCTACCCGAGCACTCGATCGAGTACTAAGCATACTCGGCCGAGTACTCCTTTTTCCAGCCGGGTTCGATGCCTTTCCCACCAGAAACGGAATCCTCATTCCTCTTAACTTTCTTACTTTTCCTATCCAAAGCGGTATTTCTTATCACCCAAGTTAAGTTACCTCTCCTAGCTTCAATCGGGGACCTCTCCTATAAATAGACCCCCTTGCACAACACAATATGGATACACATCATCATTCATAGACAACATCGACAATTCACATACAACATCTACAATACACATACACATTCATTAAGCTACAACGATCAGCCATACACACGTCCATAGCATCAAATAAACCGATAGTACAACCCGAGATCGCGCCGCCTTAACCCGAGATCCGGCCACCTCCACCCGGCACCCTACACAACAAAACCACCATAACTCACCGACATTATCTCGACGCTCCCGTGTCCAAGCCACATTCCGACGAGCCCCGTTCCGAGAATACGAAGCATCACTTTATTGTTTGTTTTATTATACTAAAACGAACTTCGCATGCTAAAACAACTTTGACGTTAATTTTAGATGCATTAAATCGACCTAGCAACTCATTCAATTATTCGCATGTTTAGGCAAAACAATGTTTGCATATCATTCATCGTATTACTAATGCGCGTATTTCAAAATCAAACGATATCTTAGTAGAGGTCGCTAATGTGCGGGCGGGGTTGGGTGTTCTTTGTGAACTTCCCAACACGTACCCTCACCCCTTACTCAGAACCTCGGTTTCCGGATGTCTGAAACCGTTGGCACACGAGAGTCATTCAATACACGGTATCCGATAATATCGGTATCGGTATCGAAATGCAAAGAGACGAACCCAATAAACTCTGACATCGGAATGGGCCATACTTTGTGCATGGCCAACTACGACATAGAGTGGGTTCGAACGGGCCTGAACTCCCACAAAGTTCGGTGGCGACTCCACTTCGATTTAAATTTCAATTCGATCCATTCTCATATGGAGATATATTTGCCTCCCCAAACCCATGCGTGGCCGCGTCGGGGTGGACCTATGTCATGTCCATAGCTGGATGAATTGGCGAAGCGGTGAAAATCGAAAATGGCGATGCTTTCTGATTATTCCATTAGCAGTGGCTAAGACTGGGTTGGGCGGAAGGAGATGAAGAAAATGAAGAGCAATTTGGAAAGAAGAAGATGAAATAAGAGTGAAGGTTGAAAGGTTGATTTACCTGTTGTAGCAGGTAAACATTGGAGGGGGGACGATAAAAGTTAAATGGTGGGATAGATAGGAGTTTTTTTAGTTGAACAATATTTGGGAATAATATAAGAACGACCATCATAGTTCCTAGGACAATTAGAGGATTATACAACCAGTTGTACATACCTCTATGTACAACTGATTTTAAGATTTTGAGGTTTATCACAAAGATTTCGAGTATTGCTGTAAATTTCTGAGCTTTAGTTTACAGTTGTCGATTTAAATCACATAAATGTTTAAGCTCAAAAACTTACAACTCAGCTCATAAACTTTTATAAGCTCAATAAATATACACAAAAACTCAAAAACTTTGCCTTGGTTGTATAATGTTATTGTATAACCAGGTGTACAATCCTATTTTCCTAGTTCGGGTTATTCCCGTTAAATTGTCCTTTATTTAATTTGTGTTAATTGCATTCATTTTTGTTAATTTGTTTTGGTTCCAATGTGCATATTTACTCTTTCTCGACGAATATATTTCCGAACGTATATTTTCTTCTTCAACTTTTTATTATTAAAAAACTATCATTAACTCGAGCCGTACGTATATTTTTACAGTTTAACATTAAAAAATTTCATATTTTGTAAATATATTGCGCCAGCATAAATGGCCCTATCCGCCTGAAACCCGACCCCGCCGAACCTGAAAATTATGAGTTATAATAATAATAATAGTAATAGTAATAGTAATAGTAATAGTAAGAACAACAACAACAACAACAACAACAACAACAACAACAACAACAACAACAACAACAACAACAACAACAACAACAACAACAACAACAACAACAATAATTCATCAGGTTATCATTATAATTTTGATATCAATTTAGAATATTTGGCTAATTATCAAGAAACACAACAATTTTCAGAATATACATTATGACGAAGCTCAACAATTTTGTTATTTGAGTTCGACTAGTTTGTAATGAAACTCAGCAACTTTGTGACAAACTATGAACTCCAGTACAAAGTTGTTGAGTTCTAGTATAAAGTTACGATGGAGGAGAATCGGCTCCGGGAAATTGAATTTCAAGAAGACGAAAACCCATACGGTTGGGAACAATGAGTCTATTATAAAGTGATGGATTATGTCTAATATTAACTGTTGAGTTCTTTCTGTTTCTAAGAGTCTTTAGGTACTGTCATTAGTTCTACCTTTTTGTTTTTGTATGTTTGTTTCAATTTATTAAGTCTTAATTAAATTAGGTTTTACAATATATTAAATATTAAGTCTTAGTTTGTTTTAATTTAAATTTACTAAACTTTAATCAATTACATTCATATGTTTTATTTTTATTTGTAACTTAAATTTTTTTGAGAAACAATAATATTAAAAAAAATGTAAAAAAAATAAGAGTAAAAAATAAAAAAGTATGAAAATAAATTATTTGAGTTAAATTGAAATCAGACGTGCAAAAGTGTGAGGTATATAAGACCACTCCCAAGCAAGGTCAAGGGAGAGGTCATGACCCCTTGGGTCGTGTTAAGCATCAATTAAGTACTCTCATTTTTCTTGAATAAGCCCCATAGGAGTTGGGCACAAAGATTAAGAAAAGAAGAAAATGTGAGACTATTTAGCTGGGGTCTTTAAATGAGGGTAGATAAAAAGTAGATAAAGATAATATAAAAAAGTTGATAAGGGTAATATGGTCACAAAATTATAAAAACTTTGCTTTGTTGAGAAATGAGACTAACCCAAAAAAAAATACCCAAAAAGAAACATGAGACTTATTCAAGAAGAATGAGGGAGTTGTATGGCTTGAGACTATGCCTCTAGACTTCGAGTCTGTCGCCCACGGGCGGTTTACCTTGGTGTGCGTGGTTTGCAGGCTATGCGTACACCCGGGGGTTTACCCAGAGCGCACCAAAAAAGGTAGCGGCTGCGGGTTCCCTCGTTCATCAAAAAAAAAAAAAAGAATGAGGGAGTAGCAAATTAGCATGACCTTTGAAAAGAAAAGATCAAGTAGTAACCTTTTTTTTGTTATTCTATAATCTCTTCCTTGACACCTATGTGTAATTTTAATTGGTTGGACAAAAAAAAGTGAGAAGTTGTTTCACCATAGAGAATTGTATTTGTAATGATTGAAAGGTTAAAAAGTTGAAAGTAATTGGATCAATGACTTAGATGGTAACCTTCTGCATGGAAGGGAGAAAATTGGTCAAGATAAATAATGTGAGATTAAGAGTAAAAATGAGTGGTAACTCAATTATCTCGACGCTTGATGGTGTAATAAAATAAGAGAGATTATGAAAGTAGGAGATTAAATAAATGTGAGATGTTTTTTTTTTGTAAGATGAAAAAGAAGAAGATTGTGAGTGGATAAACGAGGTGGATGATTGAAATGAAAAGATAAGATAAGATGAAAAAATAAAAAAAAAAAAAATTAAAAAAATAAAGTGGATGGTCTTAGAGAAAGTATCGATGAAAATATTAGTGAAAAGGATGGAATACGGAGTATTATTTAATCCGTTTTAATTATAAAAGCATATACGAGTATTCATTTAAGTGAGGCCAATCCTACTTACAATAACTATAGTACTCCCTTCCCTGTAAGATTTTCCACTTATTTTAATTTTATTTCCTCACAACTAAATAAAAGTCGGAAAATGTGGGGGAGGGAGCAAGAGATTCCTTAAAAATGCTTCAGATTCCACGTGCACTCCACGCCCTTCCTTTAGTAGGTAGTGCTCAACTTGCTAAATTTAATTCATTTTTTTAGTATTCAATTCTTTCACCCCAGTAGATCCACCAATTTTTAATGACCATATTATTTTAATAGGTCAGATAATATTTATTTAGATAGAAAAAAATTAAAGTAAATTATATGAAGAATGTCAATACTTTGTCGTTATATACTTAAATGATTATGACTTAACCCGTTATGAAAATACAACAGATAGTTCCATTACAAGGAAGACTAACTGTTGTGGGTCATCATTTTATCTTCTATATATACTACTTCCGTACTACGTCTATTCGATTTTAATCTTCTTATTTTTTTTAAAGAATGGTTAATCTTTAAACTTTCTACTTACAATATTTTCTCTTTTGATTGATTTTTATGATCAATATCATTTCCGACCCTACATTTTTTTTTGAGTTTTTCTACGTTGTACCCTTCTGTTTTTCCGTTTTCTACCATGTACCCCTCCTATTTTCAACACTCCCACTAATACCCTTGTAGTTGATTAACTTCATAAAACGTAACCTAATCACAATTATCCGTCTAATGCTCCGTTAATTAAATGGCATGACAGTGATTATAGACTATGACATAACCAGTTTTGACGACCTTAGCTTGTATTCCCTCCATTTTTCCCAACTTTTCCTCCATTTCATTAATTGTCCCCATTTTTCTCATTTTATACATCAACTTCTTAATCTTTATTACCTAATTGATTTTCCTCCACTTTCATCCCAACTTATTCTTTAAGTTAAAATAATGATATTTTACTGATTTCTAACGAAATTAAATTAATCACATTGACAAGCAAAGCATTAATGTTGCACTTAAAATAAAGAGTGAAAAAATTATGATAAAATAAAGAAAAAAATTAAAAATTATGCATGCAAAATTAGAATTAGAGAAAACATAGGAGACGGAGATGAAAATTAATTAGGGTTTTTGAGTAGAATAATTGTAATTAGGTCACGTTTAATGTAATTAATCAATTACAGGGGTATAAGTGAGGGTTTAGGAAACAGAAGAGATATATGGTAGAAAACGAAAAAACAAAAGGTACAACGTAGAAAAACCCTTTTTTTTAACTTTCATTTTCCACCACATGCTCCACCTCACTCTTAATTTTTGTTCCACTTCACCCATGAAATTTAAAGTTAAATAGAGGGAGTAACTCCTGACTAAGTAATACTGTAATACATACTCATTCGTATCTTAATGTGAGTAGTATTCTATTAAAAAGGGAAAACAGTAACATACTGCTCGTATATATCAGATAAACTCAATTTACTTTGATCCATTTCAACTCAATTCAATTCAGCTAATCTATTGCCGTCCAAACAAAACATGATCTAATTCCACTTTAATCACTTCAGATTTGGGCTGCTAACTTCACTTTGTTACTCCATTTGACTAGTTATTTCACTTTATTTCTCTAAGATTTGAATTATTTTTTCACTTTGATAACGTAAGATTTGACATTACTTTCATTTTAAAGATTTGGGCTAAATTTATCTTAATTAATACGAGTACAGAATAACTTTTTAACATAATATAGTGTCAAAATAGAAATTAAAATAGTAAAATACCGAGTACGTTGTAATCTTTACATAAATTTATAAACTACCATAGTACTCTGGGGCGGATATGGGTGAATGGTGGTTGTGGCTCATTAGTTGTGATGCTTTTCATTCCCTATAGTAAGATTCGAACCCAAAACCAACCCAAAACCTCTCCTATCGAGTTGACTACAGCTGCACAATTGAACCAATGATCTACATAATCTTAATGTACCATTATCTTGAAATATTATACTCCGTAATTAATAAGAGTATACAATTAAGTCTTCAACTCCCTTTAATTTAGATAACTGTGGGGGTTATTTTTTAATCAAATACAAATAAATGAGTTAGACGAAGAGAATATACATTTCCTAGTCACTCTGCCTAATACATACGAAGTATTTTTTTGTAACAAAGCAAAAAAATTCAAAACCAACGTCAATTTATAAAACAAAACCTTGTTTTCCACCAATTACTTTTACTGTATAAATTCACTTATAAAAAAAATTCAAAATACAAACCGTAAAATTTTTCAAATGCCCCCCTATGGGTAAATCCTGGATTCGCCCCTGATAGTACTTACTCCCTCCGGTCACTGTTTTTCGCCACATTCCATTAAAATACCTCTCACATATATTCATGAGGTAGGGCGAAAAATAATAACCGGAGGGAATATATTTTAGTCATACTTCGTAGAGTTTAGTCCTACAGAGTATGGAGTATATTTTAAGGATATTATGGTTTAGGAATACCTTCAGAAATGATCCAAGCATTACACCAAATTAGACTTAGCATAACTTTTAGATGACGAGAAAATCTGCGGTTGTTAGCTTAAATGTGCACGGTACAAATTTCGAACATATCTACTAGCCTGCAAATGATTCGGTGGTAGGTTAGAAATTTCAAGATTTATTGACTGGGATAGAGATATCCATTACAAACATATAATGTCAATTGTCAAAAAGGAGGGATAAAGACAAAAACAAAATTCTTATGCACAAGAAAAATAATTGATACCAAGTATAAACGACTTATTATGATCCGTTTTAATTTTAAGAAAGTATGTTACCGGTAGAATATACTCCTACTCCTTACAACGAATAATCAAAAAAAGTGGATAAATAATTGCAACTTGAGAAAGTATAGGATTGTGTGATGGCAAACATTTGGACAAATTGTTGTTTATGATGAGAATATACTCCGTCACAAACGTAAATGGATCAAATAATATTCATTTTGGTAGACAAAGATAAACTCATATGTTACTTACAAACTTTGTCTTTCTTGATCAAATAATATTATTTGATCCATCATTAGTTTATAACGGATATCTCTGTTACCGGTAGACTTACTCGAAAATTGGAGCCTGCGTTCATGAATCATGACATTGCTTTTGTACTAAGAAAATTGGTGCTCACTTTCTTACATGGCCACATGTCTGTTCATGACTATGTCAAATCCCACGTTCATTCACACTACCCTATTTTCTCTGTTTTCTTAGTGGATCAATCCCAGTAAAAATCAAAAGTCTCAACTTTTGGGTTTTATTGGTCAACTAGTTGTCTTGTGCAACTAGGTTTATTTGTTGCTCTACTTTACAGTAGTATTTCTTTTGCATTATTACTATTATTATGTCATCTTCACTGAAAATTCATTCATGCACACCACTTGTTTGATCTGTTGTCTCACAGAAACCAGAGATGTATCCTGTACTTGTTGATCCTGAATTAATTAACCCTGACCTGAAATACATTCCCGATTTGCAGTCTAACTTTGCCAGTGATTTTCAAAATGGTTATGGTGAGGTTTTCCAAAACCCTGATTTTGCCGGCGGAAATGGAATTGGAAATGAAAGCTGGAGGAATAATAATGCAGATTCAGATGCAGATGCAGGAAAAATCCCTGATTTTTCTGATGCTTGCATCAAATTCCTGGGTGACATTCTGTTGGAAGAGGGTTTAGATGAGACTCCTGCAACTGTGGAGGGGTACAGAGCTTTGCAAGCAACTGAGAAATCTCTGTATGATGCTCTTGGACAGCAGTATACTCCTGATGATCATGAGCTAGTCTCATCTTTGCAACGGAATGACGGTTTTACTGGGAGTTTTGGTGGTGTTCAATTTCATCATAATACTGAGCCGAAGACAATGTCGAAGAAAATGCCAGTGGAGGGGTTTCTGAGTTTGGATGACCTTTCTAATTCCCTTTTGCAACTCAACTCTAAGTCATCTGGGTCTAGAAGCAGTGAGGATTCAAGCTCAAGGGATAAGGTAGCGACCTCCCCTGTTAGCACACTTACCTCGGAAGAGAAGAAACCGGTGGCCTGGATTCCAAGAAGAAATAAAAACCGTCAAAGGGATGAAGTTGGTAATGAAGACAATAGGGGTAACAAGCAGCAAGCATCTTCAAATGAAGATTATGTTGAGATGGAGGCATATGATGATGTGCTGTTATTTAGGGAGGACAAGGTTGATGCTTCCACCCCTAAGAGTGGCTTCTCATCTACTGAAGTGAACGAGGAGAAGTTGTCGTCGAAGAAAGGGTCTAAAGGTCGAAGCACACGAGGTAAGAAGTCGAGTGGTTTGGTAGAAGAGGTTGATCTTCGGGCTCTACTCAATCATTGTGCTCGAGCTGTTTCAAGCTTTGATCTTAGGACTGCAAATGAAAGGCTTAAGCAAATAAGGCAGTATTCGTCTCCATATGGAGATAGCATTGAGAGGGTTGCCCATTATTTTGCTAATGCTCTCGAGGCTCGCATAGCCGGTACTGGCTCCACAGTTACCGCTAACATCGTTCATGCACAAATCTCGGCATCTGATTTTCTAAGGGCATATAGGGTCTATGTTACAGCAATTCCTTACCAAAGGATGACATATTTTCTTTCCAACCGCAGAATCCTCAAGGTGGTTGAGACTGCCAAGAAAGTCCACATTATTGACTTTGGTATACTACTGGGCCTGCAATGGCCCTGCCTGATCCAGGCTCTTTCAAAGCGAAAGGGTGGCCCACCAGAGCTCCGTATCACCGGGATTGATTTCCCCCAGCAAAGGTTTCGACCAGCAGAGAGGGTTGAGGCGACAGGACGTCGCTTGAATGGGTATTGCCAGAGATTTGATGTTCCCTTTAAATATCAAGCTATTGCCAAGGACTGGAATAGCATTAAGCCTGAGGATCTTAAAACTGAGAGTGATGAAGTAGTGATAGTCAACTGTATGTGTCGGTCTGGCACTCTACTTGATGAGACAGTTGAGGCCGATAGCTCAAAAGACGCATTTTTGAGGTTGGTTAAACAATTAAAGCCTAGTCTTTTCGTTCACGAGGTTATCAATGGCAGCTTCAATGCTCCGTTTTTCCTAACCCGGTTCAAAGAGTCACTGTTCCATTATTCGGCCCTTTTCGATGTTTTTGAAGCGACTATACCCCGAGAAGAGCATATCAGGCAGTTGATTGAGAGTGAGATTTCGGGGAAAGAGCTGTTGAATATCGTGGCGTGTGAGGGTGAAGAGAGGATTCAAAGGCCAGAGTCATACAAGCAATGGCAGATGCGGTCAGGTAGAGCCGGATTAAAGCAACTTCCGTTAGACCGGGAGCTGTTGAAGGAAGCAAAGGCTGTGGCTAAGGCTAACTACCTAAAAGACTTTGTGGTGGATGAAGACAAGAACTGGCTGCTACAAGGTTGGAAAGGAAGAATCTTTTGTGCTCTCTCCTTTTGGCAACCTACTTAATTGTTACCCTTTCTTTGTTTACTTTGATGTATAATGTAGGAATGTTTTGAGGAACTTTCATCACTTTTCAGGGTCAAAATCTCGTACCTCATTCGTCTTTGATCATTTGTTCATTGTTCACTGAAATCCCTTAAACAAGTGATTAAAGTTGATCAGGCCCCCTGTGTTACTCGGACACGCCTGATTTCAGGCGTGTCCCTTGTCAAACACGACACGCAGTAGACCCATGACCGACATTCTAGGTTTGGACACGACATAGACACATTCAACATATTAAGGAGAGGGAGATAAAAGATTACCCCTCGTGAGCGTGATTAGTGGGAAAGGTTAGCCATAGAAGAGGCAAAAATCTTGCTGATCTTCATGTATCGGAGTGTCTGAGTAACTAGGCTCAGGTTTTTGTTCATCTAAAGGGGAACCAAGTTATCTGCCATAAGAAATACTCCCTCCATTTATTAATGTTCTTCCCATATGCTTTATACACGTTTATTAAGGAATAAGAATAAAGAATGAAAATGGGAGAAAAGTTGATACAAGTGGGGTCATAGTAGAAAGTATTAGAAAATGAAGATGTGAGAGACTAATACGGAAAGAATAGAAATGGGTAGAATATTAATAAATGATCCAAAGTGGAATATGGGTAGAACATTAATAAATGGAGGGAGTAGTATATAAAAGAAAATGAACATTGTATGAATAAAATGATTTTGTGCGAGTTTAGTAGAAGTTTTTCTGATTTTATTCATTCTATTCTAGTTTTACTTTGATTGGTTCTCTAAATATGTTACCTTGACGGTTCATATAATTTGCGTGGACACTCAACACCTCATATGCGTGATACAATTAATCGAGTATGAGTAACATAGCTTGTTAGCAACGTTGGATTATCGTGTTTCAAGTGTTTGAAGATGATTTTGACAATGCTATCAGGCTGTTTTCATCTGGTCGCTGCATTATCCATGGTTGACTTGATACAAGTGTTAAGATTGATGGCAATGACAATACCACTTGCTGTAACGTCTTTTGTTCTACTACTGTAGAGAATTTCCGGAAAGAAAAAAGTCGATTTCACATTTAATGAATCTCAGATATCTCATCTTCAATTAGCAAAAGCTGTGTTTTTACATTTACGCATGTTTAATTAGCATGTCTGGCATGATACGTCACTGCGACACTTCATAAAAATAGAACAGCTTCACAAAATTAGCGTACACAACTTACGCTTGCTCGGAGTATCAAACACGGATGTGTGCTCAAATGGAGTCTCAACTATTTACAGACAAACATTCACATTTTTGGCGAAAAAATGAAGCTGTCTAAAGTGTCAATACAAAGTCTCAAGTGCTAGAGACTGCTGCACTAGGTGATATGAACTGTCGGAGTACCATTAGTACAGCATTCCTGAACTTGTTGCCAAGTCCGACCAACATAGGGTTATCATTTATGCCGGTTTCCAACAGGAAACAGCGCTTAGAATCCGTCCTTTCCAACCCTGGACCATCCAGTGCCTATCTTGATCCACCATAATATCCTTGTGGTAATTAGCCTTGACCATAGCCCTAGCTCTATTCACCACATCTTGGTCTAACCCAACCTGCGTAAACCCGACTCTCAGGTGCCTCATCTGCCACTGCTTGTAACTCTCGGGCCTCTCAATCCTCTCGCTCCCTTCACACGCTACTATGTTCATCACATCTTTTCCATAGAGGTAACGCTCAATCAGAAGCCTCTCCTGGTCTTCTCTAGGCATCGTGGCTTCAAACACGTCAAACAAAGCCGAGTAATGATACAACGCCTCCCTAAAACGGGTTATGAAAAATGGAGCATTGAATGTCCCATTCACGACACCGTGGATGAAAAGTTTAGGATTCAAGCTTTTGATCAGCTTCAAGAAACAATCCCTTGGGCTATCTATTTCAACACTTTCATCGGGAAGCTTTCTTGATTGGTAAAGACAGGAAACGACAACAAGTTCATCCTCTTCGATTTTGAAGTCCTTGGGTTTCAAGGTATGCCACCTTTGGGCAATGGCTTGAAACTCAAAGGGTACTCCAAATCTCTCGCAATAACCTGCAAGCCGGCTTCCTGTTTCTTCAATCTTTTTGGCGGGTTTCAAACCACTCTGTGGAAAATCCACCCCTGTGATCCGGATCCTGGGAGGCCCGCCACGTCGTCTTGAGAGAAGCTGAATGAGGCAAGGCCATTGAAACCCAAAAAAGATCCCAAAATCAATGATATGGATCTTTGTTGCATTAGCAGCCAACTTGGCAATTGTCTGGTTTGCTAAGAAATAGGATGTTCTCTGGAAAGGTACAGCTGACACATACAGCTGGTAACCCTTCAAGATCTCAGCTGATGAAATCGGTTTTCCAACAAAATCTCGGTACAGGTCAGATCCCGTCCCAGCCAAGCGTGCCTCAAGACCATTAGCAAAGTAATAGGCTACTCTTTGAACACTATCCCCGAATTCCGAAGCATGCTGCCTAATTTGCTTCAGTAGCTCATTAGCATTAATAAGATCAAAGCTTGCTACTGCTGTTGCACATTGAATTAAAAGATTCCTAAGATCCACCACATCACCTCCTTTGTTACTCTTTCTCTTTGATTTCCGCCGACTTTTAGACCCTTTGGAAATCTCAGCAAACTCGATCAGCAGGCTACCACCTCCCACTTCATTACCTGTATTTTTCCTACTACAAGGTGAAATATCATCTTTTCCTTCTTCGCAGATCAACACATCATCAAATCTCTCCATTTCAACATATTCCTCATTACTAGAGGCCATTTGCTTACTACGCCTTCCCTCTTCTACTTCACCCATACTGATACTATCCCTCTCATGGTTCTTTCTTCCCCTCGATCCATTAACAAAACCCTGAAGAGGAAGAAGGTCAGTTTCAGCAGCAAAAAGAGTGCTGACAGGAGAATCTGCAAAATCCCTGGAGATGGAGGCAGCATTAGAAGAGAGGGTTTGGTCAGACAGCGAACACGACTCGACCAAATCCGAGTTGTGAGGCCCAAGAGCATCATATAGAGACTGCTCAGTGGCTCTAAGAGCATGATACTGCTGCAAGGTGGCAGGTCTGTCATGTAAAGAATCCTCTTCCATGAGAATATCATTGATGAACTTAAGGCAAGCATCAGGAAAATCAGGGATGTCATTAGGGTTTGAGGTATGAAACAAGAAATTATGAAATGGGTCATCTGAATCTGAGAATGTGGGATTCTGAACTAAACCATGGTCAGTCTGCAAAAACCCAGTTATGGGTTGTTCAGAATGAGATGGACCAAAATGAGAGTACATAACAATAATAATTGTACGTATAAAACTAACTAATAATTGCAACACAAAAAAGAAATAGCAGGAAAACAAAAGAAAGATCCCAAATTTAGGAGGAAAAAGAAAGACCCCAAATTTAATTGGCAACTGTTAAGATAAGGTTTTGCAGAGAGAACCCCATCACATCACATCACATCAAATAAAAAGAAATTTGAGAAAGACTGAAGAACATCAGCAACAGCCAACAGCAATAATAAAAGAGCAAATATTTGAAAGTTTTGACTTTACTTAAAACAGCTTCAGGTATATATACATACATACATATGATGATGATGATGATTGATGATTGATGATTGATGAGATAGTAATGTGAAAGTACAAGATGTATTGGGTGAGAGATGGAGTACACAATTAAAGCAAAACTTGACTTGTTTTCCTATAAAGTCAAAACCCTAAGAAGCTTCATGGAACATACACTAGCTACTCTACCCATTAGTCCATTACTGTATGTCTCATTCAGTCACTAACCATGTCTAGGACTATATCAAACTACTTTGGTCCATGAAATTATGGGAGCATTATAGTCTTATGTGAGACCGTCTCACGATAACTTATCCTAAAACCTATTAATAGAAATATAATAATAATAAAACTAACTACTTTCTATGTGAGGGATCTTATCGTGAGACTGTCTCATGCAAGAATTTGTGGCTAAAAAAATGTCACTTGCACTTGTCACCATAAAAATCCATTTATATTATATTGATCACCTTCATATAAACCGTGATAGTGTCCACTCAAAATCTTTAAATAAGTCTAATAAGAAAGTTGTCAAAATTTTGTGATAATTTTATACAAAAAAAATGTTATTACTCCTTATCTCTCCATAAGGTTCACTCTTTTCTTCTTATTGAGTGGTCACTCAATAAATATCACACGTTGCTTTATTCCTATTTTATCATTTTTGTGATCTCGTATATTTTCATCAACTTTCATATAGCACCATACATTTTTATTCTCCTTAATATCCACAAATTAAGAGGGGGTTAGTGAATGTCTTCGAAAGACGGGTGGAGTATATATATATAAGAGCACGCTAGCCCGGACGTCTTTAAGAAGATCATGTGGTACAGTTGAATGGGATCCTGAACTAGCGCCTCGCGGATACCACTAGACAATAGCTAGACTAAGAATTGTTTGGTAAACATGAGAATAATATACGTGAAATGTATGAACTTGTTGAATTAAAGGCGCATGTACTTTCACAAGATTCTGAGAATCGTCGTTGATTTACATAGATATGTGCAAATGCAATGTCATGTGCCTGCCTAATCACCGCCCATCTTTAATAATATCCACAAAGGTGTTCCTTAAAACAGATGCTCCATGTTGTGCTTTTGTCTCATTCTCTTTAACCGTCCTAAGTTTAACAAAAAGTTGGTTAATTTGAAATCATCTTTACTTATAGACGAATAGACGATAATAACTAATTTATCTTAAGGGGCTCGCTTGGGATGGGGTAATTATTCCGGGATAATATAGCAAAAATGAACTAGATATGAAGAATAATTACCCCATTGGGGGTAATGCATTACTTGAGGGGAGTAATAATTCACCCAAAAGCCAAAATAAGCTAGATTAGCTTAATTTTCTCCATTTTCGCTTAGTATCATCATTATTTTCTATCATTTTCTAATTCATTTTTGTTCTATTACCCCCAAAATAATTACCCCATCCCAAGCGAGCCCTATTCTTTAATTTTACGGTCAAAGAGTGGACTATGACTGATCAGTGGGCAGTGGCCGGCCAGGTCAAGTTAATCCAGGTTGCGACCACATACCATGTTTGGAGAGAGGGAATAGTTGTTGAAAATTCAAACCTTAATCATTCACAAGCCCACGACCATTGACCATTACTTTTGTGAGTTACTCGTACTCGTATTATTTAGTGAGATGAAGAAAAGGGTAGACGTCAACAGTGACGCATTTCATCACCATACTCAGATCTACCACTTCACGTTATTGCCTTCTCACTCAAGTTTTGGCATTCTAGAATCTGGGGTGAAAACTGAAGAATCTTCCAATGGCAAGAATACTACTACTACTACTACATTATGTTCATAAAGTTACAAATATCAGCTAGAGTATTGATTGAAAATGTTACATGCAAAACCTAGAACATGGGTACGCTAGCGTTCCTTCCTCTTGCTGTGCGACTTCTTCTGTGGCACGAGAACATTGAAGTCCAGCTTGTCACGCTTCTGAGAACTACGGTCCTCACTGGGAGAAGGTTGCTTATTACCTTCCCCATCCTTTTGTAGCTTCTTTGGATGGCTTTTCTGAGACCCTGCCTTTGCCTGCTTCCTTTTCAGTTTCCCGTTAACATTATTAGGGTCATCTAACTCCATGTTTGATGCCCGATTTTCCCTATCATTTCACAGACAAGTATGAGAATTGCAATGTCCCTACTCCCTATGGTCAATTCGACATCTATGTATATTGACTAGATCCTTTTGTATATTTAGTTCTATTTCTATTGCGAGTATATAATACGTATAAAGTATTAAAAATTGAAAATCAATGTAAATATAAC
Organism: Agrostemma githago; assembly: GCA_958450325.1. Lineage (NCBI taxonomy): Eukaryota > Viridiplantae > Streptophyta > Magnoliopsida > Caryophyllales > Caryophyllaceae > Agrostemma > Agrostemma githago. The sequence goes on along the minus strand of OY288252.1, from coordinate 58,583,157 downwards.
ATGAACATTTCAAACAGGACATCAGAAGCAAATTTTGAAATTTCTGGCAAAGTCATTAACTACAATGACTTCTTTAGGTTCGATAACACCAACACAAGTCTTCTAAATTCACGTACCTCTCATTGCCCCTTCCAGATTGAAAGGCAGATGAAGTTGACGCTTCTGCTTCATGACCATTAGCAGCCTCCTCCTCTTTCAGTTTCTATCAAGACGAGCTTCAAAATAAGAATCAAAGGGGAACAAAAAAGCGGAAGGTCCATAGAACTCGAGAAGGAAATGCTAAGACCATGATACTCACATCAATTACAGGATTGAAATTCTGAAAAGACATACGACCACTGACGGTGCCAGGTTGAGGATCTCCTTCCATTATGACCACACTGCACATATATCTTTGGGATATTAAAGTTCAGTTTTAAAATGGCATGGAACAAATTTTACTGAATGTCCAGCGCAAAGAAAAGATGAGAAGCAGACACTATCTTCTTTTGGAATCATCTTCGAGTGTGCCTCTAGAGTCTAGACACAACCCCGTGTTGTAAACTAAAAATTGCCTTATCAACATTGATTAACATTGATGTATCACATAATAAAACTATAGAAGTATGAGATAACCGTCAGCAACAACAGATGCGAACAAGCATGATCGAAAATACTATTCACAAGTGCCATTCATTTTCCAAGGAGTGAAAGTTTTATTATTATTTTGGCTTTAGAAGAGAGTGAACTAGATCAAAATGCTTCTTAATATGTGTGATTTCTTTTCATTGAGCAATAGATGTATATGAGTATATTTGCCTTCAGCTATAGATCAACTAGAAACAAACTCTTTTTAATAAGAGGGGAGGATGTGTGTCGAAACTCCAACCTTCACGCCTCAGAGGTCCCGTTTGGTTCAATTGCTTGGAGTGAAATGGATTGAAATATGAATCCATAGAGGCATGGGTTCTTAAGTCCATTCCATGAAAATATTGTTTGGTTCATCAAGGTCTAAAAGAGGGAATGGAGTTTGAAACCCATGGGAATAAGTGGGTATGGGATTCCAAAGGGTCATTCCAAAATCCCTCAACCAAACATTGGAACGGAGGCATTCCATCCCAAAGAACAAGACCAAACACCCCGGGGCGAACTTGACTTAATACCAACTCAGTGAGCATATGAAAGCCTAATACTTTCAGAGAAATGCCAAATTACACGAACTTAATAAACAACTCACAATCTAAAGGTGCGATTACTTGACTAGAAAGTAGAAACAGAATAACAACAATTGCCAAACTACTGTATCTCCCGGCAGCAATGACAAGTTGATAACAAATGAAAATGACTTGGGAGGATCATGATGCAATTGTTTTTTGATTGGACTCGTGGCAGCGTAAATATATCCCCCACCAAACCAACTTACAATTAAAACACGGGAAATTGCATCGATCCTTTCCCTCCAAATCCCTTCATCGAAATAGGGTGTAATTCTAACACCATAACAAAATGCTAAAACACTAACAAAGACTAGAGTTGGAAGCAGAAATCAAAGGCAATACCATTTTCTATTAACATTACTAGGGGGAACAAAATTCCCAATTGGCATTGGTTCTTCCTGTTCCTTCTTAGTTTTCTCCTCCTTCTGGGCTGCCCTTTGCATAAACTTTTACCAGCAAATTCCAATAAATCCCATCACAAAAATCAAAAAGAGCAAAACTTTGTAAGATCCTCTTGTTACAAAATCCTAATACTCCAGTTAAAATCACAAAAAAAAAAATCCCACATAAATTTAGCACAACCCAGCTCAAATCTCAATATTACTCCTACATAGGTAAATTAGGTAGCAAAAACACATACAGTAATAATTTTAAAACAAAAAAAAAAAAAAAAACAAGTAAAAGGAATTACCACATGAAAATACGCAGAACCCAGTTCAAATCTCAAGATTATGAAGCCAAATTTAAGCAACATAAAAAAAAAAAGAATTACAAGAATAATGTTGAGGGAGCAAATTACCTTTAAATTCTTCAAAACACTAGACATCTCCGTTTTACCCATGATTTTTGAAGGTAGAATTTTTTTTCTACCTTCAAATTTAATTTTGAGGGTTTCTGGGTTGGTGGAATTTGGTTGATTAGGGTTTCGCAGAAGAAATTCTGCTGAATTACCTAGAATTAAGTTCTCCTTGTCCTTGATCCGGTGTCATGCAGGGCAGGATACTAGTCCGTTATAGCTACGGACTGTAGTTTGGTTTGTGGATTTACGAGAGCCCAAAGCCACGTCCGTGATATGTACTGTAATATTTTGATTCTATAAATCCGGCTCACCAAAAAGCACCCTACTTGAGTCAGATAATTTCCTTTTTTTTTTTTTTTTTTTTTAAATTTCCGAATTCGGGATTTATCTCATAGGATTATAACAAAAAAATCACCAAATGTTCGATGCTCCTCGGAACTCGACCCTCCCAAACTCGTCTACCGAAACCATGAGCTTGAAATTGAGTTAGCTCATGGGCGACACAATTACATTGACGCGATACAAAATCCCCAACTATATGCTCAAAGTTACTACTAAAATCGAAAATATCATCAATTATAAGGAAAATATTACTCTGACCCTTGTTTCCGCTCTTGATAAACTCGATAACCATTTTGAAATCGCTCTCCATTACTATCCGACTATGACCATGTCTCTGTGCCTCCTTCACGCCCTCAAGAATTGTCTCCGCTTCACGAAATTCCATTCATCCGCCCCTTCGTATACTAATAGCAGCCCTGCTGGCCCCACTGCGTCCCAGCAACCCCAAACCTCCCTCCTTAAGACTCGCATCGCAATTAATCTTAATTCACTATTGGATTAAGACATGTTTTATGCTCCTCCATCTCGCTAGCCTACATTTCGCATAGGAGGTCATGAACTCGTCTCACCACGGCCCCAACCATTGGTTGCTTCCCATCTAATACCACCTGTTCCTTGCTTCCCACATTGTCGAACAACCCATCATTAACTTCACCTGCTCCTCTTCCTCCATCCCTTCCACCTAGTTCCGGATGATCCTATGCTCAATTTCTCTCTTCGAATCCACACCTATTTCGTCCCAAATTCCCACACTCCAACCATAGCCTTTAGTTATATGTAAACATACTTCTCGTCGGACCCATAAACAGGACATATTGTGTCAATATATATTAGGTAATCGGCGAGCAATATTACCTTTGGTCATGATGGCCTTCGAGCATAATTATCAAAAGAACACATGGGGTATAAATTTTGACCCCCAAATACGCGTTCAAAGCCATTTCTCACGAGTATAGTCGGTCATCCACTGCTCCGCGTTATCTTGCTCAGCTAGTAAGCCATAAACGGATTTCACCGAGAAAACGTCGTTCTTCACCAACTCCTAGCCCCAAACATCCTCTGATTGACGGTTGCTCAACTTGATATTACATTTAGCTTCATGCTCACGAGGAAGGAGCAACACGCATATCAAAGTTCTATTCCATGTACCATCTGCCTTAATTAACTCAGCTACTACCATGGTTTCACTATTGACTGCCCGATGTGTAAGAATGTGTCTCGAATTATGCCTTTGTATCCATGGATCGCTCCAAACTTTCAGCCCTAGTCCATTCCCTATTCTCCATTTAGCTCCCCTCAAAATCATATCTTTTGCCTCCTATATTCTTTTCCACGTATAGCTCAGATTGCCATTTAACTCCGATTGAACAAAAGAGCTATTTTGGTAGTACTTAGCCCGTAATATGCAAGCTAAAAGGCTTCTTGTGTCGGTAGTTAACCTCTAGGCTTGTTTTCCTAGTAGAGGCATGCATGTTAAATTTATGAAAGTCTCGAAATCCGAGCCCGCCCCCTTTAGCGCTTTCGGTTTGCATAATTTCTGCTACAAAAGCCACGAGATCTTCCTTTTACTATTCTCAAAGCCCCACCAAAATTTCGATATCATTGATCGCAATGCAAATCCTCGCAAAAACTACTGGGTAGTTTGAATACACTTATAACATAGGTAGAATAGATTGGCTTACGACATTTATCATGAAACATCCCCATTGATTGAAGATGTCCTATTTATGAGCTCAAATGACTAGTGCTTAAAGGGATTGAAAGTAATACTCATATCAACAAAGTACACTTTATTTTTTGATCATCCATGCAAAAAAAACTCGCAGTTAAGCGTGCTTGGCTGAGACTAGTCTAAGGATGGATGACCTCCTGAGAAGGTTTCCAGGATGTGCATGAGTGAGGTCAAAATGCGTTGGAAAAGACTCGTGTTGGTCTCTGTGGGACCACTACAAAGACTGACGAGCTACCGCGACTAACATTTCTGGTCCTAGTTTGAGCCGGAATGTTACAAATGGTATCAGAGCAACCCGCGACCGTGCATTTGGCACCTAGCGGGCAGGGCCAACCCATTAAATGTGGAGGCCCTGTTCCAACTTCAATATGGAGGCCCTTAGTATTTGTAGACACCCACATTTTGACCGCCAGGTGTCTATAGCAGTTCCCGCCAAACACTCGATGATGATCGGATGCAAACATGCTTTAATGGACTCGGATATGGGCTCGAAATCATGGACATTTGGCTTGGGCTTATTACGGAGTACAAATCTTACAAAACCAACCTCAAGTCCAGGCCCAGTGGGTTGTTTCGAGTCAAATAAGACTAATTTGGGTCGAATCCGGCACCAGGGGCAAAACCGTCTTTTAGCGACCGGGTCAAACCCGGTCAAAGATATTTTTTCCCGAGTCACACGAGCCAGCCGTGACACCACACGTCCGGTTTGGACTCAAACACCACAAAAAATCAGCTTCGAAAATATTAAATAAATCCATTCAAGGATAGAATTCGATCTCAAGTAGGAATTCTATCCGAAAACCGAATCAGATACTCGACCAAGCATGAGCTCGGCCGAAATACTCCACCAACCAGCCGAGATTCATTGCTTCTTCACCAAGCAACGGAATTTACGTTCCTCTCGACTTCCTACATTTCCTATCCTAAGCGGTAGTTCCAATCCAACTACTTCTCCTAGCCAAGGTCGGGAATACTCCTATAAATAGCCCCTTGCACAACACATGAAGGACACATCTAACATTCAACATCCATCTTCAACATACAAACTATCTACTATCAACATTCAAAAAATAATTTCATCTACGATCTCAAGCAAAAATAGCATCGAAATACCAAAAAATAGCCCGACGAACCCGACCCCACCATCCGGCCGAAATCCGTCACCTCACACGTCAAAAAACCGCACCATCCTAAACTCATCCACATCGTCTCGATGCTCCCGTGCCTAAGCCACTGTCCGACGAGCTCTATCCCGAGAAAACAAAGCATGTAGGTTGATGGTGTAAATCAAACCCGACTCTTCTCCTTCTCTCCACCTTTCTCACGTTTTTTTTTGTTTTTTTTTCGTCGTGTCGTCGGTCGTTTCGTTTTTTAATATGGGTCGAGGTCGCATATTTTTTTTCTAATAACGATATTAAGATATTTTCATAAAACAAAATGTTCTCAAAATACGATATTGATTCTCTAATCAAATATCGTATCTATTAAGAACTAAATTAAATCTCGTTGATGCTAATAAAATCGTTACATCTTTTTAACAAAATTCGACGATTTTTTACGCGAAGAGAATTAACATATTTTTTTTCTTATTTTCGTTCAAATTTTTTTTTTTCTCTTTTCGTTCAAAACAAACTTTTTTTCAAAACCTTTTCTAAAAGCATTCCGACTATTTGATATCGATTTCATAATCGAATATCGGATACGTCGAATATCGAAAATATAAATCGAGTATAAATTAATCCATATTTGTACGCAATTTATAAATATCGGCGATTTTCGATAAATAAAAAAACCCGGACAGACCCCCACGCGAGTCGCACGCCTATCAGGCGACTCGCGCGGAGGCCTGGATGGCCGAGCCATCTTTTTCTCGTTTTCTCGTCTTTTTTTATTATTTATTTTCGGATCTTACATAAAAAGCGACTTTCGTGACGTATTTTCAGATTTCGATAAATACTTTTTTAGACCTCGGTCAACACGTGTTAATCCATCACATGTCATAAAAACCTTTTTCAAAATCACGCATATTATTGTATTTACATCTTTATTCGATTTATTCAATCGTTACTAACTCGTTTTCTCGTGTTTGTAGCAATTTCTTTCTTTTGTTTTATTAGACTAAAGCGAACCTCACATGCTAAAATAACTTTGACGTTATCAGTTTAATATGCATTAAACGACTTAGCAACCCATTTAATTTTTTTCTCGCATGCTTAGGGAAAATAATGTTTGCATATCATTCAACCGTCGAACTAACGCGTGTACACCAAAAACGAACGATATCTTAGTAAAGGCCGCTAAGTGCGGGCGGGGTTGGGTGTTCTTAGTGAACTTCCCAACACGTACCCTCACCCCTTACTCAGAACCATGGTTTCCGGATGCCCGAATCCATTGGCAACGAGAGTCATTCAATACACGATATCCGATAATGTCGGTATCGGTATCATAATGCAAAGGGACGAACCCAATAAACTCTGACATCGGAAATGGGCCGTATTTTGTACACGGCCCACTACGACATAGAGTGGGGGCCCGAACTCCCACAAAGTTCGGTGGCGACTCCTACTTCGATTTAAATTTCAATTTGACCATCTCATATGGAGATTCATTCGCCTTCCCAAACCCGCGCGTGGCCGCGTCGGGGTGGGCCTATGTCATGTCCACAATTTGGCGACTCCGCTGGGGATCAACTGATGAGTCACTTACCATCGGCATCCCTAAGGTGAGACCCGAAAAGAAATCGTTCGAATAGTAATGTACACGTTTTAGTTCAATGGTTCATGCATAACCCAATTCTTTCCCGGGCCGGTTACTTGTGACCGACGTCCTACTATACCACGGTGCTTTCCTAAATGGGCGCACTAAAGACTTCGATGGCGGAACTCGCATGGGTTTTACGACAGGTTCTAAGACCAACTCGGCTTAGGAAGACCGTCCTGATTTGCGAGAAAGCTATCGTCGTTGGTATAGACCCTATTCGACCGACCGAGACTTAGACTAAGAGCATACATGGCGTCATTATACTGTTTCCGTGACTACATGCTACTTGATCCATGTCTCGTCTTTTCAAAAACCGTCATTTTCAAAAATTTGCATCCTTTTCAAACCTATCCATTTTTCAAAACCCGGAAAGCTACCGAATTTAGGACTTGATTTTGACTCAAAAATAGCCTATTTTTAGCCGAATTCTAAGGGAGGCCCACCTTTCACAAGTCACCCGTTTAAGTGTCTTTTCCGAGTCAACCTTTTACAAGGCGTAGCCCTATAACAAAAGGTCCGTGACCCTTACGTCTAAGGGTCACTCGTCCGACACTCGAGTCTTAACAAAATCTTCAATCCCACTCGGGGGCTGTCCCCCACCCGAGCAGTCAACCACGGTCATCCTAAGGGCACCCCACGTTCATCATACACTGGCGTCCTTATGATGCCTTCTTTGAGTCGTTCCTATGCTACGAATACTCGAGTCACCTAGGGTTAGGTCACCACGGTTGGTCCGAGCACGCGGCGCGGTCAAACACGGTCGCCCTGTTTTTGGACTCACCCTTATGCAGCTCGGGTCTAATTCGCGGTCGTTACCTTGTCTAGGTCGACGTTCGGGTATCCCGATCCAAGAGTCTTTGTCATCCCGTCACCCCGGGCCATGTCTAGTTTGACTCCTTCTCTTGCATGTACGCAAAACCGAGCTTAGGCGAGTTCTAACACCCGTCATTTCTTCCGATCAGGGACCCTATGAGTGAGGCGCTACCAAACCACAGCAAATCCCGCGCCGTCGAGAAAGGGGATATCCAGGGGAGTATGCTTATGCTGCCTTGCTCCATTAACAATATCTTCTCAAAAATCAATACCGCCCTAGATAACCTAAATGCCAGGGTGACCACCATCAAAGAAGACCTTGTAAGAACCCGATCCCGTCTAACACAGCTAGAGCGGGTAAGGCAGCCAATCACCCAACTGGGCCATTTGAAGGGTGAACATTCTTACGAAACTGTCCGATACCCTCAAGATGGCAAGACCGAGAGAGGTAACCCTCAAGTCACCTCTCGAAGATCAATAACCAGTCAGAAGTAAGGACATTTACCCACTTGGATATGTCCTACACTGTCGCTTTCCAGAGGTTGGTTTCGAAGGGCCTAATATCACCTATAGGCCCAACAGTCGACCCACCTTCAGAAAGGCGCTCCAAGGCATGGAACGCCGAGCATTACTGCAAATTCCATAGAGGGAGGGGACACGATACAGAGCTGTGCTGGAAACTGAAACACCTTATCCAAGATTCCCTCGATGCCGGGAGGACTCCCGTTTTGGATATCACTTGCAAAGCCCCTCATGGACTACACAGGGCCCGGTGACCAAAGCATCCAATCTACCTCCCATGCATCCAAGAGTCCGGATTTGATTTAAGTCCGAGTCTGAGTCCGAGTCTAGGATATATTATTTATTCCAAAGTCAGAGTCAGAGTCAATTGTATTCCGTCATCTTTCCAAAATTCAATAAAATCAGCTTTTCTATTTTATCATATATACTTTCCTTATGTGTTTCCGAGAACATGATGAACACCGTCATACACTGCGAGCACATGCACGTGACTATAGGCACATCTATAACGACTGCAGGAAACCGAGCCCGTGTTTTCCTTTTACCTATTCCATGTCTGGTATAGAAAAGCCACATAACTACCCGTAGCAGGAGCGATATCGAATCCTATGACAAATCTAGGTAGTCTCCTAGTTTGGGTTCAAGACGGGAGGCAAGCCCGTTTCCCACAATAAACACCCATCCAACAAGATCAACCAATCCCTACCTCAGGTGTTAGTTTGACAAAAAAAAAAAAACTAGACGAAAAAAAAAATCAAAAGTCCAAGAAATAAAAGAAAAACTGGACGAAAAGAATTCAAAAGTCCAGGAAAGAAGCAAAAGGCCGAAACAAAAAAAACAGGTCGTTATCAAAAAAAAGAGAGGCACCCATGACCGAGGTTAAGCGGTCAATCCAAATCAAAAACCCATGACCGGGGCTAAAAGGTCAACCAACAAAAAAATTCAAAAAACCCATGATCGTGGTCAACGGTCAACTCGAGTGAAAGTCCCTTGACCAGGTACGGTCAATTCAAAAAAAATATCAAAACCCTTATCGTCAAATAGGGGAGCAACAATCAAGCTGGTCAGCTAACACCACACTCAGCCTTCCCACATTACAACCTTCAAGACCTTCCCGAGACCCAGGCCTGAGACAGCCCGGAATTTTGAGGATTCAAGCTCCATAGGATACCCCTAACCATTAGGGCCAGACATGGAAACCAGATCCCGCATTATCAAAACTTATCCCGATCAAAGTTTGAGCCATTTTACTCGACTTCCCCTCGACATAACAAAATTCACAATCACCATACAAAGACCCGAGAACAAAACTCGTTAAAATCCCCGAGAGCAAAACTCGTTAAAATCCCCGAGAGCAAAACTCGTTAAAATCCCCGAGAGAAAAACTCGTTAAAATCCCCGAGATCAAAACTCGTTATAGTCCCCGAGAGCAAAACTCGTTAAAGTCCCCGAGAGCAAAACTCGTTAAAATCCCCGAGAGTAAAACTCGTTAAAATCCCCGAGAGTAAAACTCGTTAAAATCCCCGAGAGCAGAACTCGTTAAAATCCCCGAGAGCAGAACTCGTTAAAATCCCATCCCAATTCTTCTCATTCAAACCAGTTACCAACCCCAAACACGGGAATCAACTTGCAGTCGGCATAGAACATGCCCAAATAATTCACACCACCTCTAGGGGCTACTCCGGAGAATGCTCACAGTCACAGGATCAACATCCTAACTATTCTAGCCCTTTGATCAAGACATCATTGGGAATGCACCTAGCCTACACCATCGCTATGGCTAGTTACGCACAAAGTCCTATTAGACTAGGCACCATAATATATCTTCCAATACACTGAACTACGGCTTGGTTTGATTTCACTACACGTGAATACGTAGGCAGCCTTTCAACAGAGGCACAACCACCTACATTGACACACATTCAAAAAGCACCATCATTCCGGTCACGACACTGTCATGTTCTCAACAGTTAGCTTTGTTGTCCCGGGGGCTTCTCCTAGGCAGAAGTTCTCCATCCACTCACATAATCCAAAAACTTTCAAAAACTAGCCTCCTTTCTATAGTGTGTCCTAGTACTCGGCTCAGTCGAAGACAAGAATCTATCAGGACTCGAGGCAATGCCCACTTTGGAAATGTACCCTAAAATCAAAAATCCAGAAGAGCACTAGACTACAACAGTCTCATTACAGACTATCGCAATTCCCCCATAGCACATCCTTCCCATAACGAGGATTCGACCATGTTGCCACTCGCCTAGGCTACGGAATAGCGTAACTTAAGAGTCTTGTTAGGTGGCCCACCCCCTTACCGAGTCACGGTCCAACCCCTCGAGAGTCCAGTCGTGTCTGTCAACTCGTCCGGTCACGTCCAGAGTCGAGTCTGTCGGTATACCTCTCTCTTCAAATTCTCATTTTTAAAATTTGCAAAACTTAGCCATTTGAGAAAATCCTTTTCGATAAGGTCAAACTTCAGTCTATTTAAACTGCAAATTTCTTTTCTACCCCTTTCAATTTTGAAAAACCTATCTCCTAGCACGTAAGTTGCTTTCAGGACTTCGATTTCAAAATCAAACAAAAATCATTTCTTCCCCAGCGTGAGTCGGTGTTTCGCCTAAATGTTACATGCAAATTGTTATTAACAGACAGGTACACCCAAGACTCCCGAAGAAATCTCAAAAATTCCCTAGTGGAAAAACTCAAGCGACATTTTTCGGGATGTATCTGTAAACAAATACACCCATAGCTTCCAATGCAGGCTCCCGCGTAATTCCAAGATGGGATGTGTTTGTAAATAGACACACCCATAGCTTCCAAGGCAGGCTCCCGCGCAACTCCAGAATGGGATGTGTCTGACACACCCATAGCTTCCAAGGCAAGCTCCAACACAACTTCAAGACGAGATATGTTTGTAAACAGACACACCCAGGACTTTTCAGGCAAAGTTCCCGCGACATTATTGACATCTACCCAGGTATGATTTCTATCTTATGGTTGGCGAGCCCTTCACGCAAGTCTAATGGACTCTAAACGACCTGATCGGAAGTCTGCCAGGTTTTAATCCTCGATTGGCCTGGTAGCTACTCTGACTTTTGCCTTGTCCAAGCCTCAGTCAGAGTGGGGGCTCTGTAGACACCCACATTTTGACCGCCAGGTGTCTATAGCAGTTCCCGCCAAACACCCGATGATGATCGGATGCAAACATGCTTTAATGGACTCGGATATGGGCTCGAAATCATGGACATTTGGCTTGGGCTTATTATGGAGTACAAATCTTACAAAACCAACCTCAAATCCAGGCCCAGTGGGTCGTTTCGAGTCAAATAAGACTAATTTGGGTCGAATCCGGCACCAGGGGCAAAACCGTCTTTTAGCGACCGGGTCAAACCCGGTCAAAGATATTTTTTCCCGAGTCACACGAGCCAGCCGTGACACCACACGTCCGGTTTGGACTCAAACACCACAAAAAATCAGCTTCGAAAATATTAAATAAATCCATTCAAGGATAGAATTCGATCTCAAGTAGGAATTCTATCCGAAAACCGAATCAGATACTCGACCAAGCATGAGCTCGGCCGAAATACTCCACCAACCAGCCGAGATTCATTGCTTCTTCACCAAGCAACGGAATTTACGTTCCTCTCGACTTCCTACATTTTCTATCCTAAGCGGTAGTTCCAATCCAACTACTTCTCCTAGCCAAGGTCGGGAATACTCCTATAAATAGCCCCTTGCACAACACATGAAGGACACATCTATCATTCAACATCCATCTTCAACATACAAACTATCTACTATCAACATTCAAAAAATAATTTCATCTACGATCTCAAGCAAAAATAGCATCGAAATACCAAAAAATAGCCCGACGAACCCGACCCCACCATCCGGCCGAAATCCGTCACCTCACACGTCAAAAAACCGCACCATCCTAAACTCATCCACATCGTTTCGATGCTCCCGTGCCTAAGCCACTGTCCGACGAGCTCTATCCCGAGAAAACAAAGCATGTAGGTTGATGGTGTAAATCAAACCCGACTCTTCTCCTTCTCTCCACCTTTCTCACGTTTTTTTTTGTTTTTTTTTCGTCGTGTCGTCGGTCGTTTCGTTTTTTAATATGGGTCGAGGTCGCATATTTTTTTTCTAATAACGATATTAAGATATTTTCATAAAACAAAACGTTCTCAAAATACGATATTGATACTCTAATCAAATATCGTATCTAGTAAGAACTAAATTAAATCTCGTTGATGCTAATAAAATCGTTACATCTTTTTAACAAAATTCGACGATTTTTTACGCGAAGAGAATTAACATATTTTTTTCTTATTTTCGTTCAAATTCTTTTTTTTTTCTCTTTTCGTTCAAAACAAACTTTTTTTCAAAACCTTTTCTAAAAGCATTCCGACTATTTGATATCGATTTCATAATCGAATATCGGATACGACGAATATCAAAAATATAAATCGAGTATAAATTAATCCATATTTGTACGCAATTTATAAATATCGGCGATTTTCGATAAATAAAAAAACCCGGACAGACCCCCACGCGAGTCGCACGCCTGTCAGGCAACTCGCGCGGAGGCCTGGATGGCCGAGCCATCTTTTTCTCTTTTTCTCGTTTTCTCGTCTTTTTTTTATTTATTTTCGGATCTTACATAAAAAGCGACTTTCGCGACATATTTTCAAATTTTGATAAATACTTTTTTAGACCTCGGTCAACACGTGTTAATCCATCACGTGTCATAAAAACCTTTTTCAAAATCACGCATATTATTGTATTTACATCTTTATTGATATATTCAATCGTTACTAACTTGTTTTCTCGTGTTTGTAGCAATTTATTTCTTTCTTTTGTTTTATTAGACTAAAACGAACCTCACATGCTAAAATAACTTTGACGTTATCAGTTTAATATGCATTAAACGACTTAGCAACCCATTTAATTTTTTTCTCGCATGCTTAGGGAAAATAATGTTTGCATATCATTCAACCGTCGAACTAACGCGTGTACACCAAAAACGAACGATATCTTAGTAAAGGCCGCTAAGTGCGGGCGGGGTTGGGTGTTCTTAGTGAACTTCTCAACACGTACCCTCACCCCTTACTCAGAACCATGGTTTCCGGATGTCCGAATCCATTGGCAACGAGAGTCATTCAATACAGGATATCCGATAATGTCGGTATCGGTATCATAATGCAAAGGGACGAACCCAATAAACTCTGACATCGGAAATGGGCCGTATTTTGTACACGGCCCACTATGACATAGAGTGGGTTCGAACGGGCCCGAAGTCCCACAAAGTTCGGTGGCGACTCTTACTTCGATTTAAATTTCAATTTGACCATCTCATATGGAGATCCATTCGCCTCCCCAAACCCGCGCGTGGCCGCGTCGGGGTGGACCTATGTCATGTCCACAATATTGTTGGGCAAAAAGAACTCTGCAGTTAAGCGTGCTTTGCTGGGACTAGTCTAAGGATGGGTGACCTTCCGGGAAGGTTTCCAGGATGCGAATAAGTGAGGTCAAAATGCGCTGGAAAGGACTCGTGTTGGTCTATGGGACAAGTACAGATCCTGACGAGCTACCACGACTAATATTTCTGGTCCTATTTTGGGCCGATGTGTTACAAATGGTATCAGAGCAACTCTGCGACCGTCATTTGGCACCTAGCGGGCAGGGCCAACCCATTAAATTTGGAGGCCCTGTTCCAACTTCAATATGGAGGCCCTTAGTATAGTAGGGTACTATTAAATTCCTAACTTAAATAAAAAAATAACACTAAGAGGATTCGAACCCACAACCTCCATGTGAATGACATGTATCTTATCCACTGCACCACATTAATACTTCTTGTTAAAGTTGTATGAACAATATGCATATTGAAGCCCTCACTTGCTTGGGCCTTGGTTCCTTGAACCGGATTGAACCCTATATGGGTCGGTCCAGCTATCAGGGGTGGATTCTAGGTCAACAGTTATGCTGCCAGGCGCAACGAGGACGTTGCGTTCTTCAAGTGTGAGTGATTGAAACACCCCACATTGGTTGAAGATGTCCTATTTATGAGTTTAAATGACTAGTGTTGTAGACACCCGCATTTCGCCTGCCCGTGCCTGCAGCAGTCTCCAACAAAACACCCGATGATGATCGGACGTTAACATGCATCAATATGCTCGAATATGGACTCATAATCTATAGTATCTGATGTGGGCACTTAGCGGAGTACAAATCTCTCAAAACCAACTTCAAATCTAGACTCAGTGGGTCATTTCCAATAAAATAAAGCTACTTTGAGCCAAAATCGCCACCGGGAGCAAAGCCATCTTTTGTCGACCGAGTTAAACCCGGTCAAAGTCGAAACCCGAAAACAAAATAGGCCTTATTCTACGTCCAAATACATAATCAAATCAAGTCAAAAACAAATCAAAACCTTCTTTCCGGATTTTACTCCGGATTGCCTAAGGGCACTCGATCGAGTGCCTAGGGCTGCTCGATCGAGTGACCCCCTAAAAATCAACCAGAAAGCCTTTTTTGGGTACTCAATCGAGTCCAACAAGGGCACTCGATCGAGTGCCCCCAAAAATCTATATATATACCCACCCTTGCACGACATTTCGAAGGGTTGGAATTTGGGGATCCTCTTCCTCCATCTCTTTGCATTCTTCAAATACACAAACCGAGTCAAACCTCGTCAATCTTGGAACCTGCTCCCTTCATTCGACAAGAGTTCGGTAGTCCCAAACACAAAAATACTCCCTAACTCATTCTACATACTCGAACTGCTCCCGTGTCTATGACGATACTCCGCGAGCCCGTTATCCGAGACAATTGACATGTAGATTGAGGGTGTACCAATCTCATTTCTAACCTTTAATTCTTTTCTATTTTGTATACTAACATCTAACATTTATATTATCGTTTCTAACATTTTTATTATCGTTTCTAACATTTACATTATTGTTCCTAACTTCTAACATTTATTTATCGTTTATTTAGATTTTTTTATATTAATACCGTGTATATTATACGAAAAACTATTTTCAAAATCGATTCGAGCAAACATCCAATGACGTTAGATCGATCGTCGTAGGATTTAAAAGGCAAACTACGACTGATAAGTGTGTTTTGTAGTGCTTATTCCTTGTGTTTGGTCCCGGTTTCTCTTGTGGAATCGCTCTTTGGAGCGGTTTCGAGACTACTTACTCTTCTTCTAGTTTGTTTTAGGTTCCTAATACCAATCTTGGAGAAATGGAACGATTTCGACTCGTTTCCGACACATTTGGAGCCAACGAAGAGAAGCGACGATCACTCGGTGGCTTAGAATCGATCCCGAGCCCCTTGGAGCCCATTTCCGAGCACCGAGAATTGATAAGAAGCCTAGGAAGAGAAAGTAGGGACCTATGGGATCATATTTGAAGCCTACATGACCCATCCCGGTCGGGAACACATCCATCACGACCGGGATGAAGTGCAAAGAAGAGATGACTTACTGGAGGGCCATCCCGACCGGGATGAGCACCATCCCGACCGGGACCACCCTCATCCCGATCGGGATCACCTCCATCCTGACCGAGATGGACCCAGTTCAGCCCGCCTTTGCTTTTCCGCCTCCCTTTGCTTATGGAACCCTATATATACCCCCCTCTTGTATTGTTTTAAGCACCAATCCTAGACACTATCTTATGAATCTCTAGACATACTTTAGCCTAGATTAGCTTAGATTAGTGTAGATTAGTCTTTAGTTAATCCTTAATCTTAGTTTAATCCTTGTATTAAGGGAATTCTTGAAGAATCCAACCAAGATTGACAACCTTGGTTGATGTATTTGGGTTTTCTTATTATTACAAGTTTCAATCTTTCCTCCTTACTAGTTTGATATAATTTCTCTTCTCCTTTCCTTTAATCTTTGTTTTATCATTCAAGTTTTCATCTTTATCTTTAATCATTGTTCATCATTGTTGTTCTTCAATATGAATGTTGCGATGCTTGTGTTGTTTTCCTTTCTTTGTGTTAGTATTAGTTTGAACATGTGTGAGTAGACTTATTGTGGGGTTAGTAGGGGGATTAAGTGTTGATTATGGATGATTAGGGTTTGATTGTGGGTAAAGGTGAATTCTTTATTACTAGTCACATGTTATGCATACCATGTGTTTGATGAATTGCTTGTTAGTGTAGTAGTTGCAAATACTTCTCTTGCTTGTCTTCCTCTTCTCATTGTGTGATTAATTTGTGGTTGAATCCTTGTGTATTGGGAAACATCTTTCATAAGTATTCGGGTTTTGTCTTTGGCACGAGAGTGCGAACATTGTCTTTGACGCGAGAGCGCGGACCAACCTTAGTAACTAGGTGAACCTTGCACCATCGATCTCCCAACTATCCTACTACACTTATGAACCCGACCTAACCCTACTCTTTCCTTGTTTGATTTCTTCATCATCTTAGCCATTGTTCCTTTAGTTAGTTGAATCCTTTAACCTTAGTTGTTATACCTAGTTCGTTCCTAGTCATAGTTTATTCCCTTCTTATCGTTCTAGTTTAGTTTAGCCTTGAGACCTAGTCAAGTCTTTAGGTGAAACTTGGTTTAAACCCTCTTTACCGTCCCCGTGGACTCGACCCGACTTACCCTTTCTACCTAGTTAGGATTAGTTGGTTATTATTTGTTGGTAGGGATTGACGGCAAATCCTTACCATCAATTTGGCACCGTTGCCGGGGAAGGTGCTTGTTTAGACTTTGTTTGCCTAATTACTTGACTTTGTCTTTTGTTTTTGTGTTTTTCTTTTTGTTCCTTTGCTTCTTGTGTGTGTGAAGTTTATTTTCTTCCTGTCTAGTGCCCATAAAGCACTAGACTTCTCACGTTTTCTCCTAGTCTACAGTTTGTGCCTAGAGGTGGTGACCATCTTCTTCTTTACAACTTAGATCCGCATCAACGGACGGTTGCTAGATTGAGAGGTCCTCAACCGGGTACGAGCCATGATTTTCGAGCAAAACATGAGGTTTGATCTAAACTCCCCACCCATAGAAGCCGCCATAAGTTACTCCTGTCCCTCTATGGATCAAAGTTATGGCATGATGCCTCCTACCTACTATCAAGCTTCATGGGTTATCAAGAAACCCGTGGGTATGAGCTTCAAGGACATGGAAACGGCTACCAACAGGTGAATGCTTATCAATCCTATGATCATGGTGGCTATTACTCAAGCTATCAATGTGAACCCACCATGTTTCATCATGATTCACCATATGGAAGCCAATTTCCCCAAAACCTACCATATTACCCTTCACCTCGACCACAATTTCCCCAAAACCCACAATACTACCAATCATCTGAACCTCACTACCAACAACATGATGCCCCACCCCTTGGGCATCATCAAGGTTTACAAGTAGCACTCCAAAACCCCAATGACCACCAAATGCCCAACTTGGAGTTAAATCAATCGATTCTTCAAATGCAAAAGAGCCAACAAGAAATGGCCATCCAATTGCAAAAGGACTATGAAATCTTGGCCGAAATCCGAAGGGAAAGAGAGGAATGTAAAGCTAGATTGAATGCTTTAGCAGCTCAAACCCTAATGTTTTTAACTCGAACTTCACAACTTGATGAGGGATGTTCATTTGGGGAAGGGGAACAACCCAATGATGAAGCCGCTAATGAATCCCCTTTGAGAAGCGAGACCTGCTTTGAAGAACCTCAATTGTCTATCCAAGATGAGACGAATGAGGAGATGACCCTTGATGAAGGCATTGTTGGTGAAGAATTGGAAGAGGTTAGTGAGTTGAATGAGGTGGTAGAGGTTGTGAAGTCTTTGGGTGAAAATGACAAGCTCAAGTTGCCCTTGTGCGAAAATATGGAAAAACATCAAGTGCCCCTTGCAAGTAAGCGAAGCAATGGTTTGGAAGAGATCGAAACCGCCGGTAGAAGTTTCAATTCTCTCCTCCAAGATGATGTGGGGACAAGTGTTGTTCCGGGACTTGAAGATGGGGAACCACAACTTGAGGAAGATATGAGGATGTGAAACAAGGAAATGAGGCCAAAATCGCTTTTTGTGCCTCGTGTCAAATATATGAAGCTTGCTTGTGATTGGAGGCGATGCTTAGGGAGGAAGAGGTCGATTAAGCTAGTAGGATGGAAAGACCCCGGAGACAACATGAAAGATGATAATGGGTCTTTGGGTGACTACTTCTTGCTTCCGACTTGGAGGAGTTGGAGGATAGCTTGGCTCGGGCACTCTTTGAGCCTTCATTATGATGTGGCTCGTGCGTTTGACTTGCTCCTCCGAGCCCTTGAGGGCTATGGTTGAAGAATGAGAGTCCACCATCCTCGGTTTGGCGGAGTTCCTAAAGAACCGTCATGTTGTATATTCCCCTTTCCCTCTTCTTTTGAGTTTTTGTGATTGTAATTGTGTTAATTGTGAGTTTGGTTTCTAGGTTTTATATGTTTTGTGGAACTCTTGTCGTTTGGTATTTTGATGAGCGATGTGAGGGAGGGATTTTGATGGTGTTTATTGAGCATATGTGATAGGTTAATAGTGAAGATGAAGTTTTGAGAGGAGTAGTTGATGATAGAAGCTTGGATCTTTGGCAAGGAAGTCGGTTTTTGAGCTTCTCATAAGCTTTTGGGGACGAGATCTTGGATCCCGAGGTAGTATTTGTTGTTTGGGTGGAATATTTGGGATGCTATGATTAAAAGAAGGCTCAAAGGCTCGGGAAAGGTGCCATCCTGACCGAGATGGGTGTCATCTTGACCGGGATGAAGTTGGCATATAAACTGAAGCTTCTGGAGGACCATCCCTGGAGCGGTTTCGAGGCTACTTACGCTTCTCTAGTTTGTTTTAGGTTCCTAATACAATCTTGGAGAAATGGAACGATTCCGACTCGTTTCCAACACATTTGGAGCCAACGAAGAGAAGCGACGATCACTCGGTGGCTTAGCCTCGATCCCGAGCCCCTTGGAGCCCATTCCCGAGCACCGAGAATCAATAAGAAACCTAGGAAGAGAAATTAGGGACCTATGGGATCATATTTGAAGCCTACATGACCCATCCCGGTCGGGAACACATCCATCACGACCGGGATGAAGTGCAAAGAAGAGATGACTTTCTGGGGGGCCATCCCGATCGGGATGAGCACCATCCCGACCGGGACCACCCTCATCCCGATCGGGATCACCTCCATCCTGACCGGGATGGACCCAGTTCAGCCCGCCTTTTCTTTTCCGCCTCCCTTTGCTTATGGAACCCTATATATACCCCCCTCTTGTATTGTTGTAAGCACCAATCCTAGACACTATCTTATGAATCTCTAGACATACTTTAGCCTAGATTAACTTAGATTAGTGTAGATTAGTCTTTAGTTAATCCTTAATCTTAGTTTAATCCTTGTATTAAGGGAATTCTTGAAGAATCCAACCAAGATTGACAACCTTGGTTGATGTATTTTGGTTTTCTTATTATTACAAGTTTCAATCTTTCCTCCTTACTAGTTTGGTATAATTTCTCTTCTCCTTTCCTTTAATCTTTGTTTTATCATTCAAGTTTTCATCTTTATCTTTAATCATTGTTCATCATTGTTGTTCTTCAATATGAATGTTGCGATGCTTGTGTTGTTTTCCTTTCTTTGTGTTAGTATTAGTTTGAACATGTGTGAGTAGACTTATTGTGGGGTTAGTAGGGGGATTAAGTGTTGATTATGGATGATTAGGGTTTGATTGTGGGTAAAGGTGAATTCTTTGTTACTAGTCACATGTTATGCATACCATGTGTTTGATGAATTGCTTGTTAGAGTAGTAGTTGCAAATACTTCTCTTGCTTGTCTTCCTCTTCTCATTGTGTGATTTATTTGTGGTTGAATCCTTGTGTATTGGGAAACATCTTGCATAAGTATTCGGGTTTTGTCTTTGACACGAGAGTGCGAACATTGTCTTTGACGCGAGAGCGCGGATCAACCTTAGTAACTAGGTGAACCTTGCACCATCGATCTCCCAACTATCCTACTACACTTATGAACCTGACCTAACCCTACTCTTTCCTTGTTTGATTTCTTCATCATCTTAGTCATTGTTCCTTTAGTTAGTTGAATCCTTTAGCCTTAGTTGTGATGGTGGGAAATGTCGTCGATCCCAACACCAATTAAACAACCGGCTATACCTAGTGGGTAGCTAGGGCAAGTCGGATCGTGTCCACGGAGACGGTATTGCAAAGTCTAGACTAAGTCGGCCTAAAACGAGACTATGCTACCAAACGAACACAAAGAGAGCGATAATTGGTAAACTATGATGGTTGAGGAGGAGTACGAACTAGACTAATAACGGGATAGCTAAAACAAGACTAAATGGAATAACTAGAGACTAACTAAACAATGAGACTAGAGAAAAGACGACTAACTAGGAGGATGAACCAAATATGGAAAGGAGTAGGATTAGGTCGGGTTCTTAAGTGTAGAAGGGTAATTGGGTGATCAAGGGTGTAGGTGTGTCCTAGTTGCTAGAGTCGGTCCGGGCTCTCGCTACGTAGACCAATGTCGAGGTAGGTTCGCGCTCTCGCGTCTAAACCCTAGTCCGCACTCTCGTGCCTACGACTATTCTCAACACAATCACATACTAGACAAACAATGAGAAGATGAGCACAAGTATGGGAAGCATTGGCCACTACTACTCACACAAGCAATTCAACAAACACATAGAGTGTCCAATATGTGACTAACAACAAAAGAGTCACCTTTACTCCTAATCAAGCCCTAATCACCCATAATCTACCCTTAATCCCCCTACTAACCCCACAAGAGAACTACTCACTCATTATGAAACTAACAATAACAAAAGCAAGAGAAATAAAACCAAACATCCATAATGAACAATAAGAACAATAACAATAAGTAAAGACTCAAACTTGAATAAATAACAATGAACAAGAGTAAAAAGGAGAAGAGGATTATACCAAACTAATAAGGATGAAAAAGATAAGAACTTGCATAAATAAGAAACCCAAATCAACTCCAAGGTTGTCAAGCTTGGATGAATCTTCAAGTGTCTTCTTAATACAAGAGTAATTAAACTAGATTAAACTAGGATTAACTAAAGATTAAAGGAAGATTAAGCTAATGAGAGGAACACTAAATCTAGGGTTTGAATGTTGTAGAGAGGCCTAAGAGAGTCTAATGTAATGTGTGATATGTAAATAATACAAGAGGGAAGTATTTATAAGGTTACAAGAATGAAGGAGGAGAAAAGAATAAGTCTCGCGCAGCAGCACCACGGTCCCGACCGGGACGGATCGGTCCCGACCGGGACGGATCGCTCCCGACCGGGACGGACCCAGGTCAGAACCTTCTCTTTTTGTGCACCCTATCCCGGACGGGATGAGGCCTTCCCGACCGGGATGGGTCTTGTAGGCCTCCAATAAGAACTTTTTTGTCCCTCCTTGCTTCTCATGGGTTTCTCACCGATTCTCGGGACTCGGAATCGGGTCTAAGAGGCTCGGGATTGGGTCCCAAGGTCTCGGGGTCGAATCCAAGGCATCGAGTGATCGTTTCTTCACTTCGTTGGCTCCGAAAAGTGTATGTATTGAGTCGGATTTGCTCCAATTCTTCACAAATGGTCTCGGGAACCTAAAACGAACTAAAGGAAGCATAAGTAACCCATAAATCGCTCCCAAGGAGCGATTCCACAAGGAAAACGGGACCAAAACACAGCAAATTAGGCACTACAAACTACATTTATCAACTCCCCCACACTTAACCCTTACTCGCCCTCGAGTAAGCACATACTAACTACTAAACTAGCCGAGCGGGTATTAGCGCACCCTACGCCCTTTCAACTCACGCGAGTACACTTAGAGGAAAAGTGTACTCCGCAAGGCAAGTAAGGTCTTGCGACAAAACCGTGGATGCAACCGGACACAAAACACATAAACAAACAAGCATACAAACAAACAAACACAAGGTTGCACCCAAAGAAAAACAAATACCGCTTCCCTCTAAAAAGCAGTGAAATGAAACACCGGTTTAGGACTCAAGGCAAGTGACAACGTTCCCAAGCTAGCAATACAAACCAAGATGAACTAAACCCTAATAGTATGACGATAAAGCAACAAAAACGTTGGTAACTTACCTAGGTCCTCCTAACTTTCTAAGAACGTACTACGGGACGATCGACGGGATGGAAAAAGGATGAACCACGGTGTTAGTCGACACTGTAGGTAAGTGAGACCCCGCCCCCTTTAGCGATGAGCCAAGAGGGTCGTCCCATGCCCAAAACCGTCCAACTAGTCCAAGTAAAAAGGTGGATAATATTGCAAAGTGAGGGAAGACCGACCATTACCGCTATCATCCTTCCTCGGGACTCGGTCCTTTGGTAGGCTCTTCACGGTAATAGTCGGTAAGAGGCTTATTTTTGAGAGGCGATTCTTTTTTGTGAGACGATTTTCTTTTTGGCATTTTTCTTTCTTTTGCATCTTTGCTTTGTTTTGCTATGCCATTTCTTTTTTTCTATTTTCTTTTTGGCTTTTTGTGCCTTTTCTTCTTCTTCAATCTTTTCTTTCTTTCATTTTCTTTTCTTTGCCCTTTTGGCTTGATTTGAGTGATAGACATTTCTTTGCAACTAAGAAAGATGATTTCAACAATTTGCAAATTTATTTGGTGGATATGTGTGGAAGGTAGGGGAATGGGTGAGTCGGGGGTCGCGATTTCCCTTCAAACCCACAAAAAAGGGGAAAACTTGGACTAATCAAACGATCCCAAACACGGTCACCTAAGGGACGGGACTCGGCAACCAAGGCCTTTTCACACCGTGGGTGGTCATAATGGTCAAAAGTGCAAATCCTGTAGTAAATCCCTAGTGAGCTAGGTGGACTCAAGGCAAAGGACCAACGAAATCATTGATTTAGGGTCATTCTACTAGACTAAAGTCCAAGACTCGATTTACATTACTAGGAAGGGAAAGTAAACACTCGCACACTAGCCTCTAAATCGGGTTTTCGAAAACCGATTTACATACAAGACACAACTACACAACACAAAACAAAGACGCAACGAAAACGAAAGAAAAAGAGACAAAAGGCTACAAAACAAAAATAAAACAAAACAAACATACAAAGGGAACAAACACCACCCCTAACTTCCAAATAAGCAACCAACCAACACCAAACTTTACAAAGCTCCTCCCGACCACACATCATCACAAATCTCCTCCGAACATCACAAGAGGTAAAGAGGAAAAAGGGATAAAAGGCGTTACCGGATGTCTTGAAAGCCTTCCAAAGTTAGCGGCGATTAGGCGATCTAAGAGGAAAAGGGAGGCAAAACACGCACAACAAAACACATATACGATACAACGACATAAAAAGGAAAACACACAAAAGAAAATCTTTTTGATTTTTTTTTTTCGAAATTTTTTCAAATTTTTAGGGATTTTTCAAGATTTTTCGAAAAACTACGAAAATAAAACTAACTATGATAGAATATCGCTCCCCCACACTTAAACCGAGCAATGTCCTCATGCTCGATCGTAGTGTGTGGAGACACAAAAGAAAATAAAAGAAACTACGAAAATAAAGCTAAAAATCAAAAAGAAAGCGGAGAAAAGGGTAGAATGCGTCCGGCCGGGGTGTAATCAAGTTACCGTGGGCCGAGACAAGAAAAGATATGGAAAGAGAGGAAATAAAAAGAAGGAAATAAAAGGAAATGAGATTCCGCCCAAATCCGACTAAATCCTAAAAAAAAGGGTGAAAAACTTGTAAATTTGGATTTTGAAAGGACTCTCAATGTAGTCACGTCATCGAGAGTCGGGAGCAACAACTACCAAGGCCTCGAAGGCCACCATGACACAAAAGTGTAAACGGGGAAGGGGACAAACAAGGGAAAACAAGCGACAAAAGACGGAAAAGAAAGGATAGTTGCCGTACCAATCGGTAAGCAACTCACTCGCTCCATCGTCTTCAATGATCAATAAGTGCACTTTGCTTGTCGTCATCATTGTCATCCTTCTTCAAGTTTGAAAGTATCGCATGGTTGAGGTAGTGATAAGTGTAGTTTGTAGTGCCTAATTGTTGTGTTTTGGGTCTCATTTTCCTTGTGAAATCGCTCCTTGGGAGCGATTTATGGGCTTCTTATGCTTCCTTTAGTTCGTTTCAGGTTCCCGAGACCGATTTGGAAGAGTTGGAGCGATTCCGACTCTATACATACACATTTTGGAGCCAACGGAGTAAAGGAACGATGACTCGATGCCTTGGAATCGACCCCGAGACCTTGGGACCCAATCCCGAGCCTCCGAGACCCGATCCCGAGTCCCGAGAATCGGCGAGGAACCCATGAGAGGCAAGGAGGGACCAAAGAGCTCTTAAGGGAGGCCTACAAGACCCATCCCGTTCGGGATGGTCTCATCCCGTTCGAGATGGGGTGCGCTTTGAAGAAGGCTGCTGTGGGCCCGTCCCGGTCGGGACCAACCCGTCCCGGTCGGGATGACAGGGCCGTCCCGGTCGGGACGCTACAGAGGCTGCGCGACTTCTTTTATTTCATTCTCCTTCATTCTTGTACCCATATATATACTCCCTTCTTGTATTAGTAACACATCTTATCATAGTTTAGCATTCCTTAAGCCTCTCTACAACCCTAAAACCCTAGATTTACTTTCACTCATTAGTTTTAATCTTCCTTTAATCTTAGTTAATCTTTAGTTAATCTATTGTAATTAGTTCTTGTATTAAGAAGTTCTTGAAGATTGTTCCAAGCTTGACAACCTTGGGATTCTATTTGGGTTCTTATTTATACAAGATTGCATCTTTTCATCTTCTTAGTGTTGGTATAATCATCTCTACTCTTAATCTTGTTTATTTAATCTTGTTTGAATCTTTTCATATTGTTATTGTTATTGTTCTTGTTATTCATTATGGATGTTTGTTTTGTGGTATTGATTTCTCTTGTTATTGTTGGTTTTCTCTTCATCATGAGTGAGTAGTAATCTTGTGGGGTTAGTAGGGGGATTAGGGGTAGATTATGGATGATTAGGGTTGATTAAGGGAAAAGGGTGAAACTTTGTTGTTAGTCACATTGTGGGCACTCCATGTGTTTGTTGATATGCTTGTGTGAGTTGTAGTGGCCATGCTTCCCATACTTGTGTTCATCTTCTCATTGTTTGTCTATTATGTGGAAATGTTGAGAATAGTCATAGTCACGAGAGTACCGACTAGGGTCTAAGTTGCGAGAGCCTGGACCCACCCTGACATCGGTCCAAGTTGCGAGAGCCCGGACCGACTCTAGCAATTAGGAGACACCTATACCCTTGATCACCCCAATTACCCTTCTACTCCTATGAACCCGACCTACCCCACTTCCTTTCCATATTTGAGTTCACCCTCTTAGTTAGTCATCGTCTCATTAGTTTCATTGTTTAGTTTGTTTCTAGTTAATCATTAGTCTAGTTCTTACCTACCCTCCACCATAGTTTGTCAATTACCGTTTCTTTGTGTTTGTTTGGAGCTTAGTCTCGTTTGTAGGCCGACCTAGTCTAAACTTTACAATACCGTCCTCGTGGATACGATCCCGACTTACCCTAGCTACCCACTAGGTGTAATCGGTAGTTTATTGACGGTTAGGGACGTGACAAATCCCTCCCATCAGGTAGTAAGCTTGCAATGGTGTGAGGAGGTGAGATTTGATGTGAGGCTTGGTGTAAAGTGAATAGGAAATGAAGTGAGGGTATGTAAATGAGGTGCATGGGTCATATGATATGAGCAAGGATAGGTAGGGAGGTTGGGAGGGGCTATAAAGTGGTAGGGTGGGCTCAAATGTCGAAGAAGAGGCCAAAAGAGGAGAAGGGGACCATTCCGGTCGGGATGCCTCACCCGTCCCGGTCGGGAAGCTCCCTTCCCGGTCGGGATGGCACTCCAGGAAACTCGAAAATATGCACCCTCATCCCGATCGGGATGGCTCACCTTTCCCGGTCGGGATGCCTTCTTCTCGCCCGGGAAGAGTCTTCATCACCTCCATAACCCCAAAAGCTCATCCAAAGCTTCAAAACCCAATCCTCTTGCTCACAATCCATGCTCTATCAATAGCCATTCCTCTCTAGGAATCACCTTCACTTCACATATATCAAACAAACTTAAACTCAACATAAAATTCCCTCCCTCACATCGCTCATCAAA
This sequence comes from Agrostemma githago, assembly GCA_958450325.1. Classification (NCBI taxonomy): domain Eukaryota; kingdom Viridiplantae; phylum Streptophyta; class Magnoliopsida; order Caryophyllales; family Caryophyllaceae; genus Agrostemma; species Agrostemma githago. The sequence goes on along the minus strand of OY288252.1, from coordinate 58,556,852 downwards.
AATCCAAATAACAAGAATATCACAAAAAATCAAAGAAGCTACAAGAAAGAAATATATACAATGAGACGGTTCTTGTGGAACACCGTCAAACCAAGGAAGGGGCAATCTTCAATCAATTTTTCAACAATCAACATAGCTAATTCCATCGCCATCAAGGGCACGAAGGAACAAATCGAAGGCTCTAGCAAAGTCTTCAATCAAGCTTGTGATATAAGCATCCACATCCCAAGGTTCTACATGACCTTGTCTCGACGTTCCCGGGGCATCCCGATCTACCAGGTTCAATGGCTTGAACTTATACTTGCGATCCTTCGGGATATACCCAAACGTCCACCTATCTTCATGTGGCCCCAAGGGAGGCTCCTCTTTCTTCTTGTCATGGAACTTGTCTTCAAACCCATGATATGGGCACTCATCCTCTCCAATCTCGGAGTCATCATCCTCAAGTTCATAGAAATCATTCTTCAAGCTTTGTCCTGACTCTTCCCCTAGATCGACGTCTTTCGTGGCATGAATCATATTACATGCCTCGTTCATAGGCGAGGTGTTGCCTTGGAGGTCAAACACTAACTCTTCGTCGCCTAATTGAAAAGTAATCCTACCCTTCTTGACATCGATCATGGCACCGGTGGTATGTAGATATGGGCGCCCAAGGATAATGGGAGTGATAGCATCTTCCGGCATATCGATCACGATGAAGTCGACCGGAATGAAGAACTTCCCGATTTGTACCGGCACGTCCTCTAACATCCCTAATGGTCGGTTGAGTGATTTATCGGCCATTTGGAGTGTAATGGACGTACATTTGAGCTCCTTCATCCCTAGTCGCTCACAAATGGAATAGGGAATAATGCTTACACTCGCACCCAAATCACATAGTGCTCTCTCAATCTTGAAGTTGCCTATTGTGCACGGGATCGAGAAACTACCCGGATCCTTCAACTTGGGAAGCGTGGAACCTTGAATAAGCTCGCTCACCACTCTTGTGAACGCAATGGTTTATTCCTTGTCGACGGATCTCTTCCTAGCCAAGATTTCTCTCATAAATCTTCCATATGCCGGGATTTGGGTAAGTAGCTCGGTAAACGGGACACTCACATCCAATTTCTTCACAATGTCTAGGAATTTGTCAAATTGGACATCCACCTTAGTCTTCATTTGCCTTGTTGGGAAAGACAACTTGATATGAATCTTGTTTTGCTCAATCGGGGTGGACTTCTCAAATGACATTTTCCCTTTACCTTTATCTTTTCCTTGAAGTGGGGGAAGCTTGTCTTCATGGAGTTTCTCAATCTCCCATAAGACTTGCTCCTCCATTGGACTTTCCTTGCTTGAATTGCCTTGAGAGGAGGGTGTAACTTCTTGCATTGGTTCTTGCTCACTAGGGGCTAAAGGGGAATCATAAGATGTACCATTCCTCGTGGTAATAGCATTTACATGCTCAAATTTTGGTGTTTCACCTTGAGGAGGTAGTTGCCCCTTTTGTCTTGAAGAACTTCTCGAAGCAAGTTGAGATATTTGAGTCTCAAGCATCTTCATATGAGCATCTCTTGCTATGTTATCCCTTTGAACATGAGCAAAGAACTCTTGTTGGTTTCTTGCCATCTCCATTTGGCTTCTTTGCATTTCTTGACTACTCCTTTGCATATCCATCATAGATTTTTGCACGTTGAAATCCTGAGGTGGAGATTGTGGATTATGCGGAGTGTCGGTGATGGCCAGAGGAATGCCATAGTCATAAGTAGGAGACCGGCTCCTTGGCTTGCTTTGTTGTTGAGTACCTTGAGTTGCTTGTTGTTGTTGATGGTTCCCTTGGAACCCATGAGAGTTGCCTTGATTAAGGCCTTGATTGTTGCCATGGTTGTAGTTTTGATGCCCTTGGTTGTGGTTTTGGTTTCCTTGGAAACCTCCTTGATTGAAGTTCCCTTGTTGGAACCCTTGATTGTTGTTGAAGTTACCTTGGTTATGTTGCTTGAAATTGTTAAATGGTCTTGGATTACCCACCTAACCTTGGTAACCTTGATTGTTGTCCCTTAAGGGAGGTGGAACATAGGGACGAGGTTGTAGAGCTTGTTGATTGGAAGCTTGATGGGAAGCTTGGAACATGTTAGGATAGGAGGCACCTTGTTTGAACGCTTGAAAGGCATTCACTTGCTCAATACTTCCTCGACAATGTATAGGCTCATGTCCAACTATCCTGCACATATCACACATCCCATAATAAGGTGTAGGAGACACAACTCCCAAAGCATTAATTTCATGAATCGAGTGTTGGTTGGAGGAACTAGAGCTTTGAACTTGATTGAGGTGGCTTTGGAGATTCTTGTCAATAGTCTCCATGTGAGTTCTTAATTGAGCTCCAAGGTCAATGCTTAGTTGTGTAATGGCATCGACCTCGTGCCTACCTCCTCGATTCGCCTTTCTAGGCCTTGAGTATTGGGAGTTGTGCACCGCCATCTCCTCGATTCTTGCCCAAGTTTGATCGTCATCGACCTCGGTAAACCTACCATTGGAGCCCATATTGAGTATAGCTCTTGAGTCCTCATATAAACCGTTCCAAAACTGTTGGACAAAGAACCATTGTGAAAGTCCATGGTGGGGGCATGATCTAACCAAAGACTTGAACCGTTCCCAAGCTTCATAAAGGCTCTCCTCATCCCGTTGTTGGAAACCGATGATGGAGGCCCTAAGCAAATTTGTCTTCTCCGAAGGGTAAAATTTTTGGTAGAACGCCAATGCAAGTTTCTTCCAAGTATCAATACCCATGGTTGCCCTATCGAGACTCTTAATCCATTGCTTTGCTTTTCCAATGAGGGAGAACGGGAAAAGTACCCATCGGATTTGATCTTGAGTAACCCCGGTTTGAGAGATAGCATCGCAATAATCGGAGAAGGTCTCCATATGTTGGTGCGGGTCTTCGGTGGGCAAACCACTAAATTGATTTCTCTCCACAAGTTGGATGAATTGTGTCTTTGCCACGAAATTCCCGGTATAAGTATCCGGTAAAGCACTCGGTCCCAGCAAAACATCCTCGGTGAAAGTGGAGTGAGATGAAAACTTCGGCATATTTGGATGTAAGGGAGACAATGGTGTAGACGGTGTTGAAGAAGATGTAGAGGGGGAACTATGACTGGAATTACCGAAGGGATTGATGAAGGCCCCTCCGGCGGTCTCTCGTGGTGACTCGTTCAAGTCGGATCCTTGAGCTTGCTCTTCAACGGTATTGCTAGTACCCGGTTGAGAGTGTCTAACCCGATCAATCGTTCGTTGGCGAAAGGCTCTAAAAAGTCTCTCCGGCTCTGGATTGAAGAGAAAGAAATCGCCTCTCCTCCTAGGCATACACTACACACTTGAACAAACGTAAGACCACCTAGTGCTTTTTGGGCACTAGGCAAAGACAATGAACGAACAAAACGAAAAACAAGGAGAAAAGAAAGCTAAGAAAACAAGAGAAACCTACAAAATATGCACAAGAGAAGATAGAAGAGCACAAAGAAGGGTAACTAAGTCAAGCTAGAAGTAAACTAAGTCTAAACAATGCACCGTCCTCGGCAACGGCGCCAAATCGATGGTGGGAATTGTCGTCGATCCCAACACCAATTAAACAACTGGCTATACCTAGTGGGTAGCTAGGGCAAGTCGAGATCGTGTCCACGGAGACGGTATTGCAAAGTCTAGACTAAGTCGGCCTAAAACGAGACTATGCTACTAAACGAACACAAAGAGAGCGATAATTGGTAAACTATGATGGTTGAGGAGGAGTACGAACTAGACTAATAACGAGATAGCTAAAACAAGACTAAATGGAATAACTAGAGACTAACTAAACAATGGGACTAGAGAAAAGACGACTAACTAGGAGGATGAACCAAATATGGAAAGGAGTAGGGTTAGGTCGGGTTCTTAAGTGTAGAAGGGTAATTGGGTGATCAAGGGTGTAGGTGTCTCCTAGTTGCTAGAGTCAGTCCGGGCTCTCGCTACGTAGACCAATGTCGAGGTAGGTTCGCGCTCTCGCGTCTAAACCCTAGTCCGCACTCTCGTGCCTACGACTATTCTCAACCCAATCACATACTAGACAAACAATGAGAAGATGAGCACAAGTATGGGAAGCATTGGCCACTACTACTCACACAAGCAATTCAACAAACACATAGAGTGTCCAATATGTGACTAACAACAAAAGAGTCACCTTTACTCCTAATCAAGCCCTAATCACCCTTAATCTACCCTTAATCCCCCTACTAACCCCACAAGAGAACTACTCACTCATTTATGAAACTAACAATAACAAAAGCAAGAGAAATCAAACCAAACATCCAAACATCCATAATGAACAATAAGAACAATAACAATAAGTAAAGACTCAAACTTGAATAAATAACAATGAACAAGAGTAAAAAGGAGAAGAGGATTATACCAAACTAATAAGGATGAAAAAGATAAGAACTTGCATAAATAAGAAACCCAAATCAACTCCAAGGTTGTCAAGCTTGGATGAATCTTCAAGTGTCTTCTTAATACAAGAGTAATTAAACTAGATTAAACTAGGATTAACTAAAGATTAAAGGAAGATTAAGCTAATGAGAGGAACACTAAATCTAGGGTTTGAATGTTGTGGAGAGGCCTAAGAGAGTCTAATGTAATGTGTGATATGTAAACAATACAAGAGGGAAGTATTTATAAGGTTACAAGAATGAAGGAGGAGAAAAGAATAAGTCTCGCGCAGCAGCACCACGGTCCCGATCGGGACGGGCTGGTCCCGACCGGGACGAACCCAGGTCAGAACCTTCTCTTTTTGTGCACCCCATCCCGGACGGGATGAGGCCTTCCCGACCGGGATGGGTCTTGTAGGCCTCCAACAAGAACTTTTTGGTCCCTCCTTGCTTCTCATGGGTTTCTCACCGATTCTCAGGACTCGGGATTGGGTCTAAGAGGCTCGGGATTGGGTCCCAAGGTCTCGGGGTCGAATCCAAGGCATCGAGTGATCGTTTCTTCACTTCGTTGGCTCCAAAAAGTGTATGTATTGAGTCGGATTTGCTCCAATTCTTCACAAATGGTCTCGGGAACCTAAAACAAACTAAAGGAAGCATAAGTAACCCATAAATCGCTCCCAAGGAGCGATTCCACAAGAAAACGGGACCAAAACACAGTAAATTAGGCACTACAAGCTACACTTATCAAGTTGTGATACCTAGTTCGTTCCTAGTCATAGTTTATTCCCTTCTTATCGTTCTAGTTTAGTTTAGCCTTGAGACCTAGTCAAGTCTTTAGGTGAAACTTGGTTTAAACCCTCTTTTCCGTCCCCGTGGACTCGACCCGACTTACCCTTTCTACTTAGTTAGGATTAGTTGGTTATTATTTGTTGGTAGGGATTGACGGCAAATCCTTACCATCAACGACGTCGAAATACAAAGGACTTAATGTGTGTGACGACAAATTGAATTTTCCGATCGAGTACATTCGATAATAAATGCCGCCTAAAGTCCGTATAATCCCCGAGCAAGTCGTAATGGAGGTGGCGCCCCACAAGGCGCGCCGCTCTAGGCGTTTAAGGGTCAGGACGCCTTATGGCGTGCGCATGACCCGTCGGATTATAACGTGATCACGGTAATTCGTTATCAAGCATATTCGGTGTCATTTTCAAAATGTCGCTCTAAAGGCCCGATGTCGATTATGTAATCGAATGTTGCACGTAAAAGAGCTATGGACAATTGAATTAGCATGAAACCCGATGACGTCGAACCGATCGTCGTATGGTCCATAAGACCCAACAACGACATCGCGACGCGGAGGGATTTGATATTCATTCTAGTTTGATTATTATCGATTCCATAAACATTGCTATAAAACATTCGATACCGATTCCATAATCGAGTGTCGTATATGAAGAGCCATCGAAAATCGGTTTAATGCAAAACCTAATGATGTTAAACCGATCGTCGCAAGGTCCATAAGACCCGACAACGACGTCGTGACACGAAGGGGCCCGATATTTGTATTAGCTCGACTGCTCGACCATTTCTCGATTCAAATGATAAACGCATGAATTGGGTTGTTTTCAAGCACATACTACCCGTTACAGAGGGCACTCGATCGAGCGACCCCCTTTAATATGGGCAAGGATTTTTTCGTCAAAGGGTACTCGACCGAGTCCACATAATGACTTGATCGAGTGACCCATACAAGCTTCCAACGAAGGCTAAAAGACGATATAAAGTTCCGTCGAGTCATATTTACGACTCTAAGTCGATAACTGCTAAATCAATCACGTATTCATCTTCTAAAACCCATACATTATATCATTTCTAATTTATCATCGTTTCGTTTCTTTACGACTTTGAGCGATGTCTCATATGACTACCCTTATATCGACGACTTATTAGTCAATTTCGATATCCGATAAGTCGAGACAATTTCTATTTCGCTAGGATAAGTCGGGACAAGACCCCAAGGCCCATGGATCGAGCTAGCATTACGCTCCGCTCCCATGCGCTAACGCGTACTAAGGCCTTTGTCCTCCGGTCAATATGTAAGTGATCGGAGTGCGTCCAATCATTCGATGTGCAGTTTCAATTTACGTTTTCTATTTACGAGTCCGTTTATAGTTTACGATTACCGTCGCTAATCCATTTATTATTATCGCAATTTGTTCAATCATTGTGAATTTCGGGTTGTATTCCGTCTGTGTAATTTGTAACTTACTTTCGAGTTGTTTATTTTCATTGCGTGGCATTTATCGCTTTCTAAATGAACTCACATGCTAAAACAACTCCAACATATTTAAGATGCATTAAACGACGTAGCTAAACACGTATTTCACATGAGTAGCTCAAAACAATGTTTGCATATCATTCCACCATCTTACTAATACGCGTATACGAACACCGATTGATATCCTAGTAAAGGCCGCTAAGTGCGGGCGGGGTTGGGTCTCCTTCGTGGGCTTCCCAACACGTACCCTCACCCCTTACTCAGAACCTTCGGTTTTCAGATGCTCGAAACCATTGGTGAACGAGATTTATTCGATATACGATATTCGGTAATTCAACAACGATATCGTTATGCAAAGAGACGAACCCCCATAAGCTCTAGTACTAAAGCGGGCCATGCTTTGTGCGCGATACGCTTAAGTATAGAGCGGGTTCGAAGGGGTCCGAACTCCCACAAAGTTTGGTGGCGACTCCAACTTCGATTTATATTTCAATCCAAGAACAATCTCACCACGAGATTCATTCACTACTAAAAATAGAGGAAATTGCGGCGGACATACTATTCATCGCAAGTATTCAGTGTGCGTCGGATTGCGTTGGATAGCTCGACGTTATATTTTTACGTCGGACTAACCGACGCAATCCGACACGAAGGAACAGGCGCCAACAATTTCATGTTGGCGCCACTATGTCACTGCGTTGTGGCAGATTAGCCGACGCAAATCCGACCCCAAAACTATTTTTGCGTCGGCTAATCCACCACTATACGTTGAGTCAATGCGTCAGTCGACGACGTTTGCGGTGGATTAGCCGTCGCAAAATTGAAATCTGCTACTGATTTTGCGACGGCTAATCCGCCGCAATGTTTTCTAATTTAAAAAAAGACGCGACATCTCAGACGCATACGCTCAAATATCCCCAAACCTCCCCCTCCCCTCAGGCGATCACGAAGACTCTCCGGCATCCCCATAATCCGACCCAGCTCCGGCGACCGGCGTCCTCCCCGGCGAATCTAGCCTCACCGCCGACCCAAATCCCGACGATACTAACCCAACCCCCAAATCGGACCCCAAAACCCTAGGTTTCCCTCTCATCCCTAGGCTGCTCCGGCGACGTGTTCCGACGACTCGCCGGTGACTCCACCTCCCCATCAGGTATGATTTCCGTCCTTCTTTTCGATGTGTTCTTAATAATCCGACTTGAGTTGTGTTCTTCCCTTCACCCCGTCACCCCCTAGGTTAGTGTTAGAATTATGATAATTAGGTTAGATAATTGTTAGAATTTGATATTAGGTTAAAATTTGTGTTAGAATTAGGATAATTGTTAATTATATTAGATTTTGTTTATTAAGGTAGTAGTGGAGAATTAGTGGATATTTGGTTTACTAGTGGAGTATTTGGAGTATTAATGAAGTATTTGGTGGAGTATTAGGAGTATTTGAAGTAGTAGTGAAGTATTTGGTGGAGTATTAAGAGTATTAATGGAGTATTAGTGGATATTTGGAGTATTAGTGAAGTAATGAAGATAATATTTGGAGTATTATAGTAGTTGATATTTGGTTTATTATAGTGGAGTATTAGTAATAGAAATGGTGTTAGTGTAATAATAGTAGTAGATTAGTGGAAGTAGTACTAGTAGGTTAGGAGTATTAGTAGTGAGTAATAGTAGTAGTAAAAGATTAGTGTAATAGAGAAGTAGTAGTGAAGTAATAATGGAGTATTAGTAGTCATAGTAGATTAGTAGTAGTAGTAGGAGATTAGTAGTAGTAGTAGTATTAGTAGATTAGTAGTAGTAGTAGTAGTAGTACCAGTAGAAGAGCAGTGGTATTAGTAGTAGTAGATGAGTAGTAGTAGTAGTATTAGGATTAGGAGCAGTAGATTAGTAGTATTAGTATTAGTAGATTAGTAGTATTAGTAGTAGTAGTGAAGTAGTAGTACTTAGTGTTATTACCAACACTAACTACTAAAATATAAATACAACAACGAAATACCTTTTTTTTAGTAGCTAATTCATTATTTTCATCTCAATTCATTTAGTAATATTAGATATTAGATTAGTGTAATAGTAATAGTAGTGGATTAGTAGTAGTGATAGTAGTAGTAGTAGATTAATAATAGTAGTACTAGTAGATTAGTAGTAGTACTAGTACAAGAGTAGTATTATTAGTAGTAGTAGATTAGTAGTAGTTGTACTAGCAGTATTAGGATTAGTAGTACTAGATTACTAGTATTAGTATTAGTAGTGACGTAGTATTAGTTGTAGTGGTAGTGAAATAGTATTAGTAGTAGTATTAGTAGTAGTAAATTTACTAATCTAGTACTACTACTAATTTACTAGTACTAGTACTACTACTAATACTACGAATCTACTACTACTATTATTAATCTACTACTAATATTAATACTACTACTAATACTATTAATCTACTAATACTACTACTACTAATCTACTACTACTATTACATTAATCTAATATTAGTAAATGAATTGAGATGAAAATAATGAATTAGCTACTAAACAAGGGTATTTCGTTGTTGTATTTATATTTTAGTAGTTAGTGGTGATAATAACACTAAGTGCTAATTTTTTTGATGAGTGTTAGACATAAAATTTGTAGACACCCGCATTTTGACTGCCAGGTGTCTATGGCGGTTTCCAAAAAACACCCGATGATGGTCGGATGCTAACGTGTTTCTATGCGCTCGGATACGGACTCAAATCCATTAATCGTTGGCTAACACACGTACGGAGTACAAATCTCACCAAACGGACCTCAAATCCAGGCCCAGTGGATCATTCCGAGTTAAACAAGACTAATTTGGGCCGAAACCGACACCGGAAATAAAACCGACTTTTCACGATTGGGTCAACCCCGGTCAAAGTCGTTTCCGAGACACACAAAACAGCCGTACAATCCTCAAAAGTCCAAATCAAACACAAAACCCATCAAACACCCAAAGTCAAGGTCCAAAACAATGGACCCGTACAATCCGACTGGGCCACTCGATCGAGTGACCCACCCACTCGATCGAGTGGGCGTGTTTCAAACCCGACGGCAGGCTTCACGGACCACTCGACCGAGTTAGCCCCATACTCGGTCGAGTAACCCTAAACCGGTGCCCTAGCCATGCCTATATAAGCAACCCCCATGCAACACAATTAGACAACTTTTTGCAACTTTTCACAACCCTAATACATCCTAGAGCAACCCTACACACACACATACTACGTCTTTTACAAACCCTAATCAAACACTAGCAATTCTACACTAGCAAAAACCCTAAACCTAGTTTTAGGAATCAATCCCGAGCCACCACAACTTAACCTACATAAAACCTCGAAGACTCTTGTGTTAATGCCACGGTTACGAGTCCGCACCGAGACAAGAACATGTAGGTTGAGGGTGTCAAAACCCTCTCTTTTCTTCCCTTTCTCTCTTCGTCGTCCGTCTCCTTTTTCTCCATCTTTTTTTCGTTTTTTTATTCATTTCGTTCATTACTTCATAATGTCGATAATACTATTAATATCAATACATTAAAATATTTATCGATTTGTGTCGAATAAGAAGGATACCGGGATAAGGAAAACCGCATATACAAGTGTACTGCACACGCGTCGTCGGTCGCTTATCCCGATACCCCGACTATTTGATTATTGAGATAAATTAACTTAAAACAACAATTCGTTATTATTTCTCGTTATCATCATCCATCTTGCATTCATCAATTTTTAAAATCAATTTTAATAAGGGTCGAAACCCGTTGACACGGATCCGACATCACAATCCCTAGGGATTTATTTCGATGTCGGAGAAGTCGAGGGAATCAAGTTTTTTATTCAAGTAAAACATCGATTTTGGATTCGATACCAATTCTATAATTGGACATCGAATCTAACAATCATGTCATATGAATTAATTAACGTGATTTGTTCATATCACGATAATTAATTTCAAAGCGACTAAAATTAATTTATCTTTTTTTATATTTTTCACTCTAATATCCCATATCGATTCAATAATCGAATATGGGATATAACGAGTATTCAAAATTAGAATCGGGTATAAATTCAACAATATTTATATTCGGTTCAACAAAATTCGCGATTTATAAAAAACCAAGTCGAACATAAATTGTGCAATATTTATGTCCGATTCGGTAAAATCGTCGAATTATCAAAAATCAAAAGCAATTTCAAAATCAACAATTAAATTGCAAACGAACCGAATTCGTACAGATGTCACTCGACCGAGTGCCTTAGTCACTCGATCGAGTGACATCACAAAATCGAGTCAGAATGCATGTCACGACCACCACTCGGTCGAGTCTCACAGTGACTCGGTCGAGTGGCCATGTACTCGACCGAGTCGGTCAATGACTCGGCCGAGTATGGTCAATAACGCAAAGCAGAATTGTCTTTTACAGGTCCACTCGATCGAGTCCATTAACCACTCGATCGAGTGACCTGTAACGATTTACACAATAAATCGTACATTATTCTATTTTCAAAACTCGGTAGTAATTTCTGATTTACGTCAACACGTGTTTAATCAATCATGTGTATTACTATCTTTTCAAACCATGCATCTCATATTTGCACCTTTTCATCTCATCTCATATTTGCACAAACCGTTATTATTCGTTATATCATTACATCGTTACTAACGCGTTTGTTATTTCTTTTGTCAATTTAATTCTTGTTCGTTTATTGTACTAAATGAACCCGTATGCTAAAATTCCACTTTGACGTAGATTTAATTGCATTAAATTGACTTAGAAACCCGTTTCAATTCCATTCACATATTTAGGGAAAATAATCTTTGCATATCATTTTCCCGTTTTACTAACGCACGTATTGGAAAGTCATTCGAATTCTTAGTAGAGGCCGCTAATGTGCGGGCGGGGTTGGGTGTCCTTTGTAGGCTTCCCAACACGTACGCTCACCCCTTACTCGGAACCTTGGTTTCCGGATGTCCGAAACCGTTGGCGCACGAGAGTCATTCATACATGATATCCGATAATGTCGGTATCGGTATCAAATGCAAAGAGACGAGCCCAATAAACTCTGACATCGAAAATGCATGGGCCGTATTTTGTATACGGCCCACTACGACATAGAGTGGGCTCGAATGGTTCCGAATAACCACAAAATTCGGTGGCGACTCCACATAGACCTAAATTTCAATTCGATCCATTCTCATATGGAGATTCATTCGCCTCCCCAAACCCGCGCGTGGCCGCGTCGGGGTGGACCTATGTCATGTCCACAATTTGGCGACTCCGCTGGGGATTAACTGATGCGTGACTTACCATCGGCATCCTCAGGGTGAGACTCGAATAGAAATCGTTTGACAAATACAATATGCGATTTAGTTTTACGGTTCATGCATAACCCATATTTTCCCGGGCCGGTACTCGCGACCGATGTCCCACTATACCGTTGATGTACTCCAATATGGATATGTCAAAAGGTGTCCATAGTCGATTCGAGTGGGTTTCGCGGCATGTTCTAAGATCAACTCGACTTAGGAAGTCCGTCCCGATCAACGTCTAGACTATGTACACTGGTATAGACCCTCTATAGACCGACCGAGACTTAGTATAGAGCATACATGGCGTCGTTATAATGCTTGTGTGACTACGTGCTACTTGGTTTCCGAGTCGTTTTCAAAAACCGTCTTTTTTCAAAGATTGCATCTTTTTCGAACTATTCGATTTCAAAACCCGGGACACATACCGAATTTAGGACTTATGATTTTACTCAAAATTGCCTATTTTCTAGACGGTATGCTGCCCAATTCAAAACTCGAAAATACTCTCGAACTTTCAAAACCGAGGCCCGATGCACTTTCCTATTTTCTCGAGAAATCGGGCCTCTCCACCGAGTTATCTCGGAATTTTCAAAACAATCAATCTTCAAAACCTTCTTCTCCTTAGGACTTCCCATATTTAGCAGTGTCGGGTCTCGTCTTAAGTTGTCAAGGTCCGTGGCGTCGAAACTCTGTCGATCTTACATCACGAGTTTCTTCCCTATCCCAGTCCGCCTCATTGGACTAAGGCAAGGTTCACCTACGTAGGACATACTCCTACAAAGGAGGGCCCGTCAACACAATCGAGTCCAAAAGTCTGGGGATGTCTCACGTGAACCTTCCTTCGAACAGGACTAGGCCCATTCGTCGAATCCTAAGGAAGGCCCACCTTGCACAAGTCACCCGTCTAGGTGTCTTTTCCGAGTCAACCTTTTACAAGGCATAGCCCTATCACAAAAGGTTTGTGGTCCTTACATCTAAGGGTCACTCGTCCAAGTCAAGTATTAACAAAATCTTCAATCCCACTTGGGGGCTACCCCTTAGCAGAGCGATCAATCACGGTTGCCCTAAGGGTCATGTCATACACGTGTCTCATGTACTCCACTTTCGAGTCACTTGGGTGTCACACCATCTGAGTCCTTAGTCTCACTTGGGGGCTATTCTCCGACGGAGTGATTAATCACAGTCACCTCGAGAATCGTACCCTACACATTTGTCCTAGGGGAGTCTAACCCGAGTCAAACTGGGGTCGTCCCTCCTCTTGCGCTATTTCCTATGCCTTGGTGAGTCTGAGTTCCGAAGCAACCTCTCTGATTACGTGGTGTTCTTACAGATAGGCCACCCGAAACCAGACGCCAACGCAAGATGAACGAATTGAAAAACGCTCTGACCAAGATCGAGACCCAACTGGCTGCCATCCAGGCTAACCAAGCGACTTTATCCACCCGCCTAAGCACTGTGGAGAAAACGGCCCCAGTTGAAGGAGCTGAGCCCACTGGGCCCATAGCCGAGTTGATCAGTGTTGTTCGTAGGCTCGAAGAGCAAGTCCACTTATCGACGAACAACTCGATCCACACCGAAAATGCTCGTACTTATTCACCTTTGAATGACGAGCTACCTGCCAACCTCAACTTAACGGGAATTCCTATGTTTGAGGGTACCGAAGACCCGGTCCACTACATCCGGGCTTTCAAAGACTTCATGGCGGTAAAAGGGGTAAAGTCCACCATGTTTAAGCACTTATTCCCTTCCTCCCTCGAGAAGCACCCCAAAGCCTGGTACTACAGGCTCGATTCCAAGAAATACCCGACTTGGGATGACGTGGCAACGGAGTTCGCTCGGAACTACGCCGATAATATCGAGATCCAGACTACAATTCGTACTCTGGAAGTCATGGCCCAAGAGCCCAAAGAAGGGTTCACTAAATATCTTCAAAGATGGAGGGCCGAGAGTGTAAAGTTGGTAAACAAGCCCAACGAGAAAGTGCTAGTGGAGGCGTTCATCAACAACCTCCTACCTTCCGACCGCGTCCATCTTAGGTATGCCGGCATTTCAAACTTTGCCGTACTTACCGAAGTGGGCATTAGAATTGAAGACGATCTTCGATATAATGAAGATCTGGGCGAAGCTTCTACTGAAGGCTATACTGAACATCAACTCGAGTCCTTAGAAGCCGACGACTAATCCGAGAGTCCGGATCTGATTTGAGTCCGAGTCTGAGTCCGAGTCTAGGATGTGCTATTTCTTCCAAAGTCAAAGTCAAAGTCAGAGTCAGAGTCAGTTGTATTCTGTCCTCTTTTTCAAAATTCAATAAAATCAGCTTTCAATATCCTTTCTCATATACAGCTTCCTTATGTGTTTCCGAGAACATGATGAACACCATCATACACTATGAGCACACACACGTGACTATTATAGGCGCATCTATAATGACGGCAGGAAATCGAGCCCGTGTTTTCTTTTTACCTATTCCGTGTCTAGTATAGAAAACCACATAACTACCCGTAGCAGGAGCAGTATCGAATCCTATGACAAATCTAGGTAATCTTCTGGTTTGGGTTCAAGACGGGAGGCAAGCCCATTTCCCACAATAAAACACCCCTCCAATAAGACTGACCAATCCCTACCTTAGGTGTTAGTCTGACCGGCAAAAAAAAATCAAAAGTCAAAAAAAAAGAAAAAAAAGAAAGGGCAAAAACAAAGGCCATAAAAAAAAGAAAACTGGACACAAAAAAAAAAAAAAATCGAAAGTCCATGAGAAAAAATGAAAAAAAAAGAAGCAAAAGGCCAAAACAAAAAAGCAGGCCATCATCAAAAAATTCAGAATACCCATGACCGTGGTCAACGGTCAATTCAAGTGAAAGCCCCACGACCGGAGGTCAATCAAAAATCAAATACCCATGACCGTGGTCAACGGTCAACTCAAGTGAAAATCCTTTGACCGGGGTACGGTCAAATTTAAAATTATCCATTCCATCCAATAAGGGAGCAACAATCAAGCTGGTCAGCTAACACCACACTCAGCCTTCCCACATTACAACCCTCAAGACCTTCCCGAGACCCAGGCCAGAGACAGCCCGAAATTTTGAGAATTCAAGCTCCATAGGATATCCCTAACAATTAGGGCCAGACATCGAAACCAGATCCCGCATTATCAAACCGGCTCTCGAAGCCTTAGCTCCACAGAACCGAGCTCCAGATTTCGAGTCATCAAGGCCATTTCCCGCATTATCAAACCGGCTCTCGAAGCCTTAGCTCCACAGAACCGAGCTCCAGATTTCGAGTCATCAAGGCTATTTACTTCCTAGCACCACATTCCCAAATACATCAAATCCCCGAGAGCAGAACTCGTTAAAATCCCCGAGAGCAAAACTCGTTAAAATCCCCGAGAGCAAAACTCGTTAAAATCCTCGAGAGCAAAACTCGTTAAAATCCCCGAGAGCAAAACTCGTTAAAATCCCCGAGAGCAAAACTCGTTAAAATCCCCGAGAACAAAACTCGTTAAAATCCCATCCAAACCAGTTACCAACCCCGAACACGGGAACTCAACTTGCAGTCGGCATAGAACATGCCCAAATAGTTCACACCACCTCTGGGGGCTACCCCGGAGAACGCTCACAGTCACAGGATTAATATGCTAACCATTCAAGCTCTTTGATCAAGACATCACTGGGAATGCACCTAGCCTACACCGTCACCACACGTGAATACGTAGGCAGCCTTTCAACAGAGGCACAACCACCCACATTGACACACATTCAAAAAGCGTCATTATTCCGGTCACGACACCATCGTGTTCTCAACAGCTAGCTTTGTTGTCCCGGGGGCTTCTCCCAGACAGAAGTTCTCCATCCACTCACAAAATCCAGATAAATCCAACAAAAAATCTAGCCTCCTTTCTGTAGTGTGTCCTAGTACTCGGCTCAGTCGAAGACAAGAATCTGTCAGGACTCGAGGCAATACCCACTTTGGAAATGTATCCTAAAATAGGAAATCCAGAAGGGCACCAGACTAAAACAGTCTCATTACAGACTACTGCCAGTCCTCCATAGCATATCTATCCCATTTCGATGTACGACCGTGTTGCCACTCGCCTAGGCTACGGGATAGCGCAACTTAAGAGTCTTGTTAGGCGGCCCACACCCCGACCGAGTCACGGTCCAACCCTTATTGAGTCCAGTCCGTGTCGGTCAACTCGTCCTGTCGCATCCAGAGTCGAGTCTGTCGGTAGGCCTCTCTCTTCACATTCCACTTTGAGATTTGCAAAGTTTAACCATTTGAAAAAAGATCTTTTTCGACAAGGTCAAATTTCAGTCTATTTAAACTGCGAATTTCTTTTCTACCCCTTTCCATTTTGAAAACCTAGCTCGTGATTGCTTTCAGAATTTCAAAAATTCAAACTTTCAAGCCTTCAAAAAGTCATTTTCCCCAGCACGAGTCATTTTACTACCTACGTGTTGCATGGATTCTATGTGACTTATACAGGTACGCCTCAAACAGGGACATGCAAGTCATCAAATCTCCCCAGCGGCATTTTCCGGGATATCACGGGATGGGCCAACACACCGGCACACCCAGGGCTTACGCGACAAGCCCAAATTCCCCACGGAGTACGATCATCCAGCGCAGGTATGATTTCTGCCTTATGACTGGCGAGCCCTTCACGCGAGTCTAATGGACTATAAACGACCCGACCGGAAGTCTACTAGGTCTTAACGGGCTTGGTAGCTACTCTGACTTTCGCCTTGTCCAAGCCTCAGTCAGAGTGGGGGCTCTGTAGACACCCGCATTTTGACTGCCAGGTGTCTATGGCAGTTTCCAAAAAATACCCGATGATGATTGGACGCTAACGTGTTTCTATGCGCTCGGATACGGACTCAAATACATTAATCGTTGGCTAACACACTTACGGAGTACAAATCTCACCAAACGGACCTCAAATCCAGGCCCAGTGGATCATTCCGAGTCAAACAAGACTAATTTGGGCCGAAACCGACACCGGAAATAAAACCGACTTTTCACGATTGGGTCAACCCCGGTCAAAGTCATTTCCGAGACACACAAAACAGCCGTACAATCCTCAAACGTCCAAATCAAACACAAAACCCATCAAACACCCAAAGTCAAGGTCCAAAACAATGGACCCGTACAATCCGACTGGGCCACTCGATCGAGTGACCCACCCACTCGATCGAGTGGGCGTGTTTCAAGCCCGACGGCATGCTTCACGGGCCACTTGACCGAGTTAGCCCCATACTCAGTCGAGTAACCCTAAACCGGTGCCCTAGCCATGCCTATATAAGCAACCCCCATGCAACACAATTAGATAACTTTTTGCAACTTTTCACAACCCTAATACATCCTAGAGCAACCCTACACACACACATACTACGTCTTTTACAAACCATAATCAAACCCTAGCAATTCTACACTAGCAAAAACCACCACAACTTAACCTACATAAAACCTCGAAGACTCTTGTGTTAAAGCCACGGTTACGAGTCCGCACCGAGACAAGAACATGTAGGTTGAGGGTGTCAAAACCCTCTCTTTTCTTCCCTTTCTCTCTTCGCCGTCCGTCTCCTTTTTCTCCATCTTTTTTTCGTTTTTTTAATTCATTTCGTTCGTTACTTCATAATGTCGATAATACTATTAATATCAATACATTAAAATATTTATCGATTTGTGTCGAATAAGAAGGATACCGGGATAAGGAAAACCGCATATACAAGTGCACTGCACACGCGTCGTCGGTCGCTTATCCCGATACCCCGACTATTTGATTATTGAGATAAATTAACTTAAAACAACAATTCGTTATTATTTCTCGTCATCATCATCCATCTTGCATTCATCAATTTTTAAAATCAATTTTAATAAGGGTCGAAACCCGTTGACACGGATCCGACATCACAATCCCTAGGGATTTATTTCGATGTCGGAGAAGTCGAGGGAATCAAGTTTTTTATTCAAGTAAAGCATCGATTTTGGATTCGATACCAATTCTATAATTGGACATCGAATCTAACAATCAAGTCATATGAATTAATTAACGTGATTTGTTCATATCACGATAATTAATTTCAAAGCGACTAAAATTAATTTACTTTTTTTATATTTTTCACTCTAATATCCCATATCGATTCAATAATCGAATATGGGATATAACGAGTATTCAAAATTAGAATCGGGTATAAATTCAACAATATTTATATTCGGTTCAACAAAATTCGCGATTTATAAAAAACCAAGTCAAACATAAATTGTGCAATATTTATGTCTGATTCGGTAAAATCGTTGAATTATCAAAAATCAAAAGCAATTTCAAAATCAACAATTAAATTGCAAACGAACCGAATTCGTACAGATGCCACTCGACCGAGTGCCTTAGTCACTCGATCGAGTGACATCACAAAATCGAGTCAGAATGCATGTCACGACCACCACTCGGTCGAGTCTCACAGTGACTCGGTCGAGTGGCCATGTACTCGACCGAGTCGGTCAATGACTCGGCCGAGTATGGTCCATAACGCAAAGCAGAATCGTCTTTTACAGGTCCACTCGATCGAGTCCATTAACCACTCGATCGAGTGACCCGTAATGATTAACACAATAAATCGTACATTATTCTATTTTCAAAACTCGGTAGTAATTTGTGATTTACGTCAACACGTGTTTAATCAATCATGTGTATTACTATCTTTTCAAACCATGCATCTCATATTTGCACCTTTTCATCTCATCTCATATTTGCACAAACCGTTATTATTCGTTATATCATTACATCGTTACTAACGCGTTTGTTATTTCTTTTGTCAATTTAATTCTTGTTCGTTTATTGTACTAAATGAACCCGCATGCTAAAATTCCACTTTGACGTAGAATTAATTGCATTAAATTGACTTAGAAACCCGTTTCAATTCCATTCACATATTTAGGGAAAATAATCTTTGCATATCATTTTCCCGTTTTACTAACGCGCGTATTGGAAAGTCATTCGAATTCTTAGTAGAGGCCGCTAATGTGCGGGCGGGGTTGGGTGTTCTTTGTGGGCTTCCCAACACGTACCCTCACCCCATACTCAGAACCTCGGTTTCCGGATGTCCGAAACCGTTGGCGCACGAGAGTCATTCATACACGATATCCGATAATGTCGGTATCGGTATCAAATGCAAAGAGACGAGCCCAATAAACTCTGACATCGGAAATGGGCCGTATTTTGTATACGGCCCACTACGACATAGAGTGGGCTCGAATGGTTCCGAATAACCACAAAATTCGGTGGCGACTCCACATAGACCTAAATTTCAATTCGATCCATTCTCATATGGAGATTCATTCGCCTCCCCAAACCCGCGCGTGGCCGCGTCGGGGTGGACCTATGTCATGTCCACAATTTGGCGACTCCGCTGGGGATTAACTGATGCGTGACTTACCATCGGCATCCTCAGGGTGAGACTCGAATAGAAATCGTTTGACAAATACAATATGCGTTTTAGTTTTACGGTTCATGCATAACCCATATTTTCCCGGGCCGGTACTCGCGACCGATGTCCCACTATACCGTTGATGTACTCCAATATGGATATGTCAAAAGGTGTCCATAGTCGATTCGAGTGGGTTTCGCGGCATGTTCTAAGATCAACTCGACTTAGGAAGTCCGTCCCGATCAACGTCTAGACTATGTACACTGGTATAGACCCTCTATAGACCGACCGAGACTTAGTATAGAGCATACATGGCGTCGTTATAATGCTTGTGTGACTACGTGCTACTTGGTTTCCGAGTCGTTTTCAAAAACCGTCTTTTTTCAAAGATTGCATCTTTTTCGAACTATTCGATTTCAAAACCCGGGTCACATACCGAATTTAGGACTTATGATTTTACTCAAAATTGCCTATTTTCTAGACGGTATGCTGCCCAATTCAAAACTCGAAAATACTCTCGAACTTTCAAAACCGAGGCCCGATGCACTTTCCTATTTTCTCGAGAAATCGGGCCTCTCCACCGAGTTATCTCGGAATTTTCAAAACAATCAATCTTCAAAACCTTCTTCTCCTTAGGACTTCCCATATTTAGCAGTGTCGGGTCTCGTCTTAAGTTGTCAAGGTCCGTGGCGTCGAAACTCTGTCGATCTTACATCACGAGTTTCTTCCCTATCCCAGTCCGCCTCATTGGACTAAAGCAAGGTTCACCTACGTAGGACATACTCCTACAAAGGAGGGCCCGTCAACACAATCGAGTCCAAAAGTCTGGGGATGTCTCACGTGAACCTTCCTTCGAACAGGACTAGGCCCATTCGTCGAATCCTAAGGAAGGCCCACCTTGCACAAGTCACCCGTCTAGGTGTCTTTTCCGAGTCAACCTTTTACAAGGCATAGCCCTATCACAAAAGGTTTGTGGTCCTTACGTCTAAGGGTCACTCGTCCAAGTCAAGTATTAACAAAATCTTCAATCCCACTTGGGGGCTACCCCTTAGCAGAGCGATCAATCACGGTTGCCCTAAGGGTCATGTCTTACACGTGTCTCATGTACTCCACTTTCGAGTCACTTGGGTGTCACACCATCTGAGTCCTTAGTCTCACTTGGGGGCTATTCTCCGACGGAGTGATTAATCATAGTCACCTCGAGAATCGTACCCTACACATTTGTCCTAGGGGAGTCTAACCCGAGTCAAACTGGGGTCGTCCCTCCTCTTGCGCTATTTCCTATGCCTTGGTGAGTCTGAGTTCCGAAGCAACTTCTCTGATTACGTGGTGTTCTTACAGATAGGCCACCCGAAACCAGACGCCAACGCAAGATGGACGAATTGAAAAACGCTCTAACCAAGATCAAGACCCAACTGGCTGCCATCCAGGCTAACCAAGCGACTTTATCCACCCGCCTAAGCACTGTGGAGAAAACGGCCCCAGTTGAAGGAGCTGAGCCCACTGGGCCCATAGCCGAGTTGATCAGTGTTGTTCGTAGGCTCGAAGAGCAAGTCCACTTATCGACGAACAACTCGATCCACACCGAAAATGCTCGTACTTATTCACCTTTGAATGACGAGCTACCTGCCAACCTCAACTTAACGGGAATTCCTATGTTTGAGGGTACCGAAGACCCGGTCCACTACATCCGGGCTTTCAAAGACTTCATGGCGGTAAAAGGGGTAAAGTCCACCATGTTTAAGCACTTATTCCCTTCCTCCCTCGAGAAGCACCCCAAAGCCTGGTACTACAGGCTCGATTCCAAGAAATACCCGACTTGGGATGACGTGGCAACGGAGTTCGCTCGGAACTACGCCGATAATATCGAGATCCAGACTACAATTCGTACTCTGGAAGTCATGGCCCAAGAGCCCAAAGAAGGGTTCACTAAATATCTTCAAAGATGGAGGGCCGAGAGTGTAAAGTTGGTAAACAAGCACAACGAGAAAGTGCTAGTGGAGGCGTTCATCAACAACCTCCTACCTTCCTACCGCGTCCATCTTAGGTATGCCGGCATTTCAAACTTTGCCGTACTTACCGAAATGGGCATTAGAATTGAAGACGATCTTCGATATAATGAAGATCTGGGCGAAGCTTCTACTGAAGGCTATACTGAACATCAACTCGAGTCCTTAGAAGCCGACGACTAATCCGAGAGTCCGGATCTGATTTGAGTCCGAGTCTGAGTCCGAGTCTAGGATATGCTATTTCTTCCAAAGTCAAAGTCAAAGTCAGAGTCAGAGTCAGTTGTATTCTGTCCTCTTTTTCAAAATTCAATAAAATCAGCTTTCAATATCCTTTCTCATATACAGCTTCCTTATGTGTTTCCGAGAACATGATGAACACCATCATACACTATGAGCACACACACGTGACTATTATAGGCGCATCTATAATGACGGCAGGAAATCGAGCCCGTGTTTTCTTTTTACCTATTCCGTGTCTAGTATAGAAAACCACATAACTACCCGTAGCAGGAGCAGTATCGAATCCTATGACAAATCTAGGTAATCTTCTGGTTTGGGTTCAAGACGGGAGGCAAGCCCATTTCCCACAATAAAACACCCCTCCAATAAGACTGACCAATCCCTACCTTAGGTGTTAGTCTGACCGGCAAAAAAAAAATCAAAAGTCAAAAAAAAGAAAAAAAAGAAAGGGCAAAAACAAAGGCCATAAAAAAAAGAAAACTGGACACAAAAAAAAAAATTCGAAAGTCCATGAGAAAAAATGAAAAAAAAAAGAAGCAAAAGGCCAAAACAAAAAAGCAGGCCATCATCAAAAAATTCAGAATACCCATGACCGTGGTCAACGGTCAATTCAAGTGAAAGCCTCACGACCGGAGGTCAATCAAAAATCAAATACCCATGACCGTGGTCAACGGTCAACTCAAGTGAAAATCCTTTGACCGGGGTACGGTCAAATTCAAAATTATCCATTCCATCCAATAAGGGAGTGACAATCAAGCTGGTCAGCTAACACCACACTCAGCCTTCCCACATTACAACCCTCAAGACCTTCCCGAGACCCAGGCCAGAGACAGCCCGAAATTTTGAGAATTCAAGCTCCATAGGATATCCCTAACAATTAGGGCCAGACATCGAAACCAGATCCCGCATTATCAAACCGGCTCTCGAAGCCTTAGCTCCACAGAACCGAGCTCCAGATTTCGAGTCATCAAGGCCATTTCCCGCATTATCAAACCGGCTCTCGAAGCCTTAGCTCCACAGAACCGAGCTCCAGATTTCGAGTCATCAAGGCTATTTACTTCCTAGCACCACATTCCCAAATACATCAAATCCCCGAGAGCAAAACTCGTTAAAATCCCCGAGAGCAAAACTCGTTAAAATCCCCGAGAGCAAAACTCATTAAAATCCCCGAGAGCAAAACTCGTTAAAATCCTCGAGAGTAAAACTCGTTAAAATCCCCGAGAGCAAAACTCGTTAAAATCCCCGAGAGCAAAACTCGTTAAAATCCCCGAGAACAAAACTCGTTAAAATCCCATCCAAACCAGTTACCAACCCCGAACACGGGAACTCAACTTGCAGTCGGCATAGAACATGCCCAAATAGTTCACACCACCTCTGGGGGCTACCCCGGAGAACGCTCACAGTCACAGGATTAATATGCTAACCATTCAAGCTCTTTGATCAAGACATCACTGGGAATGCACCTAGCCTACACCGTCATTATGGCTAGTTACACACGAAGTCCTATTAAGAATAGGTACCATAATACATCTTTCGACACTGAACTACGGCTTGGTTTGATTTCACCACACGTGAATACGTAGGCAGCCTTTCAACAGAGGCACAACCACCCACATTGACACACATTCAAAAAGCGTCATTATTCCGGTCACGACACCATCGTGTTCTCAACAGCTAGCTTTGTTGTCCCGGGGGCTTCTCCCAGACAGAAGTTCTCCATCCACTCACAAAATCCAGATAAATCCAACAAAAAATCTAGCCTCCTTTCTGTAGTGTGTCCTAGTACTCGGCTCAGTCGAAGACAAGAATCTGTCAGGACTCGAGGCAATACCCACTTTGGAAATGTATCCTAAAATAGGAAATCCAGAAGGGCACCAGACTAAAACAGTCTCATTACAGACTACTGCCAGTCCTCCATAGCATATCTATCCCATTTCGATGTACGACCGTGTTGCCACTCGCCTAGGCTACGGGATAGCGCAACTTAAGAGTCTTGTTAGGCGGCCCACACCCCGACCGAGTCACGGTCCAACCCTTATTGAGTCCAGTCCGTGTCGGTCAACTCGTCCTGTCGCATCCAGAGTCGAGTCTGTCGGTAGGCCTCTCTCTTCACATTCCACTTTGAGATTTGCAAAGTTTAACCATTTGAAAAAAGATCTTTTTCGACAAGGTCAGATTTCAGTCTATTTAAACTGCGAATTTCTTTTCTACCCCTTTCCATTTTGAAAACCTAGCTCGTGATTGCTTTCAGAATTTCAAAAATTCAAACTTTCAAGCCTTCAAAAAGTCATTTTCCCCAGCACGAGTCATTTTACTACCTACGTGTTGCATGCATTCTATGTGACTTATACAGGTACGCCTCAAACAGGGACATGAAAGTCATCAAATCTCCCCAGCGGCATTTTCCGGGATATCACAGGATGGGCCAACACACAGGCACACCCAGGGCTTACGCGACAAGCCCAAATTCCCCACGGAGTACGATCATCCAGCGCAGGTATGATTTCTGCCTTATGGCTGGCGAGCCCTTCACGCGAGTCTAATGGACTATAAACGACCCGACCGGAAGTCTACTAGGTCTTAACGGGCTTGGTAGCTACTCTGACTTTCGCCTTGTCCAACCCTCAGTCAGAGTGGGGGCTCTGTAGACACCCGCATTTTGACTGCCAGGTGTCTATGGCAGTTTCCAAAAAATACCCGATGATGATCGGACGCTAACGTGTTTCTATGTGCTCGGATACGGACTCAAATACATTAATCGTTGGCTAACACACTTACGGAGTACAAATCTCACCAAACGGACCTCAAATCCAGGCCCAGTGGATCATTCCGAGTCAAACAAGACTAATTTGGGCCGAAACCGACACCGGAAATAAAACCGACTTTTCACGATTGGGTCAACCCCGGTCAAAGTCATTTCCGAGACACACAAAACAGCCGTACAATCCTCAAACGTCCAAATCAAACACAAAACCCATCAAACACCCAAAGTCAAGGTCCAAAACAATGGACCCGTACAATCCGACTGGGCCACTCGATCGAGTGACCCACCCACTCGATCGAGTGGGCGTGTTTCAAGCCCGACGGCAGGCTTCACGGGCCACTTGACCGAGTTAGCCCCATACTCGGTCGAGTAACCCTAAACCGGTGCCCTAGCCATGCCTATATAAGCAACCCCCATGCAACACAATTAGACAACTTTTTGCAACTTTTCACAACCCTAATACATCCTAGAGCAACCCTACACACACACATACTACGTCTTTTACAAACCCTAATCAAACCCTAGCAATTCTACACTAGCAAAAACCCTAAACCTAGTTTTAGGAATCAATCCCGAGCCACCACAACTTAACCTACATAAAACCTCGAAGACTCTTGTGTTAAAGCCACGGTTACGAGTCCGCACCGAGACAAGAACATGTAGGTTGAGGGTGTCAAAACCCTCTCTTCTCTTCCCTTTCTCTCTTCGCCGTTCGTCTCCTTTTTCTCCATCTTTTTTACGTTTTTTTTATTCATTTCGTTCGTTACTTCATAATGTCGATAATACTATTAATATCAATACATTAAAATATTTATCGATTTGTGTCGAATAAGAAGGATACCGGGATAAGGAAAACCGCATATACAAGTGTACTGCACACGCGTCGTCGGTCGCTTATCCCGATACCCCGACTATTTGATTATTGAGATAAATTAACTTAAAACAACAATTCGTTATTATTTCTCGTTATCATCATCCATCTTGCATTCATCAATTTTTAAAATCAATTTTAATAAGGGTCGAAACCCGTTGACACGGATCCGACATCACAATCCCTAGGGATTTATTTCGATGTCGGAGAAGTCGAGGGAATCAAGTTTTTTATTCAAGTAAAGCATCGATTTTGGATTCGATACCAATTCTATAATTGGACATCGAATCTAACAATCAAGTCATATGAATTAATTAACGTGATTTGTTCATATCACGATAATTAATTTCAAAGCGACTAAAATTAATTTACTTTTTTTATATTTTTCAATCTAATATCCCATATCGATTCAATAATCGAATATGGGATATAACGAGTATTCAAAATTAGAATCGGGTATAAATTCAACAATATTTATATTCGGTTCAACAAAATTCGCGATTTATAAAAAACCAAGTCGAACATAAATTGTGCAATATTTATGTCCGATTCGGTAAAATCGTCGAATTATCAAAAATCAAAAGCAATTTTAAAATCAACAATTAAATTGCAAACGAACCGAATTCGTACAGATGCCACTCGACCGAGTGCCTTAGTCACTCGATCGAGTGACATCACAAAATCGAGTCAGAATGCATGTCACGACCACCACTCGGTCGAGTCTCACAGTGACTCGGTCGAGTGGCCATGTACTCGACCGAGTCGGTCAATGACTCGGCCGAGTATGGTCCATAACGCAAAGCAGAATCGTCTTTTACAGGTCCACTCGATCGAGTCCATTAACCACTCGATCGAGTGACCCGTAATGATTAACACAATAAATCGTACATTATTCTATTTTCAAAACTCGGTAGTAATTTGTGATTTACGTCAACACGTGTTTAATCAATCATGTGTATTACTATCTTTTCAAACCATGCATCTCATATTTGCACCTTTTCATCTCATCTCATATTTGCACAAACCGTTATTATTCGTTATATCATTACATCGTTACTAACGCGTTTGTTATTTCTTTTGTCAATTTAATTCTTGTTCGTTTATTGTACTAAATGAACCCGCATGCTAAAATTCCACTTTGACGTAGAATTAATTGCATTAAATTGACTTAGAAACCCGTTTCAATTCCATTCACATATTTAGGGAAAATAATCTTTGCATATCATTTTCCCGTTTTACTAACGCGCGTATTGGAAAGTCATTCGAATTCTTAGTAGAGGCCGCTAATGTGCGGGCGGGGTTGGGTGTTCTTTGTGGGCTTCCCAACACGTACCCTCACCCCATACTCAGAACCTCGGTTTCCGGATGTCCGAAACCGTTGGCGCACGAGAGTCATTCATACACGATATCCGATAATGTCGGTATCGGTATCAAATGCAAAGAGACGAGCCCAATAAACTCTGACATCGGAAATGGGCCGTATTTTGTATACGGCCCACTACGACATAGAGTGGGCTCGAATGGTTCCGAATAACCACAAAATTCGGTGGCGACTCCACATAGACCTAAATTTCAATTCGATCCATTCTCATATGGAGATTCATTCGTCTCCTCAAACCCGCGCGTGGCCGCGTCGGGGTGGACCTATGTCATGTCCACAAAATTGTTGTTGTTTTTTGTTTCCGTTATGTATTAATGTTGAATATCTACTCAGACCCATCTAGTACCCGTTCAAGAGTTACTCATTACGAGTAATTCTTGGACAATCCCCGTTTTGGGACTGTTCTTATACTTTTCATGTCGCTTAGGTGGTAAACATGAAATTGTGTTTGTGTTGATAAGAGAAAAATTTGGTGACAATTCCCTCAATGTTCTTCGACTGCACGTGCGGAGTATTCATATATTCCACATTGTGCTTTTGGCCGGAGAACTGAGGCGAATTGCTGCCAATTTTTTTTTTCTTATCGACATAACACAATTTTGTGTTTATCAGTGACATGGAACGTACAAGAATGAGTTTAGGTTGGAGTGATATGGTCCCCAGTGATGAATCGTTTCAAAATTAATGGTTGTGAGAGTTCGAATTAAGGGACAAAGTCGCCATTTTTGTAACACCCGTAAATTTTCTAGCTCTGCTATCTGTTTCATTACGATTATAACTCTGTGATATTTCGTCAATTACATTTTTCACATTTCGAGGTCTCTTTCATTATCGAGCCTAATCTTATTTATTTTCGTAAAAGAATTTTAATTATTTATATTTTTATTCGAAAACTCATCTAATTCTTTTCATCGCAAGTATGTTTAATTATTTTTGAGGAATCATATTTTCTATGAACAATAATTTTAAAATTGAGTTTGAACTATTTATTTTTCTAAAAATGCTCGATTATAATTATAATGGGTTCTAACTCAAAAAATATTTTATTTTGGAAAAATTGTTGTTTAATTATTTTACTACGCGATTTCATAAGTAATTATTTTCTAATGCTTTTTAATCCGATTTTTTCGTAAACGCTTGTATTATTTTACGAACCTTCTCTTATCGACTTGAGAAATATTTTCGGACACAAATAATTCAACACTAGATATTATATTTATTCTAATTTTTTAAGAGTAGTTATTTTAATCGAAAACTTATCACATCGATTTGTTGCTTGTTCTTTCCATCTCAACCATCTCGTCTCCTAGCTGGGTTAAGAGTCCTTGTGACTCGTTTATTCCTAAATTTTAGCTTCCTAATTTCTCTTTATATTCTCATTCATTCTAGTCTATCTTATTCACAACACAAGTCTTCTTTTCTCCTCTATGTTTTACGTTAAACTTCCTCCTTTTTGTTCATCAATCCGATCCTAATTCGTCTCTAATTCTTTCCGATCTTGAGGGCTATCATGCATGCTAGATCTGACGAAGATGATTATTTAATTAATTCAGATCTCGATTAAAGTAACACTGACACGTTATTCGGTATTATGTGATATTATTGTTGTAGTTGCATGTATAGAAATTAGATTTTTGTTAGACAATATATGTATGTCTCGTTTTTAATAACATAACTTTAAAATCGTAAATTTTCACATGTTACGTTATTTTAAATCGTTTTTACGAGATTTGCGAATAAGTCGTTCTTTTAATTATGAAAAATTATTATAAGACCGAGACTATAACATACACATAATAATTAATTTCATAATTTTCATGATTTTTAATGTATGAAGTGTCAAATTGAAAGTTTTATTATTTTTAATAAATTTACAGCATGTTTCAGAATCTGTTAGTGTTTTTGTGTGAATTAATACTTTATTTTACACACTTTATTTCCGAAAACTTTGAAAAAGAGACTACTATTTATTTTGAGTCTAATTTATGTCTATTTAATTTCGTAAATTTATTCCAAGTATTGCTCACAATAAATTGTTTATGAAAAGGTGTCAAATTAATCCGCGATTCTGTCAGTTGTGATAGATCTAAATTGAGACATATGTTAAAAATTTTATTTAATCTTGGTAATTTACGTATATAAACTATGAATAGTCTATTTAATGTTTTCAATTGGACTTTCTTTAAAATAAATTTTTAAACGTGTTTTATTAAAGAAATACAACCGCGTGTCTAATTCTGACAGTTTTTAAACATATATATGAATAAGAACTCATGTTTTATTTAGAATTTGAATTTTCTCCAGAAATAAAAGTTGTATCTAAGTTTCTAAAGTTTTAAACCCCAATGGTCTTACGTTGTTTTGATCTTTAATGATTTAATTACGAATTTGATAGTAAGACAGTGCAATTTTGGAAAATCTGTCAATTTGTTATTTAAATACTTTTAATTACTAAAACTTTAACCTTTTTAAAAATAATTATGATTTTGACTTTAGTTGATTTATAATCATGAATTATACATTTATATAATAAATATAATGTTTACGTATCGAGGCCTAATATTTACTAATTTATATAACTCCTATTTTAATTGATTTCTATTTATAGTGTTACCTACTTTTGGAAAGTAATTATTTTAAGAAAGTTTCTATTTTTATAAAGTTTTCCCTTTTAAGAACGAACTATAATCCTATTGAATTTCGATAATGGCTTTGTTTTGGAGTTATGGAATCAGAGAAGTGTGCGGGTATAGTAATTCAGTCTAGAGTATACATTTTGCTATCAGCTATAAGACTAGTGTATCTGAGCAGGATGCATTGGTTGTTGACCTGAGCATGTTTTTGTCCAGAAGTGTATGTTCATTTTTACCTTAAGTTCGTATCTCGCATGTAAGACGTCGTCGGGTTGAACTAGGCACATTTGGTGTTCCAGAAGGGGTGTGCATATTTACTTAAGCTAGGATCTCGCATTATAAGTCGTCGTCCTATTATGGCAGAGTAGCCTAGTTAGAGATCGAGGTTTGATTTTGGCGGACGGGGATTTGTCGCGAATCCCAATCGATCAAAGTAAAAACCAACTAATCCTAAACTTGGATAGTCGAGGATAAGTCGGGTCGAATTCCACAAGGACGGTCTAGTTAAATAAGGGTCTCGGTCTAGCTAAGGTATTAGTCGAGAAAAGAGATGTTATTGGTTGGAAGAAAGTTCTAAACTAGCGAGCTAAGCTAATCAAACAAACAAACAAATGGAATAAATACGATAAAAAGAACTAGGGTCAAGGTCAACGAGGTAGTCTCAACGGAGTTATCGGAGTTTACAAACGATTCAATTACGGTCGGTAATTGGGGAGATAAAGGATCTCTCTCGAGTCTCTATCTACCCGGGACGGTCCTAATAACGGGTTCTCGCACTTATTACTAGGTCGACCCACCCCAAAGAAAGCACAAGAAAATATAATTCACCTATCGTGGCCAAGACAAGCAAACCATACAAAAATCGCAATCAATGGAGAACACCAACAATAATAAACAAGATCATAAACACACAACAAAACCCATAATCGAGACAAACCGAGTCTTCCTTGACCCTAGAAATTAACTACTCAAATATCATTAAAACTAAACTAATTAAACTACCTACTATTCTAATCATAATAATAAACATGAATAACTCGTAAAGATGCAAACTCTAAACTAATTAAGCATTAAAATTAACTTAAATTAATAAACAATAAAGATGAACAATAATGAAAAATTGAAGAAATTGCACCAAACTTGAAAAAGAATTGTATAAATGATGGAAAAAAAAGTGTAGAAACAAGATTAATCCAAGTAATTAATACCAATACTATCTAAATTAAACTAGATTAAGACTAATTAAAATGGAAAAGCCTACATCCTACTATCCTACTGCTACTCATCCTACAGTGCGACCCATCCCTTCAATTGAAGGGCTTCAATCCCTTTTATACTCTCTTGTCAAATGACAGCCCCAAATGAAACGACCTCCCCTTGCAAACAAAACGCAACCCCTATTAAATGAAAGGTAAGTTAGTCTTTTATCCCCTTCCCAATCTTCAATTAATTAAACATACCCAAGTTCAATCAGTCAAATGGCAGAATCAATCTAGTCCCTGAAATAGGTCACAGACACTGCTGGTGCGACGCCGGTGGAGGTCGAGTATAGCAGAGGCGACGACGCGCGCGGCGGAGCAGGCGCTGGCTGACAGTGGCGCGCGGCTGAACTGGGTCGCAGCCTCGTCATGGTGGTGGTCTGGCCTCCGGTGGTCGCAGCAAGTGCGTGTCATGCCTGAGAGGTGGTGAGCTCGGGGGTGCGGGTGTGCTAGACAGGTGGTCGCGTCGTCGGTCAGTTGGACGGAGGAGAGCAAGGGCAACGCGCCTGGTGATGGTTCAAGGATTAATGGTGGTTGATGATTATGGAGATGGAGGGAATGAAATTTTAGTGGAGGTTGAATGCTGGCGAGACTTGCATTGAGTTTAATGGAGGAATTGAATGTATGATGGAGGATGGTGAAGATGATTGTTGTAGAGGGGTTAAGAATGATGGTTAATGATTTTTCATTGTTTGACGAATCGCACTATTGAAGCAACATGGGAGTATATTGTTTGACGAATTGAAACTATATAAGAACGAGATCAATCTTTTGACTTTAATATCCGCTTGTCTAAACTCGGTTTTGACCCGTCTCTTCTCGTTAATCTCCGCTCCAAATCCTACAAAATTGAATCAACAAAAAGCAGTACCCATATCTCCAAAAATAACATTATTAACAAATAACTATAATATATATTACTAATTAGCAATTAACGACTAAAATGAGCCATAATAACAATTAAGCACGAAAAATCGAGACAAATAGAGATCCAAGTATGGGTAAAATAATGACTAGAATGACGCTTATCAACTCCCCCATACTTAAACCGTACTCGCCCTCGAGTAAGCTCAAATAGTCTAAGACAAGCAAATTATTCACTAAATAAAAATAAAAACATAATAGCCGATACGAGACAATAAACGGGCTCGCTCCGTCCCTTCAACTCACAACGAGATACTATGAGGAGAGTATCCCCTTGCAAGACAAGTGGGGTCTTGCCAAATTGCGAGACA
Organism: Agrostemma githago; assembly: GCA_958450325.1. Lineage (NCBI taxonomy): Eukaryota > Viridiplantae > Streptophyta > Magnoliopsida > Caryophyllales > Caryophyllaceae > Agrostemma > Agrostemma githago. The sequence goes on along the minus strand of OY288252.1, from coordinate 58,525,016 downwards.
ACCAACATTGAAGCACGAAACTCGATAATATAATGGTCATCTCTAGTCAAAATGCACGAGTCACCTTCCTCAATAAGGCAACCAAGCAAATCCCCAATCGATAATCAAAATTCTAAAAACCAACTAAAACATAAAGTATGACTAAGAAATACTTCACAAGTTGCATATTCTTATTGTATATCTACTAATCTATAACTTCGGTAAGCAAAATAGGGTGTATGACGGAGATGGAGTGAACTAACATGGCGTTATAACCGAAAATGATACATAAAGTCCCTCCTCTCACATGGTGAGAAGTTCGGATCGTCCCGATACCAACTTGATGACTAGAAAGAAGACTAAATTTATTTGTGAAATAGACGAAGTAATAAAAATGTATAAGCTCACTTATTTGAACAACTTTCTTTTCTTTTGATTTTTTTTTTCATTCATATTTTTTCAAAACACTTCAAATTTTTTTGAGAAGTGATTCTTTTTTTTTTTGATTTTTGATTTTGTCACTTTGAATGGAAATGTGAGCAATTATTAAACACTTTGTTTTTGAGTTTTCTTGAAATTTTCTCATTTTTGTGGTTTTTTGTGATTTTGTAGGGGATAATGTCACCAAGTCAGGATCTGGTCACCATAGGATAAAATGAAAAAATGGAAATATCACACCATGAGATGAATAAGTGAACAATAATGATGGTATACACCCTAAATCGCTAATTAAAGCAAAGATTAGTTGATTCACAATACTAAATGCAGCACTAAGTATTTCCAAATCATTCTTTTCATTAGAGTTGAAAACTAGTAAATCGACTAAACTCTTAGGAAAATGCAAACTTCTTTTTTGGATTTTTCAAATTTTCAAACTTTTAGGAATTTTTTGGAAACTTTTGACAAAACAATAGACAAAACTAACACATACAAAAGAGAAATAAAAAAAAAAAATCCACAACACATATTCACAAGGGGCAACAGTACCAAACGACTTCCAGCATCCCAACACAACATATATCCACAACAAAATCACACCACCAAATCCAAAACTTCCACCAAATCAATCCAAGTATGATCCAATAAGCAACAAACTCTCCCCCACACTTAAGCGAAACATTGTCCTCAATGTTTAAGTCTAGGCAGGGAGAAAAGAGAGGGTGGGTGAAGAATTTACCATTTCAAGCTCGATCTTTCATCACTTGGTGAATGATTCTTGATCTTTTCTCTTCTATCCATCATCTTGTTGTTACTTTTTCAAGATCATAAGTTGATTCCTACACACAAGAAGAAAACAACACAAAAACACAAAAAAAAATATATATATATATACCAAACACAAATCAAACAAGTAAGGCCCTGTTCTTTTCGGCTTATTTTCAGCCCATTTCAGACCAGCTCAGCTTCTATCAGATCAGTCCAGCTCGTATCAGCTCAGCCCAGCTCCTATAAGCTCAGCTCTAATATTTTCAGCTCAGCTCCAATATTTTCAACTCCTAAAATAATATTTAATAATAATAATAACAATAATAACAAAAATATATTTCTGATAACAATATTATTATTATTATTATTATTATTATTATTATTATTATATATTATTATTATTATTATTATTATTATTATTGAAGTATTATTTATTTATTTATTTATATGAAACGGAAGTTACATTAAGATCGAAACAAATTACAACAAGTTATTATTATTATTATTATTGTTGTTGTTGTTGTTGTTGTTGTTGTTGTTGTTGTTGTTGTTGTTGTTGTTGTTGTTGTTGTTATTTTTATTATTTGTATCTCTAAATGTTAATTATGATAATAAAAAATTATTATTATCATCGTCATTGTCGTTGTCGTCATCATCATTGTCATTGTTATTATTATCGTTATTATTATTATTTTCTATTTTTAATATCATCATTGTTATTATAATAATTATTAATATTATTATACTCTCCATAATATTTTGAGGTCTTGAAATAGATGTTACATTCAAATATTTATAACTCACACACATAATATAACATATGAGTATTATTTGTATTGTATTAAACTTTAAGAATATGAAAATTTAAAATTTTGTATATTACGTAATCAAAGATATATACATAATGTTTTCTATTGCCAAATACTAAAAATAAAATAAAAGTAGAAATCAAATAAACTGGAGTGACTACTATGTTGTTGTTGTTGTTATTATCATTACTATTATTAATAATTAATTAATTAATTAATTAATTATTATTATTACTACTATTATAATTAATTATTATTATTATTATTATTATTATTATTATTATTATTATTATTATTATTATTTTTGCAAGAATTGTATGACTCTTTATTCATCAATTATCATTATTATTATTATTACTATTATTATTATTATTATTATTATTATTATTTTTTTTTTTTTTTTTTTTTATATTATAAACGGATCTTGCATTAACACCAGAACAAATTACAAGAAGTTAGTGGGAAGCCGAGATACTATCTGGACACCCACTACCTTAGCAATAGCAAAGCTAAGTCTAGTGAAAATAAAGGCAGCTGCACGAGCCCCCACATCCTGAGAGATAGAAAATTTCTGAATCCGCTTCAGCAATGCAACAGCCTCAGCATCACGCTCCCCCAAAGACGAGAAGGAGAAAGGCAGGAACCCGTACCCAATCTTGGTGCACAAATCTCCATACTTGGCGCACTTACGTTGAGCAGCATCAACGACCACGCGACCAGGCAGGAAATCAACCATCGCAGACTGGGTCAAAGGGGACGACCCTGTCAGATCGACACACACATTATTATTATTATTATTATTATTATTATTATTATTATTATTATTATTTGGTGTTATAAGTTTTTATATTTTTTTTCTCATTTTTTAAAATATTATTAGATAATTTAGTAGTAGTTATTAGTTTCAGCTTCTTTTAATTCAGCTCAGCTCAGCTTCTATCAGTCCATCTCAGCTCCTATCAGACCAGCTCAGCTCTTATCAGACCAGCTCAGCTCAGCCCTGTTTCAGCCGAAAAGAACAGGGCCTAAGTCATCTAAATATCCTACCAAAGATCTCATTAGCTTGTCATATGCTTTAGAACAATCCTCACCAAAATGGTCATAGTGAGGCAAGCAAGATGATCCACAAAACCAAGATATAAGAGTGGTAGTGTAGGGTTTGCGGATATGGTAGGTATTATCGAACTTAAATTCCCAAAATTTATCACTCGGCTCCAAATTCACAAGAGGAGAGGCACTCACACAATCATTCTCCCTATTTTCACTCATATCAGAGGTATTCTCTCCATCCTCAAGTGTCTCAATCAAAGAATCATCAAGTGACAAACCAAAAGCTAACACAAACTCCTCTAAAGGAGCTCTAAAATCCTCACCACTAAGCATGGGCTCAAGCAAAGGAGTAAGAGAAATAAGATCCAAAGCATCAATGGGTGAAAGAGACTCATAATCCATACAAGGGAAATGATCAAATTTCTCAAAAATTAATTCCTCAAAGAAATCAACCTCAAAATCCCAAGTATCCTCGATCTCCACAATCCCATCACTCAAAGTATCATCAAATATCTCATTATGTTCTCTTTGCTCCTTCCTCTCAACCTCAAGAGTCTCTCTTTTGCTCAACTCCCTTTCCAAACTCTCATAATCGACCTCAAATGATACGTCCTCCAACTCACACAAGCTAAGATCTTCGTGGTTTTCCTCTCTACAAAGATCATTAAGCTTATCCAAGCACACATTTTCCTCAAAAAGCACACACTCCAACTCATATTCATTAACATTCATAAGAATAGGTGTAAGTTGGACAATAGGATATGGAAGTTGTGTTGAAGGAAGGCAAGTCGGTTCACAAGAGTCAATAGCATGCAAATCATAATTGACATCATTCACCATGTTATAATGCAAAGGGGTTTGGGGAACATATTGAACAACATCCAAATCATCCTCATCCTCATCATCAATAAGAGGGGAAAATAAACAAGGAGGAAGAGCATTAAAAGTAGATCCCAAAACACCACAAGATGCAAAAGTAGATGAAATGTCATGCATAGCATTCACGGTCACAAAGGGATGAGAAACTTGACTAATATGAGAATTATGCACACTATCAAGAGAATAAGAGTCTACCCTATCACTCAAATCATGTTGCAAATAAAGCATAGGTGGGTTAACTCTAGGTTCTCTCACTTGAGGTCTCACTCTCACAAATCCCCATTGGTCATTGACACTAGCCACTCTTTCAATTAATCCAGAAACCTCATCATCATTTAACTCGTTGAACTTTCTCTCGGATGAAAAGATGACTAGGTTTCTATGGTGAGGAAGAAGACCTTGAAGGAAGGTCGAAGTGGTTAGCCAAAGTGGGATTCCATGGATTGGACAAGCTCTCAATAAACCCTTAAACCTAACCCAAGACTCACTCAAACTCTCAAACTCGCCTTGTTCAAAGTTAAGAATCTCATCTCTAAACTTGGCGACCTTTGAGCGAGGGAAAAATTTCCTAAGAAATGCAAGGGCTATCGGGTTCCAAGAGGTGAAGGTGTTAGGAGGGTGTGAGCGTAACCATCTCTTAGCTTCATCCTTAAGTAAAAGGGAAACAATATAAGCTTAATCGTATCAAGAGACACTCCATCCCTTTTAAACACACAACACAAGTCCACAAAATTCTCAAAAAGACCATAGACATCCTAACTCTCAAGCCCATGAAAGGCATCCGCTCCACAAATCAATATAATAAGGCTCAATATCGAAGCAAGGACCCTCAAAAACCCCAATATTATTGGGAGAGGCAAACAAGTCGGGATCCGGTTTACTATGGTCGGCAAGACAAGGCATTATAGATAAGAAGGGAGAGAAGAGATTCAAGAAAAGTCACAAGAAAGCACAAAAACACACAAATATATACAAAACAAGCTATCGACTAATTATTAAAAAAAACAATGAAAAAATAATTCCAAAACTAAACTAAGACAAATATCTAACATAACACCATCCCCGGCAACGCCGCCAATTTGGCGGACGGGGATTTGTCACGAATCCCGATCGATCAAAGTAAAAACTAACTAATCCAAAACTTGGGTAGTCGAGGGTAAGTCGGGTCGAATTTCACAGGGACGGTCTAGTTAAATAAGGGTCTCGGTCTAGCTAAGGTATTAGTCGAGAAAAGAGATGTTATTGGTTGGAAGAAAGTTCTAAACTAGCGAGCTAAGCTAATAATCAAACAAACAAACAAATGAAATAAATACGATAAAAAGAACTAGGGTCAAGATCAACGAGGTAGTCTCAAGGGAGTTATCAGAGTTTACAAACGAGTCGATTACGGTCGGTAATTGGGGAGATAAATGATCTCTCTCGAGTCTCTATCTACCCGGGACGGTCCTAATAACGGGCTCTCGCACTTATTACTAGGTCGACCCACCCCAAAGAAAGCACAACAAAATATAATTCACCTATTGCGGCCAAGACAAGCACGCAAACCATACAAAAATCGCAATCAATGGAGAACACCAACAATAATAAACAAGATCATAAACACACAGCAAAACCCATAATCGAGACAAACCGACACTACTACACAAATGGCCTAATGCAACACTTTTGTTGCAACACTTTCACTTTGTGTTGCAAGAGAAATTAATTTGCAACATTTTTGATGAAAATGTTGCTTATATTAAACCGAAGCAACATTTAAAAAAAAATGTTGCATTGCACTAACCTATTGCAACACTAGTTGTATCATTTCTCAAAGTGTTGCTAAGAATTGAATAGAATTAATAAAATTAAACTAATTAACATTTTTTAATAGAAAAGTAGATGGGATATGCATTATACTTTACGACTCTCTCGTCAATTGTAATTAACTAACATATATATATATAAGTGTAATTAACTAACATAATTGTAATTAACTAACATATGGTCGGTCCATCGGCCCCCTTGCCCCTGACCGGCTTGAATTTTTTTTACCTTTTTTAAAGTGTAAGTGGAACCCCTAAAAGTATAAGTTGGGCTTTATATAAGTGTAAGTGAGATTCAGACGGTTCGCACCGAAGTTGTGGTTCGAACGGGATCCTATATAGAGAATTAGGATCCCGTCCGAACCTTTTGTTGGATACTAACCGTACGAACTATGTAAAACCCCCAAAAAAGGACCCGCTCACATACACTGTTCATACGCATTCTATCCTTCATTCAATCTCCTTCAATAGGCTATTCTTATTCCTCAGCTATGCGTTCTTCAATCGGCTCATCAATTCTTCGATCCAACCCAGTAACTCCTCCAAGATTCCTTCATCCACGTTCTTCTATCCATAATTCCTCAATCGACTATTCTTCAATCCACTGAATTCTTCATTCCACTGAATTCTTCATTCCACTGAATTCTTCAAACAGTAAGTTCTTACCTAGGGTTAGCTTATTCAATTTAATTGAATAATTAGATTTTTGATGTTAGTTAGATTTTTCTTTTTGAATAATTAGACTTTTGATTTTCCATTTATTGGAGGTATTTCTTGTTGCTTCTTAGAGTATGTCGAGTTTTGATTAACCAAGTACACCACGTTAACTTGACAGCCATTGTAGTTGATTTTTTTTTTCTGTTCATTAGCTTTTGATTTTTGATGTTCACATCTACAAGTATTATATTCCTACCTATCTCTTCTCAGTTCTCATTCATTCATATTGATAGTAATAGTATAATACGTTTGTTGCTTCTAGCTTTATTGCAGTATCGTGAAAAATGTGGCAGAGGACCTGCTTGAGTCCATAGCCCACCACATCGGCTCCAATACATTGGCTGACTTTCCTCCATTTTCAGCTGTTCGAGTCAAGGTTAAGAAGCCTCATGTTCCTATTCATGCCCACCTCGATTATCTTGGCATCCAGATTTTCATGACTCGCAACACATAGTTCATACACCCTCAAACACAGCTCTAGTCACCAGTCTCACTTAGTCAGTCAGGCCACTTCTTTACCTATAAAACAAAAATGCACATTCCCATTTTAGGTGATTTTCACGAAGGACTTTAAGCCAAGGCACGTATCACGCACACCTCTTACACCTTTTATTTCCATTCTTTTGTTTTCATTTGTTGGGAGTCAAAGGCAACCTTTTGTTTGTCTCTTATAATTACACCTTATATATTGCTAGGCACGTGGGAAGGATAAGTACGGATTGTACACAATTTTTTTTGTTCTTGTTTTCTTTCTTTCTCTCATTTTTTCTTTCTTTTTCTCTCCTTAAGAATCCTAGATCTATATTAATTACTATTTGGGTAGTCAATTATGTAGGCCTAATCCTCTGTTTTTTGGTGTAATTACTACAACCAGATCCTGTATCGAGAGTCGAGACACATGGAAGAGCATGGACTTGAGTTCCTTCGGTTTTTTCGGTGGTTTAATTGTATTCTTATACGCAAGGTTTGTTCCAATTGTAACTTTCATTCACTTTATGTTTTTCTCTCTTTTATGTGCTTCGTGTGTCCCATTGAAGAGTAAATTCGTATTGTCTTCTGTTTGAAATTATGGTTTCAAATTAATGGTCTGGAAAACAATGTATGAATTGTATTTGTAAAGCATACAAGAATTTGTGAACACTGTTAGATTCTATGGGAAATTGAGATAATGAGAGTGGAAGCAAAAGCTTTACCAAACAAATGACAAATTTGTCCCCTATTTCTCACCTTGATCTTGCTATTCAAGTTGCTATAGACATTTGGTTCAACAAGGTCTCACCTCTCCCATCCCATCTGGGTTCTTCTCAATTTCTATTCTTTCATTCAATTTTGTTTCTATCATTCAAATTTGGTTTTTCTTATGGTTATTGAAATATACGGAGTACTAGTTTTTAAGGATATTGTAGGTTGATGTTTGTGGGCGGCTTGTAACATTCTTTGCTTATCCTTAGATTGGTAAAATTAAATCTGGATCACACAGAAGTGACACCTTTTCTCAGTGGAGTCTTGTGTTTTCAATATTGTTTTTATATTAGAGCTTAATCTGGTGATAAATTAGTTTTATACGAGTATATGATGATGATTGTTCTGAATTGATGGCATACTCTTGATCAATTTTCTTGTAATATTATTGGATAATATATTTCGTAGTGTTGTAGACGGAACGCGTTATATAATTGGTGTTTTACGTCCGCCTATGCTTAAATAAGATGCAGGCTGCATTATCATCGAATATGGCTTAGTTAATTGAAGAATTGGACTGCTATAAACCTGAATGTGAGTTAGGCAATATCAAGTGCAAGCTGTTTTGAGTATAAGTATAGGTTGTGCGGTTCAATTAAAGCTCAACAGTCCATTTAGTGCATCAATGCATCAGGCCTGAAGTGCTGATTAGTGTCAGGCCACACATTTTAGTGACAAATCTGGCTCTTTGACTGTTAATTAACGTGGCAGAAAGTTCATAGTGAAAGCTGAGGCAATCAACATCTGCAACTACATGATTCAAAGACATGTTGAGACCGTTTCTACCTGGCATTCGAAGACCCATCTTCGTCTTGTGAGCGACACGAGTATAATAGCCGATAGGTATTAAAGGTGGCAGCTTATAACATATGGAATTTGATGATATTCACTCATATAATTGCATAATCTTTTGCGGAATTTGAAGTACCAACAATACTGACTAATGTAATTCTATAATCCTTTGCAGATGTCATCACTTATTCGTCGCTGGATGAGAAGCTTCTTATTGAATTAGCATTAAACGCTAAGATTGTTGAATAGTACTTTTTGGATATGTAAACGAAGCTGAAATTGTTGAACGAGACAAATTCGAACTATTTTTGACAAATTCAAACTATTTTTTTTCTTAAATAATTATTTTGCATCTATTAGTTTTAAATACAAAGCACAGTGAAGTTGATGTTATAAATACATACGTAGTATATACATTGTGAAGTATTATTATTCAATTTTGTACAAAGTTTATATGTGTATATCGATGAACAATTTATTATTTGAGTTGCATCGATGATAAAAAAATTGGTGTATTTTGACGTTCGTTAATTCAAATTTCGGCGGCGGTTGCATTTGGTAAACAAAAGTGTTGCAAACAATGTTTTATAATGTCACTTTAACCAATTATAAGTGTTGCAGAAAAAAAGACAGTGTTGCTTTTGTTCCTTAAAATGTTGCATTTTTCGGGTAAAGTGTTGCGTTTTTCGGGTAAAGTGTTGCATTAGACAATTACATGTGTTGCAAGAAAAATGTTGCATATTTTAATTAAATGCAACATTTTAAAAAAATGTTGCATTTGATAAGAAAGTGTTGCGTAAAGTGTTGCATTAAGCTATTGCAACACAACTTTAAGCAACACATCCAAAAGTGTTGCAAAAGCCTTTAGCAACACTTTTAAGCCATTAGGCAACATTTTTAAGGTGTTGCAATAGACCATTTGTGTAGTAGTGCGAGTCTTCCTCGACATTAGAAATTAACTACTCAAATATCATTAAAACTAAACTAATTAAACTACCCACTATTCTAATCATAATAATAAACATAAATAACTCATAAAGATGCAAACTTTAAACTAATTATGCAATAAAATTAACTTAAACTAATAAACAATAAAGATGAACAATAATGAAAAAGAGAAAATATTGTACCAAACTTGAAGGAGAATTGTATAAATGTTGGAGAAAAAGTGTAGAAACAAGATTAATCAAAGTAATTAATACCAATACTATCTAAATTAAACTAGATTAAGACTAATTAAAATGGAAAAGCCTACATCCTACTATCCTACTGCTACTCATCCTACAGTGCGGCCCACCCCTTCAATTGAAGGGTTTCAATCCCTTTTATACTCTCTTGTCAAATGACAGCCCCAAATGAAACGACCTCCCCTTGCAAACAAAACGCAGCCCCTATTAAATGAAGGGTAAGTCAGTCTTTTTATCCCTTTCCCAATCTTCAATTAATTAAACATACCCAAGTTCATTCAGTCAAATGAAATAGGTCACGAACCAATCTAGTCCCTGAAATAGGTCACGAACACTGCTGGTGCGACGCCGGTGGAGGTCGAGTATAGCAGAGGCGACGACGTGCGCGGCGGAGCAGGCGCCGGTTGACAGTAGTGTGCGGCTGAACTGGGTCGCAGCCTCGTCATGATGGTGGTCTGGCCTCCGGTGGTCGCAGTAGGTGCGTGTCATGCCTGAGAGGTGGTGAGCTCGGGGGTGCGGGTGTGCTAGACAGGTGGTCGTGTCGCCGGTCAGTTGGACGGAGGAGAGCAAAGGCGACGCGCCTGGTGGTGGTTCAAGGATTAATGGTGGTTGATGATTATGGAGATGGAGGGAATGAAATTTTAGTGGAGGTTGAATGCTGACGAGACTTGCATTGAGTTTAATGGAGGAATTGAATTTATGATGGAGGATGGTGAAGATGATTGTTGCAGAGGGGTTAAGAATGATGGTTAATGATTTTTCATTGTTTGACGAATTGCACTGTTGAAGCAACAAGGAGTATATGGGAGTATATTGTTTGACGAATTGAAACTGTATAAGAACAAGGTCAATCTTTTGACTTTAATATCCGCTTGTCTCAACTCGGTTTTGACCCGTCTCTTCTCGTTAATCTCCGCTCCAAATCCTACAAAATCGAATCAACAAAAAGCAGTACCCATATCTCCAAAAATAACATTATTAACACATAACTATAATATATATTACTAATTACCAACTAACGACTAAAATGAGCCATAATAACAATTAAGCACAAAAAATCGAGACAAATAGAGATCCAAGTATGGGTAAAATAATGACTAAAATGACGGCTATCAGATTTGTTTGAACTAAGTTCTCGAAGCTAGTTTTTAGTATTCTTCTAGTGAAAGTCTACTCTGTTGCACTGATTTATATCCATAACGCCGTTATTATTATCGGTTGATATTGACTTGCAGGTTGACAATTGTTTTGAATTATTTTACTATATCGTTTTAAACGTTTTTCATTTTGAACTATTTTGATTTAATAGTAATTATGCTTTAATGTCATGTAATATGGCTAGGAGAACGTTGTTGTTTTTCCCCACTGAATTGTGGCTGTTATGTTTATAACATGACAGGTAATTTGCTGCCGGGTTTGGATGTGAGCTAGCGAGTAACATAGATCCTACTCTACTTCATTTATATTAATTTTTGGATTGTTAAACCCATTTGGAAAATTTTATTTTTAGCCCTTTTGTGAAAAGTGACATTTGTATTGACTGACCGTTCTTTTTCTAAAATTTAGAACATCAGTGTGTTTTAATCCCAAATCTACAATGTTTCCGCCATTGTATTGCGTTAGAATTTATAGGGGATTATAGTTTTTCTTCACTGTGCATTTTCCGTGTTGTTGTACCCTGCTTCAAATTATATGTAACTGTTAAATGTTGTTGAATGCTTTCCCCCACACCAATTTTTTCATGTGTACATACCTTGAACATTCATAGTTCAATTCATATAGAATGAATAGAGTAGAACGAAAGTGGACGTACGAGAGATTGGATGACAATAAGTGGCCGAAAATTGAATTTAGAGACGGAGTGAAGGAGTTCATCAAGTTCCCCTTAACTAATAACCCCCACTACACGAGCGAGCAGCTTAGGTGCCCATGTAAAAAATGCCAAAACCGTGCCTTAAAACTATGGGACGATGTTAGAGAGCATCTATACAAGCACAGTTTTGTTGCGCACTACTACCTGTGGACGTATCATGGTGAAGTTGAAAATATCGTCAGTCGCCTGCAAGAAGTTGTGCGCGAAAATCCATATCGGGACTTTGTGGAGGACGCACTACATACGATAGTTGAGGACATAACGAAGGAGGAGCATAACCCAGACCACATAAGCAAGGAAGAAATTCATCACGACCCACAAGTCCTTTCGTTTTTCAAAATGTTGAAAAATGTTGAGCTCCTAGTATATGACGGATGGGAAATGAGTTTGCTGCAAGTCGCTTCAGGGATGTTGACGTTGAAGTGCGAGAGCAACATGCCCCTTAGATATTTAGATGGTTGGATCAAGTTGATCGCTGAACTTCTACCAAGAAAGGATAACGTCATGTCAAATAACTTCTACGTGGTGAAAAATGTGTTGAAGGGCCTTCAACTCCCCCATCAAAAGATAGACTCCTGTCCGAACGGATGCATGTTGTTAAGGAAGGGAGATTCGGACCTCGACAAGTGTAGAAAATGTGGTTCGGAGACGTATAAGAGTCCAACACTAAATACTAGGAGAAGAGAGTACCAACTAAGGTTATGACTTATTTCCCAGTAGGTCCTATGCTGCAACGACTGTATGCGACAAAGAAAATTACGACGGAGATGAGTTGGCACCACAGGAGCTCACAAATACGGGTTAGTGGTACGATGACATACCCTAGAGACGGTGAAACATGGAAGACATTTGATATCAAACATCTGGAGTTCTCAAAAGAGCCGCGCAACGTACGTTTGGGTTTGTGCACAGATGGTTTCTCACCATACGGGCAGTTCGGTAAGTCGTACTCTTGTTGACCGGTGATTGTGACACCCTACAACCTACCTCCATGGTTATGCAATAAGAGACAATTTATGTTCTTGTCTCTTGTTGTTCCTAGTCCTAGGAACCTGAAAGCCAATATGGACGTGTATCTTCAACCTCTAGTTGAGGATTTAAAAAGTTTGTGGGATAACGGGGTTTACACGTAAGATATGTCGAAGAAGAGTAGTTTCAATCTAAGAACAACACTAATGTGGACCATCAACGACTTCCCAGCTTACGGGATGTTTTCTGGTTGGAGTACAACGAGTTACCATGCTTGCCCTTACTGTCAAGCGAAGAATCAAAGTTCGTTCTAGCTAAAAAATAGTTGGAAGGTGTGTTGGTTTCACTGTCATAGAAACTTTCTACCTTCTAAACATCCATTTAGACGTAACTGTAAGAGTTTCTTGAAGAAAAAACCCAATGAAAGTAGGATCACATGTAGTAGGTTATCAGGCGATGAGATATGGACAGATGTTCAAAAGTATCCTACAATAGTACACGCTACCCACCAACAATTGAAGAAGTTGAAGGATATGAAGGATGGTTGGTGGAAGCAGAGCATATTTTGGGAGCTTCCTTACTGGAACACTCTGCTAATTAGACACAATCTAGATGTTATGCATATCAAGAAGAACTTCTTTGAGTAGCTTATCAACACCATTATGGATGTACCGAACAAGACAACCTTTGGACCAAAAGGCAAAGCCAATTTCAAGGAACTGTGTCTTGGGCGATTCAAATCATCATCGTTTGTTATGGAAAAAAAATGAAAGGAAGGCTTTGTGTGACTGGGTGGCCGTGTTGAAGTTCTCGGATGGTTAGGCTCCGACTTGTCTCGGTGTGTAGACCATTCAAAGTTCCGTGCTTTCAAAGAGGGTGTTGACGTTCCAAAATCAACAATAAGTAACGGTGTCTGTGTGTCATCTAGTGACGGGTCAGAATATTATGGAACCCTAGTTTAAGTGATTGAGCTTTACTACTACGACAGCGACCAAAGTTGCAAGGCCGTACTGTTCAAATATGATTGGATCGACAACTCTGCACATGGACTCAATGTTCATGAGTTGTACAAACTTGTGGATGTCGACCTGACGAGAAAACTGTGAGGACACAACCCTTTTGTGTTGACGTATCAAGTCGATCAAGTTTGCTACGCTCCTTACCCAAAGGGAAAAAAGAGTACGAATTGGTCAGCGGTGTTTAAGATCAAGGCAAGATCACAAGGTGATAATCCTATCATCGATGATGACGTCTATCAAGAGGATGTAGTTGATAATCATCAACCAATATCATCTATTTTGATCGAAGACAATGACGTCAATGAGGAAGAATATGAAGTTCAAGTTGCTGGTGCTAAAGGGGAGGATGAGGAATTTGCGATTGGATTGCTCCTGAAGGAGGAGGCGATGAGGAAGAGCTGATCGTTGATGAAGATGATGGGGATGAGGTTAATAGTGATTGGGACGATGACGATGAGGACGGGGAAGAAAGTTTCATTGAAGCGCACACCGATGCGGATAGTGATAGTGATGATAATTAGAGTGTCTATAGTTCTTTATATTTTATTCAGTACAAGTTGTAATTTATTTATGGGAAATTCTCACTTGTACCCTCTAAGTTTTCACTTTTCCCAATTGTACCACTGCGTACAAGCAGTTCCTAGCTGTACCCCTGAACTCTATTAATTACTCTCAACGGTGACTAAACTAGAATTAGTCGTTAAGTATGGCTGTTAAGTGCCAACTTGCACCCCTAATCTAATGACGTGGCTGGTGACAGGTCGTTATAGTTGACTTTTGTCCTCATTAATCCCTAATTCGTCATTTCCCTCCAATTTTTACCTCCAATTCTTTCCCTCCAATTTTCAATCTTTTCCCTCCCAATTTTTTTTTCCTATTTATTATCTTCTTACTCTTACTTATTTACCTTTACAAACACTTCTCTTTCTTCCTTTCTCTCTCTTTCTCATTTTTTTCTCTTATTTTGCATCATGTCATCTTCATCATCTACAAGTTGGGTAAGAAATAACCCCATTGAAGAACTTGAATTTCGAAATCAAGTTTGCAACACTTGTAGGAGAAATGCGGTACTAAAGATATCTAGGTTGGCATCTAACCCACGAAAAGCAGAAAATATCCCCCAAAATTCAACGAAAATTGATAAATTTTGCAGCAAATGAATACAAATAGGCAGAAGAACAGAAGGGTAGCTAGAAGCATAACACGCCTTCATAAATTTCGAATGCCCTAAATAACCAAGATTTCAGAAACTCTAATCGGAGTTTTCAGAACACCTTCGTAAATTTAGAATGCCCACATAAATTAATCACAAGACACATGAATTATTATAGTAAAAGAACCCTAATTTCGATCCATGCTTTCAAAAACAAAAAAACGAAACAGTTGTTGGGATGACAAAGAAAATAGAAGAACATACCTTAATCAGTTTGTCACTTGAAGCAGAACTTGACTAATCCACTTTGACATAAGCAGAAATGACGGACGAGGTTGACGATGTTATTGCCGTTCGAACAGATGAAGGGTTTGGGGTTTTAATTTTTTGAAATGAAAATGAATGGAGTTTAGGGTGAGTACGTTTAATGCGATGTCACAAGTCAACTTGCCATGTCATTAAATTATTAGTGTCATGTTGGCACTTAACATCCAAAATTAACGTTTAAGTGAAGTTTGATCACGGTTTGTATTAATTAATAAAGTTTAGGGGTACAGTTGGGAAGTTCTTATACGCAGGGGTACAACTGGGAAAAATGAAAACTTAGAGGGTACAAGTGGGAATTTCCTTTTATTTATTTGTAATTTGAGACTACATTCACTAGTAGAAAAAAGGTAATTTGCGGCTCCAAAAAACTCCATATTTGAGGCATTTTCCATGAAGCCGCAAATGGCGGGGCCGCAGAAAGAGAATTGAGGTGCGGCATCTGAAAAACGCTGCAAATAAGCATTCTTTTGCGGCGTTTTATTAAAAAGACGCCTCAAATAGCTGTCTTATTTGCATCGTTTTATTGAAAAGACGCCTCAAATAGCTGTTTTATTTGCGGCGTTCTTTTAAAAATGACGCCTCAATACTAATTTGAAAAAATTAAAAAAAATTATTGCTTTGGAAATGAATCAAAATATAAAATTTGAATATTTAATACATCCATAAATTTGCATGCAAATTAATAAATTTATTCAACCAAATGTCTTCCATCATTCATTCCATCCACATCCTCCACATTTATACAAGCCAAAAAATTAATATAGATATGTTTCTAAGTACTCGTACTCTTGTAAAATTTGAAGCTCATTTGTCCCGCAATTCATTTGGTTTACTCGTACTCTTGTACTTGTACTCTTGTAAAATATTTAACAAGTACATCAACGTAGCAAGAACTTTCATCTACTTGAGTCATTCCAGCTGCTAACGTCCGTCTACGGTCCCCATAAGCCTGAATAGCAAGGATGAATTCTGCTGCTTATTTAGAGTGGTAATTAATTGAGAATGATGGTGATGGATCAGAAACTGTAAAAGGCGAGGCTGAATTGAATAAGAGTTCAGAGTAGTTAGATAATAAACCTGACGGGGGTGGGTGAGGAGCTAAATAGCGTAGGCAGGACCGGAGCAGTGGAATACGAGAGAGAAGACAATGGTTTTCCGACCAGGTTTCATCTGGGTCTAGTGGGGTCAATTCTGTAGGCAGTGTGGTTCCTGTTCATGTCCTCTGGCCTCTACTGATCCGTGTTCCCATCTCCCTCCTGCATGGCGTGGCATGCCAAGTTAAGTCCACTTACTTCACTTGAGTCGAAGTCAGAGAGAAGAATGAAAGAGTAATGATACCTCTCCATAGGGAAGATTGGGCAGAGAAGGGGCTTTTATAAGATAGTCAATACTCTACATGATGGCCTCAAGGGAGAAAGCTCACGGGGAGAAGCCATCTGCCTACCGTACTTAATCACATTCAGTGACATCATAGTGAGATTGTGAATGGCATTGGTAATCCAAACTTCACGTTGTCCCCTACATCATAGTATTCTCATTAAAACATCTCCATTTCCTAAATGTCCAATGAAAAAACTAATACCTACCCAGATACGGAAATCTGGGTGTATCAAATAGGCCGACGAGAAAGAAAAGAAAAAACAAAAAAGTGGTGAGCCTTACGTATGAGGACTTCGAGATCGTCTGGAAGCGGGGTATCAAGGTCGTAAAACAGGAGCGTGAGATTAGGATCATATATAACATTCTGATGACACCCATAAAAGAATGTTTTACCTGAAGCATTTATTTCAGTCCCATCAGTTTCGGCTGCCTATTAAGGATCCTGTGGATATAACGATATATTAAAAAATTTAAACAAAGTGAAACAATTGAATGAAAGGATCATCAATTGGGACTCCAGCCTCCAAACAAAGACAATGACATTAAACAATAGAGAGGAAGGGGATGAAAAAGAGCTCACCCGACCATTTCATCATAACCCATTCAAACATTTTTCCACTCCATTCACATATTTATCTAAGCCCTACATTTTAAAAATCAAACATTACCTCATTAGAAAATATGCCAAGTTTTACTCCTATTGTTCACTTAGATTCACTACATTTCTAAACGGTACAAGTTTCATTAACACGAAAAAGTGTGCCACTATTTTTCAAAAATATGTCGAGAGTATAAATAAGCACATGGATCATTGGACGGAAAGTGGAACCAACGTATTTGAGATTAATCTCTTTTATCGTCAAAGTTAACCGAACAGAACATTAGTTTAGATAGCTCTACAAAGAAGATAAAGTGAATCCGGGTAAAGGGTACATATAATTCCAGCACTAAAGTTAGATGAAGTAGCTGAATTTACATTTTTGATTTAGATAGCTCTAGAAAGAAGATACAGCGAATCCATATGAAGGGTACATATAATTGTAGTACTAAAGTCAGATGAAGTAGCTAAACTTACATTTTCGCCAACTCTAAGGCCAAGTTCTTCACTTCACCGGCTTCATCATAGAGTAACAGATTGAACCACTGAGGTTATTAAATTTATCGTCTGTCTCAGGGGAATACGGACCTACACAAGCAATATAACTTTAAATTATCTCGTATTCACATATAAATATAAGTTTTGCAGACGTTTAGAAATACAGAACCAACTTACATCTATTTATATGTAATGTACACATCTCAGTGAAATGCTTAGCTTCCTTTCCGAAAGGGTCTGGTGCGACTTCAATTGTTGTAGGACCATAAGCAAGTTTCTGATCACAAAGAAATTTATGCAATAAACAACGCATAAGTAGAAAGCAATTAAAAAATTTGATGCAAATGAAGTGAGTATTGAGAGATTGAAGCGATAATTACGATAGGTTGAGTCTCTTTAGCTTCTTATTGCTCAATTTATGATTACCCCAAGTATTTAAGACACAAAATTTAAATAAACAATGGATAAGTACCAAAATAAGACAATTTTCTTCATATACTTTCATAAAACATATTCATTTTGAGAACTCCATACATACTTGTGAGAATGAACCTTTAGGTGGAGTTTCAAAAGGAGGCTTAAAAATTTCAATTGGATCTTTTCAAAGTAATGAAAATATGAGGTGAATGAATTTTTATTTTAAGAAACAAACAAAGTAAGTGATGGGGGTATTATTTGTGGCTTGTTTAAAGAAAACAGACCAATTAAGCCAAATATGAGACTAATTAATTACTCCATCATCATCTTCTCCAAAATGAAGGCAGATGGTGATTTGGTGATGATAATGAGACTACTGCTCCTCCAAATCCGACTCCGAAAACGGCATATAATTTCATAGGCAGGCATCGTTTGCAAGCTGCTATTTCTCATCTTGATCAACAAATCCAGATGTTCCAGGTTAGGTTTCCACCCTTTACCCATTCATTCATTCATTTGTTTTATCGAGGGATTAGATTAATAATACTCCTTAATATTAGATTTATGATGATTACTGCTTATTTGTTGGTTGTCTTCAAGAAAGCTAGCAATTCAATTTCTCATTTGAGGACCTACTTATTGCATTACATTAAAGGCGGTATGGCATTAGAACCTCAGATTTATTGTTCATGGTACTCCGGTCTTAATTAACCACTAGACCAAGGCTAAGACGTTGTGACTTGTGAGGATGAGAAAAGTATATATATATATATATATATATATATATATATATATATATATATATATGTGTGTGTATGTATGTATGTATGTATGTATGTATGTATGTATGTGTGTAAGGAGGTAGGAAGGAAGGATTAGTACCTTGCGGTAAGTGGTGCCATCGGGTTCTACGATCCAACCGGCCTCATGGGAGAGAGCAATAAGAACCTGATTGTTGTAGCAATGCTTAGGGAGAGAGTAATTCCCGTAAGTACGGAGCCCAGAGAATATGTTCGCTGATATTGCTCTACGATGTCGTACTCTTCTCCTGCTATTTTCCCTCTTCTTCCACGACGGCATTCTACTACCTCCTCCTGTCCCCATTTCCCTGCTTGCCTCTTTTTCACTTGCCTAATTTTTCACTTTGTCTAATATTGTGTAAATTGTCTTTTTATTTGTTTGAAGTTGGAGGGATAGACTTTTTGTTTTGGGTGAGGAGATAATGATTGGGATTCGGGAAAACAATTACAATTGGGAGTGTTTCTGGTAACTGGTAAACAAAAAATTAAAATTAAAATTCAAGCCTAGCAAAACAAAATTAAAATAAAACACAAAATTAGTAACAAAAACTGGTAAAATCAAGCCTAGCAAATATTGAAGTATTTGTCATTTTGTCAATTAGTAACAAACAATTATAGAAAATATAGAAAATGTTATGAATCTACTAGACTCAATACTAAACAGACAGATATTGAAGTATTTGTCAGGTTGTTAGTGTATCTAATTTAGAGACAAAACATACTCAAAATTTAATTAAACGACAAAAACACATTACCAGCAGATCGCGGACAAATTAAAAGCATACACATGAGTTTCTAAATTATACTCCAACCAGATTTCATACGGATGCTCGAACTATCAATTGCATACAAAAGAGAGAGAAAAACCAAACTAAATCAGTCAACGAAAATGAGAAAACTACAACAACAAGAGAAGCAAAACACAATAGAAAAGCAAAATTTAGAAAAAAAATCAAATACAAAAACAAAATTAAATTAGCCTATGAAATATAGAAGTAAACCGAGGCTGGTACAAAACAATCAAAAAGCAAAACTACGAAAAAAATAAATAAAATTCTAAAAAAAAGCCAAATCAATGAATGAATTAATGAAAGTAAATCAAAACTAGTGCGAAATAATCGAAAAGTGAAACGATTTTTTTAAATTAAATTTGAAAAAAAAAACAGTGAATGAATCATTGAAGCAAATCAATAGTAGCACAAAGCAATAGAAAAATCAAATCGATGGAAAAAGAAGGGCGAAGAAAACAACTTGGCGTCGCTTTAAATCAAAATAATTTGTCAATACTAAACAAACAATTTGTCATTCTGTCAATAGTATGGGTTTCAATACTAAACTCGTTTTTTTTCCCTTTCTTCTTTAATATTCTTTATAATATGTTGTGGGTGTTGTATGTGAGTGGTATTGTAGGAATCAGTACGAAATTAAAGGCAAAAGAAAAAGAACAAACAAAACCTTCAATCACCCAGTAACCCTAAAAATGAGGGATAATGGGGGAATGAGAATTAGAACGACCTGATTATACTCCGACGAGAATGGTCGGGAATAGAAAGAGGGAGTGGAAACTGGTGGACGGAGGAGGGAATATTGGCGGAAGGAGGCAACCTCGTCGTACTGTGCTCGAGTTGTGGAGAGCGAGGTTCACAGTATACTCCGGCGACAATTGATGGCGCGTAGGAAAGAGGAGCGAACTGGCGGAAGACGGAAGGCGGCGGGCGGAGGGCAAACCGGCGGAGTGAGGCACGGTTTGCTGGAGTTGTGGAAGGAGAGAGCTAGTATCGGTTTTGGATCTGGAGAAAGATGACAAAAGGAATGATTACGTATAAAATACGGAGTAGTAGAGCACTGTAATAGACTTATTAAAATGAAAAATACGGAGCCCATTAAAGAGGCGTCCATATAGACGCTGCACTGTCAGCTTTTTTCAAGTGAGGGGCCGCATCTTTGGATTTGCCTCTATTTTCTGCTCACTCAAGTATTTTTATTAAAACAAAAGGAAAATTATTTGCTGCTATTTACTTAAAACGCCTCTAATAAGGAGCCGCAATTTAACATTTTTCTACTAGTGATTGTTAATCAATGAAATTCCTAGATTATGCTAAACTAATTGACTCCATATTTTAACTTTGCGCAAACATGATTCTCGTAGAAGTGAAGATGACAGGTAATAATGAAGTCATCCGGGTTACGGGTAACGGTAGCCGTAGTAACGCCACCGCTATGGAGGAAGACGTGCCTGTCGTCCATGGCATGGACGCTGTATAGGAAATTGGAGCGATGAAGTACGTGTCAACGCCTTCGAAGCCGTACCATTCACGGCGACGTGTTCCAGGCGCTACTTGGTGAGTTTCTATTATAATCAAGTGTTTTTTTTATTTCACTCATTTGTGTGCTTAACATCCAAAATTACGAATACAGGTGGGAGGAGAAACAATACTCTCAGATGTTGCGTGATTCTATAATCATGCCCTATATGTCTACCCCAGACGCATACCGTAGCTGGACGGAGGCGTCCCAGAGAGCGAGGGATAAGATGTACACGCACTTCGCGGTAATTTCCACGTTTGTCATTCAAAATTGTACATTGTACGACTTGTATATTAAACTGTAACAAGTTATATTTTGGACGAATAGAGGAGAGTGCGTATAGACCTGGGGTACGACCTCAGATATGACTACGAGAGTCGGATAAAGAAGAGAATAACAAATATATTCCAAAGATCTCTTTCGCCCCTGCTTGAGTCGTGGTAAAGGCCCATCTGCGGACACGCACTTCCCCACCGGCGCCTCCCAAGAACGTACAATTAACGAGCGCATTGAAGAAAACTTGAAGAAACAAGAAGAGCGCCTACATAAATTAGAAGAGACAATAGGATTTTGGACATTGTACGACTTGTATATTAAACTGTAACAAGTTATATTTTGGACGAATAGAGGAGAGTGCGTATAGACCTGGGGTACGACCTCAGATATGACTACGAGAGTCGGATAAAGAAGAGAATAACAAATATATTCCAAAGATCTCTTTCGCCCCTGCTTGAGTCGTGGTAAAGGCCCATCTGCGGACACGCACTTCCCCACCGGCGCCTCCCAAGAACGTACAATTAACGAGCGCATTGAAGAAAACTTGAAGAAACAAGAAGAGCGCCTACATAAATTAGAAGAGACAATAGGATTCGAACGAAAGAGGTTGGAGGAGCAAGACAAGTTCATAGAGATGATGAGGGAAAGGTGGGCTGTGGAGAATGAAAGCTGCAGCGGTGGACCACGTACTAGCAGGAGCGATGATAACAATGACGATGGTCATCCCTTTGGATCTTCGCAGCTTCAGCTCCTTGCGTAGATAGTCTGTCTCTTCTTTGGTACTTGTTTAGGTTATGGTTATGTATATATATTTCTAAGTCACTAACTTCTAGATAGAATTGTGAATCCAGCACACGTTCTTTGTAATATATTTTCATTTTCTATATTAGTATCCTAGTTTAGATTTGTTGAGTTTTGTGGGGTTCTGTGAAGTTCTATGAAGAAGATATGTATGTGAGCTTTGCTTGGAGTTTTGAATGACTTTTGTGGTCGATGTGCTGCTACTGTGGTTGTTTGTAGGAGTTGTATCTCTTATATATTAATGCTGAAGAAAATAAAGCCACCACATTCACCCACGTCAGCGTTCGACTCATCGTCCTATTTGGCGCCACGGTGGATCCGATGTGGCTATTATTTTAAAAAAAAAATTGTAACCAACCCAGAAACTAACAGCAGTTTCTTCACTCTTTATCAATCTTCAACTCCCCACTTAATCTCAACTTCCCACTTCAATTTAACTTCCCACTTCAAATAACTTCCACTTCATTTTAACTCCCGCATAGTATATTATATATGTTGCAGGTTATATTTCAATTTGTTGTAACCTTCACTTATCAAAATCACTTTGTGCTCTTCTCTCCCCAACTCACCGATATCTAGAGCAATCAAATCCACCTTCTCCCTTCTCCTCATCCTTCAATTAATTCTCCGATAAAACGATGCTATCAAAGATTCGAAGGGATGAACGCCAAGATCTCGATGACTGTAACAATCCTGTCGATCCGGCAGTACGATGGTGGAGGTACGTTTCTTACCAGGAGGTAAGTTTCTTCTTTTCTTTTGATTCTTACTGTTTCTTTAACTGAAATTTGTAATTTATGATATATGTTGATTAGTAAGTTTTTTTTATAATATATATATATATATATATATATATATATATATATATATATATATATATATATATATATATATATATATATATATATATTGTGATCGGTTGAGGTATGTGGATGAGAATTGAGTTTGATCAGTGGTGGAATCAAGATTTCTGTACGAATTCTGATTGAAATTTGGGATTTAGGATATAAGTTTCTTAGTTAGGTTTTTTTTTGATAATTTGATGATGGATTGGCCGGATGTGAATTGAGTGTAATCAGTGGTGTAATCAAGATTTACTTTATGAATTCTAATTGAAATTTGTATTTAGGATATAAGTTTCTTAGGTATGTTTTTTTTTTTATAATTTGATGATCGGTGAAGGTCTCTATGGGTGAGATTTGAGTGTAGGTAATCAGTGGTGGAATTACGATTTTTGTATGAATTTAATTGAATTTCGGGATTTTAGATATATGTTCCTAAGTTAGTATTGTTTTGATGATCTGATGATTGATTGAGGTTCGTGGATGTGACTAATTAGATTGTAATCAATTGGTAGAAGAAATAGGGTTTATGGTCATAGAAATCAGTTTCTATGGTTATGACGGAATTCTAATAGAAATTTATTATTTAGGTAGGGATTTTCGTTATTTTGATGATCGATTGGGTTCTGAGTGTGAGACTTGAGAGTATAATCAATGGCGAAATGAGGATTTTTAATTACGGAGATCAGTTTTCTATGTTGGTGATGGAATTCTAATTCAAATTTGGGATATAGGATATAATTAAGTTTCTTAGTTAGTTTTTTTTTTTTTATTTTATAATTTGATGATTGATTGAGGTTTGTGGATGAGAATTGAGTGTAATGAGGATATTATGTACAGATTCTAATTGAAATTTGGGATTTAGGATATAAGTTTCTATTTAGGTTTTTTTATATAATTTGATGATCGATTGAGGTATGTGGATGAGAATTAAGTGTAATCAGGATTTTCTGCACGAATTCTAATTGAAATTTGGGATTTAGGATATAAGTTTCTATTTAGGTTTTTTAATATAATTTGATGATCGATTGAGGTTAGTGGATGAGAATTGAGTGTAATATGTATGAATTCTAATTGAAATGAGGTCTGTGGATGAAATTTGAGTGTATCAGTGGTGGAAGCAGGATTTATGTACGTATGAACTTAATTGAATTTTGGGATTTAGGATATATGTTTCTTAGTTAGGATTGTTTTGATGATCTAATGATCGATTGTGGTCCGAGGATGTGACATCCCTTCATCACTATATCCACTTTCTCTGATTCATGGTAACATCTAATTACATCATATTTGTCATTGATTACCATAATTATGCTTCGTAATTGCTTTTTAATGGTTTTTTTATGGTGGTTTTCAGCTGAATTTTGATAGATTTGTTACCATGTGTAGGTCAGTTTTGTTTAATCTACACCATTTCTCCGATATTAATCTTCAATTTAGAGGATGTCTTGGTTCTATGGATTTGGCGACTCATTCTTCGAATACACGATTAGTGGTTTAGTGGTGTCTTGGTTCCGTGGATATTGATATAGCTAGATAATTCGGTGAATCAGTTGCATATTTCCGACACTGATTTCGATCTCAATCTCTCGCCGAATGACTATGATCTGTATGGCATGTATAAAGGCTAAGGTAATTATAATAGACCTTGCATTCTCCGTCTAATCCGAAAGAGTTTTTATTTATACTTTAAAAGCGAGCCAATTTCTTTATACCTACAATCACACATGTCCTAATTATAGTTCACCCATGATCTTAGTTTTCTATCTATATTACCACTCAATTATACTCCCTTTGTCCTAATTATTTGCTTTTGTTTTCTATTTTGTGGGTAGGATATTTTAATTGAAAGTAATCAAATGCTTCAAAGGGATAGAGCAATATTAACTTACTACTTGATAATGATTAAGGCTATATTATTATGACGAGTGTTCTATTAATTATTAGTGTTACTATAAATTGAGTTGGTATCTCTCTCTTTATTAGATTGCAATGGGCTGTTTACAACTATGGATCAAGGTGTTTTGGTCACTCCCATCATGAACACCTACGTAAATATGGTGTTGTAGGTGGTGGTTGTCATAAGTGTTTGAACATATAATTATTCTATATTCATGATGTATTTTAGGTTATTGACATGTGATAGCAATGTCATTGATTTATTATTTGATGGTGTGTGGATGGTATGATCGAAGGTGTGGTATGTATCATGAAAAAAAAGTTTAACTTCGTAATGATTATCAAGTTGTTGAGTAATTTATACTCCCAACTCCTCTCACCAAACAAATAGATTCCTTCACCTTCAAACACCCAAAAAATCTTGAAATTTAACCGATTTAATGGTGTGATCCGCAATTGATGAAATTGGGTTAAAATTGTAGGTGGTTTAATTTGGTGGTAGATTGAAAGGGAGATTTTTTATCAAAAGCTTTGCGATTTTGATGCATACTTAGAGATGAACGAAGATTTCTATAAGAGTATTTTTCTGGTGGTATTATCACCATTTTTCTGCCTTAATCGGAGCATTGCTCTTCTTCGCCATACTTAGTACGTTTTTTCTTTATTTTTTTAGTTTTAATTCAAGTTCTTTGCTTTTTTTGCGAATTCATAGTTGTTTGATCTCCTTTGTGGTTTGTTTAATGTTATGATATGGCTCAAAAGTTGCTTAGTTTCATCTAAGCCTTGGTAATTGCATAATTTTTTAAGAATTTGAGCATTGAGTTTGTCTAATTTCTTACAAACTGCTCCGAATTCAATAATAATTCTTACAAGTTAGATAAAAAAAACAACAAAAAAATTAGTGAGAAAAGATAGGATTTTGACCAGATTCATGCTTCAAATAAGCTTGATTAAGGTTTGAAAACATCTTTTCAAACACAAATTCCTGATTTTCTTCATCTTTATTGAGTGGTTTATGGGTTTGATTTTGTAAAGAACATATTTATGAGGTTTTTCAGCAAATGAGTTGTTTAAAATTTGTGAGTTTTATGTGAATTTGTTGGCTTTAGATTATGTATGTGAATGCAATGTTGATGGGTAAGTACTGTGGATTCTAGATTTTGGGATGGAATTGCAGTAAATTAGTGACAGTATTCTCATTTTTTTTAGTAATTTGATAAAATTTGCAATGAAAAATTGCAGAATTTCGAAGATATTGATTTATCCCATTTATTATTGCATAATCAAGTAACAATGAATTTTTATTGATCAAGTAACAATTGATTTATCCCATTTTGTTTTATAGTTTGCACTTTGCAGTAATGTTGTTTGTGATGGAGCATTATGGTCCCGCTATATCTTGAATATTTTTGTGGACTATTATTAATATCCGAATTTCCAATGTAATCGAGCATTATCGTCTCCTAAAATGATGGCTAAAGGTATTCACAGAAGAAGGTTCGATGCTCATTCTTATTTTCCCCTACAATTTTGATCAATTATTTTATTTCCAGTTTTGACAATCCCGTGCATTATCTTACAATCACTGTCTTAGTTTTCACGGGGTTAGGTTATGAATTAGTCTTGAAATGCTTGATGATTTTATACCACGTACTTGGTATTTTTGCTAAATTAATCGGGGTTATTAGAACTTGGGTCTAACAATCGGAAGTGTCAAGTAGTCAATTTCATTCCAACCTAAACATAATTGAGGACTTCTTCTCAAACTTTAGACGAAGTATATAATTACAAGCAATGAGATATATGATACTTCCTCATACTTTTGGATAGTCTTTAACATTCTAACAAGGCGAGAATGACCCGGTAACTATTTGAGGCTGGTGCAAATTGCTCGGACTGCATAGATAATTGTTTGATATCAAGAGTCGCTGTATGAATTGTATAGTTTGAGCCTTTAAGAATTGGTCAATTGTGCGTGATGATAGTTGCAGTTGCTTTGTTCTATGACTATAAGCCATAGTTGGAGTTGCTTTGTTCTATGACTATAAGTCATAGTTGGAGTTGCTTTGTTCTATGACTATAAGCCATAGTTGGAGTTGCTTTGTTCTATGACTATAAGCCATAGTTGGAATTGCTTTGTTCTATGACTATAAGCCATAGTTGGAGTTGCTTTGGATAAGCCATCGTTGAGTTGTTTAAATTGTGGTGAGAGTTTTAGTATAAGTAAATGGTGAAACAAATGGAGATATATGGATTACCGAAATGAATCTTACTTATGTCTATATGTGAGTGTCATGAAGAATACAATCGGCTTTATGGTTAATTTGAGAGAATTATGTCATCTTGATAAAGAGAATAAAAGTCACCCAGCGATGAGAACAATTGTAATTCATCCCACGTGAGAAATACTTTAGTTTCGTTGTAGTTGTTTGCTCAAAATTTACACCATTTTGCCGCTATTTATTCTTTTGCAGAAGTTGTCTATACTATATTGATTGAATACATATATTTGTATACATTTTATATTCTCACATTGACACATGCAACATACCAATAGCAGAGGAGCTCGCCATTTCCATCCATTTTTCCTAATCATCGTAGGCCGACATTGATGTGTCTAACATATTACGTAATATGGGTAATTTCTCTACAGCCTTGCTTCTTCTCTCTTTAAGCTGTTTTGTACTCCGTATTTGGTAGTATTAGTTATGTTCTGTAACCTGAAGTTTTAGGATTAATGCGTGGTTTTATATGATTTATATTTTGATCCCATTTATGTTTCTTTTGTTGTGATTCTCATGTGTTTTTATTGATACAATTTTTTTTTTGTTTTTTGGTGCGACATTCAAAACCTTGAGAATCACGATTTTGCATGTTTTTATACATACTGCTAGATGTACCTATGTATGCTAATTGAATTATTTTGCTCATATATAGCAATATTCGCTTGCTTGAGAGCTGACGTTTATCATTGGATGGTTTAGAGTTATGTGCTCCATATTTTTGCGGTGGAGTGTATATCTAAAGTTCATGCAACTTAATTAAACTGAGATTAAGTGCTAGGTTACCTGAAGTACGAATGATGTGGAATGCGTAGCCGAAAACAAAGGTGGAGCAGTAGAGGCATCGATAATGAAGGCCGGTCTTAATTTTCTGTATTAGTTTCAAATATGATGATGCGGGAATTGGATAAACTTGATTCATTTTCATTATTTGATTATGTGATTAATTTGTACTCCATATTAATTGTAGTTTTAATTAATTAGTTTGATAAGTTTGATTTTCGTAATTTGATGATGTGGGTATTTGATAGAATTTGATTAATTTTGTTTAGGGAAGAGAGGTGAAAGAGGAAGAAGTGTTAAAATCACTCAAGACACAGAAGTAAGATTGCTATTAGTTGTGCTTGCTTCAGTGGACATTATGCAGCCTGATTCTCTGTGATGATTTTTTTCCCGAAAATTTAAAGGTGTTTTTTTTCCGGAATCTTCCAAAATTGTTCATGCGATGACTGTCGTCAAATATATTCCTCAGGTTAGAACCACCTCTATTTTTGAACTCCTGTGTTTCTCGATTGTTTTAGCCATAAGACTTCTACGATATAACTTAAGCTACCTGGAAATTTTATTCATTACGGCATATTTTTGGGGTTGCAGGCGTTCATGAAATTCTACCGGAAACGCATTGAAGGGTTTACCATGGGAAACATATTACTCGACTTTCTTGGAGGAGTCACAAGTTACGGACAAATGGTTGTGCAGTCTATCGATCAAGGTCAGTCTTGCGTCTTCTACTGTATTTCCTTTACAAATGCTCATGGATTTGCGCTGATGTGCACATCTCGATTTTATTGTACTATTGATTTATTGTATTGTGTTGGACGCTGATGGTTTGTTGCTTCAATTACGTATTGGCAAATGCATTTTTATGTTCATCTTTTTCATCCACTTTTTTCTTTCTAATTTCTTACCTGGCCGATTAATAAGGCATTAAGGGTGTTTAGCTATAATTTATATTGGTGATGTGAAAATTTGATGAATCAATTGTAGCATTGAAACCTCGGTCATTGCAATTTCTTCGTTTGTCCATTTTATGTATTTAGATGGTTAGATTGGATAAATTTATTTTCAGAGAACAATGACGGTTTCTTTTTCATAATTTTGATGGATTTTTTTTTTTTTGGAGAATAATTAAAGGATCAATTGAAAGCTTCAACAAGTGATCATTCATTTGGTGATGGTCTCAACAAAATTTGCATCTATAACTTGAAATAAGAGAAATCGCGTGTTTCTTCCGGCTTATTTCCCATTCAATTATATGGTAGGAGTATATGTGAGATTTTAGTTTTGTTGCATTAGTGGTTTGCATATTAGAAATCCGGGTCAGATGAGCAAAGATGAAAGTACCGGAAAACTGACATCTTATGCAGCCCAAGTAATTCAGGTAAAAAAAAAAACTTTTCAACACAAACAAGATTGACGAGACATATCATTCCATGATATTAAATTGCAGGCTTAGCCCTTTGATCACCTCATAGTTATTCAAAATATGAGGCTTACTTAAGAAGATAATTTTGCACGCAAATGGAGTTTAGCTATCTAATAATGTTATGCCTATATGATATTTTGCACGTCCAGGTCAACTTGACTCGAATTGAGGACTCCCAAGGTTATTATTTTATTACCCGTTCTCTTCTTGACAAATCTCATTTAATGTCTTTTACTTCGTATTTGACACTAATAACTAAATTTTACTATTTCTTAATATAATTTTCACTTGATTATGTTGATGAATTTGTTTACTAATTTTAGATCATTTAATTTTGCAGGGATATCAAATCAAAAAATTGAATGCTCAATTACTACATCTTTAACTCGGGTCTTTGTGAATGGTAAGATTACCGTTACACGGATAACTTTTCTACAATAATTTCTATTTTGTTATTTTTTTTCATTTTATTTAGGCTTGGTGTGGTTGGACATATTTGATTCTTCCACAGTTTGTATTGGAGGTTATGAAAGTGATTGTGATGCATTGCTTTTCAACGAGGATCCCCAAACATTGTGAGTCATGGGTTCGAAACTAAATGAGATATAGTAGAAAGCAAATTGTATTCAAAATCGACCCGATTTGGTTTGATGTCTGGAATTGGCTAGAAGGTTACATTTAGTTATGGTGGCTAGAAGGTTTGCCTAAGGAAGAAAGTTACATATAGTTAGAGTTTTATTCATATGCAATATCTGTTAAATGTTTAAGCATTACGGAGTATTATATTAACAGTTACATGTTTATATATTAACATTATTTAGTGACAGATTATTAACGGCGTGAGAGTTGTCACTTGAGAGGTTTTGAGTGTTGGTTTGTCTAAATAGGTTGAATTTATTCAATTGTTTTCCTTATTTAGATATTTTAATCCGACTTAGGGTTTGCTTGGAATGAGAGTGGTTTTTGTAAGTTGGATTGTAGGACCATGTTCATTTGATGGGCGATTGATTTTTTTTGATTGATTGATCAATAACACAAAGATATAAAACAATGTGCTTCTATCTATAAAACATTGTTTTGTTTATTGATTTGTTGCAGATGACTCTAATCAGGTTCACGGAATCACAGGGTATGAAGATTATTCAACAATGTTTCAGACACAGGAAAAGCATTCCTTATCATTCTCATCATAGATAGTTTTTTAGGGTAATATTGATGGACTCGACTCTAAGACCTAATGAATTTTGTAATAATTTGTCAATTTGACTTGAATCGTCATATTGTTGTGAAAATGTTGTTTAGGGTTGTGATCTGTCATTGACCTTGGAGGGCGGAGTGGTTGATTGTGAAATTGATGCCAGTTTTGACCCAAGATAATGGATCAAATGAGCTTTTGGTAATGGTCAATGTTTTAGGAGTGACTTTTGTGAGCAAATGTTGAATAATTGCTTATTTTGAGGACGCAGACTCATCCGAATTAGCACCGATGAAGGCATTTGTCGCGTGGGTGTTTAGAGAATTTTTATCACGAGAGAGTCAGAGTCGACTATACATGTGTAGTTGAACGTATTTATAATGACTTTGAAGATTTCAATCGACTATACGTTCATACCTAACTTTACCTAGCGTACTTCAATTTCAGTCTCTTCAATATTTTTTCTTAAAGATTGAATGTTTTTCATTAATACGTAAGCATCTATTTTTAAGCTGGAATTGAAGAATTTGAAAGGCGGAGAAGTTCTTCTGCCATTAGAGATTCACGAAGCAGTTAACAGGGGAAGAAAGAGGCATTTAGAACTTTAGCAACTAGATCTATCAACCGAATCATGTCAAATATGAGTCAGGTCACGGGTCAAATCTTTGACACTTTATATTGAATACCATCAATACCACTACAAGAAAAAACATTCATTCCTACGGACCCGATTCGTAGGAAACATGCCCATTTCCGTCGGAATAAGCACATTCCTACGGAAAATTCGTAGGAATCATTCCGTCGGTATACTTCGTCGGAAATAGAAAACTTCCTACGACATTTTCGTAGGGAAATAACTTTCCTACGGAATGTTCTGTCGGAATAGGTAGTGACGAGTATTCGTTGACAAAAAATTGGTTCCTACGGAACATCGTCGGAAGGGTTCAAATTTCCTACGAAAATTCCGTAGGACAACATCTTTCCGTAGGAGGCATTGATTGAGAAAAAATATTATTAAATATTCCGAGCTATAGATTTCTGTAGGAAACTGTAGAACTTTCGTAGGATAAAACCTTATTTTAGACATAATTCACTTCTTTATGTCGTCCTTAGTATACGAAAACTCTATAAACATCACTGACATACGTTAACACTCCACCGCAAAACGGGAGGCCATAATTCCATAAAACAAATGTGTGATACGAAAACACAATTCAAATTTGTCATAGAAGAAATAATCTCAGATATCACATTACAATCACATTACAATAAAACAAAAAGTATCTCATTCCAAAACTTCTAGCCATCAAAAACTTTCATTAGAGTGTCCAATTGTTCTTGCATCTTCAGGATTGTTTCATTCATTCTTTTATTCTCCTCTAACACCTTAGCATTCTCCTCTCGCACCTTAGCATTATCCTCTAATAAAACGAAAGTCGTAGGTATTTTTCCTTCTTCATTATCTCTAATCTGAAAAAATAAATTTCAAATATTATTGGAATTTTTTAACATGAATATTTATTAAAATTTCTAATAAATGCATTCATTAATAAAATTGAGCATCGTTTTTTCCTTACATTATTGTGTTTGCCATACATTGTAGATCAACCAGCTTTCCAACCTGTACATAAAGACTAGAATTAAAAATGAAATAGCATTCCAACAATTAAGTATATTCAATGGCTTATATATATACCCAAAGGCACCTGCAAGGCCTTGGTGAAGGTAGTCGGTAAGAGCGTCATCGATTCCAAGCTTGGCAAATCGGCGAGCATATCCGAGGACCTGTAAGGCCCACCCTTGGTAAGAAAACTCGTGCTTACAGGACTTCAGATGTGTAAATCACTACTTACCTAAACAGTCGTTGCTTCTCAGTTTATGTTGTAAATCAGCCTAATATTTGTAAAAACAAACAACAAATGAATCGGACCATAACCGCATACCGATTTCAGGACTACAAAACCAAAGTTAATAAATCAAAGAGTAAAAACTTACACCAAACGGTCTAAACATTGGTCGTTGTTCTAACCTAAGGGCTACAACGATATTAAACCATCACACATCAAGTTTGAGCATGAATTGTGATATACAACTATCATAACACGGCCACCAGCTTCACTTGTCTGCGAAAATCATTAGTAATAGATTAAAAATGCAAATAAAACCAGAAACTCAGCCAAAACACAAAGAAGGAACTCAAAATTGAACCAAAAGGCAAGAATGAACACATACCAATAAAAATTAAACAATGTGGGAGCTGATTGATCAAAGATAAACTCTAGGAAGCAAAAATTGCACACATCCAACTAAATTCATTCAACATTTACCGGAATATATGCTCCAAATCAAATTAATCACGAAGTTTTAGTTCATAATACATGATAAACAGTCATGATATATACCAAATAAAATCAATTTTAAGTTAACTTTTTAACCTAATTGGAGTGAGCATAATTAAACCAGCGAAAGATTACTCAAACCTCGAAAACAAATCAAATATAATCACAAATAGCGCTGTGAATTGAAAACAGGGGAAAAAAAGCGAAGAAAAGAACAGGAAACTGAGGGTGAAAGAAGCAGAACACTAAACAACGACAACAACACCATTAGAACGACGTAGCAGCAACAATAAGGACGACGACAGAAGACATAAAGAACAATGGAGAAAACAGAGAAGACGGCGGTGATACAGGACACGTCACAATAAGTAGTTACAAAAGTTGTTAGATTGTTGCATTGGTTGTTATAGGAAGTACGGAGTACATTACTTGTCTATAAATACATTTGTAGGGCTGTAATCAAAGATTAGGAAAAAAATCAATAACAAACTTCTTCTTTCTATCCTCTATTCCCTCTCAATTCTGTTACAATCTGTAAGCTGTGAAGTAGACCTCGAGTATCTTCATCGCCATTGTTGAAGGTCTCCTGCATCTACATCATTGGTATCAGAGCCGTCAGTTCTGGCGCCAGCTAAACACCTCACCGTCAAGCAATTACAGGCAATCATGGAGAACCGAATCGCAACTGTGGAGCAGAGGCTCGAGCAGCAATCGGCTTCGATCACCGAAAATTCGTTGTTGTTAGGGGAGATACTCAAGATGCTCAAGGACAGGGAAGGAGACGATCCTCCCAGACCACCTGAACCTCCGATTCCAGGTAATCGACATCCGGTTTCCTTCAATCCTAAGGTTGAATTTCCGGTATTTGATGGGAGAAATCCGCGGTTGTGGATGAAGAAATGTGTCAAATACTTCAATTTGTGCAAAATTGATGCAAATCAAAGAGTAGATTTGGCAAGTATGTACTTGACAGGAAGAGCTGAATCATGGTTTAATAGTTATATTGCTGTTAGAATTGCGGTTTCTTGGGATGACTTCATCGTAGATTTGTGTGCTAGATTCAAGGAGGACATTGGGGGAAATGTAGTTGAGGAATTTAACAAATTAACTCAAATAGGATCAATCGAAGATTATCTTAATGCGTTTGAGAATCTCAGGGCATTGATGATTCAACGAAATGCTTTGTTGCCTGACCAATACTTCCTTGATAGTTTCATTGGAGGTTTAAAACCCGGTATGAAGCCATTTGTGCGCGCTTTTAAGCCTCAAAATCTAGCGGAAGCAGTCGAGTATGCTAGATTGCAGGAAGAAACCATTGCGGCAACTAGATATTCGCCAAAACTAGTAGTTAACCCGCCCAAATTCTTGAGTACTCCTGTTAAGTCGGTTGAAAAAGGCTTGTTGCCAACTCCTGGGGGAAATAACAGTAATCCTTCTAACAATCAGTCGCACCCAACCAAATTCTTAAGTGCAGCGGAGAGGGCTGAGAAACAGAAGCGCGGAGAATGCTATTTTTGTAATGAACCGTATGATAGAAATCATAGGTGCAAGTTTAAACAAACTCAGTTGTTTGCAGTAGAGATCCCAGGGAGTGAGAATGAATTGGAAGAAGAAATAGACATGATGGTGGAAAGTGAAATTGAACCTATAGCCCATATAGATGACCCCCATATCTCTATTAATGCTTTGTCGGGCAGCCAAGGTTTTCGAGCTATGAGAGTGACTGGGTACTATGAAAAAAAACCGCTCCATATACTCATTGACTCAGGTAGTACACACAATTTTTTGGACCATAATGTGGCTGTCAAGTTGGGGTGTAGCCTTAATAAAATTCCTCCTCAAGCTGTAACAGTTGCAGATGGCAACCACTTGCCTTGTCAGCTGGTGTCGAAGGGGTTTGAATGGCGCTTACTGAACAGCCAATTCTCTGCTGATATGTTAATCATTCCTTTAGGGGGGTGTGACATGGTGCTTGGAGTTCAATGGCTCAGCACTTTGGGAGTCATTAAGTGGGATTTTCAGCGACTCCAAATGGAGTTCCAATTTGGAGGAAGGAAGTTGGTATTGAGAGGAATGAAGCCTCAAAAACTCCAAACATCTGAGGAAGGGTCGTCTCTCAAGTTGCTATCAAATGCATCACACCTCTTTTATTTGCAGTTATCTGCTGCTTGTGCTGTAGGTGATAGTGGGTGCAATAAGGTGGAATTGGATAGCCTTGCAAGTCATACACCTGAAATGCAACCCAACATTAACCAGTTCAGGTCTTTGTTTGAAGAGCCTACTGAGTTGCCACCTTCGGCTAAAACCCTCAATGTGTTTCATATGTCCCAGTTCAAGGTGTTCAAAGGGGTTTTGCCTAGTGAAGTTTATACCCCGCAGCGGATTCAATGGAAGTCTGATGAGTCCGTTCTATTACCTCAGGCGGTGGTGGATCATAGATTCATAGGACAGCAAAAAAAAAAAAAAAAAAAAAAAAAAACGCTGCTGTACAGTCTGTAGTTTAGTGGGAAGGTTATGGAATTTGCGGATGTCATTGAATAGAGATATCCAGAATTCTATACAGCTCTAATGTCGACTTGAGGTCAAGTCTGTTTTCAAGGAAGGAGGAATGATACAGGACACGTCACAATAAGTAGTTACAAAAGTTGTTAGATTGTTGCATTGGTTGTTATAGGAAGTACGGAGTACATTACTTGTCTATAAATACATTTGTAGGGCTGTAATCAAAGATTAGGAAAAAAATCAATAACAAACTTCTTCTTTCTATCCTCTATTCCCTCTCAATTCTGTTACAATCTGTAAGCTGTGAAGTAGACCTCGAGTATCTTCATCGCCATTGTTGAAGGTCTCCTGCATCTACATCAGGCGGCTACCTCACGCTGAAACAAAGGACAAAACGGAGCAGCACAGGCGAGTTAAAGATCGGAGAGGAAGGGATGACAAAGATGGGATCGTGGCACGAAATAGAGGAAAGCAAGGATCAGAGATGGAGCCCGAACAACAACAGCGGACGACCATGGTGACAACCACGGCAGGTGGTGCGTGAAACTGATGTGAAGGCAAAAGAAGAAGAAGAAGAAGAAGAAAATGAAGAAGGGGGATGGGATGAGCGGCAGAATGGACGAAGAGAAGAGGGTGTTTCAAAACAAATTAGGTTTATAATCGAAACGGGTCCCGGTTCAAAAGACTAAAAGACGGGTTTGAGTAAAAACCAAAATAAGGTCGAGTTCGAAAAACTTATAAATCGGCCAAATACAATAATGTATAAATAAAATATTTATCGAGCCCAAAATAAATATTGGAGTTAAAATAAAGTAGAAAAAATAATTAGTTAGTGCGAAAGGAAAAAATAGGGTGAATCTCGAGAATAACATAAACGTTTACGATTAAAATAATGCTTCTAGAGAAAATTAACGAATGTACGACAAAAATGAATTAAATTGATTTCTCGACGAGAATAATAAATGTGTTGACGAGTTTCGAGTTGAAATAGTAATTGAGCTTAAATATAAAGAATTTAGAATTAAAATCACGAAATAAAAATCAAATAAGAATTAAATGAATAAATAGATCGAAACATAAATAAAATATAAGAAGACCTTTCGAGATAAATAAAATTTTAGGAGTTCAAAGCGATTGAAAAATATGTAGATATATACATATATATTACCATCAATCACGGGTCAAATGAGTCGGTTAGTTTCTCTAATACCATTGTTACGTTGATATTGTGTTAATTTGTTTCCATGAAATCATGAATGGATAAGTAAGAAGCATGATTTCATACCTTAAAATGAGAACGGGAGTTCCGGAACTAATACATATACTCTTTGGTTAATGTCTATTTCTTCTTCTTCTAAAGCTTAAAACATTTGATTTATAAGGTTGTTGAATTGTAATGGTTGTTGAATTTATATAAATTGTCATTTATATGAAGCATGCTAATAAGTACTTAATTAGGTTCATTTGTCGATCTAAATCACTTCAATTCAATCCACTTCAGCTAATTTCATTTGAGTTTAATGTAGTTCACCTCGGTTGAAAAAAACACGATCGTTCTAAGTAAGAAAACATAGTAGAATACATTACTTTCAATCATTATTAATTCTCTACTCTCAAAATAAATAATTATTTAGAAATTAACTCAATTACTTAGCTAATTTTTTTTTTAAGAAAATAAAATATACACCATCACTCTCAGTCATTTGTTTACATTTTATTAAAATACTATTCACAAATTATACAAAATAAAATACTTTTTACAAATAATATAACAAGTAATAAATGACAAAAAGACGGGAAGTGGGTTGTCACCCAATTATCACACGTCCAGTCCATCTATTTAATCCACGGAGAACATAAGTGAATAAAAAAAAAGTTGGGTTTATTTAATCATGAGTTACGACTGAAAGTTGGTGCTATGGTTACGCTTATCCGGAATATTGATCAATTTCGTGGGTTCTTTAATGGTACGCGCTTAATTGTGACTCACTTGGCGAAACGAGTCATTCGATGCAAGGTGCTAACGGGTAGCCATGCAAATGATATAGTTTATATCCCGTGTTTGACCCTTTCACCATCTGACTCAGCCAAGTTCCCTGTTCAGTTTACTCGGCGGCAGTTTCCTGTTTCCATATGCTTTGTCCTGACAATCAACAAAAGTCAAGGGCAGTCGTTGTCACACGTTGGTCTATATCTCCCTAAGCCCGTGTTTACACATGAT
The DNA here is from genome assembly GCA_958450325.1 of Agrostemma githago. Taxonomy (NCBI): domain Eukaryota; kingdom Viridiplantae; phylum Streptophyta; class Magnoliopsida; order Caryophyllales; family Caryophyllaceae; genus Agrostemma; species Agrostemma githago. The sequence continues at coordinate 58,487,446 of OY288252.1, read as the reverse complement.
CAATTATATGTTGCTTTATCGAGGGTCACCAACAAAAAAGGATTGAAAATCCTTATTTTCGATGGCAATCATCAGACTTCTGACACAACCACTAATGTGGTATATCAAGAAGTTTTCCAATATTTGTAATTAGATTTGTATGCTCGCGTAGATTTGTATAGTTGTCTGTTCTTACTATTTTCAGCTTTACATTTTAATGTATATGTTAGTTTCAACAAACATCTATTATTACTCCTATTTTTAATCTATTTATATGTTAGCTTTACACTTTAATGTATATGTAGTCCCTCCTATTTATTAAATTCACAAATCATGGTTCTTATATCAATTGATTTTCATCATAGTATGTATTCTCATCTACTAAATTTTTTCATTTAAATATAAATATCATTTTTAATACAACCGTGCAATTTTGCACGGGCCAAAACCTAGTATAATATGTATTGCAGGTTGTTTTTTTTTTTTTGCGCATTTGGGAAGCTGAAAAAAACGAAAACAATTATTTTTAAATGAATATTGCGTCGGAATATCCGTCGCAATTGGGGAGCAGGTACACGACGTTGGCGTCGGTTTAGTTGACGAAAACCAACGTAAGCGTCGGAATCGCGTCGGATAGACCGACGCTGAAACAAATCCCATGTCGCAATTGCCTTGGATAATCCGACGCAATATCAAATTTTCGTCGACCTTGCATCATAATCCGATACAGACGCCACCCAGTCAACGCCCTTTATTATCCGATGCAAGGTCGACGAAAATTTGATATTGCGTCGGATAATCCGACGCAAAGGTAATTGACTAGGTGGTTTGACTCTCGAAAGCCGCGTCAGATTATCCGACGCTATGTCGACGCACGTTTGCGTCAGATTTATCGACGCAAAAAACCCTATTTGCATCAAAAAACACGGTGGAGTTTTGCGTCGGCTAGTCCGACGCAAGTCAAAGTCTGCATCGGATTTGGCTCATTTGCGTCGGACAAATCCGCCGCAAACTGGGTTAGATTTTTGTAGTGATTTGCCTACTCAAACCCACATGTGGACGCGTGTATTTTATATACACTTATTACGCTTTTTATACGCGCATTCCCGTGCTTGTCGAATAGTGTAAGCTACCATTTTGCCCCGAATTGACTACTTTGTGGTGTGCTTTGTCTTTTTGCAGGAATGGAAGCCACAGGAGCTAAAACGAACCAAAACCAAGCCAAAACAAATATGGAAAGAGCTGATCTCAAAAATGGGTCGACTATAGTCGACCGACTATTAGAATAGTTGGCCGACCATGCTGATAGTCGACAGACAGTTACAATAGTCGGTCGACTATTTGGGAATCTCCAGAAGTCAAATGGGTCAATATTAGTCGACCGACTATTAAAATAGTCGGCCGACTATTTTCTGGACCACGGACAAGTTTCGTGTTGAGGAAGCAGTTTCCTTTATGAGTTCTAATTATTGCTGTGTGTATTTAAGGGGAGTTTTAGCCTGTTTAGAAAACACTTCTCCTTAGACTTTTACTCCTAATCTTTCTTAGACAATTACTTTTGCTTCTAGTTTATTTTCTCTCTTAAAACCTCGGTTTATGTAAGATTGCAATCTTCGAATCGCCTTCATTCCTTTTGGTAATTTAATCTAATCTTTCTTCCTTCTTCCCTCTTCGTTCTTAATTGTTCTTAATCTCTGTTTACGCTTGTTGCAATTTTATTATCACTCGTCATGTTTAATCTAGTAAAATCGTTTATCACTATTGTTGTTCTTGATTTAATTATGAGTAACTAATTTTCTTCGCTAGGATTTAGGAGATTTGCGAATTGAATATGGTCGCTAATTAGTTTATAAATCCGTCAATGATATTGTGTCTATGTTGTTAATTGTAGCAATTAATTAAGATTGATTGATTAAGTCAACGTAATTGATTAATTGAATTGGTAAACTTGAACCTAAGATCAGAAGCCTGGTAAAATTTAGACCTGCTACAACACATTGGAAGCCTTTAGATGCATGCTAGGTTGAATAACGGACCGGAAGGACCTTTTCAATACCCCTTAGACCAATATCTGCGATAGACTTGTGACCTAGACCGTGACCATATGAAATTCGTGGTGAACCGAGAATCCTAGTTTTCTCTCTATATTTATTCATCCTTATTCATCTTGTTTACTTTAGTTATTCTTCTTTTTACTTCTCTTCCTTCACTACTTTTAGATTAGTTAAATACAAACAAAAAAACCCCGATTTGTTACTTAGATAGACTTTAATACAAGTAGGATTTGTTGTCTCCTTGAGTATTTGATCCCGACTTCCCTGACTATATTTTTAGTTGGACCGTAGTTGGTTATTTTTGGTAGGTACACGATTAGCTTATCAAATTTTGGCGCTGTTGTCGGGGAGACGATGTAATTTTACTTGTCGTTTTAGTTTATCTTTTATCGTAGGGAACTTTCATTCCTTGAGACGGTTCTCATATTTTCCTTCTTAAATCTGTTTATGCCCGGGTCTAATAGGTCCGAGATTTATTCATTTGATCCCGAACTCGAGAAGACTTTACGAGCTAGACGAAGTTTTTGGAGGGAAATTCGTCAAGCGGAAAAATCTAATTCGCTTGACCCAGTTTCCACTAACCTGGTTCTAAATCAACACCGAGTCAGATATCACTCTTCCGATCATGCCGCCGAAACTTTCCACTCACTCTGAGCCAACTCAAGCTAACATCCCGAAAGGATGGAAGCTACTGACTCCTACCACCGGCTCTTTCGAGATTTGTCCCGCTTAAATCAATTCAGTGGAACAGAATACTTTCTCGGGCAAGAAGGACGAAGACCCCGGACAACATATGAAGATATTCACTGATTATTGTTGTTCGATTCCAGTTGCTCCCGGGGTAACGCAGGAACAAGTAATGGAATCCTTATTTCCATTTTCTCTAGCAGGTCCAGGCCGTAGATGGTATCGAGACCTGGATAAGGAAGTTGCCGGTATTAATGGCTGGAACTTGTTAGCGCTTGCTTTTTATAAGCACTACTACCTTCCTCAGCGCACCAATCAGATACGGAGCCAATTAACCAGTTTCAAGCAAGGACCGTTGGAAGATCTAAACGAAACATGGACTAGATTTAAGGATCTAGACCGTTCTATTCCTCATCACGGATTCGAGCCATGGTTCTTATGTAATCAACTTTATAATGGGTTATTCGATAATAATTGAGCTATTCTTGATGGTGCAGCTAACGGACGTTTCCAAAACAATATTGATGATGATAAGATTTGGAAATTGATTGAGGAGATGGCCACACATGGGCTGACTATGGAAATCTGAGGGGTAGTGTTCGGGTTGCCGCAGGTGAAACTAATGAGATTATGGCTCAATTTGATCATCTTCATGCTCGTCTCAATAAAATTCAGAATCCGCCTCATTGAAACGAGTCCAATCAACAAACTGTTCATGCTATGATAAAATATGAGGCAATGTGTGAGCGATGTGGTACCGAATGCTATAACGCGGGGGAATGTATAACCGGGATGGAGCAGGTCCTAGCTTTACCACACTACAACTAAGTAATCCCTATTCCAATTACTATAATGAGCGGACTAGGGAACATCTGAACTTCAGTTGGACGAGTCAGAATGTACTGAACCCCGTTCCTCAGCCGAAGCAACAACCGTATGTTCCGCCTCATCGCAGACAACAACAACAAAGCTTCCAAAAGCCTCTTGCTCTTCCACCGCCGACTTAGCCTCTTGCTATTCTTCCTCCCCCACCTATGACTCCGGCTCCGGTTCCGAGCGAATATCAGGAATTGAAGAGTATGATGAATCTCTTATGATTCAGATGCAGAAAAGCGACCAATCTAAAGATGCACAAATAAAGATGTTAGAGACACAGGTGACGCAGCTTGCCACAAATTAGTGTACTAGCCAACCGGGCACACTAGCGTCATAGCCGTAAAAACCGCATGACACGACCAACGATATTCAACTTCGCAGCGGCCTTATTTATGACGAGCCCAAGATGCCCAGTAATGATGATTCTGTTATCGTGGAGGATGCAATTGATGTACCGCTAAAAACTGTTGAAGCTATCGCGAATGACGAATGGTTCAAGAATAGTCGACCAACTATTACAGATAGTCGACCGACAATGAACAGTAGTCGATCGACTATTCCAGAGACGGAATCCAGAACCGAGACGGTCGCTAATGATAAGACGTCTGCTACTGATGTGGGAACAGGTGTTCAGGTACAAGATAAAACGGTTGAACAGGTCAAAATTCAAGATCCTTTTCCTAGTCGGTTAAAGAATAAGAAGATCGACAATCAGTTCACTAAGTTTATGGAGGTCGTCAAAAATCTCCAGGTAACCGTTCCCTTCACCGAGTTAATTACCCAAGTACCCTCTTATGCGAAATTCATGAAAGATATTTTTACCCGTAAGAGGAACTTTAATGAACATGAGACCATTGCTTTTACTACTGAGTGTAGTGCTTAAATTCAAAGTAAGTCTCCGCCCAAACTAAAAGACTCGGGCAGTTTTTCCATACCACGCACCATAGGCACCCATGTAATCGATAAAGCTCTATGCGATTTGGGTGCAAGTGTCAGTGTCATGCCCTATTCAGTTTGCGAAACTGAATATGGGTCAGCTTAATGTCACTAGTGTGACTCTTCAGATGGCTGACAGGTCAGTCAAACATCTCCTAGGAGTCTTAGAGAATGTCCCCGTTAGGATAGGTAAATTCTTTATACTACCTGTCAATTTTATCATTCTAGATATGGTTGAGGATACCCAGATTCCTATAATTTTGGGTAGGCCGTTTCTACATACTGCGGGGGCCATTATAGATGTCAAGCACGGACGCTTGACTCTAGAGGTGGGGGATGATAAGGTGACCTTTAACTTGGCTAACACATTAGCTAAGCCTATGATCGAGGATACTTGTTATGCAGTTGATATTGTGGATGATGTTATTCTTGATGTTTGTACAGGTTCCCTGAGTAGGAACCCGCTTGAGGCTTTGATGTGTTTAGACACTTGTGCAGGTAATGGGACTAACGATGATGTTGTGTGGGATATATTATGAGATACACAAAAACTGAGAAACATCAACGAAGAAGTGGTAAATAGGTTAGTAGATACTTATACTGTAGAGGTAAGTAAACCTGACCTGAAACCTCTTCTGTCCCATCTTAAGTATGTATTTCTAGACGATTCTGAGTCTTATCCCGTCATCATGAGTAATAAATTAAACGAGAACCAATTTTCTGCTTTGTTGGTCGTTCTTAAAAAGAACAAGAATGCATTCGGATACAGTCTAGATGACCTTAAGAGAATTAGTCCCGATATTTGCATGCATCGAATTGAGCTTGAGGAGGATCACCGACCAGTCAGACAGGGTCGACGTAAGTTGAACCCGAAAATGCAGGAAGTGGTAATGAAAGAAGTGATGAAATTATTAGATGCAGGTATAATTTATTCTGTCGGTCACTCTAAATGGGTGAGTCCTGTTCAGGTCGTCCTGAAGAAAGGCGGGATTACCGTGTCAAAAACGATAAAAATGAATTAATACCTGCTAGAATTGTAACGGGATGATGGATGTGCATTGACTACAGACAATTAAATGCCGCCACAAAAAAAGATCACTTCCCTCTTCCATTTATCGATAAATGGTAGAAAGGTTGGCCTCACATAAATTTTTCTGCTACTTAGATGGTTATTTAGGGTTCTTTCAGATCCCGATCCAACATGATGATCAGGAAAAGACGACATTTACTTCTCCCCATGGTGTTTTAGCGTATCGCAGGATGTCTTTCGGGTTATGTAATGCCTCTGCCACCTTTCAAAGGCTTATGATGGGGATATTCTCCGAGTATATCGATTCTATTATGGAGGTATTCATGTATGATTTCATTATCTACGGTAGTAGTTTCACTGATTGTTTAACTAACCTTGATAAAGTGATGCAGCGATGTATTAAGGTCAATCTAGTGCTGAATTGGGAGAAGTGCCATTTTATGGTCAACGAGGAAGTTGTCCTTGGGCACTTAGTATCTGATCGAGGCATCCAAGTAGACAAAGCAAAGGTGCAAGTGGTCGAGCAATTGCCTCCTCCCGTTAACGTGAAGGGGGTTAGGAGTTTTGTTGGACACGCCGGATTTTATCGCCGGTTTATCAAAGATTTCTCTAAAATCGCTAAACCACTTACACAATTGCTCCTTAAGGATGCCCCATTCATTTTTTCTGACGAATGTTTATCTGCTTTTAACAGATTGAAGCAGGCTTTCGTCACAACACCTATTATTCAAGCCCCGGATTGGGAGTTGCCGTTTGAAGTTATGTGCGACGCTAGTGACTATGCGGTCGGTGGAGTGCTGGGTCATAGGAAGGAAAAGGTAGTGAATGCCATCTATTATGCGAGCCAAACTTTTGATAAGGCTCAGGTGAAGTATACTACGACGAAGAAGGAGAATCTAGCCGTGATCTACGCATTAGAGAAATTTCGATCCTATTTAATAGGGTCGAAGGTGACAATTTATACCGACCATGCGGCTTTGAAGTATCTTCTCGCGAAGCAGGAAGCCAAACCTAGACTACTGCAATGGATCCTCCTACTTCAGGAATTCGACCTGGAGATAAAGGACAAGAAGGGCGTTGAGAATTCTGTAGCGGACCACCTTTCTCGATTCCCATTGCAGGACGGAAGCGATACTTTACCCATAGATGATTCTTTTTCTGAAGATATTTTGATGGCTGTTGGTATAGTTGACACTCCGTGGTATAATGGCTAGCTATGCTAATTTTCTTGTAGGTAAATTACTGCCGCCTAATTTATCATATCAACAGAAGAAGCGGCTCCTACATGACGTTCAACAATACTTCTGGGACGATCCATATCTTTTCAAGGAGTGTGCCAACGAAATTTTAAGACGATGCATACCGCAATGGGAAACCAATGCCGTCTTGGAAGCCTGTCATTCATCGTCTTATGGTGGTCACCACGGTCCCGCTAGGACCGTGGCTAAGATACTTCAATCGAGATTTAATTGACCATCTTTGTTTTCTGATGCTAAGTCATATCTTTCAGGATGTGATGCTTGTCAGAGGACGAAAAATATCTTGCTCAAGTCGGTATTTTGGAGGTCGAGATTTTTGATGTTTGGGGCATCGACTATCAAGGTCCTTTCCCGATAAGTCGAGGTAATAGGTACATTTTAGTAGCTGTGGACTACGTATCTAAGTGGGTAGAAGTCGTTGCCTCGGTTCATTGTGACGCTAAAACCGTGATCCAACTTTTCAAGAAGATTATATTCCCACGTTTTTGCGTCCCCGAAGTCGTCATTAGTGATGGAGGTATTCACTTTAAAGAAAAACAACTTATTGCCTTATTGTCTAAATATGGTGTTATCCATCGCAGAGGTTTGGGGTATCACCCCCAAACTAGTGGACAGGTCAAAGTTTCCAACCGGGAGCTCAAGGAAATTTTGACAAAAGTTGTCTTGTAATCGAGAAAAGATTGGAGCCTGAAACTGGATGACACTCTATGGGCATATAGGACTGCCTATAAGACACCGATTGGTACATCGCCTTATCGTTTGGTTTATGGGAAGTTCTGTCACTTACCCGTAGATTTAATGGAGCATAAAGCTTGGTGGGCCGTCAAAGAGCTGAATTTCGACCCAAAATTATGTGGCAAAAATTGTCTTTTTGTGGACATGACATAGGTCCACCCCGACGCGGCCACGCGCGGGTTTGGGGAGGCGAATGAATCTCCATATGAGATGGCCAAATTGAAATTTAAATCGAAGTTGGAGTCGCCACCGAATTTTATGGTTATTCGGAACCGTTCGAGCCCACTCTATGTCGTGGTGGACCGTATACAGAATACGGCCCATTTCCAATGTCAGAGTTTATTGGGCTCAACCCTTTGCATATCGATACCGATGCCGACTTGAGCGGTTAATCGTATATTGAATGACTCTCGTTGCCAATGGGTTCGGACATCCGGAAACCACGGTTCTGAGTAAGGGGTGAGGGTACGTGTTGGGAAGTTCACTAAGAACACCCAACCCCGCCCGCTCATTAGCGGCCTCTACTAGGATATCGAATGATTTTTTAATACGCGCGTTAGTAATACGATGAATGATATGCAAACATTGTTTTTCCTAAACATGCGAGGAATTGAATTGGTTGCTAAGTCGGTTTAATGCAACTAAAATTAACGTCAAAGTTGTTTTAGCATGTGAGATCCGTTTTAGTATAATAAAACAAATAAAAAAAGATGAATTTGCTACAAGATAAACAAACGAGTTAGTATCGATTTGTAAAAATAATATAGCAAATAAAATAAATATATGAGATCGAGAAAATAAATATTAATCGAAATCTGAAAAGCATCGCTAAAAACGCTGTTTTGTATAAAAAACGAAGTTCGAAAAATAATAATAAAAAAAAAGATGTGTCGTGGCAGCCGGCCGCGCGGCTCGCCTGGGATGCCGGCGAGTCGCGTGTCGGTGTAACACCCGCAATTTTCCTAATTTTGCTATCCGTTCCGTTACGATTATATCGTAACTCTGTATATTTCGTCAATAATTATTTTCTAACGCGTTTTAATCCGATTTCTTCATAAACGCTTATATTATTTTACGAACCTTCTTTTGTCAACACTACATATTATTTTTATCCTATTTATTTTAAATCTTATCTCGTGTTTATTTTAATCGGAAACTTATCACATCAATTCGTTACTTGTTCGTTCCATCTCAACCATCTCGTTTCCTAGTTAAGTTAAGAGTTCTTGTGACTTATTATTGCTATCTTTGAGCTTCCTAATTTCTCTTTATATATATTCTCTTTCATTCTAGTCTATTTTATTCACAAAGTCTTCTTTTCTCCTCTATTTTAAGTTAAACTTCCTCCTTTTTGTTCGTCAATCCGATCATAATTCGTCTCTAATTCTTTCCGATCTCGAGGGTAATTTAATTACTCTTATTCGTTCTTCATCTCTTTTTTTTCTTCCTATTCACTTATATTGTGGTTTTAATACCATATATTTAATAATTTCGTAGGCTTTCGTGCTAGATCCGATGAAGACGATTATTTAATTTATTCGGATCTCGGTTAAGGTAACATTGACACGTTACTCGGTATTATGTGATATTATTGTCGTAGTTGCATGTATAGAAATTAGATTTATATTAGACAATATATGTATGTCTCGTTTTTAATAAAAAAAGGCTTTAAAAACGTAAATTTTCACATGTTTCGTTATTTTAAATTGTTTTTACGAGATTTGCAACAAGTGTTTCTTTTAATTATTAAAAAGTATTATAAGGCCGAGACTAAAACATACCAATAATAATTTATTTCATAATTTTCGTGATTTTGATAAGAATTGTCAAACTCAAAGTTTTATTGTTTTTAACTAAGTTACAGCATGTTTCAAAGTCTGTTAGTGTTTTCGTGTGAATTAATACTCTATTTTAAATTATTTATTTCCGAAAACTTTGAAAAGAGACTACTGTTTATTTTAAGTTTAACTTATTCCTATTTAATTTCGTGAAATAACTTCAAGTAGTTTGGTCACAATAAATTGTTTATGAACAGGTGTCAAACTAATCCGCAATTTTGTCAGTTGTGATAAGATCTAAATTGAAACATATGTTAAAATTTTTATTTAATATTGGTAATTTATGTAAATAAACTATGAAAAGTCTAGTTAATGTTTCCAATTAGAATTTCTTTAAAATCAATTTTTAAACGTGTTTTATTAAAGATATACAATCGGGTGTCTAATCCTGATAGTTTTTAAATATACGAACAGAAACCCATGTTTTATTCGGAATTTGATTTTCTTCAGAAATACAAGTTGTAGCTAAGTTTCTTATGTTTTCAAAGCCACTGGTCTTACATTGTTTTGATTTTTAATGATTTAATTACAAATTTTATAGTAAGACAGTGAAAATCTGGAAAATCTGTCAATTTGTTATTTAAATACTTTTATCTACTTAGACTTCAACCTTTTTAAAAATAATTATGATTTTGACTTTAGTTGACTTTTCATGAATTATACATTTATATAATAAATATAATGTTTACGTCTCGAGGCCAATATTAACTATTTTATATAACTCCTATTTTAATCGATTTCTATTTATATAATATTACCTACTTTTGGAAGTTATTATTTTAAGAAAGTTTATATTTTTATAAAGTTTTCTCTTTTGAAGAACAAACTATATTTTTATTGAATTTCGATAATGGCTTTGTTTTGGAGTTATGGAATAAGAGAAGTGTACGGGTAGAGTAATACAGTTTAGAGTATACGTTTTGCCATCAGCTATAAGGCTAGTGTATCCGAGCGGGATGCATTGGCTGTTGAACTGGGCATGTTCTTGTCCAGGAGTGTATGTTCATTTTGACCTTAAGCTCGTACCTCGCATGTAAGACGCCGTCGGGTTGAACTGGGCACACTTGGTGTTCCAGGAGGGGTGTGCATATTTACTTAAGCTAGGACCTCGCATTGATAAATCACCGTCCTATTATGGTTGAGTAGCCTAGTTAGAGATCGAAGTTTGATTTGTTTGAACTAAGTTCTCGAAGCTAGTTTAGTATTCTCCTAGTGAAAGTCTATTCTGTTGCACTGATTCGTATCCATAATGCCGTTATTGTTATTGATTGATATTGACTTGGAAGTTGGCAATCATTTTAAATTAATTTACTATATCGTTTTAAACGTTTTCCATTTTGAGCTATTTTGATATAATAGTAATTATGCTTTAATGTCATGTAATATGGCTGGGAGAACGTCGTCGTTACTTCCCACTGAATTGTGGCTGTTATGTTTATAACATGACAGGTTTTTGCTGCTGGGTTTTGGGTGTGAGCTAGCGGGTGGCATGGATCCTACTCTACTTCATTTATATTTATTTTTTTGGATTGTTAAACCCATTTGGAGAATTTTTATTTTAGCCCTTTTGTGAAAAGTGTCATTTGTATTGACTGACCGTTCTTTTTGTAAAATTTAGAACATCGGTGTGTTTTAATCCCAAATCTACAGTGTTTCCGCCACTGTATTGCGTTAGAATTTATAGGGGATTACAGTCGGTCTGTTTCGAAAGCGGTTTTTTGAAAATTCGATGCTTTTATTAAACCGCGTACGAATATTGCATAATTCGTACTCGACTTAATATTTTCGATATTCGTTATATTCGATAATTGACTACGAAATCAATATCAAATACTTCGAATAGTTCTAGAAAAGATATAAATTTTGAAATCGTTTTGTAGAATAATAAAATAAAACGAACGAAAAAAAGCTAAAAAGGACACGGGTTTCAGGCCCGTGCGCGAGTCGCTTGGGTGTGGTGCGACTCGCGTGCGGGTCTGTCCCGGTTTTTTATTTTTTGTTCGAAATTGCTAATTTTGATAAATCGCGTACAAAATATGAATTAATTTATACTCGATTTTATGTTTTCGATATTCGTCGTACCCGATATTCGATTATGAAATCGATATCGAGTATTCGGAATGAATTAAAAAAGTTTTGTAAAGAGAAGTTTGAACGAAAAAAAGATGTAACGATTTTTAACATCGTCGAGATCTTAATATAATTCTTTTTGGATACAATATTCGATTATAGATAAATCGATATCATATTTTTAAGAATGTTCAATATATGAAAATAGTTTTTTAATAATATCGATATTAGAAAATAAAATAAACGACGACTGACCCAAAAAAATAAGACGGACGAGGAGGAAGAGAGAAGAAGAAGAGAAATCGGGTTTTGTTACACCCTCAACCTACATGCTTCTGTTTACTCGGATCGAAGCTCGTCGGGACGTGGCTTGGGCACAAGAGCTTTGAGTGGATGTCGGTGAGTTGGTGGTGGTTCGGCTCGGGGGTGACGAGTGAAGGGTGTCGGGTATCGGGCCGGTTTCCTTCGGGTTTGTAATATCGGTTTCTCGATGCTCAGTGTGTATGATAATGAATGATAATTGATAATATTGTGTTGATTTGAGTTGTGTTATGATATGATATTTTCTGATTTCTGATTCTTTTCGATGATGTTTTTTGATTGTTGAAAGTGTTGTATGCAAGGGGCTATTTATAGGGAATTCCCGACCTTGGCTAGGAGAGTCTGAACTACCGTTTAAGATAGGAAACGTAAGAGTTCGAAAGGAATGAGGATTCCGCTTTCTTGTGAAGGAAGAAAGGGAGCCGGCTGGTAGAGGGCTGCTCGGCCGAGTGTTTGCACTCGGTCGGGTGTTTGAATCGGTTTTCGGATAGGATTCCTACTTGAGATCGAATTCCATCCTTAAACGTATTTGTTTAATATTTTGTGAAGCTGATTTTTCGTAGGATTAGAGTTCGAATCAGCCGTGTGAGGTGTCACGGCTGACTCACGCACCTCGGAAATATTTTTGACGGATTTTGACTCGGTCGTTAAAAGACGATTTTACCCTTGGTGTCGGAATCGACCCAAATTAGCCTTATTTGACTCGAAACGACCCACTGGGCCTGATTTTGAGGTTGGTTTTGTGAGATATGTACTCCATAATGAGCCCAAGCCAAATGCCAATGATTTTGAGCCCGTTTCTGAGTATTTAAAGCACGTTTGCGTCCGATCATCATCGGGTGTTTGTCGGAAACTGCTATAGACACCTGGCGGTCAAAATGTGGGTGTCTACAGAGCCCCCACTCTGACTAAGGCTTGGACAAGGCGAAATTCAGAGTAGCTACCAGGCCAATCAAAGATTAAGACCTGGCAGACTTCCGGTCGGGTCGTTTAAGGTCCATTAGACCTGCGTGGAGGGCCCGCCGGCCGGAGACTAGAAATGTACCTGAATTGACGATGATACTCCGTGGGGAATCGGAGTTATCGTATAAGTCTATGCCGCTGGGGAGTTGATTGCACGGTTTTGCTTGAGTCGTCCTGTATAATGATTTATGCAAAGTTCGCATGTAACACATTTTTTAGGAGAAATGACTCGTGCTGGGGAATAAAAATTTGAAGAGGATTTTTTTTGAAATTTTGAATTTGGAAGAATTTTTGAAAATAAGGTATTTTGACTCTGAGAAGGAATAGGAATGCTCAGGATGACTTAGCTAGATCCTAGGAAAAAGGCCTGTATGCTAAATCCCTTGGGATTAGGAATCCCAAAGTGAGGAGGAGAATCTGATTTCATGCTATAAATATCTTCTCCCTGCTCACAATTTATTCATAATTCACACGATCCTCTTCTCCCTTCAAAAGAAAAAAAATCAAGCCTTGAGAAACTTATTTCTTCTTTTCAGAAATTCATCATGGGTATTGACCGATTAGTTGGACTGTTGCAAGATTGGTCCCGAATTTTCAGAGATGCTGATAAAGTTATTTTAAACCAGAATGGCGTCACCCAGCTGTCCACAATCCGCCAGATGCAAGTGGATCGTCACTTTTTGGATGCTTGTCTGTCCTATTGGGATGATACTTATCATGTTTTTAGGTTTCCTCGGGGCGAAATCTGTCCCCTTCCTGAGGAAATAGCTGCTGTAGGAGGGTGGAACCCCATTCTTCGTCCTGCTATCCTCTTTTCAGTTCATGATCCAAGGAGGAAATTAAGAGAATTTTTGGGGCTTTCTCATATGGAGGTGTCCCGCATGCTGGAAGGAAATACAGTCTCCTTGATCGACCTGGCTGAAAAATTTATGAATCCAAATGACGTTCGGGCCAGGCCGGCATATAGCCGTAGGGCCTTTACTTTTTGCATGCTTCATGTCTATGCTTTTGAAGGCTATATGGATTGGCTATCTTGTATGGGCCATGTTAGACTTCTCGCCGTAGCGGATCAAATGGAGATAGAGCATAGCCCAACTTGGCTGATTACTGGGGAGATTATCCAAGGCTTAGATAATCGTAAAAGGGATCCATCGATCAGGCTGTCCGGTAGCACCCGTCTTCTACAGGTATGCTGATTTTTTCGATTTTCGCAATTTTTTGATTTTTTTCAATTTCCGATTTTTAGGTCTTCGATTTTTTCGCGATTTCCGCGGTTTTTTCTCGATTTTTTTTGCGATTTTTTTTTTTGACCACTTTGACTTTTCGCGATTTTGACTTTTCAGCTATGGCTTTTTGAGAGGCTATCGATCTTGGATCCTCCTCTAGATGTAAGCCGATATCGCCCGAATCAAGTGATGACAAGAAGACGGACCGTTGACTTTTCTCGTCTTACTACCCAGAGATTCTGGGACGAGCTGTTGTCCTTCCATGGAGGCCCATTGATCCATTGGACCGTACCTTGGTGGCCCATTTACGTCTGGACCGGATTAGAATTGCGAGATAGGGCCCGTTATCAACTGATCCTATCTTTTAGGCAGACGATTCATCTTTATCCCGATCGCATACTTAGGCAATATGGTCGGGCCCAAATAATCCCGGAAATCGAGGCAGTCGTGAGTGAATCTACTCAGCTAACGGACGTGATGTGTGACATTTGGGCGGAAAGATGGTATACCCGGCACACTTGGCCCGTTTCTAAAGCTTCTCCCTCGATCTGGGTATCAGATTCTTATACGAAGTGGACCCAGGCAGATTCTGCTAAAGCCCGTGCTGCTTTGAAGACTGATGAAGCCTTTGACTTGCTGCGCCGAGAACAGGCTAAGGATAATCGAGGTTTCTTTGATGACGGCGACACCCCGGCTACCATGGTCCGACTGATGTCAGGCCAGAAAGGGAAGGCTAAGACTTCGACTAAAGGGTCCAGCACTAAAGGTACATGGGGGAAGATGAGCCCCCAGACGAACTTAGAAAGGAGACTCGGTCCAAGACTGGCAGCTAAGGACCGACTTGGTCCTCGGGATAGACTTCCCGAGCACGTACGAGCTCGGATCGAACCGGTGCAGGAGAAACCAAAGTCGAAGAATCGGGTTCGAGTAAAGGAAGTTCCACTTGTGATTAGGGAACGTTCGCCCCCACCTCGTCGGCCTCGGGATCCGCGTGACCCGAAAGATAAGGGGAAGGGAAAAATGTACGAGTAGTCTCCTAAATTTTATTATTTAAGTATTACTACTATTTTTTGTGTGACTTTTGTGTGATTTATTTTTGCGCGAGGCATTTTTTTTGAAATAATAAAAGACATATTAGTTAAAACCGTTCCTGTCTTTTCGTTATTGCAGTGGTTGTACCCTTTTGAGGGGTTGCCTACGTATCCACGATTAGTGGAATCAAACCGACCGTAGTTTAGACATAGATTTTTGCAATTTTCGAAATACATCAAGACTATTAGTTCGAGATGTGCGACAGTAGGATTAGTAATCCTAACTCATTGACTTGCTTAATTTTTGTAAGTTTTTATAAAAAAGATAAACTTTTAGCAAATGACATTGAGACAAGGTTAGGGGTAGTAGCGCTTCAACTGGTCCAAGTTGGTTGGGTTGACAAATTCGTTCCCATCCATGTCTATCAACGTTACGGCTCCTCCTGATAAAACCTTCTTCACTAAATACGATCCGGCCCAATTAGGTTTGAATTTTCCCCTTGGGTCGACTGGTAGCAAAGCCCGGACAGATTTTAGGACTAGATCGCCCTCTTTGATATTTCTGGGCCTAACCCTTTTGTTGAAAGCCCGTTTTATCCTTTTTTGATATATCTGGATATTGTTGAGAGCTCGGGATCGTCGTTCGTCCAGAAGAATCAACGAATCGTATCGGGCTTGGACCCAATCTGCTTCAGGCACCTAACTTTCGAGTAAAATCCTTAGAGATGGTACCTCAAGCTCGACCGGCTGGACTGCCTCCTTCTCATATGTCAGATAGTACGAAGTTGCTCCGATTGCGGTGCGGATTGAGGTCCGGTATCCCCATAAGGCGAAGGGGATTTTATCGGGCCAATCTCGGTAATTGTCAGCCATCTTTTTAAGTATGGTGACAATTGTTTTATTTGCTGCCTCTACCGCTCCATTGGTTTGGGGACGGTAAGGCGAAGATGTATGCCTTTGAATCTTATATTTTGCTAGCAAAGTAGCGGTTTCGGCTTGGAAATGGGTCCCGTGATCACTAATGAATTCGTGCGGGATCCCGTACCGGCATATAATTTTATCTTGGATAAATTTTGTTACGTGCTTGGCGTTCAAGACACGATATGACTCGGCTTCGACCCATTTAGTGAAATAGTCAATAGCCACTAGAATAAAGCAGTGACCTCCCGTCCCGGAAGGGTTCACTTTCCCGATTATATCAATTCCCCATGTTGAAAATGGCCATGGTGATGTCATAGTATATAATAGGGATGACGGCATATGCTGGACGTTGCCGAAAATCTGACAGTTGTGACAGTGCTTGACATATAACTGACAGTCGGTTTCCATGCTATTTCAATAGTACCCGAGTCTGGAGATTTTTCGAGCTAGCATATGGGCATTCATATGCGGGCCGTTCTCACCATCGTGTACCTCGGCCATGACCTTTTCGGCCTGTGTTTTGTCGATGCATAGGAGTAAAGCCCCCTGTGCCGTCTTTTTGTACAACTGTCCATCGTCCGTGCGGATGAACTGAGTGGCCCGTCTTCGTAGGGCTTTCTTGGCCCGGTTTTCAGATCCCGGAGGATATTCTCCCGACGTCAAGTAAGTAAGAACAGCCTGGTACCAAGGTTCTGGGTCAGTTATTTCGATGTCTTGGATAGCGTTGATATATGCCGGCTCGGACCGTCTTTCGACGCAGATCGGCATGCTGGTCAGATGTTCCGGGATATTCAGTAAAGATGCTAATTTGGATAGCGCATCTGCAAACTGGTTTTCTTCCCGGGGTTGGTAAATGTACTCCACCTTTTGAAACTGCTTTTCGAGAACCCTTACTCGTGCTTGGTAAGCTACGAGGTTTGCGTTCCGAGTTTTCCATTTCTGGAGTGCTTGATTAATGACTAATGATGAGTCACCGTGGACCCGGAGGTTTGCTACTCCTAAATCAGCGGCGGCTTGCAACCCGTGAAAGCATGCTTCGTATTCGGCTGCGTTATTAGTCACATCGAAATCTAACTTGATGGATAACGGGGTGTGCTCCCCTTGTGGTGAGATTAGTAAAATCCCGACACCAAATCCTCGAAAGTTGGATGCTCCGTCAAAATACAGATCCCACGTTTCCGTATCGGTATGGAATATATCTTCGTCAGGGAAGGCCCAAGTATTGGTATGTCCCTCTTCAGATATCGGACTATCGACGAGGAAGTCGGCTACTACCCAGCTCTTGATGGCTTTTAATGGTACGAACTTGAGGTCGAACTCAGCTAGCATTAAAGTCCATCTAGATATTCTACCGTTGAGGATGGGCTTTTCGAACAGATACTCGATTGGATCCATTCTTGAGAGTACGTGCACTTCGTGGCTAAGCATGTAATGTCGGAGCTTTTTAGTGGCCCAAACTAGAGCTAGACACGTCTTTTCGAGCATCGTGTATTTGCATTCGTACTCTAGGAACTTTTTACTGACGTAGTAAATGGCTCGTTCTTCTGAGTCGACTGTCTGGGCTAGCATAGCCCCCTTGGCTGTCTCGGTCGTTGTCAAGTATAACGACAAAGGCAGACCGTGCTGAGGTGGCATTAATACCGGCGGAGATGACAGAATCTCTTTGATCTTATCGAAAGCTGTTTGACATATGTCGTCCCATAGTACCCGTTCTCCTATCTTCAGTTTTTTTGAAAATGGGCTCACATACCATGGTTAGCTTCGAAATAAACCTGCTGATATATTGGACTTTCCCGAGAAACCTCCTAATCTCCTTCTCGGTTTTAGGCGGCCGCATCTCGGTAATAGCCTTAATTTTGGCTGGGTCAACCTCGATGCCGCGCTGGCTGACGATGTGGCCCAGTAATTTGCCCGATGTTACCCCGAAACTGCATTTTTGAGGGTTTAA
The DNA here is from genome assembly GCA_958450325.1 of Agrostemma githago. Taxonomy (NCBI): domain Eukaryota; kingdom Viridiplantae; phylum Streptophyta; class Magnoliopsida; order Caryophyllales; family Caryophyllaceae; genus Agrostemma; species Agrostemma githago. Next base: position 58,469,572 of record OY288252.1, on the reverse strand, counting down.
CCTCATGTTGTATTTGCGTAGTCGGGTGAAGAACTTCCTAAGGGCCGGAATATGCCCGCTTCGTTCTTTGGACTTAACGATCATATCGTCCACGTAGACCTCTACTTCCTTATGCATCATGTCATGTAGTAAGGTAGTGGTGGTCCGTTGATAAGTGGCTCCGGCGTTGATAAGCCGAAATGGCATAACAGTGTAACAGTAAGTCCCCCAAGGTGTAGTGAAGGTGGTCTTACTCATGTCTTCTTTTGCCATTTTGATCTGATTGTATCCGGCATACCCGTCCATAAAGGATAGAAGGGCATGGTCGGCCGTGTTGTCCACCAGTATGTCGATGTGTGGCAACGGGAAATCATCTTTCGGGCTGGCCTTATTAAGGTCCCGAAAATCTACACAAACTCGTACCTTTCCGTCTTTCTTGGGTACTGGTACGATATTTGCAACCCAGTCTGGATATTCAGACACTTGGATAAAGCCCGCTTTGAATTGTTTGTCAACTTCTTCTTTGACTTTGAGAGACCATTTGGGCCTCATTCTTCGGAGTTTTTGCTTTACCGGCTTACACCCTTCTTTGATGGGTATACGGTGTTCGGCTATCTCACGGTCTATTCCCGGCATGTCCTTGTAGGACCATGCGAAGACGTCTTTGAATTCATGGAGGAGATCTGTGAATTGTTGCTTCTCCTCGGGGTCTAGGGATAAACCTAACTTAAGCATCTGAGGCTCTAAAGGGGTTCCTACATTGATGGAACCGGTTTCTTCGATCACCGGATCTCGGGACTCCCTTTGTTCGAGTTGCTCGACTAGATGCTGAGGTAGTGGTACATGTTCGTCGGGTTTCTCAATGTCATTGTAAATAAAGTTTTTGAAAATGTTTTGAAAATAAGACAAGTCGTAAGCAGAACGGTTATCGTTATTATTGATAGAGAGCTTTGAAAAAAGCTCAAAGAGAGCTGCCATCTGATCGCTGGTCAGAGGCGGTATGGGGAGTGCTCTCGGGACAGATTCCGAGACTCCCTGAGGTACAGCTAAAGGAAAAGGGGTTACAGACTCGACCCTAGTACTGGACCTTCTAGACCTAGACTCAGACTCCGACTCTAACTCTGACTCGGACTCGGATTCGGATTCGGACTCGTCGCCCTGCATGCCTCCTTCACCAGTAGTGAGCTTGTAGACTCGACTCTCGCTGTCGGTCCACTTGATCGTCTTCCTCCAAGCCCTCTTTCCGGTGTCAGCACCTACTTCAGAGATCAGTTTGGTTGGATCGAACTTGCTGCTATGGAGGATCAGGTTGACTAATTCCTCCTTAGGGGTCGGGATTATCTTGCTGTCCCCGAACAAGAGCCCCAGCATGGGCTCGGCTTGGTTCGAATCCTCCTTTGATTCGGCCTGAATAAGAGCAAAGATATCATCTGGGATGAAATTGACCTCAGGATAGGTTATAGTGGGTTGATAGAGACCCGTCTGGACAGCTCCGAATACTGGAGTGACAAAGTGATCGCTCAGTCTTGGGCTGTAAGGGTCCAAGTAGGTACCCTTGAGAATATTGCAGGCCTTTTGGATGCCGGCCCGGACCACATTTTCCGCGGTTAAGGCGTACCCCAAACCGAACTTCGAATCTTCATCGCTTAAAACATCGATGATCTTGCCAACAGGGAGACCAGGCCTTGAAGTAGCCCCCGGTAAGTAACCCAAGTTTTTCAGCATTTTGTCGATGCTGGTTGTGAAGTAGGGCCTAAAGAGATACTCTTCATCGATCATTCCCACGAAATTGAATCCTCGCGGGTCGGTTGAACCAGCCGTGTTGCAGCTTGACACGGCTATTGGGGTAGCTTCGAGGGTGATGACCCCGTCTTGTAAAGGTAGCTTGACCTTTCTGTGAAGAGTGGAGGATACGGCTTTAACCGCGTGGATCCAGGGTCTTCCAAGTAGCAGATTGAAAGACGAAGTGACATCGATCACTTGGAATTCGAGCTCTTTTTCAATTGGGCCTGTTATGATGGTCAGCTTGACGGCCCCAGCAACTGATTTCGGGTTTCCATCGAAAGCCTGGATAGTTTGTGCAGTAGGAAGGTAGTCAGTCTCGGTAATGCCGAGAGCCTTTGCAGTCCTTAAGGGAAGGACGTTCACAGCTGACCCGTCATCGATTAGGGTCATGGGTAGATACTTGCCTCGACAAATCACCGTGATGTATAGGGCCAGGTTGTGGGTGGCCCCAAATGGTGGCAGATCAGATTCAGAGAAGGTGATAAGTGGGCCTTCTCCTTTGGGCTTGCCCTTGAGGTGAGGCAGGATAGTGGCTACCATTTCAGTGGGGGTAACCGACGAGTCCACCTTGATTTCATCGAGAACCTTAGTAAGTGCTGCCCGATGTTCTTGAGAACTAACCAGAAGTTGCCATATGGTAAGGTCAGTTCGGACCCTCTTTAGTTGCTTGACTAGGGCCGTGTCGGTGTCTGGCTCTTCAGGTGCGGATTCCGTCTTGGATGGTTCAGTGACAGATCCCGGGGCCGAAGATCCGGCCGTGATGACATGAGTACCGGCCAGAGCTTTGGTTTTGGCTTTCCGGATCTCTTCGGCCGTGATGGGGACAGTCTCCCCCTTAGCCAGGTAAACATCGTCTTCATCGTCATTCCATATCCCGTTGATTTGGGGAATGAAAGAGGAAATGAGATGGGTGCAATCGATTATTTCTCCAGTAGAAATGGCGTGATTAGCAAGAGGGTTGTTTTTGTTACTGGGCTTATCGCTGGGTAATGGTATCTTCCCACTCTCGATCAGGTCTTGAATGAGATGCTTTAGCTTCCAGCATTTTTCGGTGTCATGCCCGTTGCCTTGGTGATAGCGGCAATAGGCCTGAGCGTTGTAGCTTTTGGACCGCTTCTCGACAGGAACTTCTGGCATTGGGCCTATAGGTTGGATCAGGCCTTTGGAAGATAGCCTTTGTAAGGCGTCGGCATAAGTAGTCCCTATTTCCGTGAATACTCGGGCTGGAGTATTCTTTTTGGTTGAGGTGTCTAGCAAATTAACCTCGTCGAAGATGCTTCGGGCCGCACTTGTAGTTGCGGGCTTACCAGAAGATGAACTGGCTCCTTGATAACCCTTTGTAGAGGCCTTAGTAAGGCTCTCTAACCTTAGATCGTCTTCGATTCTTGTACCCATCTCGGTTAAGGTGGCGAAATTGGGTATGATAGCGTACCGGAGATGGATCCGGTAAGATGGGAGGAGATTTTTCACGAAGGCCTCCACTAGTACCTTTTCGCTGGGCTTGTCGACCAGCTTGACACTTTCGGCCCTCCACCTTTGGAGGTATTTGGTAAAACCCTCCTTTGGCTCTTGGGCCATGACCTCGAGAGTACGCATGGTTGTCTGGATTTCCGCATTGTCGGCGTAGTTCAGAGCGAATTCCGTTGCTACGTCGTCCCAAGACTTGTACTTTTTGGAGTCGAGCTTATAAAACCAAGCTTTCGGGTGCTTCTCTAGCGAGGAAGCAAACAGATGCTTGAACATGTCGGACTTGACTCCTTTTAGGGCCATAAACTCTTTGAAGGCTCGGATATGTAATACCGGGTCTTCGGTTCCGTCGAACATCGGGAGGCCTGTCAAGTTGAGATTGGCAGGCAGTTGGTCGGTCTGGGGAGAATAGGTTCGAGCATTCTCCGTATGGATCGAGTTATGGGTCGACAAGTGGACCTGCTCTTGTAGCTTGAGGACCACGCTAGTCAATTCAGCTAATGGGCCCTTAGTTTCGTCTTCATCACTCGGCCTATCCTGCTCTATGGCGCTAACCCGAGTAACAATGGCGATCTGGTCACCCCTGATTTGGTCGAGTTGTTCTTGGATCTTGGCCAATGCGGCGTTCAGTTGATCAATTGAGTCCTTAGTCATGGTTCGGGTGTGAGGTGGCCTGTCTGTAAGAACACCACGTAATCAGCGACTAGCCCAAATCATAGAACTAAAGTACATCCCGAGCAAGGAAAAGGGAAACTAGAGAGGAAACGACTCGGAAAAGACATCTAGACGGATGACTCGTGATAGGTGGGCCTCCTTTAGGATCCAGTTGTGTGGGCTGGGCCCTGTTTGAAAGGAGGTTCACGTGAGACATTCCCCAGACTTCTAGACTCGATTGTGTAGACGGGCCGACCCTTGTAAGAGTATGTCTTACGTAGGTGGGCCTTGCCTTAGTCTAATAAGGCGGACTGGGATAGGGAGGAAACCCGTGATATAAGATCGACGGAGTTTCGACGTTAGAAGACCTTGACGACTTAAAACACGACCCGACACTGCTAAATACGGGAAGCCCTAAGAAAAGGAAGGTTTTGAAGTTGATTTTTGAAAGCCCGAGTAAATCGGGAAGAGGAGCCCGGCCCTTTTTTCGAAAAAGAAAACGGAAGGGCGGACCGGGGTACGGGTTTGAAAGTTCGAAAATATTTTCGAGTTTTGAAATGGGCGTAATACCGGCTAAAAATAGGCTATTTTGAGTAAAATTGTGGATCCTAAATTCGGTATATGTCCCGGGTTTTGAAAATTGGATATTTTTGAAAAGGATGCTATTTTGAAAATGATGGTTTTTGAAAAACGACTTGTAAATCAGGTAGCACGTAGTCATGGAAACGGTATAACGACGCCATGTATGCTCTAATTCTAAGTCTCGGTCAGTCTGAAAGGGTCTATACCAGTGTACACAGCCTATCGAGAATCGGGGCGGACTTCCTAAGTCGAGTTGAGCTTAGAACATGCCGTAAAACCCATACGAATCGGCTAATGGACACCTTCGACATATCCAATTTGGACTACATCGATAGTATAGTGGGACGTCGGTCACCAGTACCGGCCCGGGAAAATATGGGGTTATGCATGAACCGTAAAACTAAAACGCGTATTGTACTAGTCAAACGATTTCTATTAAAGTCTCACCCTGAGGATGCTGAAGGTCAGTAACGTATCAGCTAATCCCCAGTGAAGTCGCCAAATTGGGGACATGACATAGGTCCACCCCGACGCGGCCACGCGCGGGTTTTGGGAGGCGAATGAATCTCCATATGGGATGGTCAAATTGAAATTTAAATCGAAGTTGGAGTCGCCACCGAATTTTATGGTTATTCGGAACCGTTCGAGCCCACTCTATGTCGTAGTGGGCCGTATACAGAATACGGCCCATTTCCGATGTCAGAGTTTATTGGGCTCGTCCCTTTGCATATCGATACCGATGCCGACTTGAGCGGTTAATCGTATATTGAATGACTCTCGTTGCCAATGGGTTCGGACATCCGGAAACCACGGTTCTGAGTAAGGGGTGAGGGTACGTGTTGGGAAGTTCACTAAGAACACCCAACCCCGCCCGCACATTAGCGGCCTCTAATAGGATATCGAATGATTTTTTAATACGCGCGTTAGTAATACGATGAATGATATGCAAACATTGGTTTTCCTAAACATGCGAGGAATTGAATGGGTTGCTAAGTCGGTTTAATGCAACTAAAATTAACGTCAAAGTTGTTTTAGCATGTGAGATCCGTTTTAGTATAATAAAACAAATAAAAAAAGATGAATTTGCTACAAGATAAACAAACGAGTTAGTATCGATTTGTAAAAATAATATAGCAAATAAAATAAATATATGAGATCGAGAAAATAAATATTAATCGAAATCTGAAAAGCATCGCTAAAAACGCTGTTTTGTATAAAAAACGAAGTTCGAAAAATAATAAAAAAAAAGAAAAGATGTGTCGTGGCAGCCGGCCGCGCGGCTCGCCTGGGATGCCGGCGAGTCGCGTGTCGGTCTGTTTTCGAAAGCGGTTTTTTGAAAATTCGATGCTTTTATTAAACCGCGTACGAATATTGCATAATTCGTACTCGACTTAATATTTTTGATATTCGTTATATTCGATAATTGACTACGAAATCAATATCAAATACTTCGAATAGTTCTAGAAAAGATATAAATTTTAAAATAGTTTCGTAGAATAATAAAATAAAACGAACGAAAAAAAGCTAAAAAGGACTCGGGTTTCAGGCCCGTGCGCGAGTCGCCTGGGTGTGGCGCGACTCGCGTGCGGGTGTGTCCCAGTTTTTTATTTTTTGTTCGAAATTGCTAATTTTGATAAATCGCGTACAAAATATGAATTAATTTATACTCGATTTTATGTTTTCGATATTCGTCGTACCCGATATTCGATTATGAAATTGATATCGAGTATTCGGAATGAATTAAAAAAGTTTTGTAAAGAGAAGTTTGAACGAAAAAAAGATGCAACGATTTTTAACATCGTCGAGATCTTAATATAATTCTTTTTGGATACAATATTCGATTATAGAAAAATCGATATCATATTTTTAAGAATGTTCGATATATGAAAATAGTTTTTTAATAATATCGATATTAGAAAATAAAATAAACGACGACCGACCCGTAAAAAATAAGACGGACGAGGAGGAAGAGAGAAGAAGAAGAGAAATCGGGTTTTGTTACACCCTCAACCTACATGCTTCTGTTTACTCGGATCGGGGCTCGTCGGGACGTGGCTTGGGCACAAGAGCGTTGAGTGGATGTCGGTGAGTTGGTGGTGGTTCGGCTCGGGCGTGACGAGTGAAGGGTGTCGGGTATCGGGCTGGTTTCCTTCGGGTTTGTAATATCGGTTTCTCGATGCTCAGTGTGTATGATAATGAATGATAATTGATGATATTGTGTTGATTTGAGTTGTGTTATGATATGATATTTTCTGATTTCTGATTCTTTTCGATGATGTTTTTTTATTGTTGAAAGTGTTGCATGCAAGGGGCTATTTATAGGGAATTCCCGACCTTGGCTAGGAGAGTCTGAACTACCGTTTAAGATAGGAAACGTAAGAGTTCGAAAGGAATGAGGATTCCGCTTTCTTGTGAAGGAAGAAAGGGAGCCGGCTGGTAGAGGGCTGCTCGGCCGAGTGTTTGCACTCGGTCGGGTGTTTGAATCGGTTTTCGGATAGGATTCCTACTTGAGATCGAATTCCATCCTTAAACGTATTTGTTTAATATTTTGTGAAGCTGATTTTTCGTAGGATTAGAGTTTGAATCAGCCGTGTGAGGTGTCACGGCTGACTCACGCACCTCGGGAATATTTTTGACGGATTTTGACTCGGTTGTTAAAAGACGATTTTACCCCTGGTGTCGGAATCGACCCAAATTAGCCTTATTTGACTCGAAACGACCCACTGGGCCTGATTTTGAGGTTGGTTTTGTGAGATATGTACTCCATAATGAGCCCAAGCCAAATGCCAATGATTTTGAGCCCGTTTCTGAGTATTTAAAGCACGTTTGCGTCCGATCATCATCGGGTGTTTGTCGGAAACTGCTATAGACACCTGGCGGTCAAAATGTGGGTGTCTACACTTTTATAGCTAGACGAACTCAAGGAATTCCGGATGAATGCCAACAATAGTGCCCGTATCTACAAGGAGAAAACAAAAAGGTGGCACGATAAGTGTATCATTCCAAGAGAGTTTAAAGCAGGCGAAAAGGTATTATTGTTTAATTCTTGTCTTCGTCTTTTTCTTGGAAAATTAAAATCTAGATGGTTCGGCAGCTATACGATGATTTCGGTCTCAAAATATGGGTCGGTCAAGATTGAAACTCCACCACGGGAAATCGCTTTAAGGTCAATGGTCACCAAGTAAAGCACTACCACGATAAAAGTTAGAAAGGAGGAGAAGTCGAGGTTTTGTTCCTCGATGCCATCACAAACTAGTCAAGGACTATGGTCATGCGGGACCCTAAACCAGCGCTGACCGGGAGGCAACCCGAGATGTAAAACATTTGTACCTACATTTAGCTAGTTAGACCATATTTAATTTTCTGCATTGTAAATTATGGGCGGGTGAGAACGAGGGTCTAAAGGCTGAAATCGAGTTTGTGCAGAGAAACAGGCTGCTGACTACGGAAACTGGAATGGGTCAACAATAGTCGACAGACTATTATAGTTGTCGACCGACTATTTTGATAGTCGGACGACTATCCGCGTACCTTGGCTGATAATTTTCGAGACATAAGGCTTATTCTCTCTCCTTACTCTTTTATTTTAGTTACTTTTTTTTTTTTGAAAAAACATCAACCCTTAAACCCTTATTCTCTCTCACTCCTCCCACCTACCTCAATTCTTAACCTTCATCTTCTACCTTCCAATCTTCATCTTCAACCCCTTACCCACCTTCTTTTCTCCATCATTATTCTTTAACCTTGTCACTTTCGCTATTTTTCTTGTCTTTATTGAAGTTGTTACTGCTTTTCTGCCAAATCAAGTAAGTTTCTAGACCGTGAAAAACCCTAATGCTCTCTCTCTAAGCGATCTCCGGCGACAGTATATTGTCATCGACTGAGGTTGTTTCCGATCAATGACGAGGAAAACAACGCGTAAGGTTTCTCAACCGATTAAGAAACCGAATACCAGGCAAAATACTGGTATGAAAGAGAACAAGGCTGATCATTCTGGGAGTCAGGAGGCCGTTGACACTAAATCATCGAATGGACTTTCGGGCGTTCTGATTCTGAATATGGAAGGTGATGCTAGTGGCGATGAGGTAGACGAAAATGTTCCTGAAACTAACCCTAGTGACGAGATGAACCAGGGATGGAAACAAAGGGAAGGTAAGAAGATTGTTGATGTTGAGGAAGATCAGGAATTATTGCAAATCACGAGGGATGTAGTGGAGGAAGAAGTAGAATACTAGAGTAACGTTGTCATATGCTTCATCATGGGAGCAAATCCCCCATGGGAGGTAGTTGACGGGTATATACGTAGAATTTGGAAGGCATTTGTGATAGACAAAATTTCGCATCTCCATAATGGAATTTTTCTGGTCCCTTTTAAAGAGACGAACTCAAAGAACATTCTCCTTAGTCAAGGTCATTACATGTTCGACAACAAGCCTTTAATCGTTAAGGAATGGACACAAGATGCTACCTTAAGCAAGGAGGATGTCAAAGAGGTACCTATTTTGATTCAGCTACACAACTTACCTTTGAAATTCTAGGGAAGGAGTTTGCCAAGAATTGCTTCATTGGTTGGCCCGTATCTGAAATATGGTAGTGCCACGGTGGAACGGACCCGGTTGGGGTACGCAAGACTGTTGGTGGAAGTGAGCGTAGGACGCAAATTGAAAGATAGCATCCAGTTTCTGGACGAAGAAGTTCGGGTTATTGAGGTGCGAGTAGAGTATGAATGGAAGCCAATTTGGTGTACCAAATGTAAAGGCTATGACCATGATACCACGGAATATCGTAAAGAGGAATTGAAAAAGGCACGAGAGGCTGCTAAGGTGGCAAAACAAGATGCGACGCGGACTATTAAGAGGGTATAGCAGGCTGGTCCTGTTAAACCTGACGTTAGAGAAGCTGTTGCACCGTGAAAGAATTTTTAGGGGACGCAAGGTATGGCTTCTGGTCTGGTAAATTGTAAGACGTTTGCTCAAGTCGTTACTGGAGGAGGAAGTGACGACGACGGAGATGAAGGTAAGGCAAAAGATGATGGGGTGGGGTTAGAAATTGTTGTCCATGGTAGTACATAATATAGGTTTCTGGAACGTTTGGGGCATGTGTAATATAAATAAGCAACGAGCGATTAGAGATTATATTAAGAATAAAAACGTAGATGTATTTGGTCTACTTGAAACGAAGCTGAAGAATAAACGTTTCGCTAGTATACTTCATAATGTGTTTGCGGACTGGAGTATTACTACTAATAGTCACTGTCATAAAGGAGGTCGGAATTGGTTGCTTTGGAATCATAGAGTGGTTAAGTTGACTATATTAGAGTAGTCACCTCAAAGTATTCATTTTGAGGTGGAGCAGAACAATGGGAGGAAGTATCTGCTAATGATCGTGTATGCTTTCAATGCAATTGTGGAAAGAACGGATCTTTGGAAGAGGCTTGAGAAATACGCAACTGTTCGACTATGAGCTGTTATGGGCGATTTCAACCGCGTCATTGATCCTCAAGAGAATAGGAGGTCAATCTACGGAGAGTGAGATGAGACCTTTTAGGGAATGCTTAGAGGCGTGCTGGTTGGTTGATTACAAAGTTGTTGGTGCTTGGTTCACGTGGAATAATAAGCACTCGGCGCAGAAACTCGGGTATTTAGTAGACTTGATAGATGTTTGGTAACGATGCTTGGATGAACGAATTCTCAGAAGGGTTTGCGAATTTTCTTCCGGAGGGCACTTTCGATCACTGTCCTTGTATTGTTCAGTTAGGGCAGGCTAGCTCGAGGAGGAATAGACCATTCAGATATATGAATATGTGGGGTCGAGCTCTGGAATTTTTGACCTGTGTGTAGGAGGTTTGGTTGCAGCAGGTTAATGGGAACGGAATGTTCTGCTTAGTTCGAAAGTTGAAACAGCTGAAACAGCCGCTGAAGATGCTAAATAAGAAGTGCTACGCTGACATTGAGAATAAATGTGGGCAGGCTGAAATTGAGCTTGAACATCTGCAGTTACAGTTAGTACATGCCACGGATCCTGAGTTACTGGACAAAGAAAGGGAGATGTGTGGGAAATTTTTACATTTGCAGATAGCGAGGGCTGAGTTCTGGCAGGAGAAGGCGAAACAGCAGTGGGTGAGGAGCAGGGACATGAATTCTGCATTTTTTCATGGCCTTTTACGCGCTCGTAGAACGATTAATGTTGTCTTGTTGATTTCAGACAAGAATGGCTCTGTGTGTGATAATGGTGAGCTGATTTAGGATGCATTTTTGAGGTATTACAAGTGCCTGCTGGGGGAGTCGACTTCGGTGGATCGACTTAATGTGGGGGTGGTTCGCCGAGGGAAGATTTGTTCTGATGCTCACAGGTCGATTCTGTCACAGCCTGTGTCAGCTGAAGAGGTCACTAAGGTGTTATTCAGCATTCCTAAAGACAAGTCGCCCGGTCCGGATGGTTACTCGAGCCATTTTTTTGAAGGATTCTTAGAAAGTTATAGGTGAGGACGTGACGAAGGCTATTCAAGAGTTTTTTGTGACAGGTAAACTTCTGAAACAGCTCAATTGTACTACTCTTACGTTGATTCCAAAGGTGCAGCGACCTCAGACGGTGCAGCAGTTTAGGCCTATTGCGTGCTGTAATGTGCTTTATAAATGTATCTCGAAGATTCTGTGTAAGAGATTAGCTAGTGTGTTGCCTGATTTGATCTGCTCGAACCAAGGTGGGTTTATTGAGGGGCGAAGCATACTGGAAAATGTTCTTATATGTCAGGACCTAGTCCGGATGTATAAGAGGAATAATGCGTCTTCGAGATGCCTTTTTAAAGTTGATATTCATGAGGCTTATGATAGTGTGGAATGGAATTTTGTGGATCAGATGCTTAGAGCGTTGGATTTTCCGACGCATTTTAGAGGTCTAATTATGGAATGTGTTAGAACTGTCTCGTTCTCTCTGAGTGTCATTAGTAATAGCTTTGGGTTTTTTAAGGGTAAGAGGGGGTTGAGACAAGGGGATCCGATTTCGCCCTTGCTATTCACTATTTGTATGGAGTACTTTTCGAGGATTCTTGATCACGTAACGGTGGAGTATGGATTTAAATATCAACCAAAGTGTGGTCCGATGCGGTTATGTCACCTTTTGTTTGCTAACGACTTGCTCCTTTTTTGTAAGGGGAATATGTCCTCTATTGAGCTGTTGTGGAGGGCCTTTGTTACTTTTAGTAAGGCGTTGGGGTGACTCCTAGTAACAGAAAGTCGCATGCTTACTTTGCTGGTATGTCTAATACTAGTAAAGCGGAAGTGCTGCAATTTTATGGGTGTGTTGAGGGGTCCCTGCCGTTTAAGTACTTGGGTATTCCGATCAAAACGACTAGATTGGCTAAGAATGATTGTGTTGTGCTGCTAGCTAGGATCACGGCTCGGATTACTAGTTTGGGAGTGCGTAAACTTTCTTATGCGGGGAGGCTTACTCTGATTCAGTCTGTATTGTCTCAGCTTCATAACTATTGGGCGATGGTTTTTATGTTGCCGAAAGGAATGTTAGCACGTGTTGATCAAATTTGCAGGAATTTCCTTCGGGCGTTGGTGGCTTGGGATAAGGTTTGTTGCCCGAAGAGTGAAGGTGGCTTAGGCTTACGTGACTTAGAGTGTTGGAATGAGGCGGCAGTTGGGAAGCTTGCTTCTTGGGTTTTTGATCAACCTGAGAGGCTTTGGGTGCGTTAGGTGGGGAGTGTCTATTTGAAGGGTACTCAGTGGGTGGAGCTGATGGGAGGATTTTGCCGTCAATCCTACCAAACAAGTAAAACCAACTATTTCTAACTGGGTAGATAGGGCAAGTCGGGTCGAATCCACAGGGACGGGGTGTCGGACTAAGGTGTGCTACAGTCTAAGACTAGGTTCAAGACTAACTACACTAGGCGATGGCTAAAGTAGCCTAAAGACTAAGCTAAACAAGTAACTAATGACAAAAGGAAGTGAATAAATCAACAAGAAGGAAACTAGGGCTAGATCGGATTCATGGATGTCAAGGAGATCAAAAGAAGGAAACGGGGTTACTAGCATGCTTTCGTAGCCTAGGTTCCGATCGGGCTCTCGCTACTTAAACGGCCTAGGGGTCATCCTCACCATGCTCTCGCTACTAGTGAGGGAACCAAACCAACCAACCAAACAAACACATACAAGAGAAGAGGCAAGAAAAACAAGGATTGATCATCTCTAGTCTCACAAGCATTTCATCAAACATGTGGAGTGCAAGGTAAACGGGAAATGACAAAAACAACATCTAGCACCACTCATTTCACCCTAATCATCCCTAATCACACCCAATCCCCCTAATAACCCTAGGGGATAACTACTCAAACATAAATAGACTAAAACTAACACTAAGCTAACAAGAGAAACAATCACAAGAACAAAAGAAACATCCATTATGAAGAACAAAGATGAACAACAAACATAACAAAGATGAAAACTTGATTAACTATGAAATATTTAAGGAAAACAAAGAAGAAAGATTATACCAACTAAACAAGAAATGAAAAGATGAACACTTGCATAGAAGAAAACCCAAACATCCACCAATGTTGTCAAGATTGGTAGATTCTTCAAAAAATCCAATATTACAAGAGTAACTAACTAGATTAAGGAGTAATTAAGGACTAATCTACACTAATCTAAGCTTATCTAACCTAAAGTAGTCTAGGGTTTAGTGGGTAATGTCTAACATAACATAAGATAGTGTAACAATACAAGAGGGGGGTATTTACAGGGTTACAATGAATAAGGAAGAAGGAAAAACGAAACAGCTCTTCGCTGGGCCCATCCTGGTCGGGATGGAGGTGATCCCGGTCGGGATGAGGGTGGTCCCGGTCGGGATGGTTCTCATCCCGGTCGGGATGGCTCTCCAGAAGGCCGTCTCCTCTTTGCACTTCATCCCGGTCGAGATGGGGTCCTTCCCGACCGGGATGGGTCATGTAGGCTTCAAATATGATCCCATAGGTCCCTCCTTGCTCTTGTTAGGCTTCTCATTGATTCTCGATGCTCGGGAATGGGTCTCGAGGGCTCGGGAATGGATCCCAAGGGCTCGGGATCGAGTCTAGGCCACCGGGTGATCGTCCTTGTCTTCGTTGGCTCCAAATGCGTCGGAAACGAGTCTTAATCGTTCCCTTTCTCTATGATAGGCCGTTGGAACCTAAAACAAGCTAGAAGAAGCATAAGTAGCCTCGAAAACCGCTCCAAAGAGCGATTCCACAAGAGAAACCGGGACCAAACACAAGGAATAAGCACTACAAACCACACTTATCAACTCCCCCACACTTAACCCTTACTCGCCCTTGAGTAAGCACCAACTAACTACTAAACTAATAAAAACTAAAATACTAGCCGAGCGGGTATTAGCGCACCCTACGCCCTTTCAACTCACTCGAGAACACTTAGAGGACAAGTGCTCTCCGCAAGGCAAGTGGGGTCTTGCGACAAAACTGTGGATACAACCGAACACGAAAACACATAAACAAACAAACATACAAACAAACAAACAATCTGTTGCATCCAAAAAGAAACAAATACCGCTTCCCTCAACAAAGCGGTGAAAGAAGCACCGGTTAAGGACTCAAGACAAGTGACAACGTTCCCAAGCTAATGACACAAATCGATATGGACAAACCCTAATAGTATGACAACAAAGCAATAAAAACGTTGGTAACTTACCCAGTTCCTCCTAACCTTCTAAGAACGTACCACGGGACGATAGACAGGATGGAAAAAGGATGAACCACGGAGTTAGTCGACACTGTAGGTAAGTGAAACCCCGCCCCCTTTAGCGATAAGCCAAGAGGGTCGTTCCATGTCCAAAATCGCCCAACTAGTCCAAGTAAAAAGGTGGATAAGGTTGCAAAGTGAGGGAAGACCGACTATTTACCGCTATCATTCTTCCTAGGGACTCGGTCCTTTGGTAAGCTCTTCACGGTAATAGTCGGCAAAAGGCTTATTTTGAGGGGTGAGAATTCTTTTTGTGAGATGATTTTCTTTGGCATCTTTCTTTTGCATTTGGCTTTTGAGTTTCTATGCCATTTCTTTTTCTTCTTTTGTATTTTGTTTTTCATTTGTTGTGCCTTCTTCTTTTTCTTCTTTCTTTCTTTTTTTTTCTTTCTTTTTCTTGGTTTGCCCATTTGGCCAAATTTTTGTTTTGTAGGCATTCATCACAACCAAGTAAGAAGTTTGACAATTTGCAACTTATTTGTGGAAATGTGTAGGAGGTAGGGAAATGGGTGAGTCGGGACGACGTCTTCCCTTCAAACCCACAAAAAAGGGGGAAACTTGGACTAATCAAAGCAATTTCGAACACGGTCACCTAAGGGATGGGACTCAGCAGCCAAGGCCTTTTCACTTCGTGGGTGGTCACAATGGTCAAAATGCAAATCCCGTAGTAAATCCCTAGTAGACTAGGTGGACTCAAGGTAAGAAACCAACGAAATCATTGATTAAAAGTCATTCTATTAGACTAAAGTCCAAGACTCGACTCATATTACTTAGAAAGGGAAAGTAAACACTTGCGCACTAGCCTCAAAACCGGGTTTTCGAAAACCTTTTATTACACACTAGACACAACTAAACAAGACAAAACAAAGACACAACAAAAACGAAAGGAAAAGAGACAAACACAACAAAACAAGACAAACAAACAAGCAAACATACAAAATAAACAAACACCACCCCGAAACTTCCAAACAAGCAACCACATCAACCACAAACTTCAAAAAGCTCCACCCGAGCACACACCATCATAACACATCCTCCAAACTCCACAAAATGAAAAAGGAGAAAGAAATGAAGGGATATTACCGAATGTCTTGAGCTTTTCGAAACTTGACGACGATCGCAGAACCTACAAGGAAACGGAGAGGCAAAACACACAACACAGCAAATATACGGCACAAGGACACAAAAGAAAAAGACACAAAAAGAAAATCTTTTTGATTTTTTTATGAAATTTTTCAAATTTTTAGGGATTTTAAAGATTTTTCGAAAAAAATTATGAAAATAAAACTAAACTAGCCTAAGATATCGCTCCCCCACACTTAAACCGAGCAATGTCCTCATGCTTGATCGGTAGTGTGTGCGGGGACACTAAAAAGAAAAGAAAAAGAGAAAATAAAGCTAAAAATGAAAAAAGAAAGTGAAGAAAGGGTCGAATGTGTCCGGCCGGGGTGTAATCAAGTCACCAAGGGCCGAGACAAGAAAAGATATGGATGGGGGAAGAAATAAAAAGAAGAAAATCAAAGGAAATGGGAGGGGAGGGCTATGTGTAATCAAGTCACCTAGCCCGGATTCCGCCTAAATCTGATTAAATTCAACCAAAAGAAAATAAAAACAAGGAAAAAGTGAAAGAACTTGTTAATTTGGATTTTTCAAATGAATCTCGATTTAATCACGTCATCGAGAATCGGGAGTAATGACCACCAAGGCCCCGAGGGCCACCACGACACCAAAGTGATAAAGGGAATGGGAACAAACGAAGAAAGACTAAGCAACAAAAGACGGAAAAGAAGGAGAGTCGCCTTACCAAACGGTTAGCAACTCAATCAACTCCATCGTCTCAATGATCGTTATCGGCACCTTGCTTGTCTTCATCATCATTATTCCTCTTCTTCAATGTAGTCTCAAGTATCGGGCTTGCATAGGTGTAATGAGGTTGGGATTTTGGGAAAACTCGGTGTATAGTGATGAGAAGATGAGATGAAGGTGTATGATTGAAGTGTAAGGGTCAAATGATAGAGGCTAAGGTTAGTAGGGGGTTGGGTGGGGGTAAAAAGTGGTTGGGTGGGCTCAAATGTCGAAGAAGAGGCAAAAGGAGTAGCTGGGCACCATCCCGGTCGGGATGGACTTCTTCCCGATCGGGACGGACTTGATCCCGGTCGGGATGGCACATCGGAGAACCCACTTTTCAGCACACTCATCCCGATCGGGATGACATCCTTCCCGGTCGGGATGAGTCTTCTAGCCCTTCATTTTCTTGATAGCTTCACCCACAAGACCATCAATACAACGAGATCTCGTCCCCAAAAGCTTGTCAAAAGCTTCAAAACCAACTTCCTTGCCCAAAATTCAAGCTTCTATCATCAACTACTTCGCTCAAAACTTCATCTTCACTATGGCCTATCAAATAAACTCAATAAACACCATCAAATCCCTCCCTCACATCGCTCATCAAAATACCGAATTACAAGATTTCACAAAAACTAACAAATCCTAGAAACTAAACCATCCAAACAAACATATACAAAAACAAAAGCTCAAAAGAAAAGGAAAAAAAATTATAATAAGATACTCTCACCATCTACGCCTCCATAGCCATCAAAAGCTCGAAGTAGTAAGTCAAATGCCCTAGAAACATCTTCATTAACGCTCATGTGGCCGATCCTAGCCATCAACAAGAGTTTCCAAGTCGGAGTCAAGAAGCAATCGTCTAATCCATTACGCTCGGGTTTCTTGTGATCTTCCGGGTCTTCCGAACCAACATAGCAACGACTCTTATGACCATCCGGTAGGTATAGTGGTCTAGAGTCAAGCTTGGCATTATGATTTGGGAGATCACACCCTAAGGGGGTTGCTTCTTCTACGGGGTCGAGAGTGGAACTCTTTTCCGCCGCCCGACAAGGATCCACTTCTTCAACCGTCTCACAAGACAAGGGACTCGAAATCAAGTGTAATAAAGGAGGTGAAGGCATCAAGTTTTCTTCATTGGAGGCTTTAGACTCCTCCAATTTCCCATTCAAGGCAAGTTCTAAGGCATCTACCCCTTTCTCCCAAGTATTACGTTCCTTTTCACTCACCTTATCAATATGGCCTAGAGGAGGTTTGTCTTCACATGGCTTTGGATTGTCAAGATCCGGTTCATCACGAAAAAAATCATACAAATCCAATTTAATAGCTAATACATTGGCTCCCCAAGAGTTACCTTGAGAATCATGTTCAATTCCCTCCTCATTGTTGACCCTTGAAGCTTCAACTTCCTCTATTCTTCCCATATCTTCACCATCCAAGCAACACTCAACAATGATCTCCTGATTGACCCTCTCTTCTTCATTCGTGGCTTCATGATCGGGTTGACTTTCTTGTGGAGACACCCGACCTTCTTGCCCAAATGAACCTTTCTCAACAAGTTGTGGAGCTCGAGTGGCCGACATCGTGATACGAGCCATGAGTGCATTGATTCGAGCATCTTGCACCTCTTTTTGGGCCTTGAACTCCTCTTTGTCCCTTTTCATTTGAATTATCATCTCTTGTTGACTCTTTTGCAATTGAATCATCATCTCTTGCTGACTCTTTTGCATTTGAATCATCATTTGACAAAGCTCAAAGTCGGGGATTTTTGGTTGTGGGTTATCTGAGGGTATTTGGTAGTTGTTAGGATGTTGGAATGATCCTTGACAAATTTCATGATAACCATATGGAGGGGGTTCGTAAGATTGTTGACGAGATTGATATGGTTGGTAAAATTGTGGGTCTTGGTAACTTGCCCCATGATTGTCCCATGACGATTGATGGAAGCTAGGACGTGCCATTTCCATAATGTTGCCTTGATACATTGGATGAACTAGAATCACTTGAGCAAACGTTAGTAGCCTAGTACTTTTGAGGCACTAGGAGGAGAGAATAGCACACAAGAAGTAGAACGGAGATACACAAGGAGAAGAAAACACAAAAATCAAGAACAAAGTCTAAAACTAGGCACACAAAAGTCTAAACTACGCCGTCCCTGGCAACAGAGCCAAATTGATAGGAGGATTTTGCCATCAATCCTACCAAACAAGTAAAACCAACTATTCCTAACTGGGTAGATAGGGCAAGTCGGGTCGAATCCACAGGGACGGGGTGTCGGACTAAGGTGTGCTACGGTCTAAGACTAGGTTCAAGACTAACTACACTAGGCAATGGCTAAAGTAGACTAAAGACTAAGCTAAACAAGTAACTAATGACAAAAGGAAGTGAATAAATCAACAAGAAGGAAACTAGGGCTAGATCGGGTTCATGGATGTCAAGGAGATCAAAAGAAGGAAACGGGGTTACTAGCATGCTTTCGTAGCCTAGGTTTCGATCGGGCTCTCGCTACTTAAACGGCCTAGGGGTCATCCTCACCACGCTCTCACTACTAGTGAGGGAAACAAGCCAACCAACCAAACAAACACATACAAGAGAAGAGGCAAGAAAAACAAGGATTGATCATCTCTAGTCTCACAAGCATTTCATCAAACATGTGGAGTGTAAGGTAAACAGGAAACAACAAAAACAGCATCTAGCACCACCCATCTCACCCTAATCATCCCTAATCACACCCAATCCCCCTACTAACCCTAGGGGATAACTACTCAAACATAAATAGACTAAAACTAACACTAACAAGAGAAACAATCACAAGAACAAAAGAAACATCCATTATGAAGAACAAGGATGAACAACAAACATAACAAAGATGAAAACTTGATTAACTATGAAATATTTAAGGAACACAGAGAAGAAAGATTATGCCAACTAAACAACAGATGAAAAGATGAACACTTGCAAAGAAGAAAACTCAAACATCCACCAATGCTGTCAAGATTGGTAGATTTTTCAAGAAATCCAATATTACAAGAGTAACTAACTAGATTAAGGAGTAATTAAGGACTAATCTACACTAATTTAAGCTAATCTAACCTAAAGTAGTGTAGGGTTTAGTGGGTAATGTCTAACATAACATAAGATAGTGTAACAATACAAGAGGGGGGGTATTTATAGGGTTACAATGAATAAGGAAGAAAGAAAAACGAAACAACTCTTCGTTGGGCCCATCCCGGTCGGGATGGAGGTGATTCCGGTCGGCATGAGGGTGGTCCCGGTCGAGATGGCCCTCCAGAAGGCCGTCTTCTCTTTGCACTTCATCCCGGTCGAGATGGGGTCCTTCCCGACCGGGATGGGTCATGTAGGCTTCAAATATGATCCCATAGGTCCCTCCTTGCTCTTGTTAGGCTTATTATCAATTCTCGGTGCTCGGGAATGGGTCTCGAGAGTCGGGAATGGATCCCAAGGGCTCGGGATCGAGTCTAGGCCACCAGGTGATCGTCGCTTCTCTTCGTTGGCTCCAAATGCGTCGGAAACGAGTCTTAATCGTTCCTTTTCTCTATGATAGTCCGTTGGAACCTAAACCAAGCTAGAAGAAGCGTAAGTAGCCTCGAAAACCGCTCCAAAGAGCGACTCCACAAGAGAAACCGGGACCAAACACAAGGAATAAGCACTACAAACCACACTTATCAGGAGTATCGGCCCCCTACGGACGTCGCCCGGTCTTGGCGCAAGATTTGTCAAATGAAGGAGATGATTTTGCCACTTTATCTTGCTGGTGGTTGGTAGGGTACAGGGAAGTACTCTATTTCAATTGGGTATGATTTATTTCGGGAGAAGAAGATTAGAGTGCTTTGGTGGCGAATGGTTTGGAGTGATTGGAGTATTCCTAGGCATATGTTTATCTTGTGGCTGGTTTATCGAAATGCTTTACAGAATCGTGTGTCATTAAAGGCAATTAGGATTGCGGATTCTGATTTGTGTTGTTTGTGTGAACTACACAGTGAGCATATGGATCACCTGTTATTTGGATGCCCGTATAGCTCTCGAGTGGTGGAATTGGTTGGAGAGTGGATTCATTATTATATTCCTAGTCAGTAGAGTTTGAGTTGGAGCCTGAAAATTAGAGGCACGAAACTGGAATGTAAGGTGGTGAGAGTTGTTTTTAGTGCATGTGTTTATCATGTGGGGAAGCAACGGAATTTGAGCAGGATCGAAGGATGTTTGAAGAGACCAGAGATTATTGTTAGGATGATTAAGGCAATGATCAGAATTCGTATTTGAAATGTAATTAAATTCTCAATTTCTTCTAAGGACGTTGGTTGGCTGCATAAATTGATGTAGTCTTCTAGTGGTATTTTTTTTGTAATTCTTTGATTCTTGATTTATATAATTACATTTCATAAAAAAAAAAAGAAAAAAAAATGTGTTTTTGCTATGAGAAAAGAATTGATCTCTCTAATTTCATAGTTGTTAGTGGGAAGCGATTTTGATAAGACGCTTGTTGCTATGCCTAATTTCTTCGACTGAAATTTGGTGAGAACGAAATGTATTATTGATGGATTAAGGAATACTAGCTTGGCTTTTACCTCCTCATATCTATATCGTTTTGCCGTTTCTTGTCCAACTAGCCTCACTTTATACCATATGTAAGTCCTTGGCACGTGTCTTTACCCGATAGAATGCGTATGTACGGTTAATAGAGATTGATTTCATGTTAGATTGCATGCATGTTCTTGTAGGTCGCAGTTAGGTGACTGTTTTGTCTTAACTTTTTTACATAAACTCACAATATCACCCCTTTGTGTGATGAGCGATTCGTGAGAGTCCGACATAGACGAGTCTTGCAAGGTTGAAGGTTTAGTATTATTATCATTGGTCAAGCTTGTTGTATTTAGTTGTTTGCATTACCCTTAATCGTTGCGCATTGGTAAGGTAACTTTGGAGCATACTCCGCTATGAGTTATATACATTCCATTAGGATTGAGTCCATCGTTTTGTGCTTGCTTGAGGACAAGCAAGGGTTTGGTTCGAGGAGATTTGATTCGTGTATTTTATATACACTTATTACGCTTTTTATACGCGCATTCCCGTGCTTATCGAGTAGTGTAAGCTACCATTTTGCCCCGAATTGGCTACTTTGTGGTGTGCTTTGTATTTTTGCATAAACGGAAGCCACATGAGCTAAAACGAACCAAAACTGAGCCAAAACGAAGTTGGAAAGAGCTGATCACAGAAATGGGTCAACTATAGTCGACCGACTATTAGAATAGTCGGTCGACCATGATGATAGTCGACAAATAGTTACAATAGTCGGTCGACTATTTGGGAATCTCCAGAAGTCAAATGGGTCAATATTAGTCGACCGACTATTAAAATAGTCAGCCGACTATTTTCTGGGCCGCGGACAAGTTTCGTGTTAAGGAAGTAGTTTCCTTCATGAGTTCTAATTATTCCAAAGTGTATTTAAGGGGAGTTTTAGCCTGTTTAGAAAACACTTCCCCTTAGACTTTTACTCCTAATCTTTCTTAGACAATTACTTTTGCTTCTAGTTTATTTTCTCTCTTAAAAACTCGGTTTATGTAAGATTGCAATATTCGAATCGCCTTCATTCCTTTTAGTAATTTAATCTAATCTTTCTTCCTTCTTCCCTCTTCGTTCTTAATTTTTCTTAATCTCTGTTTATGCTTGTTGCAATTTTATTATCACTCGTCATGTTTAATCTAGCGAGTGTAATCGTTTATCACTATTGTTGTTCTTGATTTAATTATGAGTAGCTAATTTCTTTCGTTAGGGTTTAGGGGATCTGCAACTGAATATGGTCACTAATTAGTTTATAGGTCAATGATATTGTGTCTATGTTGTTAATTGTAGCAATTAATTGAGATTGATTGAGTAAGTCGACGTAATTGATTAGTTGAATTGGTAAACTTGAACCTAAGATCGGAAGCCTGGTAAAAGTTAGACCTGCTACAACATATTTGTATGCTCTAATAAGATCGGAAGCCCAAACGCATGCTAGGGTGAATAGCGGACCGAAAGGACCTTTTCAATACCCTTTAGACCAATATTTGCGATAAACCTGTGACCTAGACCTTGACCATATGAAATTCGTGGTGAATCGACAACCCTAGTTTTCTCTCTATATTTATTCATCCTTAGTCATCTTGTTTACTTTAGTTATTCTTCTTTTTACTTCTCTTCCTTCACTACTTTTAGATTAGTTAAACACAAACAAAAAAACCCTGATTTGTTACTTAGATAGACTTTAATACAAGTAGGATTTGTTGTCTCCTGAGGATTCGATCCTGACTTTCCTGACTATATTTTTAGTTGGACCGTAGTTGGTTATTTTTTGTAGGTACACGATTAGCTTATCACCGCGTCGCGATGGACTTTGCCATGTCCACAAGTGCTTAAAGGGATTGAAAGTGCTACTCATATAAACAAAGTGAACTTTATTTTCAAATCATCCATGCAAAAAGAAACCCGCAGTTAAGCGTGCTTGGCCGGGAGTAGTCTAAGGATGGGTGACCTCCTGGGATAGTTACCAGGATGCGCATGAGTGAGATCAAAATGCGTTGGAAATGACTCGTGTTGGTCTGTGAGACCAGTACAGAGCCTGATGAGCTACCGCGACTAACATTTTCAGTCTTAGTTTGGGTGACCTCCTAGTGTTACATATCAATATATCATGATTTCTCTACCCGTTTTCGATAAGAGCATTCCGCGACATCCTTGTAGCTTCTTAGTAAGTTTTTCCCTCAAAGGCTCGTCAATTCATGCTTCGACCTAGGAGTGTCAATGATTAGAGCCGGTTCGTAGAGCCCTAAGAATCGGCTCGGTCAAAACGAGCTCGAGCTTGTTCAAATCCGAGCCAAACCCGAGTTCAGTAAGGCTCGGAAGCTTTGTTTGAGCTTTTATTTTCTTCCAGTTTTTACATTTTAACCTTAATAATTTTATATTTTAATAATTCTAAATATATGTTTATTTGATATTTATAAGGGTTATTTCATGGGAATAATACCAACTATGTGGGTGCTTCTTAAAATAATCCAAACTATACGTAATCTCATTTTAATATGAACTACGCATTCATTAATCTCGTTTTGTTATGTATAAAATTATGACTTGCTATTACAGGTCATAGTGACTTGTTGTAACTTTCTAGGATTTTATTAGGTCCGTTGCAGTCATCGTGAAAGCCAAAATAACAATAAATTTTTTTTTTTCATAGCTTCTATAAGACTAAATGAAAAAGAAATGGAAGATGAATTTTCGGAAAATTTATTTTTTTTTTCAATGGCCGAAAATGAACACGAAATATAAATCAGAAGAAGAAGAAGAGTTAGAGAAAGAGTTGAATAAGGGAGGTTCAACAGGTAGCCGGTCATTCATAGTAAAGCGAGGTTAATGAAGACATAGTTCGTATTAAAATGAGATTATGTATAGTTTGTATTAATTTAAGAAGCACACGCATAGTTGGTATTATTCTCATGAAATAACCCTATTTATAATTATTATGCTTTAAATTTGTATAACAATATTTTTTGGTCTTTTAAAAAGTTTATTTTTAGTTACTAGTTTAGGGCCCGGGTTACACCCGGGCTTCACCGTATACGATATCCTCATATTACAACATGTGTTGTATCTTAAATCAATAAATCGTTTACATTACTCTTTTACTCGCCGTATTTTGGATCGCTTTTTTCTATTTCCCATTTATTTTGAACCGAAATTTGACCTCATCAATTCAGCTAAATAATCAGTACGGAATAATAAATTAATCACTGAATTATTTTTCTAATTATTTGAAGTATAAGTATGATTGTTAACGAGTATACTCCGTAATAAGTAATACAGATTATTAAATATAGTCTAAGAATTTGATAATAATCGTTTAATATTTTCTTAATACGGAGTATGATACACCGTAGTAACTTGACATTTGATCATTAAATTAGACATAAATCAATGCGATTCTCTCTCTCTCTCTCTCTCTCTCTCTCTCTCTCTCTCTCTCTCTCTCTCTCTTAGTTTTTAATTTAGAGTCCTTAGGCTCTATCTATATTTTCGATGTTTTTTTTATGATTCTAACCATATTCACAACCCGTGTAACCTGATTCGTATTCGACCCAAGCCATATTGTAACTCAATACGAGATCCGACTTCAATGGTTCGTTTGACATGTCTAATTGTGATTCGAAATTATAATAATAATAATAATAATAATAATAATAATAATAATAATAAGATGTAAATGAAAAAAAAAAAAGGTAATTAATTATAAACCTAGGGCAAAATTATAGATTTCATGAACATTATAAAAATGAAGTAATTGGGCTTAGAATTAGCAGTCATTATTAACATAACTACTAAGGGCAAGATTGTAAATTTTTCAAAAATGGAGGGGCAATTATGTCCTAAAAATATTACGCAAATTATAGGCATCCCATGAGTTCCCCTCCCTCTTTTTAATATAGGTAATGGTATATTTATAAAGAGATGGAAAAAATCTAATGGTAAACGAGCTTGGTACGAGCTCGAGCTTTTTTCGAGCCGATCTCGAGCCTCATTTTGTTGAGCTCGATGAGCTTCGAGCCGAGCCCGAGCTCGAGTTTGAAATTACGAGCCGAGCCCGAGCCCAACCGAGCTCGAGCTCAGATTACCTCGTTTAGACCCCTACTTCGACGTATCCAATAATGTAGGTAAACCTAGGTACTTATCTGGGTTATTAATAATCTGCACCCCAAGCTCTCGGGCGACAATCTCACGCTGTTGTTGTTGTGGTGGTGTAGTCTGGCTAAACGACGTCGTCGTCTTGTCATAAATCACATGCAGCTCTGATGCACCCTCATAGCTACGTAGAATACTCTTCACCACCCGTGCTTCAGTGACATTGACTTGGCAAAAAATTAGATTGTCGTCAGTAAACGGTAAATGCGAAATCATAGGTGCGGAATGCGCAACCTAGATTACATGGATCATGTTAGCCTCCACCGCTCCCCTCACCACACTCAAAAGTACTTCCATGCAAAGAAAAAACAAATATGGTGATAACGAACCCCCTTGTCGGTTTGCAATTAAGTGGAACCTCAAAAGACACAATAGTCACCCATGTCATACTCGTCCCCTCCAATTTTTATCAAAACCCATCCGGTACAACACTCGATCCAAAGAAGCTCATTTGACCTTGTTATACGCCTTAGCCATATCAAGTTTAACCACCATGTACCCCTCCCCCATCCTCATATTTTTCATGTGATGAAATGCTGCCACGAATGCCACGAGGACGTCATTCGTAATTTGCCTTCTAGGGGTGAACACACTCTGATTTTCCAAAACAATCTCAGTTAGAAAGAGCTTTAGCCTACTAGTTAGAACTTTCGACACCAGTTTATACACAAGATTACATAAGCTAATTGACCGAAAACCTTCCATCTTGCTCGGATTTTTCAATTTTGGTATCAATACAATAAAGGTCTACCTTATTAAGACCCCTTGGAAACGGAGCCCCATGTAACACCTCCAATACCGTCTTTGTCACCACCAAGCCTACCACGTGCCAATACGTTTGGAAGAAAAAAACATTCATCATATCCGGCTCGAGAGCCTTTGTTGGATGCATTTGTTCCAATGGCATACTCACCTTGGCTTCCGTGTATACGTACTTACCGTAGTACGGGATTCATTCGATCCGTGACTCGACCATCAAATCCGTCCAGTAGCTCCTTAAAGTTGGTAGGTTGAGCTAACACAAAAAGCATGGAAAAATAACCCTGAATCACATTCTCCATCTGGTCCACTCTCTCTCGCATCGTACCCTCCTCGTCGATAAGGCTCATTATTCGGTTGTTTTGCCGTCTTGTTGATGCTTTCTTATTGAAAAATTTCATATTCTTATCTCCCTCCTTTAGCCATGATGCTCTCGATCTCTGTTTCCAGATGACCTCCTTTAGTCATAGAGATGGGTCTTCTTAGTCGTGGTCTTGCACAGAGAGCGAACAAGGGCCTTGTGGGGGAGGGGCGATCTCTCTGATACCAAAGTCAGCAAGCGTCCAGATGAGTGTCTTTA
The DNA here is from genome assembly GCA_958450325.1 of Agrostemma githago. NCBI lineage: Eukaryota > Viridiplantae > Streptophyta > Magnoliopsida > Caryophyllales > Caryophyllaceae > Agrostemma > Agrostemma githago. Next base: position 58,443,448 of record OY288252.1, on the reverse strand, counting down.
TTTCTTTGTAGAGACAATCGTTTTCTAGTGAGAACTTTACTACTATTAGAAGTTACTTGTCTTTCCTTGCTTTCTATGAGATATTGTGGACATGACGTAGGTCCACCCCGACGCGGCCACACGCGGGTTTTGGGTAGGCGAATGAATCTCGTGGTAAGATTGTTCTCGGGTTCGAAATTTAAGTCAAAATGGAGTCGCCACCGAATTTTGTGGTTATTCGGAACCATTCGAGCCCACTCTATGTCGTCATGGGCTATACACAAAGTAAGTCCACTTCGATTTCAGAGTTTATGGGGCTCGTCCCTTTGCATTATTATATCGATACCATTTACACCGGCTTTCGTATATAAAATGACTCTCGTGCGCCAATGGTTTCGGACATCCGGAAACCAAGGTTATGAGTAAGGGGTGAGGGTACGTGTTGGGAAGCCCACTAAGGACACCCAACCCCGCCCGCACAATGGCGGCCTCTACTAAGACATCGTTCGTATTCGTGTACGTGCGCTAGTAAAATAATTAAATGATATGCAAACAGCGTTTTCGGGCTAAGCATGTGAATAGTATGTGAACTACGTCATTTAATGCATCTTGATTATGGTCGAAATGATTTAGCATGCGAGGTTCATTTATAAAGCGATAAGCAAGTAAATAAACAAAACTCGGAAATAAATAACGTACAAGTTACACGGGCGGAAATACAACCCGGAATTCACAATATAATGATTAATACAACGTATAAGAATAGAAACGGACCCGTATGTAAACTAGACCGCGAATTATGTAGATGGACGAACCCCGGTTAAATACACATTATGTTGTGCATTAAACGGAGGACGAAAACGTGGGACTTTGGCGTGTTGCTAGCCCGATCGCACGTTTCGTAGCCTTGTCCCGACTTATCACGTCGGAAAATCGATCAAAGTCGTTCTAAGTGTCGTGATATGCGTGAGTTTTGAAGAAAGGAAGGTCACGTGATTGTCTTTACACGTGATGACTATAGTCATAAAAAGACGAGGCTTGAAATGTGTGTCAAAGCTCTCGGTTTTCTGGGTTACAGGACCCACTCGATCGAGTCGTGGTCTGACTCGGTCGAGTGCGTCCTTAAACGTAGCTACTGCCCAGTTTTTTGGGCGCTACTCGATCGAGTAGCCTACGTACTCGGTCGAGTAACCCCTGTACGAGTGATAACTCGTTTCATTTTATGATTTAAAATCGATGGTTGGCCAAATTAAATACAAATATCGCACGATTTGTATTTAACTCGGCCTCCGGTGCTATAATCGTGTATGTACGATTATAATACCGTTATCGGAATTTTATGAAAACGCTATCGTTAGATTGAAATTTTGAATTAGTAATGGAATTGCATCCCTCTACGTCACGACATCGGAATTAATCCTTTCGGATTATGTGATGTCGGTTTTCGTGTCAACGGGTTCCGTACTAATCATCGAAATGGGACCAAATGCGTTCAACTATGACCGATCACGATCACATCATGTCCTTGAGCACATTGGGGCGGCGCTCCTCGAAAAGGCGCCACCTCCGTCGTTACTCGTAAAGGAATTAGATGGACTTTAGGCGATCTTCATAGTCAAACGTATTCGAAACCGAGATTTTAACACTAGTGTATATATACGCGGTATGATAATGTTAGTAAATAAAAAAGATGATACAAAAATATTGTGGACATGACATAGGTCCACCCCGACGCGGCCACGCGCGGGTTTGGGGAGGCGAATGAATCTCCATATGAGATGGTCAAATTGAAATTTAAATCGTAGGAGTCGCCACCGAAATTTAAATCCCCAGACTTTGGACCCTAAAGTGCAGACGGGCTTCCCTTTGTAGGAGTTTGTCCTACGTAGGTGGGCCGTGCCTTGACAAATAAGGCGGACTGGGATGGGGTAGAAATCCGTGATGTAAGATAGACGGAGTTTCGACGCTATAGACTCTAACAACTTATGACATGACCCGACACTGCTAAATACGGGAAGTCCTAAGAAGAAGAAAGCTTCGAAAAGAGGATTTGGATTTGAAAACCGAGCAAAGTCGGATAGGATGGCCCGTTTTTTTTTTTTTTAAATCGAAAAAAAAGTTATCGGGCCGAGATTTTGGATTTTTGAAAAGGTTTGGACAGCATACCGGCTAGAAAATAGGCTATTTTGAGTCGAAATCATAAGTCCTAAATTCGGTAGCTTTCCGGGTTTGAGAAATGGATAGTTTTCGAAAAAAGATGAAAGTTTTTGAAAACGACGGTTTTTGAAAAGACGAGACATGGATCAAGTAGCACGTAGTCACGGAAACAGTATAATGACGCCATTTATGCTCTTAGTCTAAGTCTCGGTCGGTCGAATAGGGTCTATACCAACGACGATAGCTTTCTCGCAAATCAGGACGGTCTTCCTAAGCCGAGTTGGTCTTAGAACCTGCCGTAAAACCCATGCGAGTTCCGCCATCGAAGTCTTTAGTGGGTCCATTTAGGAACGCACCGTGGTATAGTGGGACGTCGGTCACAAGTAACCGGCCCGGGAAAGAATTGAGTTATGCATGAACCATTGAACTAAAACGTGTACATTACTATTCGAACGATTTCTTTTCGAGTCTCACCCTAGGGATGCCGATGGTAAGTGACTCATCAGTTGATCCCCATCGGAGTCGCCAAATTGTGGACATGACATAGGTCCACCCCGACGCGGCCACGCGCGGGTTTGGGGAGGCGAATGAATCTCCATATGAGATGGTCAAATTGAAATTTAAATCGAAGTAAGAGTCGCCACCGAATTTTGTGGTTATTCGGAACCATTCAAACCCACTCTATGTCGTAGTGGGCCGTATACAAAATACGGCCCATTTCCGATGTCAGTGTTTATTGGGTTCGTCCCTTTGCATTATGATACCGATACCGACATTATCGGATATCGTGTATTGAATGACTCTCGTTGCCAATGGATTCGGACATCCGGAAACCATGGTTCTGAGTAAGGGGTGAGGGTACGTGTTAGGAAGTTCACTAAGAACACCCAACCCCGCCCGCACTTAGCGGCCTTTACTAAGATATCGTTCGTTTTTTATGTACACGCGTTAGTTCGACGGTGGAATGATATGCAAACATTATTTTCCTAAGCATGTGAGAAAATAAATAAATGGGTTGCTAAGTCGTTTAATGCATGTTAAACTAATAACGTCAAAGTTATTTTAGCATGTGAAGTCGTTTTAGTCTAATAAAACGATAAAAACAAATAAATTGCTACAAACACAAGAAAACGAGTTAGTAACGTTTGAATAAATCGAATAAAGACGTACATGAATAATATGCATGATTTGAAAAAAGTTTTAATGACACGTGATGGATTAACACGTGTTGACCGAGGTCGAAAAAAATATTTATTGAAATATGTCGCGAAAAGTCGCTTTTTATGTAAAGGTTCGAAAAGAATAAAAAATAGAAAAGCGAGAAAACAAAAAAAAGAACCGATGAACCGGCTGCCGCGCGGGTCGCCTTACAGGCACGCGACCCGCGTGGTGGCCTGCCGGGTTTTATTTTTTATTTGTCGAAAAATCGTCAATTTTTATAAATCGCGTACAAATATGGATTAATTTATACTCGATTTATATTTTCGATATTCGTCGTATTCGATATTCGATTATGAAATCGATATCGAATAGTCGGAATGTTTTAGAAAAAGTTTTTAAAAAAAAAAAACTTGTTTTGAGCGAAAAGTAAAGAAAAAGAATTTGAACGAAAAAAATGTTAATTCTCTCCGCGTTTAAAATCATCGAATTTTTTTTAAAAAAGATGTAATGATTTTGTTAGCATCAACGAGAATTAATTAATTTAGTTCTTGTAGATACGATATTCGATTAGAGAATCGGTATCGTATTTTAAGAACGTTATAAAAATAGTTTTTTGTAGTATCGATTATTAGTAATAAATAAAAATATGTGACGAACGACCCATATTAATAATACGAAACGACCGACGACCCGTAAAAAAAAAGTGACGGAAAAAAAAGGAAAAAAAGACGTGAGAGAGAGAGAGAGAGAAAGAAAGGAGAAGAATTGGGTTTGATTTACACCCTCAACCTACATGCTTTACTTTCTCGGTATAGAGCTCGTCGGACGGTGGCTTAGGCACGGGAGAGTCGAGATGATGAGGGATGAGTTAAGGTGTCGGTTTGGTGCGTTTTTTATGTGTGAGGTGACGGTGGGTTCGGCCGGATGACGGGGTCGGTTTCGTCGGTATTTTGAGACTACTTCGGGATTACATCGGGAATTCTTACTAGATGTTAAGGGTATGTGAATGTTAGATTTATGGTGTGTATTTTTGGTTGCTGAAATTGTTGTGTGTAAATCGTTGTCCTTTGTGTTGGACGGGAGGTCCTATTTATAGGGGTCGAGGTAGTCTTGCTTGTGTGACAAGAAATACCGGTTTGGATAGGAAACACGAGAGTTCGAAAGGGAACGAAAGTCTCATTTCTTGGTGGAGAAGCCAAGTAACTCGGCTGGTTGGGGAGTGTCTCGGCTGTTTGGCCGAGTGTTTGAGCTTGGTTGGCGATTTGTTTCGGTTTTCGGATAGAATTCCTACTTGAGATCGAATTCTATCCTTAAACGGATTTGTTTAATATTATTTGAAAGCTGATTTTTTGCGGTGTTTGAGACTGAATCAGCCGTGTGAGGTGTCACGGCTGACTCGTGTGTCTCGAGAATATTTTTTGACCGGGTTTTGACTCGGTCGTAAAAAGACGGTTTTACCCCTGGTGCCGGAATCGACCCAAATTAGTCTCATTTGACTCGAAACGACCCACTGGGCCTGGATTTGAGGTTGGTTTTGTAAGATTTGTACTCCGTAATAAGCCTAAACCAAATGTCCATGATTTCGAGCCCATATCCGAGTCATTAAAGCATGTTTGCGTCCTATCATCATCGGGTGTTTGGCGGGACCTACTATAGACACCTGGCGGTCAAAATGTGGGTGTCTACAGAGCCCCCACTCTGACTGAGGCTTGGACAAGGCGAAAGTCAGAGTAGCTACCAGGCCAATCGAGGATTAAGACCTGGCAGACTTCCGATCGGGTCGTTTAGAGTCCATTAGACTTGCGTTGGTGGGGCTCGCCAGCCATAAGATAGAAATCATACCTGGATAGATGTCAACAATGTCGTGGGGATTTTTCTTAAAAAGGTCCTGGGTATGTCTGTTTACAGACATATCCCATCTTGGAATTGCGCGGGAGCTTGCCTTGGAGGCTATGGGTGCGACTGTTTACAGACGCGTCCCATATTTGAATTATGCGGGTGCCTTCATTGGAGGCTATGGGTGTACCTGTTTACAGATACGTCCCATCTTTGAATTGCGAGGGAGTCTCCATTGGAAGCTGCGGATGTACCGCTTACTGATACATCCGATTCTTCAGTAAAAATGTTGCTTGAATTTTCACTGAGGACTTTGAGAATTCTTCGGGAGTCTTTGGATACTTGCCTGTTTTGCATGCAACATTCAGATAAAACATTGACTCACGCTGGGGAAGAAAATTATTTTTTTTGATTGATTTTTGGAAAGAAAATGCTGAAATTTTTTGGAAACGCTGAAAATTTTTGATTTTTTATTGGAAATTAGAATGCTTGGGATGACTTGATTCCCGATCAGATTCTGACACGGACTTCTAAAATCCTCTTGTTAGGCCTGTATGCCTAGATGAAGTGTGATAAAAATTCCTATTCCCGTGGTGACTAGGAAAGGGATTTTCTGAAATGGCTAAGTTTTGCAAATTTTAAAATAAGAATTTGGAGAGAGACATGCCAACAGACTCGACTCTAGACGTGACCAGACGAGTTGGCAGACACGACTGGACTCTCTAAGGGTTGGACCGTGACTCGGTAGGGGATGGGCCACCTAAGATAACAAGACTCTTAAGTTGCGCTATTCCGTAGCCTAGGCGAGTGGCAACATGGTCGAATCCTCAGAGTGAGATTGTTTCCGTACGACAGGGCTTTGTGGTAACAATGTCGTAGACTGGTGTTCTTTTGAAAATTTTTTTTTGGTTTCGGGGCATGTTCCCAAAGTAGGTGTTGTCTCGAGTCTCTGACAGATTCTTGTCTTCGACTGGGCCGAGTACTAGGACACACTATAGAAAGGAGGCTAGTTTTTGAAAGTCTTTGGATTATGTGAGTGGATGGAGAACTTCTGCCTAAGAGAAGCCCCCAAAATGACAAAGCTAGCTGCTGAGAACATGACAGTGTCGTGACCGGAATGATGATGCTTTTGAATGAGTGTCAATGTGGGTGGTTGTGCCTCTTTTGAAAGGCTGCCTACGTATTCACGTGTTGTGAAATCAAACCAAGCCATAGTTCAGTGTTGAAAAATGTATTATGGTGCCTAGTTTATTAGGGCTTTGTGTGTAACTAGCTATAGCAATGGTGTAGGCTAGGTGCATTCCCAATGATGTCTTGACCAAAGGGCTAGAATAGTTAGGATGTTGATCCTGTGACTGTGAGCATTTTCCGGGGTAGCCCCCAGAGGTGGTGTGAACTATTTGGGCATGTTCTATGCCGACCGCAAGTTGAATTCCCGTGTTTGGGGTTGGTAACTGGTTTAAATGTTTTTTGGAAATGTGGTGCTAGGAAGTAAGTGGCTTTGATGATTCTAAATCTGGAGCTCGATTTTGTGGAGCTAAGGCTTCGAGGGTAAGGTATTGTAATGTGGTAGAAAAGGGGGAAGTCGAGTAATAATGACTCGAACTTCGATCGGGGTAGGTTTGATAATGCGGGATCTGATTTCCATGTCTGGCCCTAATGGTTAGGGTATCCTATGGAGCTTGAATCCTCAAAAATACGAGCTGTCTCTAGCCTAGGTCTCGGGAAGGTCTTGAGGGTTGTGATGTGGGAAGGCTAGATGTGGTGCTAGCTGACCAGCTTGATTGTTTCTCCCCTATTTGATGGTATGGGTTTTGATAATTTTGAATTGACCGTTTCACTTGAGTTGATCGTTAACTACGGTCATGGGTTTTTGAATTCTTTGGGTTGACCTCTTAGCCCCGGTCATGGGATTCTTCATTTGGATTGACCGTTTAACCTCGGTCATGGGGCGCCTCTTTTTTTTTTTTGATAACGGCCTGTTTTTTTGTTTTGGCCTTTTGCTTCCTTCCTGGACTTTTGATTTCTTTTCATCCAGTTTTTTTTTTTTTTTGTCGGTCAGACTAAACACTTAAGGTAGGGATTGGTTAGTCTTATTGGATGGGTGTTTATGGTGGGAAATGGGCTTGCCTCCCGTCTTGAACCCAAACTAGGAGACTACCTAGATTTGTCATAGGATTTGATACCGCTCCTGCTAAAGGTAGTTATGTGGCTTTCTATGTCAGACATGGAATAGGTAAAGGAAAACACGAGTTCTGTTTCCTGCAGTCATTATAGATGTGCCTATAATAGTCACGTGCATGTGCTCACAGTGTATGATGATGTTCATCATGTTCTCGGAAACACATAAGGAAATATATGAGAAAATAGAAATGCTGATTTTATTGAAATGTTAAACGAGGACGGAATACAAAAGACTCTGACTCTGATATGGAAATGAGGATGTAGGGTATCCTAGACTCGAACTCAGACTTAGACTCGAATCAAATCCGGACTTTCGGACGCTCGGTTGGTTGTTTTTTTTGGTAAGGTCTTCGACAGGTGTGTGGACATGACATAGGTCCACCCCGACGCGGCCACGCGCGGGTTTGGGTAGGCGAATGAATCTCCATATGAGAAGGATCGAATTGAAATTTAGGTCTATGTGGAGTCGCCACCGAATTTTATGGTTATTCGGAACCGTTCGAGCCCACTCTATGTCGTAGTGGGCCGTATACAAAATACGGCCCATTTCCGATGTCAGAGTTTATTGGGCTCGTCCCTTTGCATATCGATATAGATGCCGACTTGAGCGGTTAATCGTATATTGAATGACTCTCGTGCGCCAACGGTTTCGGGCATCCGGAAACCGAGGTTCTGAGTAAGGGGTGAGGGTACGTGTTGGGAAGCCCACAAAGGACACCCAACCCCGCCCGCACATTAGCGGCCTCTACTAAGAACTCGAATGACTTTCTAATACGCGTGCTAGTAAAACGGGAAAATGATATGCAAAGATTTATTTTCCCTAAACATGCGAACGTAATTGAAAGGGTTTCTAAGTCAATTTAATGCAACTAAAATTAACGTCCAAGTTGTATTTTAGCATGCGGGTTCATTTAGTACAATAAACGAACAATAATTAAATTGGCAAAAGAAATAACAAACGCGTTAGTAAACGATGTAATGATATAACGAATAATAACGGTTTATGTAAATATGAGATGAGATGAAAAGGTGCAAATATGAGATGCATGGTTTGAAAAGATAGTAATACACATGATTGATTAAACACGTGTTGACCTAAATCATAAATTACTACCGAGTTCGCAAAATAGAATAATGTACGACTTGCATTTTAGTCATTATGTGGTCACTCGATCGAGTGGTCAATAGACTCGATCGAGTAGACCTTTAAAAAAGATTTCTGTTTTGCGTTTATGACCATACTCGGCCGAGTTATTGACCAACTCGGTCGAGTACATGGCCACTCGACCGAGTCACTGTGAGACTCGATCGAGTGGTGGTCATAATTAGCATTCTGACTCGATTCTAGGGTGTCACTCGATCGAGTGACTAAGGCACTCGGTCGAGTGGCACCTGTACGAACTTGGTTCGTTTGCTATTTAATTGTTGACTTTGAAATTGCTTTTGATTTTTGATAATCGGACATAAATATTGCACAATTTATGTTCGACTTGGTTTTTTATAAATCGCGAATTTTGTTGAACCGAATATAAATATTGTTGAATTTATACCCGATTCTAAAATTGAATACTCATCCTATCCCATATTCGATTATTGAATCGATATGAGATATTTAGAGTGAAAAATAAAAAGGATGGATTAATTTTAGTCGCTTTGAATTAATTATCGTGATATGAATAAATCACGTTAATTAATTCATATGACTTGATTGTTAGATTCGATATCCAATTATGGAATTGGTATCGAATCTAAAATCGACGCTTTACTTGAATAGTAAAAAAACTTGATTCCCTCGACTTTTCCGACATCGAAATAAATCCCTAGGGATTGTGATGTCGGATCCGTGTCAACGGGTTTCGACCCTTATTAAAAATTGACTTTAGAAAATTGATGAATGCAAAATTGATGATGATAACGAGAAGTAATAACGGAATCTCGTTTAAGTTGACTCATCTCAATAATCAAATAATCGGGGTACCGGGATAAGCGACCGTCAACGCTGTGTGCAGTACACATGTATGTTCGTGTTTTCTTATCCCGATATCCTTCTTACTCGACACAAATCAATGAGTATTTTAATATTTTAATACTAAAGATATTATAGATATTATGATGCGATGACTAAAATAATAAAAAACGAAAAAACGAGGAAGAATGATGAATGCGCAATAATAATGATAACCGTAACACTAATAATAATAATACGAAATAATAATAATAATAATAATAATAATAATAATAATAATACGGTAATAATACGGTAATAATAATAATAATAATAATAATAATAATACGGTAATAATAATAATAATAATAATAATAATATATAGTAGTAGTAGTACGTAATAGTAATAATAATATATAGTAGTAATAATAATAATACGTAGTAGTAGTGCGTAATAGTAATATATAATAATAATACATAATAATAATATGTAATAATAATATATAATAATAGTAATAATAATGCAAAAAAAACGAGAAAAGAGGGAAAAGGAAAGAAAAAGGGGTTTGTCACCCTCAACCTACATGCTTCAGTCTCGGTACGGACTCGTAAACGCGGCTTTAACACGGGAGTCTTCGAGGTGTATGGAGGCTAAGTTGTGGTGGCTCGGATTGAATCCCTAGAACTAGGTTTAGGGTTGGCTAAAGTCGGTTTTCCTAGGATTTTTCTAGGGTTGGTAAAAACGTAGTATGTGTGTAGGATGCTAGGGTTTTTTTTTGTGTTGTGAAAGTTGTCCTAGAGTGTACTAGGGTATACTAGGGTTTTTGAGGTTGTGAAAGTTGTGTTGATGGTGTGCATGGGAGGGTGTTTATATAGAAGAGATTAGGGCACCCGGGCTAGGGCACTCGACCGAGTAGGTAGCCAACTCGGTCGAGTGGCCCGTTATGTCAGCCGCCGGGCTCAAAGCAGGCCCACTCGATCGAGTGGATGGGTCACTCGATCGAGTGGCCTAGATGGGTCGCGCGGGTCTTGTTTGGACCTTGACCTTGATGGATTTTGTGTTTGACTTGGACTTTTGATGGTTGTATGGTTGTTTTGTGTGTCTCGGAAATGACTTTGACCGGGGTTGACCCAATCGTGAATAGTCGGTTTTATTGCCAGTGTCGGTTTTGGCCCAAATTAGTCTTGTTTGACTCGGAATGGTCCGCTGGGCCTGGATTCGAGGTTGATTTTGTGGAATTTGTACTCTGTAAGTGCATTAGCCAGCGATTAATGGATTTGAGCCCGTATCCGAGCGCGTAGAAACACGTTAGCGTCCGATCATCATCGGGTGATTTTTGGAAACTACCATAGACACCTGGCAGTCAAAATGCGGGTGTCTACAGAGCCCCCACTCTGACTGAGGCTTGGACAGGGCGAAAGTCAGAGTAGCTACCAAGCCCGTTAAGACCTGGTAGGCTTCCGATCGGGTCGTTTATAGTCCATTAGACTTGCGTGAAGGGCTTGCCAGCCATGAGGCAGAGATCATACCTGCGCTCCGTGGGGACTTTGGGCTTGTCGCGTAAGCCCTGGGTGTGCCTGTGTGTTGGCCCATCCCGTGCCATCCCGGGAAAATGCTGCTGGGGAGATTTGATGACTTGCACGTCTTCGCTTGAGTCGTACCTGTATAAGTCACATAAAAATGTATGCAACACGTAGGTAGTAAAATGACTCGTGCTGGGGAAAATGATTTTTGAAGTTTTTGAAATTTTGAATTTGAAATCCTGAAAGCAATCACGAGCTAGGTTTTCAAAATGGAAAGGGATATAAAAGAAATTCGCAGTTTAAATAGACTGAAATCTGACCTTGTCGAAAAAGATCTTTTTTCAAATGGCTAATTATTGCAAATCTCAAAATGGAGTTTGAAGAGAGGGACCTACCGACAGACTCGACTCTGGACAGGACGAGTTGACTGACACGGACTGGACTCTCTAAGGATTGGACCGTGACTCAGTAGGGTAGTGGGCCGCCTAACAAGACTCTCAAGTTGCGCTATCCCGTAACCTAGGCGAGTGGCAACACGATCGTATATCGAAATGGGATAGATATGCTGTAGGGGAGTGGCAGTAGTCCGTAATGAGACTGTTTTAGTCTGGTGTCCTTCTGGATTTCCTATTTTAGGATACATTTCCAAAGTGGGTATTGCCTCGAGTCCTGACAAATTCTTGTCTTCGACTGAGCCGAGTACTAAGACACACTACAGAAAGGAGGCTAGATTTTTGTTGGATTCATCTGGATTTTGGGAGTGGATGGAGGTCTTCTGTCTAAGAGAAGCCCCTGGGACAACAAAGCTAGCTATTGAGAACACGATGGTGTCGTGACCGGAATAATGACGCTTTTTGAATGTGTGTCAACGTGGGTGGTTGTGCCTCTGTTGAAAGGCTGCCTACGTATTCACGTGTGGTGAAATTAAACCAAGCCGTAGTTCAGTGGATTGAAAGATATATCATGGTGCCTAAACTAATAGGACTTTGTGTGTAACTAGCCATAACGACGGTGCAGGCTTGGTGCATTCCCAGTGATGTCTTGATCAAAGGGCTTGAATGGTTAGGATATTAATCCTGTGACTGTGAGCGTTCGCCGGGGTAGCCCCCAGAGGCGGTGTGAACTATTTGGGCATGTTCTATGCCGACTGCAAGTTGAGTTCCCGTGTTTGGGGTTGGTAACTGGTCTGGATGTGAAAAATTGGGATGGAATTTTAACGAGTTTTGCTCTCGGGGATTTTAACGAGTTTTGTTCTCGGGGATTTTAACGAGTTTTGCTCTCGGGGATTTTAACGAGTTTTGCTCTCGGGGATTTGACGAGTTTTGCTCTCGGGGATTTGACGAGTTTTGCTCTCGGGTCTTTGACGAGTTTTGCTCTCGGGGATTTTAACGAGTTTTGCTCTCGGGGATTTGACGAGTTTTGCTCTCGGGGATTTGACGAGTTTTGCTCTCGGGTCTTTGTATGGTGATTGTGAATTTTGTTATGTAAAGGGAAAGTCGAGTAAAATGGCTCGAACTTTGATCGGGATAGGCTTTGATAATGCGGGATCTGGTTTCCATGTCTGGCCCTAATGGTTAGGGGTATCCTATGGTGCTTGAATCCTCAAAATTCCGGGCTGTCTCTGGCCTGGGTCTCGGGGAGGTCTTGAGGGTTGTAATGTGGGAAGGCTAGATGTGGTGTTAGCTGACCAGCTTGATTGTCACTCCCCTATTGGATGGTATTGATAATTTTGAATTTGACCGTACCACGGTCAAAGGATTTTCACTTGAGTTGACCGTTGACCACGGTCATGGGTATTTGATTTTTGATTGACCTCGCGATCATGGGGTTTTGATAATTTTGACCGTACCCTGGTCGTGGGGCTTTCACTGAAATTGACCGTTGACCACGGTCATGGGTATTCTGAATTTTTTTTTTTGACGATGGCCTGCTTTTTTTTGTTTTGGCCTTTTGCTTTTCTTTTTTTTCATGGACTTTCGATTTTTTTTTTTGTCCAGTTTTCTTTTTTTTTGATGGCCTTCTTTTTGCTTTGGCCCTTTCTTTTTTTTTTTTTTGACTTTTGATTTTTTTTGTCCAGTCAGACTAACACCTAAGGTAGGGATTGGTCAGTCTTATCGGAGGGGTGTTTTATTGTGGGAAATGGGCTTGCCTCCCGTCTTGAACCCAAACTAGCAGATTACCTAGATTTGTCATAGGATTCGATATGCTCCTGCTAAGGGTAGTTATGTGGCTTTTCTATACCAGACATGGAATAGGTAAAAGGAAAACACGGGCTCGGTTTCCTGCAGTCATTATAGATGTGCCTATAATAGTCACGTGCATGTGCGCACAGTGTATGATGGTGTTCATCATGTTCTCGGAAACACATAAGGAAAGTGTATATGAGAAAGAATATTGAAAGCTGATTTTATTGAATTTTGAAAAAGAGGACAGAATACAGTTGACTCTGACTCTGACTTTGACTTTGACTTCGACTTCGAAGGGAATAGTACATCCTAGACTCGGATTCAGACTCGGACTCAAATCAGATCCGGACTCTCGGATAATGTTGTCATTAGTCGTCGGCTTCTAAGGACTCGAGTTGATGTCCAATATAGCCTTTAGTAGAAACTTCACCCAGATCTTCATTGTGTCGAAGATCGTCTTCAATCCTAATGCCCATTTCGGTAAGTACGGCAAAGTTTGAAATGCCGGCATACCTAAGATGGACGCGGTAAGAAGGTAGGAGGTTGTTGATGAAGGCCTCCACTAGTGTCTTCTCGTTGGGCTTGTTTACCAACTTTACACTCTCGGCCCTCCATCTTTGAAGATATTTAGTGAACCCTTCTTTGGGCTCTTGGGCCATGACTTCCAGAGTACGCATTGTAGTCTGGATCTCGATATTATCGGCGTAGTTCCGAGCGAACTCTGTTGCCACGTCGTCCCAAGTCGGGTATTTCTTGGAATCGAGCCTGTAGTACCAGGCTTTGGGGTGCTTCTGGAGGGAGGAAGGGAATAAGTGCTTAAACATGGTGGACTTTACCCCCTTTACCGCCATGAAGTCTTTGAAAGCCCGTATGTGGTGGACCGGGTCTTCGGTACCCTCAAACATAGGAAGTCCCGTTAAGTTGAGGTTAGCAGGAAGCTCGTTATCCAGAGGTGAATAAATACGAGCATTCTCGGTGTGGATCGAGTTGTTCGTTGATAGGTGAACTTGTTCCTCGAGCCTACGAACGATACTGACCAATTCGGCCATGGGCCCATTGGGCTCAGCTCTGTTGGTTGTTTTTTTTGGTAAGGTCTTCGACAGGTGTGTGGACATGACATAGGTCCACCCCGACGCGGCCACGCGCGGGTTTGGGTAGGCGAATGAATCTCCATATGAGAAGGATCGAATTGAAATTTAGGTCTATGTGGAGTCGCCACCGAATTTTATGGTTATTCGGAACCGTTCGAGCCCACTCTATGTCGTAGTGGGCCGTATACAAAATACGGCCCATTTCCGATGTCAGAGTTTATTGGGCTCGTCCCTTTGCATATCGATATAGATGCCGACTTGAGCGGTTAATCGTATATTGAATGACTCTCGTGCGCCAACGGTTTCGGGCATCCGGAAACCGAGGTTCTGAGTAAGGGGTGAGGGTACGTGTTGGGAAGCCCACAAAGGACACCCAACCCCGCCCGCACATTAGCGGCCTCTACTAAGAACTCGAATGACTTTCTAATACGCGTGCTAGTAAAACGGGAAAATGATATGCAAAGATTTATTTTCCCTAAACATGCGAACGTAATTGAAAGGGTTTCTAAGTCAATTTAATGCAACTAAAATTAACGTCCAAGTTGTATTTTAGCATGCGGGTTCATTTAGTACAATAAACGAACAATAATTAAATTGGCAAAAGAAATAACAAACGCGTTAGTAAACGATGTAATGATATAACGAATAATAACGGTTTATGTAAATATGAGATGAGATGAAAAGGTGCAAATATGAGATGCATGGTTTGAAAAGATAGTAATACACATGATTGATTAAACACGTGTTGACCTAAATCATAAATTACTACCGAGTTCGCAAAATAGAATAATGTACGACTTGCATTTTAGTCATTATGTGGTCACTCGATCGAGTGGTCAATAGACTCGATCGAGTAGACCTTTAAAAAAGATTTCTGTTTTGCGTTTATGACCATACTCGGCCGAGTTATTGACCAACTCGGTCGAGTACATGGCCACTCGACCGAGTCACTGTGAGACTCGATCGAGTGGTGGTCATAATTAGCATTCTGACTCGATTCTAGGGTGTCACTCGATCGAGTGACTAAGGCACTCGGTCGAGTGGCACCTGTACGAACTTGGTTCGTTTGCTATTTAATTGTTGACTTTGAAATTGCTTTTGATTTTTGATAATCGGACATAAATATTGCACAATTTATGTTCGACTTGGTTTTTTATAAATCGCGAATTTTGTTGAACCGAATATAAATATTGTTGAATTTATACCCGATTCTAAAATTGAATACTCATCCTATCCCATATTCGATTATTGAATCGATATGAGATATTTAGAGTGAAAAATAAAAAGGATGGATTAATTTTAGTCGCTTTGAATTAATTATCGTGATATGAATAAATCACGTTAATTAATTCATATGACTTGATTGTTAGATTCGATATCCAATTATGGAATTGGTATCGAATCTAAAATCGACGCTTTACTTGAATAGTAAAAAAACTTGATTCCCTCGACTTTTCCGACATCGAAATAAATCCCTAGGGATTGTGATGTCGGATCCGTGTCAACGGGTTTCGACCCTTATTAAAAATTGACTTTAGAAAATTGATGAATGCAAAATTGATGATGATAACGAGAAGTAATAACGGAATCTCGTTTAAGTTGACTCATCTCAATAATCAAATAATCGGGGTACCGGGATAAGCGACCGTCAACGCTGTGTGCAGTACACATGTATGTTCGTGTTTTCTTATCCCGATATCCTTCTTACTCGACACAAATCAATGAGTATTTTAATATTTTAATACTAAAGATATTATAGATATTATGATGCGATGACTAAAATAATAAAAAACGAAAAAACGAGGAAGAATGATGAATGCGCAATAATAATGATAACCGTAACACTAATAATAATAATACGAAATAATAATAATAATAATAATAATAATAATAATAATAATAATACGGTAATAATAATAATAATAATAATAATAATAATACGGTAATAATAATAATAATAATAATAATAATAATAATAATAATAATAATAATAATATATAGTAGTAGTAGTACGTAATAGTAATAATAATATATAGTAGTAATAATAATATATAGTAGTAATAATAATAATACGTAGTAGTAGTGCGTAATAGTAATATATAATAATAATACATAATAATAATATGTAATAATAATATATAATAATAGTAATAATAATGCAAAAAAACGAGAAAAGAGGGAAAAGGAAAGAAAAAGGGGTTTGTCACCCTCAACCTACATGCTTCAGTCTCGGTACGGACTCGTAAACGCGGCTTTAACACGGGAGTCTTCGAGGTGTATGGAGGCTAAGTTGTGGTGGCTCGGATTGAATCCCTAGAACTAGGTTTAGGGTTGGCTAAAGTCGGTTTTCCTAGGATTTTTCTAGGGTTGGTAAAAACGTAGTATGTGTGTAGGATGCTAGGGTTTTTTTTTGTGTTGTGAAAGTTGTCCTAGAGTGTACTAGGGTATACTAGGGTTTTTGAGGTTGTGAAAGTTGTGTTGATGGTGTGCATGGGAGGGTGTTTATATAGAAGAGATTAGGGCACCCGGGCTAGGGCACTCGACCGAGTAGGTAGCCAACTCGGTCGAGTGGCCCGTTATGTCAGCCGCCGGGCTCAAAGCAGGCCCACTCGATCGAGTGGATGGGTCACTCGATCGAGTGGCCTAGATGGGTCGCGCGGGTCTTGTTTGGACCTTGACCTTGATGGATTTTGTGTTTGACTTGGACTTTTGATGGTTGTATGGTTGTTTTGTGTGTCTCGGAAATGACTTTGACCGGGGTTGACCCAATCGTGAATAGTCGGTTTTATTGCCAGTGTCGGTTTTGGCCCAAATTAGTCTTGTTTGACTCGGAATGGTCCGCTGGGCCTGGATTCGAGGTTGATTTTGTGGAATTTGTACTCTGTAAGTGCATTAGCCAGCGATTAATGGATTTGAGCCCGTATCCGAGCGCGTAGAAACACGTTAGCGTCCGATCATCATCGGGTGATTTTTGGAAACTACCATAGACACCTGGCAGTCAAAATGCGGGTGTCTACAGAGCCCCCACTCTGACTGAGGCTTGGACAGGGCGAAAGTCAGAGTAGCTACCAAGCCCGTTAAGACCTGGTAGGCTTCCGATCGGGTCGTTTATAGTCCATTAGACTTGCGTGAAGGGCTCGCCAGCCATGAGGCAGAGATCATACCTGCGCTCCGTGGGGACTTTGGGCTTGTCGCGTAAGCCCTGGGTGTGCCTGTGTGTTAGCCCATCCCGTGCCATCCCGGGAAAATGCTGCTGGGGAGATTTGATGACTTGCACGTCTTCGCTTGAGTCGTACCTGTATAAGTCACATAAAAATGTATGCAACACGTAGGTAGTAAAATGACTCGTGCTGGGGAAAATGATTTTTGAAGTTTTTGAAATTTTGAATTTGAAATCCTGAAAGCAATCACGAGCTAGGTTTTCAAAATGGAAAGGGATATAAAAGAAATTCGCAGTTTAAATAGACTGAAATCTGACCTTGTCGAAAAAGATCTTTTTTCAAATGGCTAATTATTGCAAATCTCAAAATGGAGTTTGAAGAGAGGGACCTACCGACAGACTCGACTCTGGACAGGACGAGTTGACTGACACGGACTGGACTCTCTAAGGATTGGACCGTGACTCAGTAGGGTAGTGGGCCGCCTAACAAGACTCTCAAGTTGCGCTATCCCGTAACCTAGGCGAGTGGCAACACGATCGTATATCGAAATGGGATAGATATGTTGTAGGGGAGTGGCAGTAGTCCGTAATGAGACTGTTTTAGTCTGGTGTCCTTCTGGATTTCCTATTTTAGGATACATTTCCAAAGTGGGTATTGCCTCGAGTCCTGAGAAATTCTTGTCTTCGACTGAGCCGAGTACTAAGACACACTACAGAAAGGAGGCTAGATTTTTGTTGGATTCATCTGGATTTTGGGAGTGGATGGAGGTCTTCTGTCTAAGAGAAGCCCCTGGGACAACAAAGCTAGCTATTGAGAACACGATGGTGTCGTGACCGGAATAATGACGCTTTTTGAATGTGTGTCAACGTGGGTGGTTGTGCCTCTGTTGAAAGGCTGCCTACGTATTCACGTGTGGTGAAATCAAACCAAGCCGTAGTTCAGTGGATTGAAAGATATATCATGGTGCCTAAACTAATAGGACTTTGTGTGTAACTAGCCATAACGACGGTGCAGGCTTGGTGCATTCCCAGTGATGTCTTGATCAAAGGGCTTGAATGGTTAGGATATTAATCCTGTGACTGTGAGCGTTCGCCGGGGTAGCCCCCAGAGGCGGTGTGAACTATTTGGGCATGTTCTATGCCGACTGCAAGTTGAGTTCCCGTGTTTGGGGTTGGTAACTGGTCTGGATGTGAAAAATTGGGATGGAATTTTAACGAGTTTTGCTCTCGAGGATTTTAACGAGTTTTGTTCTCGGGGATTTTAACGAGTTTTGCTCTCGGGGATTTTAACGAGTTTTGCTCTCGGGGATTTGACGAGTTTTGCTCTCGGGTCTTTGACGAGTTTTGCTCTCGGGGATTTTAACGAGTTTTGCTCTCGGGGATTTGACGAGTTTTGCTCTCGGGGATTTGACGAGTTTTGCTCTCGGGTCTTTGTATGGTGATTGTGAATTTTGTTATGTAAAGGGAAAGTCGAGTAAAATGGCTCGAACTTTGATCGGGATAGGCTTTGATAATGCGGGATCTGGTTTCCATGTCTGGCCCTAATGGTTAGGGGTATCCTATGGTGCTTGAATCCTCAAAATTCCGGGCTGTCTCTGGCCTGGGTCTCGGGGAGGTCTTGAGGGTTGTAATGTGGGAAGGCTAGATGTGGTGTTAGCTGACCAGCTTGATTGTCACTCCCCTATTGGATGGTATTGATAATTTTGAATTTGACCGTACCACGGTCAAAGGATTTTCACTTGAGTTGACCGTTGACCACGGTCATGGGTATTTGATTTTTGATTGACCTCGCGATCATGGGGTTTTGATAATTTTGACCGTACCCTGGTCGTGGGGCTTTCACTGAAATTGACCGTTGACCACGGTCATGGGTATTCTGAATTTTTTTTTTTGACGATGGCCTGCTTTTTTTTGTTTTGGCCTTTTGCTTTTCTTTTTTTTCATGGACTTTCGATTTTTTTTTTTGTCCAGTTTTCTTTTTTTTTGATGGCCTTCTTTTTGCTTTGGCCCTTTCTTTTTTTTTTTTTTGACTTTTGATTTTTTTTGTCCAGTCAGACTAACACCTAAGGTAGGGATTGGTCAGTCTTATCGGAGGGGTGTTTTATTGTGGGAAATGGGCTTGCCTCCCGTCTTGAACCCAAACTAGCAGATTACCTAGATTTGTCATAGGATTCGATATGCTCCTGCTAAGGGTAGTTATGTGGCTTTTCTATACCAGACATGGAATAGGTAAAAGGAAAACACGGGCTCGGTTTCCTGCAGTCATTATAGATGTGCCTATAATAGTCACGTGCATGTGCGCACAGTGTATGATGGTGTTCATCATGTTCTCGGAAACACATAAGGAAAGTGTATATGAGAAAGAATATTGAAAGCTGATTTTATTGAATTTTGAAAAAGAGGACAGAATACAGTTGACTCTGACTCTGACTTTGACTTTGACTTCGACTTCGAAGGGAATAGTACATCCTAGACTCGGATTCAGACTCGGACTCAAATCAGATCCGGACTCTCGGATAATGTTGTCATTAGTCGTCGGCTTCTAAGGACTCGAGTTGATGTCCAATATAGCCTTTAGTAGAAACTTCACCCAGATCTTCATTGTGTCGAAGATCGTCTTCAATCCTAATGCCCATTTCGGTAAGTACGGCAAAGTTTGAAATGCCGGCATACCTAAGATGGACGCGGTAAGAAGGTAGGAGGTTGTTGATGAAGGCCTCCACTAGTGTCTTCTCGTTGGGCTTGTTTACCAACTTTACACTCTCGGCCCTCCATCTTTGAAGATATTTAGTGAACCCTTCTTTGGGCTCTTGGGCCATGACTTCCAGAGTACGCATTGTAGTCTGGATCTCGATATTATCGGCGTAGTTCCGAGCGAACTCTGTTGCCACGTCGTCCCAAGTCGGGTATTTCTTGGAATCGAGCCTGTAGTACCAGGCTTTGGGGTGCTTCTGGAGGGAGGAAGGGAATAAGTGCTTAAACATGGTGGACTTTACCCCCTTTACCGCCATGAAGTCTTTGAAAGCCCGTATGTGGTGGACCGGGTCTTCGGTACCCTCAAACATAGGAAGTCCCGTTAAGTTGAGGTTAGCAGGAAGCTCGTTATCCAGAGGTGAATAAATACGAGCATTCTCGGTGTGGATCGAGTTGTTCGTTGATAGGTGAACTTGTTCCTCGAGCCTACGAACGATACTGACCAATTCGGCCATGGGCCCATTGGGCTCAGCTCTGTTGGTTGTTTTTTTTGGTAAGGTCTTCGACAGGTGTGTGGACATGACATAGGTCCACCCCGACGCGGCCACGCGCGGGTTTGGGTAGGCGAATGAATCTCCATATGAGAAGGATCGAATTGAAATTTAGGTCTATGTGGAGTCGCCACCGAATTTTATGGTTATTCGGAACCGTTCGAGCCCACTCTATGTCGTAGTGGGCCGTATACAAAATACGGCCCATTTCCGATGTCAGAGTTTATTGGGCTCGTCCCTTTGCATATCGATATAGATGCCGACTTGAGCGGTTAATCGTATATTGAATGACTCTCGTGCGCCAACGGTTTCGGGCATCCGGAAACCGAGGTTCTGAGTAAGGGGTGAGGGTACGTGTTGGGAAGCCCACAAAGGACACCCAACCCCGCCCGCACATTAGCGACCTCTACTAAGAACTCGAATGACTTTCTAATACGCGTGCTAGTAAAACGGGAAAATGATATGCAAAGATTTATTTTCCCTAAACATGCGAACGTAATTGAAAGGGTTTCTAAGTCAATTTAATGCAACTAAAATTAACGTCCAAGTTGTATTTTAGCATGCGGGTTCATTTAGTACAATAAACGAACAATAATTAAATTGGCAAAAGAAATAACAAACGCGTTAGTAAACGATGTAATGATATAACGAATAATAACGGTTTATGTAAATATGAGATGAGATGAAAAGGTGCAAATATGAGATGCATGGTTTGAAAAGATAGTAATACACATGATTGATTAAACACGTGTTGACCTAAATCATAAATTACTACCGAGTTCGCAAAATAGAATAATGTACGACTTGCATTTTAGTCATTATGTGGTCACTCGATCGAGTGGTCAATAGACTCGATCGAGTAGACCTTTAAAAAAGATTTCTGTTTTGCGTTTATGACCATACTCGGCCGAGTTATTGACCAACTCGGTCGAGTACATGGCCACTCGACCGAGTCACTGTGAGACTCGATCGAGTGGTGGTCATAATTAGCATTCTGACTCGATTCTAGGGTGTCACTCGATCGAGTGACTAAGGCACTCGGTCGAGTGGCACCTGTACGAACTTGGTTCGTTTGCTATTTAATTGTTGACTTTGAAATTGCTTTTGATTTTTGATAATCGGACATAAATATTGCACAATTTATGTTCGACTTGGTTTTTTATAAATCGCGAATTTTGTTGAACCGAATATAAATATTGTTGAATTTATACCCGATTCTAAAATTGAATACTCATCCTATCCCATATTCGATTATTGAATCGATATGAGATATTTAGAGTGAAAAATAAAAAGGATGGATTAATTTTAGTCGCTTTGAATTAATTATCGTGATATGAATAAATCACGTTAATTAATTCATATGACTTGATTGTTAGATTCGATATCCAATTATGGAATTGGTATCGAATCTAAAATCGACGCTTTACTTGAATAGTAAAAAAACTTGATTCCCTCGACTTTTCCGACATCGAAATAAATCCCTAGGGATTGTGATGTCGGATCCGTGTCAACGGGTTTCGACCCTTATTAAAAATTGACTTTAGAAAATTGATGAATGCAAAATTGATGATGATAACGAGAAGTAATAACGGAATCTCGTTTAAGTTGACTCATCTCAATAATCAAATAATCGGGGTACCGGGATAAGCGACCGTCAACGCTGTGTGCAGTACACATGTATGTTCGTGTTTTCTTATCCCGATATCCTTCTTACTCGACACAAATCAATGAGTATTTTAATATTTTAATACTAAAGATATTATAGATATTATGATGCGATGACTAAAATAATAAAAAACGAAAAAACGAGGAAGAATGATGAATGCGCAATAATAATGATAACCGTAACACTAATAATAATAATACGAAATAATAATAATAATAATAATAATAATAATACGGTAATAATAATAATAATAATACGGTAATAATAATAATAATAATAATAATAATATATAGTAGTAGTACGTAATAGTAATAATAATATATAGTAGTAATAATAATATATAGTAGTAATAATAATAATACGTAGTAGTAGTGCGTAATAGTAATATATAATAATAATACATAATAATAATATGTAATAATAATATATAATAATAGTAATAATAATGCAAAAAAACGAGAAAAGAGGGAAAAGGAAAGAAAAAGGGGTTTGTCACCCTCAACCTACATGTTTCAGTCTCGGTACGGACTCGTAAACGCGGCTTTAACACGGGAGTCTTCGAGGTGTATGGAGGCTAAGTTGTGGTGGCTCGGATTGAATCCCTAGAACTAGGTTTAGGGTTGGCTAAAGTCGGTTTTCCTAGGATTTTTCTAGGGTTGGTAAAAACGTAGTATGTGTGTAGGATGCTAGGGTTTTTTTTTTGTGTTGTGAAAGTTGTCCTAGAGTGTACTAGGGTATACTAGGGTTTTTGAGGTTGTGAAAGTTGTGTTGATGGTGTGCATGGGAGGGTGTTTATATAGAAGAGATTAGGGCACCCGGGCTAGGGCACTCGACCGAGTAGGTAGCCAACTCGGTCGAGTGGCCCGTTATGTCAGCCGCCGGGCTCAAAGCAGGCAACACTCGATCGAGTGGATGGGTCACTCGATCGAGTGGCCTAGATGGGTCGCGCGGGTCTTGTTTGGACCTTGACCTTGATGGATTTTGTGTTTGACTTGGACTTTTGATGGTTGTATGGTTGTTTTGTGTGTCTCGGAAATGACTTTGACCGGGGTTGACCCAATCGTGAATAGTCGGTTTTATTGCCAGTGTCGGTTTTGGCCCAAATTAGTCTTGTTTGACTCGGAATGGTCCGCTGGGCCTGGATTCGAGGTTGATTTTGTGGAATTTGTACTCTGTAAGTGCATTAGCCAGCGATTAATGGATTTGAGCCCGTATCCGAGCGCGTAGAAACACGTTAGCGTCCGATCATCATCGGGTGATTTTTGGAAACTACCATAGACACCTGGCAGTCAAAATGCGGGTGTCTACAAGGTGACACGACTCGCCTAAACTCGGCTTTGCGCAAATGCAAGAGAGGGAGTCAAACTAGACGCGACCCGGGATGACGGGATGACAAAGGCTCTGGGATCGGGATACTCGAACGTTGACCTAGACAAAGTAACGACCGCGAATTGGACTCGAGCTACATAAGGGTGAATCCGAAAATGGGGGCGACCGTGTTTGACCGTGTCGCGTGCTTGGCCCAACCGTGGTGACCTAACCCTAGGTGACTCGAGTGTTCTTAGCATAGGTACGACTCGAAGAAGGCATCATAAGGACGCCGGTGTAGGATGGATGTGGGGTACTCCCTAGGGTGACCATGGTTGACTGCTCGGGTGGAGGACAGCCCCCGAGTGAGACTAAAGACTTTGGTAAGACTCATATGGTGTGACATCTAAGTGGCTCGAAAGTGGGATACGTGAGACACGTGTAAGACAAGACCCTTAGAGCAACCGTGATTGATCGCTCTGCTGAAGGGTAGCCCCCGAGTGGGGGTGAAGACCGACTCTTAGACGGGTGACTCGTAGATGGTGGGCCTTCCTTAGGATTCGGCAAAGTGGGCCTAGTCCCGTGTGAAGAAAGATCTACGTGTGAGCTATTCCCCAGACTTTGGACCCTAAAGTGCAGACGGGCTTCCCTTTGTAGGAGTTTGTCCTACGTAGGTGGGCCGTGCCTTGACAAATAAGGCGGACTGGGATGGGGTAGAAATCCGTGATGTAAGATAGACGGAGTTTCGACGCTATAGACTCTAACAACTTATGACATGACCCGACACTGCTAAATACGGGAAGTCCTAAGAAGAAGAAAGCTTCGAAAAGAGGATTTGGATTTGAAAACCGAGCAAAGTCGGATAGGATGGCCCGTTTTTTTTTTTTTTAAATCGAAAAAAAAGTTATCGGGCCGAGATTTTGGATTTTTGAAAAGGTTTGGACAGCATACCGGCTAGAAAATAGGCTATTTTGAGTCGAAATCATAAGTCCTAAATTCGGTAGCTTTCCGGGTTTGAGAAATGGATAGTTTTCGAAAAAAGATGAAAGTTTTTGAAAACGACGGTTTTTGAAAAGACGAGACATGGATCAAGTAGCACGTAGTCACGGAAACAGTATAATGACGCCATTTATGCTCTTAGTCTAAGTCTCGGTCGGTCGAATAGGGTCTATACCAACGACGATAGCTTTCTCGCAAATCAGGACGGTCTTCCTAAGCCGAGTTGGTCTTAGAACCTGCCGTAAAACCCATGCGAGTTCCGCCATCGAAGTCTTTAGTGGGTCCATTTAGGAACGCACCGTGGTATAGTGGGACGTCGGTCACAAGTAACCGGCCCGGGAAAGAATTGAGTTATGCATGAACCATTGAACTAAAACGTGTACATTACTATTCGAACGATTTCTTTTCGAGTCTCACCCTAGGGATGCCGATGGTAAGTGACTCATCAGTTGATCCCCATCGGAGTCGCCAAATTGTGGACATGACATAGGTCCACCCCGACGCGGCCACGCGCGGGTTTGGGGAGGCGAATGAATCTCCATATGAGATGGTCAAATTGAAATTTAAATCGAAGTAAGAGTCGCCACCGAATTTTGTGGTTATTCGGAACCATTCAAACCCACTCTATGTCGTAGTGGGCCGTATACAAAATACGGCCCATTTCCGATGTCAGTGTTTATTGGGTTCGTCCCTTTGCATTATGATACCGATACCGACATTATCGGATATCGTGTATTGAATGACTCTCGTTGCCAATGGATTCGGACATCCGGAAACCATGGTTCTGAGTAAGGGGTGAGGGTACGTGTTAGGAAGTTCACTAAGAACACCCAACCCCGCCCGCACTTAGCGGCCTTTACTAAGATATCGTTCGTTTTTTATGTACACGCGTTAGTTCGACGGTGGAATGATATGCAAACATTATTTTCCTAAGCATGTGAGAAAATAAATAAATGGGTTGCTAAGTCGTTTAATGCATGTTAAACTAATAACGTCAAAGTTATTTTAGCATGTGAAGTCGTTTTAGTCTAATAAAACGATAAAAACAAATAAATTGCTACAAACACAAGAAAACGAGTTAGTAACGTTTGAATAAATCGAATAAAGACGTACATGAATAATATGCATGATTTGAAAAAAGTTTTAATGACACGTGATGGATTAACACGTGTTGACCGAGGTCGAAAAAAATATTTATTGAAATATGTCGCGAAAAGTCGCTTTTTATGTAAAGGTTCGAAAAGAATAAAAAATAGAAAAGCGAGAAAACAAAAAAAAGAACCGATGAACCGGCTGCCGCGCGGGTCGCCTTACAGGCACGCGACCCGCGTGGTGGCCTGCCGGGTTTTATTTTTTATTTGTCGAAAAATCGTCAATTTTTATAAATCGCGTACAAATATGGATTAATTTATACTCGATTTATATTTTCGATATTCGTCGTATTCGATATTCGATTATGAAATCGATATCGAATAGTCGGAATGTTTTAGAAAAAGTTTTTAAAAAAAAAAAACTTGTTTTGAGCGAAAAGTAAAGAAAAAGAATTTGAACGAAAAAAATGTTAATTCTCTCCGCGTTTAAAATCATCGAATTTTTTTTAAAAAAGATGTAATGATTTTGTTAGCATCAACGAGAATTAATTAATTTAGTTCTTGTAGATACGATATTCGATTAGAGAATCGGTATCGTATTTTAAGAACGTTATAAAAATAGTTTTTTGTAGTATCGATTATTAGTAATAAATAAAAATATGTGACGAACGACCCATATTAATAATACGAAACGACCGACGACCCGTAAAAAAAAAGTGACGGAAAAAAAAGGAAAAAAAGACGTGAGAGAGAGAGAGAGAGAAAGAAAGGAGAAGAATTGGGTTTGATTTACACCCTCAACCTACATGCTTTACTTTCTCGGTATAGAGCTCGTCGGACGGTGGCTTAGGCACGGGAGAGTCGAGATGATGAGGGATGAGTTAA
Organism: Agrostemma githago; assembly: GCA_958450325.1. Lineage (NCBI taxonomy): Eukaryota > Viridiplantae > Streptophyta > Magnoliopsida > Caryophyllales > Caryophyllaceae > Agrostemma > Agrostemma githago. Next base: position 58,417,031 of record OY288252.1, on the reverse strand, counting down.
GGTGTCGGTTTGGTGCGTTTTTTATGTGTGAGGTGACGGTGGGTTCGGCCGGATGACGGGGTCGGTTTCGTCGGTATTTTGAGACTACTTCGGGATTACATCGGGAATTCTTACTAGATGTTAAGGGTATGTGAATGTTAGATTTATGATGTGTATTTTTGGTTGCTGAAATTGTTGTGTGTAAATCGTTGTCCTTTGTGTTGGACGGGAGGTCCTATTTATAGGGGTCGAGGTAGTCTTGCTTGTGTGACAAGAAATACCGGTTTGGATAGGAAACACGAGAGTTCGAAAGGGAACGAAAGTCTCATTTCTTGGTGGAGAAGCCAAGTAACTCGGCTGGTTGGGGAGTGTCTCGGCTGTTTGGCCGAGTGTTTGAGCTTGGTTGGCGATTTGTTTCGGTTTTCGGATAGAATTCCTACTTGAGATCGAATTCTATCCTTAAACGGATTTGTTTAATATTATTTGAAAGCTGATTTTTTGCGGTGTTTGAGACTGAATCAGCCGTGTGAGGTGTCACGGCTGACTCGTGTGTCTCGAGAATATTTTTTGACCGGGTTTTGACTCGGTCGTAAAAAGACGGTTTTACCCCTGGTGCCGGAATCGACCCAAATTAGTCTCATTTGACTCGAAACGACCCACTGGGCCTGGATTTGAGGTTGGTTTTGTAAGATTTGTACTCCGTAATAAGCCTAAACCAAATGTCCATGATTTCGAGCCCATATCCGAGTCATTAAAGCATGTTTGCGTCCTATCATCATCAGGTGTTTGGCGGGACCTACTATAGACACCTGGCGGTCAAAATGTGGGTGTCTACAAATATGCAAAAAAGAAAGTATGAAAATGTTAGTGTTAATGCTACTAGATTAATATGATTACGATGTACAACGCGAAAATGTAAATAAAATGACGGAATAATAGAGATTGAGACGGGGTTTACGACACCCTCAACATACATGCTAGGTATAGGCCTCGGAAATGGACTCGTAAATAGCGACGGGACGCCGGAGTATCGAGGATGCACGCGAGTTATGGTGTGTGTGTGTGTGTGTGTATGTGGATGATTCGTCGGTTTTCGAGGGACGAAGGACTCGGTTTTTGTGTGTATTGCTTAGGGTTGCTAAGGGCTTGTAGTGTAGTGTAGTATGGTGGGATTAGGGTGAAAATGTAAGGCAAATATAGGTTGATCAAACTTGTGAAATGAGAGGGGGTCGTGGGGTATTTACAGACTTTACCCCACGACCTAGGGTCACTCGATCGAGTGGCCCTAGTGCACTCGATCGAGTGCCCTTGCAAACGGGCCAAACCCGGTTCAAGACGCTCCACTCTATCGAGTGGATCAGGTGAATCGAGATAAAATAGGAAGGAGTTAATCGCATCCATAGGTGGTTGGAGCCCTGTTGTTCAGCCTGCTACTCCCTCGTTCTACCCGGATCCAAGGAGGAGGCTGAGGGAGTTCTTGGGTCTGTCTCATGCTGAGACAAATCGGATGGTGCGGGGAAATACGGTTTCCTTATTCGACCTGGCCGACAAGTTCATGAACAGTCGGGATGTGAGGGCCACCCCGACTTTCAGGCGTAGGGCATTCGCCTTTTGCATGCTGCACTGCTACGTTTTTGAAGGGTTGATGGAGCTTGATTCGTGCATGGGTCAAATCAAGCTGATTGGAGTGGTTGACCAGATGGAGACTGGTCATAGCCCTGCTTGGCTAGCCACTGGGGAAATCATCATGGGTCTGGATGCTAGGCGGCTTGACCCAACCCGACGGCTGACGGGAAGTACCCGTCTCTTGCAGGTATACATCTCGCGTTTTTTTTTTTTTTGCACGCGAAATCCCTGAAGTCCGTAAGTCACTCGATCGAGTGGACCTGTCACTCGATCGAGTGACATCTTTGTTGAGCTACTGCCGGTTTTTGGAGGGCTTACTCAATCGAGTCAGCTACTGTACTCGATCGAGTGGGCTGTAGCGGACCACTCCGTTGCTTACGACGCTTGTGTATATTTTTCAGATATGGTTGTCGGAGCGGCTATCGATTATTGAGCCTCCTCCGAGCGTCCTCAATTACCGGAGCAGTTAGATTAGCTCCAGAAGGCGACGGATAAGCTCGAATCACCAAATAAACCGAGCTTACTGGGATGAAGAGCTGGTGTTCCGTTGAGGTCCTTTGATTAGGTGGACCGTCGCTTGGTGGTTCCTTTCGAAATTGACTGGATTGGCCAAGAGAGACCAAGCTCGCTACCTGGTGATTCTGTCCCTAGACTGGACAGTTCATATTTACCCGGACCGTCTCCTGAGGCAGTTCGGTTTGTCTCAGCGCATCCCTGAGACTGAAGCCATTATTAGTGTCTCACTCCAATTGACGGACGCTATGTGCGACACTTGGTTGCAAAGATGGTTCCCTCGTCCTACATGGACCATACCCAGCCCTTGCCAATCCGCTTGGGTTTCGCGGGCTTACCAGAAGTGGACTTCGGAGGAGTCCGAGGAAGCTCGCAAGGCCTTGAAGCTTGATGAGGCCTTTGAACTGGTTCGCCAAGAGACGGCGAAGGATAACAGGGATTTCTTCGACGGAGGGGATATTCCTGAAGCTGCAGTCCGGGAAGAATCGGGTCTTAAGTCACAAACTAAGACTCGATCTAAGGAGGTCGGTTCTAGCAGCACTCGGGGGCAGCCAAGCCCCCAGACTGATTTGGAGAGACGCCTTGGGCCAAGGCTGGCGGCCCGGGACCGACTGGGTCCGCGTGACCGGCTCCCTGAGCTCGTTAGGGCCCGACTTGGGCCCATTGAGGTGATAGAGGATTCGGGCTCAAACAAACGAGCCCGAGCTAGAGAGGTTCCTGTGGTGATTCGGGAACGCTTTCCTCCGCGTCGTCGCCAGTGGACGGCTAAGGAGGCTAAAGACAAGGGGAAAGGCAAGATGCCCTAAATGCCGAGTCCTTTAGCTTTATTATTATTTAAGTATTATTACTATTTTTGTTGTGTGCTTTTTTGTATTTTTGATTCCTGCATTTTGTAATTTCCCGAGTTTATCGGAATTTTTTTTCAATTAATAAAAGAAGTTTATTATTAAACCGCTCCTGTCTCTTCTCGATTGCATTGGTTGTACCCTTTTGAGGGGTTGCCTACGTATCCGAGATTAGCAGAATCAAACCAAACGTAGTTCAGGCTTAGTAAATTTGCAATCTCGAATTACACCAAGACTATTGGTTCAAGATGTTTGGGACAGTAGAATAAGTAATTCTAGCTCAATGACTTGCTTTTTAAAAAAAAATGATTTTGATAAAATTTGCTAATGACATTGAGAAAGGGCTAAGGGTAGTAACGCTTCAGCCGGTCCAGGTTGGTCGGGTTGACGAACTCATTCCCGTCCAGGTCCGTCAGCATCACTGCTCCCCCTGATAGGATCTTCTTCACCAGATATGGACCAGCCCAATTGGGTTTGAATTTTCCCCTTGGGTCAACTGGTAGCAAAGCTCGTACAGACTTAAGGACTAGATCCCCTTCTTTAATGTTTCGGGGCCTTACCCTCTTGTTGAAGGCCCGTTGGATCCTCTTTTGGTAGATTTGGATGTTGTTGAGGGCGCGAGATCGTCGTTCGTCTAGTAGAACTAACGAGTCATACCGTGCTCGAACCCAGTCAGCTTCGGGCACTTGACTTTCTAGCAGAATTCTGAGGGATGGTACCTCTAATTCAACTGGCTGGACTGCCTCCATCCCATAGGTTAGGTAATATGGCGTCGCCCCGGTTGCGGTGCGAATTGACGTTCGGTATCCCCATAGGGCGAAAGGTATTTTGTCGGGCCAGTCCCGGTAATTATCAGCCATCTTTTTTAGTATGGTGACAATTGTTTTATTGGCCGCCTCTACTGCTCCATTAGTTTGGGGACGGTAAGGCGAGGACGTATGCCTTTGAATTTTATACTTGGTCAGTAGGGCTGGAGTCTCGGCTTTAAAATGGGTCTCATGATCACTGATAAATTCATAGGGAATCCCATACCGGCATACTATCTTGTTCTGGATAAACTTGGCGACATGCTTAGCGTTGAGGATACGATATGATTCAGCTTCAACCCATTTGGTGAAATAGTCGATAGCTACTAAAATAAAGCAGTGCCCACCAGTACCAGAAGGGTTTATTTTCCCGATTATGTCGATACCCCATGTCGAGAAAGGCCAGGGTGACTTCATGGTATAAAGCAAAGATGACGGCATATGTTGCACGTTGCCAAAGATTTGACAGTTATGACAATGTTTGACATATAACCGGCAGTCGGCTTCCATAGTATTCTAGTAATAACCGAGCCTCATGATTTTTCGGACCAGCATGTGGGCATTCATATGTGGACCGTTTTCACCATCATGTACTTCGGCCATAACTTTCTCAGCCTTATATTTATCAACACAAAGGAGAAGAGCCCCCTGTGCCGTCTTTTTGTACAGTTGTCCGTCATCGGTACGGATGAACTGGGTGGCTAGCCTTCGTAAGGCTTTCTTGGCTCGACCTTCCGTCCCGGGAGGATATTCTCCGTTTGTGAGGTACGTTAACACAACCTGATACCATGGTTCGGGATCAGTTATCTCAATGTCTTCGATGTCGTGAATGTACGCCGGCTCGGGCCGTCTTTCGACGCAAATTGGCATACTGGTCATGTGGTCGGGAATGTTCAGTAAAGATGCCAATTTTGAGAGTGCATCTGCAAACTGATTCTCTTCTCCGGGCAGATATATGTACTCTACCTTTTGGAATTGTTTCTCGAGATCCCTTACTCGTGCCTGGTAGGCCACGAGATTAGCATTCTGAGTCTTCCATTTTTGGAGTGCCTGGTTAATGACCAAGGATGAGTCACCATGTACCCGGAGATTTGTGATCCCCAGATTGGCGGCGGCTTGTAGCCCGTAAATGCATGCTTCGTACTCTGCTGCATTATTAGTAACATCAAAGTCCAGTTTGATGGAGACGGGAGTGTGCTCCCCTCTTGGTGAAATTAGGAGGATCCCAACTCCGAACCCTCGAAAATTGGATGCTCCATCGAAGTATAAATCCCATGTTTCAGTATCGATGTGGAAAATATCTTCGTCTGGGAAGGACCAGGTGTCGGTGTGTCCTTCTTCGTTTACTGGGCTGTCGGCGAGAAATTCAGCTACTACCCGCCTCTTAATGGCCTTTAATGGTACAAATTTCAGGTCGAACTCTGACAACATTAGAGTCCATCTGGAAATTCGGCCATTGAGAATGGGTTTCTCGAAGAGGTATTTGATTGGATCCATCCTGGATAGCACATGGACCTCGTAGCTAAGCATATAATGCCGAAGCTTCTTAGTAGCCCAAACCAGAGCCAAACACGTCTTCTCGAGCATGGTATATTTGCATTCATACTCTAAAAACTTCTTACTGATGTAATAGATAGCTCGTTCTTCGGAGTCAACCGTCTGAGCCAGCATAGCCCCCATGGCTGTCTCGGTCGTCGTTAGGTATAACGACAGAGGCAAACCGGGTTGAGGTGGCATTAAGACCGGCGGAGCAGACAGAATTTCCTTGATCTTGTTGAAAGCAGCTTGGCACTTGTCATCCCATAGTACCCGTTCCCCTATTTTCAGTTTCTTGAAAATTGGTTCGCATACCATGGTCAGCTTGGAAATGAACCGACTAATATACTGGACTTTCCCGAGAAATCCCCTTATTTCTTTTTCGGTTTTGGGAGGTTGCATCTCGGTAATGGCTTTGATTTTAGCTGGGTCGACTTCGATACCTCGTTGGCTAACGATATGATCCAGTAATTTGCCTGATGTTACCCCGAAACTGCACTTTTGAGGGTTTAACCTCATGTTGTACTTGCGCAGTCGGGTGAAGAATTTTCTTAGGGCGGTGATGTGACCGTCCCGTTCTTTGGATTTGACGATCATGTCATCTACATAAACTTCTACCTCTTTATGCATCATGTCATGTAATAAAGTGGTAGCAGTCCTTTGATATGTGGCTCCGGCGTTAATGAGACCGAATGGCATGACGGTATAGCAGTAAGTACCCCAAGGTGTTGTGAAGGTAGTTTTACTCATATCTTCTTCCGCCATCTTGATCTGATTGTACCCAGCATACCCGTCCATGAATGATAGAAGGGCATGATCGGCTGTGTTATCCACCAGTATGTCGATGTGTGGTAGCGGAAAATCATCTTTTGGGCTTGCCTTGTTAAGATCCCGGAAATCTACACATACCCGCACCTTACCGTCCTTTTTAGGAACCGGCACGATGTTTGCCACCCAGTCCGGTTATTCGGACACTTGTATGAAGCCGGCTTTGAACTGTTTGTCGACTTCTTCTTTTACCTTGAGAGACCACTCGGGCCTCATTCGGCGAAGTTTCTGCTTGACCGGTTTGCACCCGTCTTTGATTGGTATGTGGTGCTCGGCTATTTCCCGGTCTATCCCCGGCATGTCCCTGTAGGACCATGCGAAGACATCCTTGAACTCTTGGAGGAGGTTTATGAACTGTTGTTTCTCCTCGGGATTTAGGGATAACCCTATCTTAAGTATCTGAGGCTCTCTAAGGTTGTTCCCACATTTATGGACTCGTTTTCTTCAATTACCGGGTTCCGGGATTCCCTTTGCTCTAGTTGCTCGATCAGATGCGGAGGTAAGGGTACCTGTTCGTCTGGTTTCTCAATGTCATAGCATAAAATATTTTTAAAAGCAGAATTTGAAAGAGACAAGTCGTAAGCAGAACGGTTGTTATTATTGATTGAAAATTGGGAAAACAGCTCAAAGAGAGCAGCCATCTGAGCATTGGCCAGAGGCGGAATTGGTAAAGCACTCGGGACAGACCCCGAAGAGCCAGCAGCAGGAATGATAAAAGGGGGAGGGGTTACAGGAGTGATTCTAGCACCGACTTCCCTAGACTCGACCTCAGACTCCGACTCAGACTCGGACTCAGACTCAGACTCAGGCATGTCTCCCTCTCCGGTGACCAGCTTGTAGATTCTTCCCTGACTGTCAGTCCACTTGACAGTCTTCCTCCAGGCCCTGTTTCCCGTCTCGGTGCCAACATCCGAGATCAGCTTGGTCGGGTCAAACCTGTTGCTGCGGAGTATCAGGTTGACCAGGTCTTCCTTTGGAGTTGGGGCTATGGTGTCTTCCCCAAATAGTAGCCCTAGCGCGGGCTCAGCATCATCAGCTCCGTTGGACTGGATGAGGGCGAACACATCCTCCGGGATGTAGTTGCAGTCCTGGGCCAAGTGGGTCCCGAGCTGCACATCATTGGGTTGGTATAGACCAACCTGAATAGCCCCAAACACCGGTGTGACAAAGTAGTCAGCCAACCGTGGGCTATAAGGGCTCAAGTGGATACCCTTAATAATGTTGCAGGCCTTTTCAATTCCTGCTCGGACAACATTGTCGGGAGTGATGGCATAACCGAGACCAAAGTGAGAGTCTTCGTCTTTGAGGACCTCGATGATCTTCCCAGCTGGAAGATCGGGTCGAGAGGTAGCCCCCGGAAAGTACCCCAAGTTTTGGAGCATCATGTCGATACTCGTAGTGAAATAAGGCCTAAAGAGGTACTCTTCCTCGATCATCCCCACAAAATCGAATCCCCAGAGGTCCGTGCGTCCCGTGGCGTTACAGTTAGCCACAGTCATTGGTGTTGCCTCTAAAGTGATAACATCGTTAAGTAGAGGCATCTTGATTTTTCGGTGGAGGGTGGAGGACACTGCCTTGACCGCGTGGATCCAAGGCCTACCTAGGAGCAAGTTGAATGATGAGGTGACATCGATCACCTGAAATTCGAGCTCCTTCTCTATCGGGCCTGTTATGATGGTCATTTTCACGGCCCCAGCTACCGACTTTGGGCTCCCATCAAAGGCTTGGATGGTCTGAGCAGTCGGGATGTAATCGGCCTCGGTAATGCCGAGGGCATTGGCGGTCCTTAGAGGAAGGACATTTACAGCGGACCCATCATCGACCAGGGTCATAGGGAGGTATTTTCCTCGGCAAACCACCGTAATGTAGAGGGCCAGATTATGGGAGGCCCCGAATGGCAGTAGGTCGGCTTCGGAGAAAGTGATCATTGGGCCTTCTTCCTTAGCTTTGCCCTTCAGGTGAGGCAGGACCGTGGCTACCATCTCTGCAGGGGTAACCAAAGAGTCAACCTTAATTTGATCGAGAGCCTTAGTAAGTGCTTCTCGATGTTCCTGTGAACTAACCAGGAGTTTCCATATAGTGAGGTCAACTCGGGTCTTCTTCAGCTGCTTCACGAGAGCCGTTTCAGCAGTTGGCTCCTCAGGGGCGACTTCCGTCCTGAGTGGCTCAATGACGGTTGTCGGGATAGGGGCGTCCCTAGAGCTGGTGGCTTGATAGGGACGACCAAGGTGGTTACTGGCTAAGACTCGGGATTTGGTCTTTCGGATCTCCTCGGAGGTGATGGGGACAGCTTCCCCTTTGGCGAGGTAGACGTCATCCTCGTCGTCGAACCAGATCCTGTTCACTTGCGGGGTAAATGGAGAGATAAGGTGAGAGCAATCAATCACCTCCCCGGTAAAGATGGCGTGGGAGCTGAAAGGGTTCTCCTTGTTGCTGGGCTTATCTCCGGGTAGCGGGATTTTACCGCTTTCGATCAAGTCCTGGATCAAGTGCTTCAGCTTCCAGCACTTCTCGGTATCATGCCCATTGCCTCGGTGGTACTGGTAATAGGCTTGAGCATTGTAGTTCTTGGAGCGTCGCTCGACCGGAACTTCAGGAGTTGGGCCTATCGGTTGGACTAGGCCTTTGGAGGATAGCCTTTGTAAGGCATAAGTATAGGTGGTACCTATATCGGTGAAAACCCGAGGTGGGGTGTTCTTCTTGGATGGGGAATCTAGTAGATTAACCGCGTCGAAAATGCTGCGGGTTGCAGCTTGGGGCTTGGTAGTGGAGGAGGAAGCCCCTTGGTACCCTTTGGCAGCTGCCTTAGTAAGGCCTTCCAGTCTTAGGTCGTCTTCTATCCTCATACCCATTTCAGTAAGGGTGGTGAAATTGGGTATGACAGCGTACCGGAGGTGAACCCGGTAGGAGGGGAGGAGGTTCTTGACAAAAGCCTCCACCAAAGTCTTCTCACTGGGCTTATCGACCAGTTTCACGCTCTCGCCCCTCCATCGTTGAAGGTATTTGGTAAAACCTTCTTTCGGCTCTTGGGCCATAACCTCCAGAGATCGCATTGTGGTTTGGATCTCGGTGTTGTCAGCATAGTTCTGAGCGAACTCGGTGGC